>BSBN01000221.1:6247500-8747500 GCA_027924645.1 Cunninghamia lanceolata
AAATTCTCGCTCCATTCCTTTAAGATCTAATGGCTTGTATTCTTATAACCCTGGATTAAGTATGCTTTTTTATTTTATCACGCTCTCCTATTCACTTCCTATTATAGGTGTTTGACATGGAGTACTTTGCTTATTCAACGCGTAGTTATGATGCCGACCATTGGGTTAAGAACAGCCAACTGGAGAAAATATAAATTAATATAAGTAAATAAAAATAATTAAATTGATGATTGTATAATAAAATCTATAAAATATAATGCACTTATCATTGAAATAAGATTGTTGAATATACTTTGCTCCTTTTTATTTCATGTGATAAAAACATAATAAAATATAGTTTAATAAAATTTAATTTAAATTTATTTTATTTATAAAAATAAAGTGTCACTATATTTTATTAGGGTTTCGTTTTGTTTTCAGGGTTGACTGCATAGTAAAATCCATAAAATATAATGCACTTACCATTGAAATAAGATTGTTGAATATACTTTGGTGTGATAAAACCCTAATAAAATATAGTTTAATAAAATTTAATTTATTTATAAAAATAAAATGTCACTATATTTTATTAAGATTTCGTTTTGTTTTCTACACAATCAATTAAAACCCTAGCAAAAAAATTAAACTCTAGCTAAACTAAAGTACATATTTTACACCACAAAATTTTGATAAATAATTCTCTTAATGGTAACTAAATTTACAAATGCACGGATTTATTTTTTATGCATACAGGGTTAACTATATAGCAAAATCTATAAAATATAATGCACTTACCATTGAAATAAGATTGTTGAATATACTTTGCTCCTTTTTATTTCATTTGATAAAACCCTAATAAAATATAGTTTAATAAAATTTAATTTATTTATAAAAATAAAGTGTCACTAATTTCATTTTGTTTTCTACACAATCAATTCAAACCCTATGTAAATAAAAAAAATTAAATGCTAGATAAATTAAATTACATATTTTACAACACAAAATTTTGATAAATAATTCTTTTAATGGTAATTAAATTTAGAAATGCATGGATTTTTTTTTATGCATACACGATTAACACCAGCAAATTTTTCACTGCTTCTTGTTTTTATTTTCTGATTCTCCTAGATCTACTCTTAGAACTTGCTTTTGGATTTGCCTTTTGCATATGATCTTCTGTTTGCATTTCTAAGTCTCTTTCGCACTCATTGCTCACCTACATGAATACCCAGATATTAGCATAATAGGACAATGTATAAAAACAAGCAAAAAAGACAAAGCTCACCACACAATGCATGCGGGATAAAACAAATTCACAATTCTACCTTGTTTATATCAATAGAAAATTGATAATGTGAGCTTTGTGAACAAGAATAAAATTTGACCTGTATCAATAATCCCAGTCCAATCTTACTTTTGCTAGAATCTGCTCCCTAACACAGTGCCCAATTTGCAAGTGCAGATGATAACGACAATAAAATCTCTTTATAAATGCCTTGGTTTCAAGTATTGCATGGCCGAATGAGTCTCAGATTCCTCTCATAACCAGCCATGTTTATTTTGTTGCAACAATTAGAATTTATGCACATCTGAATAAACCACAAGTTCCAAAGACCTCAAATAATAAGTAGACACCCCCTTTTGTGGTGGCACACAACACAACATAATGCAAGCTACAAGTTTTTTTCAGATATACTCTTAATGAAATGCCTGAGTGCTCGCGATATTTTTAGATACAGGCCTTTGAGGGACTCTATGAACTGCAAACCTCCATTTATAACATTCCTAAACAGAGTTTGAAGTCTTCCTACAGACATGCTAGACTATTGATTATGAAATCACCTATTGCTTATGTGGACACAGCATGCACAACTCTCCCTCAAAATGAACTTGAGTCACATCAACCACCATGTAAACAAATTCAAATGCAACCACCGCAACGTTGGTCCGGTCTACGGACCCGTCAGATTTGTCAAATAGTATCAATGACCAGATTCTAAGGAACGTGCTTGATGGCCCTTCTCTAGCTCTAATGCACTATACTAAGTTTAGCATAAACCCCACCATTTTTGACATGATTTGAATGTGCCTCGATAGTCCCTCCATCTTCTGACATATAATTCTAAATTTAGCACAAATGGTTAAACCACATACATGCGTCAGAGTGGCTCTTCGATAGCTTCGTAATGTCAAAAGATATCAAACCTGATGTGTATGGAAGATGTGAATTGCACAATGGAGATGGGAAAACATTTTGGTGGACCATCCGATTTAGAGTATCTTCACAAATATTTGTTGAGGAGAATCCACCACGTTGGATATGTATGATTTGCAAATATAAAGATCCTTGAGCGGGCCTGAGAACGCACCTTAGATTACCCTTGAGCGGACTTTATGATGATATCATGAAATAAGATTGAAGAAGTCTTACAAATGATACTAAAATGTCTATGTAAGAAGACATTTAGGACCATCATGGATTCAGAGGAAAAAAGAAAGTTTGCAAACAACATCGAAAAGTCCACTTGAGCGGATATTCAAACACATCTTGCATGCATATTGAATTGGACCCCTCATGGATGTTAAGACTGCAACATTGCATCGGATTAACAAAAGATCACCTGAGAAAACTACTAACACAAGATTTGAAGTGGTCCCTTGAATGCTTGGTGAACTAATATGGGCGGACATTTGGACGATTCATGTATTTTGGAAATTTGCAATTCAATCTCAAACCAATGCCTGAACGGATATTTGTGCGATACTTATCTCATGCTAATCACTACTAGTGATGCATTATGGTAGAGTTTTTATTACCTCATGCATCATTTGAAGCTCCTTGTATATTGCCTGATGACTAATGATATCCACTTAGGTGGGCTTCCAATGCAGGTCTGCATAAATTAATGTCACAAGTGATTACGTCTTAGCTCGAGCCTTTGTTACACGGTGCATAATCTTGGCTTAGCCTTTCAAACCCATCATCAACTTTGAGCCTCACCATCAATGCAAATTAAACATTTGCTCATTGTCTTCCTCAGACTTTTCTCCTCACAGGTGCACTAAGTTGAACACTTCACTTCCTGCCAACATCCTCAATTATAGGGGAGAATCCAAACGGGACCAAAACAAAAATGAAATAGTCGAGCCAAAAACTGAAGGGGGTCCCCATTCTTGATGGGGCGGTGTTGTGGATACATCACAATATCTAGCGCCAATTCAAATAAATGTTCCTGAACATTTCAAAAATAAAGACCCAATCCAGACCCAGAAACTTCAAACAATTCCTTTAAAGTCATCAGCCAGTTAGGAAACACACTCAAAAGGGAAGAAGAATCATAAATTGGATCGAGACACTTCATAATTAAACATTTCCAAAACGGTGATTAATATAAAATCTCAAGTGTTCCAAAGATAAACAAGAATCACAACTTCAATATTCTTGCGTACACCCACATATTAGGTCAAATAGACATGAAAACTTGATCAAGGCATCAAAATCAAAAGCTTAGGACAACCATTCACATCCCAAAGATCCAAGTGTGTGCAATTGAGGTCATTCCCATCCATTAGCAACTATGATCACCTCAGTTCGTCCACATTAAGCTACATGATTAGTACACACCTCATGAACTACCTGGACATGGCCTCGCTGCCAGCGAGCATCTATAGCCCTGATGGGTTTGTCTCATAATTCCACTCGAGCAGAGCCCTACTACCGGTCAGGCATCCATAGCCCCGGTAAAGATTACTCGATTGTCCATCTAACTGAGTTATATTATGTGATTGTGATTTTCTTTTCACTTATTTTTTCTTTTCTTTCTATTTGATTTTCAATAAGCTTATATTTGGTAGAGTACAATGCGGTACCGCTACGTGATAACTTAGCTAGCTGGGTGTGGACTTATGATGGCGGCAAAGGTGGACCATTAGATTTTTCACTTAATACGAGATCACAAAGATTCACTTAGGTACCTCTTGATTTTTAAAGCGTGAAAAGATATAAGATCTCAAAATAGTTCAAGTCATTCTAAACAGTCAATTTATCTTCCAAGAATGAGCAACATGCTATTCAAACACTAACAATGGAGTCCACAATGAGTCCATCCATCTAACGCAAGTTTCTTGAATGAAAACTAAGAGGTTAATAAATAGATTAAGATTTGACATTTTAAACATGATAATCACAAGATGTCAGTGTCAAGACACAATATACGATTTCCTTCCGATTCAAGTACAAATCATAACTAGTTGATAAAGCTAAAGAAAATCATCCTCAAATTCTAAAGAATTTCATGAGAATTTATCAAAGAAATGAACTAACACTTGATAAGAATTAGGCCAAATGTGCTTAAAGGATAACATCACTTATTTCACCAACAGGAAACCCACAAAAGAAAACCTAAACTAAAGAAACAACCTAAACTACGGAAAGCAAACTAAACTATGGCAAAACTAATCTAAAGAAATAGAAAAGAAAACCTACTCTAAGCAAGCTATGTACAAAGAGCAGACACGACTCCGAAGACCCAAATATATACAAGACCTCAAATGATTTCTCAAAATGAAAAGTACTAATAAAGCACATGTGATGGTTCAGATTTTGGCAAATTTGTCCTTAAACTTAGAAATATATTCTCTCACAACACAATCATCAAATTCTGTTAAAATCTTGCACAAAATCAGCAGTTGTGGCAACTCATTTGGACTGTGATTAATCCATATGCAGGGTGTTTTTCCAAAATTTCCATAATCAAATTCATACTCTTCAAATTCACAATTTGGAAATTCATGATCTTTGTCATTAAAAGCAAGGAGAGATACAACCTGATGGTCTTCATCCTCAAGTGGACATTTATGCTTGTCGCCTACCAATATGTCTAGAGGTTGAAGTTGGTGATGAATCATCCCACTCGCATCCGTGACATGCAAATCAACATTATAATCAATAGTGGGCATATCAAAATGAAAAGGTGAAAATAATTGAAGTTTAGAAGCATGGAACGTTTCACCTGTAAGTTCATCTTGGATTTTCAACAATGGGCCTAGCATCAATTTGAATTGTCTTGTATATTTGGTCTCCATTTCTTCAACTTGTTCATTTTGGCATAGCTTTGACTGTACTTCATCTATGAGAGCGTCAAGTGCCCCTTGGAATTGCACTTGATTGTCAGGCTTGTGAATGATGGCTTGTAGCATTTCTTCATGATTACCATCTCTTTCAAGGATTCTTGAAACCTCTTGCAATTCACTCTTAATAATCTCTTCTAGTAACATGAATGAGTATGTAGCAAGAAATTCTTCTTCTTGTAATGAACTTGATTCACTTTCTTCTTTGATGGAGGAATCAACATCCTATTTAGTACTTATCTTTATTTGAACATCTTCTATTCCTTTTTCAACTTTTTTAGCAGGTGGTTCATTCTTACTTGGAAGAAGGTATGCAAATGGACCTTCCACTTGATTATCAAGTTCACTTGTGCTATATTCATTAGTAAATAGCATGGGAACATCTTCTTCTTTGGGTGGTGAATTAATTTCTTGAAGACATTTGCTCCACAAGTCATCTAATCTCAATTGTACTTTGGATTTTTCTTCCAACCTTAATTCTTCCTTCACTTGATAAACAACTTCCTGACAAGATTAACACATGAGTTCTGAATGAGTGGTATTGTGAATCCTGCACCAACCACCTAGAATCAACATCTCTTCTGCGGACAGGTCCTTCTCAATACTTAGTCTCTTCTTGATCATTTCCTTAAAACTTATGAAGAACTCTCTTTCATCAAACAAGGTGTCAGGAACCACCTTCGTAGAAACAATTGGCTCATGTACATGTGACAAAGAATTTTTTTTCTTGCAATGCTAATTCCATCCTTGATAAGAATGTTAGACAATTTAGCTCCTCATGTCCATTGGTGTCATGAATTCTGCATCCCTGCCTTGATGCGAAGTCATCCAAACTCTTAGGATGGAGTTGTGCATTCAAAGTCCACCAAAGCTGAAGAACATCACCTTGAGGATGATCATATTGCTGCCTACAACCATGAAATTGCTTCACGTATGCTGAGAAATCCATCCTTGTGTTTGGTATTTTCAATTTTTTTTACTTTTTTTTAAAAAAAGTTTTATGCTTTTTTGTATTTTTTGGCATAAGAAAGATCTTGGAAATCTTGAATTTGGCTTTGAAAGCTCACTTTTGTTCCAATTCCACAATTTGGGGTTCATTCATGTGCTTGGAGTGAAAGAAGCAATATAGCTCCTATTCATGTCCTTTTATCCTGAGTTGAGATGTATGAAATTCTTTGTTCTGGCCTCCTCCTTGCTGAATTTTGTCAAGCAGTATAATAGAGCAACACCAGAATATCTTTTATATGCTTGGAATAAATGGAGCAATCTGTTGTTGGCCCTCCTTCTAGCGCCAATTCTGTTGTTGGCCAAAATACTGAGGTATTCTATCCTCTCTTCAACAAAGTCTCTCAAAGGCTAAACAATGTGATCTAATGAGACAATTCCAAGGTTCCAGATGCCAGGTCTTGACTTGCAATGGATAGACTCAGTAGTTGATGTGATTTGCTGAAAACTCAGAAAGGGACTTACACTGCATTGACTCCGTATTCCAATGAAATATGTTTTTCTCCTTGTGAAATGGAACTTCTTCTAACTAGCTATGAAAAGAAAATGTAAAAGGACAAGGGTTTACAAAAATATTATAAGGACAATGATATAATGAAACATGCTAGGATAGACAAATTCCTCATGAAACCTAACTCCATTTTGCCATGAGAACCAACAACTACACGAAGCAGGTGCAATCTTCTAAAGAAACTCAAGGATTTTCATATTGTAAACCTCCATCCAAACACCCACAGCTGGCATAGCTTGAACAAGCATTCACAACCAAACTAAACCAAATGAAGGTTCAGTCTAACTTTGCAAAGTGGGTTGCCTTTGACAATCCACAAAAAGTATGAACCAGAAGAATTCATCAAATATCTTTACATATATTCATTACATCAATGCATTTTTAATCTACTTCTATACTACTTAGAAACATTTCTCCATCATATTCAAGAATTTGAAACCATGCTAACATTCCATCACCACACAAATCACCATGAAACATTCAACAATGAGCTTGTATTGGTTTTGGAAATGCATTTTTTACAGCAATTTCATGTCTCTTCAATGACTTCAAAAAGTCCCTTCTAATCTACCTCTACTCTAATAGCATCTACTCCTACTGCTTGATTCTTGTTCTCCTCCTCTAATAATCCTCCCTTACAAATGAGAGAAATGAGCCCTTTTATAGACCTCAAAATTACATGAATGGCCAAGATCAATTTGAGAATCGATGGCCCAAATTTTGACAACAAGGCAGTTTGTTACGAAATTTACTATCTTTAGAACATTGAATGCAGATGGATGATGTGGCGGACTGTGATTGGATCAATGTTGTGCATGTACCACCTCAGCATTGAACAAACTAGTTTGATTTTCTTTGTGTTCATATTGCTCATAATATTTTCCCAAATTTTGTCATCTTTTGGAGTAGTCTTCAAATCTGAATTTTCACCTCTGGAACTTAACCTCTTCGAACTTGTGACTTGGGAATTCTAAATTTCCTCATGTTGTCTTTCCTGCAATTGTACTTTGGAATGTAATTCATGGATTGGTTGATGAACTTGCTCATTTCTCTCTGATAATCCTGTCTTCTTGCATAGGATGTCTTTATTATGATTCTTGCAAGAAGTAGGAGATATCTTTGTTCATGACTCCTTAAAGTGGATTTCATGATGGATGTCCCTCTTTGTCTGGCACATGGAATGGATGACTCTACAAGCGTAGAACTAGACCTTCTCCCTTAGGTGATGTCCTTGATGTATGACTTTCTCCATATGCTGGAGTAAAATATTTGGAATTGGAATATCTAGAATGGGTTCTCCTCCATGTGTGCCTTCGATGGTATCTTCTCCTCGGAATGATCTCCTAGCTCCTACAAATCGACGCCTAGATCTGCTCTCAGAACTTGCTTTTGGATTTGCCTTTTGCATATGATCTTCTGTTTGCATTTCTAAGTTAGTTCTCTTTATGATTGCATGTCTCTCTTTCACACTCATTGCTCACCTACATGAATACCTAGATATTAGCATAATAGGAGAATGTATAAAAGACAAGCAAAAAAGATAAAGCTCACCACACAATGCATGCAGGATAAAACAAATTCACAATTCTACCTTGTTTATATCAATAGAAAATCAATAATGTGAGCTTTGTAAAAAAGAATGAAATTTGACCTATATCAATAATCCCAGTCCAATCTTGCTTTTGCTAGAATCTGCTCCCTAACACAATGCCCAATTTGCAAGTGCAGATGATAATGACAACAAAATCTCTTTATAAATGCCTTGGTTTCAAGTATTGCATGGCCGAATGAGTCTCAGATTCCTCTCATAACCAGTCGTGTTTATTTTGTTGCAACAATTAGAATTTATGCACATCTGAATAAACCACAAGTTCCAAAGACCTCAAATAATAAGCAGACACCCCCTTTTGTGGTGGTACACAATGCAACAGAATGCAAGCTACAAGTTTTTCTCAGATATATGCCTAATTAAATGTCTAAGTGCTCGCAATATTTTTAGATACAGGCCTTTGAGGGACTCTATGAACTGCAAACCTCCATTTATAACATTCCTAAATGGAGTTTGATGTCTTCTGCAAACATGCTAGACTGTTGATTATGAAATCACCTATTGCCAATGTGGACACAGCATGCACAACTCTCCCTCAAAATGAACTTGAGTCACATTGACCACCATGTAAATAAATTTGAATGCAACTACCGCAACGTTGGTCTAGCCTGTGGACCCATCAGATTTGTCACATAATATCAATGACTAGATTCTAAGGAACGTTCTTGATGGCCTTTCTCTGGCTCTAATGCACTATACTAAGTTTAGCATAAACCCCACTATTTCTGACATGATTTGAATGTGCCTCGATAGTCCCTCCATCTTTTGACATATAATTCTAAACTTAGCACAAATGACTCAACCACATACATGCGTCAGAGTGGCTCTTCGATAGCTTCATAATGTCAAAAGATATCAAACCCGACGTGTATGGAAGATGTGGATTGCACAATGGAGATGGGAAAACATTTTGGTGGACCATCCAATTTAGAGTATCTTCACAAATATTTATTTAGGAGAATCCACCCTGCTGGATATGTATGATTTGCAAATATAAAGATCCTTGAGCAGGCCTGAGAATGCGCCTTGGATTACCCCTGAGCAGACTTTATGATGATATCATGAAATAAGATTGAAGAAATCTTACAAATGATACTAAAATGTCTTCCTAAGTGGACATTTTGGACCATCATGGATTGAGAGGAAAAAAGAAGGTTTGCAAAGAGCATCGAAAAGTTGGCTTGAGTGGATATTCAAACACATCTTGCATGCATATTGAATTGGAACCCTCATGGATGTTAAGACCGCAACATTGCATCGGATTAACAAAAGTCCGCCTGAGCAAACTATTAACACAAGATTTGAAGCAGTCCCTTGAATGCTTGGTGAACTAATGCGGGTGGACATTTTGACGTTTCATGTATTTTGGAACTTTGCAATTCAATTTCAAACCAACTCCTAAATGGATATTTGTGTGATACTTATCTCATCCCAATCACCGCTAGTGATGCATTATGGTAGAGTTTTTATTGCCTCGTGCATCATTTGAAGCTCCTTGTATATTGCCCGATGACTAATGATATCTGGTTAGGCGGGCTTCCAATGCAGCTCTGCATAAATTAATGTCACAAGTGGTTACGTCTTAGCCCGAGCCTTTGTTACATGGTGCATAATCTTGGCTTAGCCATTCAAACCCATCATCAACTCTGAGCCTCATCATCATTGCAAATTAAACATTTTTTCATTGTCTTCCTCATACTTTTCTCCTCACAGGCATGCTAAGTTGAACACTTCACTTCCTGCCAACATCCTCACTTATGGGGGGAAATCTGAACGAGACCAAAACAAAAATGAAACAGTCAAGCCAAAAACTGAAGGGGGTCCCCATTCTTGATGGGGTGGTGTTGTGGATTCGTCACAACAAGTAGGTATAACTAATTCTTCAACTTTGTCACCATTCTATCCCATTTTATGATCTTCTTTTTTCCTCTTTTGTTTCTATCCAACTGAACTTCTTTCCACCAAATAGTAGCATGTCATTTCAACATAGTCTTTGCAAATCTCACCTTCTCTAAATCTTCAATTTCTTCATATTCAAAGTATTCTTCTAAGTCATTTATCCAATCAATAAACTCCTTCATATTCAAATTTCCAGTGTAGTTTGGTACATCCACTCTAAGTCTCTTTCCAATATTTGAAATAGCTCTCAACATCTTCACTTGATCTACTTCTTCTTCTTCTTCTAGGGTTTCTTCATTTTGATCAACAGAATGAAATTCTTCATCATCACTTTTAACATTAGGTCTCGGTGTTAATCCTCTTGTTCTATCTTCTTCAATAGCATCCAATCAAACTCATATTCTTTTCATCATCTCATCTATTCTTCCAACCATAGTACCAATAGCAGGTATTCTCTTTGGTAGCATCTCTTCCTAGGATAAAGTGTAAACTACCTCAAATTCTGTGATCTGGCTGCAAGGTGACAACTATCTCACAATCCATGATTGGTTGACCAACACAAGTAGGCTTCCTTAGTTCAGCAATTTGCTTACAATAAGATCTTATGCAATACCTTCACAACTTCACACTCTAAAGGACTCAAACTTGGCTCTGACACCACTTGGTGTAGTCATGGTTAGGAGGGTCCACAAAGTGAACAAGCCAAGTTGTGCAACAAGAGTAAACACAATGGAAGAAACTCAATTATAGGACGTAAATGCAGATTCAAATATTCTATATATCATAGATTTAAAATGTTAACATGCCACCAACATGTGGGCTTATAGAATAAAGCTCATAGGCTTGATTATACTACAAAATGATATGGCAATCAAGTGCCTTCTTCTCAAATAATTTGAACTATCTATCTAATGAATTATCTAACTTATGATGAAATATTGATGAATTAATTTCCTACGCATCTATTACATGTATATATATCATCTTCAAGCTCCTAGATTCTTACACGTCAGCCAAGAAAGAAGTTACATTCTCCAATGAAGGTGTAACATGTAGAATAGATAAGTCAAACATAAGCAACTAATACTCCTCCACAAATGAATAAAACAAGGTGTGCATCTCAAGAGAGGTTGACCATGTCCCAAACAAAATTGAATGATGTTTAATTTAACTCTACAAAGCATGGAAGTGCTCTAGAATCCTTCTCCTTTAACTAACTATCTAAGACTATCTTTGTGCTATGTTCTGAGAAAATAGTTAATCTTCTGAAAGTGATATCTTTCTGAAAAATTATCCAAATGAGCTGAGTTTTGGATATGATGTGCATGATTATGTTTAGATGCTAAGTCCTGATCCACGAGCTCTAAAATGATAATGTAGAAAAATGCAATATAAAATGTTGAAACTATTACCGACTGAACTGTTGATGCATAAATCTGTGGGTTTAATCCAATAGCAACATGGGAAGTTTCAGGGATGTGGGATTGACCCCAGAAATAACCTCCAGATTTTAAGGAAGATGGCTCTTCCATTTTTAGTGGGGGTTTGGGAAAAAGGTTAGAAGGAAAATGAGATTTGCAAAAATAAATTTCTAAATCTAAGGCGATACGCTAGATTAAAATGACTACCAGTTGCATGGTTTTTTAACCTTGAAAGATCTAATTGGAAGATTAACGAGTAGAGATGCATGATTAAACCTAGTTTGTAAACATATTAAACAAAGGAAAAAGAAACAGAGAGATTAGAAATCAGAAAGAGAGACACCTAGGTATGCACAGAATGATATTTCTCATTATTTCAATAATAACAAATTACAGAGGATGAAATAGCACAAAATAAAATGTCACATCCTCCTGGAAGAAAGAACTACTAAGGCAAAAGAAAATATCTACTACTGCTCTAAAACTCTCTGATCTGAAAATATGTGGAACTCTATATATCCCTCGAACTTTGTTTCAGATCTGCATTTTATAAGCCCAAAAAATGAAAGAAAACCTCGAAGATCATCTCAACTGCTTAGAAAATCTCTGTAACTGCCCATAAAATCTGATACAAAATCTAGCAATGATTTTGGCAAATACAACTAAACTAGTTGTTCCATTTTGCTACATGGCTAAAAAAAATACCTCTCTTTGCTTATCTTTGGCCTACATGAGAAAATGCATTCCCTCATTCTCCATTTTTCTACTGTGTAAGAAATAAAGTGGCTTTGCTTTGATTTTAGAGCTGAATCATATGTTTCTTTACATAAAGCATAAGAGAGTCATAAAATATAATAGAGCATTTTCTTTGTGCTCTTGTTGTAGATTGCTTTTTACAATGGGACCCACCTTTATTTATAGAAACTTGTTTATCTTTACTCCCATGAGGCCAAATGAGAGTCCTTAATATTTGAAACTACAATAAAGCATTTAGCTTTATGAAAGGGGCCCACCACATTTATAAAAACTTAATATTTTAATAAAAGACACATCTTCTTTTAAAACTCCTGTGAAACACTTGCATTAATAAAATAAAATGAAACATTTAATCTTTCTTTTCTTGGGCTCAACCACGTGGTTGCATCCATGCTTTCCTTTGTCTCTCCTTGCAGCGCTTGTCTCTTTAGAAACTTTTATTGTTGCTCCTCTTTTATTCATGGTGAGGAGTAAGAATCAAATTTTAATAAAGCTTTCACTTTATTATTTTCTGCAACCCACATCATTAAAATGATACTTAATCATATTTAAATCTGCCTTTATCTCCTGTGCTGCAAATGAGACCTTATGCATTTATTAAAATAAGGCATTTTAATTTTATGAAGAGAGGGCCCACCGCATCAAAGGAAACTCAATATTTTAATAAAAGACTTAGCCTCTCTAAAGATTCACCTGACTCCCATAGAATTTTTATAAAATGAAATAAAACATTTTATTTTTCTCTCTTCGAGCTCAACCATGTGGTGGATTGCTGGTCCCTTAAGTTGCTCTCTCTTCGCATTCTCTTCGAACACATGGTGACATCCAATGCTTCCAATGCTTGCCTTTGCTTTTTTTTCTTAGGTTGATTTTGATGATGGCATGTGCCATTACTAATAACTTGAGCATTTAAAATGAAAACTATGTCTTCTTTATGAATATGGCTGAGCATTGAATTTTTGAAATAGTGTAAAAAAATTTCACCAGTTCTTGGCGACTGGATGGGAAAATAGGCTTGCCTATTTGAATCTCAAAATCTTTGGTTTTACAGATTAGTGCCTTATTTATTGGGCAATAGAGTCAAATGTTTGAAACTAAAACATCCAACTAAAAATAAAGTGGGTCCCAGACTATGTGCCACCATAACTGATACATGCTGCCAGAAACATCGTTGAAGTTGAAACTGAAGCACTACTGAACAAAATGTCTCTCTTAACTGAAACCAATACTGATAACCACTGAAAATGACCATTAAATTTGAAACATGCCTGAACCATAGAAACTGACCATTAAATTTGAAACATAGCTGAACCATAGAAACTAACCATTATGAACTGTATCACAAGAGCTCTTTTGTAGCAGAGACTTATTGAAAACAAAACAACTAAAATATGAAAACTAATACTACTATTGTAGCTTATTTTGAAAACTAAAACTAAAATACTGGCAACTGAAACACACAGGGACATGCCCATTCATTGGAATGGAGAAATAACTTCCCAATCTGATGATATCACTCTAGTGGCTCCACATTGTACTAAGAATTGTCCAAACAAAATGCATGAAGAAAAATAACTAGAATTTGTACCTTTTCACCTTCCTGCATTTCAGAGGTTTAGCATTTGCATGAAAATAATAGTCAGGCTGATATGTATGTTGTACTTTCTTGAGCTGAGGGCAGGAAGGGACAATTAAGTGATGAAGTTCACGTCTTTGCTTATGTGTGAAAGCATTTATTATCTTGGGCTTCTTAATGACTTCTCCTGATTGCACTTCTGTATGCTCATAATCCATAGTGGCTGCAAACTCTAATTGGAAGGTGATAGAGCTGGCAAGAACTATCTTGAATCTGATTAGCACTTCTTCTTGAGTGAAGAATAGAGTATGATGAGACTCTATGTTTAAATATTAGCCACTTATGTCTCCTAATACATCACTATCATGGGGGCCACTTTTTGTTTCATCATGATTACCCAATTTTGAACAGAAATCCTCTAGATCATCCCCAAAAGAATCATTCTCAGACTCATCTTCACCTTTTTGCTCAAGCAGACCTACCTTTTGTTTTTCTACAAACTGAGGCAAAGAATTTATATCTTATGATGAATAGTACTTTTCAACTTCTAGAATGAAGCCATTGTCATCTGTCTCATCTTCCTTTTCATGTGACAGTGCACCTGAATCATCTCCTTCAAGATGTAAAAAATTCTGACAGAAAGATTGCCCCTCATTTGTAGACTTGGGAGTAACTTCTTTTGTAACTTTTGCTTCTAGATGTGTGAACTGTGGATCATGTCCTTCCTAGTGCCTTTTAGCTTCAAAGTGCCTCTTGAAGTACTTTTCATTTTCTAGAATTTGTAATTCATAAGCAATTTCTGGATTTCTTTTATCAATTAACTGAGTTTCTAAGTTACATGTTGCCATAGGTGCATGATGCTGACAACCAGAAGGACATTCTGAATAGATATGAGCCACCTTCTTGCTTGCATTTTGATGTTTTATAGACAAATATTCTTTAATGTCAAAATGACAAAGAACTTGACCTATGGCTATTATTAGCTGATTTGTAGCTTCAGATATTTGTACAATATAATTTTCAAAATGATTGGGTCTATGTTGAGCCTGAGGGAGGATCTCTTCAATAAACTAGTTAGATTGATATTACTATTCACACATACCTTGAGGCATGAAATAGGGATCAACCTGACACAGGGCTTTACCTTTTAGCTCATTAAGCTCCTAGGCAAAATATTTTAAGAGTTCTTTTACCTCCATCATATCCTTATGATTTGATGAATCAGTAGGGAGGGTGGGTGGACTACAATTTATATGCACTTGGCTATAAGAAAGAGCCTAAGATAGGTGATTTGTATGAGGCATCAAAGGTGTTAAAGGAAAAGGAGGAAGTTTACCAGCTTCAATGAGATTATTTTCAGCTATAATAGCCAAATCATATGATTGGAGAAGAGTATCACCTCCTAGGGCTTGTATCATGACAGATATTTTAAGGTCTAAAGCCTTTAAATAATAAAGAAATGCAAAGACTAGAGGAGGCCTCATGTCAATAGAAAATTTCTTCCATACCTTGTCAAATCTTGAATTGAAGCCATGTATGGGCTCCATAGGATGTCTCTTGATGGTGATGAGATTTTGGGTAAGAGTACCAACATCTATCATCTCTTTGAATTGATTGTAGATGAGTCTACTAAGCTAATCCCATCCAGTGATCAAAGTTCTGTACCTTTCTTTTTCTTTGACCTTGAGAGAAGATACAAGCAACAAGAGGGCATGATTCTTAGTTGTGACATTGTGAATGGAGCATAAACTGGCTACATCTTGAATATGATCTATAGGAGAAATTGAGCCATCTCCAAGAAAGTGAGGCAGTGCCTTCCATGCTATGTCAAGAACTTGACCCTGTTGTTGAAAAACAAGAGGACTTGAATCCCAAGTCACAAAGGGTAGATCCCTTTGAATATTCAGATGCACATAGATACCAGGCACTGCCATGGTCAACAAAAGCAAAGACCTAAGAGAGAACCCTTAGTAGAGTCACCAGATGGATGATTCATGCTCCTATAAATAGATACCTCTGTGATTTTCCATTAAAACCATAGAATACAGGGCAAAGATTTTGTGAAAACAAAGACCCAAGTCTTTGCTTCCAGTCCCATCGAGCATGCCAAAAACTTTTGATGCATAAATCTATGGGTTTAATCCAGCAACAACATGGGAATTTTTAGGGATGTACGATTGACCCCAGAAACAAGCTCTATATTTTAAGGAAGCTGGCTCTTCCATTTTCAGTGGGAGTTTGGGGAAAAGGCTAGAAGGAAAATGAGATTTGCAGAAATAAATGCCTAAATCTAAGGCTATACATCGGATTAAAATGACTACCCAGTTGCATAGTGTTTAAACCTTAACAGATCTAACTAGAAGATTAAAGAGCAAAGATGTATGATTAAATATAGTTTGTAAATAGATTAAACAAAGGCAAAAGAAACAGAGAGATTGGAAACCAAAAATAGAGACACCTAGGTATGCACAGAATGATATTTCTCATTATTTGAATAATAACAAATTACAGAGGCTGAAATAGCACAAAATAAAATGTCACATCCTCATGGAAGAAAGAACTACTAAGGCAAAAGAAAACATATGCTACTGCTCTACAACTCTCTGATCTAAGAATATGTGGAACTTTCTATATTTGATCTGCATTTTATAAGCCTAGAAAATGAAAGAAAACCTCGAAGATCTCCTCGACTGCTTAGAAAATCTTTGTAACTACCCATAAAATCTAGCAATGATTCCAACAAATGCAATTGAACTAGTTGTTTCATTTTCCTCCATGGGTAAAAATAAATATCTTTATTTTCTTATCTTTTGCCTAATCCTTTTCCTACGTGAGAAAATACCTTCCCTCATTCTCCATTTTTCTACTGTGTAAGAAATAAAGTGGTTTCCATTTTATTTTAGGGCTGAATCATATGTTTCTTTACATAAAGCATAAGAGAATCATAAAATATAATAGAGAATTTACTTTATCCTCTTGTTGTAGCTTTCTTTTAATAATGGGACCCACCTTTATTTATAGAAACTTATTTATCTTTACTCCCATGAGGCCAAATGAGAGTCCTTAATATTTGAAACTACAATAAAGCATTTAGCTTTATGAAAGGGGCCCACCTCAATTATAGAAACTTAATATTTTAATAAGAGACATAGGTTCTTTTAAAACTCCCGTGAAACACTTGCATTAATAAAATAAAATAAAACATTTAATCTTCCTCTTCTCAAGCTCAACCACGTGGTTGCATCCATGCTTTCCTTTGCCTCTCCTTGTTAAATATATATTAGTTATATTAAATTTAAATTATTTAATATTATTTATTGCTAATATATATATATACACACATATATATGTTGTATCTAGCCGTATCCATATCCGATACCTTATTATACCTATCCGTGTCCATGCAACTCTGAAGAAAACCAAAGAAATGCAAATATTTTTTATTGATGCTAGATTGCTCTACAACCTAGGATGCTCCTACAACAAGACACTTGGAAGAAAAATATTATATGCTCTATTTTGTTCTTTTATATTGACCGAAATTCAATAAAAATCAATGTTAGGCAAGAAATATAACAAGGGTACACAGATTAGGGCATGTAATTAGAAAAATCTTCATTACAATTAAATTATGTTTTAGAAGAATACTTAACCAGTATAAAAATAGAATCACAAAAACTATTACTCTTAATTGATGGGAATATCACAGCTATCCTTAATTTTGATTGACATTCTCTCCATAGCATAATCCACGTTGGTTTGATTCAATTTACTTTGATCATGAAGAGTTGCTCCATTAGAAAATAGATAGGGTTAGAGTTAGAATTGGGGTTACTGAATTAGGGTAAGCATTGGAGTTACAATTAAGGTTAGGGTTAGAGTTAGGGTTAGAATTCCACTTTGGCTAGGGATAAAATCACAATTAAAATTATGATTAAGGTAGGAGTTAGAATTAGGGCTATAGTTAGGTTAGACTCATGATTATATTTAGAATTAGGGTTAGAGTTAGGGCTAGGGTTAGTATTAGGGTTCCTATTAGAATTAGAGTTAGAGTTAAAGTGGGTTACTATTAGAATTAGGGTTCAAATTAGAGTTAGGTTTAGAGTTCAATTAGGGTTAAGGTTTGTATGAAGGTTATGGTTAGTGTTTGAATTATAGTTAGGCCTAGGATTAGAGTTTGGGTTTATGTTAGGGTTAAAATTAGAGCTATGTTTAGGGTTAGAATAAAGGTTAGGGTTAGGCTTAGGCTTCAAATTAGGATTAAGGTTAAGGTTAGAATTATAATTAGGATTGGGGTTAGGGTTATAATTAAGGTTAATGTTAGAATTAAAGTTATGATTAGTGTTACAATTATGGTTAAGTTTAGTATAAAGGCTATAGTCGGGGGTTTCAATTAGGATTAAGCTAAGTGTTAAGATTAGAGCTATGTTTAGGGTTAAAATAAGGGTAAGGGTTAAGGTTAGGGTTAGAAATACGGTTATGGTTAGGATTAGTATTAGGGTTATGGCTATTGTTAGAACTAGGGTTAGGGTTCAACATTGAGATTAAAATATTCCTTAAAAATAGGTACCCTTATTCTAAATCTAACCCTAACCCTAATTCTAACCTAAACACTAACCCTAATCCTAATTTTAACCCCTAACTCTAATACTAAATATAATTATATTTATTATGATTATATAATTCTAATTATTATATATTTTATTATATATGATTATTATATAAAATATTATCATAATATATCTAACCTATATTATATTTACGGCAAGAGGCATAACCTACAGTGACAACAAGGGGTAGAAAGAGGTAGAATAAGATGCATGTAAATAAAAAAAATGTCAACTTTTTCACTTAAATGGTAGACAAATAAAACAATAAATAAGGATTAATTAAAAAAGTGACAACAAAAGTGAATTATTATTTTATTTATTAAAGAAGGGAAAAAGTGAATTGAAAGGTAAATACATTACATTTGAAAGATTTAGATTTTACTACACAATCATTAATTTTGTTATATTTACTGTATGTTTATGAATCATTCCAATCCATAAATTGATGGATCAATACATATATTTTTGAAAACAAACTATATTTTATTTAATAGATATCTCTCTACATATTTTACATAGATTTTTCTAAAGATAGGTATACTAGTATTATATTATATAATTATAATAATTTTTAAGATATATAATAAAGTTACAATTAGGCTTGATACTCCTCCTTCTCATGGGTCTATTTTTTAATCACACATTCGAACATGTGTAATCTTAAAAATATATTTTTAAATATATGTATGCTAGTACTATCTTATCCCTAGCATGTCTAATCTTACATCACATAAAATTCAATACTTTTGTGCTTATCATAAAATATATGGATATTCTATAAATAAATGTCTTATATTCAAGCATAATATCAAGACATCATAGATAAAAGTTGGGATGAACATGAAGATTACACATTGAAATAAGAGAAATAAAAGAATTACCTAATGTGACACAAATTTATTATCTACAAGAGACATGATATAAAACAGGAAAAAAACCATACCATTTTAAACTATATTAAACTTGACAAATAACTATATACTGGTGGTTTTAAATATGGAAAGTACATATTTTTAAAATTTGAATATGAAGTAATAGATTTACAAAATTTATTGTAGTTTTGAATCTGGAGACAACTTTTTAAAAGCACAAAATTTTAATTCTATTAATAAATAGATTTACAATATTTTGTTTATTTTTTTAAGTATTTAAAATATATCTCTTATTTTTAATTCAATAAAAATCTTTATTTATAATTTTAAAATTAAGAGTAATAAATATGTGATTTAAAATGTATTAACATATTAAAATGTATAAATAATTTTTCATATATGCTAAGAATTAACAATTGACAATAAATATTAATTACTTAAAAATTATAATTTATTTAAAGTATTTTAAAAATAATAGGAATCTAACATTTAAAAAAAATTCTTCATAATTATCAAATTTCATCAATTACATAACAAAAAAATTATAAAAGATAATATAACTAGCATACCTATATTTTAAAAACATATCTAAAGTACTTCAGATAATTTTTTTAAATATAGGTATGCTAGAAGCATCCCCAACACCAAGCCTGAATATAAGTATATAAAATAATTATATAATATAATATTATAATATAGATTAAATATATTATAATAATATAATATATAATAATAATAATATTATATAAAATGTTATTATAATTATAATATAATGATTAAAAATATATACTATATTATATTAGGGTTAGGGTTAGTGTTCAAGTTAGAATTATGGTTACAATTAGGATTAGAGTTAGGGTCATAATTAGGGTTATAATTACTATTAGTTTAGAGTTAGGATTTGAATGAAGGTAAGGTTTAGAATAAGGGTTTTATCTAGGGTTAGATATTGTGTTAGTCTTGTAAAACAATGGTAAGTGTGATCTTACTACTATGGTTAGATATATGGTTAGATTTATAAATAGGGTTTTTGTTAAGCTAAGAACCAAGGTTAGATTAGAATTAGGGTTAGATTGATGGTTATGACTGAAACTTTGATTTACATCATAATTACTACATGCTTAAAATTAGGGGTTATTATTACAATTAGGGTTTTTATCATGATTATAATTGGGGTTAGAGTTAGACTTAGGGTTATTGTTAAAATCAAAGTTAGAGTAAAGTTTTAATTTAATTAGGGTTATAGTTGTGTTTATAAATCTAGTTATATTAAATGTTTTGTTTATGTACCAAATAATGGTTAAGGTTAGTCTTAGGTTTAGAGTTATAATTTGAATTAAGGTAAGGTTTAGAATTAGGATTTTGTTAAGGTATTGAGTTAGGTTGAGCTTATAAATAAGGATAGATATAACATTAGTTTACATCTATCATTTTTATTACAGCTACATGATTCACCAGGAAGATGGTATGCATCTAGGTGCTAAGAGAAAGGAAAATGAGATATTATAATATTATAATATAGATTAAATATATTATAATAATATAATATATAATAATATTATTATATAATATATTATTATAATTCTAATATAATAATTAAAAATATATAATATATTATATTATATTAGGGTTAGGGTTAGTTTTCAAGTTAGAATGATTAGTATTAGAGTTAGGGTCATAATTAGGGTTATAATTATGATTAGTTTAGAGTTAGGATTTAAACGAAGGTAAGGTTTAGAATTAGGGTTTTATCTAGGGTTAGATATTGTGTTAGTCTTATAACACAATGGTAAGTGTGATCTTATAGTTAGAAATATGGTTAGATTTACAAATAGGGTTTTGGTTAAGCTTAGAACCAAGGTTAGATTAAAATTAGGTTTTGATTGAAACTTTGATTTACATCATAATTACTACCATGCTTAAAATTAGTGTTAGAATTAAGGGTTATTATTACAATTAGGGTTAGAGTTAGACTTAGGGTTATTATTCTAATCAGGGTTATAGTTGTGTTTATAAATCTAGTTACATTTAATGTTTTGTTCATGTACCAAATAATGGTTAAGGTTAGTGTAAGGTTTAGAGTTAGGATTTGAATGAAGGTAAGGTTTAGAATTAGGGTTTTGTTTAGGTATTGAGTTAGGGTTGGGCTTATAAATAGGGATAGATATAGCATTACTTGTAAATCTATCATCTTTATTGTAGCTACAGGATTCACCCGGAAGATGGTATGGATGTAGGTGCTAAGAAGAAGGAAAATGAGATATTTAGCAAGAATATAGGTATGCTAGTAGCATCCCAACGACAACCCTAATTATAAGTATATAAAATAATTATATGCTATAATATTATAATATAGATTAAATATATTACAATAATATAATATGTAATAATATTATTTTAATTCTATTATAATAATTAAAATTATATGTGTTCATGTTAGAATTACAGTTATGATTAGGAGTTAGGGCCATAATTAGGGTTATAATTATGATTAGTTTAGAGTTAGAATTTGAATATAGGTATGCTAGAAGCATCCCCAACACCAAGCCTAATTATAAGTATATAAAATAATTATATAATATAATATTATAATATAGATTAAATATATTATAATAATATAATATATAATAATAATAATATTATATAATATGTTATTATAATTATAATATAATGATTAAAAATATATACTATATTATATTAGGGTTAGGGTTAGTGTTCAAGTTAGAATTATGGCTACAATTAGTATTAGAGTTAGGGCCATAATTAGGGTTATAATTATGATTAGTTTAGAGTTAGGATTTGAATGAAGATAAGGTTTAGAATTAGGGTTTTATCTAGGGTTAGATATTGTATTAATCTTATAGAAGAATGGTAAGTGTGATCTTACAACTATGGTTAGAAATATGGTTTTGGTTAAGCTAAGAACCAAGGTTAGATTTTGTGTGATTGGAAGTCCAAGATCATGGAAGCAGAAATCAAACATGAATGCAATGTATTGAAAATAAATTGAATTGATTTACAACCCAAGCAGTATAAATAGGTGAAGCTTGAGGAACAGGTCTCCATGAGAGTAGGAAAGGTGGCAAAAATGTAATGAAGAGAATAGCTCAAGGTTTAACTACCCTCAAATATAGCAATGATGTGTCAAATAGAGGCGACACATCTACTAACGACTCATAGAGTGGAATTAGTCTTTCCACATGTGAGGAAAACCACCTAACTATGGTTATGTTAGGAATAATTCATGTGAGTTATACACAAACACCCCCCTTAAGCATAGCTTAGGTGAGTTTATGAAATATGAGTCCCAGTTGTGTGCCATTTTAGCTACTCATTTACAAAATATCTCTCATAAAATGGAGAGAGAAAGAAAGAGAACCATATGGAAAAAAACTTTCCTCCTAAAGAGAGAAAACAAAGAGAGGACTTTAGATGGCCCCTCAAGATGATGATGATGCCGATGTAGACCTAGATGCTAATGTTTTGAACTGTCCAAGCAGAATATTTTGTAAATTCTATTTTTTTTAATACTCAGAAAAATAGACAAATTATCTCCAATGTGTATAGAAGTTGGTATATTGAAGCCTATAAAAGGATGTGCATATGCACACATGTGAGTGAGATAAAGAATTTGTGCATTTCTTTGAGAAGTGATTGTTCCCCCCATTACACTTTATAATTCAGTGTATATATATACAATTCCCAATTTTCATGATTGTTACACAAGTGATTTTTATTTGACAAATTTTTTTGTAGTGCAAGTACAATAAGATAGCTTTATTAGAGTCCTAATAATCAGCTATATTGAGCCAACTGAGCTGAGCCTCGAATTGATAATAGGCTTTGAGTTAATTTCTTCTTCATCAGTTGTAAAGTGTGAAAATATGAAGCAGGATTGTGGATGGCAGACTTTACCAACTACAACTAGTTTTCTATCTTTGGACTCTCTTATAAGGGAAGCATCTATAGTGAATTCTACCGTCTTTTTAGAATCGGTAAGTGCATACACTGAGAGCTAATTTTTGAATAAACCAGGATATAGTATACATTATTTAAAATATCATTCCCTAGTTCAATTGTACCTTTACCAATAACATCATAATACTATTGGTTCATTAAAATCTTGTAGATTCTACAAGGTTCTAGTTTTATAAACATTTCCAAAAATGGTGACATATGATCACCAACAACTAAACTTATGACCCATCGGTTTAACTCTATTTTAGATGGTGGCATTTTTATCTCTTTTTATCCCTATTAGAGTTTATGAATAGATTTAGTTTTAAACTCAATTTTGGAAATTAAGGTAGTGCTTTAGTAATAAAAGAATTATCTCTTTTTATTCCTATTAGAGTTTATGAATAGATTTAGTTTTAAACTCAATTTTGGTAATTAAGGTGGTGCTTTAGTGATAGAAGAAGTGATTGTGTGCACTCTTCTAACTTATCTAACCCCCTTAAAGTAGCACTTTATAAGTAGTGCATGACATGAATACAACAAGACTTTTCCTTTTTGTTTCCCTCCCAACAAGCTTACAATTTGAGAAGTGTTTTTAAGAACCCTTAATTTGGCACTTTATAATGATAGTAAATTGATAAGCTAGAATGATAGAGGACAAAAAATTAGGCATTTTTGCCTTTTGAACAACTCGATTATGAGATCGTATGCAAAAGTTATAGCCTTTACAATTTTTTGCATATGAAAAAAAAATCAATGTGGTTCAATTTTTTTTTTTTTTACAAACTAAGATATCAGGGAAAAAAAACTTTATGAGGGAGAAGTTAAGCCCCCTGTGGTAGG
The DNA here is from genome assembly GCA_027924645.1 of Cunninghamia lanceolata. Taxonomy (NCBI): domain Eukaryota; kingdom Viridiplantae; phylum Streptophyta; class Pinopsida; order Cupressales; family Cupressaceae; genus Cunninghamia; species Cunninghamia lanceolata. The sequence continues at coordinate 6,271,669 of BSBN01000221.1, forward strand.
GAGTGACCAAGGGCTAAAAACTGCCCCTTTCTATTTTGTCTCTTCGTTGATGTCACCCCCCCTAGTTTCTTAGGTCAGCAAAAAGTGACAAAAAAGACAATAAAATAGTGCTCCAAATACCCACTTGAAAATTGATGCCCAACGTAGTTTCAAAAACAATTTGAACGGTTTGATTCCCCACCGTTGACTGCAGCCTTTTCTCCACTGTTTGGCATCTGCGATCTACTCTGGCCCTTTGTAGCAATCTAGACCCCTGTTGACTATAGGTATGTAGCCAAAATTCCATCAATGAGAGTGCCAACATGGCGTTAATGTCACAGAAAGAGGTCGTGGGAGGACATGAGGAGAGGCAGTGTTGAGGACTATGAAAGTGTGGCAAAAATACCACGAAATCTGCTTGCGATGTGGTGTTGATTACCACATGATAGGGTGGTGACTGTGATGAGGGTGTCGAACATCTTTGGAGGCTCCATTTGATATAGATATAGGTCAATTTTGGGCTCCCATTCAGCAAAGAGTTTGGCCTCTTTGTGAGGTGCGTTGATCAGAGGGGTTTGCCTCTTTGTGAGGCACATCACAAAATATTAATTGGCCTCTATGTGATGCTCAAATACCATAAAAAAGTGCCTCTATGTGAGGTTTTTCTCAGCAATGATTCGACCTCACTATGGTGAGGGTCGATGAGCTCTACTAATGACAATTATAACCTGCTAAAATAAACCCATTTCAAATGTCCTTTGAAACAAAATTTTACCTCTTCGATATGCAGTGATAGAAGGCTAGATTGAGCCTAGCATGCAAGAGAGGTTGCAATCAATGAGCAAACGATTTAATGCTATTCCACTTACTCTGATACCATGTGTGAGCAGAACTCCAAGATCATGGAATCATAAATAAAAAATGAATGCAATGTATTGAAAACAAACTCAATTAAAATTGAAGTGATATAAATAGGTGAAACTTGAGGAACAAGTCTCCACACGAGTAGGAAAGGTGGCAAAAATGGACCCAAGGAAATAGGTCAAAGTTCAACCACCCTCAAATGTAGCGGCGATGTGTCGAATATGAGGCAACACATGTACTAATGACTCATAGAGTGGAATTAGTCTTTCCACATGTGAAAAAAACTATGGTTATGTTAGGAATAACTCATGTAAGTTATACACCAACAAATTTGAATTAGTGTAAGTTAGACACCAACAAATTTGAATTAGGGTTGGATTGAGGGTTATGATTGAAACTTTGATTTAGGCCATAGTTACTGTCATGCTAAAAATTAGGGTTAGAATCAGGGGTTATTATTATAATTAGGATTTTTATTATAATTATAATTGGGCTTAGAGTTAGACTTAGGGTTATGCTTAAAATCAAGGTTAGAATTAAAGTTTAATCTAATTAAGGTTATAGTTGTGTTTATAAATCAGTTATCAAATAATGGTTAAGGTTAGTGTAAGGTTTAGTAAGAGTTTAATTTTGTTTACATGAAAATTGTGGAATCTATCAGCTCCACAACTCCACCCTCTCAGGGATAATTAATGTTATATTTGTGAGCTATATTTTTTTAATGTTTATGATTATTTATTAGTTCCTGCCATAGGTAGGTTACTATTGCATCTCTTTGGATTCAGTTTTCTAATTACTTCAACCAATCATCACAAAGAATTACATTTTTTATACAAAAGTTCTATAGTTTAATAATTAATTTTTTTATTTAAAATTTGGTAAATACTATTTATCTATTTTCCTATTCATTAATCCTATGAAAAATAATTCTTATTATTTAAAAATTTGTTATATCTTGAATTTACAACATCCCTGATTCAGTGATTTATTTAAGTTTCTTAAATTTACATCCGTACAAACTCACACAATTAAGCGCCTATTGTCAGATCAAAATTAATTCTTCAGTTACTTCGAATTTAATATGTACCGAGTGGTAGCCTTTAATAGAGGTGGTAATTGGGAAGCTAAAAAACACAGCAACTACCATGTTTAGAAAAGCAAAAGCCACAACAGGACTGTGAAGGAAAAAATGGCCATGGTACTGGCTACTGCTGCTTCTTCATTTTTCACTGGCACTTCGCTTTCAAAGAAAGTCAATGTCAGCTTCTCTCCCCATCTCTTTCTTTCCCAATCTTCCCTTCAGTTCAACCAAAACCAAACAAGTAAGTTAACAAGAAATTAGATTGACTTCTTATCATCAGTGCATCTCTGTATCTCTGTTCTTAACCAAACAAGTTAACAAGAAACTAGATTGACTTCTTATCATCAGTGCATCTCTGTATCTCTGTTCTTGTTTTATCTCATTCAGTATTGCTGACATTTCTTTTCGGTGTGTATCCTATGGTTGTATTCTAGGGTTTTTTACTAGTTCTTAGTTGTCTTCTCCAGGTCCCTAATAACCTTAGGGGTAAGTATATGATGGTTTCTTTTCATTTCACTTAATTTGACTATTTTGAAAATTTCTCTATAGCTTTCAGAATTATGCATCATCTACTTGGCTTTGTTTTTTCAGGAAGATACAAAGAAAATAGGTGAACCAATTGCCAAAGCTTGTCTTGATAAAGGAATTAGTAAGGTAGCGTTGATTGAGGAGGTTTTGTCTATCATGGACGCATTAAGGCCCTTGCTGATGCAGCCTGGGAGCATGGTTTAGATTTTTGAGTTGGAACAGGGCTTTGCTTTCTTAGGCAGTGTTATAGATCTAGCAACAGTATCTCCTTCAAATCTGAAAGATGTCCGCATTTAACAGATTTCTATCTCATCAAGGGAAAATTTTAGGTAACTATTTTATCTTTGAGATTGGTTTGTATAGCATCTAGTCGGGGTTAATTGGGTTTTGTGGCTTATTGTAACTGAGGGATGGATGCTTTATCCTGTGCTCTTAAATGCTTGATGTTACTTATGTCTGTAGCAAAATTTAATGCAACTCATGTGTTAGTAGCAATACTCCTGTGCAGTAATTGTTGAATACAGTATTTATTTTATCTGCAAAAGAGAAATGAGCAAATTTGAGTGTCTGAAAAAAAAAAGAGAAGAAAAGTATATCTTGATTTCCCTCTACTTGTATTCATGATGCATGAAAACTAAATCAGAGAGTGGTTGTTGAAACAAAGAATTTAGTTTGCATTATTTTTCAGCATTAGGGCATAGTATAGTAAAGAAGAGAGTGGATAACATCAAGAAAATATATAATTTTGTCTGGTTTATTTGATAGTCATAAAATAAGAGTAGGAAGTTAAAAAATTATTGTCTAAACAGGAAATATTTAAACTATGTTTTTCCTTTGAGGAAATGTTTCTTTTCTGTTTCCTTCACCGAAAAAAAAAAAAAGAATGAAAAAGAAATTGATTTGTTGGAATTGTGTATTGAACACCTAGTTAATATCAAATCCTTGAGGCAGCCTTTTGGATGGTACTGCATTTTGCAATTATACTACCTGATGAACTTTATATCCCTTCCTCCCTAAAAATGTTAATAAAGAAAATAAAGCAGTGAGATGGCTCAAGCATTTTCTTTCACAAAATAGTAGTCTCACAAAATTACCTCGTTCTCTTTTAACGAAATTTGCCTAGGAATGTTTGCTAGACCACTCTCGTGTGGAAATGGTTTCGGTCTGGCCATGCAAGGCCGCCACTCATTACTCAAAATTGAATTCTTGGGGATTGGACCCATTCCGTTTCCATGCAAATGTAAATCATGTGTAGAAGAGGACGTGTCCCTGCCAGTGAGGCAGCGGCCCTCCCCTGTTCGTGAAGAGCCCCTTGGAGACCATTTCTCCTTCTGTCCACCTGTAGAAAACACATCTGAAGCAAGGAGAGCTTTAAGAAAAAATAAAAGGAAGAAAACGTAATAATATAAATCGAAACAAACAAAACATGTATTGCTCCAGACTAGAGCAATGCCTGTAGCGGGAGGTGCGGTTCAGCCAGGAACGATACTCCGAAGAAATTCTCTTTTAGCCTGCTTAAGAAGGTGAATCATTGTCAGTGCTTGCTTTTGTCTGTTGATCATGATTAGATGACAGTAATTGTATAAAAGTAGCCTAAGTAATGAAGAGAACAGACCTCAAGAAGTAGATGTTTAAAAACGTAAGAACTTTGTAAGCGACCTTCTCCTTGGATCGTTGTTGGCTTGGACGCCACTTTTTAGCCACCACCAAATCAATAGAACAAAACCAGAAGAATAATAGATATTTCAAAAGGAAAGAGAGACTTAGTTTGTTTAGGGTATGTAGAAGAGGCGCGGCTCTGCAAGAGCGGCCGTGGCCTCTGTGCCCCTAAGGGGCATGCTTCTGTGGCATAACTCAATTCTGGAACCTCGTCTGGGAAAATGAACTGAGAAGCGAACCAGAAACATCCCTCAAGATAATAGAAAAAAAAAAGAAAGAGGAGAGTAATATTTCTGGGCAAGTTGGTTGTTCCTCAATACTTATCTACTGTGTCTGTTGAAGGTCTGAGCCAGAACTTGTATTAAATGCAATCTTTCTTTCTAATATTTTAACCTTGGAAGCAACTCCTGTGTTACCTTTATCTACTTTTCACTGTTTTCAGTATTTACTAAAGGTCTTTTCCTGCAATTTTGTTTTTGTATTCTTTCAGATCGATTCTGTCATAATTTTTCTCTGGCTTCAAATCTCAATCTTGAAACATGAGATTTCTAATATGACATCTTAAATGGCGGCAACTATTGCAACTTCTTCATTACTGCTTGCATCCTGTAAACTCCCTTATGGAAGGGACTGTAACATGACTCCCACCTACAATATCTACTCGGCACATGCACTTTAGAATTTTTTTGCAAAAATTTCAGGTGCTAAGTATGGAAAGCATACAGTGAAGTATAGAAAACATCACTCCCACCTACTATATCTACTTGGCACAATCCCACCACTGCCAGTTTTGCAGAAAATAGCATACAGTTCTAAGTGTTCCAAAATCATTGAAGGAAGCTGGTTAATATGGAGTTCATCTTATGAAATTAAAATAGCATCTATTATGTGTTGGAAAAAATGTTTAGATAGTTAAGATAGATAATTCACACGAGGCTGAGGTTAAACAAACGATTTATAAAATTTATCTCAATTTGTTCAATCAGAGGAAACAAGTCACATAGTTCTGTATATAATTAAGTATATAATTAAGGGTGAGTGTTTAACTACTCACCAAATACTCCTCTTCCCCCTTCTCCCACGCTTTGACAACCTATATAGTTGTTTTTAATACAGACTCTTCAAACTAAAACCCTAGCACTTCAATTTTTCTATATCATTAAAATGGAAACTGCACTTATCCAACATGAACAGCCTTCTCCGTGTCTTGTTCTTCTTGCTGTTCTTTAGGGTGCTTCATTGAAATTTAGGGTTTTTGACTATGAAAATCTTAAACTTCAATAAAACACACGCGAGAACAGCAAGGAAAAAAAATAAAATTTACAGGCAGATAGAGAAGATCTGACAAACAATGGACGATGTGGAGATTTTTTCTCATTCCCGTTTCTTAATTCTGAAGATTGTTCGCTGCAGGTGAAAGAATGTGCCATAGTCATGGTCACTATCCAAGAAAAGCATAAAAAACCTGCATAATGTTTAACATAATCTGTATGCTATGAGAATTGAGATTTACATATGGTGAATGAGATTTTTAAAGGACTAGGGTTATTTATTCCAGACGAAACTAGGGTTTTCGCCGAGTTTTAGATGCAGACATATATACACAGCTGTCTGCTGTACCTACAAAAAAGAAAATCCTTCATCCCCATCTAACATGTCTGTTGTGCATTTAATGCGTGGGGCTGCTAGAATCCTGGGGAAAGCAGCTTCTCACTACAGGAATTATCTGACAATTCTTCGCACGCCAGAAATCTATGAGAATTAAACTTTGACCCTCTGGCAGACAAACGCGTAACTCTATAATGATATTATCGTTGTTATGATTATTATAATTGGCGATATTTTAATACAAGCTGACGTGTCTCAAAAATAGCATCATCCAGGAATTATCTATCGATCAGACACGCGATATTTTAATACAAGCACCAAATTTACCATAAGGCCCATTACATAACCTATTGTTTATGATATTTTATATCTAAGAACGGATAAATCCGTAGATTTTGGCTTGAATTTTACACCATAAAACAGGAGCTTAAAAATGGTAAGTATAACTTCCACTTAAGTAACCAAAGCAGAGCTAAAGTGACTTAACTATAAATATCTTTTCATATTTTGTATCTTAGTTTTCTTTTATTCTTATAATTGTTTTCATATACTGCCCTTATTTTCTTTTATTCATATAATCTGTAAGGTTTCATATAAATACATTCCTTTATATTTATATTTATACATGTATTTTTTTCTCACACATATACATATATATACATACATGTTCTTACTTTTTATAAACTTTTATTGATATAATCTGTAAGGCTTCATATATCTACATTCCTTTATATTTATGTATTTTTTTCTATAACACACACACACACACATATATATATATATATTACTTTTTTTAAAATACTTTTTCTGTGATCAACAAATTGATATTCATTCATTCATACATTTATTTTTATTTATATAATTATATATTTTCAATTATTCACATATTTACATTTTTATTTCCTGTATTATTCATATATTGGTATTGTCTCTTTATTTGGTTTTAATTTTTATCATTTTTTTTTTATTTAATTGTCTCCTCTCTACTAAGTCTTGGCATAGTTGGTATATGTGGGTTCCAACATATATATGTTTTAATGAATTCACTTTGGTTGTTGATTTTTGTGTTCTTATTTGTTCTTTAGTTAGTTTTAGGTTACAATTTATTTATTTTTTATGGCTCAATCTTTATGATAGATCAGGAGTGTGATCTGAAATGTTGATGATAAAAACTATTTCTCTTGATTTTCAATTTTTTTTACAAAAAGACTGTAGTACATGTATAATCACACTGCATCCACTCTTCCGTTCCTATTTCTAGTAACTTATGATTGGGAGACGCAATGCATCTCTTGTTTAACATGTCTAGCTATTTAATTATTTTTTTAATTTGCTATTCTTAGCACAGTCATACAATTTCACCCCTAAACATAATTAAAATGTATAAAAAAAATTTCATACATATTAAGAATTAACAATAAATATTAACTGCTAAAAATTCATAATTTATTTAAAGTATTTTAAAAATAATAAAAATCGAACATTTAAAAAAAAATCTTTATAATTATCAAATTTCATCAATTACATAACAAAAAGATAATTAAAAATCAATATAATTATCTAATTTATAAATTATATAATTAAAAATCTACAAGTAATAACCATTACATAACATCTATCACCATAATCTTGCTCTCAGTTTTCTTATTAACTGACCAGGAATGAGGCTGGGCTTGAATGACACCATCATCCGGTCAACCCTCTGTTTAACATTTTTAATTGGAGGAATGTATTGCCAAAACCCTTCCCTTAAATTATATGCAAACACCTTTAGACGACCTTCACTACCATACAGACTGCTAAAGCACAGGTAATCTCCCACACAAACACACTCCCGATGCCACCATTCTGCATCAAGATATTGAGGGAGAGAGTCTCGAGGCATTCTTGCAAACTCTTTCCACTTCCAAACCAACTTATCTTGGTCGTCCTGGAACAACTCCCAGATAACAATACCCACAGTGTTTCGCAAAGTATGTGGGTCAATACCCATCTCGAGATCACGTCGGGGTACAGGTACGCTGATTACATAGAATTCGTTAACAGTGTGTTCGTACGGAATCCTTACTAGCACATTCTCTGAAGGATCCTTAAATGTCGCTACCACAAGAAAGGACGACCCATATGCAACTGTAGATATAACATTCACATTCTCATCTACAACCAGTTCGCGGGGTAATGGAGCTATTCTAACAGGTTTAATAAAATCATCTTGTATATTGTAACCAGCAATAGAAATAGGCGAATAAGCCGTCCAGAAAATAACGCCATTGCACTCAACCATTTCCTTACCTAATTCCTCCCTTTCTCCCGCAATCTGAAATTTAATCCTCCACGAATCTTGAAACTAATGGTAGATCTGGAAGAAGGAAGTTTTATAGATCGAGCACACAACCAAATAGGGCTCTCCGTTTCCTCCTTGTACGATATGGCCATGCTTGTCACACACATCGATTCCTATATCAGCATAAATTCTCATAAGCGGGTTGCAAGCGCATAATGAGTAACCCCTGCGCTGCACTTGATAACTCGTGATAGTCCTCGTGACCTCTGACAGAATTTGGTAGAAAAGAGAGAGAGAGAGAGTCCTCCATATTTGTGTGGAAAAGCAGTAAGCCATACAATGCCATTTTCCATAATACTTTTCTTTACCGCAGATAAGAAGCCATGGACTTTTGGTGGGCAATGAAGACAGAAAACTGGGCGAGGACAAAATAGAATTCCATTCCTTGCAAACCATGCGAGAGCTGGAGATTGATTGTAGTGAAAGCTTTTCAAATATCAATTCCTGCATAGCTTGAGGCAGCCGAGATATACCACGCTGCTCTCCATCTCCTTCAACTGCTGCAATAAATTCTTGCTCCATTCCTTTCAGATCTAACGGCTTGTATTCTTACAACCCTTGATTAAGTATGCTTTTTTATTTTCTCACGCTCTCCCATTCACTCCCTTTTATAGGTGTTTGACATGGAGTACTTTGCTTAATCAACGCGTAGTTATGATGCCGACCATTGGGTTAAGACCAACCAACTGAAGAAAATATAAATTAATATAAGTAAGATAAAAATAATTAAATTGATGACTGTATAGTAAAATCTATAAAATATAATGCACTTACCATTGAAATAAGATTGTTGAATATACTTTGCTCCTTTTTATTTCATGTGATAAAAACATAATAAAATATAGTTTAATAAAATTTAATTTAAATTTATTTTATTTAGAAAAATAAAGTGCCACTATATTTTATTAGAGTTTCATTTTTTTTCTGCACAATCAATTAAAACCCTAGCTAAATACAAAAAATTACAAATGCACAAATTTATTTTTTATGCATACAGGATTGACTATATAGTAAAATCCATAAAATATAATGCACTTACCATTGAAATAAGATTGTTGAATATACTTTGCTGGGATAAAACTTTAATAAAATATAGTTTAATAAAATTTAATTTATTATAAAAATAAAATGTCACTATATTTTATTAGGGTTTCATTTTGTTTTCTGCACAATCAATTAAAACCCTAACAAAAAAAATTAAACTCTAGCTAAATTAAAGTACATATTTTACAACACAAAATTTTGATAAATAATTCTTTTAATGGTAACAAAATTTAGAAATGCACAAATTTATTTTTTATGCGTATAGGATTAACTATAAAGCAAAATCTATAAAATATAATGCACTTACCATTGAAATAAGATTGTTGAATATACTTTGCTCCTTTTTATTGCATGTGACAAAGCTCTAATAAAATATAGTTTAATAAAATTTAATTTATTTATAAAAATAAAGTGTCACTAATTTCATTTTGTTTTCTGCACAATCAATTCAAACCCTAGGTAAATAAAAAAAATTAAACCCTAGATAAATTAAATTACATATTTTACAACACAAAATTTTGATAAATAATTCTTTTAATGGTAACTAAATTTAGAAATGCATGGATTTATTTTTTATGCATACACGATTAACACCAGAAAATCATGAAATTCATACCTCTAATTTTTTGTTGCTTCTTATTTTTATTTTCTGATTCTCCTCGAGTGATTATATTTTTGGTTGTTTTCTTAGACATTCAAATATTTATGTTTTATATATGTTTTAATTATTAATGTTTCATTTGTCGGCTACAATTCACCCCATACAATTTTTTATTGCAAATAGGCCAAATTTTGGCACTGTATCTTACGAAGCAAAAAAAGTTCACAAATCACAAAGAAAATATACATGAAATAATACAAAATAAGGTATATCATTTTATAATATATTATGTTATATATTTTATATATAAACAATATATATTAAAACTATGTTTATTCTCATATTCTTCCTTTTTAATAATGTAAATTAGTAATTTTTTCAATATAATATTATAGTGTAAAGTTGTATAGTATTTGATTATATAAGTCAGCAAAAACAAGGGGCCAAACCCTTACAACATCAAAACAAAAAGAGGCAACAGAGGCTCAAGAACAAAATGAGCCACCCAAGCCAACTATAGCATTAACAACAAAAACAGCCTATTAACAACAGATAATAAGTAGCAGTAGATAGACAGCATAAAATAAAAAGAGAAACAAGACTAGGGAGATACATTCTCCCAGCATTTAGCTAGAAATTCAACAATTTCATCAAGTTTTTTTAATTTCTCCATCTCCTCATCATTAGGTCGAGTCCCGTGTTCCTACAGCAGAGTCAGGTTGAGCATCGCCATGCGACAAAGCATGCTACTGATGAAGTCTCTCAAAGAAGCAACCTTTTGCTCTAGTTCTTCCACCCGACCCCTAAGGACAGCAATATCATAGCTCTGGTCATCTCCCTCCTCCTTAGTCTCCTCTCCAACCTCCTCCACAATCATCCTCTCCCCTTCACCAACATTATCCACAGGATCACCCTCATCACCTCCCGAGTCATCAGTTTGTTTCCCTTCACCCTCACCAGCAACCTCATCAGAGATCTCTTGGACTTCAATGTCTTTGGAATTCAACTAATCATCTCCCTCAATGGAAGTTTCAGAAGCACTTTTAGAGTAATCGATTAATTTATCCTATAGAGCAGGCTTACCAGTAATTCTTCCTGACCTTCTTACCCCAAAAGAGAAATCCTCATTCTTATCTTTAGCAAATAATTTGGTTTTATGTTAATTCACAGGTCCCACAAAGTCACTGCTCAAAATCTTATGGGTCCCAACAATGTCCTCTGCAATTTCACCACTAGCATCCATCTCCCTGAGTTTCCTTTTCCTACTTTTCACACTCCCTTCAGAAGCTGGAGTATGCATATCTTTCACCGTGGTCTCCTCAGTGGTCATAGAAAAAGAAAACCCTTTCAATTTTTGGGAATCAGGGGTAGGGCAAGCTTCCTCAGAAACGGTTGCAGTACTGGGGTGGGATTTAGCAGGGGCCTCAATACTTGGAGACTAAATTAGCTTAGGAGGTTCCAAAGCAAGATGAAAATTATATAATCGAAGGATGAGACCTTGATGCAGAGGAACAGGACATTTAGAGGGTTTCTTTTCAAACTTAGCTTTGGCCCTAAAAACTAGAGTGTTCTAGGAAAGACATCAAGTAAAAAGGAAAACTAATCAAAGCATTACACCTGAAATGGTTAAGCAGAGGGAGGTGATAATTATAACACCTAGTAAAATGGCCTTCCAGTGTGAAGTACTTCATCAAAAGAAAACACATCTCGTCCCACAGCTTCGGTTGTAATGCCCCTCGATTTTGGTTTGTACCAGTTGTTAGTTCTCTTTTGCTTTTAGATAGTTTTGAGATAGTTAGTAGTTTTATATTGCACTTTGATAGTTGAGACATTTGAGTTGTTAGAGTTATGGTTTATGCTCATGATGGACTATGGTTGACTAATGTGGTTATTGACATGTGTTATGAGTAGGATGATAACATTATTGTTATTACTGTTTATGATGTATTTTGACATGTCTAGTTATTGGTTAGTTGAATTATGCGGAATAATGGTATTATGGTTTATGGATTGAATGTTATCTGATTGTCAGTTAGAGATGTTTGGGTTTATTGTTATGCTTGTGAGTAGGGACAGTGTAATATTACTCATTTCGAGCACCCTACTATGCTGCGATTCCTTGACTCTATTTGCTTGATGTATTTGCACATACTCATATACAACCTATTGTTCTAATGCAGGTTGTAGGTATTGGGCATCAACTCCACCTGACTTAGTAGGTCTGAGCATGCCCTTACTCCAATGGATAACGTTGATGGGAGATAACATGGGGTTTTCCCTATGTTAGTTCTCGTTTCAATTTGTGTCATAGGTCTTGAAGTCATTCTGAGATTCTTGTCTCAGTTTTTGGTCGTCTTGGGATTGTAGAGGTATTGTCAAATTTTATTTATTAAGCCAATGTGTATTTTGGTAATGAATTATTGAATTTGTTATTATAATAATAATGTAATTAATAAGTCAAATATAATAGTATTTTCTTGTCAATGAGATTAAGAATATTATTTTAATGCTTGTCATAAGTATTTATTATGGTTAAAATAGTATATGGCAATTAGTAATATTATTTTAGTCAGCAAATTATTTTGTATGGGTTGTCGAATAAGATTCTAGACATGGAGAATCTCTGTAGAAAGTAAAAATTAATTATTTCAGGGTAGTGGAATTTTCTGGATTTTTCGTAACGGATTTGTAGTAATGGGAATTTATGAGACTTGGCTATTTATGTCTCTAGGGGTCTATTTTGAGGGGGAGTCATTCTCAGGGAGGAGAAGGGGGAGGAAACTGAAGAATACTGAAGCTCTGAGATCAAGCTCCAGGTATGTTACTCTATCTGTTGAATGTTAACTGTGTTCCTCTCTTCCCTGCTTTTGAATCTATTTGCTTTGGTGAATGTTCATGTCTTCTTGTAACCATTTGTCATGAGGGTTATTACAAATCTCAAGTTTGATCACTCTTGTGAGTACCCTAATCTTCCCCTATTCAATCTTCTCTACTGTTACCTATGTAACATAGGCCTTCCTTTGAAACAAGACCATCAAGCTTTGGCAAGCATTTAAACCTTCCGAGCTATTAATCTTCAATAAACCTTTTTGAATAATTCCTATTGTCTCTTGGGGCTTTGTTTCTGCACCTTCTGTAATTGTATCCACCCTGGGATGGTTACCTTTCGGTTAGTTTAAACTACATAAAATTCAATTTACAACTTATCTAACTTGGGGCGATTTGTGATCTTCATAGTGTATGAGACCATTCTTAATTCTTTTCTACTTGGTCAAATTTCTTCTATCCTATACCTTTAAATTCTTGCCTCAAGATAAGTGACATGTTGTCACCTCTTTAATATGTATTATATTTATCTTTTAGTTGCTTCCCTGTGACCATTACAGATCAACAGTACTCTAGTTAATAAAATGAAATAGATTGAGAGATAGAAATGTATTCTAGAGTTTGTAGGATTCCTCACAGAGATTTAAATTCCTATCCTTTTTCCCAGTGACATTACAATGGGGTGTTTGTTAAAGGGTTTTAGTGCCTAGTTGCACTTTCTCTTCTTGCATGCATGTAGAGATCACAATTTTTAGATCCTCCATTATTAGCCCATGGTTGCAGAGATCTTAGCAACCCATACTGGTACAATGATTATCCTCATCCGAGATCCTTGATGAAGTTACCTAGCCCCCCGGGAGACAATATGGATACATAGTTGAATACATGTAGATCCATTTTTTCTCAACCCATCAGTTTGCATGCCTTTTCTATGTTACCGCATCTTTGCTCTTATGTCTACCGGTGCTTTTTCAACTCTTATATTGTCAAAATTGTCTAGTATTATGATCTAGGGATGACCTTACCTTGCTCCAAAACTCTCATTATGGCACATACAAATAGAATGTTGGCAAAGTTTGTAGAAACAGACATCATGCCTGCCAAATGCATTTTATTGAAAGTTCTTTCATTTTTTTATTAAAAAAAAAATCCATTTTGTGCATAATCTGCTATCATTGCATTACATGTGAAGACATTTCTTTGAGGTATTATTTCCCACAATTAGAATGCCGTATAGATGCTTCCACTTTTTGCATGAATATCTAGCCCAACATTACCAACTATATTATCTGTCAAAAAAATCTACTTACCAATTAGCTCGTAACCCTTCCTTGCAGACATTGTGTAATCAAGATATTATACTTTTTTTCTATCCCCAATGGCATGCATATTTTCTTTTTCTATCCCCAATGGCATGCATATTTGTTTCAAGATGCTGTTTGCTTTAAGCTATATATATATCTATGTTGCCTCTTTCTAATCATTTGTCTCTGATTTCAATTTGTTGTTGTTTTAAACTCCACATTGCTTAACCTTTCTATTTTTTTCTAGCTCTTTAAGTTAATCTCCCGTATACTAAAATGATCCTCTTAAAAAATTTCAAGGAATCTTTCCTATCTTAAATTCTAATTGATTTATTAAAATTATTCCCTTAAAAATATAAAAGAATCTTTCTTATCTTAAATTCTAGTTGATTTATTCTATAGTTTAAAGAATGGGAATTAAATGTATATATTAAAAGAAGATGAATTTATTTTTGTTTTAATATGAAATTATCTTATATTTGTATTAAAGGAATTTATCCTCTTTTATTAGAAAGACATTAAATTTTATTTTGTACAAAATTTTGGAAATGTGAATAGAAAGTAGAGATATACCACATGCTTTTCACAATAGAAAGAATAATGCTATTTAAGAATCTATCTAATAGTAAGAATAGGAATTTAACTTGTTTAGAATCTTCTTTATTGAAAACTCTATCTCTTATTCCTTAGAATTGCACTAAAAATTTTCTTGCTACTTAAAAGAAAGTATGAATTTGTTTCATAAATAAAGAAAGATATTAATCTATTATAGAGATTTTATTTTGAAAGAATATAATAGTTATTGCCAATGGTTGTATTAAGAAAGTTTCGGAAAGATTATAGCGATTGTGGATTGTGTAGTGAGATTTTAGCACCTTACAAATCCAAACTTAATATTAATAAGGTAGAAGATCTCTTTTTATTTTAGAATGGATTAGAAATAAATTGATTTTGTTTATAATGTTGACTACTATGGTTAAGGATTAGTCAAACTGTAAATTAGAACATGCTTAATGACGGGTCAAGTACAAAATTAGGTAGATAAAGATTCATATCAAGGCAAATTCTTACATTAGAAATAACACACTTTCTTATTATAATCTTGTAAACTCATTCTCTTGCATTGTGAACTCTAATGTATGATCATATTGTTTGTAGAATATTTATAATATAGAGAGTGTTTAGCATTTACTCATATACTTTCCAAGGATTTAAATGAATGTTTAGTTTTAAATCTATCTTACGATCCTTTATGTTCTGCATGGTTGGGATAGAGTTATCTAATGTTGTTAGTAACCTTAAATATTGAGGGTTCTTAGTAATGGGAGTAGGACTTTAATGCATCATGGCTATGACTAACATTCTTGAAAGTAAGATTGTAGGAGCTTGATGTCATGATTCAAATCTTATTATTGTTTTATTGTTTTAAAAATTATTTTTGTTTTATATCTTTTTAGGGTCATAGATTTACGTGCAGTTTGAGTTGAGATTGGGATGATTATAGTTATTCTTGTTAAAAGTCAACATATGTGAATTGTAGTAGTATGTTATTAAATTTATCATAGAGGGAATTATTGATCTTGAGATTTGATTAGAATATTATTATCTTAAGTTTATGTTTTAACTAAAAAAGAGAGAGAGTTAAAGTCTTTTATTGAATCCATGTTATATAGTCCAAAAAGTGTTGTAGTAATTGGGTCTTGGATATATATATATATATATTCCTTGTTGTTTATTGCTGATTTTGAATCAATGTATATCAGCGATGAGATTGGGTCATTTCATTTATTTTAATTTTGAGTCTTGCTGTTATAATTGGTGACCATGTTAGTTTCATGGGAGTTTAAGGTGGTTAAGCGTCATGCTTTGGATAGTTGCCTTTTGATATATCTGTTGAAATCTTTTAGCTCCAGAGGCTTGTTACCTTGAAATTCAATATGATTTTTTGTGGCAAGGGTGTATTGGTGATGTGTATTGAGAAGGATTGTTACTTTGAATTTGAAAATTGTTGATTAAATGTTTTATCTGATTAGAATTTGGAAATGGACAAGGGTAAGTTTCGTGGTTGAGATTTTGGATTTAAAATGGTCTATGTAATGTTTCGGTTGGTGAAAAGATAGAAGCCTTTTAGTCCCTTGTCCATGCCTATTATTGGTTCTAGTTTTTTGTTAGGGGTACTAGTTGTATGTAGGAGAGTGGATTTCATGGTGGGGCCGGTGCCAAGGTGGTTGCCTAGGTAACCCCATGGAAGTTGTGGTTAAGTGATAGCTTAATAATTTACTTAGGTGGGTTGGGTAGAAATTCACATAACCAAATAAGTATGACGCCTGAACCATGCCTTGAGTGCTCTCATAGGCTAAGGATGGGATGAGAAGACCTGGTTGACAAGATCGACCTCCTTGTCTTCATGAGAGGATGTGTCAACTCCGCATGTGTCACCCTATGGGGCCGGTGCCTAGAGAGAGGCTGCAGGGTAACCATAGATGGGGGCCAGTTTCTAGAGAGAAATAGCCTAGGTAACCAATGCTAGGAGCATGTGATGACACTCTCCCTACTGCAGTCTAGTTACTTCCTATTATCTTTTGTTGATGCCTCTAGAGTACTGTTTTGTCTTGATGATTTGACTTGTCTTGCTGATTTGACGTGTTTTGATGATTTAACTTGTCTAGATGATCTAAGTTGTCTATGCCAAGTCTGTATCTATCGTCTTGTATCCCTTGACTTAGTGGAACCTCATTGTTATCTCCTAGCTTGGACGGGTGGACCTCAGGGTTCCACATGGTTGGGTGGTAGAGCTTAATCCATTGGTTATTCTTGGTCATCTTGATTCATGATCACTGCAGTCATGATTCCAGTTCTAGTTCTATACTTGCATCCTCAAAACTGTATTGCACCTTCATAATTGTATTATATTGTTGTATATTGTAAACCGATGTAATCGGTCATCAAGCTTGTAATCTTGTAATCTTATAAATGATCTTATGTAACTGTTCATCTCTGCAAATGAATGATGTAAATCCTCTTTTGTTGTATTATAATGTATATCACTTTTATTGTTATAATTTT
Source organism: Cunninghamia lanceolata (assembly GCA_027924645.1). NCBI lineage: Eukaryota > Viridiplantae > Streptophyta > Pinopsida > Cupressales > Cupressaceae > Cunninghamia > Cunninghamia lanceolata. The sequence goes on from BSBN01000221.1 coordinate 6,288,573, forward strand.
ATGTTTATCTGATGCAGTTATGTTCCCTAGAGGTGTTAGCTATTCATTTTAATTAATGTTGTTAATAGTGTAATCATATTTAATGATTAATGCATTTACTTGCTTGAAAAAAAAGTATTTTGTAAATTTTTCTCTTGTTCATCTAACACTCTAGGGTTGCATGACGAGACATCACATTTGGTATCAGAGCCAGGTTTGAACACTGGGTACTCTGGTTATAAATGAGCCCATTATGTAACCTAGTGCTTAAACTTTGTAACTTAAACTCTTTTCCTTTTTACGTGTAGACACCTAAAATTGGCTCAGGTTGAATTAAGTAAATATTCTAATATTTATCTTAATTCATATTTTCTTCTGTCAATTAAATAAATATTATAAGTTTATTTGATTGGTTCATTATCCTACAATTAAATAAAATTATTTTATTTAATTAAAATCCCTAAATTCTTCTAATGTCTCAAATCCTAAATCCACCTCACAAAATCCACTTCATCAATCCACCTCATCAATCCACCTCATCTTTCCACCTCATCTCTTCCACCTCACCATGTTGTACATATAATTAAATATTCTTAATATTTAATTAGCTAATATCCTCTATTATCTAAAATTGAATTCTTAATTCAGTTGTCCCCTACTATCCTCCACTCATTGAATTCTTAATTCAGTTGTCCCCCACTATCCTCCACTCATTGAATTCTTAATTCAATTGTTCCCCACTATCCTCCACTATTGAATTCTTAATTCAATTGTCATAAGCCACTCTTCTCAAAAAAAAAAATTTAATTCATCCATTATGAATTAAAGATTCACAAAAAATGAGAGCCATTGATCTCATCTTTTGATCCTCACCCTCCATTGCCTTTTCAGAAAATCTATAAATGAGACCCTTCTCTAAGCAATTAAGAGGGACTCCTTCTGGCATCCTTATCATCCCCAACTTCTTCTAGAAATCTTCTTCTGGCATCCTCATAATGCCCACATTCTTCTCAATTCCCTTCTTCATACCCTCCTAATGCAGAAATCATTCTAGCCATCCCACATCCTCTATTCATTGTCCCTATGTTTGAAGCTCATCTTCAACACAACAAAATATCATAGCCATTCCATTCTTGTCACTGTCAACAAGAAAGGAAGCAAGCTCACTGAGGGCCAATCTTCTTCATCAAGGTCGAGGACAGATAGGTGAACAATGGAAGCCGCAGGGTAACAAGTTTGTAAGTTTTGTGCTTTCATTTGTTTATTCTTGTTACTCGCATATTTCATTGATGTTTGGGTTTAACTATCTTAATTGATCAATCCATTTCCCCATTAACATTTTGGCACCCACAGTGATCTAACCCCCATCTTGTTTGTGAGTGTTTAGCTTTGAAAGTTGTTGTCGCAGGATTTAGGTGTATTTCAGAGCACATTCAGGCATCAACTCTCACAAACGACCTCCTACACATAAACTGAGCTCACTATTGAGTCCAGAAGGCCTTGGAGATAAGAAATCACATATAATTTCTCTAGTTTTGCTATTTGAATTTTTTTTGAAATTTTTTTTTACTTTCCAACGTTTTTTTTTTTTTTGCAAAAATAAAAAAATAAAATAAAATAAAATAAAATTGACAAAAAAAAAAATGACATTAGATTTTATTGTTATTTCATTTTAACCTTTTCATTTTAGAAAAATTAAAAAATTAAAAAATAAAATTAAAAAATTTAAAAAAAATTTAAAAAAAAAAGCCAAAGAAGGGAGTTATTTTTTTCTTTTACACTTAGCAAAATAGGCTTTTTTTTTTCTCTTGGGCATAACTTTTTGTAGGAGTATCAGATTTTCACAAATTTATAGTCGTTGGAAAGCTGATTTGATGAATTTCACAACGGTATAGGTATTTTCAGCTCACTGGGTCAATATCGACAAGTATAATCAGTCAAAGTCAACTTTACCTTGACAACTTCAAATGGCCATAACTTGGACATCTTTCATCAAATTTTCATACAATTTTTTTTTTAAACATCATAGAATTTCGTGTAGATTTTGATTTTCATATCTATTTTTGTTTTCAACAATCATATTTTCATGAAAATTTTTAGACTATATGTTTTGCACCTAATCCTTTGACTTACAAAATTCTTGATTCAACTTTTGTTTTGGTGGACTACATGTGGATATTAGGAGACTACTAATCCAGTTTGGTGCAAAAATGTCCACTAAAAACCATCATTTTTCCTAAATGTTGAACAAGATTGATTTAGGCATTATCATACACCTGACATAAGATTCCCATTTAGTTCTAATTAGGAAGGAGTAACCCATTGTTCATACAATTTGCATCTAACTCTAATTAGGAAAGCACAAATGCATACATACCAATATCACGTAGTCCATAACTAGGAAGAAAGTAATTGAACCATGGCTATATTTGCATATTGCTATCTTCTTTAGTTAGATCATTGCTATCTTACAAACGGGAATGAACATTGCTATCTGTTTAAACATTTCAAAGTTAACAAGTCGGGCTATCGTGGATTACAATTGAACTCATCATTGCTATCTGGGTTAAAACTTAACCACTACTATCTCGATTGACCAACACTTCAAAGTTAACAACTCATGCTATCATGGATTAAAATTGAACTCATCATTGCTATCTTGCTACTCACTTCAATGTTATGTGCTTGCCCAAGTAGATAGCTCATCTAGTTTTTTTTTCATTTTAACTAGAGGAAAAGAACCACTATATACTATGTTTTTGGGAATGATACCAAGACTATGCTCTCCCCTATCTTGGGTGACCAAAATGCCAGAAGTATCATTTTCACATGTGTTTTTCCTTTAGAGGGGCCTGCTCTTGGATACCACTTATCCAAGTAGGAACGACCCTAAGTGGTAACAGGCTAGATGCCAAGCCCTTCCAAGCCACTATAAATAAATTGTGTTTGGAGTGAAAGCTTCAAACAATGAGTGAAGTTATGTTACACCGACAGCCAACCTCCCCTAAAACCCTCCAAGGCACAACCCTTGTAGGCTGGGAGACTCCATAAAGAAGAGTAGTGCTACCGCATGTGTAACCACTCAAACGGTTGCCCGCATTAAAAACCCCTTGTTCTAATGGCCAAAAACCCTTGTAATCCATTTCTAGCCTAGGATCTTTGTGCTTGCTTTTGTTTATGTTAGTCCAAAATAGAGTTAGAACAACCACAAAAACAATGAAAAAACTATAAAATATTCTTTGTGCTTGCTGTGTTTTCTTGCTGTTAATTCATAAAATCAGATCAAGAAGACCTTTTTTTTTTCAGCCAAAAATACTAAAAACAACAGAAAAATTTCAAAAATTTGCAAAAAAAAGCCAGAGTTGTGCATATATTCTTTTTCCATATGCATTTATGTCGACTTGCTACGCATACACATACTGTTACTACGCATTTATATTTCACCAGTGCGACGCATTTGTGTCGACTTCATGCACATCTGTGCTGACCTGCGGTGCATTTGTTAAGACTTACTGTGCATTTATTGACTGTTGCTGTACATTCATATTTTACTAGTACAGCGCATATACATCGACTCCCTGCGCATCTGTAGATTTCTACTGCACATCTGTTTCGGTGTATCCATGATAGTGAATACTTGCACTATTTTCAAGGGAAAAATTTAACCTGTTCTGAGTACCCATTTCAGTCTTGTGTCAATTTATGTGGAGATGACAACCGAATTAGAAGAGCTTGCTCAAGAACTCAAATACCTGAAATTGCAATTAACCTTAGACACCTCACCCCAAGGTCATATAGCAATTGCTCAAGAACTCCAAGTCATACAACAAGAAATGGCAATCTTACAAGCCGAACGTGTCAGTACTAGCTACGCCTCACCAAACTCATGACAAGGTAAGCACCACCTCAAGTTAGAAATTGTATACCACTCTGTCTACTAGTCCTCCTTCACTGTCTTCTAAGACACATATTCCAAAACATACTAGTCCTATGCCAACATCGCCATCGAGTTCCCCAAGCTCTAAACTGACAACCAAGGAATCCTTAGATGATTTGTGGAAAAGAGTTTTTCCAAATTTATACAACCAGAGAAAAGCTAGGGAGAAAGCAAAATCCCCTCATTCACCTATCCATACACCTACCAATGATGTGATCCTAGGGCTACTAGCATAGAGTCAACCATGTCCTTAAAATCTATTCCTTGACCTTACAAAAGATGCTTCCAATAATATCTCAAAACCTACCACCCCTTCATGTGATCCTCAATTCCTTGAGCTTATCCAAGAGTCTCCTATTATGAATCCAAGTCAAGAGTCATCATGTTCTCATGTTGTTGACAAAGAGCCTATCCAAGAGCCTTCCACTTTCATTCAAGCAACACAAGAGGTATGTCAAAGGTTTAATCCTAAGCATGTGGAAACATTAAGCCCTAGTCCAACTCAAGATCAAATCACTTTTATGCAACCCATCCATAATATGTATCTTTTCCATGATCAAGATGATAGCCATAATGATGAATCCATCCATGAGCCACTTGATCCTATCCATCTCCCAACAACCATTCACGAGAAAGCTATCCAAATTCAACCCATCCATAACATTTACCTTCTTTATGATCAAAATAATATCTATGATGACGAAGCTATCCATGAGCACCTTGATCCTATCCATAATCCTCTATCCATCCATGAATGAGATATCCAAATTACTCCTAGTCATCTGTCATCAAGCCCTATCCAAAATGAGCAAACATCCACTTGTCATGATGAGACACTTGCTTCCCAAGCAAGCGTAGAAGAACAAACCAATAATACTCCTCTGCCATCCATTATTGACCAAGCTACAAATCCTCCACCATATATCCTTGGTCTTACCACCTTCATGCATGAATGTTCCTCCTCAGAACACCAACAACCACTATCTGCTATCTCGCCTTCCTCATCCAATAAGGAACTTGTGTCTAGTGCACCTATACATAATCCTGCTATCCACCGCATACTCCAGAATATGAACTATCAAGGTAAAGGCTTAGGCCTTCATGAACAAGGTATTTTGTAGTCCGTCCATGTCAACGTTCCTCCTCCTTCATACGGCCTTGGATACATACCCCAAGGTAAGCAAACTCAAGATGTTGGTACTTCCTCCACTCCTCCTAAGTCTACCACTTTCCATCGCAAACACTATCATATCCCCAAAACATATGTCGCCATTCCACCTCCATCATCCTACAATTTTCCAAAGCATGTGACCATACACCTTCCACCATCCAATCTCCCTTTGCTACTTCCAACTCCTAATATCTCACCATCCAATCTCCCTCCACTACTTCCAACTCCTAATATCCCACCATCCAATCTACCTCCGCTACTTCCAACTCCTAACACCTCTCCATGCCTTTTACCGCGACTTCTTCCAACACCTTATCCATCCATCTATAAATCCTCTAAATATCCCAATCATGGCCGACAAATGCACATATTGTATAAACAAGGAGCTTTCACCAACCCCACTTCTACCATCCCACGGGGATTCAATGACAAATATGTGGATGCCTCTACCTATAAAGTAAAAAATCCTAAGAGTCCTCATGACCTAGGATATAAAAGCCAAGAATCAAAGAATTATCTGTATCAAAAGCTGCATACACCCATACACCTCAATGCCAAATTGAAAAAGGTGTGGGTCCCCAAGCAACAAATGATTACTCAAAAAGCTACACAAAAGTTGCATACACCCAAGCCCATACCTCCATAGGTACTATCTAAAAGCAAAAGGGTTTTGGTACCTAAGAAAAAATTCCTCAAGGTACATGAGGCATCCACCTCTCAAGAATCTCAACCATCTACTTTCTCCCATTCCATACATAGGTCTCAAATTCTTCCATCCCATATGGCAAGCAAAAATTAGAAAAATACTAAGTCTATGTGGGTCCATAAATTCCTAAATCATTCATCCACCAAGCAAAAATCTCCATTGCTTCCTACACCACCCTCCTATCATCAGCTTCAATGTTTATCACGATACATGGAACCGTTGGTCATGGTTCCCTTCCATTCCACAACACTTCTGTATAACTCCATCTCCCCTCCCTTCCACTACTATCCTATATATCTTCCTTATCCTATGGTCCATGCTTTTGCATAAACCTTCCTTCCATCTTTGGCTAAGTCCTTCTATATTCCGCATCATCATCCACTATCATAACTTCCATAATCTGCTATCTACATACTCATATCTCCCTTTCATATGATTGCCTACCAACATCTATGAGAACACTTAACATTGTTCATGCGACAACATCCATCTAGTGGGACTGTCACCTTTCATAGAACTAGATACTTGAGTCTTTCCATATCCACCTTCTCCTATCTAAATATTTAAAAAAAACCAAAAAAAAAAAATCCCTTCGTCCAATGGTGAAAACTTGGCAAACAGGGGCCTTGGATAAGTACCGTGATGAAAACCTGGCAAACATGTGTCATGTGTAAAGTTGATCTTCTATGTCACCTACACTTGGGAGCACCTTGTCTCATTGACATATCACTTTTCTCCTACTAGTTTCCTTTCATTCCATTTCCTATCCTGTCCCGTCCATCCATCCTATCTTCCTTTCCTCTATTATTTGGTTTTGATAAAGATTGGGGGCACAATGTTGACAAATGTTCTAGATGTCTCTTGACATACCTTATCCCTCCAAACCAGGCAAACCCTTCATTATCCTCTCATCCTCCTATCGTCATTAGCATTGTCATGAACAATCCTACGTACTCTACCTACAATGGGGCATGTTACACTTATGCGACATAGTCCTTGGAGATCACATCCTTGTTTCCTTCTGTCCACTATTGCCCATCCTCATAACCATCCATATCTACTATCTTCCATCCATCTACATATCCGTGGTGGTTCCTTGTCATCAGTATTGTTTGTTCCATATCTGATCCATATCGTGTCTTATCTGATCCATATCGGTTCCATATCATGTCTTATCTGATCCATATCTGATCCATATCGTGTCTTATTTGATCCATATCTAATCCATGTATGTTCCATATCATGTCTCATCTGATCCATATCTTGGGTCCATTAGGGTTCTTGTCGAACTACGTCGCCTCTGAGTTATCACGTAGGCAAGGCCATTCTTAATGTGCCCCCGAGGCTCCACTTCCCTGTCCATCTCATATCTTGTCATCTATCCTCTAGTCCATCCATGGTCCAAGTCCCCGAACTACGTTGCCTCTGCGTCATCACGTAGGCAAGGCCATTATTCTCATGCACCCCCAAGGCTTCACTTTCCCCTCCATTCCATGTCTAGTCCTTCTATCCATCTGAGTCCGCTCCACTTCCCATCCATCCCATGTCTTGTCGTCTATCCCACCAATAAGGATTGTGATACCTTCTGCTAGACAAACAAGAGCAACAAAGCTTGCTACCAAAAAAACAAAAATCTTGATGCAAAACATCAACCTGTCCAAGGCAAAACAACGCACCATACCGAAACACTCAAGCTAAATCTCATATCAATTATGGCAAAAAGACACATCTAAATGCAAGAATGTTTTGTGTTGGTTAGATTAAGAGTCTTGATTTATGCTATCATGCCTTTCTATGCTACTCGAGGATGCCAAAAGCTAGAGATGCTATGATGGGGGCATGATTATTTTCTTTGTCTGCTTCTTGTGGATCAAACTTTAGTAATGTGATGACTTTTGTCTAACCCCATGATCGACAAAAGATCATCGAGGACTCCGAGGTCTAAACATGAAAAGGGGCAATCCTTGTTTGTTGAAAAATGCAAGTACTCAAGTCATCTAGATTCAATTTTGACTAGATGCTTGTATTAACTTGCTATATCAAAATCCATGTAAGTAATACTCAGGTCATCTTGGTTTAATTATACCTCGATGCTTGTATTTTCTTACAACATAATAAAGCCTAATGATGAAAGCGCTTCAAAATACTTGCTATATCAAGGTGACAAATATCCATTTCCATATCCATACCATATCCAACTACAGTTCATATCCATTTCCATATCTATACCATATCAAATTGCGTCTCATATCTGTATCCATATCCATATCCATACCGTACCCAATTGCAAGTCTATCCTTAATCCATGTCAATCAAGTCAAGTCAATCTTGTCAAATGATCCAATCACAATCAGTGGTCTTGATCCTTGTCCGGTCTTAAACCAACTCAATCAATCAATCAATCAATTGTCTTAGACAGGATGTTGCATTGTCGAAACCAGACCAACACATGCGTCTTACACAACATGCTTCATTTCTTGAAACTAGACACTATCCTTCCTATTTCTCTAGGGATATATCATTCCCCGCCATGAAAACACTATTGTATCAAATGTCTTAGACAGGATGTTGCATTGTCGAAACCAGACCCGGAGTCTTATACAACATATCTCATTTCTAAAACCAGACATCATTGATCCATATCATTGGTTTACCACTCGACAGGGGCAATACCTTGTTTGTGCTTGTGTCACTTGTGCATACTTTCTTACTTGCTTGTGTGTGTTATCATTTTTATCTTGCATTCCATATCATTCATCCCTTTCTTCTGCATTCAACCATTTCATCTCCTGTTAACATATCTTATCGTGAGATTATCCGTCTCACACCTGCCGCCTTCTCCCTGTCCAATCTCCCGAGGGGGCATCTTATCATCATAACCTGTACCAGGGGTAAACTAGGGCATGTATCATTATTAGACTATTTATTCTTTGAAACAACATGATAAAACACATTGCTTCAAAGAGGGGCAAAATGTAGACACCTAAAATTGGCTCAGGTTGAATTAAGTAAATATTCTAATATTTATCTTAATTCATATTTTCTTCTGTCAATTAAATAAATATTATAAGTTTATTTGATTGGTTCATTATCCTACAATTAAATAAAATCATTTTATTTAATTAAAATCCCTAAATTCTTCTAATGTCTCAAATCCTAAATCCACCTCACAAAATCCACTTCATCAATCCACCTCATCTTTCCACCTCATCTCTTCCACCTCACTATGTTGCACATATAATTAAATATTCTTAATATTTAATTAGATAATATCCTCTATTATCCAAAATTGAATTCTTAATTCAATTGTCCCCCACTATTATCCACTCATTGAATTCTTAATTCAATTGTCCCCCACTATTCTCCACTCACTGAATTCTTAATTCAATTGTTCCCCACTATCCTTCACTCATTGAATTCTTAATTCAATTATCCCCCACTATCCTCCACTCATTGAATTCTTAATTCAATTGTCCCCCACTATCCTCCACTCATTGAATTCTTAATTCAATTGTCCCCCACTATCCTCCATTATTGAATTCTTAATTCAATTGTCATAACCCACTCTTCTCAAAAAAGAATTTTTAATTCATCCATTCTGAATTAAAGATTCACAAAAAATGAGAGCCATTGATCTCATCTTTTGATCCTCACCCTCCATTGCCTTTTCAGAAAATCTATAAATGAGACCCTTCTCTAAGCAATTAAGAGGGACTCCTTCTGGCATCCTTATCATGCCCAACTTCTTCTAGAAATCTTCTTCTGGCATCCTCATAATGCCCACATTCTTCTCAATTCCCTTCTTCATACCATCCTAATGCAGAAATTATTCTAGCCATCCCATATCCTCTATTCATTGTCCCTGTGTTTGAAGCTCATCTTCAACACAACAAAATATCACAGCCATTTCGTTCTTGTCACTGTCAACAAGCAAGGAAGCAAGCTCACTGAGGGCCAATCTTCTTCATCAAGGTCGAGGACAGATAGGTGAACACTGGAAGCCACAGGGTAACAAGTTTGTAAGTTTTGTGCTTTCATTTGTTTATTCTTGTTACTCACATATTTCATTGATGTTTGGGTTTAATTATCTTAATTGATCAATCCATTTCCCCATTAACATTACGTATTCCTTAATTTCAAGTTGTCCGTAAGAGGATTCCAAGAGGTTGAGGTCAAGGTCAAGGTCAGGATGTGGGATCCATATTCTTATTTTATTTGTAGGCTTCCAGGAGTAAGCCTGATTCTAGAGGGGAGGATGTAATGCCTCTCGATTTTGGTTTGTAGCAGTTGTTAGTTCTCTTTTGCTTTTAGATAGTTTTGAGACAGTTAGTAGTTTTATATTGCACTTTAATAGTTGAGACATTTGAGTTGTTAGACTTATGGTTTATACTCATGATGGACTATGGTTGACTAATGTGGTTATTGACGTGTGTTATGAGCAGGATGATAACATTATTGTTATTACAGTTTATGATGTATTTTGACATGTTTAGTTGTTGGTTAGTTGAATTATATAGAATAATGGTACTATGCTTTATGGATTGAATGTTATCTGATTGTCAATTAGAGATGTTTGTGTTTATTGTTATGCTTGTGAGTAGGGACGGTGTAGTATTACTCGTTTCGAGCACCCTACTATGCTGTGATTCCCTGACTTTATCTACTTGATGTATTTGCATATACTCATATACAACCTATTGTTCTAATGCAGGTGGCAGTTACCGAGAATCGACTCCACCTGACTTAGTAGGTCTGAGAATGCCCTTACTCCAATGGATAACATTGATGGGAGATAACATGGGATTTTCTCTAGGCCAGTTCTTGTTTCAGTTTGTGTAATGGGTCTTGAAGTCGCTCTGAGATTCTTGTCTCAGTTTTTGGTCATCTTGGGATTGTAGAGGTATTGTCGAGTTTTATTTATTAAGCCAATGTGTATTTTGGTAATGCATTATTGAATTTGTTATTATAATAATAATGTAATTAATAAGTCAAATATAATAGTATTTTCTTGTCAATGAGATTAGGAATATTATTTTAATATAGATTAAATTCATTATTTTAATATAGATTAAAATTCATTATTTTAATGCTTGTCATAAGTATTTATTATGGTTAAAATAGTATATGGCAATTAGTAAAATTATTTTAGTCAGCAAATTATTTCGTATGAGTTGTCGAATAAGATTCCAGATGTGGAGAATCTCTCTAGAAAGTAAAAATTAATTGTTTTAGGGTAGTGGGATTTTCTGGATTTTCTATAACAGATTTGTGGTAATGGGAATTTATGAGACTTGGCTATTTATGTCTATGGGGGTCTATTTTCAGGGGGAGTCATTCTCAGGGAGGAGAAGGGGGAGGAAGCTGAAGAATACTGAAGCTCCGAGATCGAGCTCTAGGAATGTTACTCTGTCTGTTGAATGTTAACTATGTTCCTCTCTTCCATGATTTTGAATCTATTTGCTTTGGTGAATGTTCTTGTCTTCTTGTCATTGTTTGTCATGAGGATTCTTGCTAATCTTGAGTTCGATCACTCTTGTGAGTACCGTAATCTTCCCGTATTCAATCTTCTCTACTGTTACCTGTGTAACATAGACCTTCCTTTGAAACCAGACCATCAAGCTTTGGCAAACATTTAAACCTTCCAAGTTGTTAATCATCAATAAACCCTTTTGAATAATTCCTGTTATATCCTGGGGCTTTGTTTCTACACCTTCTATAATCATATCCACCCTGGGATGGTTACCTTTCGGTTAGTTTAAACTACATAAAATTCAATTTACAACTTATCTAACTTGGGGTGATTTGTGCTCTTCATAGTGTATGAGACCATTCTAATTCTTTTCTACCTGGTCAAATTCTTGCCTCAAGATAAGTGACGCCTTGTTGCCTCTTTAATCTATAGTCTATTTATCTTTTACTTGCTTCCCTGTGACCATTACAGATCAACAATACTCTAGTTAATAAAATGAAATAGATTGAGAGATAGAAATTTATTCTAGAGTTTGTAGGATTCCTCACAGAGATTTAAATTCTTATCCTTTTTCCCAGTGACATTACAATGGGGTGTTTGTTAAAGGGTTTTTGTGCCTAGTTACACTTTATCTTCTTGCATGCATGTAGAGATCACAATTTTTAGATCCTCCATTATTAGCCCATGGTTGCAGAGATCTCAGCAACCCATATTGGTACAATGATTATCCTCATCTGAGATCCTTGATGAAGTTACCTAGCCCCCTAGGAGACACTATGGATACATAGTCGAATACATGTAGATCCATTTTTTCTCAACCCATCAGTTTGCATGCCTTGTCTGTGTTACCGCATCTTTGCTCTTATGTCTACCGGTGGTTTTCCAACTCTTATATTGTCAAAATTGTCTAGTATTATGATCTAGGGATGACCTTATCTTGCTCCAAAACTCTCATTATGGCACATACAAATAGAATGTTGGCAAAGTTTGTAGAAACTGACATCACGTCTGCCAAATGCATTTTATTGAAAGTTCTTTCATTTAAAAAAAATAAAATCCATTTTGTGCATAATCTGCTATCATTGCATTACATGTGAAGACATTTATTTGAGGTATTATTTCCCGCAGTTGGAATGCCGTATAGATGCTTCCACTTTTTGCATGAATGTCTAGCCCAACATTTCCAACTATATTATCTGTCAAAAAAATCCACTTACCATTTAGCTCGTAACCCTTGCTTATAGGCATTGTGTAATCAAGCTATTATATTTTTTTTTCTATCACCAACGACATGCATATTTGTTTCAAGATGCAGTTTGCTTTTAGTTGTATATATATCTATGTTGCCTCTTTCTAATCGTTTGTCTCTAATTTCAATTTGTTGCTGTTTTAAACTCCACATTGCTTAACCTTTCTATTTTTTTCTAGCTCTTCAAGTTAATCTCCCATATAGTAAAATGATCCTCTTAAAGAATATAAAGGAATCTTTCCTATCTTAAATTCTAGTTGTTTTATTAAAATTATTCCCTTAGAAATATAAAAGAATCTTTCTTATCTTAAATTCTAGTTGATTTATTCTATAGTTTAAAGAATGGGAATTAAATGTATATATTAAAAGAAGATGAATTTATTTTGGTTTTAATATGAAATTATCTTATATTTGTATTAAAGGAATTTATCCTCTTTTATTAGAAAGAAATTGAATTTTATTTTGTACAAAATTTTGGAAATGTGAATAGAAAGTAGAGATATACCATATGCTTTTCGCAATAGAAAGAATAATGCTATTTAAGAATCTATCTAATAGTAAGAATAGGAATTTAACTTGTTTAGAATCTTCTTTATTGAAAACTTGATCTATTATTCATTAGAATTGCACTGAAAATTTTCTTGTTACTTAAAAGAAAGTATGAATTTGTTTTGTAACTAAAGAAAGATATTAATCTATTATAGAGATTTTATTTTTAAAGAATATAATAGTTATTGCCAATGGTTGTATTAAGAAAGTTTCAGAAAAATTATAGCTATCATGGATTGTGTAGTGAGATTTTAGCACCTTACAAATCCAAACTTAATATTAATAAGGTAGAAGATCTCTTTCTATTTTAGAATGGATTAGAAATAAATTGATTTTGTTTATAATGTTGACTACTATGGTTAAGGATTAGTCAAACTATAAACTAGAACATGCTTAATGACGGGTCAAGTACAAAATTAGGTAGATAGAGATTCATATCAAGGAAAATTCTTACATTAGAAATAACGTACTTTCTTGTTATAATCTTGTAAACTCATTCTCTTGCATTGTGAACTCTAATGTATGATCATACTGTTTGTAGAATATTGATAATATAGAGAGTGTTTAGCATTTACTCGTATACTTTCCAAGGATTTAAATGAATGTTTAGTTTTAAGTCTATCTTACGATCCTTTATGTTCTGCATGGTTGGGATAGAGTTATCTAATGTTGTTAGTAACCTTAAATACTGAGGGTTCTTAGTAATGGGAATAGGACTTTAATGCATCATGGCTATTGTAATGCCCCTCGCTTTTTGGCTTGTGATAGATGTTAGTTTCATATTTATCTCTGATAGTTCTGAAACAATTGATAGTCCTTTGATTGCATATTTACAGTTTCAAGACATTTGTTTTAGTATGTTATGGTTATTTTCTCTTTGACCTTGATGGACTTTGTTTGATGGATATATTTAGATGTGTTATGGGTTATGATGGCATTAGTATTACTTCAGTTATGATATGTTGGACATGATTAGTTATGGATTAATATTTGCATGTTGTATTAGATTCGTTGATATCTAGTTTCATATGTTGTGGTTATAATCTTGTTCAAGAGCAGGGACGGTGTAGCATTACTCACTTTGAGTACCCTATTACGCCATGATTCTTTGACTCTCTTTGTGTAGACATATATGTATTTGATCATATACAACCAATTGTTTGTACGCAGGTTGTAGGTACCAAACCTCGACTCCACCTGATATAGCAGGTTTGAGCGGGTTCTTACACCAATGGGTATCAGTCATGGGAGATAACACGAGGTCTACTCCACTAGGTCGGTCCTTGTCTTCTGTTGTGGTCTCAAGTCATGTTGTGACACTTGGTCCTTGCCTTGTTATGTTGGTAATCTTGTGTTGTGGGGTTCAGTCGAGTCGTACTTTATAATGCTAATTATGCTCATGTGTGGTGGGAAGATACTTTAATGAAGTATTGTTTATTAATAATTCTTCTATTATGTTGGTTAGATAATAATTGGTTTAGCCTAAAACTTTGTTTGGCACCTTGGTTAAAATTTATAATAGTCTAGAATTAAATTATTTTCTATTCCAAAGTATTCATGTCATAATTGGAGTTACGAGTAATGAGTAAATATTTTTTTTAGAATAATTGATTGTGAAATAAATGCCTTGAGTTGTCATGTTGGAAATGGGAAGATTGGTATCTCTTGTTATAGCAAATTTTTGAAAATTCTCGGAGGGGGGTTGTTGGATAACGAATGCAGGTCTGCATTTATTTTATGAGTTGAATCATTTTTAGAGGGAGGAAAATCTTGTTTGGAGGGGGTTGGAAAATATAGAACGTAGAAATTGGAAGAAGGACAAGGAAATTGGTTGCTAGAGTTGGAGAAATTCTTGAGGAGGAACTGGAATCCAAGTATGTGACTTGGTTCTCTCTGTAAAAATTTGCAATGGTTGTAGCTTTGATTTTAATATTTATTTCTACTTGTTCTGTGGGTGAAACTTGCATGTTACTGTAATTTAGAATCTGTTAGCTCTATGGCTTGTTATGTCTTGTGCCTGTATGATCGAATGTCGCCCCGATCCCTGCAGATTCCTCCAAGATGTATTCTTCTAGGTTAGCCTTTGCCAATATTCCTCTCAAAATCTTGTGCCATCACCTGTAACCTTGTACTGTGATTCCAATCTTGTGAAGAGATGACTCAATGATTAACTCTTACCAATCTCAGAAAGAAGTGATTTGGCTATTTTCCTGCAACCTGTTAGTGCTTGCAACCTTGTATTTTGTCCTCATATTATCCATATATTACTTTTACCTTGGATTCTTGCTTCTATTTGCATAACCTTGTTGAAGAGCATGTGCCTCCAACACTACTCCTTCTAGAAAGCTGCCCTGGAAAGCACATCTAGGATTTTGCCCAAACCTTGTGTCATTTTCTTCACAATTTTCTCCTTACCTGCATTAAAATTCCTTTTGGATGAGAAGCAATTGTTTAATTCATCATTTGTAAAGGAATTAAATCACATCTCGAAGCTTATAGAAGTTTGAGTATGTTGATCTCTTAGAAATTTCCATTGTTAGGCCTTGTTTTGGTAACTTCCTTAAAGAAATCTCTTTTCTTCCATCTGTCGTCAGCTTGCATACACTCTAGTTGTTCACTGTCACTTTCTTTTTTTGATAGATTCTATTGTGATATTTGTTTTTCCTTGGACCATGAGTTAGTAAAACTATGGCTCATAGTTGTTCTAGAGTTAGTGAACGTAGAATGCATTTGGGTGGTGAAACATTTTCCTTTTACCTCTGTCTGTGGTAGTTATGACCTGTGACCTATACAATGGCATACAATTAGAGAATGGTTATCACAATTTTTTTTTTAGTCACTTGTGTAAGCCCTAGCGGTTGGAATGGTGCAGGAAGGTAGTTGGCCGCATAGCAGTGTGTTATGTATCGACTGTCTGCGTTTGGGTTTTAAGTTGGTAGGGTCGACAGGATTGTCTTTGTTGTTAAAATGTTGTATTTAGTGTCTGGTCACTATCACCTTGATGTCTTGTCGGTGTTCGTCGCTCAGATGTGTGAGAAGTCTTAAATAGGTCAGAGCAGTAGAGGTATGTAGAAGGCTTAGTCGGTGTTCATATTAGTTTAGGTGTATAGTTGAATGACATAGAATGGTATCTAGTTAGTGGGCTGATGGGGATCTGGTTAGTTAGGAAAAAGAATATTTATGCTCCTATCAGTTTGTTTGCTTGTGAGCGTTAGAGGCAGCACCACATTGGGATTAACCGTGACCTTAGGATATCCTTTTGGTTGTTTAGGGATTTGAGATTTTTAAATTATCTTATGCTTTGGGTTGAGTATTAGAAGCTGTGGGGGTTAATTTGTATCGGTAGGACCTTATGTAGATAAAGACATATATTTGATTCATATGGTTGTTTCCTTTGGATATTGTATGTTGATGTGATATAAGAAAGAAGATTAGTTTAGGGGAAATATTTAGGCTTTAATGTTGTTATGAAATATTCTTTTACTATATTTAATAGATAGTTGAATTTCTTATGGGAAAAGAACTAAAATTGTTTGTGAAGGTTTTTAGTAGTTGTTGGAAATTGAATTAGGAAAATGTATTTGCCTATAGTTGCTATCATGTTTATTTTGAAATAGTAATGGTTGTATTTTAGATGAAAAAGTTTTGTTTATGGGAAAAGAACTAAAATTGTTTGTGAAGGTTTTTAGTAGTTGTTGGAAATTGAATTAGGGAAATGTATTTGCCTATAGTTGCTATCATGTTTATTTTGAAATAGTAATGGTTGTATTTTAGATGAAAAAGTTTTGTTTATGGGAAAAGAAGTAGTTTTGTTTTGTTGGTGTTTTATGAAATTAGTAAGTCATGCACATAGGAATATAATTATAGTTGTTTGATTAGATTGTGGTTGGTTTAATGTTGATGGGAATTTGTAATATGTTGGAAATTATGGATATGCAATTAGTGGTTGTTTTACAACTGGTAATGGTTAGGAAATGATTTTAGGGAAATGGGTTGCTTGTAGTTGTGGTTATTAGAAATTTAGTGAAGAGTAAAATGTAGGAGAATATAGATATGTATAAGCTTATAGTGTTTTCATTAGAAGTTGTAGTTGTTAAATGTTAATGGAAATTATGCTCAGTGTTTTGAGTTTGAAATTATATTGTATTTTGTGTATAAAGTATATATTGTGTTTATAGCTATTTGACTAAAGTTGTAATTGGTAAAACATTGAGGAAGGATTATGCTTAATGTAAATAATTGCTTATAAATGTTGTAATAGAGAATGGTGGTCATGATATTATAAGATAGGAAATTTGGTTGGAGTTGCATAGGAACAATTAACTTCGTAAACTAGAATTTTACTTGAAAAAGAAGTCAGATCTCATAGTTGTGTTCATGATTGAAGCTGGGGGTACAGTGAATATCTTTTGTCATTGTCCTTCTGGTTTCAGTTATATGCTTGTAATGGTTCTTTGCGTTCACCTTGGGTGGATTATGTGTCTGTGTTTTGGTTTGTTGTGAAGTAGTATCTGGTGAGACATCTTGACTTATTAGTGTCAAATGTGGAAGCATTGATCTTGACAGATAATGGTTTCTTTATCATTGGGTTGTACCTAACTCCAATGAAGGCAAGTGAATGGCATAAGTTATGGTTAGAAGCCAATTTGTACTTCATTTCTTTTACTTGTGGTGGTTTGGCTATTTGATTAGAGATTGCTAAGGGAGTGGCTTCTATGGTGGGGCCGGTACCTAGTGAGAGACCGCCTGGGTAACCCCATGGAAGTTTTGAGCAAGTTGAAACTTAATAACCTTTTAGGAGGGTCGGGGTAGTAAAACACTTAACAAGATAAGTAAGATACCTCACCCATGCCTTGAGTGCTCTCGCAAGCTAAGGATGGGAAGAGAAGGCCTGGTTGGCAAGGCCGATCTCCTCGTCTCCATGAGAAGACCTGTCGGCTCCGCATGTGTCACCTTATGGGGTTGGTGCCTAGAGAGGGGCTGCCAGGGTAACCATAGATGGGGGCTGACTTCTGGTGATAGATAGCCTGGGTAACCCATGCTAGGACCATGCGATGACACTCTCCTTACGCAACTCGGTTTCTTCCTCTTTATTTTGTTGTTACCTCTGGAGTATAGTCTTGGCTTCATGTTTGATCTTGATTGGATGTTGGTTCTGTCTGGTGGATTACTATCATTTCTATGCAGTCTTGTTATCTTGTATGCCTATGAGGAGTCTGTATCTTATTGTTGTTTCACTATAGTAACTTTGACCTAGTGGAGCCTCGATGTTATCTCCTAGCTCAGTGGGGTGGACCTCAAGGTTCCACATGGTTGGGAGGTAGAGCTATCCATTGGTCTTCTTGGAGATTCAGATCAAGCCTTTTGTAGAGATGTTCCAGTTCTAGTTTGCTTTCTACCTCCAATAGTGTTGTATACTTTCATATGTATTCTTTTGTGTACTAACATGATCGGTCTTGTAATCTTGTACTAAGACCTTTTAATCAAACTATCTTGCTATTGTAATAGTTATTTCAGCAGTTTAATGTTTATCACTTATGTAATTTTATTTTATATACGCTAATGCAGTTATGTTGCCCTAGAGTTGTTAGAAGAGCAATTTCTTTCATGTTGTGTTTTATGATATATATATATGGTTACTATTATTGCACTATCTTGCTTTAAAAAAAAAATTATTTATGTATTTTTTGCGCTTGTTGGTCTAGCACTCTAGGGTTGCGTGATAGGGCATTACAGCTATGACTAACATTCTTGAAAGTAAGATGGTAGGAACTTGATGTCATGATTCAAATCTTATTATTGTTTTATTGTTTTAAAAATCATATTTGTTTTATATCTTTTTAGGGTCATAGATTTAATTGCAGTTTGAGTTGAGATTTGGATGATTATAGTTATTCTTGTTAAAAGTGAACTGATGTGAATTGTAGTAGTAAGTTATTAAATATATCATAGAGGGAATCATTGATCTTGACATTTGATTAGAATATTATTATCTTAAGTAAGATTATGTTTTAACTAAAAGAGAGAGAGAGTTAAAGTCTTTTATTGAATCCATGTTAGATAGTCTGAAAAGTGTTGTAGTAATTGGGTCTTGGATATTAATATATATATTCCTTGTTGTTTATTGCTGATTTTGAACCAATGTATATCAGCGATATGATTGGGTCATTTCATTTATTTTGATTTTGAGTCTTGTTGTTATAATTGGTGACCATGTTAGTTTCATGGGAGTTTAAGGTTGTTAAGCATCATGCTTTGGATAGTTGTCTTTTGATATTTGTGTTGAAATCTTTTAGCTCCAGACGCTTGTTACCTTGAAATTCAATATGATTTTTTGTGGCAAGGGTGTATTGGGAAGGATTGTTACTTTGAATTTAAAAATTATTGATTAAATGTTTTATCTGATTGCAGTTTTGAAATGGACAAGGGTAAGTTTCATGGTTGAGATTTTGGATTTAAAATGGTCTATGTAATGTTTTGGTTGGTGAAAAGATAGAAGCCTTTCAGTCCCTTGTCCATGCATGTTATTGGTTCTAGTTTTTTGTTAGGGGTACTAGTTGTATGTAGGAGAGTGGCTTTCATGGTGGGGCCGGTGCCAAGGTGGTTGCCTGGGTTACCCCATGGAAGTTGTAATTAAGTGATAACTTAATAATTTATTTAGATGGGTTGGCTAGAAATTTACATAAGAAGATAAGTATGATGCCTCAACCATGCCTTGAGTGCTCTCATAGGCTAAGGATGGGATGAGAAGGCCTGGTTGGCAAGGTCGACCTCCTTGTCTTCATGAGAGGATGTGTTGACTCTACATGTGTCACCCTATGGGGCCGGTACCTAGAGAGAGGCTACCAGGGTAACCATAGATGGGGTCAGTTTCTAGAGAGAAATAGCCTGGGTAACCCATGCTAGGACCATGTGATGACACTCTCCCTACTGCAGTCTAGTTACTTCCTATTATCTTTTGTTGATACCTCTAGAGTACTGTTTTGTCTTGATGATTTGACTTGTCTTGTTGATTTGACGTGTTTTGGTGATTTAACTTGTCTTGATGATCTAAGTTGTCTATGCCAAGTCTATATCTATCATCTTGTATCCCTTGACTTAGTGGAACCTCATTGTTATCTCTTAGCTTAGAGGGGTGGACCTCAAGGTTCCACATGGTTGGGTGGAAGAGCTTAATCCATTGGTTATTCTTGGTCGTCTTGATTCGTGATCACTACAGTCATGATTCCAGTTCTAGTTTTGTACTTGGATCCTCAAAGCTGTATTGCACCTTCATAATTGTATTATATTGTAAACTGATGTAATCGGTCATCAAGCTTGTAATCTTGTAAATGATCTTATGTAACTATTCATCTCTGCAAATGAATGATGTAAATCTTCTTTTGTTGTATTATAATGTATATCACTTGTATTCTTATAATTTTATGTTTATCTGATCCAATCATGTGCCCTAAAGGTGTTAGCTGATCATTTTAATTAATGTTGTTAATAGTGTAATCATATTTAATGATTAATGCATTTACTTGCTTAAAAAAAATATTTCTGTAAATTTTGCTCTTGTTAGTCTAACACTCTAGGGATGCATGACAGGGCATCACACTGGCAACTTAGCCTGTTCAAACCCTCCCTAGTAGGCAACTAATTCCTCTCCCTCCCTCAGAAAAAGCTTATGGTTTAGATGGTTATTTACCTTAGCCTTCTGTTGCAACTTAGTACCCTTAGTGGAAAGGCCAGTCGCCATGGCTATGAGTTGTTCAAAGATTTCAAAAGTAATTCTGCCCATAGTAACTATGTAATTTTTCCACGAAAGGGCACAATGCACAGACAAGTTTTCATCAAAACGATTGAGGCATTCCAAAAAAGGACTGATGCCACCTTCCTTGCAATAATGCCAAACAACAACATCATCCTTAAATTCACAACAAGATATAGGCTCCATGCAAATCCTATCTCCCCCCATTATCTCCTTACCCTCAAAAACATAGAGAACATAGAGCCAAGAATGCATTTCAACAAAGTGTTTTCGTAAGATAATTTTAGATGCTCAGAAAGAAATGATGGAATAGTAAATGAGGCAATGAACTAACATGCACGAGATATCAATTTCTTGAAGCGCCTTCACAATCTCCAATCGTTGCCAAATTTTCCCATGCTCAGAAATGATATTCATAAAAATTCACTATCATTAACACATATCCAACTCACCTTAACATGAGTGAAAAAAAATGCCAAAATGGCATTAGTTAGAAACATACAATAGTTCATAATAGCCCCGTACTTTGAAGTCCACATCATCTTCTCCCTAAATAACTGACTAGCCATGCTGGCACTTTCACTGTGATGAGTCATCCTTGACAGGTCATCTCCTTTTGAATTAGTTCCCTTATGTTAACGAGAATATTGTTATATTGGCACCAACAATGCCAATTTATAAATTGCTGACTTAAATATAACACCTCCTAATAATAGGGATTTGATTTGAAATATAATAATACTTAAATATAACACATCCTAATAATAGGGATTTGATTTGAAATATAATAATACTTAAATATAACACATCATAATAATAGGAATTTGATTTTTCTATAAAAAATACTTAAAAAATAAAACACATCCATAAAACTATTCTTCCCTATTAAATAGGGAGTTGACATCACACCTTCAAAATAATAAATAAAACTTAAATTAAAACAATAATTTATTGAAGGACAATTTTAAAGATAGTTAAACTTTATAATTAACATTATGCAACATCAAATACTTAATATTTAGCTTAAAAAAAGTTTAATTATTTAAATTCTTAAATTAAAATTAAAATAAATTATTATGTGCAAGAATTAATTAAATCAAATTCAAAAGAATAAGATTTTATAGTTTCATAATATATATTTTGATTTTACAAATAAGAATACTTTCTAAACTCTAACAAAATTTCTAATTCTTATATGGTAATACAAAAGGCAGATTTTTATGTCACTAAAACTTACCATTCCTATTTCCTATCAAGGTTAAAATAAAATTATTTAAGCATAAAGAGATTTATTTATTCACTTCTATTTATTATGAAGGCTATTCATTTATTTATATAAAAGTATTCACACAAACCAGAATTAAATTTGATACAATGAAAATAATTTATGTGAGAGCTTGGTTAAGCCAGACCATACGGCTGCCATGGACAAGAAGAGGGGTCCTGAAGAATTTAATTCAGGTAAAATTTCATTGTTTTACATACTAAAATTCATTGTTTCAAATGCATAAACTATAGACCAAACTTCATTTGTAATATATTTGGTTTCAGGTAAAGAAAGTTTCATAAATTTTGAAGTGTAAAAGCTAATAAAATCTAAAATCTCCTATACCTTGTCTGAGATAACAATTGGGCTGCAAACACTAAGTTTTAATTGCTATTTTAGGCATGATTCTATGCATATGGAGGTTGTACAAATAGGTAGGCTGGACGATTAGAAAATATGAAAGTTTTGTTAGAATGGAATTTATCTCTATTGGCATTATTATAGTAAGTCATCAACTGGCATGAGATTTTAGACAAAAGAAATTTGTTTGATTGATTATACAGATTAATGGCTAGAAAGAAAGAAATAGGTTTGCCTGGCAATAAATTTTGATCTCTTTAGGCAAGGGCAACACTACAGAAGTCGAGATTTCTTTTGATAAAAGAAATTGAGATAGACATAGGAATGCAACAAAAGAGAAGGATTTAATTTCTTCCAGTAGAAAAAGATTTCATTTAGCTAAGGTGTCTATTGGTAATATGAAAATATGATGATAGTGTAATAGCAAGATAGGTGGGTGTGAAAAAAAATATTTAGGTGTGAAGATTTGAGGATCAACAATATTTAAAATTGCCACAATTGCAGATATACACAGCTACATTGTTGAAGAGAACATCCAAGAAAATGCAAACAACAGGATTAAATATAATGGTGTTGATGGAAAAGAGAGAATAGATTAGAGATCTTTTACATATGATTACAGATGGAAACTAAATTTTGAAGGGTTTTCTATTGTTTGGGATGATTCACAGAGACCAACCTACTACCAAAATTTATCAAATCAAAAAGTGCTCAAACACATACAAGATTTTTCTTTGTATACAGACAAGCAGAAGAAATTTTGTTTAAAACATACCCAAAAATTCTTCAGACTTCTCTTGCTCCCTTCCTCTCTTCCTCCACCAATTCCTCTTCTTTTTCCCCAAATTTTTGTGCATATTTTCCAAGAACTCTCCCCTCAAAATAATCTTCCCAAAACCAAAAATAGACTAGGATAATAAATTCCTAAATCCCCCAATCTTCCATTACTGACATCCACTATCCAAAATTTTAAATGCATTTCTACCACCACTATCTGGAATATTTTCAAATCTTGAAAATTATTTCCGGCAGACACTTCCTCAAAACAATTAATGACAATGTCAAAATAATATCTTCCAGCCCAAAATTTAATCAATTACTAAAGTATTAAATATTAATAATTGATTCAATAGCTTTATTATAATTACTATTATTAACTATAAATACCACTAATAGGAATAATTTTCAAATTTCTGAGAACCCACTCCAACAATAAATTAATGGCAAAATAAAATAAAATCTCACATATCAGATAAACTCAATAAAGTACTAAATATTAACAATATTATTATTATTGCTATCTTTCAAAGCTACTAATTTAATTTAATATAAAAATCAACTAATTAATATTCTCAATTTTCTACATTAATTAAATAACTAATATATATTTTTTGATTGGTAAAAGGCCGAGGCCATTAATATATATAATTAATAATAAAATACAGTTTTGTTCAGTGCAAGCACTGGTAGGAAAGAACAGAGCAAAGAAAACCTCTAGTCTAGCCCGGGACTTTTGCAGTCCAGTTCATTTGAATTTATACATCTTATACGGGGTCAAATCCCACAAGGATACATCCTTTCTTATACAATTTCTGAAATACAAGTTAAGACATTGCTCAAATCCAAGGCTTTTATTCTGAAATCCTCTTGCTGAATGTCTTTTTTGTTCTTCTGCACCTGGGATGTCCTCCATGATATATATCATTAAATCAGCTATTTATAATCCAAGTGAAGGGACTTCTCCTGTTTTGCTCCTACCAATATACCTGTCTTACCTGAAACCACAGGAACAAACTTCCAATTCTTTTCGCATGTTAGCTATACAAAAGAGATACATAGAAATCATTTTCCTGCAAACACCTATTAGTTCTCTAAATCCTTTGCCAGAGAGGGAAGAATAAAAGCTTTCTCTTGCCAAGTTTATCAAAATACTAAAACACACTTACAAGGCCCCTGAGATAGCTATGATTTAATATTTTCATTCCGATTTCCTTTTCTGACCCATGAGTTTTCAACGGTGGAATATTTAGAGTTTTTTAGTTTTAGGGTTTCTTGTGTATTTTCACTTTTCTCCCTTTTTGCTTGGCTCGAGAACAACTACGAGAATCCTGGCAAAGGTTATGGATTCTACTTTTACACCAGCCATATGCATTTGTTTGAAAATTTCCCTTCACTTTCTGCAATAATTAACACATCAATATTCAGAAGTTGAACCGACAATGGGCGTTGTTGGCATAATTCAATTCATGGGCTCACTCGATTATTGGAAGGTAAGTAGAAGCTTCCCCCTAAGATTCTATGATAAACAACCATCTTCCTGACATGTTTCATTCACTTCTTAATGCATCGGTATGACTGTCACTAAAAGCTCTTTGGTTTTCATGATCGGTGCAACTCACGTAGTTGGCAGGACCCAAAGCTTCCGCTCCAATCATGCAGGTCTTCCCGACATGTCTCCCTTGTCATTCAGTTGTATGGGATAAATCGGTGTGACCCTTCAATTCTCTCCTCGATGCTAAATTTTATTTGTGACTTCGTATTGGATAGATATCTTCAAGATCTCCCCGATGTAGGAGTGGGCAAGGTTATCATCAGTGTGACCTTTTTCATCACTGTGTGAATAACCTTCTTCCCCAATCTCCTAAGTGTCACTGAGAGCAATTTAGTTTTCATGATCAGTGTAACTCACATAGTCAGCAGGACCCAAAGCTTCTGCTCTGATCATACAAGTCTTCCCGACATGTCTCCCTTGTCATTCAGTTGGATGGGATAAATCGGTGTGACCCTTCAATTCTCTCCTCGACGATATATTTTATTTGTGACTTCGTATCGGCTAGATATCTTCAAGATCTCCCCGTTGTAGGAGTGGGCAAGGTTATCATCGACACGACTTTCTTCATCACTGTGTGACTAACCTTCTTCCCCTATCTCCTAAGTGTCACCGAAAGCTCTTTGGTTTTCATGATTGGTATAAATCATATGGTCGGCAGGACCCACAGCTTCCATTCCGATCATACAAGTCTTCCTGACATGTCTCTCTTGTCATTCAGTCGAACGGGATAAATCGGTGAGACCCTTCAATTCTCTCCTCGACGTTATATTTTATTTGTGAATTCATATTGGCCAGATATCTTCAAGATCTCCCAAATGTAGGAGTGGGCAAGGTTATCATCGGCGTGACTTTCTTCATTGCTATGTGAATAACCTTCTTGCCCGATCTCCTAAGTGTCATTGATAGGATTATCGGGGAGAGTCTCATCAATGAGTGTAATCCTTATTGCTATCGGAGTAAGGTATGTTATCAGAGTAACCTTCTTCAAGTCATCCAATCGTGGTTATCTCCCCGATTGCCCTTTATATTTCTCATCAGAGAGACCTTCACAACATGTCACTGACATCGATGTGAGTATCGCTTCAGTCAGACTTATAAGTTTTATTCTGATTCATTTTCTCTCATCAATAGTCCCCATCTATGCTTTGTACATAATCTGCAATCTTCGCATTTTGTCAATAGGGTTTGTGGCTTGCTAATGCTACCACATCTTGCATACATATCTATCAGTGCACTTCTGACTTTAAAATCTGTTAGGAATCATACTTTTTCTTCAATGTTTCGGGCCACTGATTTATGTGCATCCACCTCTCCAAATAGCCCTTAAAATTTTGATGAATGTTTTATCTCAACCTGACACCAATCAGGCAATCAATGGCTTTGACTATTCTAGTCTCTTGCAAGAATAAATTTAGTAGATTGCTCTTCTTTTAGACTTTATATGCAGATTAAAATTGTTTTCTCTGGACTAAGATCTACAAAAGATTTTAGTCCCTTTGTTATTGTCAATATGGGCAAGCTGTAGGCTAAAACAAGTTTAGTTCTGCCTGTAGAATGTTTGAACAGAATAGATATTATTATAGAGGAAATCAAAGATAGACCCTACTAAGTCCCAAAAACTTTCTCTATTTGTTTATGAGTTCTTAATATGGTCTGCCCCCTATTACAAAGAAGTCTGAAAGTAACTCAAGTTAAATTGATGAATGGACTTCCAAACGTTGTCAGGCTTCAAAACTTTAATTTGGAGTTATTTGCAACTAACTTGAAGGGGTCTAAGATTGACCCAGCTGGGAGAGGATCTGTGAAGTGTTCTTGATTTTTCTCTTATACTCCACTGTTGACTTAAGGTTAGAATCTTTAGATACTCAATGTTGGTTCAAGGTCCAGTGTATGTCATTAGAGCAAGTGAAGAGCTGATTGGTCTTAGAACAACTTTTCTCATTTGTTTCAATTTGATTTTAATAATACTCCATCAGTGTTAGATTTAGTAGAAATGTAGAAGCCATCAACCCCTTTGTTGGCAAGGGAATTTGCTTTGATATTACCCTCCCTATAGGTATGACTGAATGTTCACCTTTTGAAAGAAGCAATGATGTCAATGGCATTAGCTAGCAGGGAATTCAGTCTCCAATTAGGCATGTTCCCTTTCCACAGGCCATTAATGACGATCATGGAGTCTCCTTCGACCTCTAATTTTTCAATTTTCAAGTCTTTGTAGATTCTCAGACCTTCAATCAAGGCGGTTAATTCTGTTGTGTTATTAGTTTCTTCACCTAGGGGTTTGGCTAGGGTTGCGATTTCTCTAGTTTCAGAATCATGGATTACACAGCTTATTCCTACGACTCCCGGGTTGCCTCTAGAAGCCCCATCAAAATTTATCTTGAACTAACCTACTTTAGGAGGTTTCCACTCACATTCTTGTCTCTTGTTGGAGGTGTTGTGGTTACCTTGTCCCACAAAGGAGGGCAGTTTTAGTCCTACCCATCGCCCCCGCATTTTTTCATCCCAATGAGTCATTGTGGATTATTTTTTGGAGTTCTTTAGAATCCTACTGTTGACTATCTCTATAATAACGTCCTCCATCTTAATAATTAACTATCCAAAAGTTAGCTTTCTGTCTTTAAAGATTCTTTTATTTTTTTCTTTCCACAGCTCCCAAACCATGATCGAAGGGGTAATTGTCCATAGCATATGGTAGATGCTTTGTTTGTGAGTCTCGGGCCAGCATTGGAAAAGGTTCAGAATGTTATTAGGTAGGGCAGTAATCCATCCCAACTTATTACTTAGCTAATTCCAACATTTATTAGAGAATTGATAGTTAAGAAGAATATGGTCTGTTGTTTCTTGATCCTCTTCACAGAGGGAACATCTACTACGCCCCTCATCCCATCTTGGTGAACCTATCTGCAGTTAGGATTTTTTTCTGTAGGGCCAACCAAGCAAACATCCCAGCCTTTGGGATACAATTCTTATCCCAGCATAGTCTCAGTGGTATTTCTAATTTTGGTCTTAGCTATTGTTTGATTAAAGTTTTGTAACCATCCTTGGTTTTATAATTTCCTAATTTACCCCTGTCCCAGACTAATCTGTCTAAGTCTCCTTTGAGAGATACCCTCCTTTTGTTAAGGATGTCAATTAGTTTCTTTTTCTCATCATCCAGAATGTTCATATTATCTAGGGGTTTCCATTTCTAACCCTTATTCTCCCCTTGATTTGGAAAATCTATATAGTCTTTTACATATTTCCCCCAATGGGATTCTAGGAACCTTTTGGCGTTCTCTAAGTTATCCAAGTTACTTATCACCTCAAATCCCCCCAAGAGTCATCCCAGAATAGCGCTTGGTTACCATCTCCCAAACTCCAAGTCAATTTGTCCATAATGAGCTTCCTGCAATCCATCATAAAATTCTAGAGGTGAGATCCTTTAGGGGGTTTAGCCATCCTGAAGAGGGATACCAGTTCCCCCCCTCTCAGATATTTGTTTCTAAGGATTTTAACCCATTTTGAATTGGATTGCTGATACATTTTCCATACAAGTTTAGCACCTAAAGCCTTACTCTGTTCTCTGAAGTTTTTTAAGCCCAGGCCACCTTCCTCCTTTGGTCTACAAATCTTGTCCCAAGACACAAGTGCCATTTTATTTTTATCCTCCGAACCTTGCCATAGGAAAGTTCTTAGAATTTTGTTGATTTCTTCCCATTTTCCTATTGGAAGATTCATACAGCATAATTGGTAAATTGGGATAGTTGAGAGAACCAATTTTAGCATTGTCACTTTGTCTGCTGAGGAGAGCCATTGCCTTTCCAAGATTCTACTCTATTCCTAATCCTGGAAGTAATATGGTCCCAAAGATCATTAATCTTATTGCTTTTACCCAACGGTATACCTAGATATTTACAAGGCATTTCCACTTTTTTAAAAGATAGGATTCTACATATTTCTTTTTCAGTTTCAGGATCCGTGTTGAAAAAATAAATTGCTGATTTATCAACATTTACCTCCTATCCAGAGGCCCTACAATAAGAGTTCAAGATATCTTTGAATGCCCTAGCTTCTTTTATGCACCCCTTACCGAAGAGCATAGTGTCATCTACAAACTATTGATGTGTTGTAGGATCGACACCGGAAGTGATTTTGATTCCTTGGATCTTTCCTTCTTCCCTAGCCTTGGAGATCATTCTCCCTAATACATCTACCATTATAATAAAGAAAAGGGGAAATAGGCTCCCCTTGTCTCAATCTTCTTGAAATGCTAAAAAAACCTTCTAGGGTTCCATTGATTAAGACTGAGATCTTGGGGTTAGAAATACATGCATAAATGAGGTTTATCCATTGTTTATTAAAACCAAAAGTCTCTAGGGTTTTGCAGAGGAAATGCCTATCTACCTTTTCATAGGATTTACTTATATCTAGTTTAATTAACATGCTAGGTTTTTTGTTTTGCTGTATGGTATTAATGGCTTCTTGGGCTGTAATAACTCCATCAAATATAGATCTACCCGGAACAAACCCTATTTGTTCATCATTAATGATGTCTGGAAGAACTGTCTGAATCCTATTAGCTAGGGTTTTAGAAAGGATTTTATAAATAGTATTACACAGAGATATAGGCCACAGATCCCCTAGACTTTCTGGCTTCTCTTTTTTTGGAATAAGTGTAAGGAAAGTATTATTTACCTCTTTGAGAATACTTCCCGAATTTCTTACCCCTTCTAGTGCTTCGACTACTTCATCTTCTATGAAGTGCCAGCATTTCTGGAAGAAGGCTGGGAAGCCATCGGGACGAGGAGCTTTATCTGGTTGCATTTGAGAGATTTCCAACTCTACCTCAGTTTTGGTGAATTTACCATTAAGAGCTTTGTTTTGATCCTCTAAAATAATCCTTGGGATATCTTCCAGAATGGCTTGTTGATACATGCAATTTGATCCCTCCCAATTATTAAGAATATTTTCAAAGTACCTAACCGTTTCACGTGCAATTTGTTGAGGATCTTCGATCTAGTCATTATTCGTATTTTTAATTTTGAGGATTCTGTTTACATTTCTGCGTGCTTTGGTACTGTTATGAAAGAACTTAGTGTTCTTGTCTCCCTCTTCCAGCCAAGTTTCTCTTCACTTTTGACGCCAAAAGATTTCCTCTTTGGCTAGGATATCTTCATATTTAATTTTCAGTTGTTTTTCTTTTAAAAATGTTTCAGCATCCATTCCTATGGTAATCATGATTTTCTTTATGTTTTCCAGTTCTTCTTCTAGCTTAGTTTTGGACTCAAAGATATTACCAAAGTTAGTTTTATTCTAGCTTAGAAGCTTACATTTAATAGTTTTCAGTTTGGATACTAAACAAAAAATCTTAGATCCAGATATTCTAGTTTCTTTCCACCATTTCTCAATTAGGGTAATAAGGTCATTATCTTTGATCCACATTTGTTCAAATTTAAAGGGGCAGTGTTTGGGTTGGTAATCTTCTGAGATACTCAGCTGCATTGGGCAGTGATTAGAGCTCGAGTATGGTAAGATCTCTGCCATCAGAATATAAGGGAATTGGGCCCAATTACCTCTTAACAAGAATCTATCAAGTTTTTCTGCAATATTATTAAAACCTTCTCTTCTGTTGTTCCATGTAAAACCTTCCTTTGCAATTTTAATTTCCAATAAATTGTTCTTCTGGACCCAATCTTTAAAGTCTTTCACTGCTATAGATAACCTAACATGGCCTCCCATTTTTTATTTAGGATTCAATATTGCATTGAAGTCTCCCCCCATAATACATACTTGATCTTGTAAAGTTCCCAAGAATTGTTTTATTTCTGTCCAAACTACTCTCTTATTCTGGTTCTGAGGAGGACCATAAATGCTGAGGAGAAAAAAGTGTAGGTTGCTTCTGATGCTTTTGATGTACCCCACCATCCAGTTCTTGTTGAAGCTTAATACTGTGAATGAAACCACTCTAGGGTCCCAAATTACTCCTATGCCTCCTGAAGCACCCTCAGTCGGAACTCCAACTAGCTCCCATATTGCTAACTTCTAGTTTAGAGTGTCAATCTCTTCTTTATTTAGTTTAGTTTCTTGGATCATTACTATATCTAGTTTTGTGTTGGTTATACAGCATTTTATGAAACACTATTTGTTAGGGGCATTGAGACCCCTAACAGTCCAGGTGTGGACTCTGATGGCACCAGGGGAAGGCACTTCCCCTTCCCTGCATAGAATAGTGTGGTGATCTTAGTTTGATTAGTAGCCTTGCCTTCCTTCTCTCTTAGCTCCAATAGTGATTTCCTACCCCTTTTCTTTACTTTTGGCATAGTCTAGGGTATCCCTATTAAAATCGGTTATAGCAATTCCCAACCTCAGATCTGCTTCATCCACTTCTCTATCTCCATGATCTTTTGGGTCCTCTTTCTTTCTATCCTGCCTTTCCTCTTCTTCTTCAAGTTCCATAATCTTGGTGATGAGTTTTTCCTTCTCTTTGTTAACTTCCTCAATTACCACTTCCTCTAATGCCTTATCGAGGATCTCATTGCAGATCTCTTCTATATCTGAATGGCTAAGCTTGTATGTGGATTTCTTTTGATTCTCAGATTCTTTATATTTTTCTTCTATTTTGAAAGTGTTTAGAACCCATTCTGGGGTTTCTAAAACCTCTGGGTTTATACTTCCTTCTATTGCTATGGGGTTATTGTCTCTGGTAGCTTCTGAAGGAACTTCCCCCTCCTCTATTTCCATCCTCTCTTTGTTTATCTGTGGTTCATAATTCTGATTCGGGGGCTTAACCCCTATGATTATTTTTTTCCCTGAGCTGACCTAACCAGGATTCATATTCTTTGTAGTAACCTCATTTTTGTGATTCAGGGTGTTTTCTTTGTTATTTTGGGAAGATTTAGGGCTTCTCTTAGGCTGGGCTATTACCATACTTGGGTTCTAATTTTGCCCAGACAATTCCTTTTTACCATTAAGGTGCTCCTTAAGGGAAGAAGAGATATTCCTCTGATAGTCCACAATAAATACACATTTATTATCATTAAATCTGATGTTAACACCCCCAGACTGGAAAATGGGTCGCACCTTAGCGGACATTTTTAGAATTCTGTTGTTAGTGTTTCTAAGGGTAGGTCCACGATGGAGAGCTAGCTTGATGTAGTAATTGGCCAGGTTAGTATTAATTTCAAGAGGTTCAAGGTCTTTGGTTCTAATATCCAATTTTACTAATAGGAAAATGTCTGAGTAAGATAAGAAATCCTTCTCCATTCCCATGAACTCTCCCAGGTGATTTCCTATCTCCCTCAAGATTTTACTATGGATGAGCTTGACTGGGAGATTCAATAGCTTGACCCACCTAGCTACTTTATGTTTTAGTTTACTAGGGTCGAAATTAGGTATCCAGTCTAAGTACTCAAAATTATGCCCTTTGTAAAACAAGCTTCTGCTATTTAAAATTTCTTTTTTTAGGTTTTCCCTCTTGCAGACAATGAATATGAATTCTTCAGAAGTGATAGTGATACTTACCTAGTCTTTGTAGAGGGTTTGGACCCATTCTATAATTTCCTTCATAGGCTGCCCTATCCCACACCATTAAATATAGAAACTGTGGGTTCTACAATGAGTCCCCAGACCATCTATGTAGATATTTTTGATATCAATTGATACTTTCTTTTCCATGGCCTTAGAATTTTGATGATATATTGAACTTATTTTTGGTCTCGACCCAGGGGTTCTAGAGTTTTCCCATTCATGGAATGTTGCCTGGTCTATGCCCTTCCAAGGAGTGTTAGGAGTCAAGTTGCAGAATTTAGGGTTTTTAGAGATTTGCCATTGGTGGGGAGCCCTAAAATTTGATATTCTGTCTGTATGGGAATTTTCCTTTGCATGAATGAGCCTGGGGGCTAGTTTTGAAAAACCCTCCGCATATCCTTGTCTTGGATAGGAAGGGTAGGAGACAGCAGGGGGTTGTCGAGTGCTTCAGCTTCTTTCTTGGCCTAGAGTGGTGTGGTTTTCTCTAGTTACAAATGTTGGGGTTGCTGAGGTTATTGGGATAGCCCACATTCCTGCCACCCTGGCTTGAGCTGTTACTCTTGCTGTTGCCTCTACCCTAACTCCCCTCTACTGCCTCCTACTCTTCACAGTTTTCCAGCACTGTTCGTCTTGAGGATGCGGAGGGGGAACCCTGCCCCCGTAGAAAACCTTCTTCTTCCCCTGTATAATGCTGTAAGGTTGATCTGCCCTTGATTCATTTCTTGCATTCTTATGAATGTTATTTTTTCGCTGACTGCCTGCTCTTTTTCGCATTTTGTCTTTTTTCAAAGGAATAGCTCATATATGAAGATAAATTTTAATATTTTAATGTTTTATTGTTTATTTGGTGAATAGGTGGCTATCCCTAAACATCTTCTAATTAAAGTGCTTCACCTGTGATCTTATCCACCTTTTTGATAACATATACATGCAACCTTGAAAATTTTGATCTTTTCGAAGTCCACACTTTACTCCTTTTCATGTTCTTTCTAATCCAACAACTCTTTCACACTTTACAAGTTATCATAATTAAATAACTAATATTGATGTATATATATAAACTTATTATTATTACTATAACAATTAATAAATCTCCAACAAATACACATTGACTATATAACCAAAATGATCAAACATCAACACGTGTATACACATAGATCACTTATTCTATAAAAAGATCCAAACAACTATAATCAACAACTTAATACCTTGGTCACTAAGTTCAATAAAATGAACCTTAAACTACATTAAATAAATAATAACAACCACATACCAATGGATGACAAACACTCGAGGACAAGTACCAACTGAGCGACAACTACACCCATGACTGGAAATACATAGATGACAACAAACTAAACACATTGGCTGATAGATGGAACCCCATGTTATCTCCCATCCACATTATCCATTGCTATAAGGGCACGCTTAGACTTGCTAATTTAGGTGGAGTCAGTGCCTAGTACCTGCAACCTACATCAAACCAAGGGGTTGTGTACAAACATATATATATATATATATATATATATATATATATATATATATATATATATATATATATATATATATATATATATATATAAGCAAACACACTATGATAGGGAATCACAGCATAGTAGGGTGCTCATAATGAGTAATACTACACTATCCCTTCACCAAAAGCATCACAAATAACATATTAAACAAGTTTATTAGTAACTAAACAACCAAATAGCATATAGTCAGTTAGTCGCATAACTCACGTAGTAAAACAAATC
The DNA here is from genome assembly GCA_027924645.1 of Cunninghamia lanceolata. NCBI lineage: Eukaryota > Viridiplantae > Streptophyta > Pinopsida > Cupressales > Cupressaceae > Cunninghamia > Cunninghamia lanceolata. Next base: position 6,322,612 of record BSBN01000221.1, read on the forward strand.
TACATAATCAATTAATCGATGACTGATCACAACATAAGCATAATGTACTAATCATAAAGTATCAACAGTGTCATCATAGTAAACATCAATGAGTGTCATCAACTACAACAAAATGGTAAACCTTCCATCAACATGTCTAACATACCCTAAGTATTCTGAGTATCTTACCTTCATCTTCATGCTCCTTAGCCCGACCACCTGCTCATCCAAGGTGAGAATGGAGGGGCACTACAATGTTGGTTGTATGTGGTTTTGAGGTGGTGAATTAAATTTTTTCAAAAATTTTGGGCTTTGGATGTGATGTCTTTGGACTTTGGAGATTAAACGATGTACTTGAGGTGTTCAGACATTTCAATGGTTTGCTTTTTCAAATGTTTGGGTTATGTCAATGATAGATTTCTTTGGCAAGTGATACAAATATTCCAAACAAAAACACACAATGTCCAAGGGTTCGACATGATGTTTAGGTGTAATGTGTATGTTCAAGAAGCCCCCCAAGGCCCAAATTTCCACAGGTATTACACAATCAAAAACACTTGAAGACACTTTCTACCTAAAGTCAAGGTTGATGGTGACTTACCAAGCCCACAACTTGGAATCTTTGACGCAAATGTCAACCATGCAACAAAGAGGCGTATTGCATTATATTATCTTCTTCAGAGAGGACGGGTAGGGGCCTCCTGGACTGGAAGGATGATGCAATAACCCTCTCCTTGGAAAACTATGTGTAGCTTGTGCTATGCTAAGGATTTCCATCTCATATCAAGGGAGCCATATGGTGAGAATCTTGGGGGTGAAACCAACGACACCCTTGTCTTGAAACAAATCGCCAAAGGCTAAAAAGAGTAGGCCTCTAACTTAAGGTGTCTAGTAAGTGCATTCTTTCAGGTGGCCATATGTACAACGATTCGCTTCGATTAGGAGGCCTCTTAAACTGCAGAGGTTACGCTCTATAGGTTTTCACACACCACAAAGGGTATTGGGGGAGACATTCATCGGTATGACATAACAACACCCGTTTCTTGTGACTTTTGTCACAAACACATTATTTTATATAGTGTCTTGAATGATCTTGGCTTTATCTTGTTGCCGCTTGGGTCATTCCCACCTTTCGAAGCAGGGTGGCAGGCCCTCTAAAGGTTCAACAAAAGTAACACAAGTATAAAAATACTTTTGATCCCCAAGTTCATATAAAGATATGAGGGGAGAGCATATGTATTTTTGGGCTTGGGTCACACTAGACAAAGGTTCATTTTTAAGTTCTTAAATTATGATGGGGGTGATTCATGCAAGTGTTGTGAGATGTTTTTGTTCCCAAGATCACCAATGGTGCGAGGGAAGAGCATACACTTTCACAATACAAACACAATCACAAGACACTTCACACAAAATTATTCATTTTCATTCTTAGATGAGTGAGAATGCAAATTTGTGGTTCTTTTTAACCCAATGAGTGAGTATGCATGTTGTTCATTTTAAACCTTATGCACGAAGAATGCAAATTGTTGTTCTTTTTAAACCTTACACATGAAGAATGCAAGTTGTTGTTCTTTCTAAACCTTATGCGTGAAGAATGCAAGTTGTTGTTCTTTTTACACATGCATGTGGGTGTAGGAGCACCAAGGGCTTGGAGCCCATGTGTATATATGTTTGCATTTTGTTGTGATGTTTTGAATTTTCAAAATAGGGTAGAGCGGGAAGAAGTTTATACATGTGCAAAGTAAACCCATCAGAGTGAGCAAGCTCATCGGTGCAACGTTTTACAGCTTTAGTGATAGTTAAAGTCATACTGACAGTTGTGTTCGAAAGTGCCATTGGCGTGAGATGGCAGATCAGAAGACATGCCCAACGTCTGAGTGATGGAGAGAGTCTCACTGAGGAGCAAGACAACGACTAGACATATCGGCGAAGGGAGTTATGAATTGGCCGATGTTGTATGTCAAGCCGATGGGTTAGAATGGTCGGTGAGACATTGGTCTTCGACGTATGTATTGTTTGCTTCATCAATGGTTGTGGTCATTCTGATGAAGGCGTTCTGTAGGCGTCGGTGAGACAAGGGCCGTCGGAATAAGTATCGAAGGTTTGTCCGATGCTAAGTAGTCACCCTGATGACATTGGCGGGAGTCTGAGGTTCGGTGTGACTTTTGAGGTCTTATCTGATATGGGCTGTTACACCGATGGTGCTTTAGGACATCGGCGGGAGGACTTCTGTCGGCGTAGCTTAAAGATTTGAGGCCGATGCACAGTGGTCACGTCGACGGAGGGTGAAGACTTGGTATCGGTGAGACAAGGGACTATCGGAGTTCATGGTTGAATGTTGGCTGATAGTTTGGGTTGTGCCAATGGGGGTAGACAGGGATCGTCGGCGGCAAAAGTGCCAACAATAGGTTAGTAAGCCGTCAGATATATAAACTGCAGTGTCTGACTTGAACGGGTGCATGTGGGACTAAAAGTTCTCATGAATGCGAACTGTCAAGTGGTAGTTGGACAGAGCGTAACCGAATTGCTGGTCAGTTGGAATGAACGGTCATTTGCATGAGAATCGATTAGATTGAAAAAGCAATTTGGGGGATCGATGGAAAAAAGAGAGGAACATTTTTTTGAAACCTGAGAGGTCTTGAATGTAATAGAGGGACTTCTGATAATAAAAACATTGACAGTTGAATCCATTTGAATTTTGTCTGTAGAATACTTGCATAATCTGGTTTGCAGTAGAGTAGATAGTTTAATTCCTGTTAGTTTTGTTTCTGTTTGTACATAATGACTCTAGTTTGATGTCCTCGCATATTCTTTGTACAGTCATGGGGGAAAATCAAACAGAGTCTCTTTTTTTAGTTTTTCTTTCTGTTGTTGTGAATGGGTTGACAGAGAAAGGCCATGTGAACTTGTACTAGGTGAGCTGTGCCATAGCCCGGCTAGTATGCAAGTTGCAGTCTGGAGACAGAGGTGAAAATAGAGTGGAAGAATTGAGTACCAAGCAATCAGAACCCTGGACCCAGAGAGGAGGGCTGATAATGGGCTCAAGAAGGCTATGAGCCTTGTGAGGGTAAAGAAGAATACCTCACACCAAGTAAGCAATGTCTGTATTGGGAACAACAGGCAAATAGGTCTTTCACCTCTGTAATAGGCTGGTTAGGTTGACATAGGCATTTTGGGGTAGAAAATGTCTTTGAGCACTTGAATTGGTTGGGAGACTTGGGATTGATATGGGTCTTGAAGTGTTGTGTCAAGATAGGTTTGCTAAACCCATAGGCCTCCCCATCAAATTGGTATCAGAGAGTACAGAAGCTACACAGACAGTGAATGATGTCACCTTGCCTCCAAAAATCACACCACAGGTTGAGAGAATTCTGGATTCTTGTGTGCAGAAATAGACCAGACATGGTTTGTACATGGAGCACCTGATCAAGTGGAAACAGTTGCCTGAAGCAGAGGCTACCTGGATTGCAGAGTCAGAGTTCAAGAAACGAGGCATTGATTTTGCCTTGTTGTCCCCGGAGGTGACTTGACTTCTTCCGCACAGGGGGAGTATGGTGAAGGAGCACCAAGGGCTTGGAGCCCATGTGTATATATGTTTGCATTTTGTTGTGATGTTTTGAATTTTCAAAATAGGGTAGAGTGGGAAGAAGTTTATACATGTGCAAAGTAAACCCATCGGAGTGAGCAAGCTCATCGGCGCAACGTTTTACAGCTTTAGCGATAGTTAAAGTCATACCGACAGTTGTGTTCGAAAGTGCCATCAGTGTGAGATCGCGGATCAGAAGACATGCCCAACGTCCGAGCGATGGAGAGAGTCTCACTGAGGAGCAAGACAACGACTAGACATATCGGCGAAGGGAGTTACGAATTGGCCGATGTTGTATGTCAAGCTGATGGGTTAGAATGGTCAGTGAGACATTGGTCTTCGGTGTAGGTATTGTTTGCTTCACTGATGGTTCTGGTCATTTCGATGAAGGCGTTCTGTAGGCGTCAGTGAGACAACGGCCATTAGAATAAGTATCGAAGGTTTGTCCGATGCTGAGTAGTCACCCTGATGACATCGGCGGGAGTCTGACATTCGGTGTGACTTTTGAGGTCTTGTCCGATATGGGCTGTTACACCGATGGTGCTTTAGGACATCGGCGGGAGGACTTTTGTCAGCGTAGCTTAAAGATTTGAGGCCGATGCACATTGGTCACGCCGACGGAGGGTGAAGACTTGGTATCGGTGAGACAAGGGACTATCAAAGTTCATGGTTGAATGTTGGCCGATAGTTTGGGTTGTACCGATGGGGGTAGACAGGGGTCATCGGCGGCAAAAGTGCCGACAATAGGTTACTAAGCCGTCAAATATATAAACTGCAGTGTCTAACTTGAACGGGTGCATGTGGGACTAAAAGTTCTCATGAATGCAAACTGTCAAGTGGTAGTTGGACAGAGCGTAACCAAATTGCTGGGCAGTTGGAATGAACGGTCGTTTGCATGAGAATCGATTAGATTGAAAAAGCAATTTGGGGGATCGATGGAAAAAAGAGAGGAACATTTTTTTTGAAACCTGAGAGGTCTTGAATGTAATAGAGGGACTTCTGATAATAAAAACATTGACAGTTGAATCCATTTGAATTTTGTCTGTAGAATACTTGCATAATCTAGTTTGCAGTAGAGTAGACAGTTTAATTCCTGTTAGTTTTGTTTCTGTTTGTACATAATGACTCTAGTTTGATGTCCTCGCATATTCTTTGTACAGTCATGGGGGGAAATCAAACAGAGTCTCTTTTTTTAGTTTTTCTTTCTATTGTTGTGAATGGGTTGACAGAGAAAGGCCATGTGAAATTATACTAGGTGAGCTGTACCATAGCTCGGCTAGTATGCAAGTTGCAGTCTAGAGACAGAGGTGAAAACAGAGTGGAAGAATTGAGTACCAAGCAATCAGAACCTTGGACCCAGAGAGGAGGGCTGATAATGGGCTCAAGAAGGCTATGAGCCTTGGAGATTAGGAATCTTGGAAATAGTGAGGGTAAAGAAGAATACCTCAAACCAAGTAAGCAATGTCTGTATTGGGAACAACAGGCAAATAGGTCTTTCACCTCTGTAATAGACTGGTTAGGTTGACATAGGCATTTTGGGGCAAAAAATGTCTTTGAGCACTTGAATTGGTAGGGAGACTTGGGATTGATATGGGTCTTGAAGTGTTGTGTCAAGATAGGTTTGCTAAACCCATAGGCCTCCCCATCAGCATGAAGAATGCAAGTTGTGCTCTTTTTAAACCTTATGCGTGAAGAATGCAAGTTGTGTTCTTTTTAAACCTTATTCGTGAAGAATGCAAGTTGTGTTCTTTTTAAACCTTATGAGTTATGTCTAAGATTAAACAAGAAAATTCACAGAAAATGAATCAAAATAACATGTTTTAACTTAGCAAATCCATGCAAGAAATGTGTTAATAGTTTGATATGAGCTCCTTGATAGTTGAATGAGGTTTAAAAACCAAAAAATAGTCAAAAAAACTCAATTCAGGACTAGGCGCCAATTTGTGGGACTGGGCACTGATGCAGAGGGATAGGTAGTGATCCAAGATAGACAACACTTCCCCCTTATAAAATTGATTTTTCTTACAAAACAAAGATCTAATGTGGCCAAAAAGTTAGTAAAACATCATTTAGAACATCATGCAAGCATAAAATGTTGAATTTGACCTAAAACCCATGAGAAATTAGTGATTTTATTTTGTGTATAGATGGGCGCTGATCTACTAGGTTGGGCACTGATGTGCCACACAGGCACTGATGTGTCTGATAGGTGTTGATTTAGAAGTTTTGGCACTGATCAGACTTATCACAAGAAAAATAGCACAAAACATGTAAATTTTGTTAGGGTTAAGGTGGTGGAGTCCTACCAGGCATGCCAAAATGTTTTCCTATGGAAATGAGACCTAAAATGGATGCAAATTACACCTAGAATGCACCCAATCTCAAGTCCAAGGGACCTCAAGATTGAGTTAAACTACTAATACACTAATTGTCTAAATTGCACCCTATCTAAGCACATAAGTAGTGATTTACTCTAAGATATGATATGCTATGACTAAACTAGTTTAAATTACACTAGGAGCTATAGATGTGAGCACTCAAATTAGCAGAGTAACTTTGCAATTAAAATGACTTGTCCCAAATGGGAGGTGGAGGCCTCAATTTATAGATTTTTAGGGATTGGATTGGAGGGCTGGTATCAATTTGAAGGATCAATAGTGGAGATTGCTTGAAGATCCTCAAGCAAGGAGAATTGGACAAATGTCATGATTGGATTGGATGAGAAAGTTATCCCAAGATTCAAGGGATGAAAATGCAAGTTTGAATGGATGGATGGCTAGGATTGAGTAGGTGTATGACATGTAAGGAGTCATTTATGAAAAGGTAAGGCTTGGATTTTGTGAGAAATTTTAAATTCCACGGAGAGGACAAGTGGAATTTAAAATTAGAGGAATAGTGTTCAAATAGTGCCACATGAAATTTTAAATTAAAATGAATAGTGACACATGGAGTGGGGTGGAAGAAATAGGACAAATGTACCTATTTTGGAAGATTTGCCCATGCTTCCAAAGTACCACTTATCATGTACAAACATGTACATTGGATGAGAAGTGGACTTATAGAAACATGGGGGTTTGAAATGATGAACAAATTAAAATTAATTCATGTGCACATGGATTAGAAGAAAATAATAATGATTACAAAAAGTAATCAAAAGTGAATAAAATATAGAATTAAATAAATATGATAATTTATTTATTTTTTTGGGATGAACTATAGTAAAAAATATTTAATTTTGAAACTATAGTAGAAGAATTGATTTTTATGATGGGATAAAGGCGTGGAATGAATTAATTAAATAATTAAAATTTATTTAATTAATAATCTGATTGGTCAAAGTGATGCAGGTGGATTAGAGTTGAATGCGTGAGTGAATGAAGTTGTTGTGACCATTTACATGTGTCTACACATGGTATGAGGTATGAAAAGGAATCACAATGCATGAGGAAATTATGGAGTTTTGACTAAGATATCTCCCACAACACATGTAGGAATGAATCATTGTAGAAGTTGGGTGTGAAATGGAATCATGATACATATAATCCAATAATAAAGTTGTGACCAAGTTGATACACATTACTCAAACACGCATGAGACAATGTAAGATTGAGATGATATGTAATTATGATGCACACAATCATGAAACCATATATATACTAAGATAGATCTAGAGATTAGAAATCTCATAGAGAGGAAGTGTGTGAGAGAGAAGGGGGAAGGGAGATGGAGACGAAGAGATAAAAAAAGAAATAGAAAATGAGAGAGGGAGAGAGGGAGAGAGAAACATATGTAGAGAGATATTATTGCTTCCTATTAAATTATTATAGGGGTTTCCACCTATTATTAGATCAAAACCTCCAATTAAATTAATCATTTCATCAAGTATTTCTTTTGTCAAACTCTGCATATCTTTCACCTTAATCAATTTACCCTTAAGATGTTATGTGGAGAGAGAGAGCAATAGAGAAGGGGAGAGAGATAGAGATATAGAAATAGAGAGAGGGAGGGAGGGAGAAGTGATAGAGATATGAGAGAGAAAGATAGAGAGAGGAAGGGAGAAGAAGGAAGAGGAAGATAGATATAAAAGTGATAAAGAGAAGTAAAGTAGGAGAGAAGTAGGAGAGAGAGAGAGAGAGGTACACACACACACACACAAAGAGAGAGAGAGAGAGAGACAAAGAGAAAATTAGAGAGGTAAAGTGAGAAATCTTAGAGAGAGGAGAGAGAGAGAAATAGAGGGAGAGGTAAATCTTATAGGGAGGAAGTGTGTGATGGGGAAATAGAGATAGAGAAAGACAAAAATAAACAGAGAGCTAGAGAGGGAGTCAAAGGTATATATAGAGAACTAGAGAGATAAATAGGGAGAGAGACAGAGTGATAGAGAAAAAAAAGAGGTAGAGAGACAAAGAGAAGAAGAGAGGAAGAGATAGAGCAAAATAGAGAGGTAGACTACCTTTTAATATCAAGTAGAAAACATGGCTACATGAACAACCTTCCTATGAATAATTATTTCCAAATCTTATCTTTACCACCTAGCACAATTGAAGAGACAGAGTAGCAAAGAAAGATGGAGATATTATATATAAATGGAAAGACACATAGAAAAATAAGAGAGAGAAAGAAATAGATGGTTATAGGGATAGAGAGGGGGAGAGAGGTATAGAGATAGAGATGGATAGAGAGATGATGTGAGAGAAAGAGAGGGAGGGAAAAAGACCGAGAGGATAGAGATAGTGTGATAGAGGAAGAGAGAGTAATAGAGGGAAAGAGAGGAAGAGAGGAAGAGAGATATATAAGAGAAAGAGATAAATAGAGAAAGAGGAACATAGGTACTCTAATTCTAAACCTAACCCTAAACCTATTTATTATCATAATTCTAACCCTATGTCTAACCTAAACACTAACCCTTACCCTAATTTTAACCCCTAACTCTTTTTTTTTGTTTTGTTTGGTAAGTACTACCAGAGGGGGCAGCTCCCCTATATTAAATTTGAACCAAACTCAAAAATTGGTGCATGCCCTTGCCACAAGGGGTGCTTAAACAGATGCATGCACTTGCCACAAGAGGTGCAATTATGCTGGAAAATAAAAGACCACTATTGTAACCTAATGAGCATGCCTTTAACCCGCATCTAGATTCTCTCCTTTCTTAGAGGATCTTAAATTCATCAGATGCTTTTGATTTGATGAAGGGGTTTTCTTTCTCTTCACTACTGTCCATCCTTGTTTTGTTTCAGGTGGTTGCAAACTAAAGCTATTTTCTACACTCATACTTTCACTGTTATTGCTAGTTGTTGGAGTGACTGATGATATCTCAAGGTTCTTGTGCCGAGAGGTAGATTTCTCTGAGGGGGGTGGGGAGATCTCCTTGGAGGCATGGTTTGGCACTTTATCAGTCATTATATCTTGAGAATGATCTTGATCAACAATCAGGGAGGCAGATTTCATAATCAAAACCATTTCTTGAAGAGTTGGAGAAGTGGCCACATCCTTCGCATCGGGGGGAGAGATAACATAATGGCATGATTCTACCCCAACCCACCATGAGGATTTCTGGATAGGGGCTGCATTATTCTTTTCAACTCGCCTTCCACATTGTGTGGTAGCATGTTCAGTAGAAAACCATATCCAACACCTGAAGGAGATTCTTTCATAATCTATTGGTTGGCACCAGCACTTGTTGCCAACTTTAAGGAAGATCTCGGTCGGGAGATCCTTTGAGACATCCATTTTGATGCAAAGATGAGCAATGGTCAAATTTTCATCATTAATTGTTTCTTTTGAAATGCCTTGGAATTTTCCCAAGCCATTTCCAATTGCCTTCAAACAATCAATTTCCCAAAATTGTAGGGGAAGGTAGTGTAGGTGTACCCACATAAATGTTGTAGAAAATGTCTCTATTCATGGATCAAATGAAGGGAACCACGGTTTCATGCATAAGAAGTCATCTTGGAAGGTCCACGGCCCTGTGTTGAGTATCATTTCTTTGTCTTCCACAGATTCAAATTCTAAAATGAAGAAACCTCTTGCATAGGGGTAAATACTAAATTCTTCTTCCAGATATTCTTTCCAATTCAAGCTTATCTATGAATGGAGATCACAAAGCTTTGGCCATACCTTCATAAATCTGCATATATGGGCATGGGCTTGCAGATATTCCTCTCTATCACCAGCAAAGTTGTCCAAACAAATCTCAGGACCGGGTGTTGAATGATGGATAGCAAAGGGGGGGTTTTGTGTTACACCACCATGAGGAGAGAGCTGCTCCGATATCAATGGCTTAGATCGCCCAGCAACTGTGTGAATACTAGACAAATTCATGGCAACACTACTTAGAGATTTTTTAAAATTTAGGGCTATGTCCGAGGGTTGATTTTCGCTAGAGAGAGGGTCTGGGGAAGTTTTGCCAGCCGCCGCACCTGAAACGCCACAAACCAATGTCTTTCTGCAATGTTCTGAATTTCGAAGAGGGGAAGAGTGCTTTCACTCAAATTGGTGGGAGCATCCAAGTGAGGGTGCCAGAGACTTGTGTCCATCCAAAGCACCAAAACGAGTAGGGTTTGAAGGAGCAGGAGAAGACATTGCATATTTTTATTTTTAACCCCTAACTCTTATCATAAATATAATATATAATATAATTAGAATTAGAATTTTTGTATAATATAATATATAATTTTATTTATTATATATTTAATTATAATTTTTATATATTATATAATGTTATATTGTATAATTATTATATAAAACATTACGATAATAAATCTAACCTATATTATAATATTATATTATATAATTATAATAATCTTAAGATATATAATATAGTTAGAATTAGGCTTGCTAGTGCCATGCTATTAGTATACCTCTATTTAAAAACTATAAGTTTTTTTGGAGAAATTTCTCTGAGAAGAATGAGGGTTTTTTTAATAGAAGGAGATAAAGGAACAGAATATTTTTGTAATTTGTTGAAAGATAGAAACTCCAGAGAGGATATTGGACCTATAGTAGAAGATAGTGTGTGTTATAAAAGCAATGAGGAAATGAAGGAAGTGTTAAGATCCTTTTATCAAAAACTTTTTGTAGTTGAAGACGGAACCAAGGAATGTAGAGAGGCATAAAGTTTCTGCAGAGCTATTTGCACAAAAAAGTCATAGATGAAATGTGTATCAAGTTTAGAAAAGAAATTACTAAGGAAGAAATTATCATACTGATAAGGACAATGGAAAATGGTATATTACTCAACATTGATGGTATTCGAATGGAATTTTATAAATGTAATGAAGAATGGATAGTTGATGACTTGTTGAAATTATATAAAGAGGCTATCTCTAAAGGAACTTTGGGGGAAGACATTAATAAAGGAGTGATCAAACATAAAAAAATTGGAGACAAGACAAGCATTAGAAATTGGAGACCTATTACTCTGTTGAATGTATCCTATAAAATTATTGCTAAAATCTTTGCTATGAGACTTATTGATATCCTACCAGTCATAATCACTCCCACATAGACATGCTTTATTAAAGGGAGAGTCATCTTGGATAATTTGATTACAAGTTGGTAAGCCCTGGATTGGGCAAAAAAGAGTGGGCAAAATGCAGGTATCATATAATTAGATTTTGAAAAGAGATATGATAGAATTGAGCAGTCCTTTGTATTTATGATGCTAGAAGCTTTAGACTTTCTTGAGGAATATTGTAATATGGTTATGTTATTCATGAATTCCATTGTACAAATTGACATTATTGGATCATTATCTAACCCCTTCAAATTGGAAGGGTCTATATGGTAAGGTTTCCCTCTAGCCCTGCATTATAATTTGTCATTGCTTATGAAGCACTTTTTTATATCTTGAGAACAAAATTGATAGTGAAGGAGCTAAAAGGAATAACACTTCCTAATGGTGAATCACTACCACATATACAGTTTGCTAATGACACAACATTTTTTCCCATTCTAGAAGAGGATAATCTATTAAACTTCGTGAAAAGACTAATGATTTTCTATAAAGCTACAAGAGATAAAGTGTCTCATTCAAAATTTGTTCTATTAAGCTAGAATGATAGTCCTCCTTTGTGGTTGGATGTTTTTCACTAGCAATGGGAGGACTCAAATAGACTGGTGAGATTTCTTGGAATCCCATTTTTTGTTAATACCTCCTTGAAGGAAATGTGGGACTGGATCTGTATGAAAATCAATAAGAAGCTTAATATGTGGGAAAAGAAATATCTATATATGGCTAGAAGGTTACAACTATGTCAAAAAATTCTTTTAGCTTATTCCATTTACTATGTATCTTCTTGGTTGTTTGCAAGTTAACAACTCAATATCATCCAAAAGAGAATTAGAGATTTTCTATGGTCTGATGGTACAAGTAATAAAAAAAGACATGACGTAGTATGGGAATGGTGATGCATGAATAAAAATATTGGTGGACTAGGGTCGAAAGATCTAAAAATCCAAGATGCTATGCTAGTGGAAAAATGGATTGTTAGAGCCTTTGAAGGATCTGAGCCTTGAAAAGTATTAGTTGTTAACAATTTGATAAAAGTAGTACCAATAAAGGGAAAGACTAGTCAAGCCTAGGTCTTTATGACATTGTTTTAGGAGACTTTAGAATCAAGCCCTTGGGGTCTGGTATGTTTGCCTCAATATGGAAAGCCTATGAATCCACTAAACCTTTCAATTGGAATATAGGGGCCCTTGACTGTAGTAAGAAGGTGATATATAATTACATAAACATCTAGTGGAATCTAAAATACAATGACAAGGCATTAGCCTTCTTACAGGGTTGCTCAGCTAAAAGATGGCATAAATTGGGAATTGCTTCATTTGAAAATATTATAAATAACAATTCTTTAAAAAGTTGGCATCAATTCAAGACCGAATATGGTATTCTAGATTCACAAAAAAGGACCTATGTAGTACTGAACAAATCTATCAAGAGCTATATGTAATAGAGCCTAATTTTTAAAAGAGATAATTGGAAGGAAATTAGATGGAATGATGGTACAAATTTTGGAAAGAATGATTCCAAAGAAGTTATATAATCTGATGACTTAAAATCATGTAGATTTTATACACATTGATTATGTATGGAATGTCAAATTAGATTCCAATGAGTTGTCAAAATTAATCTATGCTATTTGGTCTAATGTCAATGAACCAAGAAAAAGATGCTTTAGGTGGTTATTCTTATTAAAAAGGCTAGCAATAGGGTCAGATACAAACTTGTATCTTTACCATAAAATGCTCAAAAATTGTGAACATGTTTTTTTGTAACATCCCACTACATAACCCTGAAGGGTAAGAGCCAAAGGGGGACAAGAGAATTTTTTTTGACATAAGTAAACAATATACACAAATTCAGCTATCAATTCAATAGATTTATACCATTCATTTTAAACACGAAAGCAAATGTTCCTAATCCCATCTGATAAAAACATGAATCCATAAGAATAAAATATAGGTGGATCTGATACCCACACCAGAATCCATAAAACAATAAAGGAACATCACATTTCTTCTCATTAAATACAATGATTACAACTTCTCTCCTAAGAGAGTTCAATTACATAACTGCATATACAATTACAATGATATATTCTAGAATATGATACAAGTACATAACATAGTCCTGAATATGATACAAGGACTGAATGGGTACAATAACTGAATGAAGTAATGGAAAGAGAGATCATCTCAAATTGGTGCTCCAAAACCTGTTCGTTGGTCCCCAATGGTGGTGGCAATGCCTCCCAACCATGTGGATTCCTACAAGACCACCCCACCATGCTCGAAGATAGTCACAAGGCCCAAATGGATGAACAACAACAAGGTAAGACAAGATGGCCAACACTCACATAAGACACATAGCAGACACGGAGAACAATGCTTACAGTCAAAGTCATAATATAGGTGTACTCATCTAAGTTATAAATTAGGTACTACTCACGACTCCTAAGGTGCTAGATACTAGAGTGTAATCATATGGAGTGTCATCATATGTGCTCGAAGGGATGGTACACATGGGACCAAGTACCTCTCATATAGACGAGGAGACTCAATCGTGCCCGAATCCACACCCCGCAGATGGATTACTCAACGCCCCATAGATGGATAGGCCTTCTCATTGCATCCTTAGCCTTTACAAGCGCTCAAGGTCATGCACAAGGTTTAATCAACTTATTAGTGTTTTTACCCCAATATTTTTATTTTAGTTATCACTTATTAATGTAACTCTACTACTAGTTCCCCTGGCAGCCACTTGCGGGCCCGGGGCCCATAGAGAGCCACTCCAGATGACCACTCTAATGCCTAGACCTTGTTCATCTCATTTGACTAAACAAGGCATACAAAAAGACTAAAATACTGAAATATAAATTTAAAATAGTCAAGATGAAAAATATGGTCTACAAGACCCAAATTCTCGTGGACAGTGTAATTTGTTGAAATGGCCTTTTGCCAGTTAGATTACTTGTGTAATAACTCCAGTGACCCCAATTGGTCACTCTTCACACATAAATGCATGGACATAATAAGAAAAGTATGACCAGTGGTATTGTGAGTCTTCTCACAACCAAAGTTTTGCATATTGGTTACCATATTTTGCATAACAGAAAAGAAAATGTAAAAGACTAACAAAATTGAGATCTTAATTTTCCCTAAATTTTAATGCACACACATAGATCAATGAGGCTAAGGTTTTTTAGTGCCATGACATTCCTTAAATCAAGGAGAACATTTCCCCCAAGATTGGGAATGAGCCATAAATGACCGAATGACCAAAAGAAAAGACCACTCAGATTTTCTAAGGAGAGTTGTAATGAAAATTCCATCAGAGGAGTCATCGTATAACAAAAGGTTTCATGTGGCTTAGATCTCTTCATTTTCTATCATTACATTCTAGTTTTCTAGATATGGCTGACCTCAATATTTTGTCTATACAAACAAAACCCTCTATTTTTATTTCAATAAAATTATAACTCAGAAACCATATGACCTCTCTTTAGAAACCCATTTACCAATGAATAAGAACATCATTTTGCAGATTTAAATAATAAATTCAAGAAACAGTGGCAATATAAATATCTTCATCGGATAAATTTTGGCATACATTCTTTGGACAACAATAATGGAGTTTTGGTTTCTCTGAGCTTAATGAAATCATAGTAGACATATTTTAGTTTTCAATTGAAAGATAGTAATGGGGTTTCATTTTTTTTTGTGCTAAATGAAATAGTAGCAAACACATACAATTTTTGTGCTAGAAAAAAAACTGAGACAGAGGTAAATACCTCCTTTCCTATTGCACTCCCCTCCATCTCACCTTAGTTCTTGCAATTTGATATGCTGGCCTAAGTGATTTACTATCCCATCTCTCTCACGTCCCCAACTTGCAAATTCCTCTACTTTCCTTCTCCTTCTTTCTGCCCAAAAATGTGTTGACTCTCCCCTGCAAGACCTGCTCATCCAACTTCCTTGACGAAAGGAACCCTATCTTTTAAGGACTTTTACTTCCCAAGAGGAAAGCAACAGACACAGTTAAATGAAGAGGCAAGCAACAGACACAGTTAAGGATAAATGAAGCGTATTTCTCAATGCCATTGTCACAATCTAAATGTTTGAATGGTACTATTTTTTTCTCTCCCATCAACTGTCTATGGCAATACTCGATATCCCATCCCCCTAGCTTGCTTCACCATCACTTTGTCATATCCTCTCTCGAACCATCCTCCCTTTCTTTTCATCCGTAATACCTGTTGACTCAGCTCCCGTGGATCAGATATATATTTTTCTTATCCTTATCCTCACTTCATCACTCACCGACTTAGAAGATATTTCTTCCTCGCATTAACTATCTCTTTGCTATTGTTCCATGTAAACCTTCAATTCTCCACCTAGAATAGATATTTTTTTTCCACCTCAAAAGACACGACCCTTCACAAAACATAGACCCAATCAATGTAGGGTTGTTACATTTTTTATTATGTGTTTGTAAAACAAATATGGAGTGTTTTCTTAAGGTCTTTAAAAGGAGTGTTGTGTGGGTTATGTGTTATCAAAACTAATATTCTATGTGGATATGTTAGTAATACTGAACATGATGTTAATTTGTTTTGGATTTTGTCTACTACTAAGGTTTTGTGGTATTTGCGGAGGGAAAGGAATAAAAGTGTACCAAGGAAGGGAAAAAATGCTTATTGGGTCCTTTTTGAGGCTCACAACTTGGTTGATTTGTGTATAAGCTACAACAACATTGATAATCCCCACTAAAAGATTCATGAAGGTTTTGGATGAAGAAGCAGCAACAATCTACAGTGCGGATATCTAGACAGTAGAATTTTGGCCTCATGAGTATAGAATAGTGGATCGAAGCTTCCATAAGGAATTTATGAAAGAACATAACAGGCACAATAAACAAAACTTAAATGAAGATAAAATAGAAGATGAGATGGGAGCAATGGAATATGTATGCCAAAACATTGACATTGAAAGCAATTTACTTAGAGTCTCACCAAAAATTGAAACTTTCAAAGAATGGGACTCGTTTGTTAAAAGTGATAACAAGAACCAAGCTAACCAAGTGATAGGAATGAACCAAACTCAATCTAATGCTGCAAAACTATAACAAATGTGGACAGCACAAGATAATTTGAATAGAGAATCATAGTTGGATGCCACTGAATTAAAAGATTAGAAAAATAGGGATTAAAATAGTCTATTGTAAAATTTATAAATAGGTATATGCTATAAGTTGTATTTTGGGTGAATGAGTGGCTCCCTTAGCCACCCAATATACTCTCTCTTTTTAGTATATATATATATATATATGAGTTTAAAAAATTGTAAGCCTAATTTTAACCCCTAACTCTCATCCTAAATATAATATATAATATAATTAGTATTAGAATTATTATATATTTAATTATAATTTAAAGATATTATATAATATTATATTATAATTATTATATAAAATATTATGATAATATATCTAACTTATATTATAAGATTAGATTATATCATTATATTAATTCTTAAGATATAAGTTAGAATGCCTATATTTAAAAACTATGTCTAAAGTAAGCTGATATATATATCCTTCTATAGGTGTCTATTTTTAAATTACTAATCCTAACATGTCTAATCTTACATCACATAAAACTCAATACTTTTGTGGTTATCATAAATTATATGGACATTCTATAGATAAATGTCTTGTATTCAAGCATACTATCAAGACCTCATACATAAAAGTGGGGATGAACATGAAGATTACACATTAAAATAAAAGAATTACCTAATGTGACACAAATTAATTATGTACAAGAGACATATGAAATAAAAACAAGAAGAAAACAATACGATTTTGAAATATATTAACTTGACAAAAACTATATAATGATCCTTTTAAATATGGAGAATACATTTTTTTAAAATTTGAATATGAAGTAATAGCTTTACAACATTTATTGTAGTTTTGAATTTTGAGACAACTTTTTAAAAGCTCAAAATTTCAATGCTATGAATTAATAGATTTATAATATTTTGTTTATTTTTTAGGTATTTAAAAATATATCTTTTATTTTTAATTTAATAAAAATCTTTATTTATAATTTTAAAATTGAGAATAGTAAATATGAGATTTGAAATGTATTAACATATTAAAAAGTAAATCAATTATATCTTTAAAAATCTAACTATTACATCACTTCTATCACCATAATTTTGTTATCCATCATTTTCTCAGTTTTCTTATTGACTGACCAGGAATGAGGCTGGGCTTGAATGACACCATCATCCGGTCAACCCTCTGTTTAACATTTTTAATTGGAGGAATGTATTGCCAAAACCATTCCTTTAAATTATATGCTAACACCTTTAGACGACCTTCACTACCATACACACTGCTAAAGCACACAAACACACTGCCGATGCCACCATTCTGCATCAAGGTATTGAGGGAGAGAGTCTCGAGGCATTCTTGTATACTCTTTCCACTTCCAAAACCAAGTTATCTTGGTCGTCCTGAAATAACTCCCAGATAACAATACCCACAGCGTTTCGCAATGTATGTGGGTCAATACCCATCTCGAGATCACGTCGGCGTATAGGCACGCTGACTACATAGAATTCATTAATAGTGTGTTCGTACGGAATGGTTACTAGCACATTCTCTGACGGATCCTTAAATGTCGCTACCACAAGAACGAACGACCCATATGCAACTGTAGATATAACATTCACATTCTCATCTTCAACCAGCTCGTGGGGTAATGGAGCTATTCTAACAGGCTTAACAAAATCATCTTGGATATTGTAAATGGAGCTATTGTAATAGGCTTAATAAAATCATCTTGGTAAATGGAGCTATTCTAATAGGCTTAATAAAATCATCTTGGATATTGTAACCAGCAATAGTAATAGGAATTTTTATACATCGAGCGCACTACCAAATAGGGCTCTCTGTTTCCTCCTTGTACGATATGGCCATACTTGTCACACACATCGATTTCTATATCTGCATAAATTCTCGTAAGCGAGTTGCAAGCACATAATGAGTAACCCCTTCGAATAAGCAGTAACCCCTGCACTGCACTTGATAACTTGTCCGTGAGAGAATTTGGTAGAAAAGAGAGAGATAGTCCTCCATATTTGTGTGGAAAAGCAGTAAGCCATGACACTTTTCTTGACCACAGATAAGAAGCCATGAACTTTTGGTGGGCAATGAAGACAGAAAACTGCGTGAGGACAAAATAGAATTCCATTCCTTGCAAACCATGCGAGAGCTGGAGATTGATTGTAGTTAAAGCTTTTCAAATATCAGTTCCTGCATAGCTTGAGGCAGCTGAGATATACCACACTGCTCTCCATCTCCTTCAATTGCTGCAATAAATTCTCGCTCCATTCCTTTTAGATCTAATGTCTTGTATTCTTACAACCCTGGATTAAGTATGCTTTTTTATTTTATCACGCTCTCCCATTCACTCCCTTTTATAGGTGTTTGACATGGAGTACTTTGCTAAATCAACGCGTGGTTATTATGGCGCCCATTGGGTTAAGAACAGCCGACCTTGAAAAAATATAAATTGAAATAAATGATGGCATCGAGTTTCAGATACAAACTCAAACCTGTTACATAAACTAACTCAGAGAGAATTCAGAAACAGTGACAGGAAACACAAGAACAATTGCTCATAATGACAGGAGATTATGCAAACTATTGTCTTGGCTTTATAATTCTAATGCCTCACGAAATCTATTTTCAACAGGAAAATTAGTACCTAGAAAGAGATATATTTTAACCATTATATTTCTGGCTAAAAAGACCTCATTACATATTCAATATCTGGCCATATATTCGGCCTCCCATACTTTAAATCCAAAATGACTATAAATAACTAGATTTCTATCAAAAATGACTCTCTGGGAGCCGTCGACCTTCTCTTCTAACAATACGGCCTTAGTTTCCAGACCATCGGCCAGCTCATAGAAAGGAATTGAATAATTCCTAAGAACTATTTAATGACTCCCGACAACCTTATTTCCTAATCACCATCCACACTGATTCACCATCTACCTCCTGACCTTGCATTTCTCCAGCACTATCAAATTCCTCCTTAATCGACCTCCTTAGTCGCTCTTTACTTCAATCACTCAGATACTATGGCCAATCTGAATGGCCTCCTTCAGCATATACGTAGCCTGTTCTCTGTGGGCATAATAGTATATAGTATTACATTGTTAGTTTATGCATATTAAATAAATGTTAGTTTATAAGTTAGGTTTTGGGAAGTTACGAGAAGTTACTTTCCCGTAAGAAGTTATATATGGGAATAACTCAGGTTTTAAAAAGCCAATGTATTGCATTGTAAAATCATCCTGAAGACAATACTATATTATTTTATTATGGTTTAATTTTGTGTATGTTTGCTCACCATTTCACAATATGGTATCAGAGCTCATTGTGCCTGTGTGTTAGAATCTAGGGGAAGCATAGAGATGGTTCGATAATGGCCTGTGTGATAAAAGATCTAAAACTACCATTATAGCTGATTTATTGGCACACTGGATAAAGGAGATGTAAAGAAAATTTTTGGAGCACATTGTATGACTGCATGCAAGAATGGACATTTGAATGAAGTCTTTAGTTCTTTTTCATGACAGTTTTTATTGATGTTTGATCTCCCATAGATATGTGATTTTGGAGATATTTTTTTTTAGGCGTTTTGATGATATCTTATGGAATATAATTATTGCAGTAGACAGAAGGTATAGAATCTGTTTCTAAATGCAGCCTCCAAGCATCCAACTATTAGAGAAGGTGGCTGATCAATATGGGGAAATTAATTAGGGTTTAAGAAAGGTACAGTTTAGATGGTTAATTTACATACACAATAGCAACTGTGGATGCCTATTTCACATTTTTGAATCAGGGAGTTGGTGTGTTTGAAGAAGGTTGATAAAGACAACTATGAAGTGAAAACCATGGATGATGAATTTATGATTGCTGGCAGCGCAAACTTGTGAAAGGAAAATATTTTCTCTGTTGCGTTGAATGTAAGTGAAAGAGGCAATTCATATGGTGAGATTAAAACTGACTAAAATTTCTTAATGATACATGAGGGAAAATATTTTATGAGTTTATAGCAAACATTGAAAAGTTTTCACTTATTACCTAGAGTAATACAATTTCCTTTTGAATAAAGTTAAAAAGTTTCTAAGAGGAAATATTAAGGAGAGTAAAATGTGCGGCATTTTTTAGGTTTTGATTTGAACGCGCAGCAGTAAGTTCACATTTAAAAACATTAATGCTATTTTCATTTGGAAAATTATGGTTCATAGCTATTTTTGGAACCAAATTTTTGGAAGGGAATAAAATTAAAAAAAAAAAAGATTTAAATGAAGGTTGGAGGAATTAATAGTTGGTATGAGGTGGTTATGAGTTCAAAATTTGGGAGGTATAAATTTTAAATATTATTTTGTCATTGGAGATATAAGGTTTTATTTTGGAGTAATAAGGTGGAAAACATTGGAGTTATAAGGATATAATTGTGTTTACACTATATTGTAAAAGGTGCACTTTTAGTGGAATCCGACACCTTGTTTTATCATGGCTACATCAATTGCTTATACTACACCTGATGAGGCCTCGAAAGACTCATCCAAGACATCAGCTGGTTAAAGTGGAATAGGGTCATATTGGAGGCAGGCGGCATTGGAGGATGGAGGATTTTCCATCATCTCAAGTTAGCTTCTCGCTTTGAGATGATGCTTTGCATGAGAAGCATTTTTGGTTTTGGGTGTTTTTTTTTCTTTGTTGATGCTGACGGAGCTGATAAATTTGAAGAATGTATGTTTTGTGAAGATTTTGTTTTGGAGACAGGTTTGGGGTTTGGTGTTGAGCTCAATATGGATTGTTGTCCAGCGAGCTTCAAAGAGTATATGATCTTGAATTATACCCTTTCACGGTCACTAGACAACATGGCAAAGATCTATCATATCTCTTAGGGTCCATTGTCGAATAATTCAAGACTCTGTGATTTGAGAGCTTGGGACTAAAGAGCTCAAGAACACAGCTCGAAGCTACGCCTTTCCGAGGGTAGACAAGACAGCATGATGGAGCCTCGCTTGGTTCAGGATTTGTTCTTTGGGGGAAGATCTTCTATAAAATATGTATTCATATTATGTAATCAGCTTTGTTGAGTATTTTAGCATTAAGGGGGGGTACCTGGTACTTTTGCAAGAACAATGTAATAAGGGGGGGAATGTTGGCATAATAGTATATAGTATTACATTGTTAGTTTATGCATATTAAATAAATGTTAGTTTATAAGTTAGGTTTTGGGAAGTTACGAGAAGTTACTTTCCCGTAAGAAGTTATATACGGGAATAACTCAGGCTTTAAAAAGCCAATGTATTGCATTGTAAAATCATCCTGAAGACAATACTATATTATTTTATTATGGTTTAATTTTGTGTATGTTTGCTCACCATTTCACAATATTCTCTTCTCTAGTATTCCACCCCCTTTAATATATGCCACTTCTATTGGATCGACCGCTGATACAATACTCAAACTTCCCTTCTTTCTAATCTCTCCCCACCTACCAGATGGTCGCCTTATCATATATAAAGCTCGCTCCACTATTTCTATCGCTGCAATAATGAAACCATTATCAGAGATAATGCACTCAGCGGCTACAGAGAAATTCAACCAATGCTGTCCTGTTGTAACCATCGCTAAGAAGGAAGAATTAAAAATGAAATGACCATCGGATAGAGTAATAACCACTGCCCAAAATAGCAAAGATACAGCAAGAAGAAATAGAAACCACGATGTCCACGACTTGCAGATGTTTAATAGAAATTTAATGATGTTTTTAATCTTGTCGATCCACCAAAAGAGCATAAAGAATCTTTTTGCCAGCTGGTTCCTCTTTATTTTGCACGACTTGAGGCTTTTGTGGGATGCCACTGCATCAAACTCCCTAGGCAGAAAAATTCATGAGCTCCTACTCATGAGGTCCATGATTCCACTTTATTTTTCCTTGCTTTCCAATTTCTTAATTATGAACCTCCATACTCGCATTGTTTCCTTTAAAATTTTGTTGTATGCATTTGTCGGCTTCTTTCTCTCTGTACATACTTTCTCCGTTGATTCTCTTTATTGATTCCAAATCTCCACCATTCTGACTCATCATCATCTATTGGCATCATCTTAAATGAAAACAAAACCTCATCCTTACTTTGTGTAAAAGAGATTACCTCCGGAATCTTCATTTCGGTAATGTTATCTGATAATAGTAAGTCTTCTGCCTTTTCTACATCCTCTAGTTCTTTCATTGAACCTTCTGTACTTCCTATCTCTACTGCATCTGCCTTCACTATGTCTGTACTCTCTTCTTCCAAATACTCTTCCAAACTCAACATTTCTTCTACTCCTAGATTCTCCTTTGTGACCACAAATTTCTCCTCATCCTCACTACATTTACCATCGTTAGAAATGAAAATAGGAACAAAATATTTTCCATCATCAGGATGAGCACCATCTTTTCCCAGATTATCAAAACAATCAAAATATGAACTTACTAGATTCAGAGAATTAATATTTGCACTAGTTTCTGTCACTGGATAATCTTCTTCCTTACCAAATTGTTCACACTCCTCATCAACATCCTTCGCTTTCTTGATGTCAACTTCTTCTACCCTTGATGTCATTTTTCTATCACAAAAGTTAATGCAAACCACTCCTCTTTGTTGCACATCAACAATTGATTTCTTTTGCCAAGATGGGATTATATACCCATGATCTACTAATTTATCCTTTTTCTTTTGAACTTGTACATCTAGATTCCCATTACCACTTGCACAATCAAAATGAACTTTTACCTTTGTCATTGGTATGTTGCCCCAATTTACAAATATTCTTGGTTGCATGTCTTCCCAACTCCCTTTCTTCATAGGCTTTCTTCTTTTCTTGATCAGCCCTCTTTTCACCTTTAGGTACTGCTGCTCCAAACTATCTTTTATTATCTATTGCTACAATCTGGCTTCTTTTGCTCTTATCCCTAGCTCCATTGACGGGCTCTCTTCTTGCCCTTTCTTTCTTTGCCTCCAAAGGCTTGTCCTTATTCCTTCGCACACCTGTATTCAAAACTTCAAACAAATCATCAAAAAATAAATCAAGAGACCATGATGTCTCCTTAGGTGCCTCCATCATGGACACCTTCTTCTCTTCTTTTTCTAGTGCTCCTTGCTGCACCTTCCCTTTCCTTCTTTTCTTACTTTTATCCAAGTCCTCCATAATGAGAACTTTCTTCTTCTCTCCTTGTCTACCCCCTGTAGTCTTAACCTTATCGAGAAAATAAATCTTTTCCAATATTTCTATTCTTCTCGATATCTCTTCCAATCCCTCTCAGTACCTTTTGCTTTATACAAGTCATCCCAATATCTATCCCAATATGGGATTATCACAGGTCTTCTTACACAAAAACTCATTTCTCTTATTGCTGCAATCCACAGTCTCTATTCAATCTCCAAGTGTAAACTACCTCTCCTTCGACACTCTGTTCACACACAACACACCTTTGTGTTGGAGTACGATACCACTGAGAGGGGGGGTGAATTAGTGGTATACTAATTCTGACAAAACATTTGGATCTTGAAATAATCTTTCAATAAAGACAACTTCTATGGAAATGAGACATCACACTAGCTATGAACATCATGACAGTATTAACATATATCAAAATCAACTAATCCCTACAGACCAATATCAAGTATGTATCAACATAATGAAACAATCTTCGGTAAGAATTAACTTGTAAAGTTTTATTGACCTTAACGAGGATGAGCAAATAACATGATTCCAAATAGTGATGTATGCTATGTTCATGCAGACCAGTTTAATTTAGAATAACTTTAAAACTGAATAACATAAAGATCAGCAAATAAACATGAGAATGAAACTCATCAATGACAAACCATAACACATATTGTCTTGAGTGAAAAACCCTCCGGGGCATAAAAACCACTCGAAAAAGTGCCTCACTGGCTTAATAAAAGAATCTCACTAATTACAGGCCTCATTGGCACTTAATTCAAGCGTCACTGGCTATAGTTGCCTCACTGGCAAATGTCATTTCTTGTCTCACTGACTTGACCTTTCAATACATGCTTCAATCACGAAGAAAAACAAATATAGAGGGACACTCTATTTCACTGTGATCCAAACTAATATAACATCCATAATGCATGTACAAATTTTGCACACTCTACATCATTCACATTATATCAGGTGTATACACTGCCACCCATACTTTCTGCTCAATGCCCTTTTTATATATTTCACAATATCTTCCTCTTCTCACTAGACGGTTTCAAGAGATAACCGTTTTCATAAAATTGTTTCAGGTAATAACTGAATGATAGGTAGTTTACAACTGATAGGTAGAGATCAAAGATGTATATAGAGTTAAAGAAGTCTATGCTGAAAATCATCATAACTGTCGAGTATTCCCGGATTGAGAAAATAACCATAATCAACTGAAAGATTTTCTCAACCAATCCAAATTGAATACATCGAGACATCAAATACCCATAAAGGAGATTAGGATTGTTTGTTTTTCTCTTCACTAAGAATGTAGATCTTGCC
Organism: Cunninghamia lanceolata; assembly: GCA_027924645.1. Lineage (NCBI taxonomy): Eukaryota > Viridiplantae > Streptophyta > Pinopsida > Cupressales > Cupressaceae > Cunninghamia > Cunninghamia lanceolata. Next base: position 6,347,331 of record BSBN01000221.1, read on the forward strand.
ATATTCCAAGACAAAAACAAATTTTCATCAGTCTATTGCATACCCACAAGTGGGTCTAAAAAGTTTTGCCTATATCATAGAAAAGAACTAGAAGCTCTATCATAAACTTCTGAACAGAATCTTCCATTTGTATAGAAGAATGAAAAAGATACAACCATAGATATTGTTAAGAAAGTAGAAAACTCTTTTCAAATCTTGAAAAACCCATATCACAAATGACTCTTTTGAAGGAAAACCAAATGCTGAAAAATGTAAACAGAACACTGATAAAAATAACTATTACTGTCAAGATAAACTGAAAACATCAACACCAGAAAAACATTGCAGAGAAATAATAAACAAGTATCACCTGGAGCGCCGACCAAAAAACAATCAGATTTGCTGATGAATAAGTCAAAAAACCTTTACCACAAATGTTCAACACGTCCAACTTTGTCATGTCAATAATATCCTCAGAAGACTTTTAAAGATTCATGTTGGTATCTCCATTTCATCCCTTCGACAATTTTTTTGAAAGTATTCATGCGGCCATTTTCATGATCTTTCATGATTTTGGCGAACTGAAATGAAACCCTAGGAAAATTTCATATTCGAAGCTCAAAACTATGCATAATGAAAACCAAAGTCTTTCTTCTACCCAAGTTTAACTCATACAACCGGTGATTCAGGTAAACCCTAAGGAAACTGGTGAAAACTTATTTATTTTGCCTTGCAAACCTTGTAGTAACTTATTGGGGCGGTGAGCATACAAGAGCATGTGGATAAATAAAATTTATCTTTTGCAACATTTGAAAAATACCCACTAGGAGATAATGTACCAGGGTCAACACTTTAAACCATGCCTTATTTCTCATTAAATGCCTTTTATGACATTAAGCTTTTGTGCCAAGAGAAAGATTATAACATATTGTTATACAAGCTCATCATCACCAAGAAATATTATATCACCATGTACCAAACTGAGTATACACCATGAGTATAGTATCAATTATAGGATCGAGGGTACCACATATGATCAAGTTACTTGTCATAGATTTCCACAATGTCATAGTACCAAAGAATAGTACCAAAAACCAAAGAATGTCAAAGTTATCTGCCTGTTAGGAAACCATCTCAAGAGAACATATCAAACAACCATCAATGAGCCCAGTGAATAACATTGTGTATCATATTGTGCCAACTTCATGAATACAAATGCCAATGCCAACCTCGTAAATACTAAATGCCAATGGAGGATGCCAACTGTATGCTCACATATTTAACATCACTACCATTGAATCATAATACCACATAATGATGCAACTGTGTGAAGTGTATGCCAAAGGTACCATGTATCAACTAATACACGTCATGATCAAAATAACATGATCAACTGAATGACAACCAAGTTGTGGTTTGGTCATCAGGGACAACAACTGAGGAGGATAAGTAAGCCAACAAACTCCCCCTTTGTCCATGATGGGCAAAACACAACTTCCTCTCCTCGTTTTTGACATCAGGGCAAAGGGAGTGAATGAATGCAAGGGTGTGTGCAAGTTGTGTCCACTTATTGGCCAAAAAGTGGAAGTGTTTTCCCTGATTTTCAGAATTTGTCACATTTGACCTAAAAATTTGAAGCACTTAACGGTGGAATCTTGGAAAAAGTCACTAAATATGAAATGTAGTACTCAGAGTCTAGTTTCCAAATATGTAATTTTTTTTAATACCCAGATGATAGAAAGTGATTTTGAATAGGTGTTTCTAAAAACCACTGTTTAAAAGTCATTTTTTTTTTACTATACCATGTACGTGTACATCATCCATATTTTGACCTAAATAATCACATTTTTCAAAATCCTTTTGGGAAAAGATTTGTAACTCATTGAAGCACTTTTTCCATATTTTTTTGTAATTTTTTATTGAATATTTTTTTTTATTAATTTTTTATTGGCCATTTTTGGTCTTTTAAAAAATCATCGTGTACGTCACGCATAAGATGACCTAAACTTAACATTTTTTGAAATTTTTTTTTTAAATTGAAAAGAATTGTCTAAAGTATGTTTTCCTACAATTTTTTTTACAAAAAAATATGTTAATAAAAAGTTATTAAAATACTAAAAAAACCTAATAATTCAAGTTTATGGACCTATTTCATCAGAAATTGATTAAAAAATAGAAAGATTAATCCAATTGTAAAAAAAATTACATATTTGGCATCTACACTCTCTCATCTATAATGGGTTTTAATTTTGTCAAAATATTTTGCAAAATAGACCTTCAGATATATGCCCAAAGTCACTATTTTGTTGTGACATTGACAGGACCTTCAAGTTGCAGATCAAACTTGGTCCAGAGGTCAGGTTCGGGTCCCCAAAGCATTTCCTGAACTGGGTTACAAAGCAAAACCCGAGCTTAAAATTCAAATTTTAAATAACGGGATCCCGTTTTAAAACGGGATCCCGTTTCATAAAAGGTTAATATTTTAAGCTTTATGAAACAGGATCCCGTTTCATAAAGCTTAAAATATTAACCTTTTATGGAACTCAAAACGGGATCCCTTTTTTTGAAAATGGGATCCCGCTTTTGGCTCGGGATCCGAAGCAAAACGGGATCCCGTTTTGGTTAACCCGATTTTGGATTTTTTTCTAACTCTGAAACTTCCAGCTTAAGTGGACACAACTTCTTGCATTTACCCGCAAATGTCTACAACAAACATAAAGCCTGAGATGTGCATTATAAGCAAAGATGAAAATCATACTAATCATACCAAGGCTGTCAATAATACCAAGGCTGTCTCATCCAGAATATCTGAAACAATAAAAAGATGTCAGCACCATAATAAGCATAAAAATGGACAAACAACTGAGAATGTTGTTATAAGTAATGCCAATCATCAAGTATCATAAGATACTGAAAATCATCAGGGATTAGAGAAATGCAAGAAACTCCCCCTGAGTCAAATATACTATCATCCTGAACATGGTGTCTAATTTGTGTATGAAGTCATTTTACTGTTTGCTGACAAGTCAACAAGTCAAGAATAGATGCAAGAGCCACATGAACCAAAACACTATCCTTATACAACAATATGAGCATAGAAATTGTCTGTATCATTACTCATATCAATCACCATAAACCACTGACATAAAAACTCATTGTCCTTAGACTTGCCTTCACATACTGTGATAGATGCCATACCCTATTTCAAAGCTCTAAAAACTGCTCTACCTTAGTTATTGAATGAATAGACTGATGAAACCACATTTCTTTGAGGTGAGCAAACATATAATTCATGTTTCTTATCTATGCTTCTACATTTTGTATACATGTCTACCAGAGTACTTGCGATTACAACTATAGAATGCTGACAGATAATGCAGAGAGTATCTTCAAGAAAAGTTTGTGATAGACCTCTTAGTGTACCTCTGCAACAAATAAGATCATTGTCCTTACACTACTATCCTGCAACAAGACAACATTATATGAAAGTATACTATCCTTAAAGAGCTCTGTGATAAATCAAGAGTACTGCTAGTCTGTGCACTATCCATGAAATTCACTGTTATAAAAGTTGTCAAGTTACTATCAGAGTTATTGCAATCAGAATAGTCACCATACTTGACCAAATTTTGTAATGCCAAAACTTCACAACAACCCAAACTTTTCAAGAAGATCAAAAGAACTATACTATAAACAGAGGTCTTTCAAATGAAGTTATGCAATGAACATCACTTCAAATCAAGTGTAAACAGTTGTTTATTAGTTATTTACACTATTACTTTTTAATACTTGCAAGGCCCCCTCAAGAAAAGTTTGCATGAACTGAGATAAAAATAAATATTGCCAAGAACAAATACATCTCCAAGAAGAAAAAAAATGTCACAATATGCAACTGTTATACACCATACGCTTGTATCAAATCCTTTTAAGAAAAACTACTTCACTGTCTGTCAAAGCAATCTCTTTTCAACAAATCTATTATCAAATCCAACTATCTTTGATATCACCTCAAGTTGCAAGCAAGTTTTTTTTTACTTCTTCTGTCAACAACAAGCACTGCGATTATCACTACTTCAAAACACCTTGTAAGAGAAACCACTTCAATAACAAACAAGGATCATTTATCAATGTAAAACCTAGATTGAGATCTACAAACAATTGCTAAAGTCACCATAAATTGTTGTCAGAGAATGAAATCAAAGACTGATGATCTCATACTGGTGTAGCATAGTTATATAACAGTCCACTATCACATTCAGGACCATAGTCAACCATTCACTGCAGATACTTAATTTTTCAGAGAGACAAATCACTGACCATTGACTATTGCATAATGTCTTCATACAACTATTACTGTCCTAAACCAAACTTATGTATTGTGTTTGTCACTTTGACTGTATACACTGTCATTACTTATTTGATACAAGCACCACCACTTGCATAAATGAGATAACACTGTTCCTTCCCTGTCAGCAAGTAACATCTTCAAAGATATACAGATAATCCTTAAACAACATTATCATAGAAAACCATTGACACACAAGTCATAACCCTCTGCAAGATGCTCTGCATGTATGTCAGAAACTACAAGAAGTGACATCAAGGCTTTGTACAAAAGGATCTTCAAGACTGTATCAAGAAAACTGTGTCTTGTATTACGAAAAAAAAGAAAGTGTCTTTAAGAACAAGACATCTGCAGTCTACAGAGAAAGCCTGCTAAAGAACACTGTCACCATGAGAATCAACTATCACCTCAAGAGCACTGTCATCAGTTAAAAAACAAGAATTGCAACTATTATGATTGTCAACTTATGCAAGATTATCACATCTTCACTATTCAAACTGACACTTGACAGATCTAAGACAAAATACCATATATCTGGCAAGATACTTGTACTATAACCACACTATGAAGAAGAAGAGCATGAAAATGACTTGAGATCTTGTTCCATCACATCAACATACCTCTTGAAACTCCTAGGGAAAGAGATAAAACATTGGATGACTCCCCCTAAATCCATGCTGCCTCTTTTAAGCTGTTATTAGTGTTTCTTGTGCAGGATGCACAAGATTAGGCTCTCCCTTCTCTTTCACTTGTTTCCTTCTCCAAACCATTTTAACACCCTTATGATGATTGACCAATTTCATTAGATCCTACTTACAAAACCTCACAATATGTCCAAACTTATGACATCTAAAGCACATGATATTTGACCATTCAAAAAAGTGATTATTTCTTCTTGACATGTTATAAGAACTCTTATTCACATTCTCAACAAGATCATGTCTGTCATACATTCTATAATTTATTGTGCAATCTCTTGCTCTATGACCATACTTCTGACAACAATAACAATAGCCATGGAATTGAGAATAATTGTACCTCATTGTTTGCTTGGTAGGAAGAGATCTTGTGAATCTGATTGTCCTTCTACCTTCACCTTCAGGAGTAGCATGATCACTCAAATCTACCTTCTTCCTAGGTGTCTTTCTTTCCTTAGAAGTCTGTCCTTCCTCATATCCTAAGCCTATTGTGTCCTTATAGTGTTTCTGTTTGCCCAACATTTCATGCAACTTGCTTGTGCTCTCTTCAAACTCCTCATATCTCTTAGATACGGCCTTGAGACCTTCATAATCTTTTCTCAAATTTACAATTTCTGCCTCTAATTTCAAACATTCAATTCTTTTCACTTCAAGGTCAGAATTTTTTACATCTATTATTCTTTTGGCTTCCTCTATTTCCGTCTTTAGGCTAATAATCAATTTATTAGATTCATTAACATAACTCTTTAATTCTGCAATCTGATTTATGGCATTTTCAAACTCTAAAGAAAAATTTTCAAAAACTAAATATACCTTGTCCTTGGATTCTTTCTCTTCTTGAAGTTGGTCTTTTAGTCTCATGTTTTCTTCATTAATTTGTTTGATTGTATCTAGGGCACATAGAAGTTCTCCTTCAACATCAACTTCACAATCATCTTTGTTGAACACCTCGTCATCTTCATCCTCAAAGAAATCTTTTTCAGCATCATCAATTTCAACTACAATTTAATCATCAAGTTCTTGTCTACTAATCTTCACATTGTCAAGACTTTTAACTGTAGGATTGATTTCTCTATGACATTTTGTATCTACATTCATAGTTGACTCATGCAACTCACTGCTAGACTTAACTAAGGCTTGCTTCTCAATTTTTTGATCAACATTTTTCTTTTATTTATTTGAGGCCTATTTCTATTCTTTTTACCCATTGTACTACACTTGCTAGGAACCCTTAAGTTGGTTAGACTTCTTCCAAGGGTCTAGCTCTGATACCACTTGTTGGAGTATGATACCACTGAGAGGGGGGGGTGAATTAGTGGTATACTAATTCTGACCAAACATTTGGATCTTGAAATAATCTTTCAATAAAGACAACTCCTATGGAAATGAGACATCACACTAGCTATGAACATCATGACAGTATTAACATATATCAAAATTAACTAATCCTGATAGACCAATATCAAGTATGTATCAACATAAAGAAACAATCTTCGGTAAGCATTAACTTGTAAAGTTTTATTCACCTTAACAAGGATGAGTAGAGAACATGATTCCAAACAGTGATGTATGATATGTTCATGCAGACTAGTTTAATTTAGAATAACTTCAAAACTAAATAACATAAAGATCAGCAAATAAACATGAGAATCAAACCCATCAATGACAAACCATAACACATATATTGTCCTGAGTAGAAAACCCTTGGGGGCATAAAAACTACTTGAAAAAGTGCCTCACTAGCTTAATAAAAGAATCTCACTGATTACTGGCCTCACTAGTGCTTAATTCAAGTCTCACTGGCTACAGTTGCCTCACTGGTAAAGGTCATTTCTTGTCTTACTCACTTGACCTTTCAATACATGCTTCAATCATGAAGAAAAACAAATATAGAGGGACACTCTGTTTCACTATGATCCAAATTAATATAACATCAATAATGCATGTACAAATTTTGCACACTCTACATCATTCACATTATATCAGGTGTATACACTGCCACCCATACTTTCTGCTCAATGCCCTTTTTATATATTTCACAATATCTTCCTCTTCTCATTAGACGGTTTGAAGAGATAATTGTTTTCATAAAACTATTTCAGGTAATAACTGAATGATAGGTAGTTTACAACTGACAGGTAGAGATCAAAGATGTATATAGAGTTAAAGAAGTCTATGCTGAAAATCATCATAATTGTCAAGTATTCTCGGATTGAGCAAATAACCATAATCAACTGAAAGATTTTTTCAACCAATCCAAACTAAATACATCAAGATATCAAATACCCATAAAGGAGATTAGGATTGTTTGTTTTTCTCTTCACTAAGAATGTAGATCTTGCCATATTCCAAGACAAAAACAAATTTTCATTAGTATATTGCATACCCACAAGTGGGTCTAAAAAGTTCTGCCCATATCATAGAAAAAACCAAAAGCTCTGTCATAAACTTCTGAACATAATCTTCCATTTGTACAGAAGAATGAAAAAGATATAGCCATAGATATTGTTAAGAAAGTAGAAAACTCTTTTCAAATCTTGAAAAACCCACATCACAAATGACTCTTTCGAAGGCAAACCAAATGCTGAAAAATGTAAATAGAACACTGATAAAAATAACTATTACTGCCAAGATAAACTGAAAACATTGGCACCATAAAACATTGCAGAGAAATAATAAACAAGTATTACCTGCAGCACCAACCAAAAAACAATCAGATTTGCTGATGAATAAGTCAAAAAACCTTTACCACAAATGTTCAACACGTCCAGCTTTGTCATGTCAATAATATCCTCAAAAGACTTTTAAAGATTCATGTTGGTATCTCCATTTCATCCCTTTGATAATTTTCTCGAAAGTATTCACGCGGCCATTTTCATGATCTTTCATGATTTCGGTGAACTGAAATGAAACCATAGGAAAATTTCATATTCGAAGCTCAAAACTATGCATAATGAAAACCAAAGTCTTTCTTCTGCCCAAGCTTAACTCATGCAACCAGTGATTCGGGTAAACCCTAAGGAAACCAGTGAAAACTTATTTATTTTGCCTTGCAAACCTTGTAGTAACTTGTTCGGGTGGTGAGCATACAAGAGCATGCGGATAAATAAAATTTATCTTTTGCAACATTTGAAAAATACCCACTAGGAGATAATGTACCAGGGTCAACACTTTAAACCATGCCTTATTTCTCATTGAATGCCTTTTATGACATTAAGCTTTTGTGCCAAGAGAAAGATTATAACATATTGTTATACAAGCTCATCATCACCAAGAAATATTATATCACCATGTACCAAACTGAGTATACACCATGAGTATAGTATTAATTATAGGATCGAGGGTACCACATATGATCAAGTTACTTGTCATAGAATTCCACAATGTCATAGTACCAAAGAATAGTACCAAAAACCAAAGAATGTCAAAGTTATCTGCCTGTTAGGAAACCATCTCAAGAGAACATATCAAACAACCAGCAATGAGCCCAGAGAATAACATTGTGTATCATACTGTGCCAACTTCATGAATACAAATGCCAATGCCAACCTCATGAATACTAAATGCCATTGGAGGATGCCAACTGTATTCTCACATATTTAACATTGCTGCCACTGAATCATAATACCACATCATGATGCAACTGTGTGAAGTGTATGCCAAAGGTACCATGTATCAACTGATACATGTCATGATCAAAACAACATGATCAACTGAATGACCACCAAGTTGTGGTTTGGTCATCAGGGACAACAACTGTGGAGGATAAGTAAGCCAACACTTTGCACCTCACCTAGGGCTTCTCTCTTTCCTCTCTTCCCAATCTTTTGGTGCTTCTCCTTTTTGTTACTATGTTAATTAGTAACTCTCATATGCTCTCCTTCCCACACAACCTGGCTAAGTTGCCTCCTTCAGTGATCTACTTAGCACTCAGGACCTTCTGTGCTCTAATACCACTTGATGGCACTGAGTTTCAGATACAAACTTAAACCCGTTACATAATCTAACTCACAGAGAATTCAGAAATAGTGACAGGAAACACAAAAACAATTCCTCATAATGATAGGAGATTATGCAAACTATTGTCTTGGCTTTACAATTCTAATGCCTCACAAAATTGATTTTCAACAGCGAAATTAGTACCCATAAAGATATATTTTAATCATATCTATTCAAATGTAGAATGGAATAAGGACAATGAATGAGTAGTGAAACATAATGAGGTGACTAAACCACCATTATTCATTGAGAGGATTATATAAATCCAACTCAAGGTAAACAAATGATAATAAAGAACATAATAATTGTATAAACAAAGGCATAATAATTATATAAATCCTATTTAATGTGCTTTTAATAAGGAAAATGAATGAGTAGTGAAACATAATGAGGTGACTAAACCACCATTATTCATTGAGAGGATTATATAAATCCAAATCAAGGTAAACAAATGATAATAAAGAACATAATAATTGTATAAACAAAGGCATGATCAACATAAGAAGGAACACAAACTTTAGGTAGAGGACAAAGTTTTTGGTTACTTGGGAAAGGAAAGAGTATGAGGGAGATAAAGTAAAGTTAAACCATTAAGATATGAACCCATCAAAATCCTAGAGGCCATAGGTGAAAATACATTTAAATTAGATCTTTGTCCTTTCATAAAAATGCACTCAATTGTTAATTGTGATTACTTACAACTTTATGAGTTGTCCATGCTAGACAAGGAAGAAGAACATGTACTACGCTCCTTAGAAGATTTTGGTGTCAAAGAAATTTCCATGATCATAAAACATGTGCTTCTAGAATAGAAGACAAGGGAAACTAGGAATAAGAGTAGGTGATAAAGAGGGCATTGGATACATTTTAAAACAAATCAAATAGATATTATCATTACATTTATCTCAAGGAAATTGAGGGATTTAGTCTTGAGGTGCCTATCTACCCCATGTAAAATATAATAAAGGTGCTTGAAAGATGATATCTATACATATTTTAGATAGATTTATTTAAGATATATATGTGGACACCATATATTCATTATATATTGTAATGATGAAATTTGAATAACACCATATATTTATTTTTAATCTATTTTTCAGAGTGTTGTCCCTTGCACTATGCTTCCTACATACATGTTGCACACATCCATTCACCTTTATTTATTATCTTATCCATATGGTTAGACATTCCCATTTATTTTCCCTATTCATAGTTGAATTAGACCAATCTACACACATTCCTAGACACATCTTCCCCAACTTCATTTAACAAATTTTTGTCATAAGTTAATATCCATAGTCACAAACTTTACCCCAATACCTAAGCTCAAACTTGTGTGTATTGAAAGTAGAATATATATTCTAAGGTAAATACTTGTCTAATATAGTACCAAATGTTTAACGATATCAAATTCAAAGCTACATTAAATTGAGTGTACCTCTTCAATCATATCAACCAATTACTCACTATGTTATTCTCATGAAGATCAAATGGTGAAATTTGTATAACATGCCACTTCTTATTTATTTACATGGTTTTATTTATTATCTTTTGGAAGTGCTAATGTTTCTATATATTAGAATAACTCTTACACCATAACTTCATTACCTTATGCCTAATATCTCTAGTCTTACATCACGTAAAACTCAATACTTTTGTCTTTATCATCAAATATATGGGCATTCTATAGACAAATGTTTATTATTCAAACATATATCAAGACCTCATAGGTAAAAAGAGAGATGGTATGAATATTACATGTTGAAATAAAATAATCCCCTAATGTGAAACATATTAATTTTCTACAAGAGACATTAAATAAAAACAAGAAAAAATAAAACACAAATTCAAGACCTCATAAATAAAAGAGAGATGAACATAAATATGATCCATTATGATAAATTAACTACATAATGTACAACAAACTAAATATCTATTAGAGACACTTATAGGTAAAAACATGTTTCACCCACTTGAGGATATTGCCTTTAGTTTTCAATGCCCTTTATCGAGATGCTTTATTCACCTTCACCTTTTTTCTTGACTTCATGTCATCTTTATTTCAACCTTCCTTTATTAGCAAAAAGCTTCCTATGATTGTTTGTATCCTCTATTACACATTATCCATACTATTTTGAAAATAGTAAACTCAACAAATAACTATATAGTGGTAGTTTTCAATATGGAGTTAACTTGTTATATCCATACTATTTTGAAAATATTAAACTCAACAAATAACTATATAGTGGTAGTTTTGAATATGGAGATAATTTTTTATATCCATACTATTTTGAAAATATTAAACTCAATCATAAGTTAGTAGATTTACAATACTTATATTTTTATTTTTACGTATTTAATATATATCTTTTTTTAATTTAATAATAATCTTATTGTTGAAAAATAAAATAACTAGTGAAGTAAAAACTAACGTAATTTTTTTTTCTTTCCAAAACTAAAAAAATATGGTTTTATGATATATTGTATTACTATTGAAAAATGAAACTAGCATACATATCTTTAACAAGATTTATGTAAAAGACATTGAGAGATATCATTTTAGAGGGGCCTATTTCACTTAAATTGCATATTCCATTAAAAAATAGGGATCTCAATAATAGTATCTCTCAAAGTGTTTTACATTAATTTTTACTTCATGAATTATTTGATATCATTTTTAATATTTATCCTAAACAATGTTTAATGATATTTATATATAGATGTCCCTGTTGAAAAATTTCATAAAATTATGAAATTTCATAAATTACATAACAAAAATATATAAAAGATTTATTTAAATGATCTAATTTATTAATATTAAAAAATCCATACCATATATATATAAACTCTTATTTAAGACCTATCACTACTAACACCACCATAATAATCTTGTCATCCATCATTCTCACTTTTCTTAATAATGAAGAAGAATGTTGGGTTGGAACAACATCCTCGTGCGGTTACCATTTTTTTGACTTTTACATAGAGGAAGGTGTTGCCAAAGCCCTTCCCTTAAATTATACACAAACACCTTTGCACCTTCACTACCATATAGACTGTTAAAATACAGGTAATCTCCCACACAAACACACTGCCAATGCCACCAATCCCATCAATATATTGTGGGAGAGAGTGTGGAGGCATTCTTACAAACTCTTTCCACTTCCAAACCAACTTATCTTGGTCATCCTGAAACAACTCTCAGATAACGATACCCACAGCGTTTCGGAAATCATCGAATGGGTCACTGCTAGGTGCTGGATCCTTAAATCCCGCTACAACTAGAACGGACAACCCATATGCAACTATAGTTATAAAATTCATATTCTCATCTTCAACAAGTTCGCCGGGTAATGGAGCTATTCTAACAGCCTCAATATAACCATCTTCGATATTGTAACCCGCGATAATTTTAGCCCTCGCTGCCCTCCAGAAAAGAACGCCACTGCACTCAACCATTTCATAACCTAATATATTAGAGCCTGTTTCTCCCACAGACTGAAATTTAATCCTCCACTTGTCTTGAAAATAATGGTAGATCTTGAAGGAGAAAATTTCAGAGTTCGAGCACACTACCAAATAAGGCTCTTCGTTTCCTCCTTGCACAATATGGATAATCTTGTTAGTGACTGTTGACATCGATTTCTATCTCTCCACAAATTCTCACAAGCGGGTTGCAAACAAACAAATGTTGGGTTTCTCGAAAAAGCAGTAACCCCTGCGCTGTACTTGATAGAATGTAATCTCTAACAAAATTTGGGAGAAAGGAGGGAGATATGGTCGGCCATTTTTTTATGGAAAAGCAGTAGGCCATACAATACCAATTTCCCTTTTAGGTGTTCTTGACCGCAGATAAGAAGCCATGTATTTTGGGTGGGCAATGAAGACAGAAATCTGTTTGAGGACAAAATAGAATTCCATTCCTTGCAAACCATGCGAAAGACGGAGATTGATTGTAGTGAAAGCTTTGCAAATACCAATTCCTTCATAGCCAGCGGCAGTTGAGATATACCACGCTGCTCTCCATCTCCTTCAACTGCTTCAATAAATTCTCTTTGCAATAAATTCTCTCTCCATTCCTTTCAGATCTCCCTACTAATGCAGTGTATTCTTACAACCCTGGATTAAGTATGTTTTTTTTATTTCATTCTACATACTCTCGCATTAACTTTTTTTATAGGTGTTTCAAGTGGAGTGCGGTTAAGAGCAACAGACGTGGAGAAAATAAAAATTAAAATAAATAACATAAAAATTAGCATAGTTATTTTAAATGTATTTAGGGAAGAGGACTTTAACCTCATCCATCTCACAATTATATGATTATTGTATCTGTCCTTGGAAAAATAGTTATTTTAAATGTATTTAGGGAAGAGGACTTTAACCTCATCCATCTCACAATTACATGATTATTGTATCTGTCCTTGGAAAAATAGACTTTAAAGTAAATAAACTAATTATATAAAATAACTCTTAGGTAAATAAAATATAATAAAATATCATTTAGATGTTTTATTTATTTATTTTCATGATTATATTATTATTATTTTTTTAAGCAAACTGCTATCAGACGGTAGCATTCTTCATTAAAAATCTGGAAAATTACATGATTATAGGGCTAGATTCATCTATCTTGTTCATGTACACGGTAATAAGGCTAGTGGCCAATTCAGTTAGCCTACTCACTTCTGCATCTCCATTTCTCTGTTGCAAATTACAGAAAGAGGCATACCATCTTGAAGGCAGCGAGAGGGACTTATTGCAACCCATGAGCAATCTTGCTTAGCCTAAGGTGGGATTCATCTTTTGAGTCCGTATGATCTCCTTGGCCTCTATAGAAATATTAGAGGAGTCATGGCTTTCTTTTCACTGTACTTAAATATCATCCACTTTAATTGTCAAACAATCAATAGCAATTTTACACCTCATTCACAATAAAATGTGTTAAAAATTTGTCTTATTTGTATTGGCCAAAATTAACCTTTAACTGTTGAAGTGAATGATATTTAAGAACAGCCCTTCCTTTTACCTCAATTTAATAGGACGTGGGCTTCAAGATGTTTTTCCAGCACTTATTACGACTGTCCGATATATTCTCAACAAAACATTGATCAATGTCACGTTTTGAAAGATAATCCACGGCTTGATTTGCTTCCCTGTACACGTGGGCAACCTCGTATTCATTTATATGTTACATGACATTGTTTATTTTCTTGATCCACATGCGAAGCTTCCAGCTAGGCACAGGCTTTGTACTCACTGCTCTTATAACAATTTTAGAATCACCTTCTATGTCCACGTTGTGCCAACCACTATCCACACATGCCTTAACACCTTCAAGCAATGTTGAGCATTCTGTTTCATTGTTTGTCCCTGGGGACAATTTTAACGATGCTTCCCATATGAGATTTCCCTTGACATCCCTTACCACAAAACCTGCACCCGAAGGCCCAGGATTACCCCTTGAGACCCATCAAGGTTGACTTTCAATCTGTCTTTTGGGGGAGTACCCACTTGGTGTTGCCAGGGGATGGCTTGTTCTTTAGAAGATGTCCTTTGGGGGACTTATTCTTACAACCCCGGATTAAGTATTTTTATTTCATTCTACATGCTCTCTCGTTCACTCCTTTTTATAGGTGTTTGAAATGGAGTGTTTTGTTTTATCAACATGTGGTTAAGAGTGGTTAAGAGTAGTTGATGTGGAGAAAATTTAAATTAAAATAATTAACATAAAAATTAGCATAGCTATTTTAAATGTATTTAGGGAAAAGGACTTTAACTTTATCCATCTCAAAATTATGTAATGATTATTATATATGATATATAATTTATATTATAATATTGTATCAAAACAAATCACAAAGAAAATATACATGAAATAATACAAAATAAGGTATATCATTTTATAGTATATTATGTTATATATTTTATATTTAAATAATATATATTAAAACTATATTTATTATCATATTCCTCCTTTTAATAATGTAAATTAATAATTTTTTCAATATAATATTATAGTGTAAAGTTGCATAGTTTAATTAGATACATTTAGTATTTTAAATCATATATGGAATTATGATGCATATAATCATGAAACCATGGTAAAGTTATTTATTTAAATGTCACAAATTTGATGGCATCAACAAAACACATCTTCATGAGAACGTGTTCCCCACCTCATGTAGCAAAGTTTGAATTTTATATGATATAAAGTTAATATATTCTTACTAAATTTATCATTGTTTTTATGAAATCTTTAATTTTATTCTAACTATTTTAAAATTTTCAATATAAATTTATGTTTATATTATAATAATTGTAATTATCAACATTTAGATATTATAAGAGACAAATTTTATATTTATTATTACAAAAATTAGTTATTTCCTTTTGAAAGAGCATCTTAGTTTTCGTCAATAGATATAACATGAAAAGAAATGAAAGTACTTAAGGGATAATTGCTATTAGTAAATTTAAAATAAGGATCATCAATATTAGACTTATCTAACTAGATTATAGCTAGCAATAAGAATACCATCATCCTTTGTGAAAGATGAAAAGTCACATACAAAATGAAATATTGCATCCATGTATTTTCATGCTTATGTTAAATCAAGGATCAATAGATTTGAATCAAAAAATTGTAAAATACATTGAAGCCCTTAAGGCATGTTTCAATAGAAGCTAAGGACAGGGGTTGGCGGAAATCCATAGTAAAACAATCAATAGCCAGGTCAAATAATACTATGGATAAATTTTGAAAGATGACCTACAAATTTTAGATCTAATATAAAGATATGAAAACTTAAAAAATTAGAGATGGGAAGAATTCAAAACCTAGGGAAAATTCTTTTGAATGGATTGCAAAATTTGGCTTCACAAAAGTGTAAATAAAATGAGTGAAACCTCTATGCAATCATATGCATGGTATGAGGTATGAAAAGGAATCACAATGCATGAGGAAATTATGGAGTTGTGACTAAGAAATCTCCCACAACACATGTAGGAATGGACTATTGTAAAAGTTGGGTGTGAAATGAAATCATGATACATATAATCCAATAATAAAGTTGTGACCAAGTTGACACACATTACTCAAACACGCATGAGACCATGTAAGATTGAGATGATATGTAATTATGATGCACACAATCATGAAACCATATATATACTAAGATAGATCTAGAGATTGGAAATCTCATAGAGAGGAAGTGTGTGAGAGAGAAGGGGGGAGGGAGATGGAGACAAAGAGAGAAAAAGAGAAATAGAAAGGGAGAGAGGGAGAGAGGGAGAGAGAAACATATGTAGAGAGATATTATTGCTTCCTATTAAATTATTATAGGGGTTTCCACCTATTATTAGATCAAAACCTCCAATTAAATTAATCATTTCATCAAGTATTTCTTTATCTTCCACCTTAATCAATTTACCCTTAAGATGTTATGTGGAGAGAGGGGAATAAAGAAGGGGAGAGAGAGAGAGAGAGAGAGAGAGAGAGAGAGATCTTCTAGGGAGGAAGTATGCGATGGGGAAATAGAGTTAGAGAAAGATAAAATTGAATTGAGAGCTAGAGAGGGAGTCAAAGATATATATAAAGACCTAGAGAGATAAATAGGGAGAGAGACATAGAGAGATAGAGAAAAAGAGAGAGGTAGAGAGACAAAGATAGGAAGAGAGGAAGAGATAGATCAAAATAGAGAGGTAGGCTACCTTTTAATATCAAGTAGAAAACATGGATACATGCACAACCTTCCTATGAATAATTATTTCCAAATCTTATCTTTACCACCTATCACAATTGAAGAGATAGAGTAGTAAAGAGAGATAGAGATATGATACATAAAGGGAAAGACATATAGAAAAATAAAGAGAGAGAAAGAAATAGATGGTTATAGGGATAGAGAGGGAAAGAGAGGTATAGAGATAGAGAGGGATAGAGAGATGATGAGAGAGAGGGAGGGAGAGAAAAAGACCCAGAGAAGAGAGATGGTATGATAGAGGAAGAGAGACTAATAGAGAGGGAAAGAGAGGGAGAGATGAATAGAGATATAGAAGAGAACAAGATAAATAGAGATAGAGACAGATAGCTCAAATGGAGATAAGGAGAAAGAGAGAAAGAGGAAGATAGAGAAACATAGAGATATATAAAGAGATAGAGAGAATGAGACAAAGAAATATAGGGAGAGGTATAGTGATACACAAATATAGATGGTGAGAGGGGGAGAGAGGTGGAGAGATAGAGAGGAGACAAATGGATATAGAGAGAGGTAGAGCGATATAGAGATAAACAAGTAGAGAGGGAGAGATAAAGATATAAAGAGAGGGATATTAGTAGAGAGAGGAATAGAGAAAGAGAGATAGAGATAAGAGATAAAGGGGGAGAGAGAGGGGTTGAAGAATGAAATAGAGATAGAGGAAGAGAGAAGGGGAGAGTGAAGGAGAAAGAGAGAGGATAAAAAGAGAGAAGTGGAGAGGGAGACAATGATAAATAGAGAGATATAGAAGGAGATAGATATATAGTACTTTTAACTATGAATACCTTCACCAGTGACACAATTTTTAACACCTACACATATAAAGGAAACCGTAAGACATTATCCACACTAGAAAGTGTAATCTAGGGTAAAACATTCAAATCCCTGAAACCTATCTTATGCATGCCCTAACTCCCCAATGGAGTACAAATAACTTAGGAAACAAGTATGCAAACAAAAGAACTAAAACTATAAGTTAGTTGTGTCCTCCCTGTATTATTTCCCTTTGACCTTGCTATATTTTCTTCTCAGATCTATAGACCTTCAATATCAATGAGAAACTCAAGAGTAAGTGAGTAGCAAAATCAGAGAGATAGTGCTCAAGCTCAACTAGTGGGAAGTGTCAAATTGAGGTGTGAGAAGCGATTTTATAGAAGACAAAGGTTGAATGGAGCGCTAAGATTTGATGTTGACTTTGGAAGGAAATGAATGGCGAGGATTGATTAGAGTTTCCCTCTTGCAAAAGGACATGAGGGAATTTTAAATTTGAAAATATGATGAGGGTACCCACAAGAAGTTGGGTCCACATAGAGGGAAGTCGCCGGCAAAAAAGCAATGGCACCGTAATTCTAATCTAACCTAAAAAATAGGTACCCTAATTCTAAACCTAACCCTAACCGTATTTCTTATCATAGTTCTAACCCCAAGTCTAACCTAAACACTAACCCTTACCCTAATTTTAACCCATAACTCTTATCATAAATATAATATATAATATAATTAGAATTAGAATTTTTGTATAATATAATATATAATTTTAATTATTATATAAAACATTATGATAATAAATATAACCTATATTATAATATTATATTATATAATTATAATAATCTTAAGATATATAATATAGTTAGAATTAGGCTTGCTAGTCCCATGCTACTAGCATACCTATATTTAAAAACTATAAGTTTTTTTCAAAGAAATTACTCTGAGAAGAACGAGGGGTTTTTTAATAGGAGATAAAGGAGCAAAATATTTTTATAATTTATTGAAAGCTAAAAACTTGAGAGAGGATATTAGACCTATAGTAGAAGACAATGTGTGTTATAAAAGAAATGAGGAAATGAAGGAAGTGTTGAGATCCTTTTATCAAAAACTTTTTGCAGTTGAAGATGGAAGAAATGAATGTAGAGAGCACAAAGTTACTATAGAGTGATTTGCCCAAAAAAGTCACAGATGAAATATGTGTCAAGTTAAGAAAACAAATTACTAAGGAAGAAATTATCAAACTGATAAGGATAATGGAAAATGGTAAGTCACTCAGTATTGATGGTATTCCAATGGAATTTTATCAATGTAATTAAGACTAGATAGTTGATGATTTGTTGGAATTATATCAACAGGTTATCTCTAAAGGAACTTTGGGGGAAGAAATTAATAAAGGAGTGATCAAACATCAGAAATTGGAGACAAGATAAACATTAGAAATTGGAGACCTATTATTCTATTGAATGTATCCTATAAAATTACCGCTAAAATCTTAGTTATGAGACTTATTGATATCCTACTAGTCATTATCAGTCCCACATAGACATGCTTTATTAGAGGTAGATTCATCTTGGAGAATTTGATTACAAGTTGGGAAGCCCTAGATTGGGCAAAAAAGAGTGGGCAAAATACAGGTATCGTATAATTAGATTTTGAAAAGGGATATGATAGAATTGAGTGGGCCTTTGTATTTATGATGCTAGAAGCTTTAGGCTTTCCGAAGGAAAGTTATAATATGGTTAGAATGTTATTCCTAAATTCCATTGTACAAATTGACATTTGTTACATCCCTCTTTTTGGAATCAATATTACTATTTACTTTTTTTCCTGAATGTTACAGTTATGTAAATATGTTGTTAACATCATAGGAACTGATGATGTGGATAGAGAAAGTTAATTTAATGAAATCTTGGAATCTATTTGATTATGATCAATATGATATTATAAACTAGAATGTCATTTTGTTATGAAAATGTAATGATTGGATATATTGTGCATTGATTTGAATATATGTGCTTTGACCACAAAATTTTTATGTGAGATTGTCATTGCAGGAGTAGATGGACTATGTTCGACAGGAAGAGAAAGTATCTTTAAGAAACAGAATAGACTCTAGAATTAACCATGGGTGTTTGTTACTGAAAATACAATCAGGTAGATGAACCTTGATGCCTTGAATTAAGTCATGTTTCTGGCTAAGTTAATTAAAGTCAAGATGTCGACGTCTGAAGTAAAGGTTTTTCTCCTTTCATAAGTCATCATTTATAGTTTTGGGAAATTGACATTTTTGTCACAAATCTTCTTAAACATGTCATCTAATAGGATTGACTTATATTCTAGATATATGTACCTTTTTGGCTAAGTCGTAAGTCATGTCTTGTTGTCGATTGGTGCAAGAGTCAATTTCGTGCATAAATTGATCTCAATTCTTGATCTGCGTTGAGCCCAATCCATCATGATTTTTGTAAAAATGCTTTGAGCGTATGTTGTAAACTCTTTCCTTTATAGATATCGATGGATGTCAATTTAGAAACCAAGACGTGTTATAACTTGTTTTGGTCGCAATATGGAGGAATATGCCAAAATTGCATAAGTTATATTTTAGTAATCGTGAGGTATTTCTTTATTCTAGTTTGTCGATGGAATCAATTCAAAGTTCAAAGAAGGACACATTTTTCTTTTATGACATCTTTTTCTTTCAAACAACTCTTTTTTCTTTCTAAGTTATAGACCACCAATCGCTATTGACCAAACTATTGTTGTTAAGGTGGCAATCGTTTATACTCATGATTTGTTTAGAGTATGGGATGTTTTTATTATTTGAATTTGCCACCTCATAAGAATTTGAGCCCACTTTTATGTGTAGTGGTGAATCATAAGGTTTTGTGGCCTTAACTCTTGAATACTGGATAGGTTGTTACCTTATCCAACCACCACATCGCCATAGGAAACTCCATTATGAGGAGTGTTCGCTAAGAAATAGGAGCCGACCTTGCATGCCATAATATTTTCCATCTTATTAGGCATGGTCGTCAGTTTTGGGGTGGTTACATAGCTTCGCCGTGGGAAGGATTGAGGGAGTTTTTGGAGACAGTTTGCTGGGGGGTATAGAGGTAGTGAAGACTGAACTATTAGCTGGAAGTGGATCAGCTGAAAAAGGGCTATCGACTGAGCCAGTTTGTAAGTCGACTATTAGAGACCATTACAGGTTCATTTCTTAATAATGCAAAGATTTCTATCGTTGGGTTTTTAATGCAACATTTTTCTTGTATTGTATGAGAAGCCCGAGCAGTTAAGGACAAGGAAATATTTACTGTTGTTAGTCTTTAGAGGATGATCATTGTTTACTATTGAAACGTTTACAATTTCCACATTTAGCTGCATTGCACCACTATAGTAAAACGTAAGTGCGTTGTTTTTGTTAAGCCAAGATTGAGATTTTAATGTATCATAAACTCACTGCATGTATACATAGTGGAGATGTTAAAAGTGTGAAGACTATCACTAAAAACTATCATGACGTAGCAAGGTGGTTCAACGAATTGCTGCAGCATACATAAAACTTACAGGAAAACCTAACTGTTAGTTAAAGTAGTGAAAAAATGAGGAGTTGCCCCCCCTTATTTAAGACTGCGAGGTCAAAAATTGTGTTCTAGTTTTGGGAAAGTGTGATTTTAAGAGTTTATTAACCTGTCGAGGTTTCATGCATGTAATATTTGTGTAGGTGAGAGGATGTAAGGATATATATAACTTGATTTATGTTATTATACTTTTCTTTGCATATCTATGTATATGCTGGCAGTAAGTATTGTATTTTTGAACCAAGAGTCAACAATACCAAAGGGGAATTGAATCACATGTGGGAAAACCAAATACGAGTTTAAAACCCTGAGTATTTCTTAAGTTCAATAAGAAACGTCATATGTATGAATCCATTAATTAAGTATGTTTGGTTTTACTAATAGAGTACATGTAAGTACAAGTCAACTATTAGAGACCTTTGAGTAAGTAAAAAGTTAATGAGAAAGGTAAACTGAAACTATAAACTTGAGTCCAATTTCTCTTCATAATGAAACTACTCCTTATTTTTTATCTAATCAAGAACATGGGAAAGGCTAAGAGATGTTCTAACCTCTAGGAGAGAAAGAGTATCCACCGTCAACTCTTTTGGTTTGTAAAGAAAAGATTGATGTTTTCCATTGTGGACACAAGCTCAAATGCAAACTCTCCAATGTCCAAAGAGCCCTAGTTTCAAAGTCCATGTTTCAAGGGCGTTCTTGGTTCTACTAGAATAGTGAGATAATATGTCTCTTTATATATCAACCATGTAATATGGTCAAACAATCAATAGCAAATTTATTCAAAGATTTTGATAGTCGTAGTAGACCTTTAAGTTTCCTTAAAATTTAACTCAGGGCTTTTGAGTTTTTGAAATTCTATATTTTGGTTTATTACGAAGACCCTTTTTGTAACATTATAGTTAAATGTTGTGACCACTTTTTATTGAATAATGGCCTAAATTTTAGAAAATGTTGTAGCCATGCAGGACTGAAATCAAATAGTTAATAAGCTAAGAAAGCATTCCTATGATGTGAAGGTGAAGTGGTTTCCAAGAGATTAGTGAAAGAATAAATTTCAATGTCATGCGTTAATACAAGATGAAATTCAAATACCTTGAGGTCATCGAGTTTGAAATATATATATATATATATATATATATATATATATATATATATATATATATATATATATATATATATATATATATATATATACATATACATATACATATATATACATATACATATACATATATATACATATATATATATAGACCCAACAATTAGGAAAACTGTAGGATTGTGATTAGTTTGAGTCGAGTAGGGTGGGTGAACTTAAATCCGGCATAAAATAACACTAATTAAGATAAAATCCTTTGGCCAAGGTAATGCATGTTCCTTAAGTGCATTGAATGTTCATCGTGACTGGACGGCATTGCTTGTGGAGTGGTCATGCATGACTAGAGGGTATCTAGGGATCTGCATGATAACAAGTCACGTAGGTCACAACACCAGAGCTCAGATGGCAAACACCAATGGTTATCCTAAGTCTATCCTCTTGAGTAGGGTAGGGCCACTTCCGGTTAGGAAGGACTGCAGGAGACCGACGGTCTATGGTTGGAGGTTAAGCTCCTTGAAGATACTTTCTCTTCCAATTATTGAGGAATGCCGAGACTTGAATGTGAATGGTCGAGAATCGAGATGTGATGATAATGGTATGTTCCTAATATTGAATTTGCTTTAAGTATTTTCAAATTTTTAAGATAACTAAATGTTATGGTTTATTATTTCTTTTAGCTTTACGAATAATGAAATTATGTTTATTGTTAATTCGAAGAATGTTTTTACTTGTTAGTAGTGTTATCTTTTCTGTTTGAACACAAAAAAAATATACCTATGGTAAAACATAGATTTCAAAGTTAAATCGGATTTGGGGATGTTACATATGGTATTAGAGCTAACCAGGTTCAGCACTAGGGCTGATGAGTCCACTAACCTGATTAGGAAATCAACATTAAGCGGGTAGCTAATGATTTGATTTACTGTACCAGGATGGTACGCATCAAGAAAACTGCAAGAAAGTCCTTCAAGGGTAAGGAACGTTATCTGCAAGCTAAGTAGAAATGACTTGTGATGATCAAGACCATCGAGTAAACTAATGGTGAAAATGACATATGGCTTGATGATGTGGAAACTTTTGCCAATGCTTTGTCACGACTTAAATGAGTGAAAAGAGAACTCCTAGAGACAACTAGGACGGTGGCTCGAATCATGGTCAATTGCTGCCCTATTAGTGTACCTATGATTGTACCTACTAGTGCACCTGCGAGTGTACCTATTAGTGTACCAATGATCACTAGGGATCCCCGTATAGCACCTGGAGCTGAAATCATTATACTGTCATATGATAGTGAGTCTGAGGGTTACACACCTCATGATTATGTGTAGGACAATGAATCCGAGGGTTACACCCCACTTGTTAATACTGAGTGAAAACATGACATATGTCTATTTTTTTAGAATGTATAAACAATTTTGCAAAGTTGAATAAAAACAAATTTTGGTTTGAGAACAATTATGATTATGATCAATTGTTGTGTTTTGATGATATATAAAATGATAAAGCATAGAACTAATTAGTATATGTTTAATCAGGTGAGAAAACAAACAATCATGGATCAATTAGAGTTTAATGAGGGGGAAGATCGAGGAGGTCATAACTCTCAGGAAAACTCCACTGATAAGTTGGATAGAATTCTTAATATGCTTACTAGAACTAAGGAAAGGCTAGGCAAATTGGAAAGGAAAGTGAATGAAACTGGGAACACGGATGGTGAAAACAAGAATTCTCATAATGCAAGTAAAAGTAAACAAAGGGATCATGTCAGGTCAAGTGAAAACCAAGATGATATTGAAGTTCAAAGGGAGACCAAAGATAAACTTGCACTGGAATTATCCAAGGAAATGAAAAAGATTATCCCTCCTAAATTTGATGGAATGAAAGTTGGAGATGCAGCAGAAGCATGGTTAATAGAAATGGAGAAATATTTTGAAATTAGAAATTACTCTGAGGTTACAAAAGCAGTGTGGGGAGCGTATCCATTATCTGGGGAAGCATCCACTTGGTGGATGAATAAGAAAATGGAGCTAGAATTAAGTCCCTTGAAGGTGACATGGAATGAGTTTATGGAACTATTCCGAAAGAGGTGGTTACCTCAGTTATATTTTGATCAAAAGTTAATGGATTTCCAAAACCTCAGGCAAGGTGATCTATCTGTGGTTGAGTATGCAAAAAAATTTACTAGATTGTTGAAGTATGTTCCTCAATATCAAAAGGATGAAAGATTCTGAATAAGAAAATTCATTATAGGACTCAATCCTCAGATTGGTAGTGAGGTGGAGGTGCATGGTCCAAGCACAATGGACCAAGTGTATGAGAAAACAATTAAGCAGGAACAAAAGATCAAATCTATTTCTTCTTACCATGAAAAGAAATGTAAGAAGTATGATAAGAACTACAATGTTTAGTCATTTAAAAGGAAGAATGAAAAGGGATATGGAAACAAGAGGTTTGATAAAGGAAATTGAAAGAACAAAGGGGGATTTGGTAATGAATGAAGAAATGAAGATTATAAGAGAAATGACAATTTTAAGAAGAATGGTGATTCTATGAATAGGCCATCCGAGAAGCGAGGACCTATTGGAGGGTGTTTTTCTTGTGGAGGAGATCATTATGCTAACTGTTGTCCTAATAAGAAGCAGAATGGGTAGCTTAGGAATATGGTACTTCCTTCACAGCAGGAAGCATTTCAACAAAGGATTCATGCCGCTCTTGACAATCGACAAGCGGAGTATCAGATCACTCCCATTGAGATGACAGGTACCTTATTTGGAGTTCCTGTTTCTATTCTATTTGATACTAGTGCAACAGAAAATTCTGTGTCATCTAGAGTCTTAAGTAAATTTTCTAGAAGAGCTGGTTTTATGTCAAAACTGTGGACAGTCGAGTATGCAAATAACTCAAAGGCTCAAGTAGAGCAATGTTTGTTCGAAGCTAAGATTGATATTTCAAACTTCACCACTGAGGTAAATTTATACGTAGCACCTTTAGGGTCCTACGATGTCATCTTAGGAATGAATTGGTTGTGGAAACATAGGGCCAAGGTAGATTGTTTTCTTAAAACAATTGAGTGTCTGGATGTTAAGGGAAATTTAGTAAATTTTCAAGGAATTCAAAGGGAAATAAGGATTAGATCCATTTCTTCAAAACAATTAAAATGGGCTAGGTGAAAGGGATGTCAACTTTTTGCAGTCAAAATGGAACTTGTTGAGGAAACCTTGGAGAAGCAAACATTTGAGGAAAAATATCCTTATCTTTACAATTTTAGTGATGTATTTCTCAGGGAACTACCAGGCTTGCCTCCAAAAAGAACATTTGATTTTGGCATAGATATTAAACCAGGATTGGAGCTAGTATCTAAAGCTCCATATCTCTATGACCACTACTGAACTTATGGAATTAAAGGCTCAATTGCAGGAGCTATTGTCTAAGAATCTAATTAGGCCAAGTGTATCACCATCGGGAGCCCCAGTTATTTTCGTCAAGAAGAAAGATAGAACTCTTAGACTGTGTATAGATTATAGGATGCTTAATAAGGTGACAATAAAGAATAAGTATCCACTGCCACGTATTGATGATCTATTTGACCAAATGCATGGTGCATTAGTCTTTTCTAAGATAGATTTAAGATTTGAATACCATCAATTAAGGTTGAAAGATGAAGATATTCATAAGACGACATTTAGAATGAGATATGGTCATTATGAGTTTACTATGTTGCCATTTGGATTGATCAATGCACCTACCGCTTTCATGAATCTCATGAATAGTGTTTTCAGAGATTGTCTTGATAAATTTGTCCTAGTTTTCATAGATGATATTTTGATTTATTCCAAAAATGAAGTGAAACATAGACAACATCTTCAAATAGTTTTGCAATGATTAAGAGAACATAAATTGTATGCGAAACTCTCAAAGTGGACCTTCTTTTAGAAAGAAGTGCAGTATTTGGGGCATATAATATCAGCTGAAGGGATATCAGTCGACCCAGCCAAAATACAGGCTATTATGGAATGGCCTGTACCTTCCAATGTTTCAAAGGTATGAAGTTTTATGGGGTTGGCAGGATATTACAGGAAATTTGTTTTAAATTTCTCAAGCATTGCTAGCCCAATTACTTCCTTGCAAAGAAAAGGAAAAAGGTTTGTTTGGACTGAAGAATGTCAAAAGGCTTTTGACTTGTTAAAGGAAAAGTTAACAACCGATTCAATCTTGAAAGTTCCTGATCCTAAAGGGTATTTTGAGGTTATTACTAATGCCTCGGGGGAAGGGTTAGGAGGTGTGCTTATGCAAGATGGCCGGGTAGTAGCCTATGAATCAAGAATGTTGAAAAACTATGAGCAGAATTACGCTCCTCATGACGTAGAACTGGTAGCAGTGATTCACGCCCTTCAGATGGGGTGACATTATTTGTTGGGAAAGACTTTTATACTAAAATCAGATCATCAAAGTCTTCGCTACATATTTACACAACCTTATCTCAATGCAAGACAAAGGAGATGGTTGGAATTAATATCAGATTATGACTTTGCGATTTCTTATATCAAAGGCAAAGAAAACTGAGTAGTTGATGCTTTAAGTAGAAGAAGACACATAGCTTCTATAATCTCTATTCATGCTAATTTTAAAGATTTAGTATTGCAAAGTTTGTCTGGAGATGAATATTATGAGCAGGTAAAACAGGCTCTGCACTTAAACCCTAAGGATCCAAGATATGATGGATTCTATTTTGAATCAGATGGATTAACGAGATTTAAGGGAAGAATCTATGTTCCTAACTCAGTAGAAGTTAGAAACCTTGTTTGGAAGGAGGTTCATTGCGCACCAAACTCTAGACACCCAGGAGTAACAAAACTTTTAGTTGATGTCAAGCTGCTATATTTCTAGAAGGGAATGAAAAGTGACACTACAAGGTTTGTAGCAAGTTGTTTGGAGTGTCAGAGAGTGAAGGCGGAACACCAACATCCTGCTGGATTATTATACCCGCATGATATTCTAGAATGGAAATGGCAGGTTGTTAGTATGGATTTTGTTCAGGGGTTACCAATGTCTAAGAATAGGCATGATGCAATATTGGTTGTTGTAGATAAACTAACCAAGGTAGCACATTTCATATCAGGAAATTTGATAGATGGAGCACATATTTTGGCTCAGAAATTTGTGCAGGAAATATTCAGATTGCATGGGGTACTTGAAAAGATTATATTTAATAGAGATGCTCAGATAACCTCTTAGTTTTGGCAAACCTTATTTTCTGCATTAGGGACTAAACTCAATGTGAGCACTGCTTATCATCCTGAAATAGATGGACAAACAAAAAGAGTAAATCAAGTCTTAGAAGATCTTTTAAGAATGTATTGCATGGATCAGCAATATAGATAGCAGGAATACTTACCTCTTGTTGAATTTGCCTATAATAATTCCTATCATTCTGCCATTAAGATGGCACCATTTGAAGCATTATATGGAAGGAAATTGAGAACTCCTATAAGCTGGGATAAGCTGGAAGATAGGATAAGCATTGGACCTGAAATGCTTGCGGATATGGAAGAAAAAGTGAAAATGATTAGGAAGAGGTTGGCAGAAGCCAATGACAGGCAAAAAAATTATGCAGATGGCAAACGGGTGCCTGGACATTTCTCTGTTGGTGAGAAAGTTCTTTTGCGAGTGAAACCCCATAAAAGTTCAATTAAATTTGGTAAATTATCAAAATTGGCTCCTCAATATGTCAAACCTTTTGAAGTTCTTGAGATTATCAATCCAGTTGCCTACAAAGTTGCTCTACCTCCAGTCTTGTCCAAACTGCATAATGTTTTTCATGTTTCATATCTAAAGAAATATTTTGTAGGTAATGACCACATCCTTGAATGGAATTCTTTATAGATGCAAGAACCAGGGGTGGTTGTGATCGAGCCACTCAAGGTGCTCGAAATGTATAGACTTCGTTTACGTAATCAAGAAGTTTTGCAATGCAAAATCTAGTGGGACCAATATGGCGAGGATAGTGCCACTTGAGAAGACTACAAAGACATTTACCAAAGATTTCCTAATCTTTTCAAAAACATTAATGATAAACTATAAGAAGTTTGTTTTATGTTTAATTTTTGCTTGGTAAAATCAATCATCGGGGACGATGATTCTTTAGGGGAAGGATATGTTAGATCCCTCTTTTTGGAATCAATATTACTATTTACTTTTTTTCCTGAATGTTACAGTTATGTAAATATGTTGTTAACATCATAGGAACTGATGATGTGGATAGAGAAAGTTAATTTAATGAAATCTTGGAATCTATTTGATTATGATCAATATGATATTATAAATTGGAATGTCATTTTGTTATGAAAATATAATGATTGGATATATTGTGCATTGATTTGAATATAGGTGCTTTAACCACAAAATTTGTATGTGAGATTGTCATTGCAGGAGTAGATGGACTATGTTTGATAGGAAGAGAAAGTATCTTTGAGAAAGAGAATAGACTCTAGAATTAACCATGGGTGTTTGTTAATGAAAATGCAATCAGGTAGATAAACCTTGATACCTTGAATTAAGTCATGTTTCCGGCTAAGTTAATTAAAGTCAAGATGTCGACGTCTGAAGTAAAGGTTTTTCTCCTTTCATAAGTCATTGTTTAGAGTTTTGGGAAATTGACGTTTATGTCACAAATCTTCTTAAACATGTCATCTAATAGGATGACTGATATTCTAGATATATGTACCTTTTTGGCTAAGTCGTAAGTTGCGTCTTGTTGTTGATTGGCACAAGAGTCAATTTTCTGCATAAATCGATCTTAATTCTTGATCTGCGTTGAGCCCAATCTGTCATGATTGTCATAAAAAAGATTTGAGTGTATGTTGTAAACTCTTTCATTTACAGAGATCGACAAATGTCGAATTAGAAACCAAGACGTGTTATAACTTGTTTTGGTCGCAATATGGACGAATATGCCAAAATTGCATAAGTTATAGTTTAGTAATCGTGAGGTATTTCTTTATTCTAGTTTGTCGATGGAATCGATTCAAAGTTCAAAGAAGGACACATTTTTCTTTTATGATGTCTTTTTCTTTCAAACAACTATTTTTGCTTTCTAAGTTATAGACCACCAATTGCTATCAACCAAACTGTTGTTGTTAAGGTGGCAATCATTTATACTCGTGATCGGTTTAGAGTATGGGATGTTTTTATTATTTGAATTTGCCACCTCATAAGAATTTGAGCCCACTTTTATGTGTAGTGGTGATCCATAAGGTTTTACGGCCTTAACTCTTGAATAGTAGACAGGTTGTTACCTTATCCAATTGCCACATCGCCGTAGGAAACTCCATTATGAGGAGTGTTCGTTGAGAAATAGGAGTTGACCTTGCATGCCATAAGATTTTCCATCTTATTAGGCATCATCGTCAGTTTTGGGGCAGTTACATAGCTTCACCATGGGAAGGATTGAGGGAGTTTTTGGAGATAGTTTGCTGGGGGCTATAGAGGTAGTGAAGACTGAACTATTAGCTAGAAGTGGATCCGCTGAAAAAGAGCTATTGACTGAGCCAGTTCATAAGTCGACTATTAGAGACCATTACAGGTTCATTTCTTAATAATGCAAAGATTTCTGTCGTTGGGTTTTTAATGCAACATTTTTCTTGTATTGTATGAGAAGCCCAGGTAGTTAAGGACAAGGAAATATTTACTGTTGTTAGCTTTAGAGGATGATCATTGTTTACTATTGAAAAGTTTACAATTTCCACATTTATCTGCATTGTACCACTGTAGTAAAATGTAAGTGCATTTTTTTTGTTAAGCCAAGATCAAGATTTTAATGTATCATAAACTCACTGCATGTATACATGGTGGAGACATCAAAAGTGTGAAGACTATCACTAAAAACATTCATGACGTAGCAAGGTGGTTCAATGAATTTCTGCAGCATACATAAAACTTACATGAAAACTTAACTGTTAGTTAAAGTGGTGAAAAACTGAGGAGTTGCTCCCCGCTATTTAAGACTGTGAGGTCGACATTGTGTTCTAGTTTTGGGAAAAGTGTGATTTTAAGAGTTTATTAACCTGTCAGGGTTTCATGCATGTAATATTTGTGTAGGTGAGAGGATGTAAGGATATATATAACTTGATTTCTATTATTATAGTTTTCTTTGCATATCTCTGTATATGCTGGTAGTAAGTATTGTATTTTTGAACCGAGAGTCAACAATACCAAAGGGGAATTGAATCACATGTGGGAAAACCGAATACGAGTTTAAAACCCTAAGTATTTCTTAAGTTTAATAAGAAACGTCATATGTATGAATCCATTAATTAATTGTGTTTGGTTTTACTAATAGAGTACATGTAAGTACAAGTCGACTATTAGAGACCTTTGAGTAAGTAAAAAGTTAATGAGAAAGGTAAACTGAAATTATAAACTTGAGTCCAATTCCTCTTCATAATGAAACTACTCATTTTTTATCCAATCAATAACGTGGGAAAGGCTAAGAGATGTTCTAACCTCTAGGAGAGAAAGAGTATCCACCATCAACTCTTTTGGTTTGTAAAGAAAAGATTGACGTTTTCCGTTGTGAACACAAGCTCAGATGCAAACTCTCCAATGTCCAAAGAGCCCTAGTTTCAAAGTCCAAGTTTCAAGGGCGTTCTTGGTTCTACTAGAATAGTGAGATAATATGTCTCTTTAAATACCAACCATGTAATATGGTCAAACAATCAATAGCAAATTTATTCAAAGATTTTGATAGTCATAGTAGACCTTTAAGTTTCCTTAAAATTTAACTTAGGGCTTTTGAGTTTTTGAAATTCTATATTTTGGTTTATTACAATGGCCCTTTTTGTAACATTATAGTTAAATGTTGTGACCACTTTTTATTGAATAATGGCCTAAATTTTAGAGAATGTTGTAGCCATGCAGGATTGAAATCGAATAGTTAATAAGCTAAGAAAGCATTCCTATGACGTGAAGGCGAAGTGGTTTCCAAGAGATTAGTCAAAGAATAAATTTCAATGTCATGCATTAATACAAGATGAAATTCAAATACCTTGAGGTCATCGAGGTTGAAATATATATATATATATATATATACATATATATATATATATATATATATATGTATATATATATATATATATGTATATATATATATATATGTATATATATATATAGACCCTACAATTAGGAAAACTGTAGGATTGCGATTAGTTCGAGTCGAGTAGGGTGGGTGAACCCAAAATCTGGCATGAAATAACACTAATTAAGATAAAATCCTTTGGCCAAGGTAATACATGTTCCTCGAGTGCATTGAATGTTCACTGTGACTGGACGACATTGCTTGTGGAGTGGTCATGCATGACTAGAGGGTATCTGGAGATTTGCATGATAACAAGTCATGTAGGTCACAACACCAGAGCTCAGATGGAAAACACCAATGGTTATCTTAAGTCTATCCTCTTGAGTAGGGTAGGGCCACTTCTGGTAAGGAAGGAGTGCGGGAGACCGACGGTCTGTGGTTGGAGGTTAAGCTCCTTGAAGATACTTTCTCTTCCAGTTATTGAGGAATGCCAAGACTTGAATATGAATGGTCGACAATCAAGATGCGGTGATAATGGTATGTTCCTAATATTGAATTTGCTTTAAGTATTTTCAAATTATTAAGATAACTAAATGTTATGGTTTATTATTTCTTTTATCTTTACGAATAATGAAATTATGTTTATTGTTAAGTCAAAGAATGTTTTTACTTGTTAGTAGTGATATCTTTTCTGTTTGAACACAAAAAAATATACCTATGGTAAACCTTAGATTTCAGAGTTAAATTGATTTGGGGATGTTACAACATTAATGGATCACTACCTAACTCCTTCAAATTGGAAAGGTCTCTAAGGCAAGGATTCCCTCTAGCCCCTGCATTATTTGTCATTGCTTCTGAAGCACTTATTTATATCTTGAGAACAAAATTGATAGTGAAGGAGCTGAAAGGAATAACACTTCCTAATAGTGAATTATTGCGTCATATACAATTTGCTAATGACACAACAATTTTTCTGATTCTAGAAGAGGATAATCTATTAAACCTTGTGAAAAGACTAATGATTTTCTATAAATCTACAAGAGATAAAGTGTCTCATTCAAAATTTGTTCTATTAAGCTAGAATGATAGTCCTCCTTTGTGGTTGGATGTTTTTCACTAGCAATGGGAGGACTCAAACAAACTGGTGAGATTTCTTGGAATCCCATTTTCTGTTAATATCTCCTTGAAGGAAATGTGGGACTGGATCTGTATGAAAATCAATAAGAAGCTTAATATGTGGGACAAGCAATATCTATATAATGCAAGTTAACAACTCAATATCATCAAAAAGAGAATTAGAAATTTTCTATGGTCTAATGGTAGGGGTAATAAAAAAGACATGATGTAGTATGAGAATGGTGATGCCTAAATAAAAATATTGGTGGACTAGGGTTAAAAGATATAAAAATCCAAGGTGCTATGCTAGTGGAAAAATAGATTGTTAGAGCCTTTGAAAGATCTAAGCATTGGAAAGTTTTAGTTGTTAACAATTTGAGAAAAGCAATACCAATAAAGGGAAAGAATGGTCAGGCCTAGGTCTTCAAGACATTGTTTTAGGAGACTTTAGAATCAAGCCCTTAGTGTAGCTATGTTTGCCTCAATATGGAAAGCCTATGAATCCACTAAACCTTTCAATCAGAATAGAGGGGCCCTTGACTATAATAACAAGGTGATATATAATTATAAAACCATCTAGTGGAATCTAAAATACAATGACAAGGCATTAGCCTTGTTGCAAGGTTGCTCAGCTAAAAATTGGCATAAATTGGGAATTTCTTCATTTGAAAATATTATAAATAACAATTCTTTAAAAGGTTGGCATCAATTCAAGATGGAATATGGTATTCTGGATTCACAAAAAAGTACCTATGTAGTACTTAATAAATCTATCTAGAGCTATATGCAGTAGAGCCTAATTTTGAAGAGAGATAATTGGAAGGAAATCAGATGGAAACATGGTATAAATTTTGGAAAGAATGGTTCCAAAGATGTTATATAATCTGATGACTAAAAATCATGGAGATTTTACACACATTGATTATGTATTGAATGTCAAGTTAGAGTCCTATGAGTTGTCAAAAATAATGTCTGCTATTTGGTCTAATGTAAATGAACCAAAGAAAAAGATGCTTTAGGTGGTTATTGTTGTTAAAAAGGCTAGCAAGAGGGTTAGATAAAAACTTGTGTATTTACCATAAAATGCTTGAAAATTGTGAAGATGTTTTTTTATTATGTGTTTGCAAAACAAATATGGAGTCTTTTCTTAATGTCTTTAAAAGGAGTGTTGTGTGGGTTATGTGTTACCAAAACTAATATTCTATGTGAATATGTTAGTAATACTAAACATAATGTTGATTTGTTTTGGATTTTGTCTACTACTAAGGTTTTGTGGTATTTGTGGAAGGCAAGGAATAAAAGTGTACCAAGGAAGGGAAATAATACTTATTGGGTCCTTTTTGACTCACAACTTGGTTGATTTGTGTATAGGCTACAATAACGTTGATAATCCCCAATAAAAGATTCATGAAGCTTTTAGATGAAGGAGTAGCAATAGTCTACAGTGTGGATATCCAGACATCGAAATTTTGGCCTCATGATTACATAATAGTTGATCAAAGCTTCCATAAGGAATATATGAAAGAACCTAACAAGTACAATAAATAAAACTTTGATGAAGATAAAATAGAAGATGACATGGGAGTAATGGAATATGTATGCCAAAACATTGACATTGCAAGCAATTTACTTAGAGTCTCACCAAAAATTGGAACTTTCAAAGAATGGGACTCGTTTGTTAAAAGTGATAACAAGAACCAAGCTAACCAAGTGATAGCGATGAACCAAATTCAATAAATGCTGCAAAATTGTAACAAATCTGGATAGTGCAAGAAAATCTGAATAGAGAATCATAGTTGGATACCAATGAATTAAAAGATTAGAAAAATATAAGGATTAAAATAGTCTACTGTAAAATTTATAAATAGGTATATGCTATAAGATGTATTTTGGGTGAATGAGTGGCTTCTTTAGCCACCCAATGTATTCTCTCTTATTAGTAATATATATATACAAGTTAAAAAAATTGTAAGCCTATGGATGGAAGGGTGGGAGTCCTTCCACAAAATGGGTGTGGAAGGACTGGGGTCTTCATTTGCCAGTCAGGCTGCCTAGGTGGCAGGTGATTTGGAAAGAAGGGATTCGATGTGACAAGGGTGATAGAAGTGTAATGAGGGGTATGCTATTGTAAGGAGCATTAATATAGTTTAGTCTTGGCTTGCATAATTATCATAGCACACCATCATGGCAAGGACTGTTGCCTCCAAATCTATAATTGCCTCCAATGAGTTTTGCCAAGAAGATTTGAGAAGACAATTTTGTTTATATAGAGAAGCCTAGTGCAAGGGATTTCATTCTTATCAGTGTCTTTTGAATTCAATGGTTAGTGGGTCTAATTTTATCATAAGGATTTCAACAGAAGGTCTAGTTTGCTTGGGCATGGATACACCATTCAGGTGGAGAGTGTAGTTAGACAACTTGCCTTCAATGGTCTGGTGATTGATCACACACTCAAAAGGATTCTGCACTCAAATGATGACTTCATTTTGTTGGCTATGAAGGTTATCTTGGGCAAAACATTTATGGAGGAGAGTGAATTCTACAGAGTCAACACCTCCATTGTGTCCCAATTCTTAGCATCTTTATTAGACATAGGCATTTCGATGGTGAAAACTATCCTCTTGGTAAGACAAATTTTCATTGACAATTTGCTTGTGAGAGTGGCGGATATAGTCAAGCCAGCCAAGCCAGGAGTGGGTTTTCTTAGGCCTGTAGATTTTCATCTATTAGAGGATAATGAGGTGGTGGTTCGTTATTATCCCTTCCTAATTAACCCTAAAGGATGGCTGCTCATTCTACATAGAGAACAAGTTGTGGTGGGGGTGGATCTTATGTTGAAGCTGTTGCAAATTGAACCACATGGTGGCTCCTTCAACTAGATAGAAGACTTCAGGGTAAGGGCGGCAAATCTAGGTTTTGATTAATAGCTAATAAGGAAGAAAGTTTTTCTATGTTTGGTGTAGTCGAATGTAATTTTCTTTGCTATGGTTTTAGTTCGGTAGGTGCATAGGGTTAGTTGCATGTGCAGGGTTTTGTTCTCTCCCCTGTAGGACTAAAGTAGCTATACAATTTTTGATGGCCGATAGGCAAAATTTTGGCACTGTATCCCTAGGTAGTTTGCAGGCCCTTGCATGGCCAATTTTCATCATAATGGTGACCCTGCGAGGTCAAGAAGATACGAGCATAGGAAGAATAGGAGATAAATAATATTATATTATAATTATTATATAAAATAATATGATAATATATCTAGCCTATATTATAATATTAAATTCTATAATTATATTAATTCTTAAGATATAGAATATAGTTAGAATGCCTATATTTAAAAACTATATCTAAAGTATAGCTGATAAATATCCTTCCATAGGTGTCTATTTTTATATTACTAATCCTAACATGTCTAATCTTACATCACATAAAACTCAATACTTTTGTGCTTATCATAAAATATATGGATATTCTGTAGATAAATATCTTGTATTCAAGCATAATATCAATACCTCATAGATAAAAGTGGGGATGAACATAAAGATTACACATTGAAATAAAAGAATTACCCAATGTGACACAAATTAATTATCTACAAGAGACATATGAAATAAAAACAAGAAGAAAACAATACGATTTTGAAATATATTAACTTGACAAAACCTATATAATGGTCCTTTTAAATATGGAGAATACATTTTTTTTAATTTTGAATATGACATAATAGATTTACAACATTTATTGTAGTTTTAAATTTTGAGACAACTTTTAAAAAAATCAAAATTTCAATGCTATGAATTAATAGATTTACAATATTTTATTTATTTTTTAGGTATTTAAAAATATATCTTTTATTTTTAGTTTAATAAAAATCTTTATTTATAATTTTAAAATTGAAAGTAGTAAATTTGAGATTTGAAATGTATTAACATTTTAAAATGTATACATAATTTTTCATAATTACTAAAAAATGATAATTTATTTAAAGTGTTCTAAAAATAATAGGAATCTAACATTCCAAAAAAAAAAAATCTTTATAATTAACAAATTTCATGAGTTACATAAGGAAAATATTATAAAAGATCAATATAATGATCTAACATATCAATTATATAATTAAAAATCTAACCCTATATTTATGAAAAGTAATAACCATTACATAACATCTATCACCATAATCTTGTTATCCATCATTCTCTCAGTTTTCTTATTAACTGATCAAGAATGAGGTTGGGCTTGAATGACATCATCATCCGATTAACCCTCTGTTTTAACATTTTTAATTGGAGCAATGCATTGCCAAAACCCTTCCCTTAAATTATATGCAAACACCTTTAAACAACCTTCACTACCATACAGACTGCTAAAGCACAGGTAATCTCCCACACAAACACACTCCCGATGCCACCATTCTGCATCAAGATATTGAGGGAGGATCTCGAGGCATTCTTGCAAACTCTTTCCACTTCCAAGCAAACTTATCTTGATCGTCCTGAAACAACTCCCAGATAACAATACCCAGAGCGTTTCGCAAAGTATGTGGCTCAATACCCTTCTCGAGATCACGTCGGCGTACAGGCACGCTGACTACATAGAATTCGTTAACAGTGTGTTCGTACGGAATCCTTACTAGCACATTGTCTCACGGATCTTTAAATGTCGCTACCACAAGAACGGACGACCCATATGCAACTGTAGCTATAACATTCACATTCTCATCTACAACAAGTTCGCGGGCTTAATAAAATCGTCTTTGATATTGTAACCAGCAATAGTAATAGGCGAATAAGCCGTCCAGAAAATAACGCCATTGCACTCAACCATTTCCTTACCTAATTCCTCCCTTTCTCCCGCAATCTGAAATTTAATCCTCCACGAATCTTGAAAATAATGGTAGATCTGGAAAAAGTTTTATAGATCGAGCGCACTACCAAATAGGGCTCTCCGTTTCCTCCTTGTACGATATGGCCATACTTGTCACACACATCGATTTCTATATCTGCATAAATTCTCAAAAGCAGGTTGCAAGCACATAATGAGTAACCCCTTCGAATAAGCAGTAACCCCTGTGCTGCACTTGATAACTCGTGATAGTCCTTGTGATCTCTAACGGAATTTGGTAGAAAAGAGAGAGAGTCCTCCATATTTGTGTGGAAAAGCAGTAAGCCATATAATACCATATTCCATGACACTTTTCTTGACCACAGATAAGAAGCCATGGACTTTTGGTGGGCAATAAAGACAGAAAACTGCGCGAGCACAAAATAGAATTCCATTCCTTGCAAACCATGCGAGAGCTGGAGATCGATTGTGGTGAAAGCTTTTCAAATATCAATTCCTGCATAGCTTGAGGCAGCTGAGATATACCACGCTGCTCTCCTATCTCCTTCAACTGCTGCAATAAATTCTCGCTCCATTTCTTTCAGATCTAGTGGCTTGTATTCTTACAACCCTGGATTAAGTATGCTTTTTGATTTTATCATGCTCTTCCATTCACTCCCTTTTATAGGTGTTTGACACGGAGTACATTGCTTAATCAACGAGTGGTTATGATGCCGCCCATTGGGTTAGGAACAGTCCACCTGGAGAAAATATAAATTAAAATAAGTAAGATAAAAATTAGTATAGTTATTTTAAATGTATTTAGGGAAGAAGATTATAGTTAAACACCTTAATTTCATCCCTCTCAAAATTATATAAATTAAAATAGATAAAGATAAAAATTAACATAGGTCATTTGAATGTATAAAGGGAGCTAAGCATCCTAACTTCATGCCTTTCAAAATTATTCTCAAATTTTTATAGTAGATTTCATGTTCACACTAGCAAATTCCTTGCCACAAATATGCTTGACTAAAGGTATGGAAAATAACATATTTTTACTCTCAATCCATGATAAACAATTGTAATGCTCAACTTTTAAAAATATTTGTACAAATAATTAAAATATCTTTTCATTCAACCTTTGAAATTATTTGTACCAATAATTAAACCTATCCTTTCCTCATATTATCTACACACTCAAATTGTTTATTTCATCATATTTTAAAACACCTATTTCACCTAAATATACAAATATGTAAATACACGACTAGTAAATTAAACAACTTAACGCTAACATAAATACTTTAACCCAATCAAACTATTTTAATAATATAATATTATGTAAATAAAACCATAAACCTAATATCAATCTTTCTTATTCTTAAAACACCCAACCCTAAATTTGCATGAAATGCTGCCATCAACCCTATAATTTCTTAACGAGGGAAGGATTTTTAGTGACCCTCCTTTCAAAATTTTCTTGGCTCTTCAAATTCACCCATTTAGAGGCATGTCTCTACTCAACGTCCAAGTCCAACAATTTGGTGGATGCCCATACCCTATTACAAAGTTCTTTTTTTCATGCAACTAGTGGGGATGTGACCTAAATTTGTTCAACACTATAGAGCTTGTAGATTGTGTTTTGCATGGAAGACAAAGTCCAAGTTTTATGGTTGTTGTAATAAAGGGTCTATTTACAAAACTTCAATATTGGATCTTTAATGTGAACACATCATTTCAATCTCTTATCTAGGGGTTTACAATGAAGTGGTGAAGAATCTCTTGTCACCATGCAAACCTCTTGTTCTCAAAAAGGACAAATGGGCATGTTGTAAGAATCTTCCAACATCTTTCTTTGAGATGAGCATTCCTTTGATATCATTTATATTATCTTGGGTAATTAATCTTTGCTCCTCTTCTTTCTTTAGGGGAGTGTCTCTTCAGGGATATCATAGCACCATACTTTCACAACTAATGGTGTATCTTTAGAACTCTTCAAAATATGAGTTCATCTTACTTTTATGTAACAGAGTTATAAGGAGCACAACTAAGTGGGCTTGTAGGTGATCTACTTGCTCCATAGAGGAAACCACAACCAAACAACAAAGACCACTCAAATCAATGAGACCTCATCATGATCCCATTCTATATTGTAGGTTTGTACTTCAAACTCTTAGATTTAACCTTAAACTTAATAAGACTACTAATTTTACAATGCATGTCTCCGCTACCTACTAACAATCAAGGTTTGTACTCACATAGTTCATGCTTTTTAAACAAATTCTATTGTTCTTTGTTTTAGGTTGTGTAGGAGGGATCAATTATTGCTACTCATTAAGGAAAATTATTTCTTGTATATTTGGCTAGATCTAAGATTTCTTCCACCACATATCAACAAAATCCAAGGTCTATAGAAGGGACCAATATAATTAATTCTTTTGGCCTGCTATAGTTTCATTAAGGCTATGCTGGAAGGGAGAAGTCAAATTCTACATAATTCTTATAAGGTTACGTAGCTTCTATGTTGTTTTTGTTTTTTTCCATGTCTCCTATCACGACATGACAAACCCATGGGTCAAACCCCATTTTATGGAGTAGTATCCTCTAGGAAACTACATTTACCTAACTAGTGAATTAAAGGAACTATATATACTATATATAGAGTGTAGACAAACACCCTTTAGTAGTTAATTTAAACCCTCACAAGTATCATTTATCGAAGTTGTCAATATTAGAGTTTTGAGATAGTGCACAATGTTTAATTCATATTATAAAGGAGATAGATTTCTTTGCACTATTATACAAGTAAAATATTACTTTCTAATATAGAAAGACCTTGGTGGGTGATTGCAGGATTTAGTGGGTGGATCTTGCCACATAGCTCTTATGGAAAATATTAGTCATAATAATGCATCTTATTCAAAATATAGAATACTCTTCACTAGGAAAATCAAGGAAAGAAAATTTTTACAAGGGTACGATTTTATTCAATCTATGTATTGATTAAAGGTAGTTTTGGAAGTAGTCAAGAAAAGGGTCTCTGATGGAAATTTACTTGTATAGTTTTATGGGCTTGCATTGGAAATGAAGACTTGGAGATACCTGATTCCAAAATTGAATAGAGCAAGTAGCTACAAAACGAGAATGAGAAATTACTTGAATGCATGCTACCAAATTAGAGCAAAGGGTACTTGTTGTGGAAAGCCACACATCTACTTCTACTCTATCTTTGCCCTACTCATCTCCATGCATCCTCTCTCTTTTCACTCCACCTACTATTAACCCATTGAGAAACAACTTCCAAGCACTGAAAGAGAAGGGTAATCCTATGAAAATAGAGTGAATTTCCTTTCCCAAGCATAAATAATATATCATCTAACATCTTTATGCCAATGTTGTTGTAAAGTAAGTCACTTATTTTAGCCTCACAAAATGATTATGTCCACACTCATTCAAAACCTCATTGCTGGCCACCCATGCCTCTAAAAATTAAGGATATGGAGATGAAGCCATTCAAACCTCAATTCTTAGATGTTGAGGGCTTACCCAATCCTCATCTCTATCTCAGAAGTTGTCATTTCTTGAATTA
The DNA here is from genome assembly GCA_027924645.1 of Cunninghamia lanceolata. Taxonomy (NCBI): domain Eukaryota; kingdom Viridiplantae; phylum Streptophyta; class Pinopsida; order Cupressales; family Cupressaceae; genus Cunninghamia; species Cunninghamia lanceolata. The sequence goes on from BSBN01000221.1 coordinate 6,388,150, forward strand.
GGAAAAAAGCCCTGCCTCGTTGTGGACATAACCAATTGCACTAGTAGGGAGTAGAATGAACACCACTAATTATACAAAATCTATAATCTATAGTTTTCCCAAACATGAATTTTCAAAATTTATGGGGCTTTTTCTTGTAAAATCTAACTCATACAAAAAATGTGAATCTCATCCTTTTCTTATGGAGAGTTGATGTCCATGCAAGGATGATGATAATATCTATTAGCAAATATAGAGGAGCATCCACTATCAAAAAATTTAGATCTAACTCTCTTGCAAGAACTTGTGTGTGCCAAGAAAGAAGTGATTCCTATCTTCCATATTGTTCTTGCCTATACCACAATCAACCATGATTTGTGACCAAAGATCTAATTCATGACCAAAGATGATGAATGTAAGTAAATCACTTAACATAATCAGAGCTACATTATAAAATTCATAATGGTACCAAATTAATCAATTTTATCTCCTCTCTCTGATGTTTTATGAGAATTATTGGTACCATATTTTGACTTGTTTTTCTTCTGATAATTGTTCCATTCAAGTGCAAGATCTCCTATATGCTACATCTTATCTCAATCTAATACATGCAATTTACTTGAAATATTCCATTTCTATTCAAGTATCTTATCGAAGAGTGTATATTTGTTCATGTTGCATTTTTCAAGTTTTGTAGTGCATCAATGCTTTAATTTTCACAATCCATGTGTTGTATTCTTTATTCTACTTTGAGTATAAGTTTGGATATTTATTTTGGTGAAATTCACAAAACCTATTCTACATTAAACAAATGATTATATAATTTAGTGTAGGTAAATTGCTTAAAGACTTCATGTGACTTGTGCAAAGAAGTGGGGAGAATGTCTTATCACATATACACTAGAAATTTTAGTATCTTTATTTTTTGACTTTGTTCACTTCGAGAAGTAAAATGGAACTATATAGAATTTGTAGGTTCTATTGTTTATTGTATTTTATATGTTCAAGTAGTAGCAAGGAACAACAATTTAGATGATTATATGTCCAATCTTGCTTCATAAACATTCACTATAGGATTTGTTTGTGCATATGGATTTCTCTCATGCATTTGTAATAATTACCTATAATGATGTATGTGGATTGATGATAGTTGTTAAGGATGTGTGTCTCAAACTCACTATAAAACCCTTGTTCCATTGTGTTGCATTCAATCTTTACCACACTCCCGTAAGGTGCAGACTAAGAGAGGTGTAGGCTGGAAATGTTTACCGCCATCCCACAAGAGTCTAGAAGTTGACTTGTGGTAGTGTGGTGTTACTACCACCCCATAATAATGGTTGACTCCTACCTGTGGTAGTAAATGTTTATGGGCTTGCATTGAAAATGATGACTTGCCAATACCTAATTCCCAAATTGAATAGAGCAAGTAGCTACAAAAGGAGAATGAGAAATTATGAATGCACGCTACCAAATTAGAGCAAAGTCTACTTGTTCTGGGAAGCCACACACCTACTTCCACTCTATCTTTGCCCTACTCATCTACATTCATCCTCTCTCTTTTCACTGCACCTACTATTAACCAATTGAAAAATAACTTCCAAGCACTGATAGAGAAGGGTAATCATATGAAAATTGAGTACATTGCCTTTCCAAAGAATAAATAAGATATCATCTAAAAGATTTATGCCAATGTTGTTGTCAAGTAAGTAATTATTTTAGCCTCACAAAATGATTATGTCCAACCTCATTCAAAACCCCATTATTGGCCACCCATGCCTCCAAGAATCAAGGATATGGGGATGAATCCATTCAAATCTTGATTCTTTGAGAAGAAAACATAGCTAACCACGTAATCATAGCAACACCTTCCCCAGATCTAGGTAATACTCCCACTTCATATAGAAGATGATGCAGCATGTTGCTAGTAACAAAAAGAGTATGAGAAAGTATTCTTGGATAACAGGGCCTCACAAGTTAATAGGAAGGAGATTTTGGAATATTTTGAAGGCTCAGATAAGGGGGTAGACAAACACCTTGAGGCATAAAATGGGAGCATAGATATGAATAACTTAAACTTAGAGACAATCATCAATGAAGTTATCCTCAAAGTTAGCAATGATATTTGTGATGACATTGTAGAGGAAGTGCTTGAGGAGCTATCAGATGAGGAGGACCGACCCTCCCTTGGTACATCTCAAATAGCCATGGGAGAAAAAGGTTGGGATAAGACCTCTGCAAGATCAGCTAGGAAACCAAGAAAGAACAAGAATAATAAAGTAGAGGTGTAAATCATAGTAGGGATGCAAACCACATTAGATAGAGCATTGAGATGAAAATCAAGGAGGGTGTTATGCTCTCCTTAGATCTAATAAGATTCCTTTAATGGAATGTTAGGGGCTTAAATACCCCTAAAAAAAGGTGCAAATATAGTACTTCTATAGGAAATTTTTTTTTTGGAAGAACAAGACCCAAAAATATTTCAGCAATAGAAAGGCTGGGAAGCATTACTTCCCTCACTAACAATGCTTCATGAGGCTTGTCAATATCATGGTGCAATCATTTTCCTAGAATGGAAACTATAACATGTAATTGGAGTTGGATCCTGGGCAAATTCCCAAGTTCTCTTGATTCAAAAGATATGTTAATTTTCTGGAGTCGCTCAAAAGAGTTCTCTTTGGACTCATATTAGTCAAACACTATGCACCTTAAGAAAAGAAAGAGTAATCCTTGGCTCGGGGATTTCAAAATTCTCATAGAAAAAGATGAAAAGTCCAGTGGCATCTCCCACCTAGCTGCGTCAACTAAGGATTTCAAAGAGTTCATTTTAGACAATAGTCTTTTAGATTGCATACCCAAGAATGGTAAATTCACTTGGACCAACAAAAGGGAAAACTTCTGCTAGTTTTTGGAAATCTTCGATAGATTCCTGGTATCCAACATGTGTTTCTACTCTCCTGAATATTTCTCCTCAAATATTTTTCTACTCTCCTAAATAGTTTCTATGGGTGAGACTTTCTCTTTGTAGCATAAGTATTTCAAATTTCAAGATATGTGGTTTAGGGACCCAGACTTCATTCCCCAAGTACAAGGTTGGTGGAACTTAGCTCCTTTTATGTAGGGCTCTAAAATGTTTCAATTAACTCACAAACTAAAGTTCTTTGGAAACCAAATTATCACATGGAACAAGTCACACTTCATAAATATATTCCAAGGGAAGGATAGAATTAAAAATGAGTTGGAGGCTCTTACATAGCAAGTTATTCTAAATGGAGCACTTGAATGAGGGCTCATACACAAGAGAGAAACTTCTCAAATAAAATCTTGATGAAATCATTAAAAGGGAAGAAATATTCTAGAGACAAAAGTCGAGAGAGACATGGGAAGAGAAATAACTTCCCCTCCTTCATCTAACAATTTTTTTGGTCATATGTTAATACCATAATCACAAACTTGACCCCAATACCTAAACTCAAACTTGCATGTATTCAAAGTAGAATATATATTATAAGGTGAATACTTTCTAAATCTTTAAGGATATCAAATTCAGAGCTACATTAAATTGTGTGTACATCTTCAATCATGTCAATCAATTAGTCTCTATGTTATTCTCATGAACATTAAATGGTGAAATTTGTATAACATGCCACTTCTTATTTATTTACCTAATTTTATTTATTACCTTTTGGAAGAGCCAATGTTTCTATAGTAGTACAACTCTTACACCATAACCTCATAACCTTATCCCTCACATGTCTCATCTTACATCACATAAAACTCAATACTTTTGTCTTTATCATCAAATATATGGACATCCCTTAGATAAATGTTTTTTATTCAAACATATATCAAGACCTCATAGGTAAAAAAGAGAGATGAGCATGCATGCTATATGTTGAAATCAAATAATCCCCTAATGTGAAACCAATTATTTTTCAACAAGAGACATGGATAAAAACAAGAAAAAATAAAACACAAATTCAAGACCTCATAAATAAAAGAAAGACTAAGATAAATACGATCCATTACAATAAAATAATCACATAATTTGCAACAAATTAAATATATACTAGAGATATTTATTGAACAAAACATGTTTCACCCACTTGAGGATATTGCTTTTGGTTTTCATTTCCCTTTTCTACCATTTAGGTCTGTTTTATGCACATGGTTTATTCACCTTCACCTTTTTTCTTACTTTAGCTATTTAGATTTCAACTTTTCTTTGTTAGTACAACACTTCCTATGATTTTTTGTATACTCTTTTACACATTATCCATACTATTTTGAAAATATTAAACTTAACAAATAACTATAAAGTTAACTTTTTAGGAGTTTAAAATTTTAAAATTCTGAATTAGCAGTTTATACGACTTTCATTTTTATTTTTTAAGTATTTAAAATACATCTTTTATTTTTAATTTAATAAGAATTTCTCCTATAGAGGCCTCCCAAGGGTTGCATGAGGGTTTGTCTACAAATCCTCCATGTGCCTCCCATTTGGGGCCTCTCTCCTTGCTAATAAATCTTTCATCTTCCTTGTTTTCTTGGTAGATTTGCAGCCATCTTTGTGATCTTGGATCGATTGTAATTGGCATGGTGTTCTGTATTGTTTTAATTCTTTAATTTTTAAAATTTAAACCTTTGTTTTGGTAGTTTCCCACTCTCCCCATTGCATCATTTGGACTCGACGTAGGGGTTGCTGGATGGGCATCAGCATGGGGAGTATGGAGTTTGATAAGGCATTAATTTTGAATTAAGGCTCTTTAGTGCCTATGGAAGACAATTTAGGTAGACATGAACAACCAGGTAAAGAGAACTTAAAGTCCTTCAAGGAGATAGTTAACACAGATGATGCTCAAGTCATGCCTAAGAATGTACTCTTCGCAGTCGTGGATGGTGTCGGAGGACTTGGTCCAAGCGCTGAAGAGGGTGATGAAAGAAGTAGACCCTTGGAGAGAAGGCAAGGTGAGCCTCCTTCAGTGCCAAGAAAAATTTCTTTAAAACCTAACGATGAACTAGGAAAAGTAGTGAAAAAAGAAGAATCAAGATTAATTAATATTGCTATGCTTTTTACTTTTGTTAATTTAGAAAAATTGCCATCAAGGAAATTATTTAACAATTGGTTGATAACAGTTTGGGCAAAACAACTAGGCATTCATTATTCATTCTGTAGAATGATACAACCAAGAATATTGCTAATTTTTTTAAAATCACATGCTATGTAGAAAAGGGTAATTGAGAAAGATTATTGGAATATAGGGCCAACTTTTTTCAAGGCTTTTCCTTGGAAGCTGGATACACCACACAAAGAAATAAGGTTCTATATGTTTTGATCCAATTCTAGATTTTTTTGCCTCAAATATTTGAACCTTTTGGAAAAATTTTAAAAATTGATGAAACAAGAACCACCCTTCTCCATCTTGATGTGAGAATTTTGGTTTCATTTGACATAGGGGTTCAAATCCCAAAAGTCCTAGAAATTAATTGGGAGGAGAAAAATTCTTATATGAGTTAATAAGTATGGGGGCCTCAATTCATGCTTCATGTGTAAACAGGATAGACACCAAACAAAAAATTGTCTGACACTCAATAAAAACCTAAACAAAGGTAAAATGGGGGTTTCGGTAAACAACCCTGAGGAAAAAGGAATGGACTCTAGGGATGGAGTTTCTACCCCATCACCAAAGAATAAAAATGAGGGCCTAACATAAAATATTGGGATGGTCATCAAAAATAATATCTCAGACCATAATGAGGGCCCTAGACTTAAGGCGTCATCTCTAGATTTGGTCATGAATGGATCTTTTTCTTTGATGATGGTTTGGACTTAGAAGCTATAGAGGAAGATCACCTAGATGGTGATGATTCAGATAGTACCCAAGATGGAACCCTAAGCAACTTCTCATTGGGATATAGATCTTCTAAGGGTGGATGGAAAAAGACCCTGCTCTTTTTTCACAGATCGCAGACACTCCTTTGCAATGCAATTGATAAAATTGTGGCACTGGGGGAGATCTTCCCTCCCCAAATAGACCTTGAAAACAAATGGGATGGTGTTCCTCTAGGATATACCTCTAATAATGGGTTTATCTTGGTGAGAAAAAAAAATACACAACAACTGGCACTTGACAAAATAAGGGAAGTAGCAGAGAAAAGGAATAAACTAGACCAACTCAAAGACAAATTCTTGAGAAGGAGAGAAGTAGACCCCTCTAGGTTAGATAAGAGCATCCTCAAGAAGAGTATCCTTAAGGCTGAGGATGAAGGTAAAAAATGACAGATTCTGAGTAGAAATGTTAGCAGCATCAAGCCTGGTAAGAAAGGGAAAGATGAATCCATCCAAAAATATTTGGTGGAAAGCACTAAAACTTGAAGAGACCCTCCACCCCCTCAACTTCTAGAGTAATGAAAGCCATTCACTATTGTAGTTGGAATGTTAGAGGTATGGAGTCCCCTGACAGGAAGTATGTTCTGAGAGACTTTTGCAATAATAATAAGGATATGGATGTATTATTTATTCAAGAAGTAAAGGCAGTTGGATTCACCTTAGAAAATATATTGAGATTTATTTGGAGGGAAGCAATTGCCTTTACCTCAAGCCATGATAAAGGAAGAGGGTGAAATGCTATTTTGTTAAGCACGAAATTAGAAAAAAACCTAAAAGAATTTGGCCATTCTCCTTACAACAGGTGTGTATGGATCACTTTGAATATTGAGGGTGTGGATATTGAGTTATGCTCCATCTATGCCCCCAATGACTATTTGAACAGAATTGAACTATGGAAATGGTTAACATTTGATCTCCCCAAGGTTCCCTATATCTTTGGGGGGATTTTAACATGATAGAATACTTAGAAGACAAAAGAGGAGGGAAACCTCTAGTATGGAGAGGGAATGAGAAATTTTTCTGGCTAAGATTTAAAAAGACACTAAACCTGGGATACCCAATTTTAGGGGGAGAAAAGAACAACAAAGGCATCTAGTTCTCTTGGTCAAACTATCAGAATGCTAATAAAAGAATCTATTGCAGGATTGATTGATTCTATTTAAATAAAGATTGCTTCTCTATCATACAAAAGAAGACACAAACAAAACTCAAGTTATCCCTAACCCCTTGTCAGACCATTACCCTATTAAAATGGTAGTTTCAGTCAAAAATCAAGAGCAAAGTATAAGAGGCCGAAAGGAATCCTTGTTTAAATTGAAGTGTGAGTTACTAAAGGATGAAGATTGCAATCAAGAAATTAATACTCTCAGAAATATATGTAAGGCTAGGTATGGAGGTCAAGGAAATATATTTTACTAGTCTAGGCTCACCGAAGCTTGTAAAGCTATTTTTCAAATTGTTGGGAAAAAATATGCCTTAGATGAAAAAAGAGAAGAGCTCTTGTTGCAGGAAATGTTCCTCCATGTAGAAGAGAAATTGGAAAATAATCCAAGAGATGATGAGCTAGATATACAAATGGGAGAAATAAAACATAAATTAAAAAAAGTACAAATAAGGAAGGCACAAGGAGATAGAGTAAGAGCTAAACTTAACTCATTACAAGATGGGGACAAGGGTACTAATTATTATTTTAACTTGTTGAAACAGAAAAACATAAAAGAAAATATTCAAGTAATAATAGAAAATGGTGTCAATCTGAATTCTCAAAAGCAAATACTGGAGGCTTTTAGGAAGTTTTATGAAACCTTGTTTAAGGTAGATGATAATGGGGAGGGCTGTAAGGAAGCCCAGAAAATATGTTACAAAATCTGTAAAACTAAACTAAACCCAGACATGAAAAGGAAATTAGAACAAAAAATTAATAAGGATGAGATAAAAAAAGCTATCAATTCAATGAGCAAGGGTAAGTCCCTTGGGGCGGATGGGCTGCGAGTAGAATTTTACAAAGCAAACATTGATTGGGTAGTAGATGACCTCCTTGAACTTTACTTTGAAGCCATAGAGAAAGGGACTTTAGGAGAAGACATAAATAAATGCATTATTAAGCTTCCTCCAAAGGAATGAGATATGATAGAAATAAATAATTGGAGACCCATAACACTCCTAAATGTCTCATATAAAATTATTGCAAAAGTGTAGGCCTTGAGACTCAGATATATCCTCCTAGAAATTATTAGCCCTACACAAGCAAGATTTATTAAGGGAAGATATATACTAAAGAACTTGATAACAAGCTGGGAAGCCCTTCAATGGGCTAAAGACTCCAAACAAAATGCAGGTATACTTCTTCTAAATTTTGAGAAAACATATGATAGACTAGAGTAGTCCTTTATTTTTATGATGCTCAGAGTCAGTGTCCCATATTTTCTTTGAATGTGTTTATGCCAAGTATGTCTGGTCTTTTCTTATGGGTAATATTGGTAAATGGTCTCCTTCAGTTAATATGTTTATGAAAGAAATACTTTCTGGTCTAATCAAAGGTTTGAATATAAAAAATAATTGTTTTTGGTTTGTTATGTCTTCTAAAATTCTATGGTTCCTATGGAAGAAAAGGAATGAAGAAAGATTTCTTGGCAAGGAAAGCAGACTCACTGGGATTCTTTGGGATCTCATAGTTTTTAACTTTTTTGAACATGTCACTATAATAATGGAAATTTCTCTTGGCAGGTTCAAAGGAATGGTTGAAATAGGTACAATGTTCTACAAAGAGGACATGTAACACCCCGCTAGGAAACCTTAGAGGACAACACAACTATGCTAAAAAAAAAAGGATAATTTTTTTTAAGAAGATAGAAATAACAGAGTAATGTCAACCACATCAATACATATCACTAAACTTACTTGTCCTCTAAGGTTCCACAACTGCATTACTTACTAAACTGTTTATAGGATCAAGAATTAACTAACATCAATAATTCAATTCTAATCTATTGCTTCACATGTAAGAGCACTTACATTTCCATGATATAACATTAAATAAGAAATCAAAAAGATCATATAATTAGAACTACAAGTTCATATACAATTTCCCATACATAAAGGTACATCATCACATCATTCACGCTATCACTTTCTAGATTACATTGGAATACTTACAATATGATAAATCTGATACACCAAACTAGCACATGAGCACAAATAGCTATCTCATCAAACTAGAACATGATCTGGAAACTGCAACACAAGGTCCATCCTTCTCACACATAAACCAGGGCAAGGGAAAACCAATGGAATATGCTCTTCCACCTAACCATGTGGAACCCTAAGGTCCACCCCATGAGCTAGGAGATAATATAAGGTTTCACAGCAACAACAGACAAGAAGACAAAAGACTAATAGGTGCAAGGACCACACATGGCTCAAGTACAACATGGGTCAACAAGACAACACAAGTAGCATAAACAACACTTATGTCTTCTCTTTTCATCAGCCTTCTCTTTATACTTACTATTCATATCCTCCAAATGCTTCTTCACCTGATTATACACTGTCTTCATATGATCTACAAATTCTTCTTCTTCTACACTTCTCTTTTCCTCTGTACTAATATCTCTTAGTTCTGCAACTCCTCTAGGATTTACTCCAGTAACAATGTCAAATGGTGTTCTTTCGGTACTCCTGTTTATTGAATTATTGTATGCAAACTCTGCTTGTGAAAGAATCAAATCCCAACTTCTGGTCTTTTCTCCAACCAAACATCCAACAAGTTTCCCAAACTCATATTCACTATCCTTGTCTGTCCATCTATTTGTGGATGAAAAGTTGAACTGAACTTCAAATTTGTCTTCATCTTCTTCCAAAGTGTCCTCCAAAAGCATCCAAGAAACTTTGTATCTCTATCTGAAACTATACTCTTAGGTAATCCATGCAATTTCACAATCTCCTTGAAAAATAAGTTAGCTACATGTACTGCATTAGTTGTCTTCTTACAAGATATGAAATGATCCATCTTTGAAAATCTATCAACCGCTACAAATATTAAATCATGTCCTCTCTATGTCTTAGATAATCCCATTACAAAATCCATACGTATGTCTTCCCAAGGTCTCTCTGGTACTGTCAAAGGTTTATACAATCTAGTGTTCTGACTACTCCCTTTTACAACTTAACAAACTCTACAACTCTACATAAATCTCTGAACATCCTTATGTATCTAAGGCCAAAAGTAATTTTCACTCACCAAAGCCACTATCTTGTCAATACCAAAATGTCCTGCCAATCCACCATTATGCTTCTCCTTAATCAAATTATCTCTCATTGAACTTCTAGGTATGCATAACTAACTTCCTTTGAACAACATATCTTCTTGAATAAAATAATCTAACCACTTACTCTTATTTGTCACAACAGGTTCCTTACATGCTTTCCAAGGTTTTCCAAAATCAGTGTGTCTGTCATACATGTTCTTCAATTCATCAAAACCCAACACTTCAACTCTCATTTCTATCAACAAGTTTCTTCTTCTACTTAAGGCATCAGCAACTTTATTTGCTTTACCACTCCTATGCTTCAACACAAAGGTATAACTCTGTATAAACTCTACCCATCTCATATGTCTCTGATTCAACTTACCTTGACTATTCAAATATTGCAAAGCTTGATAATCTATATACAACACATACTCTTTAGGCAACAAGTAATGTCTCCACTTCTTCAAGGCTTGAATTATGGCATAGAACTCTTGATCATAAATGGAATATCTTCTCCTTGCATCATTCAACTCTTCACTAAAATATGCTACAGGTCTACCTTCTTGACTTAACACTACTCCAATTGCATTTCCACTTGCATCACAATCAACTTAAAATACCTTATTGAAATCTGGTAATGCCAAAATAGGTTGCTCTGTCACTTTCTACTTCAACAGCTCAAAACTTTTGTCCGCTCTTCATGTCCACTTGAAATATTTCCTGTCACCTCTCATTGTCTCTATCATAGGGTTACAAACTGAACTGAAATTTCAAATGAACTTCTAGTAGAAACTAGCCAATCCATGAAATGATTGAACCTCTCCAATGCTCTTTGGTGTAGGCCATTCAACAATTGCTTTCACTTTCTCAGGGTCCATCTTCAATCCTTCCGCAGAAATCACAAATCACAAATATACCAACTCTTCCTTCATGAAACTACACTTCTTGATGTTTATTAGCAATTTCTCTTCTCTCAACCTCTGCAAAACTTGTCTAATATGCCACAAATATTCTTCTCTGTCTTACTAAAAATTAGAATATCATCTAAGTATACAATCACAAACTTACCCAAGAATTTCTTTAGAACTTCATTCATCAATCTCATAAAAGTACTCAGTGCATTTGTCAATCCAAAAGGCATCACTAACCACTCATACAATCCTTCATTTGTCTTAAAAGCAGTCTTCCATTCATCACCTTCTCTGATCCTAATCTGGTTGTATCCACTCTTCAGGTCTATCTTTGTGAAATATTTTGCTCCACTCAAACAATCCATGATATCATCCATCCTAGGTAAAGGAAATCTATACTTAACTATGATCTTGTTTATTGATCTGGAATCAGTACACATTCTCCATTCTTTATCTTTCTTTGGTGCTAGCATTGCAGGTACTACAAAAGGACTAAAAAAATCTTGGATCAAACCTTTCCTCAACAATTCTTGTATCTGTCTATTCAATTCTTCATTCTTTGCTGGTATCATCCGGTGTGCTACCTTGTTAGGCAAACTTGCTCCCGGTATAAGATCCATGTGATGACTTATACTCCTTATAGGTGGTAATCCTTCAAGCACATTATCTGATATGATGTCTTCATACTCTGTCAGCAACTCCTTTATCTCCTCCAGTTGTGATTCTTCAGTCTCCTTCTTCAATGCTTTAGGTTTCTTAGGAATCAAGGCATAACACATATTCTCATGTCTCAAACTATTAAAAATTGTTCTTCCATCTACCAAACAGATTCTAGCATTCCCACATACTTCACTCTTAGGATCATCTTCTAAAGGAATCATAGTAATTCTCCTTCCATTTGTTGTTATAGTATATGTATTCTTTCTCTCATCATGCATATCTTTTCTATCATACTTCCAAGGTCTACCCAACAAGATATGAAAAACATCCATAAGCATAATATCACACAAGACTTCATCATGATAAGATCTAATATGAAATTTCTATCACCACTTTTTCACCTTAGCTCAAAATTGGTAGAGCTGATGCAACAAATTCATTTTTAGAGTGAAGGTTAACATTCCTCTGTTATAATTTATTTGCATAGTTATTGTGTTTCAGTGATAATTATAGTGTTGTTCAAGGTAATAAAGAGAAGGTCATAGCCATCATTGTCTTGAAGGTTTTTAATCTTTGAAGTTATCTTCTGTTCCTGCTCCTGATCTCGACATGAACCTGGAAAAATGTGGGAAGGTCCTATTAGAGCTCCGGTTATGAGATCTCTATATCCTATTAAAAGAGGCATAACACTTTGTTTATAATGCGTTGATCAATGAACATCATTCACATGCAAGAAGAGCTGAGAAAGAAACAATCATGGAATTTCAATGTTTTATTCTAATCTGTTTGTTTCATGTGCAGGTATAGGATAAGTCATGTAGCTGATTGAGGACAAATTAGCATGTGGAGTAAAATGGACTCCCACAAGGGTTGAGACCAGCATGCTACCCCCAAGTTTTAAGAGGATTGTGGAAAGAGTCTAAAAGAGAAGTAGTGTCACATAAAGACCCTGCAAGATAAAGATAGATGTCAAGTGTTTTGATCATGTCTCAAAAAATATGATCTAGGTTCTTGAGATTTTTAGATATGAATCAGACGAGAATAAGAAGTAAACACCCTTTAAATTTCTCTCCAACCTAGTTTGTATTTTTTGAGGAACCATCAGAAGCACAATACACAGTAAAATGAAGATACAGTCACGTGTTTTAATCATATCTCACAATATATTATCTAAGTTTTTGAGATTTTCTGACATAAAAGAGAAGAGAATAAAGTGCAAAAACCCTTTAAATTTCTCACCAACCCAGTTTGGTATTTTCAAGTAATCTTCACAATGGCGGACCCTCTTTCTTTTGCAAATTTGAAGCTGCAAAAAATTATTGTAAAATGATATTTAAAGTAATATCCTATAAATTACTTATAAAGATTCATTATTTATGCAATTAAAACAAAGTAAAGCAAACAATATCTTTTCTTTTTTAGTTTGCTTTCTTTTGGGAAGATATGGACAAAAATAAGCCTTGTAAGATTAGACAAATCAAAAGGAAAAGCTGCAGGACCTATTGTAAGACAAATATTAAAGCAATGTTCTTTATAAATTGCTTTTAGTATTTTGTCATTTTATGAAGTTAAAACTATTAAAACAAATCAAATTTCTTTTTCTAGATTTGCTCTATTTTGAGGCAGATGAGGACAAAGAGAGAAAAACTGAGCTTTTATTGAGAAAATAAAGCTTGTTTTAAAGCAGATTTTCGTGAGGTCTACCTTGAGGAAGATTTTGGCAGCTTTCATATATAGATTGGAGGTGATTTGAAAGCTTTATTTTTGGCTTTTTAGTGGAGCTCGAAAATGGATCAAATTTGCTATTCTAGGAAGATTTCTCATCTTTTTCGTTGGGAGACCTTTGGAGTTGTAAATAGGGGAGAAAGACTTAGTTTTGCTCAGTTGATATCTTTGTTTCTTCCTCTCTTGTTCATTTGCAGAGACCTTTGTAAACATTCCTTGTACTCAGATACTCAGTTTCTACTCCTTTTAGTTTTAATAGAGCAATAGAGTTCTCTTTCATACTTTCTAATTCATTTTGTAATCAATGATCTGATGTCCCATTGTGATTCAAGCTTAGAATCCTTTTCATATGTCTCATTGTTGTAGGATTGAGTGTGAAAGTTTCATGTAATACGGGTTGCATGTTATGTTTAGCCTTGGTTAGTGGGTTGAAGTTGTGATAAAACTTGTGTTTTTCCTTCATGCAAACCTCTAGATTTCAAGATTTCATGTGAATTACTTATGTATTGCATTGTTTTTGTGAAATTGTGAGGATAAAAGGCTTTGTGAGGCTGATTGTGAGTCAATAGATAAAATTCTGGTAAAATATCCTTAGGTTTTAGAATTTAATTTTTAGTTATGTTCTTAGCCTTTCCTCAAGAAGTATTTTAGATTAGGTGATTTATCAAGGGAACCAGCCCACTCTGGAGATTCACTCTCGCTATAGGACACCCACATCTTGAAAGTGTTTCCATGTGTCAACAGATAGCCAAGTCTTCTATAAGCTTAGCATTGGGTGTATATCTGATTGATAATAGTTTGTGGCACACCCGGTGGGATAGATTGGATTGTCTCAGTCTAATTGCATGTTCATTTATCATTGGTATTTGGTGTGTGTACCAGTGATCTTAGCCTTTAGAGGCAGGAAATTAGTATACCTGGTGACTCTGAATGTTAATCTTCTGGTTTCAAGATGATCAATTCATATCATCCATCATATCATGAAAGTGTTCTTGTTCCACCATCTTATCAACTATACCAGAACAATCATGCATCTGATTTTATTCTGAACAACCATCCAACAACAATATACCAGCATGCACAACATGCTTGCCACCCACCCACCCCTGCTCAGCTTCCTTACTAGTCATATACAAGTAGTCATAATGTTGGTTTTAGCCAAAATACTCAGGATGCTTACTGCATGCCCGCTCCTTCCCAATCTCATAGTCAGCCTTATTACCAGTCTAAAATTAAAGAGCTTAATGACATGGCGAGAGACATTATGTCAAACTTTAATAGGCAGATGGAGGAGATCAAGAGGGAACTGGAGTATAAACATCACCAGGAGGAACTGGCTTACCAAGCCTATCTACATAAGTAGGAATTGGAGGTACAAAGAGCATAGTATGAGCAGGAAATTGTAAGCATGAAGAATTACCAATACCAACAAGGAGGGGGATTTCAAACAAGGTAGTATGAAGAATCTAATTTGCAACTGCAAGAGTTGAATCACCAAGTTTACCTTCAAATTATAGAGTAGCAACCCTACGAGACCTTTGTTTTTTATCAGGAGTGGGAGACACAAAAGAGATAGTTCGAAGAGAATCTTGAGAGAGAGACAACTGCACAAACAAAGATTTTTCTTGCTCGAGCCCAAGCAACCCCTTTTGTTCTAGAGAAATCTACTCAAGAAGAGGTACGTAAGTATAAGTTTCCAAGTTTTAGACAAAAATGAGCCTCTTAATGCCCCTAAGGTCGAAATCCCAAGTTTTAGAATTTTTTATTTTACTGAGGAGCATGTTAGCATTCGAGACCAATCTATTAACAGACAGAGGGAAGCTAAGTAGGTAAATTTATTACATATAGCTATGGAACAATATCGGTTAGAGCAGCAAAATATCAAACCAGAAAAAAACTCCTCCTAATGAACATTCTGATGTTTGCTTTAATGATCCTCCTTGTTTTGTAAAAGATGTTAAGATTTTTTCAGAAAATCACCCAATGCAAGAGGCTGATTCACATGAAAAAGTTATTGTTTTTGAAGAACAAGTTGATTCAAATCTGATACTGAACCCTTTGAATTTTGACTCATTTGAAAAAATTTCTGATGTTGTTCATAAGATGCATGAAAGCAGGGTGCAGAAGTCACAAGGTGAAGGCCTTCAACTGCAAAGACTAAAAGCCAAAACCTCATCTAAGAAGACACCGGATAATGAGGAAGAATATATAAACTTGCTCCCGGTATAAGATCCATGTGATGACTTATACTCCTTATAGGTGGTAATCCTTGAAGCACATTATCTGATATGATGTCTTCATACTCTGTCAGCAACTCCTTTATCTCCTCCAGTTGTGATTCTTCAGTCTCCTTCTTCAATGCTTTAGGTTTCTTAGGAATCAAGGCATAACACATATTCTCATGTCTCAAACTATTAAAAATTGTTCTTCCATCTACCAAACAGATTCTAGCATTCCCACATACTTCACTCTTAGGATCATCTTCTAAAGGAATCATAGTAATTCTCCTTCCATTTGTTGTTATAGTATATGTATTCTTTCTCTCATCATGCATATCTTTTCTATCATACTTCCAAGGTCTACCCAACAAGATATGACAAACATCCATAAGCATAATATCACACAAGACTTCATCATGATAAGATCTAATATGAAATTTCTATCACCACTTTTTCACCTCAGCTCAAAATTGGTAGAGCTGATGCAACAAATTCATTTTTAGAGTGAAGGTTAACATTCCTCTGTTATAATTTATTTGCATAGTTATTGTGTTTCAGTGATAATTATAGTGTTGTTCAAGGTAATAAAGAGAAGGTCATAGCCATCATTGTCTTGAAGGTTTTTAATCTTTGAAGTTATCTTCTGTTCCTGCTCCTGATCTCGACATGAACCTGGAAAAATGTGGGAAGGTCCTATTAGAGCTCCGGTTATGAGATCTCTATATCCTATTAAAAGAGGCATAACACTTTGTTTATAATGCGTTGATCAATGAACATCATTCACATGCAAGAAGAGCTAAGAAAGAAACAATCATGGAATTTCAATGTTTTATTCTAATCTGTTTGTTTCATGTGCAGGTATAGGATAAGTCATGTAGCTGATTGAGGACAAATTAGCATGTGGAGTAAAATGGGCTCCCACAAGGGTTGAGACCAGCATGCTACCCCCAAGTTTTAAGAGGATTGTGGAAAGAGTCTAAAAGAGAAGTAGTGTCACATAAAGACCCTGCAAGATAAAGATAGATGTCAAGTGTTTTGATCATGTCTCAAAAAATATGATCTAGGTTCTTGAGATTTTTAGATATGAATCAGACGAGAATAAGAAGTAAACACCCTTTAAATTTCTCTCCAACCCAGTTTGTATTTTTTGAGGAACCATCAGAAGCACAATACACAGTAAAATGAAGATACAGTCACGTGTTTTAATCATATCTCACAATATATTATCTAAGTTTTTGAGATTTTCTGACATAAAAGAGAAGAGAATAAAGTGCAAAAACCCTTTAAATTTCTCACCAACCCAGTTTGGTATTTTCAAGTAATCTTCACAATGGCGGACCCTCTTTCTTTTGCAAATTTGAAGCTGCAAAAAATTATTGTAAAATGATATTTAAAGTAATATCCTATAAATTACTTATAAAGATTCATTATTTATGCAATTAAAACAAAGTAAAGCAAACAATATCTTTTCTTTTTTAGTTTGCTTTCTTTTGGGAAGATATGGACAAAAATAAGCCTTGTAAGATTAGACAAATCAAAAGGAAAAGCTGCAGGACCTATTGTAAGACAAATATTAAAGCAATGTTCTTTATAAATTGCTTTAATATTTTGTCATTTTATGAAGTTAAAACTATTAAAACAAATCAAATTTCTTTTTCTAGATTTGCTCTATTTTGAGGCAGATGAGGACAAAGAGAGAAAAACTGAGCTTTTATTGAGAAAATAAAGCTTGTTTTAAAGCAGATTTTCGTGAGGTCTACCTTGAGGAAGATTTTGGCAGCTTTCATATATAGATTGGAGGTGATTTGAAAGCTTTATTTTTGGCTTTTTAGTGGAGCTCGAAAATGGATCAAATTTGCTATTCTAGGAAGATTTCTCATCTTTTTCGTTGGGAGACCTTTGGAGTTGTAAATAGGGGAGAAAGACTTAGTTTTGCTCAGTTGATATCTTTGTTTCTTCCTCTCTTGTTCATTTGCAGAGACCTTTGTAAACATTCCTTGTACTCAGATACTTAGTTTCTACTCCTTTTAGTTTTAATAGAGCAATAGAGTTCTCTTTCATACTTTCTAATTCATTTTGTAATCAATGATCTGATGTCCCATTGTGATTCAAGCTTAGAATCCTTTTCATATGTCTCATTGTTGTAGGATTGAGTGTGAAAGTTTCATGTAATATGGGTTGCATGTTATGTTTAGCCTTGGTTAGTGGGTTGAAGTTGTGATAAAACTTGTGTTTTTCCTTCATGCAAACCTCTAGATTTCAAGATTTCATGTGAATTACTTATGTATTGCATTGTTTTTGTGAAATTGTGAGGATAAAAGGCTTTGTGAGGCTGATTGTGAGTCAATAGATAAAATTCTGGTAAAATATCCTTAGGTTTTAGAATTTAATTTTTAGTTATGTTCTTAGCCTTTCCTCAAGAAGTATTTTAGATTAGGTGATTTATCAAGGGAACCAGCCCACTCTGGAGATTCACTCTCGCTATAGGACACCCACATCTTGAAAGTGTTTCCATGTGTCAACAGATAGCCAAGTCTTCTATAAGCTTATCATTGGGTGTATATCTGATTGATAATAGTTTGTGGCACACCCGGTGGGATAGATTGGATTGTCTCAGTCTAATTGCATGTTCATTTATCATTGGTATTTGGTGTGTGTACCAGTGATCTTAGCCTTTAGAGGCAGGAAATTAGTATACCTGGTGACTCTGAATGTTAATCTTCTAGTTTCAAGATGATCAATTCATATCATCCATCATATCATGAAAGTGTTCTTGTTCCACCATCTTATCAACTATACCAGAACAATCATGCATCTGATTTTATTCTGAACAACCATCCAACAACAATATACCAGCATGCACAACATGCTTGCCACCCACCCACCCCTGCTCAGCTTCCTTACTAGTCATATACAAGTAGTCATAATGTTGGTTTTAGCCCAAATACTCAGGATGCTTACTGCATGCCCGCTCCTTCCCAATCTCATAGTCAGCCTTATTACCAGTCTAAAATTAAAGAGCTTAATGACATGGCGAGAGACATTATGTCAAACTTTAATAGGCAGATGGAGGAGATCAAGAGGGAACTGGCTTACCAAGCCTATCTACATAAGTAGGAATTGGAGGTACAAAGAGCATAGTATGAGCAGGAAATTGTAAGCATGAAGAATTACCAATACCAACAAGGAGGGGGATTTCAAACAAGGTAGTATGAAGAATCTAATTTGGAACTGCAAGAGTTGAATCACCAAGTTTACCTTCAAATTCTAGAGTAGCAACCCTACGAGACCTTTGTTTTTTTATCAGGAGTGGGAGACACAAAAGAGATAGTTCAAAGAGAATCTTGAGAGAGAGACAACTGCACAAACAAAGAATTTTCTTGCTCGAGCCCAAGAAACCCCTTTTGTTCTAGAGAAATCTACTCAAGAAGAGGTACGTAAGTATAAGTTTCCAAGTTTTAGACAAAAATGAGCCTCTTAATGCCCCTAAGGTCGAAATCCCAAGTTTTAGAATTTTTTATTTTATTGAGGAGCATGTTAGCATTCGAGACCAATCTATTAATAGACAGAGGGAAGCTAAGTAGGTAAATTTATTACATATAGCTATGGAACAATATCGGTTAGAGCAGCAAAATATCAAACCAGAAAAAAAACTCCTCCTAATGAACATTCTGATGTTTGCTTTAATGATCCTCCTTGTTTTGTAAAAGATGTTAAGATTTTTTCAGAAAATCAACCAATGCAAGAGGCTGATTCACATGAAAAAGTTATTGTTTTTGAAGAACAAGTTGATTCAAATCTGATACTGAACCCTTTGAATTTTGACTCATTTGAAAAAATTTCTGATGTTGTTCATAAGATGCATGAAAGCAGGGTGCATAAGTCACAAGGTGAAGGCCTTCAACTGCAAAGACTAAAAGCCAAAACCTCATCTAAGAAGACACTAGATAATGAGGAAGAATATATAACCTTCTTTGATTAGTTACCTGGTTTTGTAGAATCAGATGAAGAGAACCTGCTCATACAAAAGGTAGAAGTTTCAAAGTAGCATGAGGATCCTCAACCATCTAGTGAGCTGCTAATTGAAGCTAAGCAATCTAACGAAGAGATCTTGGATCAAATGGAAAAGTGTGAAGATAAGTCTATCATGAGATAAAAAACAACTCTCTTTTATCAGAAAATCAAGAGGATTGTGATGAAATTGCGTTTTGGGATGACCTTGATGATTTTGTTGCAAATTTAAGCAATGTGGAAAAGGTTTTAGTTAGTCTACATGATGAGCTTCCTAGCTCTGATGTTGGAGATGAAAATAGCATGTCCATGCCGAGTTTTGACCATCAAAGTAATGTAGAATATTCGGATGACATGTTGATTCATGGACAGGTATTTGAAAGCAATCTTGTTTCAACTGAGGAGGATGACCCATTAACCAAAGAGGAGGAAGCCACATGGTGGGCTATCATGCAAAGTGTAGATCATGTAATCATTCCCAATCCAAAATCTTCGAGGGGATGTCCTATCAGATATCTGGCTGGTTTAGAAATGAACAGGTAGGGACAACCTCATAGTGACACTGATTTGGATCATCAAAGAGGGTATCAGGTGGATCAGTTAGCAAAGGAATTCAAGTGGGTAAGTGATTGTACTTTATTTTTTAGAAAGGTGTCATAGAAATTTGCTAAAGTTTTGATTGTTCTCCACCTTTTTGGGCTGATTAACAACCTTATGGAGTATTGTAGACTACAGAGGAAAGGCAGTTATTTTATTGAGCCAGTGAATGGGTTTGTTTGATTAGTGTCTCTGGCTGGTTAGAGTAGGTTAGGGTAGTGTTTTCAGTTAATAAGTGCTCATGCACATTTACTTTTAGTATTTTTATTTCCCTAAGTGCTGCTGCACAAGTTCTTTTGGTCATCAAGGCCTGTTAGTTTGCTTCAGTTTAGTTTGTTTTCAAATTTCTGTTGCTGTTTGAACTAGTTGGAGAGCTGAGTTTCAACGTTTGTTTGAGTTTGAGATGAATAGAGTATGACTCAATGCCCAATGAATATTCAAGGCAACTGATCCGATGCTTAGCAGGCAAGCATATAGCAGAAGTCGCCAGAAATGTTACCATTTTATCACCACAGCTAAAAATTGGCAGAGTTGATGCAACAAATTCATTTTTAGAGTGAAGGTTAACATTCTTCTATTATAAGTTATTTGCATAGTTATTTGTGTTTCAGTGATAATTGCAGTGTTGTTGAGGGTAAGAAAGAGGTCATAGCCATCATTGTCTTGAAGGTTTTCAATCTTTGAAGTTGTCTTCTGTTCCTGCTCCTGATCTCGACATGAACTTGCAAAAATGCGGGAAGGTCCTATTAGAGGTCCAGTTATGAGATCTCTATATCCTATTAGAAGAGGCATAACACTTTGTTTATAATGCATTGATCAATGAACATCATACACATACAAGAAGAGTTGAGAAAGAAACAATCATAGAATTTTAATGTTTTATTCTAATATGTTTGTTTTATGTGCAGGTATAGGATAAGTCATGTAGCTGATTGAAGACAAATTAGCATGTGGAGTAAAATAGGCTCTGACAAGGGTTGAGCCCAGCATGCTACCCCCAAGTTTTAAGAGGATTGTGGAAACAGTCTGAAAGAGAAGCAGTGTCACATAAAGACCCTGCAAGACAAAGGTAATTGTCACGTGTTTCGATCATGTCTTAAAAAATATGATCTAGGTTCTTGCAATTTTTAGATACGAATCTGAAAAGAATGAAACACAAAAACCCTTTAAATTTATCACCAACCTAATTTGTAGTTTTTGATAAACTATCAGAAGCACAATACACAGCAAAATCAAGATACAGTTGTGTGTTTTAATCATATTTCACAAAATATGATTTGGGGTTTTTAGATGTTCGGGCATAATTGAGAAGAGAATAAACCTCAGAAACCCTTTACATTTCTCACCAACCCAGTTTGATATTTTTAATTAATCTTCACAATGGCAGACCCTCTTTCTTTCAAAAATTTGAAGCTGCAAAAAATTATTATAAAATGATATTTAAAACTATATCCTATAAATTGCTTATAAATATTCATTATTTATGCAATTAAAACAAAGTAAGGCAAACAATATTTTTTTTTTTTTAGTTTTCTTTCTTTTGGGAAGATATGGACAAAAATAAATCTTGTAAGATTAGGCAAATCAGAAGGAAAAGCTACAGGACCTATTGTAAGACAAATATTAAAGCAATGTTCTTTGTAAATTGCTTTTAATATTTTATTATTTTATAAAGTTAGAACTATTAAAACAAATCAAATATCTTTTTCTAGATTTGCTCTATTTTGAGGCAGATGAGGACAATAAAAAAAATGAGCTTTTATTCAGCAAATAAAGCTTGGTTTAAACCAAACTTTGGTGAGGTCTACCTTGAGGAAGATTTTGGCAGCTTTCATATACAGATTGGAGGTGATTTGAAAGCTTCATTTTTGGCTTTTTAGTGGAGCTTGAAAATTGATCAAATTTGTTATTCTAGGAAGATTTCTTAGCTTTTTCCTTGGGAGACCTTTGGAGTTATAAATAGGGGAGAAAGACTTAGTTTTTCTCAATTGATATCTTTGTTTCTTCCTCTCTTGTTCATTTGTAGAGAGCATTGTAAACATTCCATGTACTCAGATACTCAATTTCTACTCCTTCCAGTTTTAATAAAGTAGCAGAGTTCTCCTCTTTCATACTTTCAAATTCATTTTTTAATCAATGATCTGATGTCCCATTGTGATTCAACTTTAGAATCCTTTTCATATGTCTCATTGTTGCAGGATTGAGTGCAAAAGTTTCATGTAATATAGGTTGCATGTTATGTTTAGCTTTGGTTAGTGGGTTGAAGTTGTGATAAAACTTGTGCTTTTCCTTCATGCAAATCTCTAGATTTTAAGCTTTCATGTGAATTACTTATGTATTGCATTATTTTTGTGAAATTGTGAGGATAAAAGGCTTTGTGAGGCTGATTGTGTGTCAATAGATAAAATTCTGGTAAAATATCCTGAGGTTTTAGAATTTAATTTTCAGTTATCTTCTTACCCTTTCCTCAAGAAGTATTTTAGATTAGGTGATTTATCAAGGGAACCAATCCACTCTGGAAATTCACTCTCGCTATAGGACACCCACATCTTGAAAGTGTTTCCATGTGTCAATAGATACCCAAGTCTTCTATAAGCTTAGCATTGCGTGCATATCTGATTGATAACAATTATACCAAACATTGTTCACTCACTAGTACCTTATGATCATCTTGAATCCATGCTATCTGATAAGGCTTAGGGTGTTTCAATCTTTCCAAGTTAAGGTTAGTCACCATCTCCTCTGTAACTAAGTTATCTGAACTACCACTATCAATCACAACTTTACAGCAGTTACCTCCGGATTTGCATCTGGTTCTGAACAAACTTTTCCTTTGTGATAGTTCCCCATTTGCCTCTATTTGAAATAGTGCCCTCCTCATCACTAATGATTCTCCTTTCTCTGGATTGACAACTGAGCTAAGTGATCCAACAGGTTTTTCTTCAACACAGGTTGCTCTTCCACTATTTTTTTTCTTCTTACTTGTACTACCCTAATTACATTCAAATGTTCTATGTTAGGTTCACCTCCACACTTGAAACAAGTACCTCTAAGTGTTCTCTTATCAAATCCTCTTCCTTCTCTTCTGTATCATTCATTCCGATATGCACTAGGGTTTCCTTTCTGGTAAAAATTTATGTCATCTCTCCGACAAGCAATGTTATCTCTGTCATCTTTCTTCAATGGGTTGTCAAACTTGTTTTGCTCCACAAACGATCTATCATATCTGGAAAATATTCTTCCTCTCTAAAATTTACCTCCTCTACCTCTCTGCCTTTGATCATGTCTCTTATTTAGCTTCTCATCAACTTTCAAGGCAAACTAATATGCTTCTTCCAAAGATGTCATCCTTACCAAACTCAGTTCCTCTTGAATGTTCAATCTCAGTCCTTTGATGTATCTAGACACTCTCTCCTTGTTTTCTTCACTATGTCATGTTCTTATGATCATATTATGAAATTCTTCGGTGTACTCCTTCATAGATTTCTCATTCTATCTTAGATTTTATAATCTCTTCAACAACTTCAATTCAAAGTCAGCAAGTATAAATTGATTCTTCAACTTTGTCACCATCTGGTCCCACTTTGTAATTTTTTCTTTTCCTCTCCTATGTCTTTCCAACTGAACCTCATTCCACCATATAGTAGATGTTCTTTCAACTTTGTCTTTGCAAATATCACCTTCTCTGGATCTTCGATTTCTTCATATTCAAAATATTCTTCCATGTCATTTATCCAATCAATCAACTCTTCTAGATTCAAATTACCAGTATAGTTCGGCACATCAACTCTAGGTCTCTTCCCAATCTTTGAAATAGCTCACAACATCTTTACCTGATCTGATTCTTCTTCTTCATCACCTTCTAGGGTTTCAATAGTGTGTTCAACAGATTAAAATTCTTCTTCATCATCACTTTCAACATTAGGTCTAGGTGTCAATCCTCTTTGCCTATCTTCTTCAACAATATCCAAACAAATTTACATTATTCTCATCAATTTCATCATCTCATCCATTCTATTAGCCATTGTACCAATAGGAGGAACTCTTTGTGGTGGCATATTCCTAGGATCAAGTGCAAACTACCTCAATTTTAGTGATCAGGCTACAAGCAACAACTGTCTCTCAATCGGTGATCACTTGTGCACCAGTAACCTACCTCAGATCAATGATATGCTCACAACAAGACTTACGGAGTCCCCTTCACCAATTCACCCCAAAGAATCAAACTTTCACTTTAATACCACTTCATGTAGTCACAGTGGGACAGTTCATAGAATGAACTATCTGGACCGTGCAACAAGAGTAAACACAACGGAAACAACTCAAAGAAATGGAACAAATGCAGATTTAGTCATTCAGTATATCATAGAATTTAAATCCAATCTGGCCAGTAACATGAAGGCTTACAATATGGGCTCAAAGGCCTGATCACATACATGTGCAAGATAAAGCTTTGAAGCTCCTTCACATCAAAATCTAATCTATCAATTATGAATCAATTTCTAACTGCCTTCCTAAGGATCTATTACATTATTATATATCATTTCTGGATCAATAGATTCCTCTGTGTCAACTAAGGAAGGTCACAAACTCCAATGAAGAGTTGTAACGTGTTCACAGATAGGTCAGATCTAATTGCATAGAACACTTCCTTAAATGAATGGAACAATGTACGGAACTCCGAGGAAGGTCGGCCACGAACCAAGGATCATTGAATGATGTGTCATTACAACCCACAAGTCAAGGAATGATCTATAAGCCTTCTCCTTCAGCTGATTATCAGGAACTGTTTGAAAGCTCGACACTGAGAAAATAGTTGATCTTCTGATAGTGATAACTTTCTGGTAATTGATCCAAATGCTCTAGATTCTTGATATGATGTAGATGAATAAATGTAGGTGCTAAGTTTAGATCCACAAGATGTGAAATACCAAAACCAAACCACAAGTTGAAACTGCTTCTGACTGAACTACCTGAACTGAATAGGAAAAATGAAAGAACTGAAATGCAAACAAACTAAAATACAAATATTTTTGGTTGATGCAAGATTGCTCTTGAACCAGGGATGCTCCTACATCAATGTCTTCCTAAGGTCTCTCTAGTACTATCAAAAAATTATATAACCCAACATTCTGACTACTTCCTTTTGCAACTTTGTATACTCTACAACTCTGCACAAATATCCTTACATCCTTATATATTTGAGCCAAAAGTAATATTCACTTACCAAAGGTATTGTCTTATTAATTCTAGAATGTCCTAATCTACCACCGTGTTTCTCCTTTATCAAATTATCTCTAATTGAACTCTTAGTTATACACAACTGACTTCCTTTGAACAACATATCTTCTTGAATGAAATAATCCAACCACTTATTCCTATCTATCACAATAAGTCACTTACATGCTTTCCAAGGTTCTAAAAAATCAAGATCTTCCTCATACATGTGTTTGAATTCTTCAAAACCTAATACTTCAACTCTCATCTATGTCATCAAATTCCTTCTACTAATTGCATTTGTAGCATTATTTGATTTCCCACTCCTATGCTTTGATACAAAAGTGTAACTTTGCATGAACTCTACCAACCTCATATGTCTCTGATTCAACTTACCTTGATTGTTCAAATATTGTAATGCTTGATGATCTATATACAACACAAACTACTTAGTCAACAAGTAATGTCTCCACTTATTCAAGGTTTTAATTATGGCATAGAACTCCTGATCATAAACTGAATATCTTCTCCTTGCATCATTCAATTTTTCACTAAAATAAACTACCGGTCTATATTCTTGACTTAACACTACTCCTATTGCATTTCTACTTGCATCACAATGTACTTGAAATACCTTATTTAAATCCAATAATGCTAACACTAGTTTCTCTATCACTTTCTACTTAAATAATTCAAAACTTTTATTTCCTCTTGATGTCCACTTAAACTCCTTTCTATCACCTCTCATTGTCTCTATCATAGGTGTGCACATTGAATTGAAATTTTTGACGAATTTTTAGTAGAAACTAGCTAATCCATGAAATGATCTAACTTCTCCAATGCTCTCAGGTGTAGGCCATTCAACAATTACTCTTACTTTCTCAGGGTCCATTTTCAATCCTTCCACAAAAATCACAAATCCCAAATATACCAACTCTTCCTTCATGAAACTACACTGCTTGATGTTTGTTAGTAATTTCTCTTCTCTCAACCTATGCAATACTTGTCTTAGGTGTTGAAAATATTCTTCCTTTGTCTTATTGAAAATCAGAATATCATCCAAGTATATAGAAAAAACTTACCAGAGAATTTCTTCAAAACTTCATTCATCAACCTCATGAAAGTACTCAATACATTTGTCAATCCAAAAGGCATCACTAACCACTCATGCAATCCATCATTTATCTTAGAAGAAGTCTTCCATTCATCTCCTTCTTTGATTTTGATCTAATGGTATCCATTCTTCAAATCTATCTTTCTAAAATATTTTGTTCCACTCGAACAATCCATAACATGTCATCCATCCTAGGAAATGGAAATCTATACTTCATTGTGATCTTGTTTATTGCTCTAGAGTCTATACACATTCTCCATTCTCCATCCTTCTTTAGTTCTAACACTACATGTACTACACAAGGGATCAAGACTTCTTTGATCAATCATTTCCTTAACAACTCTTGTGTGTTTCTTTGTCAGGTAAACTAGCTCCACGTATAAGATGCATATGATGACTGATACTCCTAATTGGTGGCAATCCTTCAAGTACATTATCTGATATGATGTCTTCATACTCTATTAATAATTTAGTTATCACCTCTGACTATAATTCTTCACTTTCATTGATTAGGGTTTCAGTCTTCTTAGGGATCAAAGCATAACACATACTCTCATATCTTAGGCCATCCAGAAATTCCTTGCATCTACCAAATAGATTCTAGCACTCCCACACATCTCACTCTTAGGTATGTCTTCCAAAGGTATATATGTAATTCTCTTTCCATTAGATGTTACAGTATAGGTGTTCTTTCAGCCATCATGTATAGCTTGTCTATCATACTACCATGGTCTACAAAATAATATATGACACACATCCATTAGCATAATATCACACAAAACTTCATCATGATAAGATCCAATACGAAAATTTACAAAACATTGTTCAATCACTAGTACTTTATGATCATCCTAAAGTCATGCCATCTAATAAGGCTTAGGGTGTTCCAATCTCTTTAGGTTTAGCTTAGTCACCATCTCCTCTGAAACCAAATTATCATACTACCACTATCAATTATAACCTTACAACATTTACCTCCTAATTTGCATCTGGTCCAGAACAAACTTTTCTACTGGGGTTCTTTAGTTGTCTCTACTTGAAATAGTGCTCTCCTCATGACTAATGATTCTCCTTTGTTAGATTTTCTAGTTGAACTAGGTGATCCAATAGGTTCTTCTTCTCCATAAGTTACTCTTCCACTATTCTCTGTCTTCTTGCTTGTACTTCCCTGATGAAATTCAAATGCTCTATGTCTTTCACCTCCACACTTAAAACACATTCTCCTAATTGTTCTCCTATTAGATCCCCTTGCTTCTCTTTTGTATCCTTCACTCTGGTAAGAATTAGGGTTTCCTCTATGATAGAAAGTTTTATCATCTCTTTGATATGTATTGTTATCTCTATCTTCCTTTCTAAATTGGCTATCATGGTTGTTCTACTTCGCATATGATCTTTCTCCTCTGGAATATGTTCTACCTCTCTATAATTTACCTCATCTACATATCTAACTCTTCTCATGCTTCTTATTCAACTTTTCTTCAACTTTTAGAGCAAACTGATATGCTTCTTCTATTGTTGTCATCTTCACCAAACTCAGTTCTTCTTGAATATTCATTCTCAATCCATTCAAGTATCTTAGCACTTTCTCCTTACTTACTTCACTATGTCCTATCCTTATGATCATCTTATATGAAATTCTTTAGTTTACTTCATAGATTTCTCCTTTTGTCTCAAGTTTTGTAATCTTTTCAATAGCTCCAACTCATAGTCAGCATGTATAAACTAATTCTTCAACTTTATCAGCATTCTATCCCATTTTATGATCTTTTCTTTTCCTCTCTTGTTTCTATCCAACTAAACTTCTTTCCACCAAATAGTAGCATGTCCTTTCAACATAGTCTTTGCAAATCTCACCTTCTCTAAATCTTCAATTTCTTTATATTCAAAGTATTCTTCTAAGTCATTTATCCAATCAATCAACTCCTCCAGATTCAAATTTATAGTGTAGTTTGGTACATCCACTCTAGGTCTCTTTCCAATCTTTGAAATACCTCTCAACATCTTCACTTGATCGAGTTCTTCTTCTTCTTCTTCTAGGGTTTCTTCATTTTGATCAACAGAATGAAATTCTTCATCATCACTTTTAACATTAGGTCTTGGTGTTAATACTCTCGTTCTATCTTCTTCAATAGCATCCAATCAAACTCATATTCTTTTCATCATCTCCATCATCTCATCTATTCTTCCAACCATAGTACCAATAGCAGGTATTCTCTTTGGTAGCATCTCTTCCTAGGATCAAGTGCAAACTACCTCAAATTCTGGGATCTAGCTACAAGGTGACATCTATCTCACAATCCATGATTGGTTGACCAACACAAGTAGGCTTCCTTAGTTCAGTGATCTACTCACAATAAGATCTTATGCAATACCTTCACAACTTCACACTCTAAAGGACTCAAAATTGGCTCTGATACCACTTGGTGTAGTCATGGTTAGGAGGGCCCACAAAGTGAACAATCCAAGCTGTTTAACAAGAGTAAACACAATGGAAGAAACTCAATTATAGCATGTAAATGCAGATTCAAATATTCTATATATGATAGATTTAAAATGTTAACATGCCACCAACATGTGGGCTTATAGAATAAAGCTCATAGGCTTGATTATACTACAAAGTGATATGGCAATCAAGTTCCTTCTTCTCAAAAAATTTGAACTATCTATCCAATGAATTATCTAACTTATGATGAAATATTGATGAATTAATTTCCTATGCATCTATTACATGTATATATATCATCTTCAAGCTCCTAGATTCCTCCATGTCAGCCAAGAAAGAAGTTACATTCTCCAATGAAGGTGTAACCTGTAGAATAGATAATTCAGACATAGGCAACTGATACTCCTTGACAAATGAATAAAACAAGGTGTGGATCTCAAGAGAGGTTGACATGTCCTAAACAACATTGAATGATGTTTAATTTAACTCTAAAAAGCATGAAATTTCTATGGAATCCTTCTCCTTTAACTGACTATCTAAGACTATCTTTGTGCTATGTTCTGAGAAAATATTAATCTTCTAAGAGTGATATCTTTCTGAAAAATCATCCAAATGAGCTAAATTTTGGATATGATGTGTACGATGATGTTTAGATACTAAGTCCTAATCCATGAGCTCTAAAATGATAATGTAGAGAAATACAATATAAAATGTTGAAACTATTACTGACTAAACTGTTGATGCATAAATCTGTGGGTTTAATCCCGCAACAACATGGGAAGTTTCAGGAATGTGGGATTGACCCTAGAAACAACCTCTAGATTTTAAGGAAGTTAGCTCTTCCATTTTTTATGGGGGTTTGGGAAAAAGGTTAGAAGGAAAACAAGATTTGTAGAAATAAATGCCTAAATCTTAGTGATACGTCAGATTAAAATGACTACCTAGTTGCATAGTGTTTAAACCTTAAAAGATCTAACTGGAAGATTAAAGAGCAGAGATGCATGATTAAACTTAGTTTGTAAAGATATTAAACAAAGGAAAAAGAAATAGAGAGATTAGAAACTAGAAAAAGAGACACCCAGGTATGCACAGAATGATATTTCTCATTATTTGAATAATAACAAATTACAGAGGCTGAAATAGCACAAAATAAAATGTCACATCCTCTTGGAAGAAAGAACTGCTAATCCAAAAGAAAATATCTATTGCTGCTCTAAAACTCTCCGATCTGAAAATATGTTGAACTCTATATATCCCCCAAACTCTATCTCAGATCTGCATTTTATAAGCCCAGAAAATGAAAGAAAACCTCAAAGATCTCCTCAACTGCTCAGAAAATCTCTGTAACTACCCATAAAATCTGACACAAAATTTGGCAATGATTCTGGCAAATGCAACTGAACTAGTTGTTCCATTTTCCTCCATGGCTAAAAAAAAAAATCTTCGTTCGCTTATCTTTGGCCTGCGTGAGAAAATACCTTCCCTCATTCTCCATTTTTCTACTATGTAAGAAATAAAGTGGCTTCCATTTGATTTTAGAGCTGAATCATATGTTTCTTTACATAAAGCATAAGAGAGTCATAAAATATAATAGAGCATTTGCTTTGTACTCTTGTTGTAGCTTGCTTTTTACAATAGGACCCACCTTTATTTATAGAAACTTATTTATCTTTACTCCCATGAGGCCAAATGAGAGTCCTTAATATTTGAAACTACAATAAAGCATTTAGCTTTATGAAAGGGGCCCACCGCATTTATAGAAACTTAATATTTTAATAAAAGACACATCTTTTAAAACTCCTATGAAACACTTGCATTAATAAAATAAAATGAAACATTTAATCTTTCTCTTCTTGGGCTCAACCACGTGGTTGCATCCGTGCTTTCCTTTGTCTCTCCTTGCAGCGCTTGAGCCACTTGGCACCCTCCGAGAGTCTCTATAGAAACTTTTATTGCTTCTCCTCTTTTATTCATGGTGAGGAGTAAGAATCAAATTTTAATAGACCTTTCACTTTATTATTTGCTATAACCCACATCATTAAAATGATACTTAATCATATTTAAATCTTCCTTTATCTCATGTACTGCAAATGAGACCTTATGCATTTATTAAAATAAGGCATTTTAATTTTATGAAGAGAGGGCCCACCACATCAAAAAAAACTCAATATTTTAATAAAAGACATAGCCTCTCTAAAGATTCACGTGACTTCCATAGAATTTTTATAAAATGAAATAAAACATTTTATTTTTCTCTCTTCGGGCTCAACCATGTGGTGGACTCCGCTCATCTTTATTTTTCCTCAACTCCCACAGCTTCCACATGGTGGCTTCCGCTAGTTCCTTAAGCTACTCTCTCTTTGCATTCTCTTCAAACACGTGGTGACCTCTGATGCTTTCCTTTGCTTTTTTCTCTTAGGTTGCTTTTGATGATGGCACGTGCCATTACTAATAACTTGAGCATTTAAAATGAAAATTGTGTCTTCTTTATGAATATGGCTAAGCATTGAATTTTTGAAATGGTGTAAAAAAATTGTCACCAGTTCTTGGTGACTGGATGGGAAAATAGGCTTGCCTATTTGAATCTCAGAATCTTTGGTTTTATAGATTAGTGCCTTATTTATTGGGCAATAGAGCCAAATGTCTTAAACTGAAACATCCAATTGAAAACAGAGTGGCTCCCAGACTATGTGCCACCATAACTAATACACAGCTGCCCAGAAACATCATTGAAGCTAAAACTGAAGCACTGCTAAACAAAATATCTCTCTTAACTGAAACCAATACTGATAACCACTGAAAATGACCATTAAATTTGAAACATGGCTGAACCATAGAAATTGACCATTAAATTTGAAACATGGCTGAACCATAGAAACTAACCATTATGAACTGTATCACAAGACCTCTTTTGCAGCAGAGACTTATTGAAAACAAAACAACTAAAATATGAAAACTAATACTACTGCTATAGCTTATTTTGAAAACTAAAACTAAAATACTAGCAACTGAAACACACAGGGATATGCCCATTCACCAGAATGGAGAAATAACTACCTGATCTGATGATATCGCTCTAGTGGCTCCACATTGCACTGAGAATAGTCCAAACAAAATGCATGAAGAAAAATAACTAGAATTTGTACCTTTTCACCTTCCTACATTCCGGAGGTTTAGCATTTGCATGAAAATACTAGTTAGGCTGATATGTATGCTATACTTTCTTGAGCGGATGGTGGGAAGGGAAAATGAAGTGAATAAGTTCACCTCTTTGCTTGTGTGTGAAAGCATTTATGATCTTGGGCTTCTTAATGAGTTCCCCTGATTGCACTTCTATATACTCATAATCCATATTGGCTGCAAACTCTAGCTGGAAGGTGACAGAGCTGGCAAGAACTGTCATGAATCTGATTGGCACTTCTTCTTGAATGAAGAACGGAGTATGATGAGACTCTATGTTCAAATCTTTGCCACTTATGTCTCTACATCATTATCATGGGGGCCACTTTTTGTTTCATCATGATTACCTAATTTTGAACAGAAATCCTCTAGATCATCCCAAAAAGAATCATTCTCAGACTCATCTTCACCTTTTTGCACAAGCAGACCTACCTTTTGTTTTTCTACAAACTGAGGCAAAGAATTTATATCTTCTAATGAATAGTACTTTTCAGCTTCTAGAATGAAGCCATTGTCATTTGTCTCATCTTCCCTTTCATGTGACAGTGCCCCTGAATCATCTCCTTCAAGATGTAAAAAATTCTGACAAAAAGATTGCCCCTCATTTGTAGACTTGGTAGTAACTTCCTTTGCAACTTTTGCTTCTAGATGTGTGAACTGTTGATCATATCTTGCCCAGTACTTTTTAGCTTCAAAGCACCTCTTGAACTACTTTTCATTTTCTAGAAGTTGTAATTCATAAGTAATTTTTGGATTTCTTTTATCAATTAACTGAGTTTCTAAGTTACATGTTGCCATAGGTGCATGATGTTGATAACTAGAAGGACATTCTGAATAGATAGGAGCCACCTTCTTGCTTGCATTTTGATCTTTTATAGTCAAATATTCTTTAATGTCAAAATGACAAAGAACTTGACCGATGGTTGTTATTGGCTAATTTGTAGCTTCAAAGGTTTGTACAATATAATTTTCAAAATGATTGGGTCTATGTTGAGCATGCAGGAGGATCTCTTCAATAAACTGGTTAGATTGATATTACTATTCACACAGACTTTGAGGCATAAATTAGGGATCAACCTGATATGGGGCTTGACCTTTAACTCATTAAGCTCCTGGGCAAAATATTTTAAGAGTTCTTTTACCTCCATCATCTCCTTATGATTTGATGAATCAGCAGGGAGGGTGGGTGGACTACAATTTATATGCACTTGGCTATAAGAAAGAGGGTGAGATAGGTAATTGGTATGCAGCATCAAAGGTGTTAAAGGCAAAGGAGGAAGTTTACCAGCTTCAATGAGATTATTTTCAGCTCTAATAGCCAAATCATATGATTGGGGAAGAGTGTCACCTCCTAGGGCTTGTATCATGATAGATATTTCAACGTCTAAAGCCTTTAAATAATAAAGAAATGCAAAGACTGGAGGAGGCCTCGTGTCAATAGAAAATTTCTTCCATACCTTGTCAAATCTTGAATTAAAGTCATGTATGGGCTCCATAGGATGTCTCTTGATGGTGATGAGATTCTGGGTAGGAGTGCCAACATCTATCCTCTCTTTGAATTGATTGTAGATGAGTCTACCAAGCTGATCCCATCCAATGATTGAACCGCATGTCAAAGTTCTCTACCATTCTTTTTCTTTGCCCTTGAAAGAAGATGCAAGCAACAAGAGGGCATGATTCTTAGTTGTGACATTGTGAATGGAGCATAAATTGGCTACATCTTGAATATGATCTACAGGAGAAACTGAGCCATCTCCAAGAAAGTGAGGCAGTGCCTTCCATGATGTGTTAGGAACTTGACCCTGCTGCTGAAGAACAAGAGGACTTGAATCCCAAGTCACAAAGGGAAATCCCTTTGAATATTCAAATGCACATAGATACCAGGCACTGCCATGGTTAGCAGAAGCAAAGACCTAAGAGAGAACCCTTAGTAGAGTTTCCAAATGGATGATTCATGCTCCTATAAATAGATACTTCTATGATTTTCTATCAAAACCATAGAATACAGGGCAAAGATTCAGTGAAAACAAAGACCCAAGTCTTTGATTCTAGTCCCACTGGGCATGCCAAAAAAATTTGATGCATAAATCTATGGGTTTAATCCAGCAGCAACATGGGAAGTTTCAAGGATGTAGGATTGACCCCAGAAACAACCTCTAGATTTTAAGGAAGCTAGCTCTTCTATTTTCAGTGGGAGTTTGGGAAAAAGGTTAGAAGGAAAATGAGATTTGCATAAATAAATGCCTAAATCTAAGGCGATACGTTAGATTAAAATGACTACCCAGTTGCATAGTGTTTAAACCTTAACAGATCTAACTAGAAGATTAAAGAGCAAAGATGTATGATTAAACCTAGTTTGTAAACAGATTAAACAAAGGAAAAAGAAATAGAGAGATTAGAAACCAGAAATAGAGACACCCAGGTATGCATAGAATGATATTTCTTATTATTTGAATAATAACAAATTACATAGGCTGAAATAGCACAAAATAAAATGTCACATCCTTATGGAAGAAAGAATTGCTAAGGCAAAAGAAAATTTTTACTGCTGCTCTAAAACTCTCTGATCTAAAAATATGTGGAACTCTGTATATCCCCCAAACTCTGTCTCAGATCTACATTTTATAAGCCTAGAAAATGAAAGAAAAAATCTCTGTAACTACCCATAAAATATGGCACAAAATCTGACAATGATTCTGGCAAATGCAACTGAACTAGTTGTTCCGTTTTCCTCCATGGCTAAAAATAAATATCTCTGTTGTCTTATCTTTGGCCTGCATGAGAAAATACCTTCTCTCATTCTCCATTTTGCTACTATGTAAGAAATAAAGTGGTTGCCGTTTGATTTTAGGGCTAAATCAAATGTTTCTTTACATAAAGCATAAGAGAATCATAAAATATAATAGAGAATTTGCTTTGTCCTCTTACTGTAGCTTTCTTTTAAAAATGGGACCTACCTTTATTTATAGAAACTTATTTATCTTTACTCCCATGAGGCCAAATGAGAGTCCTTAATATTTCAAACTACAATAAAGCATTTAACTTTATGAAAGGGGCCCACAACAATTATAGAAACTTAATATTTTAATAAGAGACATAGGTTCTTTTAAAACTCCCGTGAAACACTTGGATTAATAAAATAAAATAAAATAAAGCATTTAATCTTCCTCTTTTTGGGCTCGACCACGTGGTTGCATCCATGATTTCTTTTGCCTCTCCTTGTAGCACTTGAGCCACTTGGCACCCTCCGGGAGTCTCTTTAGAAACTTTTATTGTTGCTCCTCTTTTATTCACGGTGAGAAGTAAGAATCAAATTTTACTAAAGTTTTCACTTTATTATTTGCTGCAACCCACATCACTAAAATGATACTTAATCATATTTAAATCTATCTCCCAGGGTGCAAATGAGACCTTATGCATTTATTAAAATAAGGCATTTTAATTTTCTGAAGAAAGGGCCCACCGCATCAAAAGAAACTTAATATTTTAATAAAAGACTTAGCCTCTCTAAAGATTCATGTGACTCCCATAGAATTTTTATAAAATGAAATAAAACATTTTATTTTTCTTTCTTCGGGCTCAACCATGTGGTGGACTCCGCTCATCTTTATTTTTCCTCAACTCCCGCAGCTTCCATGTGGTGGCTTCTGCTAGTCCCTTGAGCTGCTCTCTCTTTGCATTCTCTTGGGACACGTGGTAACCTCTGATGCTTGCCTTTGCTTTTTTTTCTTAGGTTGCTTTTGAGGATGGCCCGTGCCATTACTAATAACTTGAGCATTAAAAATGAAAGTTGTGTCCTCTTTATGAATATGGCTAAGCATTGAATTTTTGAAATAGTGTAAAAAATTTGCCAAAAATGAACTAGAAAATGAAACAAAACCAAAGAAATACAAATATTTTTGGTTGATGCAAGATTGCTCTACAACTTAGGATGCTCCTACATCAAGACCCTTGGAAGAAAAATATTATATGCTCTATTTTGTTCTTTATATTGACCAGAATTCAATAAAAATCAATGTTAGGCAAGAAATATACCAGGGGTACAAAGATTAGGGCATGTAATTAGAAATTTTTTCATTACAATTAAATTATGTTTGAGAAGTATAATTAACCAATATAAAAATAGAATCACAAAAACTATTACACTCTTAATTGATGGGAATATCACATCTCTGCATAGCATAATCCACGTTGGTTTGATTCAATTTACTTTGATCATGAAGAGTTGCTCCATTAGAAAATAGATAGGGTTAGAGTTAGAATTAGGGTTACTGAATTATGGTAAGCATTAGAGTTACAATTAGAGTTAGGGTTAGAGTTAGGGTTAGAATTCCACTTTGGCTAGGGATAAAATCATAATTCAAATTACGATTAAGGGGTTAGAATTAGAGTTATAGTTAGGTTAGACATAGGATTATAATTAGAATTACAGTTAGAGTTAGGGCTAGGGTTAGTATTAGGGTTCCTATTAGAATTAGAGTTATAGTTAAAGTGGGTTACTATTAGAATTAGGGTTCAAATTAGAGTTAGTTTTAGAGTTCAATTAGGGTTAAGGTTTGTATGAAGGTTACGGTTAGTGTTTGAATTATAGTTAGGCTTAGGATTAGAGTTTGGGTTTGGGTTAGGGTTAAAATTAGAGCTATGTTTAGGGTTAGAATAAGGGTTAGGGTTAGGGTTAGGGTTAGGCTTCAAATTAGGATTAAGGTTATGGTTAGAATTATAATTAGGATTGGGGTTAGGGTTATAATTAAGGTTATGACTATAAATAAGGTTAATGTTAGAATTAAAGTTAGGATTAGGGTTGCAATTAGGGTTAAGTCTAGTATGAAGGTTACAGGGTTTCAATTAGGATTAAACTAAGTGTTAAGATTAGAGCTATGTTTAGGGTTAGAACAAGGGTAAGGGTTAAGGTAGGGGTTAGAATTATGGTTATGGTTAGGATTAGTATTAGGGTTATGGCTATTGTTAGAATTAGGGTTAGAGATCAACATTGAGATTAAAATATTCCTTAAAAATAGGTACCCTTATTCTAAATCTAACCCTAACCCTAATTCTAACCTAAACACTAACCCTAATCCTAATTTTAATCCCTAACTCTAACACTAAATATAATTATATTTATAATTATTATATATATTATGCAATATTATCATAATATATCTAACCTATATTATAATTACACCGAGAGGCAT
The DNA here is from genome assembly GCA_027924645.1 of Cunninghamia lanceolata. Classification (NCBI taxonomy): domain Eukaryota; kingdom Viridiplantae; phylum Streptophyta; class Pinopsida; order Cupressales; family Cupressaceae; genus Cunninghamia; species Cunninghamia lanceolata. The sequence goes on from BSBN01000221.1 coordinate 6,425,535, forward strand.
AACCTATAGTGACAACAAGGGGTAGAAAGGGGTAGAATGAGATGCGTGTAAATAAAAAAATGTTAACTATTTCAATTAAATGGTGGACAAATAAAACAATAAATAAGGATTAATTAAAAAAGTTCCAATAAATAAAACAATTATAAAAGTGAATTAAAAGTGAATTATTATTTTATTTATTGAAGAAGGGCAAAAGTGAATTGAAATGTAAGTACATTATATTTGATAGATTTAGATTTTACTACACAATCATTAATTTTGTTAAAGTGCCAACAAAAGTGAATTATTATTTTATTTATTGAAGAAGGGCAAAAATGAATTGAAAGGTAAGTACATTATATTTGATAGATTTAGATTTTGCTACATAATTATTAATTTTGTTATATTTACTCTATAGTTTTTTTAAAATTTTACGAATCATTCCAATCCATAAATTGATGGTTCAATACATATATTTTTGAAAAAAACACTATATTTTTTTTGTAGATGTCTCTCTGCATCTTTTACATAGATTTTTATAAAGATAGGTATACTAGTATTATATTATATAATTATAATAATTTTTAAGATATATAATATAGTTAGAATTAGGCTTGATACTCCTCCTTCTCATGGGTCTATTTTTTAATCACTCATTCAAACTTGTGTAATCTTAAATATATATTTTTAAATATATGTATGCTAGTACTACCTTATCCCTAGCATGTCTAATCTTACATCCCATAAAACTCAATACTTTTGTGCTTATCATAAAATATATGGACATTCTATAAATAAATGTCTTATATTCAAGCATAATATCAAGACATCATAGATAAAAGTTGGGATGAACATGAAGATTACACATTGAAACAAGAGAAATAAAAGAATTACCTAATGTGACACAAATTAATTATCTACAAGAGACATGATATAAAACAAGAAGGAAACCATACCATTTTAAAATATATTAAACTTACAAATAACTATATAATGGTGGTTTTAAATATGGAAAGTACATATTTTTAAAATTTGAATATGAAGTAATAGATTTACAAAATTTATTGTAGTTTTGAATCTGGAGACAACTTTTTAAAAGTACAAAATTTTAATTCCATTAATAAATAGATTTACAATATTTTGTTTATTTTTTAAGTATTTAAAAATATATCTTTTATTTTTAATTCAATAAAAATATTTATTTATAATTTTAAAATTGAGAGAAATAAATATGTGATTTGAAATGTATTAACATATTAAAATGTATAAATAATTTTTCATATATGCTAAGAATTAACAATTAACAATAAATATTAATTACTAAAAAATCATAATTTATTTAAAGTATTTTAAAAAGAATAGGAATCTAACATTTAAAAAAAATTCTTCATAATTATCAAATTTCATCAATTACATAACAAAAAGATTATAAAAGATCAATATAACTAGCATACCTATATTTTAAAAACATATCTAAAGTACTTTAGATAATTTTTTTAAATATAGGTATGCTAGAAGCATCCCAACACCAAGCCTAATTATAAGTATATAAAATAATTATATAATATAATATTATAATATAGATTAAATATATTATAATAATATAATATATAATAATAATATTATTATATAATATTTTATTATCATTATAATATAATGATTAAAAATATATATTATATTATATTGTATTATATTAGGGTTAGGGTTACTGTTCAAGTTAGAATTACGGTTACGATTAGGATTAGAGTTAGGGCCATAATTAGGGTTATAATTACTATTAGTTTAGAGTTAGGATTTGAATGAAGGTAAGGTTTAGAATAAGGGTTTTATCTAGGGTTAGATATATGGTTAGATTTATAAATAGGGTTTTTGTTAAGCTAAGAACCAAGGTTAGATTAGAATTAGGGTTAGATTGAGGGTTATGATTGAAACTTTGATTTACATCATAATTACTGCATGCTTAAAATTAGCATTAGAATTAGGGGTTATTATTACAATTAGGGTTTTTATCATGATTATAATTGGGGTTAGAGTTAGACTTAGGATTATTGTTAAAATCAAGGTTAGAATAAAGTTTTAATTTAATTAGGGTTATAGTTGTGTTTATAAATCTAGTTATATTTAACGTTTTGTTTATGTACCAAATAATGGTTAAGGTTAGTCTTAGGTTTAGAGTTATGATTTGAATTAAGGTAAGGTTTAGAATTAGGATTTTGTTTAGTTATTGCAGCTGCATGATTCACTAGGAAGATGGTATGCTTGTAGGTGCTAAGAGGAAGGAAAATGAGATATTTAGCAGGAATATAGGTAGCCTAATTATAAGTATATAAAAAATTATATAATATAATATTATAATATAGATTAAATATATTATAATAATATAATATATAATAATATTATTATATAATATATTATATTATATTGGGGTTAGGGTTAGTTTTCAAGTTAGAATTTAGAATGATTAGTTTAGAGTTGGGATTTGAATGAAGGTAAGGTTTAGAATTAGGGTTTTATTTAGGGTTAGATATTGTGTTAGTCTTATAACACAATGGTAAGTGGAAACATGGTTAGATTTACAATAGGGTTTTGGTTAAGCTTAGAACCAAGGTTAGATTAAAATTAGGGTTAGATTGGGTTTTGATTGAAACTTTGATCTAGGTCATAATTATTGTCATGCTTAAAATTAGGGTTAGAATTAAGGGTTATTATTACAATAAGGGTTAGAGTTAGACTTAGGGTTATGCTAAAAATTAAGGTTAGAATAAAGTTTTAATCTAATTAGGGTTATAGTTGTGTTTATAAATCTAGTTACATTTAATGTTTTGTTCATGCACCAAATAATGGTTAAGGTTAGTGTAAGGTTTAGAGTTAGGATTTGAATGAAGGTAAGGTTTAGAATTAGAGTTTTCTTCAGGTATTGAGTTAGGGTTGGGCTTATAAATAGGGATAGATATAGCATTACTTGTAAATTTGTCATCTTTATTGTAGCTACAGGATTCACCTGGAAGATGGTATGGAAGTAGGTGCTAAGAGTAAGGAAAATGAGATATTTAGCAAGAATATAGGTATGTTAGTAGCATCCCAATGGCAAGCCTAATTATAAGTATATAAAATAATTATATGCTATAATATTATAATATAGATTAAATATATTATAATAATATAATATATAATAATATTAGTATAATTCTAATATAATAATTAAAAATATATAACATATTATATTATATTAGGGTTAGGGTTAGTGTTCATTTTAGAATTATAGTTATGATTAGGAGTTAGGGCCATAATTAGGGTTATAATTATGATTAGTTTAGAGTTAGGATTTGAATGAAGATAAGGTTTAGAATTAGGGTTTTTTCTAGGGTTAGATATTGTATTAGTCTTATAAAAGAATGGTAAGTGTGATCTTACAACTATGGTTATAAATATGGTTAGATTTAGAAATATGGGTTTGGTCAAGCTAAGAACCAAGGTTAGATTATGTGTGAGTGGAAGTCCAAGATCATGGAAGTAGAAATCAAACATGAATGCAATGTATTAAAAATGAATAGAATTGATTTACAACTGAAGTGGTATAAATAGGTGAAGCTTGAGGAACAAGTCTCCATGAGAGTAGGAAAGGTGGCAAAAATGGAACCAAGAGAATAGCTCAAGGTCCAACCACCCTCAAATGTAGCAGCGATGTGTCAAATAGAGGTGACACATCTACTAACGACACATAGAGTGGAATTAGTCTTTCCACATGTGAGGCAAACCGCCTAACTATGGTTATGTTAGGAATAACTCATGTGAGTTATACACCAACACCCCCCTTAAGCATAGCTTAGGTGGGTTTATGAAATATGAGTCTCGGTTGTGTGCCATTTTAGCTACTTATTTACAAAATATCTCTCATAAAATGGAGAGAGAAAGAAAGAGAACCCTATGGAAAAAAAATTTTCCTCCTAAATAGAGAAAACGAAGGGAGGACTTTAGATGGCCCCTCAAGATGATGATGATGCTGATGTAGACCCAGATGCTGATGTTGTGAACTTTCCAAGCAGAATATTTTGTAAATTCTATATTTTTTGAATATTTAGAAAAATAGACAAATTATCTCCAATGTGTATAGAAGTTGGTATACTGAAGCCTGATAAAAGGATGTGCATATGTGCACATGCGAGTGAGATAAAGAATTTGTGCATTTCTTTGAGAAGTGATTGTTCCCCATTACACTTTATAATTCAATGTATATATATACAATTCCCAATTTTCATGATTGTTACACAAGTGATTTTTATTTGACACTTTTTTTTGAAGTGCAAGTACAACAAGATAGCTTTATTAGAGTCCTAATAATCAGCTATATTGAGCCAACTGAGCTGAGCCTCGAATTGATACTAGGCTTTGAGTTAATTTCTTCTTCATCAATTGTAAAGTGTGAAAATATGAAGCATCTAGAGTGAATTCTACTATCTTTTCAGAATCGGTAAGTGCATACATTGAGAGATAATTTTTGACATCATAATACTATTGGTTCATTAAAATCTTATAGATTCTACAAGGTTTTAGTTTTATAAACATTTCCAAAAATGACCCATTGGTTTAACTCTATTTTAGATGGTGGAATTTTTATCTCTTTTTTATCCCTATTAGAGTTTATGAATAGATTTAGTTTTAAACTTAATTTTGGGAATTAAGGTGGTGCTTTAGTGATAGAAGAAGTGATTGTGTGCACTCTTCTAACTTATCTACCCCCCTTAAAGTAGAAATTTATAAGTAGTGCATGACATGAATACAACAAGACTTTTCCTTTTTATTTCTCCCAAAGAAGTGTTTTTAAGAACCCTAAACCTAGCTTAATTTGGCACTTTATAATGATAGTAAATTGACAAGCTAGAATAATAGAGGACAAAAAATTAGGCACTTTTGAATGGTTTGATTTCCCGCCATAGCCAAAATTCCATCAATGAGAGCGCCAACATGGCGTGAATGTCATAGAAAGAGGTCGCGGGAGGGCGTGAGGAGAGGCAGTGTTGAGGACTACAAAACTGGGGTGAAAATGCCACAAAATCTGCTTGTGATGTGGTGTTCATTGCCATGTGATGGGGTGGTGACTGTGATGAGGGTGTCGAACCTCTTTGGAGGCTCCATTTGATGCAGATACAGGTTGATTTTGTCCTCCCGTTGAGCAAAGAGCTTGGCCTCTATGTGAGGCACGTTGAGCAGAGGGGTTTGCCTCTTTGTGAGGCACGTCACAAAATATTAATTGGCCTTGTGTGAGGCTCAAATACCATAAAAAAGTGCCTTCGTGTGAGGTTTTTCTTAGCAATGATTCAACCTCACTGTGGTGAGGGTCGATGAGCTTTACCAATGACAATTATAACCTACTAAAACAAACCCATTTCAAATGTTCTTTGAGACAAAATTTTACCTCATCAATATGCAGTGATAGAAGGCTACCTCCTCGATATGCAGTGAGCGTGCAAGAGAGATTGCAAAGATTCACCAATCAACGAGCAAACGATTCAATGCTATTCCACTCACTCTGATACCATGTGCAAGCAGAAGTCCAAGATCATGGAAGCAAGGGAAAAATAAAAGGAAAAAAAGTAATAATATAAGTCGAAACAAACAAAACATGTATTGCTCCAGACTAGAGCAACGCCTGTAGCTGGAGGTGCGGTTCAGCCAGGAACGATACTCCCAAGAAATTCTCTTTTAGCCTGCATAAGAAGGTGAATCATTGTTAGTGCTTGCTTTTGTCTGTTGATCATGATTAGATGACAGTAATTGTATAAAAGAAGCCTAAGTAATGAAGAGAACAGACCTCAAGAAGTAGATGTTTCAAAAAGTAAGAACTTTGTAAGCGACCTTCTCCTTGGATCGTTGTTGGCTTGGATGCCACTTTTTAGCCACCACCAAATCAATAAAACAAAACCAGAAGAATAATAGATATTTCAAAAGGAAAGAGAGACTTAGTTTGTTTAGGGTATGTAGAAGAGGCGCGGCTCTGCAACAGCTGCCGTGGCCTCTGTGCCCCTAAGGAGCATTCTTCTGTGGAATAACTCAACTCTGGAACCTCGTCTGGGAAAATGGACTGAGAAGCGAACCAGAAACATCCCTCAAAATAATAGGAAAAAAAAAGAAAGAGGAGAGTAATATTTCTGGGCAAGTTGGTTGTTCCTCAATACTTATCTACCGTGTCTGTTGAAGGTCTTAGCCAGAACTTGTATTAAATGCAATCTTTCTTTCTAATATTTTAACCTTGGAAGCAACTCCTGTGTTACCTTTATATACTTTTCACTGTTTTCAATATTTACTGAAGGTCTTTTCGTGCAATTTTGTTTTTGTATTCTTTCAGATCGATTCTGTCATCATTTTTCTCTGGCTTCAAATCTCAATCTTGAAACATGAGATTTCTAATAGGACATCTTAAATGGCGGCAACTATTGCAACTTCTTCATTACTGCTTGCATCCTGTAAACTCTCTTATGGAAGGGACTGTAACATGATTCCCACCTACGATATCTACTTGGCACAAGCACTTCAGATTTTTTTTGCAAAAATTTCAGGTGCTAAGTATGGAAAACATACAGTTAAGTATAGAAAACATGACTTCCACCTACTATATCTACTTGGCACAATCCCACCACTGCCAGTTTTGCAGAAAATAGCATACAGTTCTTAAGTGTTCCAAAATCATTGAAGGAAGCTGGTTAATATGAAGTTCATGTTATGAAATTAAAATAGCATCTATTATGTGTTGGAAAAAATGTTTAGATAGTTAAGATATATAATTCACATGAGGCTGAGGATAAACAAACGATTTATAAAATTTATCTCAATTTTTTCAATCAGAGGAAACAAGTCACATAGTTCTGTATATAATTAAGGGTGAGTGTTTAACTACTCACCAAATACTCCTCTTCCCCCTTCTCCCACGCTTTGACAACCTATATAGTTGTTTTTAATACAGACTCTTCAAACTAAAACCCTACCACTTAAATTTTTCTATATCATTAAACTTAACTCTAGCCACTTTAGCTTATCATAAATTTGGGTGGTTTAAAGCAAACTCTTACTTCCTTAGCAACATGCACTTTGCCCGTTGAGCAAAGCAACTTCATCTTTAGGGATCCAAACCTGTCGTCTCTTCTTGTCTGCAAGAGCTTCTTTTCCTCATGAACAGCCTTCTCCGTGTGTTGTTCTTCTTGCTGTTCTTTAAGGTGCTTCATTGAAATTTAGGGTTTTTGACTATGAAAATCTTAAACTTCAATAAAACACATGCGAGAACAGCAAGGAAAAAAAAAATTTGCAGGCAGATAGAGAAGATCTGACAAACAATGGACGATGTGGAGATTTTTTCTCATTACTGTTTCTTAATTCTGAAGATTGTTCGCTGCAGGGGGAAAAATGTGTCATAGTCATGGTCACTATCCAAGAAAAGTAAAAAAAACCTGCATAATGTTTAACATAATCTGTATGCTATGAGATTTGAGATTTACATATGGTGAATGAGATTTTTAAAGGACTAGGGTTATTTATTCCAGACGAAACTAGGGTTTTCGCCGAGTTTTAGATGCAGACATATATACACAGCTGTCTGCTGTACCTACAAACAAGAAAATCCTTCACCCCCATCCAACACGTCTGTTGTGCATTTTTTTTTTTTTAAGCAGAACATAGATATTAAAGAGGAAATAAGCAGAGAGTACAACAAATATTGAGTGTCAAGTCCCGAGGACCAGAGAAATAATACATATCAAAGCTCTTAACAGAGCCGAACAAACCCAAATAACACAAAAGCAGTCCTTTTCACCTTGAAAGAACTAAACCAAAACCAACCAGGAAAACATACTTGACCCAGGCCGTAACGGAAAAGAGAGAAAACACGGACGCCGCACATCCCAACAGAAGCACTGAAGACTGCTCCAAGCCCGAACCACCAAAAAAGATCGCCACCATCACCGAGAGACCACATGGGAAGGGAGACCAAAACTGTGAAACACGACGCCAAAAAAATGGACAGAGCCATTAAAACCAAGACAGAAACACCACACCCCTGCCACCATTCTCACGCCGCTGCCGAGCTGCTGGGAGGTGCTGATCATCGATCAGGACAGCCACATCCGGATAGAAGCCTTGTTCAGGATCCTCAAAGGCATATTGAGGCATCCCCGGGGCTAAATCAGGAGAGTGAACCCTTAGAAAACAGATAGCAAAAAAGACGTCCTTGATTCTGGAGGCTTTTTTCTTGGTCACAAGAAAGCAATGCGACTGTACAACATTATCCAGTTCATGACTGCACAGGGATTTAATGCTGTTTTGCAAGGCATGGTAGATAGTTTGCTGAGAGGCGAACGCAGCGAGGCAAGATTGAAGAGCCCGCCAATAAGGGTGTCACCCTGATCCATACTATAGTCAGCCACCGCAGATTCCCATCTGTCCACCGTGTAGAGATTTTTGGCAAAAAGCCCCACCGCAAGCGAGTGCACAAACTCCCCGTCAACCACTAAGTCCATTATTGTAGACAGGAGCTGAGATACGACGTCTGAGAAATTTAACACTCGACCTTCGTAACCTCTGATCCAGGCATGGCCGACTATGTTCCTGGCAGCAAATTGCATTAGAGTACAATCCCAATCAAGGAGGGACATTAAATCTGCCGCTTTCACCCTGCCTCTGATCTCAGGCTCCCATTCCAAAACTGGGAAAAATAGCCTTTGATTAAGGCGTATGTCTGCCATTAGCACCTTAGCACTGAGAAAATAGGGCCCGAAAATCTAAAACACGCAGAAACCCCGGGGGCTGAAAGCTTAATGACAGAGATTAGGGAACAGCAACCAACCAACGAGCCAACAAACAACAAATAAGGAGCAAGGGCCTAATAAAGGTCAGATGATGACGATGACATCACAGAGTCAGAAGCCCTTAACGGATGAGCTGAGGGGCCGCCTCGGAGAAGGGACAAGCTGTAGCCGTAAACTCCTTGGAGTCCTTATTTAATATATGTGTCATAATGCCATATCACCTCTCTTAATGGGATAGATATTCTGTGATCAGTAGTCCCCCCCTATAAACCATTTTGAAGCTAACATCATTTAAACTCAGAACACTAAATGTAGCGGTAAGCAGCTTGTGTCCTCTGTTGTGCATTTAATGCATGGGGCTGCTAGAATCCTGGGAAAAGCAGCTTCTCACTACAGGAATTATCTGACAATTCTTCGCACGCCACCGCCCTTCCAAGATATCTATGCGAATTAAACTTTGACCCTCTGGCAGACAAACGCCTAACTCTATCATGATATTATCGTTGTTATGATTGTTATAATTGGCGATATTTTAATGCAAGCTGACGTGTCTCAAAAATAGCATCATCCAGGTATTATCTATCGATCAGACACGCGATATTTTAATACAAGCACCAAATTTACCATAAGGCCCACTACATAAACTATTGTTTATGATATTTTATATCTAAGAACGGATAAATCCGTAGATTTTGGCTTGAATTTTACCCCATAAAACAGGAGCTTAAAAATGGTAAGTATAACTCTCCAATTTTACCCCATAAAATAGGAGATTAAAGATGGTAAGTATAACTTCCACTTAAGTAACCAAAGCAGAGCTAAAATGACTTAACTATAAATATCTTTCCATATTTTTCATCTTAGTTTTCTTTTATTCCTATAATTGTTTTCATATACTGCCCTTATTTTCTTTTATTCATATAATCAAGAAGGTTTCATATAGATACATTCCTTTATATTTATGCATGTATTTTTTTCTCACATACATACATATATATATATACATACATGTTCTTACTTTTTATAAACTTTTATTCATATAATCTGTAAGGCTTCATATATCTACATTCCTTTATATTTATGTATTTTTTTCTATCACACACATATATATTCACATATATATACATACATGTTACTTTTTTGAAAATACTTTTTCTGTGATCAACAAATTGATATTCATTCATTCATACATTTATTTTTATTTATATAATTATATATTTTCAATTATTCACATATTTACATTTTTATTTCTTATATTATTCATATATTGGTATTGTCTCTTTATTTGGTTTTAATTTTTATCATTATTTTTTTACTTAATTGTCTCCTCTCTACTACGTCTTGACATGGTTGGTATATGTGGGTTTCAACATATATATGTTTTAATTAATTAACTTTGGTTGTTGATTTTTGTGTTCTTACTTGTTCTTCAGTTAGTTTTAGGTTACAATTTATTTATTTTTGCTGGCTCAATCTTTATCATAGATCAGGAGTGTGATCTGAAATGTTGATGATAAAAACTATTTCTCTTGATTTTCAATTTTTTTTACAAAAAGACTGTAGTACACTTATAATAACACTGCATCCACTCTTCTGTTCCTATTTCTATCAACTTTTGATTGGCAGGAACCTAACGCAATGTGTCTCTTGTTTAACATGTCTAACTATTTAATTATTTTTTTAATTTACTATTCTTAACACGGCCATAAAATTTCACCCCTAAACATAATTAAGATGTATAAAAAAAATTTCATACATATTATGAATTAACAATTAACAATAAATATTAATTGCTAAAAATTCATAATTTATTTGAAGTATTTTAAAAATAATAAGAATCTAACATTTAAAAAAAATCTTTATAATTATCAAATTTCATCAATTACATAACAAAAAGTTTATTAAAAATCAATATAATTATCTAATTTATAAATTATATAATTAAAAATCTATAAGTAATAACCATTACATAACATCAATCACCATAATCTTCCTCCCAGTTTTCTTATTAACTGACAAGGAATGAGGCTGGGTTCAAATGACACCATCCTCTTGTTAACCCTCTGTTTAATGTTTTTAATTGGAGGAAGGCGTTGCCAAAACCCTTCCCTTAAATTATATGCGAACACCTTTAGAAGACGTTCACTACCATACAGACTGCTAAAGCACAGGTAATCTCCCACACAAACACACTGCCGATGCCACCATTCTGCATCAAGATATTGAGGAAGAGTGTTTGAAGGCATTCTTGCAAACACTTTCCACTTCCAAACCAACTTATCTTGGTCGTCCTGAAACAACTCCCAGATAACAATACCCACAGCGTTTTGCAAAGTATGTGGGTCAATACCCATCTCGTGATCACGTCGGCGTACAGGCACGCTGACTACATAGAATTCGTTAACCGTGTGTCCGTACGGAATCCTTACTAGCACATTGTCTGACGGATCCTTAAATGTCGCTACCACAAGAACGGACGACCCATATGCAACTGTAGATATAACATTCACATTCTCATCTACAACCAGTTCGCGGGGTAATGGAGCTATTCTAACAGGCTTAATAAAATCATCTTGGATATTATAACCAGCAATAGAAATAGGCGAATAAGCCGTCCAGAAAATAACGCCATTGCACTGAACCATATCCTTACCTAATTCCTCCCTTTCTGCCGCAATCTGAAATTTAATCCTCCATGAATTTTGAAAATAATGGTAGATCTGGAAGGAGGAAGTTTTATAGATCGAGCACACTACCAAATAGGGTTGTCCGTTTCCTCCTTGTACGATATGGCCATACTTGTCACACACATCGATTCCTATATCTGCATAAATTCTCATAAGCGGGTTGCAAGCACATAATGAGGAACCCCTTCGAATAAGCAGTAACCCCTGCGCTGCACTTGATAACTCGTGATAGTTCTCGTGACCTCTGACAGAATTTGGTAGAAAAGAGAGAGAGAGAGTCCTCCATATTTTTGTGGAAAAGCAGTAAGCCATACAATGCCATTTTCCATAATACTTTTCTTTACCGCAGATAAGAAGCCATGGACTTTTGGTGGGCAATGAAGACAGAAAACTGCGAGGACAAAATAGAATTCCATTCCTTGCAAACCATGCGAGAGCTGGAGATTGATTGTAGTGAAAGCTTTTCAAATATCAATTCCTGCATAGCTTGAGGCAGCCGAGATATACCACGCTGCTCTCCATCTCCTTCAACTGCTGCAACAAATTCTTGCTCCATTCCTTTCAGATCTAATGGCTTGTATTCTTACAACCCTGGATTAAGTATGCTTTTTTATTTTATCACGCTCTCCTATTCACTCCCTTTTATTGGTGTTTAACATGGAGTACTTTGCTTAATCAACGCGTAGTTATGATGCCCACCGTTGGGTTAAGAACAGCGAACTGGAGAAAATATAAATTAATATAAGTAAGATAAAAATAATTAAATTGATGACTGTATAATAAAATCTATAAAATATAATGCACTTACCATTGAAATAAGATTGTTGAATATACTTTGCTCCTTTTTATTTCATGTGATAAAAACATAATAAAATATAGTTTAATAAAATTTAATTTAAATTTATTCTATTTATAAAAATAAAGTGCCACTATATTTTATTAGAGTTTCGTTTTGTTTTCAGGATTGACTATATAGTAAAATCCATAAAATATAATGCACTTACCATTGAAATAAGATTGTTGAATATACTTTGGTGTGATAAAACCCTAATAAAATTTAATTTATTTATAAAAATAAAATGTCACTATATTTTATTAAGATTTCGTTTTGTTTTCTACACAATCAATTAAAACCCTAGCAAAAAAAATTAAAATCTAGCTAAATTAAAGTACATATTTTTACAACACAAAATTTTGATAAATAAGTCTTTTAATGGTAACTAAATTTGCAAATGCACGGATTTATTTTTTTACACATACAAGATTAACTATATAGCAAAATCTATAAAATATAATGTACTTACCATTGAAATAATATTGTTGAATATACTTTGCTCCTTTTTATTTCATGTGATAAAACCCTAATAAAATATAGTTTAATAAAAATTAATTTAAATTTAATTTATTTATAAAAATAAAGTGTCACTAATTTCATTTTGTTTTCTACACAATCAATTCAAACCTTATCTAAATAAAAAAAATTAAATGCTAGATAAATTAAATTACATATTTTACAACACAAAATTTTGATAAATAATTCTTTTAATGGTAATTAAATTTAGAAATGTAGGGATTTATTTTTTTATGCATACACGATTAACACCAGCAAATCATGAAATTCATACCTCTAATTTTTCGCTGCTTCTTTTTTATTTTCTGATTCTCCTCGAGTGATTATGTTTTTGGTTGTTTTCTTAGACATTTAAACATTTATGCTTTATATATGTTTAATTATTAATGTTTCATTTGTTGGCAACTACAAGCAATATGCAGTTAGATATGTAATTTTCTCTTTTTCAAATCAATATAAACTATAATCTTAAGAAGCAAAAAAAAGTCACAAATCACAAAGAAAATATACATGAAATAATACAAATAAAGTATATCATTTTATAATATATTATGTTATATATTTTATATACAAACAATATATATTAAAACTATGTTTATTCCCATATTCTTCCTTTTTAGTAATGTAAATTAGTAATTTTTTCAATATAATATTATAGTGTAAAGTTGTATAGTTTTTTATTATATAAGTCAGCAAAAACAAGGGGTTGAACCCTTACAACATCGAAAACAACCTATTACTAGTAGATAATAAGTAGCATTAGATAGACAACATAAAATAAAAAGAGAAACAAGACTAGAGAGATACATTCTCCCATCCTTTAGCTAGAAATTCAACAATTTCATCAAGTTTTTTAAATTTCTACATCTCCTCATCATTAGCTCAAGTCCCGTGTTCCTACAGTAGAGTCAGGTTGAGTGTCGTTGTGCGATAAAGCATGCTACTGATGAAATCTCCCAAAGAAGCAACCTTCTACTCTAGTTCTTTCATCCGACCCCTAAGGATAGCAATATCATAGCTCTAGTCATCTCCCTCCTCCTTAGTCTCCTCTCCAACCTCCTCTACAATTATCCTCTCCCCTTCACCAACATTTTCCATAGGATCACCCTCATCACCTCTCGAGTCATCTATCTATTTCCCTTCACCCTCTCTAGCAGCCTCATCAGAGATCTCTTGGATTTCAATGTCTTTGGAATTCAACTGATCATCTCCCTCAATGGAAGCTTTAGAAGCACTTTCAGAGTAATCGATTAATTTAGCCTACGGAGAAGGTGTATCAACAATTCTTCTTGACCTTCTTACCCCAGAAGAGAAACCCTCATTCTTATCTTTAGCAGACAATTTGGTTTTATGTTTATTCATAGGTCCCACAAAGTCATTGCTTAGATTCTTATGGGTCCCAACAATGTCCTCTACAATTTCACCACTAGCATCCATCTCCCTGAGTTTCTTTTCCCTACTTTTCACACTCCCTTGAGAAGCTGGAGTATGCATATCCTTCACCATGGTCTCCTCAATGGTCATAGAAAAAGAAACCCCTTTCAATTTTTGGGAATCAAGGGTATGACAAGCTTCCTCAGAAACGGTTGCAGTATTGGGGTGGGATTTAGCAGGGGCCTCAATACTTGGAGACAGAATTAGCTTAGGAGGTTCCAAAGAAAGATGAAAATTATATGATCAAAGGATTAGATCTTGACACAGAGGAACATGGCATTTAGAGGGTTTCTTTTCAAACTTAGCTTTGGCCCTAAAAATAGAGTGTTCTAGGGAAGACATCAAGAAAATAGGAAAACTAATAAAAGCATTACACCTAAAATGGTTAAGCAGAGGGAGGTGATAATTATAAAACCTAGTAAAATGACCTTCTAGTGTGAAGTACTTCATCAGAAGAAAACACATCTCATCCCATGGCTCCGACAACTTAGCCCACTCAAACCCTCCCTGGTAGGGAACTAATTCCTCTCCCTCCCCCAGAAAAAGCTTCTGGTAGAGAACTAAGCTCCTAGCAAATTAGTACCCTTAGTGGAAAGGCCAGTCGCCATGGCTATGAGTTGTTCAAAGATTTCAAAAGTAATTCTGCCCATAGTAACTGTGCGATTTTTCCACGAAAGGGCACAATGCACAAACAAGTTTTCATCAAAACCATTGAGGCATTCCAAAAAAGGACTGATGCCACTTTCCTTATAATAATACCAAACAACAACATTATCCTTAAATTCACAACAAGATATAGGCTCCATGCGAGTCCTATGTCCCCTCATTATCTCCTTACCCTCGAAAACATAGAGAACAAAGAGCCAAGAATGCCTTTCAACAAAGTGCTTTTGCAAGATAATTCTAGATGCTCAGAAAGAAATGATGGAATAGTAAATGAGGCAATTAATTAACGTGCATGAGATATCAATTTCCTGAAGTGCCTTCACAATCTCCAATCATTGCCAACTTTTCCCATACTCAGAAATGATATTCATAAATTCACTATCATTATCACATATCCAACTCACCTTAATGCAAGTGATAAAAAATGCCAAAATAGCATTAGTCAAAAATGTACAATAGTTCATAATAGCCCCGTACTTCGAAGTCCACATCATCTTCTTCCTAAATAACCAATTAGCCAAGATGGCACATTCACTGTGATGAGTCATCTTTGATAGGTCATCTCCTTCTGAATTAGTTCCCTTATGTTAACGGGAATATTGTTATATTGGCACCAACAACGTCAATTTATAAATTGTTGACATAAATATAACACCTCTTAATAATAGGGATTTGATTTGAAATAAAATAATACTTAAATATAACACATCCTAATAATAGGGATTTGACTTGAAATATAATAATACTTAAATATAACACATCCTAATTATAGGAATTTGATTTTTCTATAAAAAATACTTTAAAAATAAAACACATCTATAAAGCTATTCTTCCATATTAAATAGGGAGTTGACATCACACCTTCAAAATAATAAATCAAACTCAAACTAAAACAATAATTTATTAAAGGACAATTTTAAAGATAGTTAAACTTTATAATTAACATTATGCAACATCAAATACTTAATATTTAGCTAAAAAAAGTTTAATTATTTAAATTCTTAAATTAAAATTAAAATAAGTTCTTATATGCAAGAATTAATTAAATCAAATTCAAAAGAATAAGATTTTATAGTTTCATAATATATATTTTGATTTTACAAATAAGAATACTTTCTAAACTCTAACAAAATTTCTAATTCTTATATGGTAATACAAAGGGCAGATTTTTATGTTACTAAAACTTACCATTCCTATTTCCTATCAAGGTTAAAATAAAATTATTTAATCATAAAAAGATTTATTTATGCACTTCTATTCATTATGTAGGCTATTCATTTATTTATATAAAAGTATTCACACAAACCAGAATTAAATTTGATACAATGAAAAGAAGAGGGTTTCTAAAGAATTTAATTCAGGTAAAATTTCATTGTTTTACATACTAAAATTCATTCAAATGCATAAACTGTAGACCAAACTTTATTTATAATATTTTTGGTTTCAGGCAAAGAAAGTTTCATAAATTTTTAAGTGTAAAAGCTAATAAAATCTAAAATCTCCTATAGCTTTGTCTGAGATAACAATTGGGCTGCAGACACTAAGTTTTAAATGTTATTTTAGGCATGATTCTATGCATATGGAGGTTGTACAAATAGGTAGGCTGGAGGAATAGAAAGTAAGAAAGTTTTGTTAGAATGGAATTTATCTCTATTAGCATTATTATAGTAAGTCATCAAATGGCATGAGATTTCAGACAAAAGAAATTTGTTTGATTGATTATACATATTAATGGTTGGAAAGAAAGAAATATGTTTACCTGGCAATAAATTTTGATCTCTTCAGGTAAGGCCAACACTACAAAAGTCAAGATTTCTTTTGATAAAATAAATTGACATAGACATAGGAATGCAACAAAAGAGAAGGATTTAATTTCTTCTAGTAGCAAAAGATTTCATTTAGCTAAGGTGTCTACTAGTAATATAAAAATATGATGATAGTGTAATAGCAAGATAGGTGGGTGTGAAGAAAGATAAATAGGTGTGAAGATTTGAGGATCAACAATATTTGAAATTGCTAAAATTGCAGGATATACATGGCTACATTGTTGAAGAGAACATCCAAGCAAATGCAAACAACAAGATTAAATATAATGGGGTTTATAGAAAAGAGAGAATAGATTACAAAGCTTTTACATATGATTGCAGATGGAAACTAAATTTTGAAGGATTTTCTATTGTTTGGGATGATTCACACAGACCAACCTACTACCAAAATCTATCAAATCAAAAAGTGCTCAAACACATACAAGATTTTTCTTCGTATACAAACAAGCAGAAGAAATTTTGTTTAAAACATACCTAGAAATTCTTCAAACTTCTCTTGCTCCCTTCCTCTCTTCCTCCGCCAATTCCTCTTCTTTTTTCCCCAAATTTTTGTGCATATTTTCCAAGAACTCTCCCCTCAAAATAATCTTCCCAAAACCAAAAAAAGACCAGGATAATAAATTCCTAAATCCTCCAATCTTCCATTATTGACATCCACTATCCAAAATTTTAAATGCATTTCTACCACCACTATTTGGAATATTTTCAAATCTTAAAAATTATTTCTGGTAGACACTTCCTCAAAACAATTAATGACAATATCAAAATAATATCTTCCATCCCAAAATTTAATCAATTACTAAATTATTAAATAATAATAATTGATTCAATAACTTTATTATAATTATTATTATTAACTATAAATACCACTAAAAGGAATAATTTTCAAATTTCTGACAACCCACTCCAACAATAAATTAATGGCAAAATAAAATAAAATATCACATGTCAGATAAACTCAATAAAGTACTAAATATTAATAATAATATTATTATTGCTATCTTTCAAAGCTAATAATTTAATTTAATATAAAAATCAACCAATTAATATTCTCAATTTTCTACATTAATTAAATAACTAATATTGATGTATATATATAAACTTATTATTATTACTATAACAATTAATAAATCTCCAACAAATACACATTGACTATATAACCAAAATAATCAAACATCAACATGTTTATACACATAGATCACTTATTCTATAAAATGATCCAAACAACTATAATCAACAACTTAATACCTTGGTCACTAAGTTCAATAAAATGAACCTTAAACTACATTAAACAAATAATAACAACCACATACCAAAGGATGAAAAACACCTGAGGACAAGTACCAACTAAGCGACAACTACACCCGTGACTAGAAATATATGGATGATGACAAACTGAGGACATTGGCTAATAGAGGGAACCCCATCTTATCTCCCATCCACATTATCCATTAGTGTAAAGGCATGCTTAGAATTGCTAATTTAGGTGGAGTTGGTGCCTAGTACCTGCAACCTACATCAAACCAACGGCTTGTGTACAAACATATATATATAAGCAAACACACTGTGACAGGGAATCACATTGTAGTAGGGTGCTCATAATGAGTAATACTACACCGTCCCTTCACTAAAAGCATCACAAATAACATATTAAACAAGTTTATTAGTAACTAAACAGCCAGATAGCACATAGTCAGTTAGTCGCATAACTCATGTAGTAAAACAAATCTACATAATCAATTAATCCATGACTAATCACAACATAAGTATAATGTACTAATCATAAAGTATCAACAGTGTCATCATAGTAAACATCAATGAGTGTCATCAACTACATATAAATGGTAAACCTTCCATCAACATGTCTAACATACCCTAAGTATTTCAAGTATCTTACCTTCATCTTCATGCTCCTTAGCCCGACCACCTACTCATCCAAGGTGAGAATTGAGGGGCACTACAGTGTTGGTTGTATGTGGTTTTGAGGTGGTGAATTAAATTTTTTCACAAATTTTGGGCTTTGGATGTGATGTCTTTGGACTTTGGAGATTAAATGATGTACTTGAAGTGTTCACACATTTCAATGGTTTGCTTTTTCAAATGTTTGGGTTATGTCAATGATAGATTTCATTGGCAAGTGATACAAATATTCCAAACAAAAACACACAATGTCCAAGGGTTCAACGTGATGTTTAAGTGTAATGTGTATGTACAAGAAGCCCTCAAGGCCCAAATTTATGGTGACTTACCAAGACCACAACTTGTAATCTCTGATGTAAATGTCAATCATGCTAACAAAGAGGCATATTGCATTATATTGTCTTCTTGAAAGAGGATGGGTAGGGTCCTCCTAGACTGGAAGGATGATGCAATCACCCTCTCCCTAGAAATATATGTGTAGCTTATACTATGCCAAGGATTTCCATCTCATCTCAAGGGAACCATATGGTGAGAATCTTGGGGGCAAAACCAACGACACCCTTGTCTTGAAACAAATCACCAAAGGCTAAAAAGAGTAGGCCTCTAAGTTAAGGTGTCTAGTAAGTGCATTTGTTAAGGTGGCCATACATACGGTGATTCGCTTCGATTAGGAGCCCTCCCCAAACTGCAGAGGTTACGCTCTATAGGTTTTCACACACCACAAAGGGTATTGGGAGAGACATTCATCGGTATGACATAACAACACCCGTTTCTTGTGACTTTCATCACAAACACATTATTTTATATAGTGTCTTGAATGAGCTTGAATTTATCTTGTTGCTGCTTGGGTCATTCCCACATTACGAAGCGGGGTGGTAGGCCCTCTAAAGGTTCAACAAAAGTAACACAAGTACAAAAATACTTTTGATCCCCAAGTTCATATGAAGATACAAGGGGATAGCATATGTATATTTGGGCTTGGGTCACACTAGACAAAGGTTTATTTTTTAGTTCTTATGATGGGGGTGATTCATGCAAGTGTTGTGAGATGTTTTTGATTCCCAAGATCACCAATGGTGCGAGGGAAGAGCATACACTTTCACAATACAAATGAAATCACAAGACACTTCACACAAAATTATTCATTTTCATTCTTAGATGAGCGAGAATTCAAATTTGTGGTTCTTTTTAACCCAATGAGTGAGTATGTAAGTTATTATTCCTTTTAAACCTTATGTGTGAAGAATGCAAGTTGTTGTTCTTTTTAAACCTTATGCGTGATGAATGCAAGTTGTTGTTCTTTTTACACATGCGTGAAAAATGCAAGTTGCACTCTTTATAAACCTTATGCGTGAATAATGCAAGTTGTGTTCTTTTTAAACCTTATTCATGAAGAATGCAAGTTGTGTTCTTTTTAAATCTTATGAGTTATGTCTAAGATTGAACAGGCAAATTCACACAAAATGAATCAAAATAACATGTGTTAACTTAGTAAATCCATGAAAGAAATGTGTTAATAGTTTGATATGAGCTCCTTGATAGTCAAATGAGGTTGAAAAACCAAAATATAGTCAAAAAATGCAATCCAGGACTAGGTGCCAATTCGTGGGATTGGGCACTGATGTAGAGGGATAGGCACTGATCTAGGATAGACAACACTTCCCCCTTATAAAATTGATTTTTCCTACAAAACAGAGATCTAAGGTGGCCAAAAAGTTAGTAAAACATCATTTAGAACATCATGCAAGCATAAAATGTTGAATTTGACCTAAAACCCATTAGAAATTAGTGATTTTATTTTGTCTGTAGATGGGCGCTAATCTACTAGGCTAGGCAATGATGTGCCACATAGGCACTGATGTGTCTGATAGGTGGTGATTTAGAAGTTCAGGCACTGATCGGACTTGTCACAAGAAAAACACCACAAAACATGTTAATTTTGTTAGAGTTAATGTGGTGGGGTCCCACCAGGTGTTCCAAAATGTCTACCTATGGAAATGAGACCTAAAATGGATGCAAATTACACCTAGAATGCACCCAATCTCAAGTCCAAGGGACCTCAAGATTGAGGTAAACTACTAATGCACTAATTATCTAAATTGCACCCTATCTAAGCACATAAGTAGTGATTTACTCTAAGATAAGATATGCTATTACTAAACTAGTTCAAATTGCACTAGGAGCTATAGATGTGAGCACTCAAATTGGCATAGTAAC
This sequence comes from Cunninghamia lanceolata, assembly GCA_027924645.1. Lineage (NCBI taxonomy): Eukaryota > Viridiplantae > Streptophyta > Pinopsida > Cupressales > Cupressaceae > Cunninghamia > Cunninghamia lanceolata. Next base: position 6,446,410 of record BSBN01000221.1, read on the forward strand.
TTTGCATTTAAAATGACTTGTCCCAAATGAGAGGTGGAGGCCTCAATTTATAGATTTTTAGGCATTGGATTGGAGGGCTAGTATCAATTTGAAGGATCAATAGTGGAGATTCCTTGAGGATCCTCAAGCAAGGAGAATTGGACAAATGACATGATTGGATTGGATGAAAAAGTTGTCCCAAGATTCAAGGGATGATCAATGGATGAAAATGCAAGTTTGAATGGATGGATAGCTAGGATTGAGTAGGTGTAAGACATGTAAGGACTCATTTATGAAAAGGTAAGGATTAGATTTTGTGAGAAATTTTAAATTCCATGGAGAGGACAAGTGGAATTTAAAATTAGAGAAATAGTGTTCAAATAGTGCCACATAAAATTTTAAATTAAAATGAATAGTGACACATGGAGTGGGGTCAAAGAAATAGGACAAATGTACCCATTTTAAAATATTTGCCCATGCTTCCAAAGTACCATTTATCATATACAAACATGTACATTAGATGAGAAGTGGACTTCTACAAACATGGGGGTTTGAAATGATGAACTAGTTAAAATTAATTCATGTGCACATGGATTAGAAGAAAATAATAATGACTACAAAAAGTAATTAAAAGTGAGCAAAGTATAGAATTAAATAAATATGATAATTTATTTAATTTTTTAGGATGAACTAGAGTAAAAAATATTTAATTTTGAAATTATAGTAGAAGAATTGATTTTTATGATGGGATAAAGGAGTGGAATGAATTAATTAAATAATTAAAATTTATTTAATTAATAATACAATTGGTCAGTGATGCAGGTGGATTAGGGTTGAATGCATGACTGAATGAAGTTGTTATGACCATTTTTAGGTGTCTACACATGGTATGAGGTATGAAAAGGAATCACAATGCAAGAGGAAATTATGGAGTTTTGACTAAGATATCTCCCACAACACATGTAGGAATGAGTCATTGTAAAAGTTGGGTGTGAAATGGAATCATGATACATATAATCCAACAATAAAGTTGTGACCAAGTTGAAACACATTACTCAAACACACATGAGACCATGTAAGATTGAGATGATATGTAATTATGATGCAAACAATCATGAAACCATATATATACTAAGATAGATCTAGAGATCAGAAATCTCATAGAGAGGAAGTGTGTGAGAGAGAAGGGGGGAGGGAGATGGAGATAAAGAGAGAAAAAAAGAAATAGAAAATGAGAGAGGGAGAGGGAGAGAGGGAGAGAGAAACATATGTAGAGAGATATTATTGCTTCCTATTAAATTATTATAGGGGTTTCCACCTATTATTAGATCAAAACCTCCAATTAAATTAATCATTTCATCGAGTATTTCTTTTGTCAGACTCTGCATATCTTCCACCTTAATCAATTTACCTTTAAGATGTTATGTGGAGAGAGAGAGCAATAGAGAAGAGGAGAGAGATAGAGATAGAGAAATATAGAGAGGGAGGGAGGGAGAAGTGACAGAGAGATAAGAGAGAAAGATAGAGAGAGGAAGGGAGAAGAAGGAAGAGGAAGAGAGATATAGAAGTGATAAAGAGAAGTGAAGTAGGCCAGCGAGAGATATGCAAGATCAAATAAGAGAGAGGTACAAAGATAGAGAAAGAGAGAGAGAGGGGGGGGGAGGGAGAGATAGAGAAAAAAATAAAGAGAGAAAGAGATAGAGAAAATTAGAGAGGTAGAGTGAGAAATCTTAGAGAAAGGAGAGAGAGAAATAGAGGGAGAGATAAATCTTATAGGGAGGAAGTGTGTTATGGGGAAATAGAGATAGAGAAAGACAAAAATAAATAGATGCTATAGAGGGAGTCAAAGATATATATAGAGACCTAGGGAGATAAATAGGGAGAGAGACATAGGGTGATAGAGAAAAAAAAGAGGTAGAGAGACAAAGAGAGGAAGAGATAGAGAAAAATAGATAGGTAGACTACCTTTTAATATCAAGTAGAAAACATGGCTACATGCACAACTTTCCTATGAATAATTATTTCCAAATCTTATCTTTACCACCTATCACAATTGAAGAGACAGAGTAGAAAAAAAAGATAGAGATATTATATATAAATGGAAAGACGCATAGAAAAATAAGAGAGAGAAAGAAATAGATGGTTATAGGGATAGAGAGGGAGAGAGAGGTATAGAGATAGAGAGGGATAGAGAGATGATGTGAGAGAACGAGAGGGAGGGGAAAAGACCCAGAGAATAGCGATAGTGTGATAGAGGAAGAGAGAATAATAGATGGAAAGAGAGGAAGAGAGATATATAAGAGATAGAGATAAATAGAGATAGAGATAGGGAGCTTGAACGGAGACAAGGAGAAAGAGAGAAAGAGGAAGATAGAGAAACATAGAGATATAGAAAGAGATAGAGAGAATGAGACAAAGAAATATAGAGAGGTATAGTGATACACAAATATAGATGGAGAGAGGGGGAGAGATAGAGAGGAGACAAATACATATAGAGAGAGGTAGAGTGATATAGAGATAAACGGGGAGAGAGGGAGAGATAAAGATATAAAGAGTGAGATATTAGTAGAGAGAGGAATAGAGAAAGAGAGAGAGATAAGAGATAAAAGGGGAGAGAGAGGGGTTGAAGAGTGAAATAGAGATAGAGGAAGAGAGAAGGGGAGAGTGAAGGAGAAAGATAGAGGATAAAAAGAGAGGGGTGGAGAGGGAGACAAAGATAAATAGAAAGATAGAGAAGGAGATAGATATATAGTACATTTAACTATGAATACCTTCACCAGTGACATCATTTTTAACTCTGACACATATAAAGGAAACCTTAAGACATTATCCACACTAGAAAGTGTAAGCTAGGGTAAAACATTCAAACCCCTGAAAACTATCTCATGCATGCCCTAACTCTCCAATGGAGTAAAGATAACTTGAGAAACAAGTATGCAAACAAAAGAACTAAAACCATAAGTTACTTGTGTCCTCCCTCCATTATTTCTCTTTGACCTTGCTATATTTTATTCTTAGATTTGCAAATCTCTAATATCAATGAAAAGCTCAATAGTAAGTGAGTAGCAAAATTAGAGAGATAGTGCTCAAGCTCAACAAGTGGGAAGTGTCAAATTGACATGTGAGAAGTGATTTTATAGAAAACAAAGGTTGAATGGAGGGCTAAGATTTGATGTTGACTTTGGAAGGAAATGAATGGTGAGGATTGATTAGGGTTTCCCTCTTGCAAAAGGACAAGAGGGAATTTTAAATTTGAAAATATGATGAGCATACCTGTAAGAAGTTGGGTCCACATAGAGGGAAGTCACGGGCAAAAAAAAAATAGGCACCCTAATTCTAATCTAACATAAAAAATAGGTACCCTAATTCTAAATTTCAATGTAACCTTAAACATAGGTACTCTAATTCTAAACCTAACTCTAAACCTATTTATTATCATAATTATAACCCTAAGTCTAACCCAAACACTAACCCTTACCCTAATTTTAACCCCTAACCCTTTTTTTTTGTTTGGTAAGTGCTGCTAGAGGGAGCAACACCCTTATATTAAATTTGAACCAAAGTCAAAAATTGGTGCATGTCCTTACCACAAGGGGTGCTTAAACAAATGTGTGCCCTTGCCACAAGGGGTGCAATTATGCTAGAAAACAAAAGACCACTATTGTAACCTAATCAGTGTACCTTTAACATGGATCCAAATTCTCTCCTTTCTTAGAGGATCTTAAAGTCATTAGATGCTTTTGATTTGATGAAGGAGTTTTCTTCCTCTTCACTATTGTCCATCCTTGTTCTATTTCAGGGGGTTGCAAACTAAAGCTATTTTCTGCACTCATACTTTCACTCTTATTGCTGGTTGTTGGAGTGACTGATGATATCTCAAGGTTCTTGTGCCGAGAGGTAGATCTCTCTGAGGAGGGTGGGGAGGTCTCCTTGGAGGCATGGTTTGGTACTTTATCAGTCATTATATCTTGATAATGATCTTGATCAATAATCAGGGAGGTGGAGTTCATAATTGAAACCATTTCTTAAAGAGTTGGAAAAGTGGCAACATCCTTCGCATCAGGCAGAGAGATAACATAATGGCATGATTCCACCCCAACCCACCATGAGGATTTTCAGATAGGGGCTGCATTGTTCTTTTCAACTCGCCTTCCACATTGTGTGGTAGCATGTTCAGTAGAAAAACATATCCGACACCTGAAGGAGATTCTTTCATAATCTATTGGTTGGCACTAGCACCTGTTGCCAACTTTAAGGAAGAACTCGGTTGGGAGATCCTTTGAGACATCCATTTCGATGCAAAGATGAGAAAATGTCAAATTTTCATAATTAATTGTTTCTTTTGACATGCCTCAGAATTTTCCCAAGCCATTTCCAATTGCCTTCAAACAATCAATTTCCCAAAACTGTAGGGGAAGGTAGGGTAGGCGTACCCATAGAAATGTTGTAGAAAATGTCTCTATGCTCAGATCAAACAAAGGGAACCATGGTTTCATGCATAAGAAGTCACCTTGGAAGGTCCACGGCCTTGTGTTGAGTATCATTTCTTTGTCTTCCATAGATTCAAATTCCAAAATGAAGAATCCTCTTGCACAGGGGTAAATACTAATTTCTTCTTCCAGATATTCTTTCCAATTCAAGCTTATCCAGGAATGGAGATCATAGAGCTTTGGCCATACCTTCGTAAATATGCATATAAGGGCATGGGCTTTTAGATATTCCTCTCTATCACCAGTAAAGTTTTCCAAACAAATCTTAGGACCGAGTGTTGAATGATGGATAGCGAAGGGGGGGTTTTGTGTTACACCACAATGAGGAGAGAGCTGCTCTGATATCAATGGCTTAGATCGCCTAGCAACTGTGTGAATACTAGATGAACCGATGGCAACACTGCTCAGAGATTTTTTAAAATTTAGGGCTATGTCCGAGGGTTGATTTTCACTAGAGAGAGGGTTTGGGGAAGTTTTTCCATCCGCCGCACCCGAAACGGAGCCACAAACCAATGCCTTTCTACCACATTTTGAATTACGGAGAGGGGAAGAGTTCTTTTGCTCAAAATGGTGGGAGCATCCAAGTGAGGGTGCCAGAGACTTTTGTCCATCCGAAGTGCCAAAATGAGCAGGGTTCGAAGGAGCAGGAGAAGACATTACGGATTTTAATTTTTAACCCCTAACTCCTATCATAAATATAATATATAATATAATTAGAATTAGAATTTTTGTATAATTTAATATATAATTTTAATTATTATATATTTAATTATAATTTTTATATATTATATAATGTTATATTGTATAATTATTATATAAAACATTGCGATAATAAATCTAACCTATATTATAATATTATATTATATAATTATAATAATCTTCAGATATATAATATAGTTAGAATTAGGCTTGCTAGTCCCATGCTACTAGTATACCTATATTTAAAAACTAAAAGTTTTTTTGGAGAAATTGCTCTGAGAAGAATGAGGGTTTTTTTAATAGAAGGAGATAAAGGAGAAAAATATTTCTATAATTTGTTGAAAGCTAGAAACTCCAGAGAGGATATTGGACCTATAGTAGAAGATAGTGTGTGTTATAAAGGCAATGAGGAAATGAAGGAAGTGTTAAGATCCTTTTATCAAAAACTTTTTGTAGTTGAAGATGGAACCAAGGAACGTAGAGAGGCATAAAGTTTTTGCAGAGCTATTTGTGCAAAAAAGTCATAGATGAAATGTGTATCAAGTTTAGAAAAGAAATTACTAAGGAAGAAATTATCAAACCGATAAGGACAATGGAAAATGGTAAGTCACTCAGCATTGATGGTATTCAAATGGAATTTTATCACTGTAAAGAAGAATGAATAGTTGATGACTTGTTAGAATTATATAAAGAGGCTATCTATAAAGGAACTTTGGGGGAAGAAATTAATAAAGGAGTGATCCAATATAGAAAATTGGAGACAACACAAGCATTAGAAATTGGAGACCTATTACTCTGTTGAATTTATCCTATAAAATTATTGCTAAAATCTTTGCTATGAGACTTATTGATATCCTAACAGTCATTATCAGTCCCACGTAGACATGCTTTATTAAAGGGAGACTCATCTTGGAGAATTTGATTACAAGTTGGTAAGCCCTGGATTGGGAAAAAAAAAGAGGGCAAAATGTAGGTATCGTATAATTAGATTTTGAAAAGGGATATGATAGAATTGAGCGGTCCTTTATATTTATGATGCTAGAAGCTTTAGACTTTCTTGAGGAATATTGTAATATGGTTAAAATGTTATTCATGAATTCCATTATACAAATTGACATTACTGGATCACTATCTAACCCCTTCAAATTGGAAGGGTCTATAAGGCAAGGTTTCCCTCTAGCCCTGCATTATAATTTGTCATTGCTTATGAAGTACTTTTTTATATCTTGAGACCAAAATTGATAGAGAAGGAGCTAAAAGGAGTAACACTTCCTACCATTGAATCACTACCACATACAGCTTGCTAATGACACAATTTTTTTTCCCATTCTAGAAAAGGATAATATATTAAACTTTGTGAAAAGACTAATGATTTTCTATAAAGCTATAAGAGATAAAGTGTCTCAATCAAAATTTGTTCTATTAAGCTAGAATGATAGTCCTCCTTTGTGGTTGGATGTTGTTCACTAGCAATGGGAGAACTCAAACAAACTGGTGAGATTTCTTGGAATCCCATTTTCTATTAATACCTCCTTGAAGGAAATGTGGGACTGGATCTGTATGAAAATCAATAAGAAGCTTAATATGTGGGACAAGAAATATCTATATATGGCTAGAAGGCTACAACTATGTCAAAAAATTCTTTTAGCTTATTCCATTTACTATGCGTCTTCTTGGTTGTTTGCAAGTTAACAACTCAATATCATCCAAAAGAGAATTAGAGATTTTCTATGGTCTAATGGTATGGGTAATTAAAAAAGACATGATGTAGTATGGGAATGGTGATGCATGAATAAAAATATTTGTTGACTAGGGTTAAAAGATCTAAAAATCCAAGATGCTATGCTAGTGGCAAAATGGATTGTTAGAGCCTTTGAAGGTTCTGACCCTTGAACAGTTTTAGTTGTTAACAATTTGAGAAAAGCAGTACCAATAAAGGGAAAGACTGGTCAGGCCTAGGTCTTCATGACATTGTTTTAGGAGACTTTAGAATCAAGCCCTTGGGGTTTGCTATGTTTGCCTCAATATGGAAAGCCTATGAATCCACTAAACCTTTCAATTGGAATAGAGGGGCCCTTGACTATAGTAAGAAGATGATATATAATTATAGAAACATCTAGTGGAATCTAAAATACAATGACAAGGCATTATCCTTCTTGCAAGGATGCTCATCTAAAAGATGGCATAAATTGGGAATTGCTTCATTTGAAAATATTATAAATAACAATTCTTTAAAAAGTTGGCATCAATTCAAGATGGAATATGGTATTTTGGATTTACAAAAAAGGGCCTATGTAGTACTGAACAAATCTATCAAGAGCTATATGCAATAGAGTCTAATTTTGAAAAGAGATAATTGGAAGGAAATCAGATGTAATGATGGTACAAATTTTGGAAAGAATGATTCCAAAGAAGTTATATAATCTGATGACTTAAAATCATGTAGAGTTTATACATATTGATTATGTATTGAATGTCAAATTAGATTCCAATGAGTTATCAAAATTAATGTATGCTATTTGGTCTAATGTCAATGAACCCAAAAAAAAGATGCTTTAGGTGGTTATTGTTATTAGAAAGGCTAGCAATAGGGTTAGATACAAACTTGTATCTTTACCATAAAATGTTCGAAAATTGTGAACATGTTTTTTTATTATGTGTTTGTAAAAAAAATATGGAGTGTTTTCTTAAGGTCTTTAAAAAGAGTGTTGTGTGGGTTATGTGTTACCAAAATTAATATTCTATGTGGATATGTTAGTAATACTGAACATAATGTTAATTTGTTTTGGATTTTGTCTACTACTAAGGTTTTGTGGTATTTGTGGAGGGAAAGGAATAAAAGTGTACCAAGGAAGGGAAAAAATGCTTATTGGGTCCTTTTTGAGACTCACAACTTGGTTGATTTATGTATAGGCTACAACAACATCGATAATCCCCACTAAAAGATTCATGAAGGCTTTGGATGAAGGAACAACAACAGTCTGAGTCAGATATCTAGAAGTAGAATTTTGGCCTCATGATTATAGAATAGTGGATCGAAGCTTCCATAAGGAATATATGAAAGAACATAATAGGCACAATAAAAAAAACTTAAATGAAGATAAAATAGAAGATGAGATGGGAGCAATGGAATATGTATGCCAAAACATTGACATTGAAAGCAATTTACTTAGAGTCTCACCAAAAATTAAAAATTTCAAAGAATGGGACTTGTTTGTTAAAAGTGATAACAAGAACCAAGCTAACCAAGTGATAGGGATGAACCAGACTCAATCTAATGTTGCAAAACTATAACAAATGTGGACAGCACCAGATAATTTAAACAGAGAATCATAGTTGGATGCCACTGAATTAAAAGATTAGAAAAATAAGGATTAAAATAGTCTACTATAAAATTTATAAATAGGTATACGCTATAAGATGTATTTTGGGTGAATGAGTGGCTCCTTTAGCCACCCAATGTATTCTCTCTTTTTAATATATATATATATATATATATATATATATATATATAGGTGTGTGTGTGTGTTAAAAAAATTGAAAGCCTAATTTTAACCCCTAACTCTTATCCTAAATATAATATATAATATAATTACTATTAGAATTATTATATATTTAATTATAATTTAAATATATTATATAATATTATATTATAATTATTATATAAAATATTATGATAATATATCTAACTTATATTATAAGATTAGAATATATAATTATATTAATTCTTAAGATAAATAATATAGTTAGAATGCCTATATTTAAAAACTGTCTAAAGTAAGCTGATATATATATCCTTCTATAGGTGTCTATTTTAAAATTACTAATCCTAACATGTCTAATCTTACATCACATAAAACTCAATACTTTTGTGCTTATCATAAATTATATGGACATTCTATAGATAAATGTCTTGTATTCAAGCATAATATCAAGACCTCATACATAAAAGTGCAGATGAGCATGAAGATTACACATTGAAATAAAAGAATTACCTAATGTGACACAAATTAATTATCTACAAGAGACATATGAAATAAAAACAAGAAGAAAACAATACGATTTTGAAATATATTAACTTGATAAAACCTATATAATGGTCCTTTTAAATATGGAGAATACATTTTTTTAAAATTTGAATATGACATAATAGATTTACAACATTTATTATACTTTTGAATTTCGAGACAACTTTTTAAAAGATCAAAATTTCAATGCTATGAATTAATAGATTTATAATATTTTATTTATTTTTTAGATATTTAAAAATATATCTTTTATTTTTAGTTTAATAAAAATCTTTATTTATAATTTTAAAATTGAGAATAATAAATATGAGATTTGAAATGTATTAACAAATTAAAAAGTAAATCAATTATATCTTTAAAAATCTAACCATTACATAACTTCTATCACCATAGTTTTGTTATCCATCATTTTCTCAGTTTTCTTATTGACTGACCAGGAATGAGGTTGGGCTTGAATGACACCATCATCCGGTCAACCCTCTGTTTAACATTTTTAATTGGAGCAATGTATTGCCAATACACACTGCTGAAGCACACTGCCGATGCCACCATTTTGCATCAAGATATTGAGGGAGAGAGTCTCGAGGCATTCTTGTAAACTCTTTCCACTTCCGAACCAACTTATCTTGGTCGTCTTGAAACAACTCCCAGATAACAATACCCACATCGTTTCGCAATGTATGTGGGTCAATACCCATCCCGAGATCACGTCGGTGTATAGGCACGCTGACTACATAGAATTCATGAGCAGTGTGTTCGTACGGAATGGTTACTAGCACATTGTCTGACGGATCCTTAAATGTCACCACCACAAGAACGAACGACCCATATGCAACTGTAGATATAACATTCACATTTTCATCTTCAACCAGTTCGCGGGGTATTGGAGCTATTCTAACAGGCTTAACAAAATCATCTTGGATATTGTAAATGGAGCTATTATAATAGGCTTAATAAAATCATCTTGGATATTGTAACCAGCAATAGTAATAGGCGAATAAGACGTCTAGAAAATAACGCCATTGCACTCAACCATTTCCTTACCTAATTCCTTACCTAATTCTTCCCTTTCTCCCGCAATCTGAAATTTAATCCTCTATGAATCTTGAAAATAATGGTAGATCTGGAAGGAGGAAGTTTTATAGATCGAGCGCACTACCAGATAGGGCTCTCCATTTCCTCCTTGTACGATATGGCCATACTTGTCACACACATCAATTTCTATATCTGCATAAATTGTCATAAGCTGGTTGCAAGCACACAATGAGTAACCCCTTTGAATAAGCACTAACCCCTGCACTGTACTTGATAACTCGTGATAGTCCGTGAGAGAATTTGGTAGAAAAGAGAGATAGTCCTCCATATTTGTGTGGAAAAGCAGTAAGCCATGGCACTTTTCTTGACCGAAGATAAGAAGCCATGGACTTTTGGTGGGCAATGAAGACAGAAAACTGTGCGAGGACAAAATAGAATTCCATTCCTTGCAAACCATGAGAGAGCTGGAGATTGATTGTAGTTAAAGCTTTTCAAATATCAGTTCCTACATAGCTTGAGGTGGCTGAGATATACCATGCTTCTCTCCATCTCCTTCAATTGCTGCAATAAATTCTCGCTCCATTCCTTTTAGATCTAATGTCTTATATTCTTACAACCCTAGATTAAGTATGCTTTTTGATTTTATCACGCTCTCCCATTCACTCCCTTTTATAGATGTTTGACATGGAGTACTTTGCTAAATCAACCCGTGGTTATTATGGCACCCATTGGGTTAAGAACAGCCGAACTTGAGAAAATATAAATTGAAATAAATGATGGCACCGAGTTTCAGATACAAACTCAAACCTGTTATATAAACTAACTTAGAATGAATTCAGAAATAGTGACAAGAAACACAAGAACAATTCCTCATAATGAGAGGAGATTATGCAAACTATTGTCTTGGCTTTACAATTCTAATGCCTCACGAAATCTATTTTCAACAGCAAAATTAGTACCCAGAAAGAGATATATTTTAACCATTATATTTCTGGCTAAAAAGACCTCATTACATATTCAATATCCGGCCATATATTCGGCCTCCCATACTTTAAATCCAAAATGACTATAACTAATTAGATTTCTGTCAAAAGTGACTCTCTGGGAGCCGTCAACCTTCTCTTCTAACAATACGGCCTCAGTTTCCAGACCATCGGGCAGCTCATACAAAGGAATTGAATAATTCCTAAAAGCTATTTAATGACTCCCGACGACCTCATTTCCTAATCACCATCCACGCCGATTCACCATCTACCTCTTTGCCTTGCATTTCTCCAGCACTATCAAATTCCTCTTTAATCAACCTCCTTAGTCGCTCTTTACTTTAATCACTCAGATACTATGGCCAATCTGAATGGCCTCCTTCAGCATATACGTAGCCTGTTCTCTTCTCTGGTGTTCCGCCCCCTTTAATATATGCCGCTTCTATTGGATCGGCCCCTGATACAATACTCAAACTTCCCTTCTTTCTGTTAAGGAAAGTAAGATTGTCTAGGAAATAGCAAGTTTTGTCTAGAGTTTTCCACAATAGAAAGTTAGGATTTATCTAGAGTCTTCCATAAAACTAATAGAACATTCCAGCTTTTCTAGAATTAAAATATAGAATAATCTAGAAAGATGGAAGCTTCCAGGCTTCAAGTTTTTTGTAATTATATATGATTGAACAAAGCTATTGTATATGACATGTTGGATGAAATATAATTCAAGTTAGATAAATGTTTTTCTGAGTTTATTAACTCTGTTTTGCCCTATTTTCATTTGCTGTTATGTTTTGTTGTTTATTGGGTCTGTTCTTTCATGGTATCAGAGCCAGGTTCAGCTAGATTTTTTTTCCAGATTCAGCTGCAGGGCATATAGATTGTTGGAAGTAATATTTGTTTGCAGGGCTGCATTATTGCTGGAGTGATATTTGTTTGAAAATTGATTTTGTTTTGGCTAACATGGGCTCAACAAATGAAGTGTTGCCAATATTTGATGGAAGTGGTTTTGCAGATTGGAAGATTGCAGTCAAGAATGCTCTGAGAGAAAAGGCTCTATGGAGGATAGTGAACAAAGAAATTGGAGAACCTCAAAGTGAAAAAGAAAAGGAGCTATGGAAATGTAAGTTGGAACAAGCTAGAGGTATTATTAGTAAAGCTTTAAGCCCCAATCTCAATAGAAGATTTGTTGATATTGATAATCCAATAGAGTTGTGGGAAAGTTTGGAAAAAGATTATAAAGATACAGATATTGCTAGCATGTTTAGTATAGAAGAAAATTTGGTGAATTTAGCTCCTTCTGATTTTGAAAAAATGACTGATTAGTTCAATGAAGTTACTTTTTTAAATGCCCAGCTGAAGAAAATAGGTGCTGAATATGCAAAAAAAGATTTTCAATTGATTGCAATGGTTGAAAGTAAGCTTCCCCAGCCATACAAGGTATTTAAGGAATCAAGGAAAAGGGTTCTTCAACTAAATCCCAATACCCCCCAGCAAACTTTTAATCAATTTTGTAAGTCTGTTTTAGATGAAGAGGTTCAGCTTATCAAAGAAGGACATATTAAGAAGAATCATGCATATGCAGCCAAGAGTAAATTTTCTAGATATGATGGAAAGAAGAATTGGAAAGGAAATTATAAATTTCAAAATAATGATGGTTCTAACCATTTTTCTAGAAATGATGGTACAGAAAAATAAGTTGCAAAAAAATTGATTATTTGCAGGTATTGTGGAGGTGAAAATCACATGGAAAAATTTTGTTTGTAGAAGAGGGACAATGAAAGGCAGCAATACAAGCCCAAGCAAGAAAGGTTCAAGGATGGCAAGAAGGATAGGCATAGCTTCATAGCCATCTCTCTAAAAAGGCAAGAGAAATCAAATAAGGAGGTAATTGCTAGACCTGAAAGTAGTGTTAAAGGGGATATTTTGCTTCAAATTCTAATAAAGAATGGATTTTAGATTCAGGGGCATCTTATCACATGACTGGGGATAGATCTTTGTTTATTGATTTTAATGAAGGGAAGAATTTAGATCAAAAAATTACCATTGGCAATAAAATGAGACTTCCAGTTTTAGGAACAGGGACTGTTAATGTAACAAATGGATCTTTGAAAAATGTTTTGCTGGTTGAAGGATTAGGGGTGAATCTTATTTCAGTATATAAAATTGCCCAAGCTGGATATGAGTTTGTTGTCACTGCTGATCAAGTTATTGTTAGAGATAGAAAAGACACAAGCAATATAATTGCTATTGGCAGAGTTGATCATAAAGAGAGTCTATTTAAATTTGTGGGGTTTGTTGATAATGAATACACACACTCTCATGCTTTTATTGCTCAGACTGATGATATGTCAAAACTTTGGCATGCTAGACTTGGACATATAAATTATAGAAAATTACAAGACATGGTTAGAATGGATATGGTTAGAGGATTAACAAAAATTTCAGCTTCTGAAGGTGTGTGTGAAGGATGTGTGTTAGGCAAACATCATCGAGATCCTTTTGATTCAGGGAAAGCATGGAGAGCTAATTATCCGTTGCAGCTCATTCATAGTGATCTATGTGAACCAGGGTATCCTTCACTTTTAGGTGCCAGGTATCTTCTCATTTTTATTGATGATTACAGCAGGAGAGTGTGGGTTTATTTTTTGGAAAGGAAAAATGAAGTATTTGAAGTCTTTCAAAAGTTTAAGGCATTAGTTGAAAATCAAAGTGGAAAAAGAATTAAGTGTTTAAGGACAGATAATGGGGGTGAATATTGCAATTATGCATTTGAGTCATTTTGTGAAAATTGTGGTATTAAGGTTTCAAAGAACAGCTCCTTATACTCCTCAACAAAATGGGGTGGCTGAACGAATGAATAGAACTCTTTTAGAAATGGCTCGTTGTATGTTGCAATTTAAAAGTTTGCATAACAAATTTTGGCGTTTGGCTATTTCTTGTGCTGCATATATTGTGAATAGAATTCCCACTAGAGCTCTCACAAATATCACCCCTGAAGAAGCATGGAGTGGTAGAAAGCCTCACATTGGGTATTTTAAAGTATTTGGGTGTACTGCTTGGGCACACATTCCTGATGAAAAGAGAGAAAAGTTAGAACCAAAGAGTCATAAGTGTTTGTTTGTGGGTTATAGTGAAGAATCAAAGGCTTACAGGTTATATGATTTGACAACAAAAAAGGTCTTTGTTAGTAGAGATGTAAAGTTTGATGAGTATTCACAACTTACAGCTACTTCCTCTCACTCTACAACAGCAAATGTTTCTGATTTGTCGGATATTTTAGAAAGAAATGAAGCCAATATTGATGAGGATAGCACTACTGATGATGATAATACTATTGAAAATGAAACTACTAATGCTTGTACTCAGCCATTTTCTACAGGTAGTGATGATGAAGAAGGTGACATTTCAGCTAGACAAAAGACAAGGAGTGTTGAAGAAATATATAGACAAGGCTCAAAGATCCAAGGAAGGAATGGTAGTGCTCTCATAGCCAAAGTCTTACAAGTAAATGACCCAATCTCATATGAGCAAGCTAGAGGAAAGAAAGAGTGGGAGAAAGCCATGAAAGAGGAATATGATGCATTGATAGAGAATAACACTTGGGAACTTGTACCCCGCCCCCAAGGTAAGAATGTTATTGGTTGCAAATGGGTTTATAAAACAAAATTTAAATCAGATGGTGCTATAGAAAAATTCAAGGCTAGATTGGTTGCTAAGGGGTTCAATCAAAAGGAGGGTGTTGATTATGAAGAAACATTTGCTCCTGTCATTAAGATGAATACAATTAGAATTATTCTTTCTTTAGCTGCAAGTCTTGGGTGGCATTTCCATCAAATGGATGTTAAAAATGCTTTCTTAAATGGAGATTTATATGAAGAAATCTATATGGATCAACCACCAGGTTTTATAGATCAGCAACATCCTAATCTTGTTTGCAGATTAAAGAAGTCACTTTATGGTCTTAAACAAGCACCACGAGCATGGAATGAGAAGATTGATAAGTATTTTCAGCTTCATGGATTTAAGAGATGTAAGCCAGATCCAAATCTTTATGTGAAGAAAGTTCAAGATGAGATTCTTCTTGTTGCGCTTTATGTAGATGATTTACTCATTGCTGGACCAAATATTGGGCTCATCAATGATTTAAAATCAGATCTTAAGAAGACATTTCATATGAGTGATTTGGGTGAACTAAACTATTTTCTTGGATTACAAGTTTGTAGATTACATGATGGATTGTTCATCTCACAATCAAAATATGCTTTGGACCTTTTAGAAAAGTTTAACATGCTTGAATGCAAGCCAGCATCTACCGCATTTCAATCTGGAGTCAAGCTTACTAAAGAATGTATTTCTAAGAGTGTAGATGCCACTTTATATAGACAGCTTGTTGGTAGTTTGGTTTATCTAACTCATACTCGACTAGATATTTGTTTTGCAGTCAATCTTATATCCAGATTTATGCAGGCACCTAAAGAAAGTCATTGGTTGGCTGCTAAGAGAATTTTACGATATATCCATGGAACCATACACTTTGGCATCTTCTATGACTATAAATCTTCAATTTCTTTGGTTGGATTTACTGATTCAGATTGGGGTGGTGATATAGATGATAGGAAATCTACTGCTGGTTATGTTTTCAATCTTGGATCAGGACCTATTTCATGGAGCAGCAAGAAACAAACAACTACATCATTATCTTTATGTGAAGCAGAATATAGAGTAGCAAAAGAAGTAGGGAAGGAAGTAGTTTGGATTCGAAATCTTCTATTTGAGCTTGGTTTTCTACAAAGTTCAGCTAGTACTATGTATTGTGACAATCAAAGTACCATACAGGTTGCCAATAATCTAGTTTTTCATGCTAAAACAAAGCATATTGAAATTGATGTTCACTACATTCAGGATCTTGTTCAAGCATCTATTGTCAATCTTCAATTTTGTCCAAGTGAAGACCAAGTAGCTGATATCTTCACTAAGAGTATGACTGAAGCCAAATTCTTAAAATTCCGAGGAATGCTTGGTCTATTAGAGGTGAACATTAAGGGGGGATAGTAATATAATGTTCCCCTCTCTTTGTATTTCCCCTCTCTTTTGTATTTTCTTTGTATTATTCTAGCCAATCTTAAGGGGGGATGTTAAGGAAAGTAAGATTGTCTAGGAAATAGCAAATTTTGTCTAGAGTTTTCCACAATAGAAAGTTAGGATTTATCTAGAGTCTTCCATAAAACTAATAGAACATTCCAACTTTTCTAGAATTAAAATATAGAATAATCTAGAAAGATGGAAGCTTCCAGGCTTCAAGTTTTTTGTAATTATATATGATTGAACAAAGCTATTGTATACGACATGTTGGATGAAATATAATTCAAGTTAGATAAATGTTTTTCTGAGTTTATTAACTCTGTTTTGCCCTGTTTTCATTTGCTGTTATGTTTTGTTATTTATTGGGTCTGTTCTTTCACTTTCTAATCTCTCCCCACCTACCAGATGGTCGCCTTATCATATATATACCTTGCTCCACTATTTCTATCGCTGCGATAATGAAACCATTATCAAAGATAATGCAATCAATGGCTGCAAAGAAATTCAACCAACACTACCCTATTGTAACCGTTGCTAAGAAGGCAGAATTGAAAATGAAATGACCATTGGACATAGTAATAACTGTTGTGATGTCATTACAACATTGCCCCATTGCAAATGGGGACCCCTCTTCATTTTGGCCTTGAGGCTATTTTGGTTTCAGCGGGAGGTTTGTAGTAGTGTTAGGATCTCAGCTATTCTTCGTTTGAGGGATTGCTTGTCTTGAATGGAGTTTTGTCATAAAATTCATGTAGGGTGGGTCAAAGTTCCCGTCAGGTCCCAAATCTCCACTCCAATCTTGGTTCACGTCCATAAACGGTCAAAAGGTCTACTTCAAAGTATATTCTCAAAGATCAATATTTATGCATAGCGCATTTAAGTCTCCACTCAGGCAGACTTTTTTTGGTCTTTTGCAATGTTCATTTTTTTAAAGTGTCCGGATTGGCTTCTGATGTCCGCTCAGGCAGACCTTTTGATGCCCTCTGCATACCTTTTCACTATCTTAAAGCAAAGCAAGCTCAGAGGTCCGCTTAGGCAGACATTTTGGGTCTCCATGTAGTGCATAAAGGATGTTTTGAATATTCCATACCGAGGCAAATTATCCGCTCACACTTTATCAAACACGATAGTGATATTTATGTTTTGCCTGGAGCGTCAAAATGACCACCGTAGGCGGATGTCTGTGGGTCCATTGTAATTTCATATCCATTTCAAGGCGCGTATTCATGATGTATCATGGGACGAACCTTTGAGATTCTTCTGCAATTTGTATGCTTTGTACGTTGAAATAGTAAGTCCACCAAGAGGTGCTGGTCAGCGATGAATTTGCAAGATGTGAAGTGTGTGGAAGATTGTCCATGTTTGGTCCCTCATTCCTCTCAGTAGTTGCTATTTCCAGTGGAATCATTCAAAGCGAACAAAGTAGGAAGATATGCTTTATCTAAGAATAGCTTTTCTCATTGAAAACAATTAAGACATAGATTCATTACATAGGTTGGCACCTTGCGCGTATGGCATTTGAGGTATCTATTGAATGCATTGACGGCTTTTCACAGGTTTGAGTTTATGATCCTGAGTGGTGGAGACTATTATTAGCAAGTGGTGATAATGCATTTTCTAATTTTAACAGCATCAAGTTCCAATATCTAACAGCGTTGCGTAAGTATGAGAGCATTCAAAATGGTTTAAACTTGCAGAGTCACATTAGAGGCCCGCCTAAGTAGATATCATTGGTCATCGGGCAGTATGTAAGGAGTTTTAAATGATGCAAAGTTCATCTGTACAGACATTATCAATCATCATGTATGGCGTAGAGATGTTTGAGTATTGCAAGTCACGTCTAAATGTCTACTCATCCCATGAGTTCCGCTCCGGGCGGACTTTATTTAGCTAATGACATTATTTGTATTACACCTTGAGCACCAAAATGCTCGCATTTGGCAAACTTTCCACGATCTCTGTACAAGTGAGCGCACTCATTTCAAATGTCTGCTACATGGTACCTATCTTTCATTTTACAAAGTCTAAATTTGAGCTATGCGTTGCCAACTTAGATGTCCGCTCATGCACTCGAAACGTTGATGGTTCCTTCAAATCACTTTCATTCTAAATATAAAACATTTGAGGATTTGCTAAAGTATGCAATCTGAAGAGTGTAATAATTGGGACGTTATGCATCTCCCAAAATGAACTCTCTGTGCACGCAGCGTGAGGTCCGCTAACTTATATTCGATGATTTAATGTTACGCGGGCTATTCTGAGTAATTTTTTAGACTGTGGTGTTACAAATTTGAGCGTTATGCATTATAGCTGGAGAGGGATCATTAAGTGTGTATTTGAGGGTCTAGCTATGGTATCAATGAGTTGAATCTGAAAGGTCCACATGTTAGACCAAAGCCACAGTTACTATATTCAAATTCGTGTGCATAGTGGTTGATATGACTTAAGTCCATTCTGAAAAGAGAGTCGTGCACCATTGCTCACGTAGTGAGTACTAGTTTGGCGTGTCTGGGGAAGATTTAAATCTTCGCTTGGGCACTCGCAATGCACTGGGTATTGCAAGCACTCGTGTGGGTGTATGTCTTCTTTGAAAGTTTTTTGAGATGTTGTTTTAAAGCATATCATCACCAGTAATAAGAAGGTGAGGTTGGGGGTTGGTGAGGTTGGGGGTTGTCGAGATGTTGGTCGTGTCATTCTTTTTTTTGAAATTTGCATTTTTTGGCTTTCTTGAAATAAAGCAGGGAAATTTTAAAATTTGCATATTCTTTTATCCCACATAAATTATGCGGTGAGTTTGTCTTATATGCTTGTCTTTTATGCATTATTCTATCAAACTAATGTCTGGGTATTTGTGCAGATGAGCAATGAGTGCGAGAGACAGACCGGCAAGTGGTTATGAAGAGTGATATGGAAGGATAGTGGCGAAGGGCTTGCGCAGGAGGAGTATTGTTCAAGAATAGTCAAAGAGGAAGATATCATTGCCATACGGAGGAATGCCTACATCAAGATCATCATTTGCACGAGAACAAGAGAAATGGACAGGTTCAACAAGCAATCCATGAATTACATTTAAAGGTACAATTGCCTGATCGACAACAAGAAATTTGACAAAATTTCCCAAGTTTCAAGTTTGAAGCAGCCAAGTTCCAAAGGTGAAAATTTGAAGATTCAAAGACTACTCCAAAAGGTGACATAATTTGGGAAAGTATTCTGAGCAATATGAACACAAAGAAAATCAAATCAGTTTGCTCGATGCTGAGGTGGCATGTGCACACCATCAGGCCAATCACAATCTACCACATCATCAGTTCGTATTCAATGTTCTAAAGATAGTAAATTTTTGTAACAGACTGCCTTGTTGTCAAAATCTGGGCCATCGATTCCCAAATCGATCCTAGCCATTCATGTAATTTTGAGGCCTATAAAAGGGCCCATTTCTCTCATTTGTATAAAAAGGAGATTATCAGAGAGAGCAGGAATCAAGCAGTAGGGGTAGATGTTGTTAGAGTAGAGGTAGATTAGAGGAGACTTTTCGAAGTCATTGAAGAGACATGAAATTGTTGTAAAAAAATACATTTCCAAAATCAATACAAGCTCATTGTTGAATGCTTCATGGTCATTTATGTGGTGATGAAATGTTAGCATGATTTCAAATTCTTGAATGTGATGGAGAAATGTTTCCAAGTAGCTTAGCAATAGATTAGAAGTGCATTGATGTAATGAATATATGTAAAGATATTTGATGAATTCTTCTGGTTCATACTTTTCATGGATTATCGAAGGCAACCCACTTTGCAAAGTTAGACTGAACCTTCATTTTCTTTAGTTTGGTTGTGAATGTTTGTTCAAACTGCGTCAGCTATGGGTGTTTGGATGGAGATTTGCAACATGAAAATCCTTGAGTTTCCTTAGAAGATTGCACCGGCTTCGTGTAGTTGTTGGTTCTCATGGCGAAGTGAAGTCTGGTTTCATGAGGAGTTTGTCTATCTTGACATGTTTCATTATCTCATTGTCCTTAGAATAGTTTTCTAAACCCTTTCTCTTTTGCATTTTCTTCTCGTAGCTGGTTTGAGTAAGTTCCATTTCACAACGAGAACAACATATTTGGTTGGAATAAGGAGTAAATTCGGTGTAAGTCCCTTTGTGAGTTTCAGCAAAATCACATCAACTATTGAGTCTATCCATTGCAAGTCAAGACCTGACATCTGGAACCTTGGAGTTGTCTCATTGGATCACATTGTTTAGCCTTTGAGAGACTTTGTTCAAGAGAGGATAGAATACCTCGATATTTTATTCTGAGTTTGCATGTGCATAAAAACACATCAACAGAATTGGCGCTAGAAGGAGGGTGAAAAACAATGAATTGTTGCATTTCTTCCAAGGATACAAAAGATATTCTGGTGTTTTATCATTCATTGCTCTATCATACTACTCGACAGAATTCAGCAAGGAGGAGGCCAGAACAAGGTACATACATCTCAACTCAGGATAAAAAGGGCATGAACAAGGAATTGTGTTGCTTCTTTCACTCCGAGCACGCGAACAAACTCCAAATTGTGGAATTAGAACCAAGTGAGATTTCAAAGCCAAATTTAAGATTTCCAAGATCCCTCTTATGCCAAAAAAAATACAAAAAAAGCATAAAACTTCAAAAACCCAAAAAAGTAAAAAATTAAAAAAAATATATCAAAAATACGGATGGATTTCTCACCACACGTGAAGCAGTTTCATGGTTGTGGGCAGCAATATGATCATCCTCAAGATGATATTCTTCAGCTTTGGTGGACTTTGAATGCACAACTCTATCCCAAGAGTTTGGACAACTTTGTATCAAGGAATGGATGTAGAATTCATGAAACCAATGGACACGAGGAGCTATATTGCCTAACATTCTTATCATGGATGGAGTTAGCATTGCAAGAAAAAATTTCTTTCCCACAAGTACATGAGCCAATTATTTCTATGAAGGTGGTTTCTGAAGCCTTGTTTCATGAAAGAGAGTTCTTCATAAGCTTTAAGGAAATAATCAAGAAGAGACGAAGTACTGAGAAGGACCTGTCCGCAGAAGAAATGTTGATTCCAGGTGGTTGGTCCAGGATTCATAACACCACTCATTCACAACTCATGTGTTCATCTTGTTAGGAAGTTGTTTGTCAAGTGAAGAAATAATTAAGGTTGGAAGAAGAATCTAAGGTACAATTGAGATTAGATGACTTGTGGAACAAATTTCTTCAAGAAATAAATTCACCACCCAAAGGAGAAGATGTTCTTATGTTATTCGATAGTGAAGATAGCACAAGTGAACTTGATAATCAAGTGGAAAGTCCATTTGCATACCTTCTTCCAAGTAAGAATGAACTTCCTGCTAAAAAAGTTGAAAAAGTAATAGAAGACATCCAAACAAAGGTAATTAAAGAACAAGATGTTGTTTCCTCCATCAAAGAAGAAAGTGACTCGAGTTCTTTGCAAGAAGAAGAATTCCTTGTTACATACTCATTCATGTTTCTAGAAGAGATTATTAAAGGTGAATTGCAAGAGGTTGCAAGAGTCCTTGAAAGATATGGTAATCATGAAGATATGGTACAAGCCATCATCCACAAGCCTGCCAATCAAGTGCAATTTGAAGGGGCGCTCGATGCTCTCATAGATGAAGTACAGTCAAAGCTATGTCAAATTGAACAAGTTGAAAAAATAGAGGCCAAATATACAAAGCAATTTGAATTGATGCTGGATCCGTTGCTGAAAATCTATGATAAATTAATAGGTGAAATGTTCCATGCTTTTGAATTTCCATTATTTTCACCTTTTCATTTTGATATGCCCACTATTGATTATAATTCTAATTTATGATTCATCACCAACTTCGACCTCCTGACACGTTGATGAGCGACAAATGAGAATTGCTACTTGAGGATGAAGACCACGAGGTTGTATCTTTCCCTGCTCCTAGTGATGAAGATTACAAATTTGAAGATCATGAATTTCCAAATTGTGAATGTGAAGAGTATGAATTTGATTATGGAAATTTTGGAAAAACAACCTGCATATGGATTAATCATGGTCCAAATGAGTCGCCACAACTACTGATTTTGTGTGTAAATTTCTCTAAATTCGATGATTGTGTTATAAGAGAATTTTTCTCTGAATTCAAAGACAAATTTGCCAAAATCCAAACCATCACATGTGCCTTATTGTTGCTTTTCATTTTGAGAAATCGTTCGAGGTACTATATATATTTGGGTCTTTTGAGTCGTGTATGCTCTTTGTACATAGCTTTCTTAGAGTAGGTTTTCTTTTCTATTGCTTTAGAGTAGTTTTGTCTTGGATTTTGTTTGCTTTCCGTAGTTTAGGTTGTTGCTTTAGTTTAGGGTTTTCTTTGGTGGGTTTCCCATTGGTGAAATAAGCTATGTTATCCTTTAAGCACATTTAGCCTTACTGTTAGCAAATGTCTAGTTCATTTCTTTGATAAATGTTCATGAAATTCTTTAGAATCTGAAGTTGATTTTCTTTAGCTTTATCAACAAGTTATGATTTGTACTTGACTCGGAAGGGAATCATATATTGTGTCTTGACACTAACATCTTGTGATTATCATGTTCAAAATGCCAAATCTTAATCTAATTATTAACATCTTAAGTTTTCATTTGAGAAACTTGCGTCAGATGGATGGATTCAATGTGGACTCCATTGTTAGTATTTGAATAGCATGTTGCTTGTTCTTGGAAGATAAATCATCTATTTAGAATGACTTGAACTATTTTGAGATCTTATACCTCTTCATACTTTAAAAATCTAGAGGTACCTAAGTGAATCTTTGTGATCTCGCATTAAGTGAAAAATCTAAAGGTCCACCTTTGCCGCCATCGTAAGTCTACACCCAGCTAGCTGAGTTATCACGTAGCAGTACTGCATTGTACTCTACCAAGCAAAAAGCATGTTGAAAATCAAAAGAAAAGAAATGAAATGAAAAGAAAATCACAAATCACACACTATAACTCAGTTAGATGGACAATCAAGTAATCTTTACCGAGGCTATGGACGCCTGACCGACAGTAGGGCTCTACTCGAGTGGAATTACTAGACAAACCCATCAGGGCTATAGACGCTCACTGGTAGCGGGGCCATGTCCAGGTAGTTCATGAGGTGTGTACTAATCATGTAGCTTAATGCGGAGGAATCGAGGTGATCTTAGTTGCTGATGGATGGGAATGAACTCAATTGCACACACTTAGATCTTTGGGTTATGAATAGTTGTTCTAAGCTTTCAATTTTGACGCTTTGATTGGGTTTTCATGTTTATTTGGCCTAACATGTGGGTGTACATAGGAATTTTAAAGTTGTGATTCTTTTTGATCTTAGGAACACTTGAGATTTTATGTTAATCACTATTCTGAAAATGCTTAAAGTGTCTCGATCCAATCTATGATTCGTCTTCCCTTTTGAGTGTGTTTCCTAACTAGTTGATGACTTTAAAGGTATTGTCTGACATTTCTAGGTTTGGATTGGGTTTTTTATTTTTGAAATGTTCAAGAACATTTATTCAAATTGGTGCTAGATGTTGTGATGTCATTACAACATCGCCCCATTGCAAATGGGGACCCCTCTTCATTTTGGCCTTGAGGTTGTTTTGGTTTTAGTGGGAGGTTTGTAGTAGTGTTAGGATCTAAGCTATTCTTTGTTTGAGGGATTGCTTGTCTTGAATGGAGTTTTGTCATAAAATTCATGTAGGGTGGGTCAAAGTTCCCGTCAGGTCCCAAATCTCTACTCCAATCTTGATTCACGTCCATAAGCGGTCAAAAGGTCCGCTTCAAAGTATATGCTCAAAGATCAATATATATGCATAGTGCATTTAAGTATCCAATCAGGCGGACTGTTTTTGGTCTTTTGTAATGTTCATTTTTTTAAAGTATCCGGGTTGGCTTTTGATGTCCGCTCAGGCAGACCTTTTGATGTACTTTACATACCTTTTCATTATCTTTAAGCAAGGCAACCTCAGAGGTCCACTTAGGCAGACATTTTGGGTCTCCATGTAGTGCATAAAGGATGTTTTGAATATTCCATACCGAGGCAAATTATCCGCTCACACTTTTTCAACCACGATAATGATATTTATGTTTTGCCTTGAGCATCAAAATGACCACCATAGGCGGATGTATGTGGGTCCATTGTAATTTCATATCCATTTCAAGGCACGTATTCATGATGTACGTGGGACGAACCTTTGAGATTCTTCTGCAATTTGTATGCTTTGCGCGTTGAAATAGTAAGTCCGCCAAGAGGTGCTGGTCAGTGATGCATTTGCAAGATGTGAAGTGTGTGGAAGATTGTCCACGTTTGGTCCCTCATTCCTCTTAGTGGTTGCTATTTCCAGTGGAATCATTCAAAGCGAACAAAGTAGGAAGAAATGCTTTGTCTAAGAATAGCTTTTCTCATTGAAAATAATTAAGACATAGATTCATTACATAGGTTGGCACCTTGTGTGTATGGCATTTGAGGTATCTATTGAATGCATTGATGGCTTTTCACAGGTTTGAGTTTATGATGCTGAGTGGTGGAGACTATTATTAGCAAGTGGTGATAATGCATTTTCTAATTTTAATAGCATCAAGTTCCAATATATAATAGCATTGCGTAAGTATGAGAGCATTCAAAATGGTTTAAACTTGCAAAGTCACATTGGAGGCCCACCTAAGCAGATATCATTGGTCATCAGGTAGCATGTAAGGAGTTTTAAATGATGCAAAGGGCCATGTCAAAGTCAGTCTGCACAGACATTATCAATCATCATGTATGGCGTATAGATGTTTGAGTATTGCAAGTCACTTCTAAATGTGTACTCATCCCATGAGTTCCACTCCAGGCAGACTTTATTTGGCTAATGACATTATTTGTATTACACCTTGAGCACAAAAATGCCCGCATTTGGCAAACTTTCCACGTTCTCTTTACAAGTGAGCGCACTCATTTCAAATGTCTGCTACATGGTACCTATCTTTCATTTTGCAAAGTCTAAATTTGACCTATGCGTTGCCAACTTAGATGTCTGCTCATGCACTCAAAACATTGATGGTTCCTTCAAACCACTTTCATTCTAAATATAAAACATTTGAGGATTTGCTAAAATACACAATTTGAAGAGTGTAATAATTGGGACGTTATGCATCTCCAAAAATGAACTCTCTATGCATGCAGCGTGAGGTCTGCTGACTTATATTTGAAGATTTAATGTTATGCGGGCTATTCTGAGTAATTTTTTAGACTGTGGTGTTACAAATTTGAGCGTTACGCATTATAGCTGGAGAGGGATCATTAAGTGTGTATTTGAGGGTCTAGTTTTGGTATCAATGAGTCAAATCTAAAGGGTCCACATGTTAGACCAATGACTTAAGTCCATTCTAAAAATAGAGTCGTGCACCATTGCTCGCACAGTGAGTACTAGTTTGGTGTGTCTGGGGAAGATTTAAATCTTCGCTTGGGCACTCGCAATGCATTGGTTATTGCAAGCACTCATGTGGGTGTATGTCTTCTTTGAAAGTTTTTTGAGATGTTGTTTTAAAGTATAGCATCACCAGTAATAAGAAGGCGAGGTTGGGGGTTGTCGAGATGTTGGTCACATCATTCTTTTTTTTGAAATTTGCATTTTTGGGCTTTCTTGAAATAAAGCAGGGAAATTTTAAAATTTGCATATTCTTTTATCCCACATACATTATGCGATGAGTTTGTCTTATATGCATTATTCTATCAAACTAATGTCTGGGTATTTGTGCAGATGAGCAATGAGTGCGAGAGACAGATCAGCAAGCGATTATGAAGAGTGATATGGAAGGATAGTGGTGAAGGGCTTGCGCAGGAGGATTATTGCTCAAGAACAGTCAAAGAGGAAGATATCATCGCCACATAGAGGAATACCTACATCAAGATCATCATTTGCATGAGAACAAGAGAAATGGACAGGTTCAACAAGCAATCCATGAATTACATTCAAAGGTACAATTGCATGATTGACAACAAGAAATTCGATGAAATTTCCCAAGTTTCAAGTTTGAAGTAGCCAAGTTCCAAAGGTGAAAATTTGAAGATTCAAAGACTACTCCAAAAGGTGACATAATTTGGGAAAGTATTCTGAACAATATGAACACAAAGAAAATCAAACCAGTTTGTTCGATGCTGAGGTGGCATGTGCACACCATCAGGCCAATCACAATCTGCCACATCATTAGTTCGCATTCAATGTTCTAAAGATAGTAAATTTTTGTAACAGACTACCTTGTTGTCAAAATCTGGGCCATCGATTCCCAAATTGATCCTGGCCATTCATGTAATTTTGAGGCCTATAAAAGGGCCCATTTTTCTCATTCATATAAAAAGGAAATTATCAGAGAGAGCATGAATCAAGCAGTAGGAGTAGATGTTGTTAGAGTAGAGGTAGATTAGAGGAGACTTTTTGAAGTCATTCAAGAGACATGAAATTGTTGTAAAAAAATACATTTCCAAAATCAATACAAGCTTATTGTTGAATGCTTCATGGTGATTTTTGCAGTGATGGAAAGTTAGCATGGTTTCAAATTCTTGAATGTGATGGAGAAATGTTTCCATGTAGCTTAGAAATAGATTAGAAGTGCATTGATGTAATGAATATATGTAAAGATATTTGATGAATTCCTCTGGTTCATACTTTTCGTGGATTGTCGAAGGCAACCCACTTTGTAAAGTTAGATTGAACCTTCATTTTCTTTACTTTGGTTGTGAATGCTTGTTCAAACTACGTCAGCTGTGGGTGTTTGGATAGAGATTTACAACATGAAAATCCTTGAGTTTCCTTAGAAGATTGCATCGTCTTCATGTAGTTGTTGGTTCTCATGGCGAAGCGAAGTCTGGTTTCATGAGGAGTTTGTCTATCTTGACATGTTTCATTATCTCATTGTCCTTAGAATAGTTTTCTAAACCCTTTCTCTTTTGCATTTTCTTCTTGTAGCTGGTTTGAGTAAGTTCCATTTCACAAGGAGAATAACATATTTGGTTGGAATAAGGAGTAAATTTGGCATAAGTCCCTTTGTGAGTTTCAGCAAAATCACATCAACTACTGAGTTTATCCATTGCAAGTCAAGACCTGACATCTGGAACCTTGGAGTTGTCTCATTGGATCACATTGTGTAGCCTTTGAGAGACTTTGTTCAAGAGAGGATAGAATACCTCGGTATTTTATTCTGAGTTTGCATGTGCATAAAAACACATCAACAATAACAACTGCCCAAAATAGCAAAGATACAGCTAGAAGAAATAGAAACCACAATGTCCATGACTTGCAGATGTTTAATAGAAATTCAATGTTGTTTTTAATCTTGTCGATCCACCAAAAGAGCATAAAGAATTTTTTCCCAGCTGGTTCCTCTTTATTTTACATGACTTGAGGCTTTTGTGGGATGCTGCTACATCAAACTCTTTAGGTAGAAAAATTCATGAGCTCCTACTCATGAGGTCCATGATTCCGCTTTATTTTTCCTCGCTTTCTATTTTCTTAATTTTGCACCTCCATACTTGCATTGTTGCCTTTAAAATTTTGTTGTCTGCATTTGTCAATTTTTTTCTCTCTGTACATACTTTCTCCATTGATTCTCTTTATTAACTCTAAATCTCCACCATTCTGACTCATCATCATCTATTGGCATCATCTTAATTGAAAACAAAACCTCATCCTTAAATTGTGTAAAAGAGATTACCTCTGAAATCTCTATTTCGGCAATGTTATATGATAACAGTAAGTCTTCTGCCTCTTCTGCACCCTCTAGTTCTTTCATTGAACCTTCTATACTTCCTATCTCTATTGCATCTTCCTTCAGTACGTCTATACTCTCTTCTTCCAAATACTCTTCCAAATTGAACATTTCTTCTACTCCTAGATTCTCCTATGCAACCACAAATTTCTCCTCATCCTCACTACATTTGCCATCATTAGAAATGAAAATAGGAACAAAATATTTTCCATCATCAGGCTGAGCACCATCTTTTCCCAGATTACCAAAATAATTAAAATATGAACTTACTAGATTCAAAGAATTAATATTTGCACTGGTTTCTGTCATTGGATGATCTTCTTCCTTACCAAATTGTTCGTAGTCCTCATCAACATCCTTTGCTTTCTTGATGTCAACCTCTTCTACCCTTGATGTCATTTTTCTATCACAAAAGTTAATGCAAACCACTCCTCTTTGTTGCACACAAACAATTGATTTCTTTTGCCAAGATGGGATTATATACCCATGGTCTACTAATTTACCCTTTTTCTTTTGAACTTACACAATCAAAATGAACTTTTACCTTGTCATTGGTCTATTGCCCCAATTTGCAAATATTCTTGGTTGCATGTCTTGCCAGCTCCCTTTCTTCATAGGCTTTCTTCTTTTCTTGATCAGCCCTCTTTTCACCTTTAGGTACTGCTGCTACAAACTATCTTTTATTATCTATTGCTACAATCTGGCTTCTTTTTCTCTTATCTCCAGCTCCATTGATGGGCTCTTTTCTTGCCCTTTCTTTCTTTGCCTCCAAAGGCCTGTCCTTATTCCTTTGCACACCTATATTCAAAACTTCAAACAAATCATCAAAAAATAAATCAAGAGACCATGATGTCTCCTTAGGTGCCTCCATCATGGACACCTTCTTCTCTTCTTTTTCTAGTGCTCTTTGCTGCACCTTCTCTTTCCTTCTTTTCTTACTTTTATCCAAGTCCTCCATAACGAGAACTTTCTTCTTCTCTCCTTGTCTGCTCCCTATAGTCATAACCTTATCGAGAAAATAAATCTTTTCTAAGATTTCCATTCTTCTCAAGATCTCTTCCAATCCCTCTTGGTACCTTCTACTTTCTACAAGTCATCCCAATATCTATCCCAATATGGGATTATCACAGGTCTTCTTACATAAAAACTCATTTTTCTTATTACTACAATCCACAGTCTCTATTCAATCTCCAAGTGCAAACTACCTCTCCTTCAATGCTTTGTTCACACACAACAACACACCTCTACACCTCACCTAGGGCTTCTTTCTTTCCTCTCTACCCAGTCTTTTGGTGCTTCTCCTTTCTGTTACTATGTTAATCAGCAACTCTCATATGCTCTCCTTCCCGCACAACCTGGCTAAGTTGCCATCTTTAGCGATCTACTTAGCACTCAGGACCTTCTATGCTCTGATACCACTTGATGGCACGAAGTTTCAGATACAAACTTAAACTTGTTACATAAACTAACTCAGAGATAATTCAGAAATAGTGGCAGAAAACACAAGAACAATTCCTCATAATGACAGGAGCTTATGCAAACTATTGTCTTGGCTTTATAATTCTAATGCCTCATGAAATCAATTTTCAACAGCAAAATTAGTACCCAGAAAGAGATATATTTTAATCATATCTATTCAAATGTAGAATGGAATAAGGAAAATGAATGAGTAGTGAAACCTAATGAGGTGACTAAACCACCATTATTCATTGAGAGGATTATATAAATCCAACTCAAGGTAAACAAATGATAATAAAGAACGTAATAATTGTATAAACAAAGGCATAATAATTATATAAATCCTACTTAATGTGCTTTTTAATAAGGAAAATGAATGAGTAGTGAAACATAATGAGGTTACTAAACCACCATTATTCATTGAGAGGATTATATAAATCCAACTCAAGGTAAACAAATGATAATAGAGAACATAATAATTGTATAAACAAAGGCATGATCAACATAAGAAGGAACACAAACTTTAGGTAGAGGACAAAGTTTTTGGTTACTTGGGAAAGGAAAGAGTATGAGGGAGATAAAATAAACTTAAACCATTAAGATATGGACCCATGAAAATCATGTAGGCCATAGGTAAAAATACATTTAAATTAGATCTTTGTCCTTTCATAAAAATGCACTCAATTGTTAATTGTGATTACTTACAACTTTATGAGTTGTCCATGCTAGATGAGGAAGAAGAACATGTACTACCGTCCTTAGAAGATTTTGGTGTCAAAGAAATTTCCATGATCATAAAATATGTGCTTCTAGAATAGAAGACAAGGGAAAATAGGAATAAGAGTAGGTGATAAAGAGAGCATTGGATACATTTTAAAACAAATCAAATAGATATTATCATTGCATTTATCTCAAGGAAATTGAGGGATTTAGTCTTGAGGTGCCTATCTACCCTATGTAAAATATAATAAAGGTGTTTGAAGGATGATATCTATACATATTTTAGATAGATTTATTTAAGATATAATGTGGACACCATATATTCATTATATATTGTAATGATGAAATTTGAATAACACCATATATTTATTTTTAACCTATTTTTCACAGTGTTGTCCCTTGCACTATGCTTACTACATACATGTTGCACACATCCATTCACCTTTATTTATTATCTTATCCATATGGTTAGACATTCCCATTTATTTTCCCTATTCATAGTTGAATTAGACCAATCTACACACATTCCTAGACACATCATCCCCAACTTCATTTAACAAATTTTGGTCATAAGTTAATATCCATAGTCACAAACTTGACCCCAATACCTAAGCTCAAACTTGTGTGTATTAAAAGTAGAATATATATTCTAAGGTAAATACTTGTCTAATATAGTACCAAATGTTTAATGATATCAAATTCAAAGCTACATTAAATTGAGTGTACCTATTCAATCATATCAACCAATTATTCACTATGTTATTCTCATGAAGATCAAATGGTGAAATTTGTATAACATGCCACTTCTTATTTATTTATATGGTTTTATTTATTATCTTTTGGAAGTGCTAATGTTTCTATATATTAGAATAACTCTTACACCATAACTTCATTACCTTATGCCTAATATCTCTAATCTTACATCACAAAAAACTCAATACTTTTGTATTTATCATCAAATATATGGGCATTCTATAGACAAATCTTTATTATTCAAACATATATCAAAACCTCATAGGTAAAAAGAGAGATGGTATGAATATTACATGTTGAAATAAAATAATCCCCTAATGTGAAACATTTTAATTTTCTACAAGAAACATTAAATGAAAACAAGAAAAAATATAACACAAATTCAAGACCTCATAAATAAAAGAGAGATGAACATAAATATGATCCATTATGATAAATTAACTACATAATGTGCAACAAACTAAATATCTATTAGAGACACTTATACGTAAAAACATGTTTCACCCACTTGAGGATATTGCCTTTAGTTTTCAATGCCCTTTATCGAGATGCTTTATCCACCTTCACCTTTTTTCTTGACTTCATGTCATCTTTATTTCAACCTTCCTTTATTAGCAAAACACTTCCTATGATTGTTTGTATCCTCTATTACACATTATCCATACTATTTTGAAAATAGTAAACTCAATAA
Source organism: Cunninghamia lanceolata (assembly GCA_027924645.1). Lineage (NCBI taxonomy): Eukaryota > Viridiplantae > Streptophyta > Pinopsida > Cupressales > Cupressaceae > Cunninghamia > Cunninghamia lanceolata. The sequence continues at coordinate 6,478,099 of BSBN01000221.1, forward strand.
ATAACTATATAGTGGTAGTTTTCAATATGGAGTTAACTTTTTATATCCATACTATTTTGAAAATATTAAACTCAACAAATAACTATATAGTGGTAGTTTTGAATATGGAGATAATTTTTTATATCCATACTATTTTGAAAATATTAAACTCAATTGTGAATTAGTAGATTTAAAATACTTATATTTTTATTTTTAAGTATTTGATATATATCCTTTTTTTTTAATTGAATAATAATCTTATTGTTGAAAAATAAAATAACTGGTGAAGTAAAAACTAAAGTAATTTTTATAATTTATTTTTTCAAAATTAAAAAAATATGTTTTTATGATATATTGTATTACTATTGAAAAATGAAACTCACATACATATCTTTAACAAGATTTATGTAAAAGACATTGAGAGATATCATTTTAGAGGGGCTTATTTCATGTAAATTGCATATTCTGTTAAAGAATAAAGATCTCAATAATAGTATCTCTCAAAGTGTTTTACATTAATTTTTACTTCATGACTTATTTGATATCATTTTTAATATTTATCCTAAACAATGTTTAATGATATTTATATATGGATGTCCCTTTTGAAAAAGTTCATAAAATTATGAAATTTCATAAATTACATAACAAAAAAATATAAAAGATTTATTTAAATGATCTAATTTATTAATATTAAAAAATCCATACCATATATATATATATATAAACTCTTATTTAAGACCTATGACTACTAACACCACCATAATAATCTTGTCATCCATCATTCTCACTTTTCTTAATAACTGATGAAGAATAAGGTTGGGTTGGAGCAACATCATCTCGTGGTTACCATTTTTTTTTACTTTTACATAGAGGAAGGCATTGCCAAAGCCCTTCCCTTAAATTATACACAAACACCTTTGCACCTTCACTACCATATAGACTGCTAAAATACAGGTAATCTCCCACACAAACACTGCCAATGCCACCAATCCCATCAATATATTGTGGGAGAGAGAGTGGAGGCATTCTTACAAACTCTTTCCACTTCCAAACCAACTTGTCTTGGTCATCTTGAAACAACTCCCAGATAACGATATCCACAGCGTTTTAGAAATCATCGAATGGGTCACTGCTAGGTGCTGGATCCTTAAAGCCCGCTACAATATAACCATCTTCGATATTGTAACCCGTGATAATTTTAGGCTTCGCTGCCCTCCAGAAAAGAACGCCACTGCACTCAACCATTTCATAACCTAATATATTAGAGCTTGTTTCTCCCACAGACTGAGATTTAATCCTCCATGTGTCTTGAAAATAATGGTAGATCTTGAAGGAGAAAATTTTAGAGTTCGAGCACACTACCAAATAAGGCTCTTCGTTTCCTCCTTGCACAACATGGATAATTGTGTTAGTGACTGTTGACATCGATTTCTATCTCTCCACAAATTCTCACAAGCGGGTTGCAAATAAAAAAATGTTGGGTTTCTCGAAAAAGCAGTAACCCCTGCGCTGTAGTTGATAGAATGTAATCTCTAACAAAATTTCGGAGAAAGGAGGGAGATATGGTCGGCCATTTTTTTAATGGAAAAGCAGTAGGCCATACAATGCCAATTTCCCTTTTAGGTGTACTTGACCGCAGATAGGAAGATAAGAAGATAAAAATGAATTGAGAGCTAGAGAGGGAGTCAAAGATATGTATAAAGACCTAGAGAGATAAATAGAGAGAGAGACATAGAGAGATAGAGAAAAAGAGGGAGGTTGAGAGACAAACACAAGAAGAGAGGAAGGGATAGATCAAAATAGAGAGGTAGACTACCTTTTAATATCAAGTAGAAAACATGGCTACATGCACAACCTTCCTATGAATAATTATTTCCAAATCTTATCTTTACCACCTATCACAATTGAAGAGACAAAGTAGCAAAGAGAGAGAGAGAGATAAAATATATATGGGGAAAGACATATAGAAAAACAAGAGAGAGAAGGAAATAGATGGTTATAGCGATAGAGAGGGAGAGAGAGGTATAGAGATAGAAAGGGATAGAGAGATGATGAGAGAGAGAGAGGGAGGGAAAAAGACCCAGAGAAGAGAGATAGTGTGATAGAGGAAGAGAGAATAATAGAGAGGGAAAGAGAGGAAGAGAGGAAGAGAGATATATAAGAGAAAGAGATAAATAAAGATAGAGACAGAGAGCTTGGACGGAGATAAGGAGAAAGAGACAAAGAGGAAGATAGAGAAACATAGATATATAGAAAGAGATAGAGAGAATGAGACAAAGAAATATGCGGAGAGGTATAGTGATACACAAATATAGATGGAGAGAGGGGGAGAGAGGAGGAGAGATAGAGAGGAGACATAGATATAGAGAGAGGTAGAGCGATATAGAGATAAACAAGTAGAGAGGGAGAGATAAAGATATAAAGAGAGGGATATTAGTAGAGAGAGGAATAGAGAAAGAGAGATAGAGATAAGAGATAAAGGGGGAGAGGGGGGGTTGAAGAGTGAAATAGAGATAGAGGAAGAGAGAAGGGGAGAGTGAAGGAGAAAGAGAAAGGATAAAAGGAGAGAGGTGGAGAGGGAGACAATGATAAATAGAGAGATAGAGAAGGAGATAGATATATAGTACATTTAACTACGAATACCTTCACCAGTGACACAATTTTTAACACCTACACATATAAAGGAAACCGTAAGACATTATCCACACTAGAAAGTGTAAGCTAGGGTAAAACATTCAAATCCCTGAAAACTATCTCATGCATGCCCTAACTCCCTAATGGAGTACAAATAACTTAGGAAACAAGTATGCAAACAAAAGAACTAAAACCATAAGTTACTTGTGTCCTCCCTCCATTATTTCCCTTTGACCTTGCTATATTTTGTTCTTGGATTTGTAGACCTCCAAAATCAATGAGAAACTCAAGAGTAAGTGAGTAGAAAAATCAGAAAGATAGTGCTCAAGTTCAACCAGTGGGAAGTGTCAAATTGAGGTGTGAGAAGCGATTTTATAGAAGAAAAAGGTTGAATGGAGGGGTAAGATTTGATGTTGACTTTGGAAGGAAATGAATGGTGAGGATTGATTAGAGTTCCCCTCTTGTAAAAGGACAAGAGGGAATTTTAAATTTGAAAATATGATGAGGGTACCCACAAGAAGTTGAGTCCACATAGAGGGGAAGTCGTGGGAAAAAAAAATAGGCACCCTAATTCTAAATTTCAATGAAACCTTAAAAATAGGTACCCTAATTCTAAACCTAACCCTAACCCTATTTCTTTTCATAATTCTAACCCCAAGTCTGACCTAAACACTAACCCTTACCCCAATTTTAAGCCATAACTCTTATCATAAATATAATATATAATATAATTAGAATTAGAATTTTTGTCTAATATAATATATAATTTTAATTATTATACATTTAATTATAATTTTTATATATTATATAATGTTATATTGTATAATTATTATATAAAACATTATGTTAATAAATATAACCTATATTATAATATTATACTATATAATTATAATAATCTTAAGATATATAATATAGTTAGAATTAGGCTTGCTAGTCTCATGCTACTGGCATACGTATATTTAAAAACTATAAGTTTTTTCAAAGAAATTACTCTGAGAAGAATGAAGGGTTGTTTAATAGAAGGAGATAAAGGAGCAAAATATTTTTATAATTTATTGAAAGCTAAAAACTCTAGAGAGGATATTGGACCTATAGTAGAAGATAATGTGTGTTATAAAAGAAATGAGGAAATGAAGTGTTGAGATCCTTTTATCAAAAACTTTTTGTAGTTGAAGATGGAACCAAAGAATGTAGAAAGGCATAAAGTTACTGCAGAGCTATTTGCCCCAAAAGGTCATAGATGGATAACAGAAAATGGTAAGTCACTCAGCATTGATGGTATTCCAATGGAATTTTATCAATGTAATTAAGACTAGATAGTTGATGACTAGTTGGAATCATATAAATAGGGTATCTCTAAAGGAACTTTGGGGGAAGAAATTAATAAAAGAGTGATCAAACATTAGAAATTGGATACAAGACAAACATTAGAAATTGGAGACCTATTATTCTATTGAATGTATCCTATAAAATTATAGCTAAAACCTTAGTTATGAGACTTATTTATATCCTACCATTCATTATCAGTCCCACATAGACATGCTTTGTTAAAGGTAGATTCATCTTGGAGAATTTGATTACAAGTTGGGAAGCCTTGGATTGGGCAAAATACAGGTATCGTATAATTAGATTTTGAAAAGGGATATGATAGAATTGAGTGGTCCTTTGTATTTATAATACTAGAAGCTTTAGCCTTTCCGAAGGAATATTATAATATGGTTAGAATGTTATTCATGAATTCCATTGTACAAATTGACATTAATGGATCACTATCTAACCCCATCAAATTGGAAAGGTCTCTAAGGCAAGGATTCCCTCTAGCCCCTGCATTATTTGTCATTGCTTTTGAAGCACTTATTTATATCTTGAGAACAAAATTGATAGTGAAGGAGCTGAAAGGAATAACACTTCCTAATAGTGAATTACTACATCATATACAGTTTGCTAATGACACAACAATTTTTCTGATTCTAGAAGAGGATAATCTATTAAACCTTGTGAAAAGACTAAACATTTTCTATAAATCTACAAGAGATAAAGTGTCTCATTCAAAATTTATTCTATTAAGCTAAAATGATAGTCCTCCTTTGTGGTTGGATGTTGTTCACTAGAAATGGGAGGACTCAAACAAACTGGTGAGATTTCTTGGAATCCCATTTTTTTTAAATACCTCCTTGAAGGAAATGTGGGACCGGATCTGTATGAAAATCAATAAGAAGCTTAATATGTGGGACAAGCAATATCTATATATTGCAAGTTAACAACTCAATATCATCCAAAAGAGAATTAGAGATTTTCTATGGTCTGATGGTAGGGGTAATTAAAAAGACATGATGTAGTATGGGAATGGGGATGCCTGAATAAAAATATTGGTTGACTAAGGTTAAAAGATCTAAAAATACAAGGTGCTATGCTAGTGGAAAACTAGATTGTTAGAGCCTTTGAAGGATCTAAGCATTGGAAAGTTTTAGTTGTTAACAATTTGAGAAAAGTAGTACCAATATAGGGAAAGAATGGTCAGGCCTAGGTCTTCATGCCATTGTTTTAGGAGACTTTAGAATCAAGCCCTTAGTGTATGCTATGTTTACCTCAATATGGAAAGCCTATGAATCCACTAAACCTTTCAATTTGAATAGAGGGGCCCTTGACTATAATAAGACGGTGATGTATATTTATAGAACCAGCTAGTGGAATCTAAAATATAATGACAAGGCATTAGCCCTTTTGCAGGGTTGCTCAGCTAAAGATTGACATAAATTGGGAATTGCTTCATTTGAAAATATTATAAATAACAATTCTTTAAAAAGTTGGCATCAATTCAAGATGGAATATGGTATTCTGGATTCACAGAAAAGTACCTATGTAGTACTGAACAAATCTATCTAGAGCTATATGCAGTAGAGCCTAATTTTGAAGAGAGATAATTAGAAGGAAATCATATGGAAAGATGGTACAAATTTTGGAAAGAATGGTTCCAAAGAAGTTATATAATCTAATGACTGAAAATCATGTAGATTTTACACACATTGATTATGTGTGAATGTCAAGTTAGAGTCCTATGAGTTGTCAAAATTGTGAACATGTTTTTTTATTATGTGTTTGTAAAATGAATATGGAGTCTTTTCTTAATGTCTTTAAAAGGAGTGTTGTGTTGGTTATGTCTTACCAAAACTAATATTCTATGTGGATATGTTAGTAATACTGAAAATAATGTTGATTTGTTTTGGATTTTGTCTACTACTAAAGTTTTGTGGTATTTGTTGAAGGCAAGGAATAAAAGTGTATGGAGGAAGGGAAATAATGCTTATTGGGTCCTTTTTGACTCACAATTTGGTTGATTTGTGTATAGGCTACAACAATGTTGATAATCCCCAATAAAAGATTCATGAAGCTTTTAGATGAAGGAGTAGTAATAGTCTATAGTGCGGATATCTAGACATCAAAATTTTGGCCTCATGATTAGAAAATAGTGGATCGAAGCTTCCATAAGGAATATATGAAAGAACATAACAAGTACAGTAAACAAAACTTTGATGAAGATAAAATAGAAGATGAGATGGGAGCAATGGAATATGTATGCCAAAACATTGACATTGAAAGCAATTTACTTAGAGTCTCACCAAAAATTGGAACTATCAAAGAATGGGACTCGTTTGTTAAAAGTGATAACAAGAACCAAGCTAACCAAGTGATAGGGATGAACCAAATTCAATCTAATGCTAGAAAATTGTAACAAATCTGGATAGCGCAAGAAAATCTGAATAGAGAATCATAGTTAGATACCAATGAATTAAAAGATTAGAAAAATATATGGATTAAAATAGTCTACTGTAAAATTTATAAATAGGTATATTCTATAAGATGTATTTTGGGTGAATGAGTGGCTCCCTTAGCCACCCAATGTATTCTCTCTTATTAGTAATATATATATATATATATATGCAAATTAAAAAAACTGTAAGCCTATGGGTGGAAGGTTGGGAGTCCTTCCACAGAACGGGTGTGGAAGGACCGGGGTCTTCATTTGCCAACCAGGCTGCCTAGGTGGCAAGTGATTTGGAAAGAAGGGATTCGATGTGACAAGGGTGACATATGTGTAATGAGGGGTATGCTATTGCAAGGAGCATTAATATAGTTTAGTCTTGGCTTGCATAATTATCATAGCACACCATCATTGCAAGAAGTGTTGCCTCCAATTCTATAATTGTCCCCAAATGAGCTTTGCCAGGAAGATTTGAGAAGATAATTTTGCTTATATAGAGAAGCCTAGTGTAGGGGATTTCATTCTTATTAGTGTCCTTTGAATTCAATGGCGAGTGGGTCTAATTTTATCATGAGGATTTCAATAGAAGGTCTGGTTTGCTTGGGCATGGATACACCATTTAGGTGGAGAGTGCAATTAGACAACTTGCCTTCAACGATCTGGTGACTGATCACAGACTCAAAAGGATTCTGCGCTCAAATGATGACTTCATTTTGTTGGCTATGAAGGTTATCTTGGGCGAAACATTTCTGGAGGAGAGTGAATTCTACAGAGTTGACACCTCCATTGTGTCCCAGTTCTTAGCATCTTTATTAGACACAAGCATTTCGATGGAGAAAACTCTCCTCTTGGTAAGGCAAATTTTCATTGACAATTTGCTTGTGGGAGTGGGGGATATAGTCAAGCCAACCGAGCCAAGAGTGGGTTTTCTTAGGCCTGCAGATTTTCATCTATTAGAGGACGATGAGGTGGTCATTCATTATTATAGGTGGTCGTTCATTATTATCCTTTCTGAATTAACCCTAAAGCATGGCTACTCATTCTACATAGAGACTAAGTTGTGGTGGGGTTGGATTTTATTTTGAAGCTGTTGCAAATTGAACCGCATTGTGGCTCCTTAAACTAGATAGAAGACTGTAGGGTAAGGGTGGCAAATCTAGGTTTTGATTAATAGCTAATAAGGAAGAAAGTTTTTCTATGTTTGGTGTAGTCGGATGTAATTTTCTCTACTATGGTTTCAGTTCGGTAGGTGCATAGGGTTAGTTTCATGTGAGGGTTTTGTTCGCTCCTCTGTAGGACTAAAGTAGCTATACAATTTTTCATGGCCGATAGACCAAATTTTGGCATTGTATCCCTAGGTAGTTTGCAGGCCTTGCATGGCCAATTTTCATCTTAATGGTGACCCTGCGAGGTCAAGAAGATACTGGCATAGAAAGAATAGGAGATAACTGTAAGCAATATGCAGTCAGATATGTAATTTTCTTTTTTCAAATCAATATAAACTATAATCTTATGAAAAGCAAAAAAAACCTATAAACCTAATTTTAACCCCTAACTCTCATCCTAAATATAATATATAATATAATTAAAATTAGAATTATTATATAATATAGTATATAATTTTAATGATTATATATTTAATTATAATTTATATATTATATTATAATTATTATATAAAATATTATGATAATATATCTAACCTATATTATAATATTAAATTATATTATTATATTAATTCTTAAGATATATAATATAGTTAGAATGCCTATATTTAAAAACTATATCTAAACTATAGCTGATATATATCCTTCCATAGGTGTCTATTTTTATATTACTAATCCTAACATGTCTAATCTTACATCACATAAAACTCAATACTTTTGTGCTTATCATAAAATATATGGATATTCTGTAGATAAATGTCTTGTATTCAAGCATAATATCAAGACCTCATAGATAAAAGTGGGGATGAACATGAAGATTACACATTGAAATAAAAGAATTACCTAATGTGACACAAATTAATTAATTATCTACAAGAAACATATGAATTAAAAACACGAAGAAAACCATATGATTTTGAAATAGATTAAACTTGACAAATAACTATATAATGGTCGTTTTAAATATGGAGAGTACATATTTTTAAAATTTGAATATGAAGTAATAGATTTACCACATTTATTGTAGTTTTGAATTTGTAGACAAACTTTTTAAAATCTCAAAATTTTAATGCTATGAATTAATAGATTTACAATATTTTGTTTATTTTTTAGGTATTTAAAAATATATCTTTTATTTTTACTTTAATAAAAATCTTTATTTATAATTTTAAAATTGAGAGTAGTAAATTTGAGATTTGAAATGTATTAACATTTTAAAATGTATACATAATTTTTCATACATAATAAGAATTAACAGTTGACAATAAATATTAATTACTAAAAAGTGATAATTTATTTAAGGTGTTTTGAAAATAAAAGGAATCTAACATTTCAAGAAAAAAAAAAATCTTTATAATTAACAAATTTCATGAGTTACATAAGGAAAAGATTATAAAAGATCAATATAATGATCTAACATATCAATTATATAATTAAAAATCTAACCCTATATATTTATATATATAAAGTAATAACCATTACATAATATCTATCACCATAATCTTGTTATCCATCATTCTCTCAGTTTTCTTATTAACTGACCAAGAATGAGGTTGGATTTGAATGACATCATCATCGAATTAACCCTCTGTTTAACATTTTTAATTGGAGCAATGCATTGCCAAAACCCTTCCCTTAAATTATATGCAAACACATTGAAACAACCTTCACTACTATATAGACTGCTAAAGCACAGGTAATCTCCCACACAAACACACTCCCGATGCAACCATTCTGCATCAAGATATTGAGGGAGGGTCTCGAGGCATTCTTGCAAATTCTTTCCACTTCCAAACCAACTTATCTTGGTCGTCCTGAAACAACTCCCAGATAACAATACCCACAGCGCTTCACAAAGTATGTGGGTCAATACCCTTCTCGATCACGTTGGCGTACAGGCACGCTGACTACATAGAATTCGTTAACAGTGTGTTCGTACGTAATCCTTACTATCACATTGTCTCACGGATCTTTAAATGTCGCTACCACGAGAATAGACGACCCATATGCAACTGTAGCTATAACATTCACATTCTCATCTACTACCAATTCGCGGGGTAATGGAGCTATTCTAACAGGCTTAATAAAATCATCTTGGATATTGTAACCAGCAATAGTAATAGGTGAATAAGCCGTCCAGAAAATAATGCCATTGCACTCAACCATTTCGTTACCTAATTCCTCCCTTTCTCCCGTAATATGAAATTTAATCCTCCACGAATCTTTAAAATAATGGTAGATCTGGAAGAAGTTTTATAGATGGAGTGCACTACCAAATAGGGCTCTCCGTTTCCTCCTTCTACGATATGGCCATACTTGTCACACACATCGATTTCTATATCTGCATATACTTGTCACACACATCGATTGCATAATGAGTAACCCCATCGAATAAGCAGTAACCCCTGCGCTGCACTTGATAACTCGTGATAGTCCTCGTGATCTCTGACGGAATTTGGTAGAAAAGAGAGAGACAGAGTCCTCCATATTTGTGTGGAGAAGCAGTAAGCCATACAATACCATTTTCCATGACACTTTTCTTGACCACAGATAAGAAGCCATGGACTTTTGGTGGGCAATGAAGACAGAAAACTGCGCGAGCACAAAATAGAATTCCATTCCTTGCAAACCATGCGAGAGCTGGAGATCAATTGTAGTGAAAACTTTTCAAATATCAATTCCTGCATAGCTTGAGGCAGCTGAGATATACCACGCTGCTCTCCTATCTCCTTCAACTGCTGCAATAAATTCTCGCTCCATTCCTTTCAGATTAATGGCTTGTATTCTTACAAACCTGGATTAAGTATGCTTTTTGATTTTATCATGCTCTTCCATTCACTCCCTTTTATAGGTGTTTGACAGAGTACATTGCTTAATCAACGCATGGTTATGATGCCGCCCATTGGGTTAAGAACAGTCCACCTGGAGAAAATATAACTTAAAATAAGTAAGATAAAAATTAATATAGTTATTTTAAATGTATTTAGGGAAGAAGATTATGTTTAAACAGCTTAATTTCATGCCTCTCAAAATTATATAAATTAAAATAGATAAAGATAAAAATTAACATAGGTAATTTGAATGTAGAAAGGGAGTTAAGCATCCTAACTTCATGCCTCTCAAAATTATTCTCAAATTTTTATAGTAGATTCCATGTTCACACTAGCAAATTCCTTGCCACAAATATGCTTGACTAAAGGTATGGAAAATAACATATTTTTACTCTCAATCCATGATAAACAATTGTAATGCTCAACTTTTAAAAATATTTGTACAAATAATTAAATTATCTTTTCATTCAACCTTTGAAATTATTTGTACCAATAATTAAACCTATCCTTTCCTCATATTATCTACACACACTCAAATTATTTATTTCATCATATTTTAAAACACCTATTTCACCTAGATATACAAATATGTAAATACATGACTAGTAAATTAAACAACTTAACTCTATAAAATAAATACTTTAACCCAATCAAACTATTTTAATAATATAATATTATGTAAATAAAACCATAAACCTAATATCAATCTTTCTTATACCCAACCATAAATTTGCATGAAATGCTACCATCAACCCTATAATTTCTTAATGAGGGAAGGATTTTTAGTGACCCTCCTATGTAGGAAGGCATTAACCACTATCCTTTCAAAAAAGATTTGGCTCTTCAAATTCACCCATTTGGAGGCATATCTCTACTCAGCGTCCAAGTCCAACAATTTGGTGGATGCCCATACCCTATTACAAAGCTCTTTTCTTCATGCAACTAGTGGGGATGTGACATAAATTTGTTCAACACTATAGAGCTTGTAGATTGTGTTTTGCATGGAAGACAAAGTCTAATTGTTATGGTTGTTGCAATAAAGGGTCTATTTACAAAACTTCAATATTGGAGCTTTAATGTGAACACATCATTTCAATCTCTTATCTAGAGGTTTACAATGAAGTGGTGAAGAATCTCTTGCCACCATGCAAACCTCTTGTTCTCAAAAAGGACAAATAGGCATGTTGTAAGAATCTTCCAACATCTTTCTTTGAGATGAGCATTCCTTTGATATCATTTATATTATCTTAGGTAATTATTCTTTGCTCCTCTTCTTTCTTTAGGGGAGTGTCTCTTCAGGGATATCATAGCACCATACTTGCACAACTAATAGTGTATCTTTAGACCTCTTCAAAATATGAGTTCATCTTACTTTTATGTAATAGAGTTATAAGGAGCACAATTAAGTGGGCTTGTAGGTGATCTACTTGCTCCATAGAGGAAACCACAACCAAACAACAAAGGCCACTCAAATCAATGAGACCTCATCATGATCCCATGCTATATTGTAGGTTTGTACTTCAAACTCTTAGATTTAACCTTAAACTTAATAGGACTACTAATTTTAAAATGCATGTCTCCACTACCTACTACCAATCAAGGTTTGCACTCACATAGTTCATGCTTTTTTTAAAAAATCTATTGTTCTTTGTTGTAGGTTGTGTAGGACCATAGAAGAAAGGAGGGATCAATTATTGCTACTCATTAAGGAAAATTATTTCTTGTATATTTGGCTAGATATAAGATTTCTTCCACCACATATCAACAAAAGCCAAGGTCTATAGAAGGGACCAATATAATTAATTCTTTTGGCCCGCTATAGTTTCATTAAGGCTATGGTGGAAGGGAGAAGTCAAATTCTACATATATCTTATAAGCTTACGTAGCTTCTATGTTGTTTTCATTTTTTTCCATGTCTCCTATCAAGACATGATAATCCCATGGGTCAAACCACATTTTATAGAGTAGTATCCTCTAGGAAACAACATTTACTTAACTAGTGAAGTAAAGGAACTATATATACCATATATAGAGTGTAGACAAACACCCTTTAGTTGCTCATTTAAACCCTCACAAGTATCATTTATCTAAGTTGTCAATATTAGAGTTTTGAGATAGTGCACAATGTTTAATTCATATTATAAAGGAGATAAATTTCTTTACACTATTATACAAGTAAAATATTAATTTCTAATATAGAAAGACCTTGGTGGGTGATTGTAGGATTTAGTGGGTGGATCTTTCCACATAGCTCTTATGGAAAATATTAGTCGTAATAATGCATCTTATTCAAAACATAGAATACTCTTCACTAGGAAAATCAAGGAAAGAATTTTTTTACAAGGGTAATATTTTATTCAATCTATATATTGATTAAAGGTAGTTTTGGAAGTAGTCAAGAAAAGGGTCTCTGATGGAAATTTACTTGTATAGTTTTATGGGCTTGCATTGGAAATGAAGACTTGAAGATACCTGATTCCCAAATTGAATAGAGCGAGTAGCTACAAAATGAGAGTGAGAAATTACTTGAATGCATGCTACCAAATTAGAGAAAAGGCTACTTGTTGTGGAAAGCCACACATCTACTTCTACTTTGTCTTTGCCCTACTCATCTCCATTCATCCTCTCTCTTTTCACTCCACCTACTATTAGCCCATTGAGAAACAACTTCCAAGCATTGAAAGAGAAAGGTAATCCTATTAAAATAGAGTGCATTGCCTTTCCCAAGCATAAATAATATATCATCTAACATCTTTATGCCAATGTTGTTGTCAAGTAAGTGACTTATTTTAGCCTCACAAAATGATTATGTCCACACTCATTCAAAACCCCATTGCTGGCCACCCATGCCTCTAAAAATTAAGGATATGGAGATGAAGCCATTCAAACCTTGATTCTTAGATGTTGAGGGCTTACCCAATCCTCATCTCTATCTCAGAAGTTGTCATTTCTTGGATTACAAAAAAAGCCCTGCCTCCTTACGGACATCACCAATTGCACTAGTAGGGAGTAGAATGAACACCACTAATTATACAAAATCTATAATCTATAGTTTTCCCAAACATTAATTTTCAAAATTTATGGGGCTTTTTTTTGTAAAATCTAACTCATACAAAAAATGTGAATCTCATCCTTTTCTTATAGAGATTTGATGTCTATGCAAGGATGATGATGATATCTAGTAGCAAATATAGAGGAGCATCCACTATCAGAAATTTTAGATCTAACTCTCTTGCAAGAACTTGTGTGTGCCAAGAAAGAAGTGCTTCCTATCTTCCATATTGTTCTTGCCTATACCACAATCAACCATGATTTGTGACCAAAGATCTAATTCGTGACCAAAGATGATGAATGTAAGTAAATCACTTAACATAATTAGAGCTACATTATAAAATTCATAATGGTACCAAATTAATCAATTTTATCTCCTCTCTGATGTTTTATGAGAATTATTGGTACCATCTTTTGACTTGTTTTTCTTCTGATAGTTGTTGTATTCAAGTGCAAGATCTCCTATATGCTATATCTTATCTCAATCTATTATATGCAATTTACTTGAAATATTCCACTTCTATTCAAGTATCTTATCGAAGAGTGTATATTTGTTCATGTTGCATTTTTCAAGTTTTGTAGCACATCAATGCTTTAATTTTCACAATCCATGTGTTGTATTCTTTATTTTACTTTGGGTATAAGTTTGGATATTTATTTTGGTGAAATTCATAAAACCTATTCTACATTAAACAAATGATTGTGTAATTTAGTGTAAGTAAATTCATTAAAGACTTCATGTGACTTGTGCAAAGAAGTGGGGAGAATGTCTTATCACATATACACTAGAAATTTTAGTATCTTTATTTTTTGACTTTGTTCACTTTGAGAAGTAAAATGGAACTATCTGGAATTTGTAGTTTCTATTATTTTTTGTATTTTATATGTTCAAGTAGTAGCAAGGAACAACAATTTAGATGACTGTATGTCCAATCTTGCTTCATAAACATTCACTATAGAATTTGTTTGTGCATATGGATTTCTCTTATGCATTTGTCATAATTACCTATAATGATGTATGTGGATTGATGATAGTTTTTGAGAATGTGTGTCTCAAACTCACTATAAAACCCTTGTTCCATTGTGTTGCATTCAATCTTTATTGCACTTCCGCAAGGTGCAGACTAAGAGAGGTGTAGGCTAGAAATGTTTACCACCATCTCACAAGAGTCTAGAAGTTGACTTGTGGTAGTGTGATGTTACTACCACCCCATAATGATCGTTGACTCCTACCTGCAGTAGTAAATATTTCTAGGCATGCATTGAAAATGATGACTTGGTGACACCTAATTTCCAAATTGAATAGAGCAAGTAGCTACAAAAGGAGAATGAGAAATTAAGAATGCACGCTACCAAATTAGAGCAAAGGCTACTTGTTGTGGGAAGCCACACACCTACTTCCACTCTATCTTTTCCCTACTCATCTACATTCATCCTCTCTCTTTTCATTGTACCTACTATTAACCAATTGAGAAACAACTCCCAAGCATTGAAAGAGAAGGGTAATCCTATGAAAATCAAGTACATTGCCTTTCTAAAGCATAAATAAGATATCATCTAAAAGCTTTATGCCAATGTTGTTGTCAACTAAATAATTATTTTAGCCTCACAAAATGATTATGTCCGCCCTCATTCAAAACCCCATTATTGGCCACCAATGCCTCCAAGAATCAAGGATATGGGGATGAATCCATTCAAATCTTGATTCTTTGAGAAGAAAACATAGCTAACCCCTCAATCATACTAACACCTTCCCTAGATCTAGGTAATACTCCCACTTCATATAGAAGATGATGCAGCATGTTGCTAGTAAAAAATAGAGTATGAGAAAGTATTCTTGGATAATAGGTCCTCAAAAGTTAATAGGGAGGAGATTTTGGAAGATTTTGAAGGATTGGATAAGGGGGTAGACAAACATGTTGAGGCACAAAATGGGAGCATAGATATGGATAACTTAAACTTAGAGACAATCGTCAATGAAGTTATCCTCAAAGTTAACAATGATAGTTCTGATGACATTATAGAGGAAGTGCTTGAGGAGCTATCAGATGAGGAGGACTGACCCTCCCTTGGTACATCTCAAATAGCCATGGGAGAAAAAGGTTGGGATAAGACCTCTACAAGATCAGCGAGGAAATCAAGAAAGAACAAGAATAATGAAGTAGAGGTGGAAATCATAGTAGGGATGCAAACCACATTAGATAGAGCATTGAGATCAAAATCAAGGAGGGTGTTATGCTCTCCTTAGATCTAATAAGATTCCTTTAATGGAATGTTAGGGCCTTAAACGCCCCTAAAAAAAGGTGTCTCATCGTTATCTTGATGGGGCAAATGCAAATATAGTACTTCTATAGGAAACAAATTTTTTGGAAGAACAAGACCCAAAAATATTTCAGAAATAGAAAGGTTGGGAAGCATTACTTCCCTCACTAACAATGCTTCATGAGGCTTGTCAATATCGTGGTGCAATCATTTTCCTAAAATGGAAACTATAGCATGTAATTGGAGTTGGATCCTAGGAAAATTCCCAAGTTCTCTTGATTCAAAAGATATGTAGATTTTCTAGAGTTGCTCAAAAGAGTTCTCTTTGGACTCATATTAGTCAAACACTATGCACCTTAAGAAAAGAAAGAGTAATCCTTGGCTTGGGGATTTCAACATGCTGGTAGAAAAAGAAGAAAAGTCTAGTGGTATCTCCCACCTGGCCGTGTCAACTAAGGATTTCAAAGAGTTCATTTTAGACAATAGTCTTTTAGACTGCATACCCAAGAATGGTAAATTCACTTGGACCAACGAAAGGGAAAACTTTTGCCAATTTTTGGAAATCTTAGATAGATTCCTGGTATCCAACATGTGTTTCTACTCTCCTGAATATTTCTCCTTAAATATTTTTCTACTCTCCTAAATAGTTTCTATGGGTGAGACTTACTCTTTGCAGCATAAGCATTTCAAATTTCAAGATATGTGGTTTAGGAACCCAGACTTCATTCCCCAAGTACAAGGTTAGTGGAACTTAACTCCTTTTATGTAGGGCTCTAAAATGTTTCAATTAACTCACAAAGTAAAGTTCCTTGGAAACCAAATTATCACATGGAACAAGTCACACTTCATAAATATATTCCAAGGGAAGGATAAAATTAAAAATGAGCTGGAGGCTCTTACATAGCAAGCCATTCTAAATGGAGCACATGAATGAGGGCTCATACACAAGAGAGAAACTTCTCAAATAAAATCTTGATGAAATCATTAAGAGGGAAGAAATATTCTGCAGACAAAAGTTAAGAGAGACATGGGAAGAGAAATAACTTCCCCACCTTCATCTAACAACTTTTTTGGTCATATGTTAATATCGATAATCACAAACACGACCCCAATACCTAAACTCAAACTTCCATGTATTCAAAGTAGAATATATATTATAAGGTGAATACTTGTGAATACTTTCTAAATCTTTAAGGATATCAAATGCAAAGCTACATTAAATTGTGTGTACATCTTCAATCATGTCAATCAATTACTCACTATGTTATTCTCATGAAGATTAAATGGTGAAATTTGTATAACATACCACTTCTTATTTATTTACCTAATTTTATTTATTACCTTTTGGAAGAGCCAATGTTTCTATATAGTAGCACAACTCTTACACCATAACCTCATAACCTTATCCCTCACATGTCTAATCTTACATCACATAAAACTCAATACTTTTGTCTTTATCATCAAATATATGGACAACCCTTAGATAAATGTTTTTTATTCAAACATATATCAAGACCTCATAGGTAAAAAAGAGAGATGAACATGCATGTTATATGTTGAAATCAAATAATCCCCTAATGTGAAACCAATTGTTTTTCTACAAGAGACATGGATAAAAACAAGAAAAAATAAAACACAAATTCAAGACCTCATAAATAAAATAATCACATAATTTGCAACAAACTAAATATCTATTAGAGACATTTATTGGAAAAAACATGTTTCACCCACTTGAGGATATTTCTTTTGGTTTTCATTTCCCTTTTCTACCATCTAGGTCTTTTTTATGCAAACGGTTTATTCACCTTCACCTTTTTTCTTACTTTAGCTATTTAGATTTCAACCTTCCTTTGTTAGCACAACACTTCCTATTATTTTTTGTATCCTCTTTTACACATTATCCATACTATTTTGAAAATATTAAACTCAACAAATAACTATAAAGTTAACTTTTTAGGAGTTTAAAATTTTAAAATTCTGAATTAGTAGTTTACACTACTTTTATTTTTAATTTTTAAGTATTTAAAATACACCTTTTTAATAAGAATTGCTCTTATAGAGGGATCCTAGGGGTTGCATGAGGGTTTGTCTACAAATCCTCCATGTGCCTCCCATTTGGGGCCTCTCTCCTTGCTAAGAAATCCTTCATCTTCCTTGTCTTCTTTGTAGATTTGCAGTCATCTCTATGATCTTGGATCGATTGTAATTGGCATGGTGTTCTGTATTGTTTTAATTCTTTAATTTTTAAAATTTAAACCTTTGTTTTGGTAGTTTCCCACTCTCCCCATTGCGTCATTTGGACTTGGCGCAGGGGGTTGGTGGATGGGCATCAGCATGGGGAGTATGGAGTTTGATAAGGTATTAATTTTGAATTAAGGCTCTTTAGTGCCTATGGAAAACAATTTAGGCGGATAGGAACAACCAGGTAAGGAGAGCTTAAAGTCCTTCAAGGAGATAGTTAATGCAGATTATGCTCAAGTCATGCCTAAGAATGTACTCTTCGCAATCGCGGATGGTGTCAGAGGACTTGGTCCAAGCACTAAAGAGGGTGATGAAGGAAGTAGACCCTTGGAGTGAAGGCAAGGTGAGCCTCCTTCAGTGCCAAGAAAAATTTCTTTAAAACCTAACGATGAACTAGGAAAAATAGTGAAAAAAGAAGAATCAAGATTAATGAATATTGCTGTGTTTTATACTTTTGTTAATTTAGAAAAATTTCCATCAAGGAAATTATTTGACAATTGGTTGATAACAGTTTGGAAAAAACAACTGGGCATTCATTATTCATTCTATAGAATGATACAACCAAGAATATTTGTAATTTTTTTAAAATCACATGCTATGTAGAAAAGGGTAATTGAGAAAGATTATTGGAATATAGGGCTGACTTTTTTCAAGGCTTTTCCTTGGAAGCTAGATACACCACACAAAGAAATGAGGTTCTATTCAGTTCCAAGATAGATTTTGTTAAAAAATGTTCTAATCCAATTCTAGATTTTTTTGCCTCAAATCTTTGAACCTTTTGGAAAAATACTAAAAATTGATGAAACAAGAACCACCCTTCTCCATCATGATGCGAGAATTCTGGTCTCATTTGACATACGAGTTCAAATCTCGAAAGTCTTAGAAATTAATTCAGAGGAGAAAAATTCTTATATGAGTTAATAAGTATGGGGGGCTCAATTCATGCTTCCTGTGTAAACAAGATGGACACCAAACAAAAAATTGTCCGACACTCAATAAAAACCTAAACAAAGGTAAAATGGGGGTTTCAGTAAACAACCCTGAGGAAAAAGGAATGGACTCTAGGGATGGAGTTTCTGCCCCACCACCAGAGAATAAAAATGAGGGCCTAACATCAAATATTGGGAAGGTCATCAAAAAAAAAATCTCAGACCATAATGAGGGCCCTGGACTTAAGATGTCATCTCTAGATGAGGTCATGAATGGATCTTTGTCTTTGATGATGGTTTGGACTCAGAAGCTATGGAGGAAGATCACCTAGATGCTGATGATTCAGATAGTACCCAAGATGGAACCCTAAGTAGCTTCTCATTGGGATATAGATCTTTTGAAGGGTAGATGGAAGAAGACCCTGCTCTTGTTTCATAGATTGCAGACACTCCTTTGCAATGCAATGATAGCATTGTGGCACTGGGGGAGATTTTTCCTCGCCAAATAGATCCTAAAAACAAATGGGATGGTGTTCCTCTAGGATATACCTCTGATAATGGGTTTATCTCTGTGAGAAAAAAATGCACAAGAACTAGCACTTACAAAATAAGGGAAGTAGCAGAGAAAAGGAATAAACTAGACCAGCTCAAAAAGGAATTCTTAAGAAGGAGAGAATCAGGCCCCTCTGGGTTAGATAAGAGCATCCTCAAGCAGAGTATCCTTAAGGCTGAGGCGGAAGGTAAAAAAAGAAAGATTCTGAGTAGAAATATTTGGTGGAAAGCACTAAACCTTGAAGAGACCCTCCACCCCCTCAACTTCTAGAGTGATGAAAGTCATTCACTGTTGTAGTTGGAATGTTAGAGGTATGGAGTCCCCTGACAGGAAGTATGTTCTGAGAGACTTTTACAATAAGAATAAGGATATGGATGTATTATTTATTCAAGAAGTAAAGGCAGTTGGATTCACCTTAGAAAATACATTGAGATTTGTTTGGAGGGAAGCAATTTCCTTTACCTCAAGCCATGATAAAGGAAGAGGGTGAAATGCTATTTTGTTAAGCACAAAATTAGAAAAAAACCTAAAAGAATTTGACCATTCTCCTTACAAGAGGTGTGTATGGATCACTCTAAATATTGAGGGTATGGATATTGAGTTATGCTCCATCTATGCCCCTAATGACTATTTGAATAGAACTGAACTATGGAAATGGTTAACATCTAATCTCCCCAAGGTTCCCTGGATCTTTGGGGGGATTTTAACATGATAGAATACTTAGAAGACAAAAGAGGAGGGAAACCTCTAGTATGGAGAGGGAATGCAAAAATTTTCTAGATAAGATTTAAAAAGACACTCAACCTGGGATACCCAATTTTAGGGGGGGAAAGAACAACAAAGGCATCTAGTTCTCTTGGTCAAACTATTAGAATGCCAATAAAAGAATCTATTACAGGATTGATAGATTTTATTTGAATAAAGATTGCCTCTCTATCATGCAAAAGAAGAACACAAACAAAACTCAAGTTATCCCTAACCCACTATCAGACCATCACCCTATTAAAATGGTAGTTTCAGTCAAAAAGAAAGAGCAAAGTATAAGAGGCTGAAAGGAATCCTTGTTTAAATTGAAGTGTGAGTTACTAAAGGATGAAGATTGCAATCAAGGAATTAATACTCTCAGGAATTTATGTAAGGCTAGGTATGGAGGTCAAGGAAATATATTTTACTGGTCTAGGCTCACCGAAGCTTGTAAAGCTATTTTCCAAATTGTTGGGAAAAGATATGCCTTAGACAAAAAAAGAGAAAATCTCTTGTTGTAGGAAATGTTCCTCCATGTAGAAGAGAAATTGCAAAATAATCCAAGAGATGATGAGCTAGATATACAAATGAGAGAAATAAAACATAAATTAAAAAAAAGTACAAATAAGGAAGGCACAAGAAGCTAGAGTAAGAGCTAAACTTAACTCGTTGCAAGATGGGGACAAGGGTACTAAGTATTTTTTTAACTTGTTGAAATGGAAAAACATAAAAGAAAATATTCAAGTAATAATAAAAAACGGTGTCAATCTAAATTCTGAAAAGCAAATACTAGAGGCTTCTAGGAAGTTTTATGAAACCTTGTTTAAGGTAGATGATAATGGGGAGGGCTGCAAGGAAGCCTAGAAAATATGTTGCAAAATCTGTAAAACTAAACTAAACCCAGACATGAAAAGGAAATTAGAACAAAAAATTAATAAGGATGACATAAAAAAAAGATATCAATTCAATGAGCAAGGGTAAGTCCCTTGGGGTGGATGGGCTGCTAGTAGAATTTTACAAAGCAAACATTGATTGGGTAGCAGATGACCTCCTTGAACTTTACTTTGAAGCCATAGAGAAAGGGACTTTAGGAGAAGACATAAATAAATGCATTATTAAGCTTCTTCCAAAGGAAGGAGATCGGATAGAAATAAATAATTGGAGACCCATAACACTCCTAAATGTCTCATATAAAATTATTGCAAAAGTCTAGGCCTTGAGACTCAGAGATATCCTCCTAGAAATTATTAGCCCTATACAAACAAGATTTATTAAGGGAAGATATATACTAAAGAACTTGATAACAAGCTGGGAAGCCCTTCAATGGGCTAAAGACTCAAAACAAAATGCAGGTATACTTCTTTTAAATTTTGAGAAAGCATATGATAGACTAGAGTAGTCCTTTATTTTTATGATGCTCAGAGTCAGTGTCCTATATTTTTTGAATGTGTATATGCCAAGTATGTGTGGTCTTTTCTTATGGGTAATATTGGTAAATGGTCTCCTTCAGTTAATATGTTTATGAAAGAAATACTTTCTGGTCTAATCAAAGGTTTGAATATAAAAAATAATTTTTTTTGGTTTGTTATGTCTTCTAAAATTTTATGGTTCCTATGGAAGAAAAGGAATGAAGAAATAATTCTTGGCAAGGAAAGAGGACTCACTGGGATTCCTTGGGATCTCATAGTTTTTAACTTTTTTGAACAGGTCACTATAACAATGGATATTTCTCTTGGCAGGTTCAAAGGAATGGTTGAAATAGGTACAATATTCTACAAAGAGGACATCAAAGAAACCGATTTTTGTGCAAAGAGTCCCAGGAAATTTATTGAAAAGTTCTTCAATTCTTATACAGATTTCCAAAACCTACACAGTAAGCTGAAAGAATTGGAGAAAGTTGAAATTGAACTCTATAAGAAGATGGAGATGTCAGGACATAACTACAGTCTCAACACAGAGTAGCTAAGAATTTCTCCCAAGATTGGTGCTATCCACGGATTTGATTCCTTTGAATACAGTGACAATAGGCTACACATTTGGGACAAAGAAGGAGAATGGTATGATGACCCTAGGTTGGAATTCAAAAAAGTTGAAATGGAAGACTCAAGGCATGGCACCGAGTTGGATGACAGCCAAGGATTGTATTATCAATATATGGGAATAACAGAAGATTCATAGGTGGTAGATCAAGACATGCCTGCTATGGAGGAGGGAATGGATCAGAATGCCAGAGACAATGATGCGGGACAGTCCCCTCATGTGCTTGGTTACAGAGATGGAGGATTAGGAAACTCTAGAGTTGGATCTTAAGACCAAGTCAAGGATAGAAACTTTTAGCAGTAGTTACTCTTAATAGATAATGAACAATCATTAGATAAGGAGTATCCTTTCTAGTATATAATTTAGTTTTTGATTTTTAATTTGTTTTGTATATAGGAGGAAGAAAGCATTTTTGGATTGATGTAAGTAGCAATTTTGGTGTGGTATCTCTAGTCACTTTGATGTAAAACTTGGTAATTTTTTTGAATAATATTTGTGCTTGATTCTCAATCCAAAAAATTTAATAAGAATCTTAGTGTTGAAAAATAAAAACTCATGGAATAAAAACTAAAGTAATTTTTTTAATTAACATTTTTAAAATTAATAAAATATGTCAAAATTAACATTTTTTTAATTATTATTTTCAAAATTAATATAATATGTCCTTAAAAGATTGGGGGCTGTGCAGCTCCAACCAGTCTACATCGAATGGGTCGCTGCTTTGTGCCATCAACTCTGTCCATGCCACCACTAGAACGGACGACCCATATGCAACTATAGTTATAACATGCATATACTCATCTTCAACAAGTTCGCAGGGTAATGGAGCTATCTCACAGGCTCAATAAAACTATCTTCGATATTGTAACGCACAATAATCTTAGGCTTGGCTGCCCCAGAAAGGAATGCCATTGCACTCAACCATTTGATAACCTATTATATTAGAGCCCATTTCTCCCGAAGACTGAAACTTAATCCTCCACTTGTCTTGAAAATAATGGTAGATCCCGAAGGAGAAATTTTCATAATTTGAGCACATTACCAAATAGGGTTCTTCCTTTCCTCCTTGTACAATATGGAGAAACTTGTTAGTCGGATTGACTTCTATCTCTCCACAAATTCTCATAAGCGGGTTGCAAACACAAAATTGTGTTTGGGTTTCTCGAAAAAGCAGTAACCCTTGTGCTGCACTTGGTAAAGTGTAACCTCTACCATAATTTGGGAGAAAGGAGAGAGAGATAGTCGTAGAGTGAAAGCTTTGCAAATATCAATTCTTTCATAGCCCCAGGCAACTGAGATATACCACACTGCTCACCATCTGCTTCAACTGCTGCAATAAATTCTGGCTCCATTTCTTGCAGATCCAACGCTTCCCAGCTAATGGCTTGTATTCTTAGAACCCGGGATTAAGTATGTTTTTTTATTTCATTCTACATGTTCTAGCATTCACTCCTTTTTATAGGTGTTTGAAATGGAGTGATTTTCTTAATCAATGTGCGGTTAAGAGCAGCTAACGTGGACAAAATATAAATTAAAATAAATAAGATATAAATTAGCATAGCTATTTTAAATGTATTTTGGGGAGAGGACTTTGGCACTCATGCATCTCAAAATTATATAATTAGTGTATGTGCCCTTCCAAAATTTTATGTAAGATGTCAAGATATTCTAAGATATTTTTTATTATTATTGTAAAGTAGACTTTTAAGTAAATAGACTAATTATATAAAATAACTCTTAGGTAAATAAAATAGAATAAAATATGGATATAAATATCATTTAAATGCTTTATTCATTTATTTTTACGATTATATTATTATTAAAAATAAAATAGCTCTTTATTTAAACAATGTTTAAAATAAAAAGTTCTATCTTCAAATAAATAATTGTTTTAAAAATATTACTTACTAACTTATTTATAAAAAAATTATAAAGAGGTTTTGGATGGAAGAGTGTTTTGGGGTTGATCAATGGAGACAAATGGTTCCTCTCCATGATCGACTTGGTTGACACCTCTTCCATGCTGCAAATTGACTCTGATTAGCTTACTTTGTTGTTTTGATGGAAAAAAGGACAAGTTCACATGTTCTTGAATTTGTTCTCTTTGTTTTCTTTGTGGTTTTTGATGTGATTGTGTTGATTGGTGTTTGTTCTATGATTTGTGTTTGAATTTGAATTGTTTTCCTACTTTTTATATTGATGATTAAATTTTTTTTTAAAAAGAGGAAGGAGTATGTAGTACACCACTTGGGAAATCAGGAACAACTAGGCTGATACATTTATTGCTCAGCTATGAGAAAATTATAGTGAGAACTAATGCTAGCAAAGAAAGGATTAATTAAAATAAAAGATATAGAGTAGCGTTGGATATTGAGGTTGCCAAGGCTCCATCGCAAGAGGCCATCTTTGAGGTTCAAGATGTCTTACAGCCATGGAGATGCTGACTAGCAAGGAAAGGCATAGAATGGAGGAAAAGAAGAGAAAGGTAAGGACCTCCCTCCATCTTGGGTACTTTGTGTAAATCCTAATAAAGATATGATGAAAGCACTTTAAAATGAAGAATGTATATGAAAAAACATTATTGTGTTCTTTACATGCATGAATGTTGAAAAAATGCATTCAAGAAGATTTTTCAACAATTGGCTTCTAACTATTTGGGGTAAGAAATTGGGAATCTAGGGCTCTTTCTGTCATACAATCCATAGAGGATTGTTCTAATTTTTTGAGAAATCATAACATGCAAAAGAGAATTTTAGAAAAGGAATATTGGAACATGGGGTAGACAATGTTTAAATAAATTTCTTGGTCTCTTGATACCACACACAATGACGTTATGCTTTGCTCCATCCCTAGATGGATGGTAATAAAAGATATGTTTTTGGGCTTTTTTTCCATAGCTACTCAAACAATAGGTAATTTATTAAAAATTAAAGAGAAAAAGGTATATCGTACCACATATGGATGCAAGAATTTTATTGTCTCTTAACATGGGAGTTAAAATTCTAGAGGTTCTTGAAATCAAAATTGAAATAAAAAGTTTATAAGTGTGAAATGGTGGTCTAGATGGACTTAATACCTATTTTCTATATAAAACTGATGGTCATAAAAAAAATGATTGTCTTATTATAAATATAAATAATAATAGGAGGACAAATTATACAATACCTAGAGAGAAGAATATAAGAATGGGTACTGAAATTCCTAAGGAGAAAAGAGATGGGGCCTTTGAAGACCTAAACAAAATTATGGAGAAAATGAAAGAAAACATGGATGTCACTATTAGTATTATTAAGCTCACTTAGTCGACTATATTTAGCCACGCTAAATTTAGGTGTTATTATGCTTTTATTAGCATGTCTATGTTTAGAATAAGTGTCTAACTTAGCTTATCCTAAGTTAAGAAGTTGCATGCCTATCTTTGAGTCACTACTATTCTTAGGCTTGCTTTCTTATTTATGGTATGTCTAGACATAGAGAGATTCTTTCCTATATGTAATCATTCATGTGAGCTAATACATCATCCAGGGTTCACTATGCATATTGCTTGTGTCCTTGATAGTATTGAGTGTGTGATTGTTCATATCTCATGACTCATGTCAGTATTTGTAATCATCCACAAATGTTCTTGGTTTCCACATGGTCTCAAAGTGATAATGGTAAGGTTGTGAACCTATTCTTCTATCAAATTCATCAAGCATAGCTTTTCTTGTTCAATATTGGTTCAACTTCAGAGGTGTTATTCACTATCTTGGGAGACTTTTACTGCTTGAAAGCTAATCAAAGGTTTTTTTCTCTAAAGAAGGTGGTCTTTTGGACTCTTTTTTTGTGTGCACTCTCTATAGGGTTTGGAAAGATATTTTTTCCAATATGAGGTACTTTTTCTCTATGTTTTGAAAGCTCTCTTTATTAAGCAAAGTTGAAACTTGCCACAGAGGTCAATCTTTTGCTTTGGAGTCATTTTCTTGTGCAGAGAAGGTGTTTTTTGTGTTTGGTTTTTTTTTTTTTGTAGCACAGTGACCTTTTTATAGGAACAACCCATTTTAAAGACCCACAACCTATTAAAAATAGCCATACAGGCTTTAGAGGCTATGACCTACCTTCACAAGCTTGTTGAGCCCCTTTTCTACCCTCGACAATAGTGTTGAACCCCTTCACAACAGCAGTAAGTCCTTCCACGTCAACAAACTCCACATTAGATTAAAAGAATTCACTTTGTTCAACTTTTTTTGCTAGCATCAGCTTTGTTTTTCCTAGCATTAGCAGAAATTCACTCAGCACAACTTCAAATCAATAGATTTGATGTTTTTTTAGAGTTTCTCTTCAAAGCAAAGGTATTTTTGACTTTTTTTTTTTCCAAAAATTGCCCTATTTCTTCTTTTTTAAAGAAATTAGTGCTTTTTTGAAAGAAAAACTATATTTACTCATGTTTTAAAAAGTTTTTTTTTAAAAAAATCTATGTTTTTTTGGAAAAGCTATATTTAGTCTCATTTTAAAAAAAAATAATAATAAAAACCAAATTGCTCCTCCTTGTAAAGTTTTTTTGTCCAAATATTCTTTGGCAAGTTAAACAAAAAAGATCATTTAAAATTGTGTAATAGGAATTATTCCCAAGCACTAGTTATAAAGTGCCAAATCCAGGGGGTCGCATAATAATACAAGGGATTTATCTCAACATTGTGTGGTTGTATTTTCTTTTTCTACATTTCTTTAGTTCAACTTTCAATATGGATTCTAATCATGCTATTTCACAGTTAACCCCATTTAATTATCGTGATTGGAAATCCAAAATCTAGGTAATGTTGAAAAATAAAAGGTTATATAGGGTTACAATGGGCACTAAAATGGAACCATCTGATGATGACACTAAAGTGAAATGGTTTATGACAATAATCTCTCTAGAATTACTCTTTCATGATATTTTATTTCAGGGTTTAACTGCGTAGTTTTTGAGTCAAACACATGACCCATATTTCATGAGTAGTGGTTCACATGAACCCATCTCTCACGTTAATGAATGGTCCACTTAGCACTCATTGCATCTAGGTGATGCACACAGGGGTGAAGCATCGGGACTTCCCGGGAGGTCACCCATCCCAGTACTACTCCGAATCAAGCATGGAGTTTCCCCCAAGATCAAGCCCACTTAGCTTGCTACCCCATTTGCAAAACCTTCAGCAAGTGTTGTGCTAAAGGGGCTCTATAATGAATGGTTCATAAGGCACAACACTTGCTGAAGGTTTTGCAAATGGGGTAGCAAGCTAAGTGGGCTTGATCTTGGGGGAAACTCCATGCTTGATTCGGAGTAGTACTGGGATGGGTGACCTCCCGGGAAGTCTCGATGCTTCACCCCTGTGTGCATCACCTAGATGCAATGAGTGCTAAGTGGACCATTCATTAACGTGAGAGATGGGTTCATGTGAACCACTACTCATGAAATATGGGTCATGTGTTTGACTCAAAAACTACGCAGTTAAACCCTGAAATAAAATATCATAATTTGACATGCTGCAAAAAATACCTCCTACTCTTTCATGTCGAATCTTTGTCAACCCCCAACGAGATATGGCTCACTCTTGAGAAGCTCTTTGGGAAGGTAGATGAGATGACATCTTATGAGCTAGAGAATGAGTTAATCAGTTTGAGTCTAAGCACATTTAACACACTAGAAGAGTTTTTTACCAGGTTTAAATGTATCAAGTTGTAATTAAAAGAATGTGGAATTGATAAAAAAGATGACCAACTTGTAATTTCAGTTTTCTCCAAGTTAGGACCTAATTATTCTATATTTGTACCTTGCAGACTTAACTATGGAGTAAGATAAGTTAATACACATGGGTACCTTGAAGGCATCAAAACCTCAAGCTCTCTTTGCTAGGAATGGGGAAGATAATCCTTCAAATAACAAAGGGGAGAAGAATAAATAGGACAAGTAGACAAAGAAAAAAAAAACTTGAGACATCTAAAAGTTGCATAGAAAATTCATCCAAACAAGGGCAGCCTAAAAAGGATAAAGTTTAGTCTGCCTATTGTAAAAAGATAGTGTATGAAGAAAAAGGTTGATCACCTCACTCATATCTTAGAGAAGAACAACATAGGTGTACCTAAATCCTTCAAAGTATCCTCATCTAGTCTAGAAACTTTTAAGTCAAAAGGTAAAGAGAAATTCAAGGGCGAGGCTCTTGTTGCAGTTTGCTTTTCAACATCTTCATCAGCTCCATCTTTGATTATTGACTTAGGTGCTTCGCACCATATGGCTTCTTCACAAGTTGAGTTTTCTTCCATAGAGCCTTAAAAGCTATCTAGCATCACTTTGGGTAATGACACAACAATAGAATAGGGAAGGGCATGTGAGATGAGTTTACTCCATAGGGAAGGGCATGCTAGTTGAGTTTACTCCATATTCAGTTGAGATTAGAGAGTTGTATAGCAAAAATTTAGTGGATTTGGGAAGCCTAGACACCATGATAGGTTATACACCTTCTCACACTTTGCCCTAAATATTTCTCCTTCTGACCATCCACAACAGATTCCCAATGCAGAGTTTTATTCTTCTTCTAGTTCTGATAGCGAGGATAGTGATGGGGTGCCATCCCTATCCATCTCAAGACTCATTTTGGAGGATGAGGATTCAACATCTAACTCACCTATATTCAACTCTCTTTGGGCTAGATGACCACTTCAAAGTGCAAGTACTAGGGTATAGGATCTAGCTAGGGTCTGACTTCCATAATAACATTATAGGGCCCATGCTTTCTATGCCTCTGCTTTCGAGTTCAGTGTTGATCATTGAGAGTTATGATTTCTATGCCTCTTCTTCTAAGTTCTATGTTTCTCATTTGAGTGTTTTTAGTGATTTATTATAGTAAGGTCATATTCAAGATTCAACTCAATGGGACACACTTCTACCAGATATCTCTTGGTTGTTTGTAGAGTCTTACATATTAGATCTTGATGACACCTTGGAAGATCTAATCTTATTGTTTGATGATAGTTATCTTGCACCTACTACTACTACTACATAATTAAGAGAGGCTTCACAAAGGGCTTCCAATGATTATTTGTAGGGCATCTCATGAGAATTTCTTTGTAGCCACATGACATGTATTGACATTCCACTTTCATACATCAATTCTTCAATCCTGTTCTTCATCAATCTTCACATGTTTTTGAGAGGTCGCTCATTTCAGTTAGGATTGAGCCTCCTGATTTGATTGTGACTCATTCTGACATCACCATGATTATATCTAAGTAATATTCTGAGACAGGGTACTTGATGAGTCTTACTACCTCACGTTACTTCTTTGAGAATTCACCATTGGAGTTGTTTCAAGGATCCTAAGGGGAGAAATGTTATTTTCCAAAAATGGGTCATCTTCAACATTCATACACAGGCATGCTTTTTGGCATAGGAGCTACTTCATTATGGGGGGGTACATAGTTTTTTTACTCTCCTATGGGGGGGTCATATCTACATCATCACAGTTAGAGTGACGTGTTTCTAGTCTTGGTATAGAGTTGTCATCTTCAAGGAGGCTTAAATCTAGTCTTCTCCAGTTTCCTTTTCTCTTTTAGAGGGAAGTTTTTACCCACAAGGTTTTCTTCATTTCTCCACTTTATGAGATATTATGTTATATTGCATTGTACATTTGTACCTGATTAGGCCTAGTTGCCAGGATCCATTTTTCTTCCTCACCTAAGATTTTCCTAAGGGGTTGTTAGTTTTATTAAGCTCACTTAGTCAACTATATTTAGCTATGCTAAATTTAGGTGTTCTTGTGCTTTTATTAGCAAGTTTATGTTTAGAATAGGGATCTATCTTAGCTTATCCTAAGTTAAATAGTTGCATGCCTATATTTCAGCCACTACTATTCTTAGGCTTGCTTTCTTATTTATGGCACGTCTAAACATAAAGAGACTCTTTCCTATATGTACTCATTCATGTTAGATAATACATCAGCTAGGTTTTTCTTTGAATATTTCTTATGTCTTTGATAGTATTGAGTGTGCGACTGTTCATCTCTCATGACTCGTATCAATATTTAAAATCTTCCATGAATGTTTTATGTTTCCACATTAGCATTTAATGCAATCAAAGAATGTGATGTTGATTTGGAAGTGGTAAATGTTGATACCCCTATTTGTGAGAGGTCTGAATCTAAGGCTTCTTAAAAAAAAGGTGTATAATGTTAACAATAAAATTATTGAAAACAAAGAAGAAACCATAGATGTCATAGTCAATGCATCAAATGAAAGTGATGTGCAAATTGAAATGGCAAATGTGGTTACCCCTATTTGTTAGGGGCATCTAACTAAGGCTCCTTATGAAGAGGTGTCCAATGTTAATAGGAAAGATATTGATTGCAAGGAAGTAGAAAACCAAAAATGTTATAGAAAATGGCCAAGAAATTGTCTTGGACAAATTGAAATAACAAATAAGGACCAAAAAAGAAGCTCGTGTTATTAAAGAAAAGAAACCTCCAAATAGTTAGAATAAGGAAAACCCTAATGGTTTAGGGGATGGTCCCCCTAAAGGTAATAATAGTTATAAGACTAATAAGGAAATGATTTTGATCCCTTACAGTGCATAATGGAATATGGAAAGAGATGTTGAAATAGAAAATATATGAAAAGAGGATGAAAATAGAAAGAGAAATGAAGTCAACAGAGATAATAACTCCCAAAAACTATGTAAAAATGGAGGGGAAAAAAGCTTCACAAATTTCTTTACAAATATCGAAAGCCTGATACCCCTTCTTTGATGAGGTTGAATTGTATTACCTTGAACATAAGGGGAATGTAATCACCTAATAGGAAATAAATTATTAGGGACTTGCATAACAAAAAAAAAGAAATTGATTGCTTCTTATTGTAGGAGGTTAAGATTTTTGGTTTTCAATTGAAAATGTTATGATATTGATTGGAAATAAATGAAAATTTGAGAAAAATAGTAGACCACTTTTAGGGGTTGACCTCCATTAATCATAAAATAATATGTGAATTCAATATTAGAAGATATGATGGTTTGGGAGAGTCTCTCTCTCCCATATTTATATACATGACTATGTAGGGACACACCTCTTTATCCTAACTAAGTTATCATATGGAATAACTAAGAATAATAAATGAATATAATAAGGTTAAGAATGCCGCAAGCACTTTAGTTATTATAATTAGGACTATATTATATTAGGATCCTCACATTATCATCCCCTTAAAAAAGGTGTTGCCCTCAACACTTTGTAACTCTAGAATCTTTTCTATGAATTGTTCATCATTCAATACTTTACTATAGATGAAGATGTCCTCAAAGAATACAAGCACCATTTTAAAAAAAAATGGATGGAACATCAAATTTATGAGGCTTTAAAAAGTTGATTGGGTATTAATGACAACAAATGACATAAATAATAATTCATAGTGACCCTCATGTGTTCTAAATGTGGTCTTATTTATATCATCTTCCTTTAGCTGACTTTGATGATAATCTAAATGCAAATCTAATCTAGTAAAGAAAACTAGATTATTAGATTCATTTACCAATTCATCAATACTAGGAATATGAAACTTTTCATTAAAAGTGAGTTTGTTGAGCTCCTTATATTATGGGCATATTTCCCATGAATCATCCGTCTTGTTAACCATAATCATTTGGAATGAATAGATACTTTTATTAGGATGAAAAATACTTCTTGGTATTAATTCAATGGTGCAATCATGGTATTTGACTGTGGGTAGACCTGTAGGTTTTATAAATGCATGTTTATGGTGTTTAATGATCTCTTGAATCTTTCAT
This sequence comes from Cunninghamia lanceolata, assembly GCA_027924645.1. Taxonomy (NCBI): domain Eukaryota; kingdom Viridiplantae; phylum Streptophyta; class Pinopsida; order Cupressales; family Cupressaceae; genus Cunninghamia; species Cunninghamia lanceolata. Next base: position 6,510,082 of record BSBN01000221.1, read on the forward strand.
TGATCTCAAATTTTCACGTCTTGTGCTTGTACAAAATTTAGTTGTGCCCTTGTGCTATAAGAATCTTTCTTAATTAGTTTCTCCATCCTATGAGAGCTAATAATTTGACTTGGTGGTTATTGTATCCATATAATTTTATAGTGTTTCCCACATGTACTAAAAACCATGGATAAGTCTTGAAAATTGAAAGTCATTGTTCCTAATTATCTAAGCCATTATACACCCAAAACTACCTCTACTCCCAAAATTGGGATCAAGAAAAATTTCTTAATCTATTTAATAATTTGCCATCAAGAGTTCTATATGATGGAATTTACCACTGCAAGAGATTTGTTTCCTATCATCTATCATGACCTAAAAATTAAATATTGGATACATAAAATAATTGAGTTCACTAGCTAATCTTCTATCAATAAAGTTGTGTGTACTGCCTGAATCAACTAACACTATTACCTTTCACCTTTTGATATAACTAATTTATTTGACTATTTGTGGTGCACTTGTGTCATTTAATGCATGTCGAGACATAATAGTACATTTTACTTCCTTAAAACTCGCATGCCCAACCTCCACATATGGTTCTTTTTGTAGCTACTTTTTGCTCTTGTTCAATATCATTTTTTTAGACATTAGTGTTTTCTCACTATTAGTCCACTTATGAATTCTAGGCCATTTTATACAACCATTCAAACAAGAGGTAGAAAGGTTAATAATTTTCCTTGAGTTAAATAAGATATCCCTATTTTTTTCAATAGAATTATTTTTGCCTTTTAATCCCATTGTTCAACCTTTAGTGTAACTTCTAGTGATGCACTTTTGTTGTTCAAGTTCTGCATTTGGTTCTTTTGTAATTCTCTCTCTTCTTCAACTTGATTCTCGATACCATTCACTATCACAATTTGAGCATATATCTTTTTATCTTTTGGTTTCTTATTTTTTTAGGCAAACTGTTACCATAGGGGGTAACTCCCTTTCATTAAACAGATGGAAATTTACATATCTTAAGTATATAATGTATGGATTAGAATTTAGTTGGCCCTAATAGATTCCTAAAGTCGGTCAATCTAAGCAGGGGTGATTTATGAAATCAAACCATGTACCCAATTCTCTTCTACAACATCTTGCATCACTGCCACAATCTCCTTTAGGGACTGACTCTCTTTCTAGGTTTGGACAAAAATTTCATCTTGTTGCTTGTTCTAGAGAGATACTCTTCACGACATCAATTACCATCTTCTTTATCTGTGGATGGACTAACCATTATATGGTTGTCGCCGTGCACTTATCCACTTCATGGATTCACCAATGTCGACATTTTGATCCTCACGGGCCTCAATAAGGCAAAGGCTCGGTCATGCTGATAAGACATTTGAAATGATTAAATGTTTTGTTTGATCAATCACCCTTTTAGATAGAAAGTCTGCCTTAGAACTTGCCTCCCAATAAATATGTTAAATTGTAAAATCACCAATCTCAATCAAGACCTTTTAGATTGCACTCAACTGCATCTTTGTTTTCCATCTAGGCACTAGGTTGGATATAACATCTTGAGCAACATTCAATGAATCTCCCTCTATGTCAATGCCTTTCAAAAAAAATTCTTGGCATAATTTTAGGATACCTAATAATGCCGCAAACTTTACATCATGGTTAGTCCCATTTGGAAGTTTTACGGAGTTGCCCCAAACAAGTTTACCTTGATCGTCATGGATGAGGAAGTTGGAACCTGACAATCTTGGATTTCCCTATAGGCAGAAGGCACCATGTAGCATCTATGTGTTCTTTAATACTGTTAATTTTGTCACTTTTTGGAAGAATTAAGTGAGGCAAGTTTTCTGACATCTACTCATCCCAAATTTAGTAACTATCCCACATCTGCTCAGCTCTACCTTAACATCTCTATGTTCACTTATCCAAACTTCAATCTTGTTTAGAAATAACAATAAAGATGAATCCCTTCCATTGAAGAAATGAGCATTTTTATCCTTCCATAAAATTCCATATTACCATTGATGGGATTGCACACTAGAGCCCAACCCAAATAGAATTTCTATGCAATAATGGCCAGCATGTGTAGATTTACTCCAAAGTGGTGGGCAACAGACCATGCCAATTCATTTTTCCTTGGAAGTGCGCCCAACATTGTCATGCAAAAGTGCATCCGAAAAATAAATGGTTCAAGTTTTCTTCATTCTTGCAACAATATGGTCCCAAGAAACCAAGTTTGGACAACTTATCACCAGTTATAATCTTACTGTCATGACCTAATATCTCTCTATCTGTCTGTTTAAATATAATATTTAATTTAAAATCAAATAAGCTTTCCCTTCTCACCTTGCACAAGAATTTAATTTTATTTATGTGATAAGATGTCTAAATAAATAAATGAATGAATAAATAAATTTAAGAGAGTAAATTCTAGAAACAACATTTATGAAGGCTGACATGGGAGAACTTTCTTCCATTAGAATTAATGACAAATTGGAAAATTGAAAAAAAAGGCATTTATTAGTTAGACTTGACCCAACGACTCAATCTTCCACCATGTGATTGGAAAATGAGGTTCTAGACAAGGGTTGAATTTTATATAAATAGGATGGAGATATCAAAGGGAAGACACACTTGGGGATTTGTCTAGATTGCTGGAGCAAGTTGTAAGAGCATTTCTCCTTTTTCTAATTTGGTTTCCCTTGGAAAATTTGTTAGAAAGATATGCTTCTCAATTTAGTTTTGGGTTCATTTTGATGAAATGTCTCAAAATAATTGATAAATGGTTTCATATGTTGTTGCATTATTTAACTAGCTTAGATTTATGTTAAAGAGAGAATTTGTCCATAACAACTCAAAGGTTCGTAACAACTCTAATAGTTGCTCTATGGGGCATGTTTAACAAATCAAATGCAATTGGAAACTTTTCATTACAATGGTAGAGAAATAATTATTTTTCCTCCTCTTCCACAACATTAAGTAAATGTCTTAAGTCTAGAGAATATCTTGTTGCCTTCATCTTCCAAGCCAATTTCTCCAACCTTGCATGAATCTCCAGTGTCTATGGATGTAGTCTTTCTCCTACATGAAAAGTATGTATCATTTTATGGCCTTAAATCCAACCACATATAGGGATCTTTTTAATTCCTCTTTCACCAATCTCCTTACCATTTGAGCCTCAACACACCTACCACTTCTGCATAGATGTTGGAGAGAATAACATAAGTTGTTGTAGCACATAACATCGCTGTAAATACTCCTAAGCCTATATTCATGCCTGATCTACGAGAACCAAGAAAACACACCCACACAACCACCACAGGTTTAATTGGCATCTTAATGATAAAGTTTAGGGTGTCTTCAAGATAGCTAGCATTGTAAAGAAGGTCAACCATGCCACACATAACAATCAACTGTAGTTGTAGTGTAATAAGGATATTTATGAATCCTTTCTTAGTCTATGATGCTCGGTAGTGTCTAAACAAATTCATCCTCTTTTCCTCTTGATGGAACCATGAAAATTTTTCCATGTTTCTAATAGTTTTATTCCTAGCTTTATGTCACCTGGTTACTAGATTTCCATACTTAGGGTTTTTCTACTAGAAGTGTTTTGAGTAGCCCAACTCTACAAAAAACCCTAAACCCTTATAAAATCAAGTCAGTAGTTGCACTCAATATAATTCTTTGGTGACTGCTTGTTCCTATCACTATCCTTTTAAGTTCCCTTTTCATGTCATCCCTCAACGTTATCTACTGGCCCCTTGCCAAGTAAGTACCGCCTATAGCCCACACGTAGAAGAAGCCTAATATTAAAAAGAAAAAAGTTTCCCAATTGGTCACCCTTCATCTAAATGCAAAAAGGTTACATACATGTCAGAGACTAGTCCTACTAACTAGTTTTGTGCAGGTAGCACATGTGGATTGGTTTATGCTATTTCACCCATGATGAGTTATAAAGGAGACTGGCCTCAACAGAAATGTGGAAAGGTGATAGGTGGTTGTGGACAGTACCGGATGGATGGAAGGTGGGTTGCAGGTGCTATTTATAAATTTTGTGTCAATTCTGCCATTATGCTAAACTCCATTAAAAGGTTTCTTGAGTGACCATAGAATCACAAAATTAAGACACATGGCTTTCTAAAGGTGATGGGATTGTTGTATTAAATGCATGCCTCAGACATGGCATTAGACGTGACTATCTCAAGAGATGCTCTGCTTAAAGTACAGTGATCCAATAGTTATCTGCCATTCTGCTAAGATCATATCTCTGACCACATCCTTCATATGCGGAATGGCAAGTGTCATCTTAACTGCACTATGAAGGGGTTTCCTCCTCAAGATCATGGTTGGAGAGGGATGTCCAGGTGGCATGTTACTATTGGATGAAGTGATTAGTAGGGTCCAACTTGGAAGAAGGTTTAAATCAATACCGTCAAAGTGTGCCAACTAGGATCAAGATCAATGACCAAAATTCAAAATCATGTTAGAAGGATTCATTTGCACTGAAACTAACTAAGTTACATATCAAGGCATTAATTATTCAGGCTTGTGCAGGGTCTTCATCACCACCGCTTTTGTGGAATTTAGTAACAGAATGATTTGGCTTATGCAAGCTCAACCTTGGAATATACTGTCTCCTACATCATGTATACAGACTTGCATTATGAATATATATTTGGTTAAAGATCATTTTATTCATCATGACAATCTTTCCTGTGATGGCATATTTCTCTTATTTCTTTTACACAAGGAGTAATGTAAAAATTACTATTAGAAAATATCAGGTGTGATTCAGCTATGCACGGATAACTCGGTATGGTTAATTTCAAAACTAGTAGAGTAATTTCAATGTAATGTATTGTTGTAACTTTACAATAAACTAGGTTTCTTATAGAATATCTCATTTAGTCTCTTGTCAATTTAATATTTTTGATTCTATGGCCCCTGGATAGGCACTGATCTATTTATGAATGCTCTACTAAACTTACACCCCTTTGGCTATCCTCAAGATGTTTTCGAAATCAATTCTAACATTTTCCCTTCTAGTCTTAGGTTTTAGATATTTATATTGATTAAGTTAAAACCCACATGTTCCTCTACAAAGAAGAAGATTACAGCTTCGAGAATTCAGCCCATTTCTTTACCTTATCATACATTCTTTCAAGCAGATTACCAGGAACTTATCTATGACTAGAACAATGTTGAGAGGCTAAACACCCTATAAGGAAACTCATTTAAAAACACTATTTTCCCCCTCAATAAGGCCTTAGTCAAGCAGAAATAGCCTTCAAACAAATCCAATATCCCACAATATTAGGAACACTCTCCTTGGTTTCATAGAGCCTAAAGTGCAAAGGAAGAAGAAAAGGAATTGAGGAAAGGGCACTCTATTCCAAAAACTTCCTATTCGTTGGCCAATCCCTCAAGGCAGACTGATTATTAATAAGTGGCTAATTTTATAGGTTTGCTGAGAGAATCAGGTTTGCAAATTTAAAACAACCAACATATTGGTGACTCTATTGCGAACTTAGAATAAGAACTATGTCTTATCTTAGAGTATATATTCCTTTAGGCAAAGAAAAGTTATGTGTTATCCAAAGAAAAGTGTCAATACTTTACGAGATCTAAAAGAGGTTTTCTTCTGTTCAAGGTTTCCTCACGGTTTCTGACTTTATAAAGTTATATTCTCAAACTGGAGGTCTTTTGATAGATATGATAGAGGACTATTTGATTGTATTCCTTTTAATGAAAAGGATGGCGACTCTACTATAAAATTTTCTATTCACAATTGTGATAGATAAAGGAATGTTACAGAAAGTTATATATGTTAGAATATTCTATGTGAAACAGGATCCAAAAGTTGGAAGCAACATATTCCTCTACAAAACAGAGGTGGTGACACTATGAGAAGGGATTTGGTGATGCAGTCTATTGTTGTTGATTTTGCATGAGAATCAAAACAAAATTTACACTAGAGATAAAAAGCTCTCTTCAGGTATTTTACCAAGCTTCAAAAAACATTCCTAAAGATTTAGAAATGCATAAGCAATGTTGTCAAGGTGGGTTTGTCATGGAAAGATATGGGACAATTGACTTTAGTAGTATTTGGGGATTTCTAAACCATATACCCATGCAAATTGGAAATCAGATAGGTCAGTTCAACAATGACAGATCCAAAATAGCTAGTGGCCATTTACAAGATTTTTGTGACTTAATGGGTGATAATGAAATAGATCATGAGGATATAGTCATAAAATTGTTTTTTCAAAATTTTAAAGGAGAAGTTAGGGATTGGTTTGCCTATCTACCTAATCAGTCTATCTTTTCTTGGCAAGATTTAAAGATTGCCTTCATGGAACAATTTGGGGAGAGAATTGATGTAGGTATATTGATTAAAGAACTCATGCAGATTGGAAAGGAAGATAAGGAATCAGTCCCAACTTTCAATTTAAGATTTGCCAGAATAGTGAGGGAAATTCTTGAAAATATCAAACCCAATGAGGCTATGTGTTTGATCATATATTTGGGTGCATTCAATAAAAGGGATAGTTATAGACTAAGAGATAAGAACCCTATTATTGTAGACTCGCACTTGGTGTAACAACATTTCATTTGCACCTATTATGTGGCATATCATGTTTAGTGGTAACCCACAATGTACTTCACTTGTCTCGAGGATAACATTTGATTATTTATTCCTTCCTAAACATTAGTCTTTGTTTGAAACTGGAGTTTGCGAATAAAAATGAAGATTGGTAAGATCAAATTCAAACTTTATGGCATGTGAACCGGGCCTTTGGACTTTCTGTATATTATGTTTTGGCAATAGCATGTTCCTTTCTCCATACTGTGTATAACATCTGCATACACCCTGCATACCTTATGTGGCTATTATTGCAAGAAGACACTTGTCACTTATATTATATGTCATTCTAAATGGTAGCACTTCCCTATAACATAGAAATATGATATACAAGATGATTATCAGTTTGTTGTTCCTTTGAATCTTTGTATGTTTTATGGATGGCACCATTTGATAGACACAAACCTGAGATGGTTTGATAACTTATAGAATATATATGATGTCTCAAACAAAAGCATGATAACACTATTGAATGATGACACTTAGCATTATTTCTTCATCATAAAAATGTGCAAGTTGATTACTATTCATGACTTGATATGATCACAAAATGAGAAAGCCATAATCTGTCAAAGTATCATTTTGTAGATCCATTTGGCATCTATTGTTCTAATTTGTCTGATGCATCAACACTGTTTGATATACAATAGTTTCATGCATAATAAGTGATATTCTAATTCATTTGGTTGCTTTTGACATTCAAATGATGAAATGTACTTGATGTTCTTATTTTTCTCTTATGCATACCATGATAGATATAAAAGTGAAATACCCAAATTCCATTTTTCCAATGCTAATTGAAATAATGATGATAGTTGTTATGTGCATTAAATGTTGTCTCTTTTATAGTTCAATTCATTTTATGGTTCCATTTCATTTCTTGAATTGTAATCATGAACATGTCCTGAACCAGACACTAATGCATATGACTGTTTTCTACTCCTTTAGTTTGTCATGTAATTTAAGCAATGTGAATAATGATCTTTCTTTTTCCATTCATCCCTTCTAAGATTAAGTGGAAGAAGCATGCTGGGCTCAAACTTTATGGGTGCCTCATTTTACACAACATATTGATTTGTCTTCAATCAGCTACATGACTTATCCTATACTTGCACATGAAATAAATAAATTAGAATAAAAATCATGAAGTTCCATGATTGTTTCTTTCTCAGTTCCATCTGCATGTGGATGATGACCATTGATCAATGCATTATAGACAAAGTGTTATGCCTCTTCTTATAGGATATAGGGATTTCATAACCGCATCTTGTAATAGGACCCTTCCCACATTTTTGAAGATTCATGTCAAAGATCAGGAGCAGGACAAAAGACAACTTCAAAGACCGGAAACATCCAAGGCAGTGATGGCTCTGACCTTCTCTTTTCTTATCATTAGATGCATAGTATTTTCTTTATATCTGCATATGTTCAACTATACCCACGGCTTATGTGGGATATTTGATATGTCATTATTTTTTTCAATGCAATGCTTATTCTTTTATGTATTTCAACTTTGTAAATAAATATTGATCATTGTGGTGAATGAAATACTTATCTCTCTTGAATATTTTGCAATGCAATGAATGATTTGAAATCTTTTCTTCTTTTGACAAATGAATTGCAATTAATACTAAAACACAATAACTATGCAAATAACTCATAACAAAAGAATGTTAACCTTCACTCTAAAAATAAACTTGTCACATCAGCTCTGCCAATTTTTGAGTTGTGGAGAAAAAATGGTAACAGTAACTGCTTCTTCAAGTCTTTTTTAATGTTGTTACTAGACACTCCTTCATGCTATTGATATAGGTCTGCAATGTTGATTATATGTGATATACCCAATGTCTCTAGTAGCTCAAATTCATATGCATTACCTGAATCAAATTTCCTAAGTATCCTACATGGTCCAAATTTCTTCATCTTCAACATGTTATATGTCCCAACTGGAAATCTCTCTTTGCTTAGATACACCATCACTTCATCTCCAACTAAAAATTCTTTGTGTCTCCTTTTCTCATCTACATGCTCTTTATATGTACTATCATCTCATCCAAATGATTCCTAACATGATTATGTACTATCTCCATGTGATCTACAAATTCTTCTGCCTCTGTATTTCTCTTATTCTCTATGCTAATATCCCTAAAATATGCAACTCCTCTAGAGTTTACTCTAGTTACAATCTCAAAATGTGTCTTTCCTGTACTCTTATTCACTGAATTATTGTATGCAAACTCTGCTTGTGATAGAATCAAATCCTAATTTCCTGTCTTCTCTCCAACTAGACATCTCAAAAAGTTACCCAAACTCCTATTCACCACCTCTGTCTGTCCATTAGACTGTGGATGAAATGTTGAACTAAACTTCAAATCTATCTTCATCTTCTTCCAAAATGTCCTCCAAAAGTATCTAATGAATCTTGTGTCTCTGTCTAAAATTATGCTCTTAGGTAATCCATGCAATCTCACAATCTCCTTGAAAAATAGATCAGCTACATGCACTGCATCAATTATCTTCTTCCAAGGTATGAAATGTGTCATCCTTGAAAATATGTCCACCACTATAAATATAGAATCATGTCATCTTTGTGTCTTTGGAGATCCCAATATGAAATCCATGCTTATGTTTGGTGCAGTCACAGTGGGAGGGTTCATAGAATGAACTGTCCAGACTGTGAAGCAAGAGTAAACACAACAGAAACAACTCAAAGAAATGGAACAAATGCAGATTCAATCATTTAGTATATCATAGAATTCAAATACAATCTGGCTGGAACCATGCGGGCTTACAATATGGGCTCAAAGGCCTGATCACATACATGCGCAAGATAAAGATTTGAAGTTCCTTCACATCAAAATCTAATCTGTCAATTATGATTCAATTGCTAACTACCTTCCTAAGGATTTATTACATTATTATATATAATTTTTTGATCAATAGATTCCTCTGTGTCAGCTAAGGAAGGTCATAAACTCCAATGAAGAGTTCTAACGTGTTCACAGATAGGTCGGACCTAAATGCATAGAACACTTCCTTAAAGGAATGGAACAACATGCAGACCTTCAAGGAAGGTTGGTCACAAACCAAGGATCATTGAATGATGTGTCATTAAGATCCACAAGTCAAGGAATGATCCGCAAGCCTTCTCCTTTAGTTGATTATCATGAACTGTTAGAAATCTCTGCACTGAGAAAATAGTTGATCTTCTGATACCGATAACTTTCCTGTAACTGATCCAAATGCTCTAGATTCTTGATATGATGTAGATGAATGAATGTAGGTGCTAAGTCTAGATATGTAAGATGTGAAATGTGAAAACTGAACCACAACTTGAAACTGCTTCTGATTGAACTACCTAAACTGAACATGAAAAATGAAAGAACTAAAATGCAAATAAATTGAAATGCAAATATTTTTGGTTGATGCAAGATTTCTCTTGAACTAGGGATGCTCCTACATCAGACATCCAGGGTTATTGAAAAAGTGAGTCCCTCACTTTGGTGGGGCTAGGGGAGAACCAAGATGGTCCACATCAGCTTGTGAAATCCAAGATGAATCTTCTTCTGGTCTGCCTTTCCACTTCACAAGATATTATTTGTATTGTCTTCCTCTAGTGCTGCGTCCAACTCAGCTGTCCAAAATATCTTCAATCTGGTCTGGTGCTTTGTGTGGTAACTATTTCTTCAAGTCTTCTTCCATGCTGTCATTGAACTCTACTTCATGATACTGTTATAAGTCTACAATGTTGAAAATAGGTGATATACCCAATGTCTCCGGTAACTCCACTTCATATGCATTTTTTGAATCAAATTTCTTGAGTATCTTACAAGGTCCAAACTTCTTCATCTTCAACTTGTTATATGTCTCAACTGGAAATCTCTCTTTTCTCAAGTACACCATGACTTCATCTCCAATGTCAAATTCCTTATGTCTTCTCTTTTCATCAACCTTCTCTTGATACTTATTGTTCATATTCTCTAAATGCTTCTCTCTCCATCTCTTTCTTTCCCAATCTTCCCTTCGGTTCAATCAAAATCAAACAAGTAAGTTAACAAGAAATTAGATTGACTTCTTATTATCAGTGCATCTTTGTATCTCTATTCTTGTTTTATCTCATTTAGTATTGTTGAAATTTCTTTTCGGTGTGTATCCTATGGTTGTATTCTAGGGTTTGTTACTAGTTCTTAGTTGTCTTCTCCAGGTCCCTAATAACCTTAGGGGTAAGCATGTGATGGTTTCTTTTCATTTCACTTAATTTGACTATTTTGAAAATTTCTCTATAGCTTTCAGAATTATACATCATCTACTTGGCTTTGTTTTTTCAGGAAGTTGCAAAGAAAATAGGTCAAACAATTGCCAAAGCTTGTCTTGATAAAGGAATTACTAAGGTAGCGTTTGATCGAGGAGGTTTTGTCTATCATGGACGCATTAAGGCCCTTGCTGATGCAGCCCGGGAGCATGGTTTAGATTTCTGAGTTGGAACAGGGCTTTGCTTTCTTAGGCATCATTGTGTTATAGATCTAGCAACAGTATCTTCTTCAAATCTGAAAGATGTCCGCATTTTACAGATTTCTATCTCATCAAGGGAAAATTTTAGGTAACTATTTTATCTTTGAGATTGGTTTGTATAGCATCTAGTTGAGGTTAATTGGGTTTTGTGGCTTATTGTAACTGAGTGATGGATGCTTTATCCCGTGCTCTTAAATGCTTGATGTTACTTATGTCTGTAGCAAAATTTAATGCAAAATTTAATGCAACTCATGTGTTAGTAGCAATACTCCCTGTGCAGTAATTGTTGAATACAGTATTTATTTTATCTGCAAAAGAGAAATGAGCAAATTTGAGTGTCTGAAAAAAAGAGAGAAGAAAAGTATATCTTGATTTCCCTCTACTTGTATTCATGATGCATGAAAAATAAATCAGAGAGTGGTTGTTGAAACAAAGAATTTAGTTTGCATTATTTTTCAGCATTAGGGCATAGTATAGTAAAGAAGAGAGTGGATAACATCAAGAAAATATATAATTTTGTCTGGTTTATTTGATAGTCATAAAATAAGAGTAGGAAGTTAGAAAATTGTTGTCTAAACAGGAAATATTTAAACTATGTTTTTCCTTTGAGGAAATGTTTCTTCTGTTTCCTTCACCGAAAAAAAAATTGATTTGTTGGAATTGTGTATTGAACACCTAGTTAATATCAAATCCTTGAGGCAGCCTTTTGGATGGTACTTCATTTTACAATTATACTACCTGATGAACTTTATATCCCTTCCTCCCTAAAAATGTTACTAAAGAAAATAAAGCAGTGAGATGGCTCAAGCATTTTCTTTCACAAAATAGTAGTCTCACAAAATTACCTCGTTCTCTTTTAACGAAATTTGCCTAGGAATGTTTGCTAGACCACTCTCGTGTGGAAATGGGTTCGGTCTGGCCATGCAAGGCCGCCACTCATTACTCAAAATTGAATACTTGGGGATTGGCCCCATTCCGTTTCCATGCAAATGTAAATCATGTGTAGAAGAGGACGTTTCCCTGCCAGTGAGGCAGCGCCCCTCCCCTGTTCGTGAAGAGCCCCTTGGAGACCATTTCTCCTTCTATCCACCTGTAGAAAACACATCTGAAGCAAGGAGAGCTTTAGGAAAAAATAAAAGGAAGAAAACGTAATAATATAAGTCGAAACAAACAAAACATGTATTGCTCCAGACTAGAGCAACGCCTGTAGCTGGAGGTGCGGTTCAGCCAGGAACGATACTCCGAAGAAATTCTCTTTTAGCCTGCTTAAGAAGGTGAATCATTGTCAGTGCTTGCTTTTGTCTGTTGATCATGATTAGATGACAGTAATTGTATAAGAGAAGCCTAAGTAATGAAGAGAACAGACCTCAAGAAGTAGATGTTTCAAAAAGTAAGAACTTTGTAAGCGACCTTCTCCTTGGATCGTTGTTGGCTTGGACACCACGTTTTAGCCACCACCAAATCAGTAAAACAAAACCAGAAGAATAATAGATATTTCAAAAGGAAAGAGAGACTTAGTTTGTTTAGGGTATGTAGAAGAGGCGCGGCTCTGCAACAGCGGCCGTGGCCTCTGTGCCCCTAAGGGGCATGGTTCTGTGGAATAACTCAACTCTGGAACCTCGTCTGGGACATCCCTCAAAATAATAGAAAAAAAAAAGAAAGAGGAGAGTAATATTTCTGGGCAAGTTGGTTGTTCCTCAATACTTACCTACTGTGTCTGTTGAAGGTCTTAGCCAGAACTTGTATTAAATGCAATCTTTCTTTCTAATATTTTAACCTTGGAAGCAACTCCTGTGTTACCTTTATATACTTTTCACTGTTTTCAGTATTTATTGAAGGTCTTTTCCTGCAATTTTGTTTTTGTATTCTTTCAGATCGATTCTGTCATCGTTTTTCTCTGGCTTCAAATCTCAATCTTGAAACATGAGATTTCTAATAGGACATCTTAAATGACGGCAACTATTGCAACTTCTTCATTACTGCTTGCATCCTGTAAACTAAACTCCCTTATGGAAGGGACTGTAACATGACTCCCACCTACTATATCTACTTGGCACAAGCACTTCAGATTTTTTTTGCAAAAATTTCAGGTGCTAAATATGGAAAGCATACAGTTAAGTATAGAAAACATGACTTCCACTTACTATATCTACATGGCACAATCCCACCACTGCCAGTTTTGCAGAAAATAGCATACAGTTCTTAAGTGTTCCAAAATCATCGAAGGAAGCTGGTTAATATGAAGTTCATCTTATGAAATTAAAATAGCATCTATTATGTGTTGGAAAAATGTTTAGATAGTTAAGATAGATAATTCACATGAGGCTGAGGTTAAACAAACGATTTATAAAATTTATCTCAATCTTTTCAATCAGAGGAAACAAGTCACATAGTTCTGTATATAATTAAGGGTGAGGTTTAACTGCTCACCAAATACTCCTCTTCCCCCTTCTCCCACGCTTTGACAACCTATATAGTTGTTTTTAATACAGACTCTTCAAACTAAAACCCTACCACTTAAATTTTTCTATATCATTAAACTTAACTCTAGCCACTTTAGCTTATCATAAATTTGGGTGGTTTAAAGCAAACTCTTACTTCCTTAGCAACATGCACTTTGCCTGTTGAGTAAAGCAACTTCATCTTTAGGGATCCAAACCTGTCGTCTCTTCTTGTCTGCAAGAGCTTCTTTTCCTCATGAACAGCCTTCTCCGTGTGTTGTTCTTCTTGCTGTTCTTTAAGGTGCTTCATTGAAATTTAGGGTTTTTGACTATGAAAATCTTAAACTTCAATAAAACACACGCGAGAACATCAAGGGAAAAAAAAATCACAGGCAGATAGAGAAGATCTGACAAACAATGGACGATGTGGAGATTTTTTCTCATTACTGTTTCTTAATTCTGAAGATTGTTCGCTGCAGGGGAAGAATGTGTCATAGTTTAGGTTAGGAGAAGTGTTAGAATTAGGGTATTCAAAATGTATTATGTATTCAAAATGTAATATTATTTTAAAGATCAAAAGAAGGTGCATAAAGTAATTATTTGAGGATGATCATAGATTCATAAAGGCTTGAAGCTACATACATCATACTATTTTTAAAGAGGCTATTCAGAGGTCTATACTGAGGGTAGTGAACAAAAACAACCTTTAAGTAAAGAGGCCATCCTTAATTTTTATTTAACTATGCAATTTGATTATTTTACACTTTAGGGTTAGAATTAAGGTTATGGTTAGAATTAGAATTATGGTTACTATTAGGGATACAATTAGGATTAGGGTTACAATTACATATAGGGAAAGGGTTATATCTTTAGAATTTGGGTTAGGATTAGGGTTAGAATTAAATTAGGGTTAAGGTTAAGCATATTAAATTTAAGGTTAGTGATACAATTAGGGTTAGGATTATAGGTCAAATTTAAGATAGAATTAGGGTTAGAATTAATATTAAAGTAAGGGTTAGAATTAGGGTTATCATTAGATTCAAAATTAGGGTTATAGGTAGGGTAGAATTAGGGTTATGATTAAAATTACGGATAGGGTTAGGGTTAGAGTTCAATTAGGGTAAAGGTTAGTATTAAGATTATGGTTAGGGTTATAATTAGGGTTAGGGTATGATTAGGGTTATAATTAGGGTTAGGGTTTGAATTGCAGATAAAAATAGGGTTTGGATTAGGGTTAAAATTATAATTATAATTTAGGTTATAGTTTAAAGATGAGTGACAATTGCAATGAGAAATAGGGTCAGAATTAGGGTTGGGGTTATTCTTAGGGTTAGAATTAGGGTTAGGGTTAGAATTAGGGTTAGGGATAAAATTAGGGTTAGGGTTAGTTTTAGGTTTATAGATAGAATTAGGGTTACAATCAAGGTATATATAACCAAAGGGTCAGATTTACAATTAGGTTTAGGGATATTATTATGGGTTTGGTAACAATTATGGTTAGAATTAGGGTTAGAGTTAGGGATAATGAAAGAAATAGTATTTCAGATAGAATTATAGTTAGGGTTAACGATGATGTTTAGAATTAGGTTTACAACTAGGGAAAATATTTATAACAAAAGAAATTCTTAGGGTTAGAGTTACAATTAGGGTTAGGGATAGGGATATAATTATGACCAGGTTCAAAATTAGGGTTATGGATATAATTTTAGAGTAGGGGTTAGAGTTACAGTACAAATTTAGGATAGAATTGGGTTATCGTTAGGGTTACAATTAGAGTTATGTTAGTATTAGTGTTAGGATTAAGGTTAGGCTTATGGTTACAATTATAATTATGATTTGAATTACTATTTGGATTAGGGTTGGAATTAGGGTTAGGGTTAGTATTACAGTTAGGAAAATAATTAGGGTTGGACATTATGATTAAAATTAGGATGGGTTAAAGTTAGAATTAGGGTTTCTAGAGTTAGAATTAGGGTTACGATTTGAATTAAGGTTGGGGTTAGGGTTAGGATTAAAATGATAAAGATAGAGTTAGGGTTAGGGTTAGGGATAAAATTGGAGTTATTATAATCATATTTCTATATCATAATAATTTTTATAATCATATTATATTATATAATCATAATATTTTTTATAATTATATAATATAGTTGTAATTAGGCTTGCGGCTGCGGATGCTACTAGCATACCTATATTTAAAAAAATATATCTAAAGTACGCCTAGAGATATCCTTCTCGAGCACCTATTTTTAATCAATACACCTCACATAGGTGGAATAGGCACCTTGAGAAGGATATCTCTCGGCGTACTTTAGATATTTTTTTTAAATATAAGTATGCTAGTTATATTATCATTGTTATGATTATTATAATTGACGATATTTTAATACAAGCTGACGTGTCTCAAAAATAGCATCATCCAGGAATTATCTATCGATCAGACACGTGATATTTTAATACAAGCACCAAATTTACCATAAGGCCCATTACATAACCTATTGTTTATGATATTTTATATCTAAGAACGGATAAATCCGTAGATTTTGGCTTGAATTTTACCCCATAAAACAGGAGCTTAAAAATGGTAAGTATAACTCTCCAATTTTACCCCATAAAATAGGAGATTAAAGATAGTAAGTATAACTTCCACTAAAGTAACCAAAGCATAGCTAAAGTGACTTAACTATAAATATCTTTCCATATTTTTCATCTTAGTTTTCTTTTATTCTTATAATTGTTTTTATACACTACTTTTATTTTCTTTTATTCATATAATCAGTAAGGTTGCATTACGCCATGAGGCATTTCTACATTCTCAGCAGGGATGGAGAACAAGAGTTGAAAGATACCAGAATCTCTCCGTAAACTTATAAGATTCCTATATAGAATCTTTATAAAAAATTAAAATATTATAGAATGACATTACAACAAATAAATGAATTAAAAGTGATATATGAGGACCCTGTATCTAAAAAAATTTAATGAAGCTAATAAATTTCTTTGAATGATGTTACAAATAAATAAATTAAAAGTGGTTTATGGGGATGTGTAAGAAATGCATGAGTCAAAGTATCTTTTTCCTATTCAAATATTTCTTTTTTAAAATCTTTAGGAGCAGCAATCGTGCAATCTTTTGACCCCCAATGTAAATAAGATTTTCATGATTGTTTAAGGTTGGCATTAACAAAAATCAAAATTTCTAAATAGATTTTAAATTATATTGTATTGAGTCCTACATATTTCTATGTCCTTAATTATCAATTAAGTTTGGATTAAATATGAAATATGAAATATGTTTGCATACAACATAGAAGTATATTAATAAATATATAGTATTTAAAACATATTTTTTTAAAAATATAAAAAAAATATGTTCATAAAATTTGGATGAGTTAGTGAGATTAATAATCCATAACTATATTTTAATAATTGCTTTAAAGTTGTTACTAAATTTAAATTTAATTAATTAATTTATTTTATTGATAATTTTTGGTAAGTTTCCTTGTAAATTAGTAATCAAATAATAATCATAGTGTTTTTATGGATTTGATTAATTGTTTTTCTTTTGTTTAATTTTATTTAATTGGCAACTTAAATTAATAGAATAGTTTTTTTCTAAAACTAATCATTTAGTTATTTAACTAAATGGTATTTATTGAATTTTGCAAAAATTGTGGAATAAATAAAATTAGTAATTAAACAATTTATTTTATTTTTAAAAAAATTTATTTAGATTTAGTAGATTTAATTTATATATTCATTGAAATTCATATATATATATATTGGGCACGTGGCTGTTGAAGACCAATTAGTAACGGCAACCTCTTTGCTTTTAGATTCCTTGAAACTACTTGTTCTGCACAATGCCTTTCTTGGCATGTAACTGCTTCTATTCTGATGGTTCATTATTCTAGATGGAAGTCAGTTGGTAGAGAGTGATATAGAGTGGAGTCTTTAGCATGTAAAGAAATACGCTGCAGTGCTGCAGAGATACACACTGATGTATGAGATACTCTGTGAGATTGAGAGAGAGAGATGTATTGTGATTAATAAGATTTCCCTTCGTTATGGATGTAGCCAACATTGGAGAACCACGTTAAAATCATCTTGATCATTTTGTGTATGTTGTTTTTCTTTTTGAGCATTGTTTTGTTATTTTGTTGTTCTTCATTTCTAGTTCTATTATTCTAGAATTTACAATTGGTATCAGAGCTCTATGTGTAGCTTGGTCCAAGAGACTGTGAAATTTTTTTTGGGAACCTACACAGCAACAGCAATCAAAATGGATGACTCAGAGAAATGGAAAATAGAGAAATTTATAGGCCAAAACTTTGGTCTTTGGAAAGTGCATATGGAGTCTCTTCTCATCAAACAGGACTTGTCTCTCGCCTTATAGGGGAAAGATAAAGGACAAGGTTCTATGAAGGATGAAGACTGGGAAAAACTGGATTCGAAAATGAAGGCAACAATATTTCTCTCATTGTCCAGCAATGTATCATTTAATGTCTCAAATGAGAGTACTACGAAAGCACTTTGGGAAAAGCTCTACAGCATGTATGCAATTGCTTCTGCTTCGAACAAGGTATTTATTATGAAGAAATTATATAACCTGAAAATGAGAGAAGGTGGGGTTATGTCCAATCATCTGAATGAATTTAACACCTTAGTCTCTCAATTAGCTTCAGTGGGTATCAAGTTAGATCCTGAGATTAAAGTGATTTTGCTATTGTGTTCCTTACCAAATAGCTGGGAAGGTGTTGTCATGGCTGTGAGCACTTCTGTCGCAGCCAAGAGTACATTGGTTTTTGCTGAAGTTGCAGCTACTCTTCTCAGCGAAGACATGAGAAGGAAACATCAGGAACCCTCGTCTGGCGATGCTCTAACGGCTGTAAGTATAAACAATAGGGGAAGAAGCCATGACAAAGGTAGATACAACAACCAGAGAAGGTCACAATCTACTCCGCGATCGAAGTCCAGGGGCAGAACCGGTTCATGTTGGTTTTGTGGAAAACTCGGACACAATAAGAAGAACTGTTGGAACTATAAGAAAGCTCAAGGAAATGTGAGCACAAATAATCAAGCAAAACACTGTAAGTGATGGTGTTTTGGTCCTATCAGCAAGTGATACAAATGCAGATTCATGGGTCCTTAATTCCAGCGCCTCATTTCATGCCACTTCATGCCGTCAAGCTTTCACAAATTTTCAAGAAGGCACATTCGGTAAGGTGTTTCTTGGTGACAATAAAGAATGTGACATCTTAGGAAAAGGAGATATAATATTGAATTAGAAAAATGGAGACAAACTAACTTTGACAGATGTTAGATATGTACCTATGTTAAAAAGAAATTTAATTTCTGTCAGTCAGCTTATAGGCAATGGTTGCAATGTTAAATTTTCTCTTGATTCATGGAAAATTACAAAGGGACTTTTAGTAATTGCAAGAGGAAAGAAGCAAGGTAATCTCTATATTCTGGACTATTTTGGTGAAGTGGAAGCTGCCTTGTCGGCTATGGACAGTGGGTCTGAAATATGGCACAAAAGGCTCGATCATATGAGCCAAAAGGTCTTCAAGTCATGCTTCAGCGCAATCAGCTTCCAGGCCTCAACTCCATTGATTTAGAATTCTGTGAACATTGCCTTTATGGCAAACAGTGCCGGACCAGTTTCGTGAGAACAGGGCATGACAAGAAAACTACTCCGTTGGAACTTGTTCATTCCGATGTATTCAGTCCAACTCAGGTAACTTCTTTCGGTGGAGCAAATTATTTTGCAACCTTTCTAGATGATTGCACTCAAAAAATCTGGATTTATATGTTGAACAGAGAGCATAGAGAAATTACCTAGAAAAAAATAGAGAAATAATGTATAGGTTTAACATGGAGAATATATATATATATATATATATATATATATATATATATATATATATATATATATATATATATCTAAGAAATAAAACATATATTTATTCTTATAATCTAAAAATACAAGTCTCTGAGATGTTCCTTCATTATTAGGTTTGAACCTCCTCTTCTTCTAAAAATCCAGATCTCCATAAATCTGCTCCATACCATAAAAATACATATAACTAATCTGTGTATCCTTCTAAGTTGTTTATTCTCTATTCTGTTAACCTCCATGTAGACCAAAACTTCCAAACCCTGCAAAATAAAAAAAAATTAAAAAGATCAAATACCAAAAAGCATTGAAAAAAAAAAGAGCAGTAGGAAAAAACCATGAGAAGATTGAATTTTTTACATCATATCTACATTGGCCAAAACAATTAAGAGAAAATAAAAAGATAAAAGAGAGAAAATTTTTATGCTATATTTTATCATTTTAGCAAGTTTAAAATAGTAATAGTAAATTGCCTTATTAATTCCTAAAATGTAGCCAACTTAACTTTTAGTGGAGTTAAGATGTTTTATTATTATTATTTTTAATTTTAATTGTTACCTTGTAATAAGTTGTACTCATAGTGGTATATGATTAAGTTTAGAAATAAATATTTTTTTAATTTTAATCTTCTTTATTATTTTTATTTCCATGATTTATTTTAGTTTAAAGATTTTATTAAATTTTAATGTAAGTGAGGTTTTGATTTTATTTATTATGTTATATTAAAGTAGGAGTAATGGATTTAATTATTGTATTAAATGAGTATGTTTATCATCTTAAAATGCCATAGAAGAATGTATTTAATTATAGGATTTATTTTATAATTAAATCCTTTCGTTATAATAAGGGTTAGGGTTAACCTCAAAATTAGGGTTAAGGCTAAAATTAGAGTTAGAAATAGGGTTAGGGTAGTGTTAGAATTAGAGTTAGGTTTAGGGTAGAGTTTAAATTACGATTACAATTAGGGTTAGAATCAAGTTTATGGTGAGGGTTAGAATTATGAATAGAATTAAAGTTAAGTAGATCTAGGGGTAGAATTAGGGTTAAGGTTAGAATTACTATCAGGATTAACGTTAGGGATAGCGTTATAGTTACAATTTTAGTTTAAATTAGAGGTTAGGGATGCAATTAAGGATAGGGTTAGGGTTCAGATTTAATTTAGAATTAGGGTTACAAATAAGGTTAGTTTTAGGATTGGGATAGAATTAGGCTTAGGGTTATGATTAGGGTTATTGTGAGGGTTAGAATTATGGTTAGAACTAGAGTTAGGGTTAGCATTCCTATCATGATTAAGGTTAGGGTTAGGATATGGTTAGAATTAGGGTTATGGTTTAGGTTAGAATTAAGGTTATGGTTAGAATTAGAGCTAAGGTTAGCATTATTGTCAGGATTAAGGTTAGGGTTATCATTACAATTTGGATTAAATTACAAGTTAAGGATACAATTAGGGTTAGGGTTATGGTTATAGTTACAATTTTAGTTTAAATTAGAGGTTAGGGCTACAATTAAGGACAGGGTTAGGGTTCGGGTTTAATTTAGAATTAGGGTTACAAATAAGGTTAGTTTTAGGATTGGGATAGAATTATAGTTAGGGTTAGCATTCCTATCATGATTAAGGTTAGGGTTAGGATATGGTTAGAATTAGGGTTAGGGTTTAGGTTAGAATTAAGGTTATGGTTAGAATTAGAGCTAAGGTTAGCATTATTGTCAGGATTAAGGTTAGGGTTATCATTACAATTTGGATTAAATTACAAGTTAAGGATACAATTAGGGTTAGGGTTATAGTTTAGGTTAGAATTAGGGTTCAATCTATGATTAAAATTAGCATTATAGTTTGTTTAATATTAGAGTTAGGGTTAGGGTTAGGGTTACAATTAATATAGGGTTAGAATTATGTTTATGGTTAGAATTAGGTTTAGCGTTAGAAACAGGGTTAGAACCTGAGTTAGGATTAGGGTTATGGTTAGAATTAGGATTAGGGTTGGGATTAGGGTTAGAATTATGAATAGAATTAGGGTTAAGTAGATCTAGGGGTAGAATTAGGGTTGGGATTAGTGTTGAAATTAAGGTTATAGTTATTATTACAATTAGGTCTAGAATTAGGGTTACAACTATGGTTAGAATTAGGGTTGGGGTTAGGGTTACAATTAGGGATAGATCTAGAAACTAACTAAATATAGGGGTAGAATTAAGGTTAGGAATACAATTAGAGTTATTATTAGGGTCAGAATTAGTGTTACAATTAGAGTTAGGGTAGTAGCTATAGATATCAGAGTTAGTGAGTTATGAGTTGCTTAAATAGAAAGAGTTGTGTAGGTGCAAGTGTAGGTGTAAGTGTAGGTGGTGTTAAGGTATATAAGATGAGTATTGGTGGTTGTGCTTCCTTCCCTACTTATTTCCATCCCTCATTCTTCATTTCCTTCATTCCCTGCTTCCCTCCATCCTTCGATCATCCTTCATGGATTCTTTGCTTCGATGCTTCCCTACATGGATCAATGCTTGGTGTGCATCCTTCCCTGCTTACTTCCTTAATCCTTTAGGGTTAGGGTTTAGGTTAGAATTAGGGTTAGGGTTTAGGTTAGGATTAGGATTAGTATTGGCCTAAATGTTAGGGTTAGGTTTAGGGTTTGGTTAGAATTATACTTAGAATTATGGTTAGTATTAGGGATACAATTAAGGTTAGGGTTACAAGTATGGCTGGAATTAGGGTTAGGGTTAGGGTTATAATTAGGGATAGATCTAGAAATTAACTAGATCTAGGGGTAGAATTAAGGTTAGGGTTAGAATTAAGGTTAAGAATACAATTAGAGTTATTATTAGGGTTAGAATTAGTGTTACAATTAGGGTTAGGATTACGGTTACAATTATAATTAGTGTTAGAATTAGGGTTACGGTTGATGTTAGGATAAGGATTAGTAATAGCCTAAATGTTAGGGTTAGGTTTAGGGCTTGGTTAGAATTATGCTTAGAATTCTGGTTAGTACTAGGGATACAATTAAGGTTAGGGTTACAGTTACATTTAGGGATAGTGTTAGATTTATCGTTACAAATATAATTAACAAAAAATAGGGTTAGGGTTAATGATAAAGTTAAGATCGTTAATGCAATTATAGTTAGAGATAGAATTAGGGTTTGGGATAGAATTAGGGTTAAGTAGATCTAGGGGTAGAAATAGGGTTAGGGGTACAATTAGGGTTAGGGTTGGAATTAGAGTTATTGTTGGGGTTAGAATTATGACTAGAATTAGGGTTATAACCTTGACCTTAATTATATTCATAAACAAAACCCTAATTCTAATTTAACCTTGGTTCTAACCCTAACCCAAATCTTAATTGTAATCATTACCTTATTTATAAGCCTTATATCCTAAACCAATCCCTAAACAAAATCATAATTCTAAATCTAACCTTCAATGGAACATTAACAAATAATATAATTAGGGTTAAGATCTTTACGCTTAGGGTTAGTTTAGTATAAAATATGTCAAGAGATATATTAAAATTATTATATATATATTATAATAATTAATATATATTATATATAATTATAATTATTATATAATATGGAAGGAGGATGTCAATTTTTTGCTCTACATGTCGAGCTAGGGCTTTCGTGCCCTAGCTCAATCCTCTGGTTTTTTCTTGGTCGTGCGAAGTGTGGGGAGTGCATACGTTTTGGGGAGGTATGGGGTTGTGTTTTTTATCAGTGCAAAGTTTTTTCATCTGCATCGGTGTATCTTTCTCCCTGAGCGTGCGGGAGTTTTGTGCCTGGTTGGAGGCCGTGGGTGGGGTTTTAGTGCCTGGTTGGTTTGGGTCTGTAGTTCGAAGGCAGTGCTAGGTGGTGGATCGGTTAAACCCTAGTGGTGGTTCTTTTTTCTTGAGGGCCTGCTTGCCCATCTTGGATCTTGTCTAGTTTCAATGCCGATCGGGGAGTCTTCAAGGGCTAGTCCCAAGATGGATTTTCGCTCAGCAGCGGTTGGTGCAAATTCTCCTTCGCACACTTTGAAGTTTTTTAATAATAACTTGTTCTCACCAGATCTAGGGTTGGTTGGTTCAGGTTTGTCTGGTGGTACTTGGATTACGAAGATCAATGGATGTCTTGAACGTTGTGAGGAGAGGCCAAAATTGGTTATCCCACTGGAGATGATTGCGGAAGATATTGATTATTATTCGAAGCATGCATTGCTGTGCAAGTTTATGGGGATGTGGGTTTCTTTACAATTTCTTGAATCATGGGCCCAACGGACTTGGATGCCAAAGGGAGAAATGGAGTTTATGCTTTTAGCAAATAACTTTTTCATGGTTTCATTCAATTGCTTGGCAGATCGTGTAGTGCCCCTCCATTCTCACCTTGGATGTACAGGTGAACTGATCAAGGCGCATGAGGATGAAGGTAAAATAACAGGAATAATTATTGGTAAGGTATACAATTGATGTTGTACAATATAGATAGATGTTTCATCCATGTGAGGTTTCATATGATAGTTAATGTGTTTTATTGATAATCTCTATTGCGACACTGATAATGCAGGCTTTGACATTATTTTGCATTCCAATGATCAAGATGTCGATCTTGCTACAATTGTTATGGATCTCATGGACTGATTCTATTTGATTTATTTGTTATGATGATGCTTCTGGGACTTATTCAATGTCATGCACCTATATGTTTAGTGTATGGTTATGTTCAGATAATGAGGTAGATTCGAGTGGTTATGATCACGCGTTATCTAATCTAGATTGATATGATGTGGAGAGGACGATGTCACATCACTTGCTTGCGAGTGCCCTGTGATATTGTGATTCCTTTTTCACCTAGTGATAGCTTTGTGCATTTATATATATGCTTAACTGTGTCATTTGCTGCACGATGCAGGTATCTGGCATCGACTCCACCTGAAATAACAGGTCTGAGCGTGCCTTGAACCCAATGGATAAGTTGTTTTGGAGATAACTTAAGGTCCCACATCCCAAGTCATCATCCTCAATCAGGATGCATGACATGTCTAGTTAAATTGTCAGTTCTGTCAGTATGTCAGGTCTTGTAATTGAGGTATATTTGATCGAGCTTGTTTGGTTAAGTGTGTTTTGGCCTGGCTTGTGAACATGTTTGATTCAGCTTTTTACGGCTGTCCTACTCAGTGGGTTATGTTGTATGCTTAGATTGCGTTATATAGTCATGCTATTATTTGATCCACTATAATACTTAACAAGATTACATCAATTATCATTATTAATATTAAATAAGGTTAAAATGATAACTGATAATTACCTAGCTCAAGGTAATTATCCTAAGTTGTTTGAATGTGAATTACTGTTATTAAATTGAGTTATTTGGGGGTAATTATAGATGTAAATAAGTTTTAGTATCTTAATATTTTATTATGATTTCGCAATATTTATTTTAGTTTAGGGAACAATATTTCTCATAGTTATGTTTGTAAAAAGGGTCAGATTATTACTCAGGTTATACTAAATAAAATACATAAATTAATTTGTGTCTTGGTTCAAAGGTTATACAAATAAGGTATAAATAATTATAACATATATGATAAATATATATCTATAGTATAATACTAAAATAAAACATTATAGTGTTTAGTTGAAAATTAAACTATGAGCTGTAAGGAGATAAAATTTAATTAATAGTTGTTATAGTTGGCATTGGATCATGTGCCAAGCCTTCTACAAAGGTGGGAAAAATCTAGAAATAAGGGCAGATCTCTCTCTCTCGCTCTCGGGAGGAGGAATGGAGGAGAAGGATCAACAAGCAGGGGAGATTGGTTTAGGTTGCAGCCGGAGAGGTTTCGGCATCACATCCAGGTTGCATCTTTTCTATTTTGGCCGTAGCAAAGGAAGCACATTTTCCCCATTGTTTGCAAGCAAATCAGCAATCTTATAAATTCAAATGTCAGTGTTTGCTTCGCATCGATCGCTATTTCCATGTGATTATTTCAGAGGGTTTGGGCAATCGCAGGAAGAGGAATAATATCAAACCAGGTATGCGTTCTGATTATTTATTGCGGTAGAATACAGATTTATATTTATTTGTTCCTGATTTTGCTCTTGTTTTCGTTTTGTGATAACTATTTTTAGAGCTCTTGACATTGCAACCGTGCGATTAAAATATGATTTGATCACCTGTGTCCCCAAGATTTTGAAGATTTATTTACATTGAATTCGATAAGGGCAAGGGCGCAGGGTTTTCGTTATGTATATGTGTGTGCGCAACCTAGTTATTGGATTCGTAGGTCAAGATGGAATTGTTATAATGGAAAATTTTGATAAAGAGTCAGAAGGTCTAGTTCAGAAAATAATTTAGTTAAATCTGTTATTGTAGAAATGAAAATTTATTTTAATTTTGATTAGCCGAGTAAATCGCTTGGTTTGTTTAAACCCGGGTCAGTCGGGATCTGAGGAAGATCTTTTACGGAAAGGCAAAGGTTGTGATTTTTTGTTATGTATACAAATAAGAGCTTAGCTCCCTGTATGCAGCTCAAGGCTTTTTAATTGATCCCACCTAGTAGGATTTGGGAATAGTAACATAATTGTTACGGCCTAGGTTAGGTTACGGCCAAGTTAAACGCCATATTTGCATGCGAGACATTAACTTCATTTGTGAAGCATGGGATTAGATTTGTCTCCTATCAGATCTGGCAGGAACTGCTTGGTATCATAAAAAGGTGAAATTTAAGGCTGAGATGTTTTGTTTGTAGCCGTCAATTTACATGAGGAAACCTTATTTGCCGGTGAGGGAGAACACAAAAGGTTGCGATTTTAGTTTATTGTCAAGGCTGTGATTATAGACTTAGAAGATCCTTGCACACAGTTCTGAACCTCCTAGACCAAGCTCATAGTAAATCGTAGGAAAACTACCAAATCCCAGGGTTTAATGATCAAGCCTTGGATCTATTTTCGTATTATCTTGACTGGAGGTATTATTCTACCAAAATAGAGTACCTTATGAGCGGCAGGAACCCAGATTTCATAGTAAGAAATGGGCAAACTGTATAGCTTCATTTATATCATACCTTTTGAGCCTGCATGGTAAATAATATATATATTTTTCCCGTCATCAGTGTGGTGGATAATGGTAGACAGTTCTAGGGTTCCAAAATTAGCGAAGGAAGGCGGTTAAATATGAAGTTCATCGTATGAAATTAAAATAGCATCTAATATGTATTCGAGTGTTTAATAGTAGATAATTCACACGATTTCAACTGCATTGGAATCATATGTTTCCTAGTCCCATCTGGCTGAGCTTAATAAACGATTTGTCAACATCGTAGTTCAGTGTATAATCATTTTACATACCTGCTGTAAAAGTTGACAGGTGGCTTCCAACTGTAGGTTTGTTTTAAACATTTGTATTAGCTGCAATTATAGATCTTGACATTTTTAGTTGTAGTAGAAATGCCTATAAATGATGCACTAAAAGATGTTCTAACAATTATCACACGGCTTATTTTTTTATACTAAGCATCTCCATGTAACCATCACAGGTGTAGTTGGCCTCTTAATAATTAAGTTAAGGGTGTTCCCATAGTAGCCTCCATTGTTATGAATGTCAGCCATGTACTCATATGAATCGGTTAAAGCTGAAGTGCAATAGGGATGCACATGTGAATGTCCAGCTCTTTTTGTCTGTAAACCATCTTCTTTACCCTCGGTGGATGTCCATACGATGTTCCAAAGCTCCCATTTTGACGCATGTGGAAAGGACGCAGGCATGGGGCAGGGAATATGATTCACCTTGCCCATTTCAAAGCTTTCAAAATCTTTTTCTTTCCTCAGCATAGTTTTCAGGTGCCTAGATATTTGTAAGTTTGCCATAAAAGACGCTTAGGGCAGGCCAAGCTGGAAATTGATCTTCATTAAAATTTATGGTTGCATCTTCCCATAAATTAGAATTAGATTTGCATATATTTCTATGTCTGTCATATATTGGCAATAGGTATATATATATCTTAACGCTTATGTCTGCTATATATTGGCAATAGATATTCCTGTATCCTTGAGCTAATGCATGCCATATAATGGCGAGATTTATTCTCAAACCCTAAGTTTTGTCAGCCATAAATCGGCATTAGTTATTCACATAACTGAATGTTTGTGTCTACCATATTTATATTAATTTCCATTTGCCTTTGATAAGTATTATACCCTGAGATGCCAGAAACTATAACCTCTTTTCTGATTAATTTATCTGAGCATGTTAGTCTGAGTATATCAAGTTTTGCATGAGTAATTCTTTAATCTATATCTAGATTTAGAACAGTTTGATGTATATAAGTTTAATATTGTTTTTATGATTGTATTATAGTCATTGGAGAATTGACTTCAAGGCATAGCCATATGGTTACATTGTGGATCTGAAGTCTATTACGTAATGTGCATATTTAATTCATTTAGGAAGAATGAAAATTGCCTTAGGTTATACTGTGATACGTGAGGAAGAGAAGTAGGTTGCTGAAGGGATGTCATTGATGATCATTAGTATCTTCAAACACTTTTCAATAGTCAATTTTTCTGCTAAATCATTCACATGACTTACAGTTCAAATATGTGCACCAAGTTCAGTGTCACACTATGGGAAATTAGTTCTGCATGCATGTAGGTATGCCAAAACCATGTGTCCCATCAGTTTAGGGTTTGATATCATGATCTTTCCAATTAAAGAGCTATATAATGATTGTTTTTTTTATTACATTGGAATAATTTATTAAGTTATATGCATATGCTCAAGATAGATAAATTATGTATGATGCATGTAATATTCAGTTGTTAATAGATTTAATATTGTAATTGAGTTTATTATGATTTCTTGATAATGGTTTGTTAAGATTGGGAATTGGATTGGTAGGTTGGAATTAGAGGTATAATCATTGTAAGAAGTAATTGATTTATAAGAATTTTGAAACTAATATTACTTATGCATTTGTTTAGCTTGAAGGTTATGTTTATATGTAATTGATGACTGATTTATTATATCAGATAGAATTAATATTTATTAAACTAGATCGAAAATATATGAATTCTTGTGGAGATATTACTTGTATTTGGTTGTAAATACAATTAAATGTAAATCGATATGATTAAATAATTAGTGTGGATAAAATTTAATCTAGGTTGATTGGTTTGGTAAAGATATTTTCATAAGGCTTTTGTTAAGTTGAAGTTGGGTTGAAAGCTTGGAGTTAGGTGAAACAACATTGGACTTGAAAATTTTAGCCTTATAAGTGAAACCTATAGGTAACTGAATAACTAAGAGATTGAATTGCTTTTGTAATAAAAATTTATGTTGTCAATGAGTTGATTAGTTGAAATCTCTTATTGCAAGCAAAATTTTCATGAGAGTGGGTCTATGTGTAAATTGTCAAGTTTAGGTTCCAAAGGCATAAGGTAATAGGATTTGTTCATATGTATTCTATTCATAGTTGTCTTGAAATGAAGATGTTGTAAGAACATGATGTCTCTTGTCGGTGTATGTGGGTCTTGGTAAACAATAATGTAAGATGATGTACATACTGTGTCATGAATTTATTACAATGTGTTTAAATTTCCTTCATGTATGTGTTGATATCAAGCTTGTGATTAGTATGGAAATGGGGAGATCTTGTAATTGTAATGAGAAACTATTTTGGTTCATATCTGTGATTGGAAGAGCAAGATGACCCATACCTTGCTCTTGATATGTGTTATGATTATTGCGATTGATGACTGGAAGTTTTTGGACAATGATCTAAAGGTTGGTTATCGTGACTGTGTTTTGTATGCAAGAAGGGAAATGCCTTGCATTGTTTATGTATACTTATCAGTATGAAAGTGATTGTCTAGCTTGATGGTTTGGGTTTCTAGATGCAGGTAGGGGAGTGGCTTTCAATGTGGGGCCGGCACCCAAAGTGGCTGTCAGGATAACCCATTGAAAGTTGTTAATTAAGTGAAAACCTAAAAATAAACTGGGGGGAAAAAGGTAAAATACACATTAACAAGATAATTGGATTTCCTCTCCCATGCCTGTAGTGCTCGTTTAGACTAAGGATGGGTAGAGAAGGCCTGGTCGGCAAGATCAACTTCCTTGTCCTCACGAAAGGAAGGTTGATACTGCATGAGTCACCCTATGGGGCCGGCGCCTAGTGAGAGGCTGTCAGGATAACCATAGATGGGGGCCGGTGCCTAGTGAGAGGCTGTCAGGATAACCCATGTTAGGACCGTGCGATGACACTCTCCCTACTGCAGCCTAGCGTTCCCTAGTTGTATTCTCCCCATTTGTCGTGTGTTGCCTCTGGAAGTGATATTGAGTTGTTTGTGATGTGGTCATGTGTTGTGATGGTGTTAGGCTTAGTCCTTGTTCCTGTTAGGTGCTTGTCTACCTAACTGTATGATGTTGTGGGACTTTATGTTATCTCCTAGCATGGGGGGTGGACCTCAGGGTTCCACATGGTCGGGTGGATGTGCTTTATCTCCATTGGTTTTTTTTCCTTGCCATTATTCGTGTGCAAGAAGGTTGTAACTCCTGTAGTAGATTCAGATCATGTACCAGTTTATGAAGACAGTTATTTATGCTCATGTACCATCCTATGTATCAGGTTATTAATAATGTTTGTAATCCAATGTAAATGAAAGTTGGTGATGTAAACTATATTATGTTGTATCCTCATATGTATGAAAAAACTGTAGTTGTATTTGTTATGGATGATTATTTATTTGATGTCATGGAAATGTATAAGGTTATTCAATTAATGTAATAAATTTAGAATGAATTATTATTGTCAAGTTAATGCGTGATGTGTGAGAGAACATGATAGTAGTTTTGTTAGTAATGCAGCCATGGAACCCTGGGAGAATGTTACTTAGTATAGATAAGTTAAATGTTAGCTTGTTATTCCTTGTATTTAGAAAAAAAATTCTGATTTGTTTAGTGCATTTGTGTTGTTCTCTAGTGTTTCATGGTGGGGCGTTACATCTGGTATCAGAGCCAGGTTTGCAACACTGGGATCTTTGGATTCTTGTCATTGTTCTAGGTTAGACATTTTTCTCCTTATGGTGAGTTAGTAATAGTACCTCTCACCTAAGAGCCTTAGTATGGTATTAAAAGATGATAAGCTTACAGGCTTGTGGTTGACTATAGAAGAAATAAATCCTTTATGCTTTGTTCTACTTGTGTGTCTGTTATGCGAAAATGTGATGATATATCTAACAATATGTATTCCCTAAACACTAGTGCTTGCCGATTGTTGAGGCCTCCAGTCCCTCTTGTGGTCTTTGGTGCTTTAGAAGCTAGAAGCATGGTTACTTTTAGTGCATGGAATCAAGAGAGTGGAATTTACCCCCTCTAGTGAAGTATTGCAAAAGTACAATGGTTCTTTGTTTTCCCTGGTTTGCTAAATAACCATACCTTGGGAGGTTATGTTTAGGGTGGGGAAGCGCCATAGTATCTTTATGTTAATGACATTATTTGTGTAAGTATTGGAATGATTTGGAGGCATCATTCATTACAAGATATGTGGTTAAGTGGTATAGTCGTAGTTCGACATCTATTTTATTTTAGTGGCCATGGCTTCATGTGGAATTTCTTTTGTGGATTATGAAGGATTATCATTGTATAAGTATGTAAAAACCAAATGCGGGAGATCAAATTGGAGCTTGTGTTAGACCCATCTCATATAAATGTGATACTTAAAGTAAAATGTAGCCTTGATTAAGTATGTTTGTGTGTGCAATATTATCTATTCTTTCTCACATAAAGAAATTGTATCACATTTAAGGTAGAAATTGTTGTAAATAAATAACGAATTGTTTTCCTTAAATCCTTGTATAAAAGTTGTTTAGGTATGAGGATGTAGATAACCTAATTATCTGTGTTGTTGTACATTCTCTAACGCATTCTGGACCTTGTGTCCTTGGGTGTTGTGTAGCAGATACCCCCTTTATGTGGCCAAAATTAGCCACTTTGTGATGTGGGTTTGTTTGCAATTTGGGTAATTTGAGAATTCTGATGGTTGTTTCATGTGTTGTTAGGGGCTAACAGTGAATTTATTTTCTTTGAAATTTCTTATGTCAGGAATGGTCACTAAAACTCTTTTCTCTATACTTGAGTTATTGTTGGAAATTGCCAGCGTTTTGTGACTTAAGATTTGATTTGGTTATTTTCCCACTTGGGTTTTTTTTACCTCCTTTAAAACTTCGATGGTGACTATTCCGAATGTTTGTTTGTTAGCCCTGTACTGTGTCAAGTGTTGTTTCTATCATGTTCATGTCGAACCTCTGATAGTGTGTACAAGGGAGGATTCTGCAGAGAATTGTACTTGAATGCAGGTAATTAGTCAGAACCATGGTGGAAATAAGAAATGAGATGTAATTTTCCTTGATAATATGTAAACACAGATCCTTGAATCGAATGAAACTCTCAAAATACATGTGAATGGATGTAAGTAGATCACATGATACACCTTAAAGGTAAGGAATTGATGTCTTTTATGCCTGTATTGAACGATTGTGTTTGGCTTGGGAACAATTGCTTAATGTGAATGCATATGTTGGCAATAGAAAATTGTAATACTAATATGTTATGTTTCCACCCTAGTCTGTGACTTCTAGGAGTAAGTCAAGTTTTAGGGGGGGAGGATGTAGTGCCCCTCCGTTCTCACCTTGGATGTACAGGTGAACTGATCAAGGCGCATGAGGATGAAGGTAAATTAACAGGAATAATTATTGGTAAGGTATACAATTGATGTTGTACAATATAGATAGATGTTTCATCCATGTGAGGTTTCATATGATAGTTAATGTGTTTTATTGATAATCTCTATTGCGACACTGATAATGCAGGCTTTGACATTATTTTGCATTCCAATGATCAAGATGTCGATCTTACTACAATTGTTATGGATCTCATGGACTGATTCTATTTGATTTATTTGTTATGATGATGCTTCTGGGACTTATTCAATGTCATGCACCTATATGTTTAGTGTATGGTTATGTTCAGATAATGAGGTAGATTCGAGTGGTTATGATCACGTGTTATCTAATCTAGATTGATATGATGTGGAGAGGACGATGTCACATCACTTGCTTGCGAGTGCCCTATGATATTGTGATTCCCTTTTCACCTAGTGATAGCTTTGTGCATTTATATATATGCTTAACTGTGTCATTTGCTGCAGGATGCAGGTATCTGGCATCAACTCCACCTGAAATAACAGGTCTGAGCGTGCCTTGAACCCAATGGATAAGTTGTTCCGGAGATAACTTAAGGTCCCACATCCCAAGTCATCATCCTCAATCAAGATGCATGACATGTCTAGTTAAATTGTCAGTTCTGTCAGTATGTCAGGTCTTGCAATTGAGGTATATTTGATGGAGCTTGTTTGGTTAAGTGTGTTTTGGCCTGACTTGTGAACATGTTTGATTCAGCTTTTTACGGCTGTCCTACTCAGTGGGTTATGTTGTATGCTTAGATTGCGTTATATAGTCATGCTATTATTTGATCCACTATAATACTTAACAGGATTACATCAATTATCATTATTAATATTAAATAAGGTTAAAATGATAACTGATAATTACCTAGCTCAAGGTAATTATCCTAAGTTGTTTGAATGTGAATTACTGTTATTAAATTGAGTTATTTGGGGGTAATTATAGATGTAAATAAGTTTTAGTATCTTAATATTTTATTATGATTTCGCAATATTTATTTTAGTTTAGGGAACAATATTACTCATAGTTATGTTTGTAAAAAGGGTCAGATTATTACTCAGGTTATACTAAATAAAATACATAAATTAATTTGTGTCTTGGTTCAAAGGTTATACAAATAAGGTATAAATAATTATAACATATATGATAAATATATATCTATAGTATAATACTAAAATAAAACATTATAGTGTTTAGTTGAAAATTAAACTATGAGCTGTAAGGAGATAAAATTTAATTAATAGTTGTTATAGTTGGCATTGGATCATGTGCCAAGCCTTCTACAAAGGTGGGAAAAATCTGGAAATAAGGGCAGATCTCTCTCTCTCTCGCTCTTGGGGGGAGGACTGGAGGAGAAGGATCAACAAGCAGGGGAGATTGGTTTAGGTTGCAGCCGGAGAGGTTTCGGCATCACATCCAGGTTGCATCTTTTCTATTTTGCCCGCAGCAAAGGAAGCACATTTTCCCCATTGTTTGCAAGCAAATCAGCAATCTTATAAATTCAAACGTCAATGTTCACTTCGCATCGATCGCTATTTCCGTGTGATTATTTCAGAGGGTTTGGGCAATCGCAGGAAGAGGAATAATATCAAACTAGGTATGCGTTCTGATTATTTATTGCGGTAGAATACAGATTTATATTTATTTGTTCCCGATTTTGCTCTTGTTTTGGTTTTGTGATAACTATTTTTAGAGCTCTTGACATTGCAACCGTGCAATTAAAATATGATTTGATCACCCGTGTCCCCAAGATTTTGAAGATTTATTTACATTGAATTCGATAAGGGCGAGGGCGCAGGGTTTTCGTTATTTATATGTGTGTGCGCAACCTAGTTATTGGATTCATAGGTCAAGATGGAATTGTTATAATGGAAAATTTTCATAAAGAGTCGGAAGGTCTAGTTCAGAAAACAATTTAGTTAAATCTGTTATTGTAGAAATGAAAATTTATTTTAATTTTGATTAGCCGAGTAAATCGCTTGGTTTGTTTAAACCCGAGTCAGTCGGGATCTGAGGAAGATCTTTTACGGAAAGGCAAAGGTTGTGATTTTTTGTTATGTATACAAATAAGAGCTTAGCTCCCTGTATGCAGCTCAAGGCTTTTTAATTGATCCCACCTAGTAGGATTTGGGAACAGTAACATAATTGTTACGACCTAGGTTAGGTTACGGCCAAGTTAAATGCCATATTTGCATGCGAGACATTAACTTCATTTGTGAAGCATGGGATTAGATTTGTCTCCTATCAGATCTGGCAGGAACTGCTTAGTATCATATAAAGGTGAAATTTAAGGCTGAGATGTTTTGTTTGTAGCCGTCAATTTACATGGGGAAACCTTATTTACCGGTGAGGGAGAACACAAAAGGTTGCGATTTTAGTTTATTGTCAAGGCTGTGATTATAGACTAAGAAGATCCCTGCACACAGTTCTGAACCTCCTAAACCAAGCTCATAGTAAATCGTAGGAAAACTACCAAATCCCAGGGTTTAATGATTGAGCCTTGGATCTATTTTCACATTATCTTGACTGGAGGTATTATTCTACCAAAATAGAGTACATTATGAGCGGCAGGAACCCAGATTTCATAGTAAGAAATGGGCAAACTGTATAGCTTCATTTATATCATACCTTTTGAGCCTGCATGGTAAATAATATATATATTTTTCCCATCATCAGTGTGGTGGATAATGGTAGACAGTTCTAGGGTTCCAAAATTAGCGAAGGAAGGCGGTTAAATATGAAGTTCATCGTATGAAATTAAAATAGCATCTAATATGTATTCGAGTGTTTAATAGTAGATAATTCACACGATTTCAACTGCATTGGAATCATATGTTTCCTAGTCCCATCTGGCTGAGCTTAACAAACGATTTGTCAACATCGTAGTTCAGTGTATAATCATTTTACATACCTGCTGTAAAAGTTGACAGGTGGCTTCCAACCATAGGTTTGTTTTAAACATTTGTATTAGCTGCAATTATAGATCTTGACATTTTTAGTTGTAGTAGAAATGCCTATAAATGATGCACTAAAAGCTGTTCTAACAATTATCACACGGCTTATTTTTTTATACTAAGCATCTCCATGTAACCATCACAGGTGTAGTTGGCCTCTTAATAATTAAGTTAAGGGTGTTCCCATAGTAGCGTCCATTGTTATGAATGTCAGCCATGTACTCATATGAATCGGTTAAAGCTGAAGTAAAATAGGGATGCTCATGTGAATGTCCAGCTCTTTTTGTCTGTAAACCATCTTCTTTACCCTCGGTGGATGTCCATACGATGTTCCAAAGCTCCCATTTTGACGCATGTGGAAAGGACGCAGGCATGGGGCAGGGAATATGATTCACCTTGCCCATTTCAAAGCTTTCAAAATCTTTTTCTTTCCTCAGCATAGTTTTCAGGTGCCTAGATATTTGTAAGTCTGCCATAAAAGACGCTTAGGGTAGGCCAAGCTGGAAATTGATCTTCATTAAAATTTATGGTTGCATCTTCCCATAAATTAGAATTAGATTTGCATATATTTCTATGTCTGTCATATATTGGCAATAGGTATATATATATCTTAACGCTTATGTCTGCTATATATTGGCGATAGATATTCATATATCCTTGAGCTAATGCATGCCATATAATGGTGATATTTATTCTCAAACCCTAAGTTTTGTCAGCCATAAATCAGCATTAGTTATTCACATAACTGAATGTTTGTGTCTACCATATTTATATTAATTTCCATTTGCCTTTGATAAGTATTATACCCTGAGATGCCAGAAACTATAACCTCTTTTCTGATTAATTTATCTCAGCATGTTAGTCTGAGTATATCGAGTTTTGCATGAGTAATTCTTTAATCTATATTTAGATTTAGAACAGTTTGATGTATATAAGTTTAATATTGTTTTTATGATTGTATTATAGTCATTGGAGAATTGACTTCAAGGCATAGCCATATGGTTACATTGTGGATCTGAAGTCTATTACGTAATGTGCATATTTAATTCATTTAGGAAGAATGAAAATTGCCTTAGGTTATACTGTGATACGTGAGGAAGAGAAGTAGGTTGCTGAAGGGACGTCATTGATGATCATTAGTATCTTCAAACACTTTTCAATAGTCGATTTTTCTGCTAAATCATTCACATGACTTACAGTTCAAATATGTGCACCAAGTTCAGTGTCACACTATGGGAAATTAGTTCTGCATGCATGTAGGTATGCCAAAACCATGTGTCCCATCAGTTTAGGGTTTGATATCATGATCTTTCCAATTAAAGAACTATATAATGATTGTCTTTTTTATTGCATTGGAATAATTTATTAAGTTATATGCATATGCTCAAGATAGATAAATTATGTATGATGCATGCAATATTTAATTGTTAATAGATTTAATATTGTAATTGAGTTTATTATGATTTCTTGATAATGGTTTGTTAAGATTGGGAATTGGATTGGTAGGTTGGAATTAGAGGTATAATCATTGTAAGAAGTAATTGATTTATAAGAATTTTGAAACTAATATTACCTATGCATTTGTTTAGCTTGAAGGTTATGTTTATATGTAATTGATGACTGATTTATTATATCAGATAGAATTAACATTTATTAAACTAGATCGAAAATATATGAATTCTTGTGGAGATATTACTTGTATTTGGTTGTTAATACGATTAAATGTAAATCGATATGATTAAATAATTAGTGTGGATGAAATTTAATCTAGGTTGATTGGTTTGTTAAAGATCTTTTCATAAGGCTTTTGTTAAGTTGAAGTTGGGTTGAAAGCTTGGAGTTAGGTGAAACAACATTGGACTTGAAAATTTTAGCCTTATAAGTGAAACCTATAGGTAACTGAATAACTAAGAGATTGAATTGCTTTTGTAATAAAAATTTATGTTGTCAATGAGTTGATTAGTTGAAATCTCTTATTGCAAACAAAATTTTCATGAGAGTGGGTCTATGTGTAAATTGTCAAGTTTAGGTTCCAGAGGCATAAGGTAATAGGATTTGTTCGTATGTATTCTATTCATAGTTGTCTTGAAATGAAGATGTTGTAAGAACATGATGTCTCTTGTCGGTGTATGTGGGTCTTGGTAAACAATAATGTAAGATGATGTACATACTGTGTCATGAATTTATTACAATGGGTTTAAATTTCCTTCATGTATGTGTTGATATCAAGCTTGTGATTAGTATGGAAATGGGGAGATCTTGTAATTGTAATGAGAAACTATTTTGGTTCATATCTGTGATTGGAAGAGCAAGATGACCCATACCTTGCTCTGGATATGTGTTATGATTATTGCGATTGATGACTGGAAGTTTTTGGACAATGATCTAAAGGTTGGTTATCGTGACTATGTTTTGTATGCAAGAAGGGAAATGCCTTGCATTGTTTATGTATACTTATCAGTATGAAAGTGATTGTCTTGCTTGATGGTTTGGGTTTCTAGATGTAGGTAGGGGAGTGGCTTTCAATGTGGGGCCGGCGCCCAAAGTGGCTGTCAGGATAACCCATTGAAAGTTGTTAATTAAGTGAAAACCTAAAAATAAACTGGGCGGAAAAAGGGTAAAATACACATTAACAAGATAATTGGATTTCCTCTCCCATGCCTATAGTGCTCGTTTAGACTAAGGATGGGTAGAGAAGGCCTGGTCAGCAAGATCAACTTCCTTGTCCTCATGAAAGGAAGGTTGATACCGCATGAGTCACCCTATGGGGCCGGCGCCTAGTGAGAGGCTGTCAGGATAACCATAGATGGGTGCCGGTGCCTAGTGAGAGGCTGTCAGGATAACCCATGTTAGGACCATGCGATGACACTCTCCCTACTGCAGCCTAGCATTCCCTGGTTGTATTCTCCCCATTTGTCGTGTGTTTCCTCTGGAAGTGATATTGACTTGTTTGTGATGTGGTCATGTGTTGTGATGGTGTTAGTCTTAGTCCTTGTTCCTGTTAGACACTTGTCTACCTAACTGTATGATGTTGTGGGACCTTATGTTATCTCCTAGCACGGGGGGTGGACCTCACGGTTCCACATGGTCGGGCGGATGTGCTTTATCTCCATTGGTTTTTTTTCCTTGCCATTATTCGTGTGCAAGAAGGTTGTAACTCCTGTAGCAGATTCAGATCATGTACCAGTTTACGAAGACAGTTATTTATGCTCATGTACAATCCTGTGTATCAGGTTATTAATAATGTTTGTAATCCAATGTAAACAAAAGTTGGTGATGTAAACTATATTATGTTGTATCCTCATATGTATGAAAAAACTGTAGTTGTATTTGTTATGGATGATTATTTATTTGATGTCATGGAAATGTATAAGGTTATTCAATTAATGTAATAAATTTAGAATGAATTATTGTTGTCAAGTTAATCTGTGATGTGTGAGAGAACATGATAGTAGTTTTGTCAGTAATGCAGCCATGGAACCCTGGGAGAATGTTCCTTAGTATAGATAAGTTAAATGTTACCTTGTTATTCCTTGTATTTAAAAAAAAAAAATCCGATTTGTTTAGTGCATTTGTGTTGTTCTCTAGTGTTTCATGGTAGGGCGTTACATATCGCAACAAGGCCTTTGAAGGAGGCCCCTATTTTCATAATCAGATTGGGTTATTTATTAAACCTTGGCATGCAAGATTCAATCCTACTGAAGAGCTTCCGAACCGGGTTCCAGTGTGGGTTCAGCTTCCAAGGTTTCCTATGGAATGTTGCCGGGATGATGTTTTACACTTGTTGGCTTCAATGCTAGGAAAACCAGTTGGTGCTTCACAACAGACTCAAGTTAAAAAGGTGATGACTTTTGCTTGTACCTGTGTTGAGATTGATTTAAGTAAACCCTTGCCAGGTTTGGTGGATATGTGTGCGGGTCCTTACTCTTGGGTGCAGCAGTTGGACTACGAGACTCTTCCTTTTTGGTGCCGTCTCTATCATGAATATGGACATTTACAGAGGAGATGCCCTAAGGCTAGGCCTATGGACTCCCAGCCTTCTCAGCCTCCCCGCAATCCCCCTAGAGTTGAAAAGGGGAAGGAACGCATTCCTGGTGATGTGGATGGGGCTGATGGTTTCGTTCTTGTCAAGGCTCGAAATAG
The DNA here is from genome assembly GCA_027924645.1 of Cunninghamia lanceolata. Lineage (NCBI taxonomy): Eukaryota > Viridiplantae > Streptophyta > Pinopsida > Cupressales > Cupressaceae > Cunninghamia > Cunninghamia lanceolata. The sequence continues at coordinate 6,549,366 of BSBN01000221.1, forward strand.
GAATCGAGGTCAAAAGAGGACTTTGAAGGAAAGGCAAGATGAAGATTCTTTCAACAGATTTGAAGTTTTAGATGATCTTAGCCAATAGGAAGTGAATCCAGGCTTGGTGAATATGGATCAGGGTGCTTCAGGTACAGGACAGGAGGGCCTTCTTTCTGAAGCTACTCAGGTTTTGCAGGATAATAGGGCTTTGCAAATGGACACAGATGTTCAAATGGAAGTCCAGGTGGAATCGGTTCCTATTATAGTAGGGAAGAAGGGTGGTGAGGATGGATCTCCTCTTGTTTCAAATGTAGGTACTGAGGGGGTGAAGATTAATAAGTCTTCTTCTTCTCATTTGGGTCTTCATCAAAAGGATCCAAAAAAAGGGGCTGGGGAGAAGTCTTCCAAACTTGGTAGAAAAAAGGATTTAGATAAGATTAAATTAATAGGGGAAACTTTGGTAGAGTCAGGGTCTATTAAGACTCTGGATTCTCATTTTTTGAGCCCCTTGAAATGATTATTCTATCCTGGAATGTAAGGGGCTTGAACAGTGGCCCTCGACAAAAAGCTGTTCGTGATTTGGTTTGAAGTCAATCCCCTGATGTTCTTTTCCTACAAGAGACTAAGTTATCAGTGGAGTGTATGTTTGGTTTAGTGCCTAAGTTGTGGGGGAGTGGAGAGTGCCAGTGTATTGGTGCTCAAGGGTCTGCTGGAGGAGTGGCTTGTTTATGGAATCCTCGGAAGATCCGCCCTCTTTGGTGGTTGTCCTTTCAGTCTTCTATCTCTATGATTGCTTCTTGTTTTGAGACAGGGGAGTCTATTCTCTTCTCCAATATCTATGCGCCTACTGAACTTTAGGGTAAACAACTATTGTGGTCCCATATCTGGTTTGTCCGAAGCATGGTTCCTTTCCATCCGTGGATTATGGCTGGAGACTTCAATGCTATTTCTGAGTTGGCTGAGAAGAGGGGTGGTATTGCGAGGCTTGAGCCTTCTGCGCTGCTACTTCAGGATAATATTTCAGCTTTAAATCTTGTGGATATCAAGCCCATTAATGGCTAGTTTACTTGGAATAATCAGAGGATTGGGAATAACTGCATTGCGGAATGACTTGACCGCTTTCTGGTTTCTTGCTACTAGGTTGGTGGGTTGTGGTCTTCTAGCTCTGAAATTTTGGATTGGAGGGGATCAAATCATTGGCCTATCAAGCTGGCTATTTCTTCAGCTCGTGTGCCTCAGTCTCCTTCTTTCAAGTTCCAGCTTATGTGGTTGCGTGACTCCTCTCTCCATGACTATAGTGTTGAGTGGTGGAGGTATGGTAGACCATCTTATGGTACAACAATGTATACTTTCGCTAAGTTACTTCAATTTGTCAAGTATCAGCTTAAACGTTGGAATCTGTAGTGCTTTGGAAATATTTTCCATGCTAAGACTACTGCCCAGGCTAGGTTGGATGGTATTATGAGGTTGATCAAGGAGGATGGAGTGACTGAGGACCTGCTTCGGGAAGAGACTAGGGCTTTGAAAGCATTGGAAGAGTGTGAGCTACGAGAGGAAGTTTTTTTGGAAACAAAAGGCTCGGATTGAGTGGCTTCAGGAAGGGGATAAAAATACTGCTTTTTTCTTCAACTCGGTGAAAGCCAGGAGACATGGCAATTCTATTTCTACTCTGGTGAATGACAAGGGTGAAACTCTTTCTTCTTTGCAAGAAATCACATGTGAAGCTATGCAATATTTTGCTTCTTTATTTAGGGAGGACTCGCAGGGGGTTCTGATGAGGAAGCTCAGGTCCTTTCTTGTATCCCTTCTTTGGTTTCTAGGGAGATGAATGAGCATCTTATGAGTGATATTTTGATTAAGGAGCTAGAGGGGATCGTGTTTCAAATGAAGAGGAGGAAAGCTCCTGGCCCTGATGGTTTCCTGATTGAGTTCTTTCAAGAATTCTAGGAGATTATCAAGTTGGACCTGTTGGCAGTTGTTCAGGAGTCTCATAAGAATAAACAGATGTTACGCACTTTGAATTCTACCTTCCTTGCTCTCAACCCAAAGTGTGATGGGGTGGATAGGTTAAGTCAATTTCATCCTATCTCTCTTTGCAATGTGATTTATAAAATTATCTCTAAATTGATTGCTGATAGGTTGAAAAAGTGGCTTAAAGCGCTGATTTCTGAGGAACAGAGTGGTTTTGTGGCGGGACGTCAGATTCTGGATGGGGTTGTTATTGCAACTGAAACCATTCACTCTATGGCTAATTCCAAAGATAAGGCAATGTTCATCAAGCTTGATATGGCTAAGGCTTATGACCGTGTTCGATGGTCCTTCCTTCGGAAGGTTCTTGGTGCTTTTGGTTTTGGGGATAAGTGGATTTATTGCGTTATGAGTTGTGTTACTTCGGTCTCCTTCTCTGTGTTAATAAATGGTGAGCACTATGAGCTTTTTGGCGCCTCTCGGGGTCTGCGGCAGGGTGAACCCCTCTCTCCTTACTTGTTTCTTCTTCTTGTTGAGGGTCTAGGACGCTTGATATGAAGGAATGTGGAGTTAGGTTTCATTCAGGGCTGGGGGTGGGGAGGTGGTTTACCTCCATAGTCTCACTTGCAGTTTGTTGATGACACTGCTTTGATGGGTATGGCTACAATTAGGGAAGCTTCGAATTTGTGCAAGGTGTTGGATGTTTATCTTCTAGCTTCGGGCCAATTGATTAATGAAGATAAGTCTTCCATCTTTTTCTTCAATACTCCAGGTTCCATTTAGAGGCGAATTGCTCATATCTTGAGATTTCAGACTGGGGTTCTCCCTTTGACCTATCTTGGTATTCCCATCTCTATTGGAAGACTTCCCAAGGAGTCTTGGCAGAATATTCTAGATAAATTTTGTGTGAAAGTTAATCATTGGACCCATCACTGGTTGTCCTTTGCGGGTCGTGTTCAGTTGCTCAAGTTTGTGGTGCAGGCCCTCCCCATTTATAGATGTATGATTCAGGTGGCCCCTTTGGATTTTGTTAGGGAATTGGATTCCTTAGCAAGACAGTTTTTATGGGCTAGTAGCTTATTGTCCTTTAAATGGAGCCTTGTTAGATGGGACATTGTTTGTAGCCTGAAGCAGTTTGGCAGCCTCAGGTTAAGGCAGTCGTCGTTGTCAGGGATGGCGTTGGCTGCTAAATTGTATTGGCAGTGGTGTGTGCAGCAGGATGGGATCTAAGCCATGATATTAACTCAGAAATACTTCCCAGGGATCCCTCAAATTGATATTCCTCGGTATCCACTGGTGGGGAAAGGCTCGGTGATTTGGAGTATGCTCAAGAAAGGGGCTACTCTGGTCAAGAATGGTTTATTTTGGATTTGTAAAAGAGGGACAAAAGCTCATTTTTGGGCTGATTCTTGGGATGGTTTTCCTCCCATTGTTTCTCAGTTTCCTAATTTGGTGACTCTGTGCTAGAGGTTCTGTGAAGTAGGTTGGTCAAGGGTGAGTGACTTCAAGTCCTTTTCTTCTCATGGGCAGTTGGTGGTGGCGAGATGGAAGAATCCTGATGAGTGGCATGTTGTTGGTATGGAGGAGGAGTGTGTTGAGCTTCATAGTATCCTTTCTCATAGACATTGTAGCTCCCTCCAGGAAGGGGATGTTCTTTCTTGGTCTCCTAATCCTAAGGGTGTCTACACTGTTGCTTCTAGATATCAGGTGTTGTTATCTAACCAGCTGGATGGGGTGGAGGTTCACTGGTGGAAGAAAGTGTGGAATAAGCTTTCTTGGCCGAAGTGTAACTACTTTATTTGGACTTTGGCTTGGAAAAGGTGCTTGACTTGGGATAATATTCGGAAGCGGGGTTTTCAAGGTCCTTCTATGTGTGTTATGTGTGGATGTGGAGAGGAGGACTCCTCTCACTTGTTCTTCCATTGTCCCTTGACTTTGCAGCTTTAGCATTTTTGGTGGGAAGTTTGGAAAAGCCCCTATGTTCATGCTTCCTCCCTAGTGGATTTTTGGAGTAGTCTCGGTAGACCTCCTTCTATGGCCTCTTTCTTGCAAGATGTGTGGTATGTTGGGCCTTCCTTCATACTATGGCAGATTTGGTTGGAATGGAATCGCAGAATATTTCAAGGTGAGAAGCTGTTGATTCAACAAGTTTGGCACAAAATTATGAGTATGATTCGGGAGACGGTGGAATCTAAGTGTGATGTGGTGTTCCCTTTGGAGAAAGGAGATGCTGAGCTGGTGGATAGATTGGGTATTCAGGGGTTGACTCTAGCTTCTGCTTGTGTCAGGAAAAGAAGGCAAGTGAAAAAGAAAGTGCAAAGGGTGGGGAGATGGCTTCCCCCTCCGTCTAGCATTCTGAAGCTCAATACTGATGGTTCTTCAAGGGGCAATCCTGGGCCTACTGGGATTGGTGGGACTGGCAGCGATTTTTTGGGATCGGTGGTTTTTTTCTACTCTGTTCATGAAGGATGGCAAGCTATCAACCTTATGGAAGGTTTGACGATCCTCTATGCTTTGGAGAGGGCTTATGCTTTGGGATGGTGCAAGGTTATCTATGAGTCTGATTCACAGGTTTTGATTAATTTGCTGAATACACAGAAGGTTTCTGATGTTAGTTGGCAGTTGGCTATGATGGTGCAACAAATTCTATAGATAACTTCTTTGATGGAGATGGTGTCTTTTGTCCATATTCCAAGGGAGTGCAACAAGGCAACAAATTGTTCAGCTAAGTGGGCTTCTGAGCATTTAGATGGCTGGAAGATTGATGAATGGGAGCAGGTTCCTCATGAGCTCCGACATGACTTGGAGAAGATTCTTGCTGAGGATGGGAATGGTATTGGTGAAGGATGATGTTGTTTCATGCTTTGTATGGCTGTTTCTTATGGATTACTAGGGCCTTGGCCCTTTGATGCTTTGTAATGTTCTTTTCTGAATTTCAATAAAGTTTTTACCCCTTTATTAAAAAAAATAATTATTATATAATATATCTAACCTATTATAATAATATATTATATAATAATAATTGTTAATAAGGTATATAATATAGTTATAATTGTATGCTAGTAAAATTTAATTTAAATTTATTTTATTTATAAAAATAAAGTGCCACTATATTTTATTAGGGTTTCATTTTGTTTTTAGGATTGACTGTATAGTAAAATCCATAAAATATAATGCACTTACCATTGAAATAAGATTGTTGAATATACTTTGCTGTGATAAAACCCTAATAAAATATAGTTTAATAAAATTTAATTTAAATTTAATTTATTTATAAAAATAAAATGTCACTATATTTTATTAGGTTTCATTTTGTTTTGTGCACAATCAATTAAAACCCCAGCAAAAAAAATTAAACTCTATCTAAATTGAAGTACATATTTTACAACACAAAATTTTGATAAATAATTCTTTTAATGGTAACTAAATTTATAAATGCATAGATTTTTTTTTTTATGCATATAGGATTAACTATATAACAAAATCTATAAAATATAATGCACTTACCATTGAAATAAGATTGTTGAATTCATATACTTTGCTCCTTTTTATTTCATGTGATAAAACCCTAATAAAATATAGTTTAATAAAATTTAATTTAAGTTTAATTTATTTATAAAAATAAAGTGTCACTAATTTCATTTTATTTTCTACACAATCAATTCAAACCCTAGCTAAATAAAAAAATTAAATGCTAGATAAATTAAATTACATATTTTACAACACAAAATTTTGATAAATAATTCTTTTAATGGTAATAAAATTCACGAATGCATAAATTTATTTTTTATGCATACACGATTAACACCAGCAAATCATGAAATTCATACCTCTAATTTTTTGTTGCTTCTTGTTTTTATTTTTTGATTCTCCTCGAGTGATTATATTTTTGGTTGTTTTCTTAGACATTCAAACATATATGTTTTATATATGTTTTAATTATTAATGTTTCATTTGTCTGCTATTATTTTTTTAATGTTTTAAAAGTTGTTTTTCTTAACACACGACAATTCACCCCATACAATATTTTATGGCAGATAGGCCAAATTTTGACACTGTATCCTTGGGAAGTTTGCAAGCCTTGCATGGCCAATTTTATCTTAAGGACCCTGAAAAAAAAATCACAAATAACAAAGAAAATGTACATGAAATAATACAAAATAAGGTATATCATTTTATAATATATTATGTTATATATTTTATATATAAACAATATATATTAAAACTATGTTTATTCTCATATTCTTCCTTTTTAATAATGTAAATTAGTAATTTTTTCAATATAATATTATAGTGTAAAGTTGTATAGTTTTTTTTTATATAAGTCGACAAAAAGAAGGGGCTGAACCCTTACAACATCAAAACAAAAAGAGACAATAGAGCCTCAAGAACAAAACAAGCTACCCAACCCAACTACAACATTAACAGCAAAAACATTCTATTACCAGAAGATAACAAGTAGCAATAGATAGACAACATAAAATAAAAAGAGAAACAAGACTAGAGAGATACATTCTCCCAGCCTTTAGCTAGAAATTCAACAATTTCATCAAGTTTTTTAAATTTCTACATCTCCTCATCATTAGCTCGAGTCCCGTGTTCCTGCAGTAGAGTCAGGTTGAGCGTCGTCATGCGATAAAGCATGCTACTGATGAAATCTCCCAAAGAAGAAACCTTCTGCTCTAGTTCTTCCACCTGACCCCTAAGGACAACAATATCATAGCTCTAGTCATCTCCCTCCTCCTTAGTTTCCTCTCCAACCTCCTCCACAATTATCCTCTCCCCTTCACCAACATTTTCCATAGGATCACCCTCATCACCTCCCAAGTCATCAATCTGTTTCCCTTCACCCTCTCTAGTAGCCTCATCAAAGATATCTTGGACTTCAATGTCTTTGGAATTCAACTGATCATCTCCCTCAATGGAAGCTTCAGAAGCACTTTCAGAGTAATCGATTAATTTAGCCTACGGAGTAGGCTTACCAACAATTCTTCTTGACCTTCTTACCCCAGAAGAGAAAACCTCATTCTTATCTTTAGCAGACAATTTAGTTTTATGTTTATTCATAGGTCCCACAAAGTCACTGCTTAGATTTTTATGGGTCCCAATAATGTCCTCTGAAATTTCACCACTAGCATCCATCTCCCTAAGTTTCCTTTCCTACTTTTCACACTCCCTTGAGAAGCTGGAGTATTCATATCCTTCACCGTGGTCTCCTCAATGGTCATAGAAAAAGAAACCCCTTTCAAATTTTGGGAATCAGGGGTAGGGCAAGCTTCCTCAGAAACGGTTGTAGTACTAGGGTGGGATTTAGTGGGGGCCTCAATACTTGGAGACTGAATTGGCTTAGGAGGTTCCAAAGCAAGATGAAAATTATATAATTGAAGGATGAGACCGTGACGCAAAGGAATAGGGCATTTATAGGGTTTCTTTTCAAACTTAGCTTTGGCCCTAAAAATAGAGTGTTCTAGGGAAGACATCAAGAAAAAAGGAAAACTAATCAAAGCATTACACCTGAAATGGTTAAGAAGAGGGAGGTGATAATTATAAAACTTGGTAAAATAACCTTTCAGTGTGAAGTACTACATTAGAAGAAAACACATCTCGTCCCATGGCTCTGGCAACTTAGCCCACTCAAACCCTCCCTGGTAGGGAACTAATTCCTCTCCCTCCCTTAGAAAAAGCTTCTGGTAGGGAACTAATCTCTCAGAAACTTAGTACCCTTAGTGGAAAGGCCAGTCGCCATGGCTATGAGTTGTTCAAAGATTTCAAAAGTAATTCTGCCCATAGTAACTGTACAATTTTACCACGAAAGGGCACAATGCACAGACAAGTTTTCATCAAAAACATTAAGGCATTCCAAAAAAGGACTGATGCCACCTTCCTTGCAATAATGCCAAACAACAACATTATGCTTAAATTCACAACAAGATATAGGCTCCATGCAAATCCTATCTCCCCCCATTATCTCCTTATCCTCAAAAATATAGAGAACACAGAGCCAAGAATGCCTTTCAAAAAAGTGTTTTCACAAGATAATTCTAGGTGCTCGGAAAGAAATGATGGAATAGTAAATGAGGAAATGAATTAACGTGCATGAGATATCGATTTCCTGAAGCACCTTCACAATCTCCAATCATTGCCAACTTTTCCCATGCTCTGAAATGATATTCATAAATTCACTATCACATATCCGACTCACCTTAACGCAAGTGATAAAAAATGCCAAAATGGCATTAGTCAGAAACATACAATAGTTCATAATAGCCCCGTACTTCAAAGTCCACATCATCTTCTTCCTAAATAACCGACTAGCCAAGCTAGCACTTTCACTGTGATGATTCATCCTTGACAGGTCATCTCCTTTTGAATTAGTTCCCTTATGTTAACGGGAATATTGTTATATTGGCACCAACAACGTCAATTTATAAATTGTTGACTTAAATATAACACCTCTTAATAATAGGGATTTGATTTGAAATAAAATAATACTTAAATATAACACATCTTAATAATAGGGATTTGACTTGAAGTATAATAATACTTAAATATAACACATCCTAATAATAGGAATTTGATTTTTCTATAAAAAATACTTCAAAAATAAAACACATCTATAATACTATTCTTCCCTATTAAATAGGGAGTTGACATCACACCTTTAAAATAATAAATAAAACTCAAATTAAAACAATAATTTATTAAAGGACAATTTTAAAGATAGTTAAAATTTATAATTAACATTATGCAACATCAAATACTTAATATTTAGCTAAAAAAAGTTTAATTATTTAAATTCTTAAATTAAAATTAAAATAAGTTGGCATGAGTTTTCACAGTCCATGAGTTAATGTGTGATTGCTTCTAGATTTAACTGTGTCTATTTTTGAATCTAAAATAGACACAGTTAAATCCAGAAGCAATCACACATTAAAATAAGTTATTATATGAAAGAATTAATTAAATTAAATTCAAAAGAATAAGATTTTATAGTTTCATAATATATATTTTGATTTTACAAATAAGAATACTTTCTAAACTCTAACAAAATTTCTAATTCTTATATGGTAATACAAAAGGTAGATTATTATGTTACTAAAACTTACCATTCCTATTTCCTATCAAGGTTAAAATAAAATTATTTAAGCATAAAGAGATTTATTTATTCTATTCTAAAGGTTATTCATTTATTCATATAAAAGTATTCACACAAACCAGAATTAAATTTGATACAATTAAAAGAATTTATGTGAGAGCTTGGCTAAGTCAGGCCATACGGCTGCCATGAACAAGAAGCATGTTTCTGAATAATTTAATTCAGGTAAAATTTCATTGTATCACATACTAAAATTCATTGTTTCAAATGCATAAACTACAGACCAAACTTCATTTGTAATATTTTTTGTTTCAGGCAAAGAAAGATTCATAAATTTTTAAGTGTAAAAGCTAATAAAATCTAAAATCTCCTATCACTTGGTCTGAGATAACAATTGGGCTGCAGACACTAAGTTTTAAATGCTATTTTAGGCATGATTCTATGCATATGGAGGTTGTACAAATAGGGAGGAATAGAAAGTAAGAAAGTTTTGTTAGAATGGAATTTATTTCTATTAGCATTATTATAGTAAGTCATCAAATGGCATGAGATTTTAGACAAAAGAAATTTGTTTGATTGATTATACATATTAATGGCTGGAAAGAAAGAAATATGTTTACCTGGCAATAAATTTTGATCTCTTGAGGCAAGGGCAACACTACAAAAGTCAAGATTTCTTTTGATAAAAGAAATTGACATAGACACATAAATGCAACAAAAGAGAAGGATTTAATTTCTTCTAGTAGAAAAATATTTCATTTAGCTAAGGTGTCTACTGGTAATATGAAAATATGATGATAGTGTAATAGCAAGATAGTTGGGTGTGAAGATTTGAGGATCAACAATATTTAAAATTTCTACAATTGGAGGATATATACAGCTACATTGTTGAAGAGAACATCCAAGCAAATGCAAACAACAAGATTAAATATAATGTGGTTTTATAGAAAAGAGAGAATAGATTACAGAGCTTTTACGTATGATTGCAGATGGAAACTGAATTTTGAAGGGTTTTCTATTGTTTGGGATGATTCACAGAGACCAATCTACTACCAAAATTTATCAAATCAAAAAGTACTCAAACACATACAAGATTTTTCTTCGTATACAAACAAGCAAAAGAAATTTTGTTTAAAACATACCTAGAAATTCTTCAGACTTCTCTTGCTCCCTTCCTCTCTTCCTCCGCCAATTTCTCTTCCTTTTCCCCAAATTTTTGTGCATCTTTTCCAAGAACTCTCCCCTCAAAATAATCTTCCCAAAACCAAAAAAAGACCAGGATAATAAATTCCTAAATCCTCCAATCTTCCATTATTGACATCCACTATCCAAAATTTTAAATGCATTTCTACCACCACTATCTGGAATATTTTCAAATCTTGAAAATTATTTCTGGCAAACACTTCCTCAAAACAACTAATGACAATATCAAAATAATATCTTCCAGCCCAAAATTTAATCAATTACTAAAGTATTAAATATTAATAATTGATTCAATAACTTTATTATAATAATTATTATTAACTATAAATACCACTAACAGGAATAATTTTCAAATTTCTGACAACCCACTCCAAAAATAAATTAATGGCAAAATAAAATAAAATCTCACATGTCAGATAAACTCAATAAAGTACTAAATATTAACAATATTATTATTATTGCTATCTTTCAAAGCTACTAATTTAATTTAATATAAAAATCAACTAACTAATATTCTCAATTTTCTACATTAATTAAATAACTAATATTGATTTATATATATATAAACTTATTATTATTACTATAACAATTAATAAATCTCCAACAAATACACATTGACTATATAACCAAAATGATCAAACATCAACATGTCTATACACATAGATCACTTATTCTATAAAATGATCCAAATGACTATAATCAAGAACTTAATACCTCTGTCACTAAGTTCAATAAAATAAACCTTAAACTACATTAAACAAATAATAACAACCACATACCAAAGGATGACAAAAACCAAAGGACAAGTACCAACTGAGCAACAACTACACCCGTGACTAGAAATACATGGATGATGACAAACTAAAGACATTGGCTAATAGAGGGAACCCCATCTTATCTCCCATCCACATTATCCATTAGTGTAAAGGCATGCTTAGACTTGCTATTTTAGGTGGAGTCGGTGCCTAGTACCTACAACCTACATCAAACCAAGGGGTTGTGTACAAATAGTGTCATCATAGTCAACATCAATAAGTGTCATCAACTACATCAAAATGGTAAACCTTCCATCAACATGTCTAACATACCCTAAGTATTTCGAGTATCTTACCTTCATCTTCATGCTCCTTAGCCCGACCACCTGCTCATCCAAGGTGAGAATGGAGGGGCACTACAGTGTTGGTTGTATGTGGTTTTGAGGTGGTGAATTAAATTTTTTCACAAATTTTGGGCTTTGGATGTGATGTCTTTGGACTTTGGAGATTAAATGATGTACTTGAAGTGTTCACACATTTCAATGGTTTGCTTTTTCAAATGTTTGGGTTATGTCAATGATATATTTCATTGGCAAGTGATACAAATATTCCAAACAAAAACACATAATGTCCAAGGGTTCAACGTGATGTTTAAGCGTAATGTGTATGTTCAAGAAGCCCCACAAGGTCCAAATTTCCACAAGTATTACACAATCAAAAACACTTCAAGACACTTTCTACCTAAGGTCAAAGTTGATGGTGACTTACCAAGCCCACAACTTGGAATCTCTTATGCAAATGTCAATCACACTAACAAAGAGGCGTATTGCATTATATTGTCTTCTTGAGAGAGGATGGGTAGGGGCCTCCTATAATGGAAGGATGATTTAATCACCCTCTCCCTAGAAAGCTATGTGTAGCTTATACTATGCCAAGGATTTCCATCTCATCTCAAGGGAGCCATATGGTTAGAATCTTGGCGGCAAAACCAACGACACCCTTGTCTTGAAACAAATTGCCAAAGGCTAAAAAGAGTAGGCCTCTAACTTAAGGTGTCTAGTAAGTGCATTCGTTAAGGTGACCATACGTACGGTGATTCACTTCGATTAGGAGGCCTCCCTAAACTACAGAGGTTACACTCTATAGGTTTTCACACACCACAAAGGGTATTGGGGGAGACATTCGTCGGTATGACATAACAACACCCATTTCTTGTGACTTTCATCACAAACACATTATTTTATATAGTGGCTTTAATGAGCTTGACTTTATCTTGTTGTTGCTTGGGTCATTCCCACCTTACGAAGCAGGGTGGCAGGCCCTCTAAAGGTTCAACAAAAGTAACACAAGTACAAAAATACTTTTGATCCCCAAGTTCATATGAAGATACAAGGGGATAGCATATGTATTTTTGGGTTTGGGTCACACTAGACAAAGGTTTATTTTTTAGTTCTTAAATTATGATGGGGGTGATTCATGTAAGTGTTGTGAGATGTTTTTGATTCCCAAGATCACCAATGGTGCGAGGGTAGAGCATACTGTATATCGAAAAATTTGGATTTATAAATGGAAATGATCAAACAATTGAAATGCATAACCTAAACCCAAATAATTCAATACCTCGAAGATGCAAGATGAGCTTGATTGATCAATTTGTTGTGTTGGTTGCTCGATTCTGCAGCACAACGTTGATAAGGAGATAGATAATGGATGCAAAGGCTCTAATGATATTTCAACAGCATGTGGATACTTGAGGATCAATGCCCTTTTAGAAAATTTGACAGAATAAGGGTGCTTAAGGCTCAACGCATGCTAATGGCTTGTGAGGGGGTTGATTTATAGGAAAGGCTTGGTTCCAATGGATGGCTAGGATCAATTAGGGCTTTAGGTGAAATGGATGGATAGGATTAAGTTAGGTTTCCTTGCACATCAAGAAATTGTAGTCATATGACATGTGGCAAAGGAGGATGAGGCTTAGGTGTGCTTGTGTAGATAAATACTAAAATTAGGTCCCATTAGTTGTGCATGTGAAAGATAAAAGTTGTAACACATGATTGACTAGACAAGTGTTGGAATGTGATGAAAGATGAGTGTTTAATTCAAATAAAATATTTGAATTAGTTGGGATATGAGTTGGATATTAATTAAATAAATAAAATTTATTTAATTAATTGAGAAGTTGAATAGGATGAGATAAGATATGATGTGGAAATTAATTAAATAAATAAAATTTATTTAATTAATTGGCTAAGTAGGATGAGGATGGGATTGAATGGGATTTTAATTAAATAAATAAAATTTATTTAATTAATTGGCTAATGGATAAATAGGATTAAGAGTGGGATTTAGGACAAAAATGGCTTATGATGTTTAGGATAATGTTTTAACAAGGTGTTGTAGGACATGGACAAAGTTGGGACAAATTTGGGTGTCTACATTTTGCCCCTCTTTGAGATGATGTTCGAGATGATAAGATTTGTGTCGAGTAACATCATTTCAAAGAAGCCAAGGTATGGATAGAGGAAAATGATAGTGATGATGGAAAGATATGATGAGGATGATGATGGTGGAAAGATAGGATGAAATGGGATGATGATGCCCCCTTGAGAGGTTAGGCGGGTTGGACAAACACGGGTAGGCTCTCGAAAAGAAATGGCTTGGCTGCAAAAAGAAAGATAAGGGGATAGATAGAAGAAATGATGATGCGTTATGCTGCAATGAAGGTGAGCAACCATGATGTTTGATATAGCACTAGACGTTATGCACCAAGGTATAAGGACCAGGGTGACGATGTGTCTTGTGCCCCAGCGTAATACAACCTTGTCTAACATATGAGGAAGAAAACTTAGAGCATTGAAGTCCTACTACACAAAAGGTATGATATGACCTTAGATGCAAAGGATAGTGCAAAAAGCTATTCCAACATACACAAGATATGAATATTAGCTGGAATGATATAGATGTGATACAAATGCAAGATAAAAAGATAACACACACAAGCAAGCAAGCAAGCACAAATGATTCAAAAACAAACAAGGTATTGCCCCTGTCAAGCTGTAAACCAATGATTAATTGCTGATTGTTGATAGTTGAGAGTGTTGTCATTACAGGGAAAGCTATATCCCTAGATCAACACAAGGTTGTTTGCTGAGTTGGTTGGCTAGTTGATTGATTGATTTGGCTTACAACAAGGCTAGGATCAAGACCATGGATTGCGTTTGGATAACTTGGCTTGATTAATTAACATGATTGGTATGGATTAATGATGGGCTTGCATTTGGATCTTTGTTTGGAATGGTTGGAAGATGATGAAATGTTGATTAGATTGATTTGATGAAGGATGGATGATTTGTGGTGGATTGAGCTTCTTTTGACTTGCTAAAGTGATTGGATTTGTTTTGATGGCTAGATTGATGTGCTTGAGTTGATTTGCTTTAGTGTTAATGTTGATGATTGATAGGATTTGTTTTGATGGTTGGCTTGATGTGCTTTGGTTGTGATGTTTGTTGTCACTGGGTTGATTGTTTTGATGATTGGATTGTTTTGAATGATGACAATGATGGTGTGATGATTAGAGTGTTCACTCAATCTAAGCATAAGCAAGTGTTCTCAGTGTGCTCAAAGGATGTAAAATAAACAAGGTATTGCCCTTGTCAAGTCATAAACCAATGATTGATTGTTTGATTAATGATGATAGATAGTGTTGTCATTGCGGGGAAAGCTATATCCCTAGATCAACACAAGGATGTGGGAACGCTATATCCCATTGATGATGTTTGATGATGATTGATTGGGCTCATGACAAGATTTGGATCAAAACCTATTGATTTGATTGGATAATGTTCCTTGATTCATTAGCTTGCTTGATATGGATTAGTGTGACATGGATTTAAGATCATTGCTTAGATTGATATGATTGATATGACTGGAAGAAGTGATTGATTGAAATGGATGAATGGATGTGATTGATAAAAAGAATTGATGATGATGAGGATTTGATTTTGATTGATGTTGATGGAGTGGATTGTTTTGGATGATGATTGAATTGATCTTATTGCTTGGATTTTTTGTTGGATATTTGATTTTTTTAGATTTTTTGACATATTTGATTTTTTTTGTAGTTTTTGAAATGTTTTGGGATGTCAATGGATTTACAATTTAGGTAGCTGTTGTGCTAGATACCAATGACAAGGGAAAACTAAGTCTAGGTGCAAAGATGGATGAATGGGATTGGATGGATAAAAGGATGGGCAATAAGGGATGGAAGGCTCATGATATATGGATGGATAAAAAGATAGGCCATAAAAGGGATGGATGCATGCCTCATGATGAACAAATAGGTAGGCTATAGTGGAAAGCTCATGATAAATGGATGGGGATAAGCTATAAGATGGAAAGCTTATGATAAGGATATGCCATAGTGGATGGATCATAAGGGAGCTAGGATGTGATCTTCAAAGGCTATGTTGCATAGGAAGAACTTGCCCCATTCTAGGTGGTAATGCTTAGGATTTTTACATGACAAAGTTCATGACTATGGGATGACATGATAGGTTTTACATGACAAGGTGTATGATAGGTGGATAATGATAATATGGATTGATGAGGAAGGTATGAGGTATACCAAGAGATATCCAAAGCATGTTTCAAGATTTTGCCCCTATGTCTTCATCAAAATCAAAAGGCAGAAGGATGGATGAATGGATAAATGGGTTCAATAGGATAGGCTTGTTTATGTAATGGCTAAGGATGGTAGGATGGTAAATGATATAATGGGATAGATAGTTTGGAAATGGATAGGTTGGATGAGATAATGTACCCCTAAGTGTAAGTGACATAGAAGATCAACCTACACATGACGCCTGTTTGCCAGGTTTTCATCATGGTACTTATCCAAGGCGCCTGTTTACCAGGTTTTCACCATTGGATGAAGGGATTTCTCTTTACTATTTTTTTGTTTTTTTTGTTTTTTTTTACTTTTTTGCATTGACAATTACACATGGCGCCTGTTTGCCAGGTTTTCACCATGGTAATGGATAGGAGGGACTCAAGTGGCTAGTGCTATGAAGGTTGATAGTGTCCCTTTAGAAATGGATGATGTCTTCACATGGACCATGTCATTATGCTCATAGATGTTGATAGGGGGTTGCATGGATGGGAGATGGAGTAGGTAGATAGTGGATGATGAAATGGATTATGAAAGGTTCATGCAAGGATAGATGGATCGGGATAGTGGACTATGATGTGGATTATGTAGGCTTATGCAAAAGCATGGACCATAGGGATAGCATGGCAGAGATATGCAAGATAATGGATGGAAGATGAGTAGATGTAGATATGTGAAGGTGCTGCGGAGTGGAAGGGAATCATGACCAACGGTTGCACACACCATGATAAACATTGAAGCTTTTGATGAGATGGTGGTGTAGGAAGCAATGGAGATGTTTGCTTAGGGGATGGTTGATGAAGTGATTTAGGAACCCACATAGATTTAGTATGTTTAGTGCTTTTGTTTTGCTTGTGGGATTTTTGAAGGGCATGGAAGTTTTGGATGGAAATAGGCTTTTGGATGGAGGTAGGTGATTGGGATTCTTGAGATGTGGAGGAGGATGCCTCATTTGACTTGCTAGCTATTTGCTTAGGAACCCAAACCATTTTGCTTTTGGGCTTTGCTTTTGGAGGTAAGGGTTTGGATGGTTGCTTAGATGTGGATGAGGATGCCTCATTCGCTTTGCTAGCTGTTTGCTTAGGAACGCAAACCATTTTGCTTTTGGGCTTTGCTTTTGGAGGTATGGGCTTGGATAGCTTTTTGGATTGCTTTGATTTGGTTCTTTGCATTGATTTTTCATGTTTGTGCCCTAAGGCATGATAGTTCTTTAGATTTTTGGTAGGACTTTTAGCTTTATAGGTAGAGGCATCAAAATTTTTGCTTTTGAATCCCATGGCATGGGTGGAGTGGATGAAATGATTGGAAGCTTTATGCTTAGGTGATGTGTGCTTTTGTTGGCCATGATTAGGGATGTAAGGATACTTATGAATGATATGTATGTTAGGTGTTGGAAGCAATGGTGGCAAGGTGGATGGAGGGATATTTGGAGTTGGTAAAAGTGGAGGCAAGGTGGATGGCGGAAGGTGTATGGTCACATGCTTTTGACATTTATAGGATGATGGAGATGGAATGGCTACATATGTGTTGGGTATATGATGGGGGGTGTGATGGAAAGTGGTAGGTTTAGGATGCATGAAAGGATTACCAACATCTTGGCCTTGTTTACCTTGGGGTGTGTATCCAAGGCCATATGAGCATGTAGGGATTTTGACATGGTTTGGCTCCAAAATACCTTGTTCATAAAGGCCTAGACCTTTACCTTGGTAGTTCATGTTTTGGAGGATGTGATTGACTATGGGACTAGATGTGTTTGAACACTAGACTTGAGTTTTTTATTGGATGGAGAAGATGAAGTAGATAAAGGTCTTTGTTGTCCTAAGGAAGAACATTCATGGAGGAAGCTGGTAAGACCAAGTGGACATGATGGTGGATTTGAAGTGGAATCGATGGTGGATGTGGAAGGATGATCATTAGGATCTTGATTATGTTCGCTAAGATCCAAGCTAGTTGTTTGATCTTCTATGCTTATGTGTTCTTGAGAGGCACATGTCTCATTATGACAAGTGGATGTTTGCTCATTATGAATAGGGCTAGATGGTAGATGACTAGGAGCAATGTGGATATCATGCTCATGGATAGATATAGGATTATGGATAGGATCAAGGTGCTCATGGATAGCTTCTTCATAGGTATCATCTTGATCATAAAGAAGGTAAATGTTATGGATGGGGTGAAGGAAAGTGTTTTGATCTTGAGTTGGACTAGGCCTTAATGTTTCCACATGTTTAAGATTATGCTCTTGACATACCTCTTGGGTTGCTGGAATGGAAGTAGAAGGCTTTTGGATAGGCTCTTGGTCAACAACATGAGAACATGATGACTCTTGACTTGGATTCACAATAAGAGACTCTTGAATAGGCTTGATGTCTTGTAGGTCACATGATGGGCTTGAAGGGCTAGGTATGTTAATGGAAGGCTCTTGGATAGGCTCAAGGATAGGTGGACCACATGATGGGATTATATGATTGGACATGACCTTTGGAAGATCTTTAGTAGGCTCATGAATGGGTGTTTGACATAGAGATAGTTTATTCCTAGCTAGTAGCCAATGGATCACATCCTTCGCAAGGGTATGAGTGGATGGGAAATATAATGGATGAACAATAATAGCAGATGATGTTGCAGGCTTAGGACTAGGATTAGGCTGGGGGCTAATTGGATTGGATGGATTAGGATTAAAGGGGGGTGATACATAGGATAGGGATGATGTGGCATGATTTCTTATTGTAGGTAGGTACACCTTGTAAACAATTGGAACAAATATTGGGCATTGATTTGTATCATGGCCTTTGGTCCTATGGTATGCACAATAATCATGTTCATCATATGGACTTTCTTCACATGGGTTGATGGGGGGAAGTTCAATGAGTTTTGCTTCAAGCATCCTTTGTAAAACTATCTCAGCCGCATCCTTTGGTGAAGGATTAGAATGACATGGTGATGAAGGTAATGGAGGGCTTGGTGGTTTGGAAGGTAGAGGGATTAATGGACTATGATTGGGATCACATGGTGGTGTTGGGATAGGATTAGTTGGCTCATGTGTTGGCGGGTGATTAGATGATGAAGGCCACTCATAAGATGCATTTGCTAGATTGGTATCTCCCTTGTCAAAGGTAATTAAGTCTTGCATAGAATAACTTGGGCTTGTTTGATTTATGTACAAGGGATTACTTGGACTTGGATGTGCTTCTTGTTGCAAAGGTGGACTTAGGTCTATCAATGGTGTTTGGTGGTCTTGTTGAAAAGGTGTACTTGGACCTGATTGATTTATGTACAAAGGGCTATTTGGACTTGCATGTTGTTCTTGTGATATCACTTGATTGCCTTGTGGATGGGCTTGGTAGTGCATTGGAATGGTGGTATGAGGGATTGAATAAGCTTGAGGTGGAGGTTGATAGGTTGATGTGACATTGACTTGATGGATAGGTGGATTAAGTTGATAGGAAGTGGATGAATATGACATGTGGCTATGTGGTGGATTAGGTTGGTATGGAGTGGCTAAGGTTTGTTGTACTTGTCGAGCTTGACTAGTGGCTAAAAGGTGTTGAACTTGGGCTATGAAGTGTTGTAGTTGAGGTGATTGGCTTGCGTGGGGTTGAGCTCTTTGGATGAAGAATTGTAATATTTCAATGGCATCTTGGTTTAGGGGTTGTGATCCTTGATAAAGATTTTGGAGGAATCTTTAGAATTTGATTTCTAGGTCCTCTAGTGTAGACATGTTGTCACCAAGTGTTTGTCTTAAGTCTTTTTAGCAAGTGCTTGCTTAGGGATTTGGATGATGATGTGGAATATTTAGATGATGTGTTTAGATTGATTTGTTTATGTGTTTGGTATTTATAGCTTGATTTGGAAATATTCAAATAAATGATTATGCATATACACACATGAATCACTCACGCAAGACACATAAGCAAGTTTTAGTTTGGAATAATGTGATGATAGTTAAGCAAGCACGTGAAGACACTTCAACAAGTCCTAGTTAAGGCAAGGCCACTATCACAAGGAGGTTCTAGTGAAAATCTGGGGGACCGGTACCCCACGAGCATCCAGCAAGCCACTTAAGACTTTAACTAACCCTACTAGGAGTTTTAATATACACAAAGGTACACCTCCTTTCGAGTTAGCACTGTATGGTGAGCGCTAATACCGGTTAGACTTGGCTTTCACCTTATCCTCTAATTTTTATAGCGGACCAGATGAAAGTACCGCTTGAGGTCGTTCCCTTGGGGTGGATACCAAGGCAGGCCTCTCTAAGGTTTAACAAAAGCAACACAAGTAAATGTTTTTGATCTCCAAGTTCGTGTTGGGACGCGAGGAGAGAGCATACACATTTACTTAGTCACACTCGCATGGGGTTCATTAACCTTAGAGATTCAATGTGTGGAAGACAATGAAAGCACTTGTTTGTTTTAAAGCCCAAATCCAAATGTGATGAAAGACAATGGTTTGTTTTAGCCCAATTTTTTGATGTGAATTTGCAAACAATTGTTTGTTTTATGCCCAAAATCCAAATGTGTTTGCAAACAATGATTAGAAGATGAGAAATGAAATGATTGCACCTGGTTAATTCGCTATCTAAATTGTTGTAGATGTTGATGTCAATGTTGCTCCAGCTCCTTATGATCACCTACAACATAAAAAAAATGATATTATAATGCAGACATAAAAAATAAGCTCATCAGGCAAGGAAAATTGTAATTTTATATGCATAGCCGAATTAGATTTGATTATTTCGATAGATTTTTGATTCGAAAATTAAAAAATTAAAGAAGAGACCCCCATTAATTTTCAAAGAGATTTCTGAAAATGTAAAGAAATCAGAAAAATTCCCTTATTTGCGCCCAGAAATGCGGATTTATGAAAACGGTACAGTCGGCAAAGATCTGATATGTTTGCATAGTAAACGACCTCCAAATTAAATCTGTAAAACATAGACCCCAATTAGAATTTCAAGAGCTTTCCAAAAATATAAAAATTTATGAAAAATTCACTGATTTGCGCCCAGAATTGCGATTTTATGAAAAAACATAAAAATGTGATAAATCCCGCAAAATTCACGATAAACCAGAAATTTTTCTGCTGTAGCTTCCTTATATCATGGACAAACTTCAGCTAAAATATTGTAGAAAAATTCGTATCCGTTTGGAAGATATGATGAAATCTTTAAAACCTAGGGTTTTGTCCAAAAAGTAGCAGATCTGCAACAAAAAGTTAATTAAACCTACAAAACTCAACAATGGGGGTTATATGAATGCAAATTTTTACTACAAAAACCTGCAAAAAAAAGATCAAGCGAAGTGAGTCCCACCGGGCGTGCCAAATGTATATCGAAAAATTTGGATTTATAAATGGAAATGATCAAACAATTGAAATGCATAACCTAAACCCAAATAATTCAATACCTCGAAGATGCAAGATGAGCTTGATTGATCAATTTGTTGTGTTGGTTGCTCGATTCTGCAGCACAACGTTGATAAGGAGATAGATAATAGATGCAAAGGCTCTAATGATATTTCAACAGCATGTGGATACTTGAGGATCAATGCCCTTTTAGAAAATTTGACAGAATAAGGGTGCTTAAGGCTCAATGCATGCTAATGGCTTGTGAGGGGGTTGATTTATAGGAAAGGCTTGGTTCCAATGGATGGCTAGGATCAATTAGGGCTTTAGGTGAAATGGATGGATAGGATTAAGTTAGGTTTCCTTGCACATCAAGAAATTGTAGTCATATGACATGTGGCAAAGGAGGATGAGGCTTAGATGTGCTTGTGTAGATAAATACTAAAATTAGGTCCCATTAGTTGTGCATGTGAAAGATAAAAGTTGTAACACATGATTGACTAGACAAGTGTTGGAATGTGATGAAAGATGAGTGTTTAATTCAAATAAAATATTTGAATTAGTTGGGATATGAGTTGGATATTAATTAAATAAATAAATTTTATTTAATTAATTGAGAAGTTGAATAGGATGAGATAAGATATGATGTGGAAATTAATTAAATAAATAAAATTTATTTAATTAATTGGGATGGGGATAAGATAAATGGGATTATGCATGTGAAATTAATTAAATAAATAAAATTTATTTAATTAATTGGCTAAGTAGGATGAGGATGGGATTGAATGGGATTTTAATTAAATAAATAAAATTTATTTAATTAATTGGCTAATGGATAAATAGGATTAAGAGTGGGATTTAGGACAAAAATGGCTTATGATGTTTAGGATAATGTTTTAACAAGGTGTTGTAGGACATGGACAAAGTTGGGACAAATTTGGGTGTCTACACATACACTTTCACAATACAAACACAATCACAAGACACTTCACACAAAATTATTCATTTTCATTTTTAGATGAGTAAGAATGCAAATTTGTGGTTCTTTTTAACCTAATGAGTGAGTATGTAAGTTGTTGTTCTTTTTAAACCTTATGCATGAAGAATGCCAATTGTTGTTCTTTTTAAACCTTACGTGTGATGAATGCAAGTTGTTGTTCTTTTTACACATGCGTGAAGAATGCAAGTTGTGCTCTTTATAAACCTTATGCATGAAGAATGCAAGTTGTGTTCTTTTTAAACCTTATTCGTGAAGAATGCAAGTTGTGTTCTTTTTAAATCTTATGAGTTATGTCTAAGATTGAACAAACAAATTCACACGAAATGAATCAAAATAACATATTTTAACTTAGCAAATCCATGCAAGAAATGTGTTAATAGTTTGATATGAGCTCCTTGATAGTCAAATGAGGTTGAAAAACCAAAAGATAGTAAAAAAACTCAATCTAGGACTAGGTGCCAATTTGTCGGACTAGGCACTGATGCAGAGGGATAGGCATTGATCTAGGATAGACAACACTTCCCCCTTATAAAATTGATTTTTCCTACAAAACAGAGATCTAAGGTGGCCAATAAGTTAGTAAAATATCATTTAGAACATCATGCAAGCATAAAATGTTGAATTTGACCTAAAACCCATTAGAAATTAGTGATTTCATTTTGTTTGTAGATGGGCATTGATCTACTAGGCTAGGTAGTGATGTACCACATAGGCACTGATGTGTCTGATAGGTGCTGATTCAGAAGTTTAGGCACTGATCGAACATGTCACAAGAAAAACACCACAAAACATGTAAATTTTGTTAGGGTTAAGGTGGTGGGGTCCCACCAGGTGTTCCAAAATGTCTGCCTATGGAAATGAGACCTAAAATGGATGCAAATTACACCTAGAATGCACCCAATCTCAAGTCCAAGGGACCTCAAGATTGAGGTAAACTACTAATCCACTAATTGTCTAAATTGCACCCTATCTAAGCATATAAATAGTGATTTACTCTAAGATATGATATGCTATTAATAAACTAGTTTAAATTGCACTAGGAGCTATAGACGTGAGCACTCAAATTGGCATAGTAACTTTGCATTTAAAATGACTTGTGACCAAATGAGAGGTGGAGGCCTCAATTTATAGATTTTTAGGGATTGGATTGGAGGGCTAGTATCAATTTGAAGGATCAATAGTGGAGATTGCTTAAGGATCCTCAAGCAAGGAGAATTGGACAAATGACATGATTGGATTGGATGAGAAAGTTGTCCTAAGACTCAAGGGATGATCAATGGATGAAAATACAAGTTTGAATGGATGGATAGCTAGGATTGAGTAGGTGTAAGACATGTAAGGACTCATTTATGAAAAGGTAAAGATTGGATTTTGTGGGAAATTTTAAATTCTATGGAGAGGACAAGTGGAATTTAAAATTAGATTACTCAAACACGCATGAGACTATGTAAGATTGAGATGATATGTAATTATGATGCACACAATCATGAAACCATATATATACTAAGATAGATCTAGAGATCGGAAATATCATAAAGAGGAAGTGTGTGAGAGAGAAGGGGGGAGGGAGATGGAGACGAAGAGAGAAAAAAGGAAATAGAAAATGAGAGAGGGAGAGAGGGAGAGAGAAACATATGTAGAGAGATATTATTGCTTCCTATTAAATTATTATAGGGGTTTCCACCTATTATTAGATCAAAACCTCCAATTAAATTAATCATTTCATCAAGTATTTCTTTTGTCAGACTCTGCATATCTTCCACCTTAATCAATTTACCCTTAAGATGTTATGTGGAGAGATAGAGAAATAGAGAAGAGGAGAGAGATAGAGATGGAGAAATATAGAGAGGGAGGGAGGGAGAAGTGATAGAGAGATCAGAGAGAAAGATAGAGAGAGGAAGGGAGAAGAAGGAAGAGGAAGGGAGATACAGAAGTGATAAAGAGAAGTGAAGTAGGCCAAAGAGATATATAGAAGATAGAAGAAGAGAGAGAGGTACAAAGATAGAGAAAGAGAGAGAGGGGGGGGAGAGATAGAGAAAAAAATAAAGTAAGAGAGAAAGAGATAGAGAAAATTAGAGAGGTAGAGTGAGAAATCTTAGAGAGAGGAGAGAGAGAAATAGAGGGAGAGATAAATCTTATAGGGAGGAAGTGTGTTATGAGAAAATAGAGATAGAGAGACAAAAATAAATAGATGCTAGAGAGGGAGTCAAAGATATATATAGAGACCTAGGGAGATAAATAGGGAGAGAGACATAGAGTGATGGAGAAAAAAAAGAGGTAGAGAGACAAAGAGAGGAAGAGAGGAAGAGATAGAGAAAAATAGAGAGGTAGACTACCTTTTAATATCAAGTAGAAAACATGGCTACATGCACAACTTTACTATGAATAATTATTTCCAAATCTTATCTTTACCACACTAGAAAGTGTAAGCTAGGGTAAAACATTCAAACCCCTAAAAACTATCTCATGCAGGACCTAACTCTCCAATGGAGTTAAAATAACTTAGGAAACAAGTATACAAACAAAAGAACTAAAACCATGAGTTACTTGTGTCCTCCCTCCATTATTTCTCTTTGACCTTTCTATATTTTATTCTCAAATTTTCTGACCTCCAATATCAATGAGAAGCTCAATAGTAAGTGAGTAGCAAAATTAGAGAGATAGTGCTCAAGCTCAACTAGTGGGAAGTGTCGAGTTGACATGTGAGAAGTGATTTTATAGAAGACAAAGGTTGAATGGAGGGCTAAGATTTGATGTTGACTTTGGAAGGAAATGAATGGTGAGGATTGATTAGGGTTTCCCTCTCGAAAAAGGACAAGAGGAAATTTTAAATTTGAAAATATGATGAGCGTACCTACAAGAAGTTGGGTCCACATAGAGGGGAAGTCACGAGCAAAAAAAATAGGCACCCTAAATCTCTTCTAACATGAAAAATAGGCACCCTAATTCTAAATTTCAATGTAACCTTAAACATAGGTACTCTAATTCTAAACCTAACCCTAAACCTATTTATTATCATGATTCTAACCCTATGTCTAACCCAAACACTAACCCTTACCCTAAATTTAACCCCTAACTCTATTTTTTTTGTTTGGTAAGTGCTGCCATAGGGAGCAGCTCCCTTATATTAAATTTGAACCAAAGTCAAAAATTGGTGCATGTCCTTGCCACAAGGGGTGCTTAAATAGATGCATGCCCTTGCCACAAGGGGTGCAATTATGCTGGAAAATAAAAGACCACTATTCTAACCTAATGAGTGTGCCTTTAACACGCATCCATATTCTCTCCTTTCTTAGAGGATCTTAAAGTCATCAGATGCTTTTGATTTTATGAAGGAGTTTTCTTCCTCTTCACTGCTGTCCATGCTTGTTCTATTTTAGGGGGTTGCAAACTAAAGCTATTTTCTGCACTCATACTTTCACTCTTATTGCTGGTTGTTGGAGTGACTGATGATATCTCAAGGTTCTTGTGCTGAGAGGTAGTTCTCTTTGAGGGGGGTGGGGAGGTCTCCTTGGAGGCATGGTTTGGCACTTTATCAGTCATTATATCTTGATAATGATCTTGATCAATAATTAGGGAGGTGGAGTTCATAATCGAAACCATTTCTTAAAGAGTTGGAGAAGTGGCAACATCCTTCGCATTGGGCATAGAGAGATAACATAATGGCATGATTCCACCCCAACCCACCATGAGGATTTATGGATAGGGGCTACATTGTTCTTTTCAACTCGCCTTCCACATTGTGTGGTAGCATGTTCAGTAGCAAAACATATCTGACACCTGAAGGAGATTCTTTCATAATCTATTGGTTGGCACTAGTGCTTGTTGCCAACTTTAAGGAAGATCTCAGTTGGGAGATCCTTTGAGAAATCCATTTCAACGCAAAGACAAGAAAATGTTGAATTTTCATAATTAATTGCTTCTTTTGAAATGCCTCAGAATTTTCCCAAGCCATTTCCAATTGCCTTCAAATAATCAATTTCCTAAAACTGTAGGGGAAGGTAGGGTAGGCATACCCATAGAAATGTTGTAGAAAATGTCTCTATTCACAGATCAAACGAAGGGAACCACAGTTTCGTGCATAAGAAGTCACCTTGGAAGGTCCACAACCCTGTGTTGAGTATCATTTCTTTGTCTTCCATAGATTCAAATTCCAAAATGAAGAAACCTCTTACTCAGGGGTAAATACTAATTTCTTCTTCCATATATTCTTTCCAATTCAAGCTTATCCAGGAATGGAGATCATAGAGCTTTGGCCATACCTTCATAAATCTTCATATAAGGGCATGGACTTGTAGATATTCCTCTCTATCACTAGTAAAGTTGTCCAAACAAATCTCAGGACCAAGTGTTAAATGATGGATAGCGAAGGGGGGGTTTTGTGTTACACCACAATGAGGAGAGAGCTACTATGATATCAATGGCTTAGACCACCTAGCAACTGTGTGAATATTGGACAAACCAATGGCAACACTGCTCAGAGCTTTTTTAAAATTTAGGGCTATGTCCGAGGGTTGATTTTCACCAGAGAGAGGGTTTGGGGAAGTTTTTCTAGCCGTTGCACCCAAAATGAACCCACAAACCAATGCCTTTCTGCCATGTTCTAAATTCTAGAGAGGGAAAGAGTGCTTTTGCTCAAATTGGCGGGAGCATCCAAGTGAGGGTGCCAGAGACTTTTGTCCATCCAAAGCACCAAAATGAGTAGGGTTCGAAGGAGCAGGAGAAGACATTGTGGATTTTTATTTTTAACACCTATCTCTTATCATAAATATAATATATAATATAATTAGAATTAGAATTTTTATATAATATAATATATAATTTTAATTAATATATATTTAATTATAATTTTTATATATTATATAATGTTATATTGTATAATTGTTATACAAAACATTATGATAATAAATCTAACCTATATCATAATATTATATTATATAATTATAATAATCTTTAGATATATAATATAGTTAGAATTAAGCTTGCTAGTCCCATGCTACTAGTATACCTATATTTAAAAACTATAAGTTTTTTTGGAGAAATTGCTCTGAGAAGAATGAGGGTTTTTTTAATAGAAGGAGATAAAGGAGCAAAATATTTTTGTAGTTTGTTGAAAGCTAGAAACTCCAGAGAGGATATTGGACCTATAGTAGAAGATAGTGTGTGTTATAAAAGCAATGAGGAGATGAAGGAAGTGTTAAGATCCTTTTATCAAAAACTTTTTGCAGTTGAAGATGGAACCAAGGAATGTAGAGAGGCATAAAGTTTTTGCATAGCTATTTGCGCAAAAAAGTCATAGATGAAATGTGTATCAAGTTTAGAAAAGAAATTACTAAGGAAGAAATTATCAAACCGATAAGGACAATGGAAGATGGTAAGTCACTCAACATTGATGGTATTCAAATGGAATTTTATTACTGTAATGAAGAATGAATAGTTGATGACTTGTTGGAATTATATAAAGAGGCTATCTCTAAAGGAACTTTGGGGGAAGAAATTAATAAAGGAGTGATCAAACATAGAAAATTGGAGACCTATTACTCTGTTGAATGTATCCTATAAAATTATTGCTAAACTCTTTGCTATGAGACTTATTGATATCCTACCAGTCATTATTAGTCCCACATAGACATGCTTTATTAAAGGGAGACTCATCTTGGAGAATTTGATTACAAGTTGGTAAGCCCTGGATTGGGCAAAAAAGAGAGGGAAAAATGCAGGTATCGTATAATTAGATTTTGAAAAGGGATATGATAGAATTGAGTGGTCCTTTGTATTTATGATGCTAGAATCTTTGGACTTTCTTGAGGAATATTGTAATATGGTTAAAATGTTATTAATGAATTCCATTATACAAATTGACATTACTGGATCACTATCTAACCCCTTCAAATTGGAAGGGTCTATAAGGCAAGGTTTCCCTCTAGCCCTGCATTATAATTTGTCATTGCTTATGAAGCACTTTTTTATATCTTGAGAACAAAATTGATAGAAAAGGAGCTAAAAGGAATAACACTTCCTACCGTTGAATCACTACCACATATACATTTTGCTAATGATACAAAAAATTTCCCCATTCTAGAAGAGGATAATCTATTAAACTTTGTGAAAAGACTAATGATTTTCTATAAATCTATAAGAGATAAGCTGTCTTAATCAAAATTTGTTCTATTAAGCTAGAATTATAGTCCTCCTTTGTGGTTGGATGTTGTTCACTACCAATGGGAGAACTCAAACAAATTGGTGAGATTTCTTGGAATTCCATTTTCTGTTAATACCTCCTTGAAGGAAATGTGGGACTGGATCTGTATGAAAATTAATAAGAAGCTTAATATGTGGGACAAGAAATATCTATATATGGCTAGAAGGCTACAACTGTGTCAAAAAATTATTTTAGATTATTCCATTTACTATGCATCTTCTTGGTTGTTTGCAAGTTAACAACTCAATATCATCCAAAAGAGAATTAGATATTTTCTATGGTCTAATGGTATGGGTAATAAAAAAAGACATGATG
Organism: Cunninghamia lanceolata; assembly: GCA_027924645.1. Lineage (NCBI taxonomy): Eukaryota > Viridiplantae > Streptophyta > Pinopsida > Cupressales > Cupressaceae > Cunninghamia > Cunninghamia lanceolata. Next base: position 6,577,896 of record BSBN01000221.1, read on the forward strand.
TAGTATGGGAATGGTGATGCATGAATAAAAATATTTGTTGACTAGGGTTAAAAGATCTAAAAATCCAAGATGCTATACTACTAGCAAAATGGATTGTTAGAGAGTTTGAATGTTCTAAGCCTTGAAAAGTTTTAGTTGTTACCAATTTGAGAAAAGCAATACCAATAAAGGGAAAGACTGGTCAGGCCTAGGTCTTCATGAAATTGTGTTAGGAGACTTTAGAATCAAGCCCTTGGGGTTTGCTATGTTTGCCTCAATATGGAAAGCCTATGAATCCACTAAACCTTTCAATTGGAATAGAGGGGCCCTTGACTATAGTAAGAGGATGATATATAAGTAAAGAAACATCTAGTGGAATCTAAAATACAATGACAAGGCATTAGCCTTCTTGCAGGGATGCTCATCTAAAAGATGGTATAAATTGGGAATTGCATCATTTGAAAATATTATAAATAACAATTCTTTAAAAAGTTGCCATCAATTCAAGATGGAATATGGTATTTTGGATTCACAAAAAAGGACCTATGTAGTATTGAACAAATCTATCAAGAGCTATATGCAATAGAGCCTAATTTTGAAACGAGATAATTGGAAGGAAATCAGATGGAATGATGGTACAAATTTTGGAAAGAATGATTCCAAAGAAGTTATATAATCTGATGACTTAAAATCATGTAGATTTTATACACATTGATTATGTATGGAATGTCAGATTAGATTCCAATGAGTTATCAAAATTAATGTATGCTATTTGGTCTAATGTCAATGGACCAAAAAAAAAGATGCTTTAGGTGGTTGTTGTAATTAGAAAGGCTACCAATAGGGTCAGATAAAAACTTGTACCTATACCATAAAATGCTCAAAAATTGTGAACATGTTTTTTTATTATTTGTTATGGAGTGTTTTCTTAAGGTCTTTAAAAGGAGTGTTGTGTGGGTTATGTGTTACCAAAACTAATATTCTATGTGGATATGTTAGTAATACTGAACATAATGTTAATTTGTTTTGGATTTTGTCTACTACTAAGGTTTTGTGGTATTTGTGGAGGGAAACAAATAAAAGTGTACTAAGGAAGGGAAAAAATGCTTATTGGGTCCTTTTTGAGACTCACAACTTGGTTGATTTGTGTATAGGCTAAAACAACATTGATAATCCCCACTAAAAGATTCATGAAGGTTTTGGATGAAGGAACAACAACAGTCTACAGTACGGATATCCAGAGAGTAGAATTTTGGCCTCATGATTATAGAGTAGTGGATCGAAGCTTCCATAAGGAATATATGAAAGAACATAATAGGCACAATAAACAAAACTTAAATGAAGATAAAATAGAAGATGAAATGGGAGCAATGGAATATGTATGCCAAAACATTGACATTGAAAGAAATTGACTTAGAGTCTCACCAAAAATTGAAACTTTCAAAGAATGGGACTCGTTTGTTAAAAGTGATAACAAGAACCAAGCTAACCAAGTGATAGGGATGAACCAAACTCAATCTAATGCTGCAAAACTGTAACAAATGTGGATAGCACAACATAATTTGAACAAACAATCATAGTTGGATGCCACTAAATTACAAGATTAGAAAAATAAGGATTAAAATAGTCTACTGTAAAATTTATAAATAGGTATATGCTGTAAGATGTATTTTGGGTGAATGAGTGGCTCCCTTAACCACCCAATGTATTCTCTCTTTTTAGTATATCTTTACATATATATTAATTACATCAATGCATATTTAATCTACTTCTAAACTACGTAGAAACATTTCTCCATCATATTTGAGAATTTGAAACCATGCTAACATTCCATCACCACACAAATCACCGTGAAGAATTCAACAATGAGCTTGTATTGGTTTTGGAAATGCATTTTTTACAACAATTTCATGTCTCTTCAATGACTTTGAAAAGTCCCTTCTAATCTACCTCTACTCTAACAGCATCTACTCCTACTATTTGATTCCTATTCTCCTCCTCTAATAATCCTCCCTTACAAATGAGAGAAATGAGCCCTTTTATAGACATCAAAATTACATGAATGGCCAAGATCGATTTGAGAATCGATGTCCCAGATTTTGATAACAATGTAGTTTGTTACAAAATTTACTATCTTTAGAACATTGAATGTAGATGGATGATGTGACGGACTATGATTGGATCAATGTTGTGCACGTGTCACCTCAGCATCAAACAAACTAGTTTGATTTTCTTTGTGTTCATATTGCTCAGAATATTTTCCCAAATTTTGTCATCTTTTGGAGTAGTCTTCGAATCTAAATTTTCACCTCTAGAACTTAACCTCTTCGAACTTACAACTTGGGAATTTTGAATTTCCTCATGTTGTCTTTCCTGCAATTGTACTTTGGAATGTAATTCATGGATTGGTTGATGAACTTGCTCATTTCTCTCTGATAATCATATCTTCTTACGTAGGATGTCTTTATTCTAATTCTTACAGGAAGTAGGAGATATCTTTGTTCATGACTCCTTAAAGTGGATTTCATGATGGATGTCCCTCTTTGTCTGGCACATGGAATGGATGACTTCTGCAAGCGTAGAACTAGACCTTCTCCCTTCAGGTGATGACGTTGATGTATGACTTTCTCCATATGATGCAGTAAAATATTTGGAATTGGAATATCTAGAATGGGTTCTCCTCCATGTATGCCTTTGATGGCATCTTCTCCTTGGAATGATCTCCTAGCTCCTGCAAATCAATGCCTAGATTTGCTCTTAGAACTTGCTTTTGGATTTGCCATTTGTATATGATCTTCTATTTGCATTTCTAAGACATTTCTCTTTATGATTGCCTATCTCTCTTTTGCACTCATTGCTCACCTACATGAATACCTAGATATTAGCATAATAGAACAATGTATAAAAGACAAGCAAAAAAGACAAAGCTCACCGCACAATGCATGTGGGATAAAACAAATTTGCAATTCTACCTTGTTTATATCAATAGAAAATCGATAATGTGAGCTTTGTGAAAAAGAATGAAATTTTATCTATATCAATAATCCCAGTCCAATCTTACTTTTACTAGAATCTGCTCCCTAACATAGTGCCCAATTTGCAAGTGCAGATGATAATGACAATAAAATATCTCTATAAATGCCTTGGTTTCAAGTATTGCATGGCCGAATGAGTCTCAGATTCCTCTCATAACTAGTCATGTTTATTTTGTTGCAACAATTAGAATTTATGCACATCTGAATAAACCACAAGTTTTAAAGACCTCAAATAATAAGAAGACACCCCCTTTTGTGGTGGTACATAATACAACAAAATGCAAGCTACAAGTTTTGCTCAGATATACACCTAATGAAATGCCTGAGTGCTCGTAATATTTTTAGATATAGGCCTTTTGAGGGACTCTGTGAACTGCAAACCTCCATTTATAACATTCCTAAACAGAGTTTGAAGTCTCCTGCAGACATGCTAGACTATCGATTATGAAATCACCTATTGCCAATGTGGACACAGCATGCACAACTCTCCCTCAAAATAAACTTGAGTCACATCGACCACCATGTAAACAAATTTGAATGCAACCACCAGAACGTTGGTCCAGCCTACAGACCTGTCAGATTTGTCACATAATATCAATGACCAGATTCTAAGGAACGTGCTTGATGGCCCTTCTCTAGCTCTAATGCACTATACTATGTTTAGTATAAACCCCACTATTTTCAACATGATTTAAATGTGCCTAGATAGTCCCTCCATCTTCTGACATATAATTCTAAACTTAACACAAAGGGCTCAATGAGATACATGCGTCAGAGTGGCTCTTCAATAGCTTCATAATGTCAAAAGATATCAAACTCGACGTGTATGGAAGATGTGGATTGCACAATGGAGATGGGAAAACATTTTGGTGGACCATCCAATTTAGAGTATCTTCACGAATATTTGTTTAGGAGAATCCACCGTGCTGGATATGTATGATTTGCAAATATAAAGATCCTTGAGTGGGCCCAAGAACGCACCTTGGATTACCCCTGAGCGGACTTTATGATGATATCATGAAATAAGATTGAAGAAGTCTTACAAATGATACTAAAATGTTTGCCTATGCAAACATTTAGGACCATCATGGATTGAGAGGAAAAAAGAAGGCTTGCAAAGAGCATTGAAAAGTCCACTTGAGTAGATATTCAAACACATCTTGCATGCATATTGAATTGGACCCCTCATGGATGTTAAGACTGCAACATTGCATCGGATAAACAAAAGTCCGCCTAAGCAAACTACTAACAAAAGATTTGAAGTAGTCCCTTAAATGCTTGGTGAACTAATGCAGGTAAACATTTGGATGTTTCATGTATCTTGGAACTTTGCAATTCAATCTCATACCAATGCCTGAATGGATATTTGTGTGATACTTATCTCATGCCAATCACCGCTAGTGATGCATTATGGTAGAGTTTTTATTGCCTCATGCATCATTTGAAGCTCCTTGTATATTGCCCGATGACTAATGATATCCGCTTAAGAGGGCTTCCAATGCAGCTCTGCATAAATTAATGTCACAAGTGATTACATCTTAGCCCGAGCCTTTGTTACATGGTGCATAATCTTGGCTTAGCCTTTCAAACCCATCATCAACTCGGAGCCTCACCATCAATGCAAATTAAACATTTGCTCATTGTCTTCCTCAGACTTTTCTCCTCACAGGCACAGTAAGTTGAACACTTCACTTCCTGCCAACATCCTCACTTATGGGGGGGAATCCAAACGGGACCAAAACAAAAATGAAATAGTCAAGCCAAAAACTGAAGGGGGTCCTCATTCTTGATGGGACGGTGTTGTGGATACGTTAGAACATCTAGCGTCAATTTGAATAAATGTTCCTGAACATTTCAAAAATAAAGACCGAATCCAGACCCAAAAACTTCAAACAATTCCTTTAAAGTCATCAGCCAGTTAGGAAACACACTCAAAAGGGAAGAAGAATCATAAATTGGATGAAGACAATTCATAATTAAACATTTCCAAAACGGTGATTAATATAAAATCTCAAGTGCTCCAAATATAAACAAGAATCACAACTTTAAAATTCCTACGTACACCCACATATTAGGTCAAATAGACATGAAAACTTGATCAAGGCATCAAAATCAAAAGCTTAGGACAACCATTCACATCTCAAAGATCCAAGTGTGTGATATTGAGTTCATTCCCATCCGTCAGCAACTAAGATCACCTCAGTTCCTCCGCATTAAGCTATGTGATTAGTACACACCTCATGAACTACCTGGACATGGCCTTGCTGCCAGCGAGCATCTATAGCCCCAATAGGTTTGTCTCATAATTCCACTCGAGCAGAGCCCTATTGTCAGTCAGGCATCCATAGCCTCAGTAAAGATTACTCGATTGTCCATCTAACTAAGTTATAGTGTGTGATTGTGATTTTCTTTTCACTTCTTTTTTCTTTTCTTTCTTTTTTATTTTCAACAAGCTTATATTTGGTAGACTACAATGCAGTACCGCTATGTGATAACTCAGCTACTTGGGTGTGGACTTATGATGGCAGCAAAGGTGGACCATTAGATTTTTCACTTAATGCGAGATCACAAAGATTCACTTAGGTACCTCTAGATTTTTAAAGTGTGAAAAGATATAAGATCTCAAAATAGTTCAAGTCATTCTAAACAGTCAATTTATCTTCCAAGAATGAGCAACATGCTATTCAAACACTAACAATGGAATCCAAAATGAATCCATCCATCTGATGCAAGTTTCTCGAAGGAAAACTAAGAGGTTAATAAATAGATTAAGATTTGGCATTTTAAACATTATAATCAGAAGATGTCAGTGTCAAGACACAATATACGATTCCCTTCCGAGTCAAGTACAAATCATAACTAGTTGATAAAGCTAAATAAAATCATCCTCATATTCCAAAGAATTTCATGAGAATTTATCAATGAAATGAACTAACACTTGATAAGAATCAGGCCAAATGTGCTTAAAGGATAACATCACTTATTTCACCAATAGGAAACCCACGAAATCAAACCTAAACTAAAGCAACAACCTAAACTATGGAAAGCAAACTAAACTATGAAACAACTAATCTAAAGCAACATAAAAGAAAACCTACTCTAAGCAAGATATGTACAAAGAGCAAACATGACTCAGAAGACCCAAATATATACAAGACCTCGAATGATTTCTCAAAATGAAAAGTAGTAATAAAGCAAATGTGATGGTTCAGATTTTGCCAAATTTGTCCTTAAACTTAGAAATATATTCTCTCACAACACAATCATCAAATTTTGTTAAAATCTTGCACAAAATCAGCAGTTGTGGCAACTCATTTGGACCGTGATTAATCCATATGCAGGTTATTTTTCCAAAATTTCCATAATCAAATTCATACTCTTCAAATTCACAATTTGGAAATTCATGATCTTTGTCATTAAAAGAAAGGAGAGATACAACTTGATGGTCTTCATCCTGAAGTGGAAATTTATGTTTGTCGCCTACCAATATGTTCGGAGGTCGAAGTTGGTGATGAATCATCTAACTCACATCCGCGACATGCAAATCAACATTATAATCAATAGTGGGCATATCAAAATGAAAAGGTGAAAATAATTGAAAATTAGAATCATGGAACGTTTCACTTGTAAATTCATCTTGGATTTTCAACAATGGGCCTAGCATCAATTTGAATTGCCTTATATATTTGGCCTCCATTTCTTCAACTTGTTCATTTTGGCATAGCTTTGACTGTACTTCATCTATGAGAGCGTCGAGCGCCCCTTTGAATTGCACTTGATTGTCAGGCTTGTGAATGATGGCTTGTAGCATATCTTCATGATTACCATCTCTTTCAAGGATTCTTGAAACCTCTTGCAATTCACTCTTAATAATCTCTTCTAGTAACATGAATGAGTATGTAGCAAGAAATTCTTCTTCTTGTAATGAACTTGATTCACTTTCTTCTTTGATGGAGGAATCAACATCTTGTTTAGTACTTATCTTTATTCGAACATCAACTTTTTTAGCAGGTGGTTCATTCTTACTTGGAAGAAGGTATGCAAATGGACCTTCCACTTGATTATCAAGTTCACTTGTGCTATCTTCATTAGTAAATAGAATGGGAACATCTTCTTCTTTGGGTGGTGAATTAATTTCTTGACGACATTTGCTCCACAAGTCGTCTAATCTCAATTGTACTTTGGATTTTTCTTCCAACCTTAATTCTTCCTTCACTTGATGAAAAACTTCCTAACAGGATGAACACATGAGTTATGAATGAGTGGTGTTGTGAACCCTGCACCAACCACCTGGAATCAACATCTCTTCTGTGGACAGGTCCTTCTCAATACTTAGTCTCTTCTTGATCATTTCCTTAAAACTTATGAAGAACTCTCTTTCATCAAACAAGGCATTGGGAACCACCTTCGTAAAAACAATTGGCTCATGTACATGTGAGAAATAAATTTTTTCTTGCAATGCTAATTCTATCCTTGATAAGAACATTAGGCAATATAGCTCCTCATGTCCATTGGTCTCGTGAATTCTGCATCCCTTCCTTGATGTGAAGTTGTCCAAACTCTTAGGATGGAGTTGTGCATTCAAAGTCCACCAAAGTTGAAGAACATCACCTTGAGGATGATCATATTGCTGCCCACAACCATGAAACTACTTCACATATGCTGAGAAATCCATCCTTGTGTTTGGTATTTTCAATTTTTTTTACTTTTTTTTTTGAAGTTTTATGCTTTTTTGTATTTTTTGGCATAAGAGAGATCTTGGAAATCTTGAATTTGTCTTTGAAAACTCACTTTTGTTCTAATTCCACAATTCGGGGTTCATTCATGTACTTGGAGTGAAAGAAGCAATACAGTTCCTGTTCATGTCCTTTTATCCTGAGTTGAGATATATGAAATTCTTCGTTTTGGCCTCCTTGCTGAATTTTGTCGAGTAGTATAATAGATCAACACCAGAATATCTTTTATATGCTTGGAATAAATGTAGGAATCTGTTGTTGGCCCTCCTTCTAGAGCCAATTTTGTTGATGTGTTTTTTATGCACATGCAAACTCAGAATAAAATACTGAAGTATTCTATCCTCTCTTGAACAAAGTCTCTCAAAGGCTAAACAATGTGATTCAATGAGACAACTCCAAGGTTACAGATGTCAGGTCTTGACTTGCAATGGATAGACTCAGTAGTTGATGTGATTTGCTGAAAACTCACAAAGGGACTTACACTGCATTGACTCCGTATTCCAATGAAATGTGTTTTTCTCCTTGTGAAATGGAACTTCTTCTAACCAGCTACGAAAAGAAAATGTAAAAGGACAAGGGTTTAGAAAACTATACTAAGGACAATGATATAATGAAACATGCTAGGATAGAAAAATTCCTCATGAAACTTGACTCCATTTCGCCATGAGAATGAACAACTACACAAAGCAGGTGTAATCTTCTAAAGAAACTCAAGGATTTTCATATTGTAAACCTCCATCCAAACACACATAGTTGGCACAGATTAAACAAGCATTCACAACTGAACTAAAGCAAATGAAGGTTCAGTCTAACTTTACAAAGTGGGTTGCCTTTGACAATCCACGAAAAGTATGAACCAGAAGAATTCATCAAATATTTTTACATATATTCATTACATCAATGCATTTTTAATCTACTTCTAAACTACTTAGAAACATTTCTCCATCATATTTGAGAATTTGAAACCATGCTAACATTCCATCACCACACAAATCAACATGAAGCATTCAACAGTGAGCTTGTATTGGTTTTGGAAATGTATTTTTTACAACAATTTCATGTCTCTTCAATGACTTCAAAAAGTCCCTTCTAATCTACCTCTACTCTAACAGCATCTACTCCTATTGCTCGATTCCTATTCTCCTCCTCTAATAATCCTCCCTTACAAATGAGAGAAATGAGCCCTTTTATAGACCTCAAAATTACATGAATGGCCAAGATCGATTTGAGAATCAAGGCAATTTCTTACAAAATTTACTATCTTTAGAACATTGAATGCAGATGGATGATGTGGTAGACTGTGACTGGATCAATGTTGTGCATGTGCCACCTCAGCATCAAAGAAACTAGTTTGATTTTCTTTGTGTTCATATTGCTCATAATATTTTCCCAAATTTTGTCATCTTTTGGAGTAGTCTTCAAATCTGAATTTTCACCTCTAGAACTTAACCTCTCCAAACTTGTGACTTGGGAATTTTGAATTTCCTCATGTTGTCTTTCCTGCAATTGTACTTTTGAATGTAATTCATGGATTGGTTGATGAACTTGCTCATTTCTCTCTGATAATCTTGTCTTCTTCTGTAGGATGTCTTTATTCTAATTCTTGCAGGAAGTAGGAGATATCTTTGTTCATGACTCCTTAAAGTGGATTTCATGATGGATGTCCCTCTTTGTCTGGCACATGGAATGGATGACTTCTACAAGAGTAGAGCTGGACCTTCTCCCTTCAGGTGATGACCTTGATGTATGACTTTCTCCATATGCTGGAGTAAAATATTTGGAATTGGAATATCTAGAATGGGTTCTCCTCCATGTATGCCTTCGATGGTATCTTCTCCTTGGAATGATCTCCTAGCTCCTTCAAATCAACACCTAGATCTGCTCTTAGAACTTGCTTTTGGATTTGCCTTTTTCATATGATCTTCTATTTGCATTTCTAAGTTAGTTGTCTTTATGATTTCCTATCTCTCTTTCACACTCATTACTCACCTACATGAATACCCAGATATTAGAATAATAGGACAATGTATAAAAGATAAGTGAAAAAGATAAAGCTCACCACACAATGCATGCGGGATAAAACAAATTCACAATTCTACCTTGTTTATATCAATAGAAAATTGATCATTTGAGCTTTGTGAAAAAGAATGAAATTTGACCTATATCAATAATCCCAGTCCAATCTTGCTTTCACTAGAATCTACTCCCTAACACAGTGCCCAATGTGCAAGTGTAGATGATAATGACAATAAAATCTCTTTATAAATGCCTTGGTTTCAAGTATTGCATGGCTGAATGAGTCTCAGATTCTTCTCATAACCAGTTGTGTTTATTTTATTACAACAATTAGAATTTATGCACATCTGAATAAACCACAAGTTCTAAAGACCTCAAATGATAAGCAAACACCCCCTTTTGTGGTGGCACACAATTCAACAGAATGCAAGATACAAGTTTTGCTTAGATATATGCCTAATGAAATGCCTGAGTGCTCACAATATTTTTAGATACAGGCCCTTGAGGGACTCCGTGAACTACAAACCTCCATTTATAACATTCCTAAACAGAGTTTGAAGTCTCCTGCAGACATGCTAGACTGTTGATTATGAAATCACCTATTGCTAATGTGGACACAACATGCACAACTCTCCCTCAAAATGAACTTGAGTCATATTGACCACCGTGTAAACAAATTTGAATGCAACCACCGCAACATTGGTCTAGCCTGCGGACCCGTTAGATTTGTCACATAATATCAATGACCAGATTCTATGGAACGTGCTTGATGGCCCTTCTCTAGCTCTAATGCACTATACTATGTTTAGCATAAACCCCACTATTTCTAACATGATTTGAATTTAGTCCCTCCATCTTCTGACATATAATTCTAAACTTAGCACAAATGGCTCAACCACATACATACGTTAGAGTGGCTCTTCAATAGCTTTGTAATGTCAAAAGATATCAAACCTGACGTGTGTGGAAGATGTGGATTTCATAATGGAGATGGGAAAACATTTTGGTGGACCATTTGATTTAGAGTATCGTCACAAATATTTGTTTAGGAGAATCCACTGTGCTAGATATGTATGATTTGCAAATATAAAGATCCTTGAGCGGGCCCGAGATAGCACCATGGATTACCCCTGAGTGGACTTTATGATGATATCATGAAATAAGATTGAAGAAGTCTTACAAATGATACTAAAATGTCTGCCTAAGCAGACATTTAGGACCATCGTGGATTGAGAGGAAAAAAGAAGGTTTGCAAAGAGCACCAAAAAGTCCGCTTCAGTGGATATTCAAACACATCTTGCATGCATATTGAATTGGAACCCTCATGGATGTTAAGACTGGAACATTGCATCGGATTAACAAAAGTCCGCTTGAGAAAACTATTAACACAAGATTTGAAGCGGTCCCTTGAATGCTTGGTGAACTAACACGGGCGGACATTTGGATGTTTCATGTATTTTGGAACTTTGCAATTCAATCTCAAACTAACGCCTAAATGGATATTTGTGCGACACTTATCTCATGTCAATCACCACTAGTGATGCATTATGGTAGAGTTTTTATTGCCTCGTGCATCATTTGAAGTTCCTTGTATATTTCCCGATGACTAATGATATCCGCTTAGGTGGGCTTCCAATGCAGCTCTGCATAAATTAATGTCACAAGTGATTATGTCTTAGCCCGAGCCTTTGTTACATGGTACATAATCTTGGCTTAGCCTTTCAAACCCATCATCAACTCTGAGCCTCACCATTAATGCAAATTAAATATTTGCTCATTGTCTTCCTCAAAATTTTCTCCTCATAGGCGCACTAAGTTGAACACTTCACTTCCTCCCAACATCCTCACTTATGGGGGGAAATCCGAATGGGACAAAAACAAAAATGAAATAGTCAAGCCAAAAACTGAAGCGGGTCCCCATTCTTGATGGGGCGGTGTTGTGGATTCGTCACAACAAGTAGGTATAAACTAATTCTTCAACTTTATCACCATTCTATCCCATTTTATGATCTTTTCTTTTTCTCTTTTGTTTCTATCTGACTGAACTTCTTTCCACCAAATAGTAGCATGTCGTTTCAACATAGTCTTTGCAAATCTCACCTTCTCTAAATCTTCAATTTCTTCATATTCAAAGTATTCTTCTAAGTCATTTATCAAATCAATCAGCTCCTTCATATTCAAATTTCCAGTGTAGTTTGGTACATCCACTCTAAGTCTCTTTCCAATATTTGAAATAGCTCTCAACATCTTCACTTGATCTAGTTCTTCTTCTTCTTCTAGGGTTTCTTCATTTTGACCAATAGAATGAAATTCTTCATCATCACTTTTAACATTAGGTCTTGGTGTTAATCCTCTTGTTCTATCTTCTTCAATAGAATCCAATCAAACTCATATTATTTTCATCATCTCATCTATTCTTCCAACCATAGTACCAATAGCAGGTATTCTCTTTGGTAGAATCTCTTCCTAGGATCAAGTGTAAACTACCTCAAATTCTACGATCTGGCTACAAGGTGACAACTGTCTCATAATCGATGATTGGTTGACCAACACAAGTAGGCTTCCTTAGTTCAGCGATCTGCTCACAATAAGATCTTATGCAATACCTTCACAACTTCACACTCTAAAGGACTCAAACTTGGCTCTGATACCACTTGGTGTAGTCATGGTTAGGAGGGTCCACAAAGTGAACAATCCAAGCTATGCAACAAGAGTAAACACAATGGAAGAAACTCAATTATAGGATGTAAATGCAGATTCAAATATTCTATATATCATAGATTTAAAATGTTAACATGCCACCAACATGTGGGCTTATAGAATAAAGCTCATAGGCTTGATTATACTACAAAATGATATGGCAATCAAGCACCTTCTTCTCAAAGAATTTGAACTATCTATCTCATGAATTATCTAACTTATGATGAAATATTGATGAATTAATTTCCTATGCATCTATTACATGTATATATATCATCTTCAAGCTCCTAGATTCCTGCACGTCAGCCAAGAAAGAAGTTACATTCTCTAATGAAGGTGTAACATGTAGAATAGATAAGTCAGACATAAGCAACTAATACTCCTCCACAAATGAATAAAACAAGGTGTGCATCTCAAGAGAGGTCAACCATGGCCCAAACAACATTAAATGATGTTTAATTTAACTCTACAAAGCATGGAAGTGCTCTAGAATCCTTCTCCTTTAACTAACTATCTAAGACTATCTTTGTGCTATGTTCTGAGAAAATAGTTAATCTTCTTAAAGTGATATCTTTCTAAAATTATCCAAATGAGCTGAATTTTGGATATGATGTGCATGATGATGTTTAGATGCTAAGTCCTAATCCACAAGCTCTAAAATGATAATGTAGAAAAATGAAATATAAAATGTTGAAACTATTACCGACTGAACTGTTGATGCATAAATCTATGGGTTTAATCCAATAGCAACATGGGAAGTTTCAGGGATGTGGGATTGACCCCAAAAATAACCTCCAGATTTTAAGGAAGCTATCTCTTCCATTTTTAGTGGGGGTTTGGGAAAAAGGTTAGAAGGAAAATGAGATTTGTAGAAATAAATTCCTAAATCTAAGGCGATATGCCAGATTAAAATGACTACCAGTTGCATAGTTTTTAAACCTTGAAAGATCTAACTGGAAGATTAAAGAGCAGAGATACATGATTAAACCTAGTTTGTAAACATATTAAACAAAGGAAAAAGAAACAAAGAGATTAGAAATCAGAAAGAGAGACACCCAGGTATGCATAGAATGATATTTCTCATTATTTTAATAATAACAAATTACATAGGATGAAATAGCACAAAATAAAATGTCACATCCTCTTAGAAGAAAGAACTACTAAGGCAAAAGAAAATATCTACTGCTGCTCTAAAACTCTCCGATCTAAAAATATGTGGAACTCTGTATATCCCTCAAACTCTATTTCAAATCTGCATTTTATAAGCCCATAAAATGAAAGAAAACCTCGAAGATCATCTCAACTGCTTAGAAAATCTCTGTAACTACCCATAAAATCTGACACAAAATCTAGCAATGATTCTGGAAAATACAACTGAACTAGTTGTTCCATTTTTCTCCATGGCTAAAAAAATTATTTCTCTTTGCTTATCTTTGGCCTACATGAGAAAATACATTCCCTCGTTCTCCATTTTTCTATTGTGTAAGAAATAAAGTGGCGTTCGTTTGATTTTAGAGCTGAATCATATGTTTCTTTACATAAAGCATAAGAGAGTCATAAAATATAATAGAGCATTTTCTTTGTGCTCTTGTTGTAGCTTGCTTTTTACAATGGGACCCACCTTTATTTATAGAAACTTGTTTATCTTTACTCCCGTGAGGCCAAATGAGAGTCCTTAATATTTGAAACTACAATAAAGCATTTAGCTTTATGAAAGGGGCCCATCGCATTTATAGAAACTTAATATTTTAATAAAAGACATATCTTCTTTTAAACCTCCTATGAAACACTTGTATTAATAAAATAAAATGAAACATTTAATCTTTCTCTTCTTGGGCTCAACCACATGGTTGCATCCATACTTTCCTTTGTCTCTCCTTGCAGCGCTTGAGCCACTTGACACCCTCCGGGAGTCTCTTTAGAAACTTTTATTGTTGCTCCTCTTTTATTCATGGTGAGGAGTAAGAATCAAATTTTAATAAAGCTTTCACTTTATTATTTGCTGCAACCCACATCATTAAAATGATACTTAATCATATTTAAATCTTCCTTTATCTCCTGTGCTACAAATGAGACCTTATGCATTTATTAAAATAAGGCATTTTAATTTTATGAAGAGAGGGCCCACTGCATCAAAAGAAACTCAATATTTTAATAAAAGACTTAGCCTCTCTAAAGATTCACATGACTCCCATAGAATTTTTATAAAATGAAATAAAACATTTTATTTTTCTCTCTTTGGGCTCAAGCATGTGGTGGACTCCGCTCATCTTTATTTGTCCTCAACTTCCACAGCTTCCACGTGGTGGTTTCTGCTGGTCCCTTAAGCTACTCTCTCTTTGCATTCGCTTCGAACACATGGTGACCTCCAATGCTTGCCTTTGCTTTTTTTTCTTAGGTTTCTTTTGATGATAGCATGTCCCATTACTAATCACTTGAGCATTTAAAATGAAAACTGTGTGTTCTTTATGAATATGGCTGAGCATTGAATTTTTGATATAGTGTAAAAATAATTTCACCAGTTCTTGGCAACTGGATGGGAAAATAGGCTTGCCTATTTGAATATCAAAATATTTGGTTTTATAGATTAGTGCCTTATTTATTGGGCAATGGAGTCAAATGTTTGAAACTAAAACATCCAACTGAAAATAGAGTGGGTCCTAGACTATGTGCCACGATAACTGATACAAGCTACCCAGAAACATCATTGAAGCTAAAACTGAAGCACTACTAAACAAAATGTCTCTCATAACTGAAACCAATACTGATAACCACTGAAAATGACCATTAAATTTGAAACATGCCTGAACCATAGAAACTAACCATTAAATTTGAAACATGGCTGAACCATAGAAACTAACCATTATGAACTATATCACAAGAGCTCTTTTGCAGCAAAGACTTATTGAAAACAAAACAACTAAAATATGAAAACTAATACTACTGTTGTAACTTATTTTGAAAACTAAAACTAAAATACTGGCAATTGAAACACACAGGGACATGCCCATTCACCGGAATGGAGAAATAACTACCCAATCTGATGATATCGCTCTAGTGGCTCCACATTGCACTGAGAATTGTCCAAACAAAATGCATGAAGAAAAAATAACCAGAATTTGTACCTTTTCACCTTCCTGCATTCCAAAGGTTCAGCATTTGCACGAAAATAATAGCCAGGCTGATATGTATGCTGTACTTTCTTGAGTCGAGGGTGGGAAGGGAAAATTAAGTGATGAAGTTCACATCTTTGCTTATGTGTGAAAGCATTTATGATCTTGGGCTTCTTAATGACTTCTCCTGATTGCACTTCTGTATGCCCATAATCCATATTGGCTGCAAACTCTAGTTGGAAGGTGATAGAGTTGGCAAGAACTGTCTTGAATCTGATTGGCACTTCTTCTTGAATGAAGAATGGAGTATGATGAGACTCTATGTTCAAATCTTAGCCACTTATGTCTCCTAGTACATCATTCTCATGGGGGCCACTTTTTGTTTCATCATGATTACCCAATTTTTAACAGAAATCCTCTAGATCATCCCAAAAGGAATCATTCTTAGACTCATCTTCACCTTTTTGCGCAAGTAGACCTACCTTTTGTTTTTCTACAAACTGAGGCAAAGAATTTATATATTATGATGAATAGTACTTTTTAGATTCTAGAATGAAGCCATTGTCATCTGTCTCATCTTCCTTTTCATGTGACAGTGCCCTTGAATCATCTCCTTCAAGATGTAAAAAATTCTGACAGAAAGATTGCCCCTCATTTGTAGACTTGGCAGTAACTTCTTTTGCAACTTTTGCTTCTAGATGTGTGAACTGTGGATCATGTCCTACCCAGTACCTTTTAGCTTCAAAGCACCTCTTGAAGTACTTTTCATTTTCTAGAATTTGTAATTCATAAGCAATTTCTAGATTTCTTTTATCAATTAACTGAGTTTCTGAGTTACATGTTGCCATAGGTGCATGATGGTGATAACCAGAAGGACATTCTGAATAGATATGAGCCACCTTCTTGCTTGCATTTTGATCTTTTATAGTCAAATATTCTTTAATGTCAAAATGACAAAGAACTTGACCTATGGCTATTATTGGCTGATTTGTAGCTTCAGAGGTTTGTACAATATAATTTTCAAAATGATTGGGTCTATGTTGAGCTTGAGGGAGGATCTCTTCAATAAACTAGTTAGATTGATATTGCTATTCACACAGACTTTGAGGCATGAAATAGGGATCAACCTGATACAGGGTTTGACCTTTTAGCTCATTAAGCTCCTAGGCAAAAGATTTTAAGAGTTCTTTTACCTCCATCATATCCTTATGATTTGATGAATCAGTAGGGAGGGTGGGTGGACTACAATTTATATGCACTTGGCTATAAGAAAGAGCCTAAGATAGGTAATTTGTATATGGCATCAAAGGTGTTAAAGGAAAAGGAGGAAGTTTATCAGCTTCAATGAGATTATTTTCAGCTATAATAGCCAAATCATATGATTGGGGAAGAGTATCACCTCCTAGGGCTTGTATCATGACAGATATTTCAAGGTCTAAAGCCTTTAAATAATAAAGAAATGCAAAGACTGGAGGAGGCCTCATGTCAATAGAAAATTTCTTCCATACCTTGTCAAATCTTGAATTGAAGTCATGTATGGGCTCCATAGGATGTCTCTTGATGGTGATGAGATTCTGGGTAAGAGTGCCAACATCTGTCCTCTCTTTGAATTGATCGTAGATGAGTCTACTAAGCTATTCCCATCCAGTGATTGAACCAGGTGTCAAAGTTCTGTACCATTCGTTTTCTTTGACCTTGAGAGAAGATGCAAGCAACAAGAGGGCATGATTCTTAGTTGTGACATTGTGAATGGGGCATAAACTGGCTACATCTTGAATATAATCTACATGAGAAATTGAGCCATCTCCAAGAAAGTGAGGTAGTGCCTTCCATGCTATGTAGGAACTTGACCCTACTGTTGAAGAACAAAAGGACTTGAATCCTAAGTCACAAAGGGTAGATCCCTTTGAATATTTAGATGCACATAGATACTAGGTGCTGCCATGGTCAACAAAAGAAAAGACCTAAGAGAGAACCCTTAGTAGAGTTGCCAGATGGATGATTCATGCTCCTATAAATAGATACTTCTGTGATTTTTCATTAAAACCACATAATACAGGGCAAAGATTCAGTGAAAACAAAGACCCAAGTCTTTGCTTCCAGTCCCATTGGACATGCCAAAAACTTTTGATGCATAAATCTATGGGTTTAATCCAGCAGCAACATGGGAATTTTCAGGGATGTACAATTGACCCCAGAAACAACCTCTATATTTTAAGGAAGCTGACTCTTCCATTTTCAGTGGGAGTTTGTGAAAAAGGTTAGAAGGAAAATGAGATTTACAGAAATAAATGCCTAAATCTAAGGTGATACGTCAGATTAAAATGACTACCCAGTTGCATAGTGTTTAAACCTTAACAAATCTAACTAGAAGATTAAGGAGCAAAGATGTATAATTAAACCTAGTTTGTAAATAGATTAAACAAAGGCAAAAGAAATAGAGAGATTGGAAACCAAAAATAGAGACACCTAGGTATGCACAGAATGATATTTCTCATTATTTGAATAATAACAAATTACAGAGGCTGAAATAGCACAAAATAAAATGTCACATCCTCGTGGAAGAAAGAACTACTAAGGCAAAAGAAAGTATCTATTGCTGCTCTACAACTCTCTGATCTAAGAATATGTGGAACTTTGTATATTCCATCTGCATTTTATAAGCCCAGAAAATGAAAGAAAACCTCAAAGATCTCCTCGACTGCTCAGAAAATCTCTGTAACTACCCATAAAATCTAGCAATGATTCCAACAAATGCAATTGAACTAATTGTTTCATTTTCCTCCATGGGTAAAAATAAATATCTTTGTTTTCTTTATCTTTTGCCTACGTGAGAAAATACCTTCCCTTGTTCTCCATTTTGCTCCATTTTGCTACTGTGTAAAAAATAAAGTGGTTGCCATTTTATTTTAGGGTTGAATCATATGTTTCTTTACATAAAGCATAAGAGAATCATAAAATATAATAGAGAATTTGCTTTGTCCTCCTGTTGTAGCTTTCTTTTAAAAATGGGACCCACTTTTATTTATAGAAAGTTATTTATCTTTACTCCCATGAGGCCAAATGAGAGTCCTTAATATTTGAAACTACAATAAAGCATTTAGCTTTATGAAAGGGGCCCACCGCAATTATAGAAACTTAATATTTTAATAAGAGACATAGGTTCTTTTAAAACTCTCGTGAAACACTTGCATTAATAAAATAAAATAAAACATTTAATCTTCCTCTTCTCGGGCTCAACCACGTGGTTGCATAATGCTTTCCTTTACCTCTCCTTGCAGCACTTGAGCCACTTGGCACCCTCCGAGAGTCTCTTTAGAAGCTTTTTAGAAGCTTTTATTGTTGCTCCTCTTTTATTCATGGTGAGGAGTAAGAATCAAATTTTAATAAAGCTTTCACTTTATTATTTGCTGCAACCCACATCACTAAAATGATACTTAATCATATTTAAATCTACCTTTATCTTATGTGCTACAAATGAGACCTTATGCATTTATTAAAATAAGACATTATAATTTTATGAATAGAGGGCCCACCGCATCAAAATAAACTCAATATTTTAATAAAAGACTTAGCCTCTCTAAAGATTCACATGACTCCCATAGAATTTTTATAAAATGAAATAAAACATTTTATTTTTCTTTCTTCTGGCTCAACCACGTGGTGGACTCCCCTCAACTTTATTTTTTCTCAACTCCCACAGCGTCCATCTTTATTTTTCCTTAACTCCCGCAACTTCTACGTGGTGGCTTCTGGTGGTCCCTTGAGCCGCTCTCTCTTTGCATTCTCTTGGGACATGTGGTTGCCTCTGATGCTTGCCTTTGCTTCTTTTTAGGTTGTTTTTGATGATGGCCTGTTCCATTACTAATAACTTGAGCATTTAAAATAAAATTTGTGTCTTCTTTATGAATATGGTTTAGCATTGAATTTTTGAAATGGTATAAAAAATTTGTCACAATGAACTAAACTGAAAATGAACTAGAAAATGAAAGAAAACCAAAAAAATGCAAATATTTTTTATTGATGCAAGATTGCTCTACAACCTAGGATGCTCCTACAACAAGACCCTTGGAAGAATAATATTATATGCTCTATTTTGTTCTTTTATATTGACTGGAATTCAATAAAAATCAATGTTAGGCAAGAAATATAACAAGGGTACACAGATTAGGGCATGTAATTAGAAAAATCTTCATTACAATTAAATTATGTTTTAGAAGAATACTTAACCAATATAAAAATAGAATCATAAAAACTATTACACTTTTAATTGATGGGAACATCACATCTATCCTTAATTTTGATTGACATTCTTTGCATAGCATAATCCACGTTGGTTTGATTCAATTTACTTTGATCACGAAGAGTTGCTCCATTAGAAAATAGATAGGGTTAGAGTTAAAATTAGGGTTACTGAATTAGGGTAAGCATTAGAGTTACAATTAGGGTTAGGGTTAGAGTTAGGGTTAGAATTCCACTTTGGCTAGGGATAAAATCACAATTAAAATTACGATTAAGGTAGGGGTTAGAATTATGGTTATATGTGACACCCCACTAGGAAACCCCAGAGGAGCATGGTTTAGATTTCTGAGTTGGAACAGGGCTTTGCTTTCTTAGGCATCATTGTGTTATAGATCTAGCAACAGTAGATGTCCGCATTTTACAGATTTCTATCTCATCAAGGGAAAATTTTAGGTAACTATTTTATCTTTGAGATTGGTTTGTATAGCATCTAGTCGGGGTTAATTGGGTTTTGTGGCTTATTGTAACTGAGGGATGGATGCTTTATCCCGTGCTCTTAAATGCTTGATGTTACTTATGTCTATAACAAAATTTAATGCAACTCATGTGTTAGTAGCAATACTCCTGTGCAGTAATTTTGAATACAGTATTTATTTTATCTGCAAAAGAGAAATGAGCAAATTTGAGTGTCTGAAAAAAAAAGAGAAGAAAACTATATCTTGATTTCCCTCTACTTGTATTCATGATGCATGATAACTAAATCAGAGAGTGGTTGTTGAAACAAAGAATTTAGTTTGCATTATTTTTTAGCATTAGGGCATAGTATAGTAAAGAAGAGAGTGGATAACATCAAGAAAATATATAATTTTGTCTGGTTTATTTGATAGTGTAGGAAGTTAAAAAATTGTTGTCTAAACAGGAAATATTTAAACTATGTTTTTCCTTTGAGGAAATGTTTCTTTTCTGTTTCCTTCACCATAAAATAAGAGTAGTATAATTGCAAAATGCAGTACCATCCAAAAGGCTGCCTCAAGGATTTGATATTAACTAGGTGTTCAATACACAATTCCAACAAATCAAGATCTTCTCTATCTGCCTTCTCCGTGTGTTGTTCTTCTTGCTGTTCTTTAAGGTGCTTCATTCAAATTTAGGGTTTTTGACTATGAAAATCTTAAACTTCAATAAAATACACACGAGAACAGCAAGGAAAAAATTACAGGCAGATAGAGAAGATCTGACAAACAATGGACGATTTGGAGATTTTTTCTTATTACTGTTTCTTAATTCTGAAGATTGTTCGCTGCAGGGGGAAGAATGTGCCCTAGTCATGGTCACTATCCAAGAAAAGCAAAAAAAACCTGCATAATGTTTAACATAATCTGTATGCTATGAGAATTGAGATTTACATATGGTGAATGAGATTTTTAAAGGACTAGGGTTATTTATTCCAGACGAAACTAGGGTTTTCGCCGAGTTTTAGATGCAGACATATATACACAGCTGTCTGCTGTACCTACAAAAAAGAAAATCCTTCACCCCCATCCAACACGTCTGTTGTGCATTTAATGCGTGGGGCTGCTAGAATCCTGGGAAAAGCAGCTTCTCACTACAGGAATTATCTGACAATTCTTCGCAAGCCACCGCCCTTCCAAAAAATCTATGCGAATTAAACTTTGACCCTCTGGCAGACAAACGCCTAACTCTATCATGATATTATCGTTGTTATGATTATTATAATTGGCGATATTTTAATACAAGCTGACATGTCTCAAAAATAGCATCATCGAGGAATTATCTATGATCAGACACGCGATATTTTAATACAAGCACCAAATTTACCATAAGGCCCATTACATAACCTATTGTTTATGATATTTTATATCTAAGAACGGATAAATCCGTAGATTTTGGCTTGAATTTTACCCCATAAAACAGGAGCTTAAAAATGGTAAGTATAACTCTCCAATTTTACCCCATAAAATAGGAGATTAAAGATGGTAAGTATAACTTCCACTTAAGTAACCAAAGCAGAGCTAAAGTGACTTAACTATAAATATCTTTCCATATTTTTCATCTTAGTTTTCTTTTATTCCTATAATTGTTTCCATATATTGTCCTTATTTTCTTTTATTCATATAATCAGTAAGGTTTCATATAGATACATTCCTTTATATTTATGCATGTATTTTTTTCTCTCTCTCTCTCTCTCACACACACATATATATATATATATGTTCTTACTTTTTATAAACTTTTATTCATATAATCTGTAAGGCTTCATATATCTACATTCCTTTATATTTATGTATTTTTTCTATCACACACATATATATATTCACATATATATACATACATGTTACTTTTTTGAAAATACTTTTTCTGTGATCAAGAAATTGATATTCATTCATACATACATTTATTTTCATTTATATAATTATATATTTCTAATTATTCACATATTTACATTTTTATTTCCTATATTATTCATATATTGGTATTGTCTCTTTATTTGGTTTTAATTTTTATCACAATTTTTTTACTTAATTGTCTCCTCTCTACTAAGTCTTGACATGGTTGGTATATGTGGGTTTCAACATATATATGTTTTAATTAATTAACTTTGGTTGCTGATTTTTGTGTTCTTATTTGTTCTTTAGTTAGTTTTAGGTTACAATTTATTTATTTTTGCTGGCTCAATCTTTAGCATAGATCAGGAGTGTGATCTGAAATGTTGATGATAAAAACTATTTCTCTTGATTTTCAATTTTTTTTACAAAAAGACTATAGTACACTTATAATCACACTGCATACACTCTTCTGTTCCTATTTCTATCAACTTCTGATTGGCAACGCAATGTGTCTCTTGTTTAACATGTCTAGCTATTTAATTATTTTTTTAATTTGCTATTCTTAACACGGTCATAAAATTTCACCCCTAAACATAATTAAGATGTATAAAAAAAATTTCATACATATTATGAATTAACAAGTAACAATAAATATTAATTGCTAAAAATTCATAATTTATTTAAAGTATTTTAAAAATAATAAGAATCCAACATTTAAAAAAAAAATCTTTATAACTATCAAATTTCATCAATTACATAACAAAAAATTTATTAAAAATCAATATAATTATGTAATTTATAAATTATATAATTAAAAATCTATAAGTAATAACCATTACATAACATCTATCACCATAATCTTGCTCCCAGTTTTATTATTAACTGACCAGGAATGAGGCTGGGTTCAAATGACACCATCCTCTGTTTAACCCTCTGTTTAATGTTTTTAATTGAGGAAGGCGTTGCCAAAACCCTTCCCTTAAATTATATGCAAACACCTTTAGAAGACGTTCACTACCATACAGACTGCTAAAGCACAGGTAATCTCCCACACAAGCACACTGCCGATGCCACCATTCTGCATCAAGATATTGAGGGAGAGTGTTTGAAGGCATTCTTGCAAACACTTTCCACTTCCAAACCAGCTTATCTTGGTCGTCCAGAAACAACTCCCAGATAACAATACCCACAGCGTTTCGCAAAGTATGTGGGTCAATACCCATCTCGAGATCACGTCGGCGTACAGGGACGCTGACTACATAGAATTCGTTAACCGTGTGTTCGTACGGAATCCTTACTAGCACATTGTCTGACGGATCCTTAAATGTCGCTACCACAAGAACGGACGACCCATATGCAACTGTAGATATAACATTCACATTCTCATCTACAACCAGTTCGCGGGGTAATGGAGCTATTCTAACAGGCTTAATAAAATCATCTTGGATATTATAACCAGTAATAGAAATAGGCGAATAAGCCGTCCAGAAAATAATGCCATTGTACTCAACCATATCCTTACCTAATACCTCCCTTTCTGCCGCAATCTGAAATTTAATCCTCCATGAATTTTGAAAATAATGGTAGATCTGGAAGGAGGAAGTTTTATAGATCGAGCGCACTACCAAATAGGGCTCTCCGTTTCCTCCTTGTACGATAGGGCCATACTTGTCACACACATCGATTCCTATATCTGCATAAATTCTCATAAGCGGGTTGCAAGCACATAATGAGGAACCCCTTCGAATAAGCAGTAACCCCTGCGCTGCACTTGATAACTCGTGATAGTTCTCGTGACCTCTGACAGAATTTGGTAGAAAAGAGAGAGAGAGTCCTCCATATTTGTGTGGAAAAGCAGTAAGCCATACAATGCCATTTTCCATAATACTTTTCTTTACCGCAGATAAGAAGCCATGGACTTTTGGTGGGCAATGAAGACAGAAAACTGTGCGAGGACAAAATAGAATTCCATTCCTTGCAAACCATGCGAGAGCTGGAGATTGATTGTAGTGAAAGCTTTTCAAATATCAATTCCAGCATAGCTTGAGGCAGCCGAGATATACCACGCTGCTCTCCATCTCCTTCAACTGCTGCAATAAATTCTCGCTCCATTCCTTTAAGATCTAATGGTTTGTATTCTTACAACCCTGGATTAAGTATGCTTTTTTATTTTATCACGCTCTTCTATTCACTCCCTTTTATAGGTGTTTGACATGGAGTACTTTGCTTAATCAATGCATAGTTATGATGTCGACCATTGGGTTAAGAACAGCCAACTGGAGAAAATATAAATTAATATAAGTAAGATAAAAAATAATTAAATTGATGACTGTATAATAAAATCTATAAAATATAATGCACTTATCATTGAAATAAGATTGTTGAATATACCTTGCTCCTTTTTATTTCATGTGATAAAAACATAATAAAATATAGTTTAATAAAATTTAATTTAAATTTATTTTATTTATAAAAATAAAGTGTCTATATTTTATTAGGGTTTCGTTTTGTTTTTAGGATTGACTGTATAGTAAAATCCATAAAATATAATACACCTACCATTGAAATAAGATTGTTGAATATACTTTGGTGTGATAAAACCCTAATAAAATATAGTTCAATAAAATTTAATTTATTTATAAAAATAAAATGTCACTATATTTTATTAAGATTTCGTTTTGTTTTCTGCACAATCAATTAAAACCCTAGCAAAAAAAATTAAACTCTAGCTAAATTAAAGTACATATTTTACACCACAAAATTTTGATAACTAATTCTTTTAATGGTAACTAAATTTACAAATGCACGGATTTATTTTTTATGCATATAGGATTAACTATATAGCAAAATCTATAAAATATAATGCACTTACCATTGAAATAAGATTGTTGAATATACTTTGCTCCTTTTTATTTCATGTGATAAAACCCTAATAAAATATAGTTTAATAAAATTTAATTTAAATTTAATTTATTAATAAAAATAAAGTGTCACTAATTTCATTTTGTTTTCTACACAATCAATTCAAACCCTATCTAAATAAAAAAATTAAATGCTAGATAAATTAAATTACATATTTTATGACACAAAATTTTGATAAATAATTCTTTTAATGGTAATTAAATTTTGAAATGCATGGATTTATTTTTTATGCATACATGATTAACACAGCAAATTATGAATTTCATACCTCTAATTTTTCGCTGCTTCTTGTTTTTATTTTCTGATTCTCCTCGAGTGATTATATTTTTGGTTGTTTTCTTAGACATTTAAAAATTTACGCTTTATATATGTTTTAATTATTAATGTTTCATTTGTCAGCTATTATTTTTTTAATGTTTTTAAAGTTGTTTTTCTTAACACACTCACAACAATTCACCCCATACAATTTTTTATGGCAGATACGCCAACTTTTGACACTGTATCCTTAGGAAGTTCGCAGGCGTTGCATGGCTAATTTGATCTTAAGGACCCTGCTAGGTCAAGAAGATAACAGTTTAGAAAGATTAGAAGGTAACTACAAGCAATATGTAGTTAGATATGTAATTTTCTCTTTTTCAAATCAATATAAACTATAATCTTATGAAGCAAAAAAAAATCACAAATCACAAAGAAAATATACATGAAATAATACAAAATAATGTATATTATTTTATAATATATTATGTTTTATATTTTATATATAAACAATATATATTAAAACTATGTTTATTCTCATATTCTTCCTTTTTAATAATGTAAATTAGTAATTTTTTCAATATAATATTATAGTGTAAAGTTGTATAGTTTTTCATTATATAAGTCAGCAAAAATAAGGGGCTGAACCCTTACAACATCAAAACAAAAAGAGACAATAGAGGCTCAAGAACAAAACGAGCCACCCAACTCATACATTCTCCCAGCCTTTAGCTAGAAATTCAACAATTTCATCAAGTTTTTTAAAATTCTACATCTCCTCATCATTAGCTCGAGTCTCATGTTCCAGCAGTAGAGTCAGGTTGAGCGTTGTCATGCGATAAAGCATGCTACTGATGAAATCTCCCAA
This sequence comes from Cunninghamia lanceolata, assembly GCA_027924645.1. Lineage (NCBI taxonomy): Eukaryota > Viridiplantae > Streptophyta > Pinopsida > Cupressales > Cupressaceae > Cunninghamia > Cunninghamia lanceolata. Next base: position 6,604,110 of record BSBN01000221.1, read on the forward strand.
AGAAGCAACCTTCTGCTCTAGTTCTTTCAACCGACCCCTAAGGATAGCAATATCATAGCTCTAGTCATCTCCCTCCTCCTTAGTCTCCTCTCCAACCTCCTCCACAATTATCCTCTCCCCTTCACCAACATTTTCCACAGGATCACCCTCATAACCTCCCGAGTCATCTATCTATTTCCCTTCACCGTCTCTAGCAGCCTCATCAGAGATCTCTTGGACTTCAATGTCTTTGGAATTCAACTGATCATCTCCCTCAATGGAAGCTTCAGAAGCACTTTTAGAGTAATTGAGTAATTTAGCCTATGAAGCAGGCTTACCAACAATTCTTCCTGACCTTCTTACCCCAGAAGAGAAACCCTCATTCTTATCTTTAGCAGACAATTTGGTTTTATGTTTATCCATAGCTCCCACAAAGTCACTGCTTAGATTCTTATGGGTCCCAACAATGTCCTCCGCAATTTCACCACTAGCATCCATCTCCCTGAGTTTCCTTTTCCTACTTTTCACACTCCCTTGAGAAGCTGGAGTATGCATATTCTTCATTGTGGTCTCCTCAATGGTCATAGAAAAAGAAACCCCTTGCAATTTTTGGGAATCAAGGGTACGGCAAGCTTCCTCAGAAACGATTGCAGTACTAGGGTGGGATTTAGCGGGGGTCTCAATACTTGGAGACAGAATTAGCTTATGAGGTTCCAAAGCAAGATGAAAATTATATAATCAAAGGATGAGATCTTGACATAGAGGAACAGGGCATTTAGAGGGTTTCTTTTCAAACTTATCTTTGGCCATAAAAATAGAGTGTTCTAGGGAAGACATCAAGAAAAAAGGAAAACTAATTAAAGTATTACACTTGAAATGGTTAAGCAAAGGGAGGTGATAATTATAAAACCTGGTAAAATGACCTTCTAGTGTGAAGTACTTCATTAGAAGGAAACACATCTCATCCCATAGCTCTGACAACTTAGCCCACTCAAACCCTCCCTGGTAGGGAACTAATTCCTCTCCCTCCACCAGAAAAAGCTTCTAGTAGGGAACTAAGCTCTTGGTAACTTAGTACCCTTAGTGGAAAGGCCAATCACCATGGCTATGAGTTCAAAGATTTCAAAAGTAATTTTGCCCATAGTAACTGTGCGATTTTGCCACGAAAGGGCACAATTCTAAAAAAGGACTGATGCCACCTTCCTTACAATAATGCCAAACAACAACATTATCCTTAAATTCACAACAAGATATAGGCTCCATGCGAATTTTGTCTCCCCCCATTATCTCCTTATCCTTGAAAACATAGAGAACATAGAGCCAAGAATGCCTTTCAACAAAGTGTTTTCGCAAGATAATTCTAGATGCTCAGAAAGAAATGATGGAATAGTAAATGAGGCAATGAATTAACGTGCATGAGATATCAATTTCCTGAAGCGCCTTCACAATCTCCAATCATTGCCAACTTTTCCCATGCTCGGAAATGATATTCATAAATTCACTATCATTATCACATATCCAACTCACCTTAATGCAAGTTATAAAAAATGCCAAAATAACATTAGTCAGAAATGTACAATAGTTCATAATAGCCCCGTACTTCGAATTCCACATCATCTTCTTCCTAAATAACCAACTAGCCAGGCTGGCACTTTCACTGTGATGAGTCATCTTTGACAGGTCATCTCCTTTTGAATTAGTTCCCTTATGTTAACGGGAATATTGTTATATTGGCACCAACAACGTCAATTTATAAATTGCTGACTTAAATATAGCACCTCTTAATAATAGGGATTTAATTTGAAATATAATAATACTTAAATATAACACATCCTAATAATAGGGATTTGACTTGAAATATAATAATACTTAAATATAACAGAATTTGATTTTTCTATAAAAAATACTTCAAAAATAAAACAAATGTATAAAACTATTCTTCCCTATTAAATAGGGAGTTGACATCACACCTTCAAAATAATAAGTAAAACTCAAATTAAAACAATAATTTATTAAAGGACAATTTTAAAGATAGTTAAAATTTATAATTAACGTTATGCAACATCAAATACTTAATATTTAGCTAAAAAAAGTTTAATTATTTAAATTCTTAAATTAAAATTAAAATAAGTTATTATATGCGAGAATTGATTAAATCAAATTCAAAAGAATAAGATTTTATAGTTTCATAATATATATTTTGATTTTACAAATAAGAATACTTTCTAAACTCTAACAAAATTTCTAATTCTTATATGGTGATACAAAAGGTAGATTTTTATGTTACTAAAACTTACCATTCCTATTTTCTATCAAGGTTAAAATAAAATTATTTAAGCATAAAAAGATTTATTTATTCACTTCTATTCATTATGAAGGCTATTCATTTATTTATATAAAAGTATTCACACAAACTAGAATTAAATTTGATATAATGAAAAGAATTTATGTGAGAGCTTGGCTAAGCTAGGCCATACGGCTGCCATAGACAAGAAGAGGGTTTCTGAAGAATTTAATTCAGGTAAAATTTTATTGTTTTACATACTAAAATTCATTGTTTCAAATGCATAAACTACAGACCAAACTTCATTTATAATATTTTTTGTTTTAGGAAAAGAAAGTTTCATAACTTTTTAAGTGTAAAAGCTAATAAAATCTAAAATCTCCTATACCTAGGTCTGAGATAAAAATTGGGCTACAGACACTAAGTTTTAAATGCTATTTTAGGAATGATTCTATGCATATGGAGGTTGTACAAATAGGTAGGCTGGAGGAATAGAAAGTATGAAAGTTTTGTTAGAATGGAATTTATCTCTATTAGCATTATTATAGTAAGTCATCAAATGGCATGAGATTTTAGACAAAAGAAATTTGTTTGATTGATTATAAATATTAATGGCTGGAAAGAAAGAAATAGGTTTACCTAGCAATAAATTTTGATCTCTTCAGGCAAGGGCAACACTACAGAAGTCAAGGTTTCTTTTGATAAATTAAATTGACATAGCACCAGAATGCAACAAAAGAGAAGGATTTAATTTCTTCTAGTAGCAAAAGATATCATTTAGCTAAGGCGTCTACTGGTAATATGAAAATATGATGATAGTGTAATAGCAAGATAGGTGGGTGTGAAGAAAGATAAATCGGTGAAGATTTGAGGATCAACAATATTTAAAATTCCTACAATTGCAGGATATAGATGGCTACATTGTTGAAGAGAACATCCAAGCAAATGCAAACAACAAGATTAAATATAATGGGGTTTATAGAAAAGAGAGAATAGATTACAGAGCTTTTACATATGATTATAGATGGAAACTAAATTTTGAAGGGTTTTCTATTGTTTGGGATGATTCACAGAGACCAACCTACTACCAAATCTATCAAATCAAAAAGTGCTCAAACACATACAAGATTTTTCTTTGTATACAAACAAGCAGAAGAAATTTTGTTTAAAACATACCTAGAAATTCTTCAGACTTCTCTTGCTCCCTTCCTCTCTTCCTCCACCAATTCCTCTTCTTTTTCCCCAATTTTTTGTGCATCTTTTTCAATAACTCTCCCCTCAAAATGATCTTCCCAAAACCAAAAAAAGACCAGGATAATAAATTCCTAAATCCTCCAATCTTCTATTACTGACATCCACTATCCAAAATTTTAAATGCATTTCTACCACCACTATCTGGAATATTTTCAAATCTTGAAAATTATTTCTGGCAGACACTTCCTCAAAACAATTAATGACAATATCAAAATGATATCTTCCAACCCAAAATTTAATCAATTACTAAAGTATTAAATATTAATAATTGATTCAATAACTTTATTAGAATAATTATTATTAACTATAAATACCACTAACATGAATAATTTTCAAATTTCTGACAACCCACTCCAACAATAAATTAATGACAAAATAAAATAAAATCTCACATTTCAGATAAACTCAATAAAGTACTAAATATTAACACTATTATTATTATTGCTATCTTTCAAAGCTACTAATTTAATTTAATATAAAAATCAACTAATTAATATTCTCAATTTTCTACATTAATTAAATAACTAATATTGATGTATATATATAAACTTATTATTATTACTATAACAATTAATAAATCTTCAACAAATACACATTGACTATATAACCAAAATGATCAAACATCAACACGTCTATACACATAGATCACTTATTCTATAAAATGATCCAAATGACTATAATCAACAACTTAATACCTTGGTCACTAAGTTCAATAAAATGAACCTTAAACTACATTAAACAAATAATAACAACCACAGACCAAAGGATGACAAACACCCAAGGACAAGTACCAACTAAGCAACAACTACACCTGTGACTAGAAATACATGGATGACGACAAACTGAAGACATTGGCTAATAGAGGGAACCCCATCTTATCTCTCATCCACATTATCCATTAGTGTAAAGGCATGCTTAGAATTGCTAATTTAGGTGGAGTCGGTGCCTTGTACCTGCAACCTACATCAAACCAAGGGCTTGTGTACAAACATATATATAAGCAAACACACTATGACAGGGAATCACAGCATAGTAGGGTGCTCATAATGAGTAATACTACACCGTCTCTTCATCAAAAGCATCACAAATAACATATTAAACAAGTTTATTAGTACCTAAACAACTAGATAGCACATAGTTAGTTAGTTGCCCAACTCATGTAGTAAAACAAATCTACATAATCAATTAATCCATGACTGATCACAACATAAGTATAATGTACTAATCATAAAGTATCAACAGTGTCATAATAGTAAACATCAATGAGTGTCATCAACTACATCAAAATGGTAAACCTTCCATCAACATGTCTAACATACCCTAAGTATTTCGAGTATCTTACCTTAATCTTCATGCTCCTTAGCCCGACCACCTGTTCATCCAAGGTGAGAATGGAGGGGCACTACAGTGTTGGCTGTATGTGGTTTTGAGGTGGTGAATTAAATTTTTTCACAAATTTTGGGCTTTGGATGTGATGTCTTTGGACTTTGGAGATTAAATGATGTACTTGAAGTGTTCACACATTTCAATGGTTTGCTTTTCAAATGTTTGGGTTATGTCAATGATAGATTTCATTGGCAAGTGATACAAATATTCCAAACAAAAACACACAATGTCCAAGGGTTCAACATGATGTTTAAGCGTAATGTGTATGTTCAAGAAGCCCCTCAAGGCCCAAATTTCCACAAGTATTACACAATCAAAAACACTTGAAGACACTTTCTACCTAAGGTCAAGGTTGATGATGACTTACGAAGACCACAACTTGTAATCTCTGACGCAAATGTCAATCACGCTAACAAAGAGGTGTATTGCATTATATTGTCTTCTTGAGAGAGTATGGGTAGGGGCCTCCTGGACTAGAAGGATGATGTAATCACCCTATCCCTGGAAAGCTATGTGTAGCTTATACTATGCCAAGGATTTCCATCTCATCTCAAGGGAGTCATATGGTGAGAATCTTGGGGACAAAACCAATGACACCCTTGTCTTGAAACAAATTGCCAAAGGCTAAAAAGAGTAGCCCTCTAACTTAAGGTGTCTAGTAAGTGCATTCGTCAAGGTGGCCATACATACAGTGATTCGCTTCGATTAGGAGGCCTCCCCAAACTGCAGAGGTTACGCTCTATAGGTTTTCACACACCACAAAGGGTATTGGGGGAGACATTCGTCGGTATGACATAACAACACCAATTTCTTGTGACTTTCATCACAAACACATTATTTTATATAGCGGCTTGAATGATCCTGAATTTATCTTGTTGCCACTTGGGTCATTCCCACCGTACAAAGCGGGGTGGCAGGCCCTCTAAAGGTTCAAAAAAAGTAACACAAGTACAAAAATACTTTTGATCCCAAAGTTCATATGAAGATACAAGGGGATATCATATGTATTTTTGGGCTTGGGTCACACTAGACAAAGGTTTATTTTTTAGTTCTTAAATTATGATGGGGGTGATTCATGCAAGTGTTGTGAGATATTTTTGATTCCTAAGATCACCAATGGTGCGAGGGACGATCATACACTTTCACAATACAAACACAATCACAAAACACTTCACACAAAATTATTCATTTTCATTCTTAGATGAGTGAGAAAGCAAATTTGAGGTTCTTTTTAGCCCAATGAGTGAGTATGTAAGTTGTTGTTCTTTTTAAACCTTATGTGTGAAGAATGCAAGTTGTTGTTCTTTTTAAACCTTACGTGTGACAAATGCAAGTTGTTGTTCTTTTTACACATGTGTGAAGAATGTAAGTTGCACTCTTTATAAACCTTATGCGTGAAGAATGCAAGTTGTGTTCTTTTTAAACCTTATTCGTGAAGAATGCAAGTTGTGTTCTTTTTAACTCTTATGAGTTATGTCTAAGATTGAACAAGAAAATTCACACAAAATGAATCAAAATAACATGTTTTAACTTAGTAAATCCATGCAAGAAATGTGTTAATAGTTTGATAAGAGCTCCTTGATAGTTGAATGAGGTTGAAAAACCAAAAGATAGTCAAAAAAACTCAATCTAGGACTAGGCGCCAATTCATGGGACTGGGCACTGATGCAGAGGGAGAGGCACTAATCTAGGATAGAAAAAACTTCCCCCTTATACAATTGATTTTTCCTACAAAATAGAGATCTAAGGTGGACAAAAAGTTAGTAAAACATCATTTAGAACATCATGCAAGCATAAAATGTTGAATTTGACCTAAAACCCATTAGAAATTAGTGATTTTATTTTGTCTGTAGATGGGCACTGATCTACTAAGCTAGGCAGTGATATGCCACATAGGCACTGATGTGTCTGATAGGTGCTGATTCAGAAGTTTAGGCACTGATCGGACTTGTCACAAGAAAAACACCATAAAACACGTAAATTTTGTTAGGGTTAAGGTGGTGGGGTCCCACCAGGTGTTCCAAAATGTCTACATATGGAAATGAGACCTAAAATGTATGCAAATTACACCTAGAATGCACCCAATCTCAAGTCCAAGGGACCTCAAGATTGAGGTAAACTACTAATGCACTAATTGTCTAAATTGCACCCTATCTAAGCACATAAGTAGTGATTTACTCTAAGATATGATAGACTATTACTAAACTAGTTTAAATTGCACTAGAAGCTATAGATGTGAGCACTCAAATTGGCATAGTAACTTTGCATTTAAAATGACTTTTCCCAAATGAGAGGTGGAGGCCTCAATTTATAGATTTTTAGGGATTGGATTGGAGGGCTAGTATCAATTTGAAGGATCAATAGTGGAGATTTCTTAAGGATCTGCAAGCAAGGAGAATTGGACAAATGACATGATTGGATTGGATGAGAAAGTTGTCCCAAGATTCAAGGGATGATCAATGGATGAAAATGCAAGTTTGAATGGATGGATAGCTAGGATTGAGTAGGTGTAAGACATGTAAGGACTCATTTATGAAAAGGTAAGGCTTGGATTTTGTGGGAAATTTTAAATTCCATGGAGAGGACAATTGGAATTTAAAATTAGAGGAATAGTGTTCAAATAGTGCCACATGAAATTTTAAAATAGTTACACATGGACTGGGGTTGAAGAAATAGGACAAATGTACCCATTTTAGAAGATTTTCTCATGCTTCCAAAGTACCACTTATCATATACAAACATGTACATTGGATGAGAAGTGGACTTCTAGAAACATGGGGGTTTGAAATGATGAACTAATTAAAATTAATTCATGTGCACATGGATTAGAAGAAAATAATAATGATTACAAAAAGTAATCAAAAGTGAACAAAGTATAGAATTAAATAAATAGGATAATTTATTTAATTTTTTGGGATGAACTAGAGTAAAAAATATTAAATTTTGAAACTATAGTAGAAGAATTGATTTTTATGATGGGATAAAGGAGTGGAATGAATTAATTAAATAATTAAAATTTATTTAATTAATAACACAATTGGTCAAAGTGATGCAGGTAGATTAGGGTTGAATGCATGAGTGAATGAAGTTGTTATGACCATTTTCAAGTGTCTACACATGGTATGAGGTATGAAAAGGAATCACAATGCATGAGGAAATTATGGAGTTTTGACTAAGATATCTCCCACAACACATGTAGGAATGAGTCATTGTAAAAGTTGGGTGTGAAATGGAATCATGATACATATAATCCAATAATAAAGTTGTGACCAAGTTGACACACATTACTCAAACACGCATGAGACCATGTATGATTGAGATGATATGTAATTATGATGCACACAATCATGAAACCATATATATACTAAGATAGATCTAGAGATCGGAAATCTCATTAAGAGGAAGTGTGTGAGAGAGAAGGGGGGAGGGAGATGGAGACAAAGAGAGAAAAAAGGAAATAGAAAATGAGAGAGGGAGAGAGGGAGAGAGAAACATATGTAGAGAGATATTATTGCTTCCTATTAAATTATTATAGGGGTTTCCAATTATTATTAGATCAAAACCTCCAATTAAATTAATCATTTCATCAAGTCTTTCTTTTGTCAGACTCTGCATATCTTCCGCCTTAATCAATTTACGTTGAAGATGTTATGTGGAGAGAGAGAGGAATAGAGAAGAGGAGAGACATAGAGATAGAGAAATATAGAGAGGGAAGGAGGGAGAAGTGATAGAGAGATCAGAGAGAAAGATAGAGAGAGGATGCGAGAAGAAGGAAGAGAAAGAGAGATACAGAAGTGATAAAGAGAAGTGAAGCAGGCTACAGAGAGATATAGAAGATAGAAGAAGAGAGAGAGGTACAAAGATAGAGAAAGAGAGAGAGAGAGGGGGAGGGAGAGATAGAGAAAAAAATAAAGTAAGAGAGAAAGAGATAGAGAAAATTAGAGAGGTAGAGTGAGAAATCTTAGAGAGAGGAGAGAGAAATAGAGGGAGAGATAAATCTTATAGGAAGTGTGTTATGGGGAAATAGAGATAGAGAAAGACAAAAATAAATAGATTCTATAGAGGGAGTCAAAGATATATATAGAGACCTAGGGAGATAAATAGGAAGAGAGACATAGGGTGATAGAGAAAAAAAAGAGGTAGAGAGACAAAGAGAGGAAGAGATAGAGCAAAACAAAGAGTTAGACTACCTTTTAATATCAAGTAGAAAACATGGCTACATGAACAACTTTCCTATGAATAATTATTTCCAAATCTTATATTTACCACCTATCACAATTGAAGAGACAGAGTAGAAAAGAAAGATAGAGATATTATATATAAATGGAAAGACACATAGAAAAATAAGAGAGAGAAAGAAATAGATGGTTATAGGGATAGAGAGGGAGAGAGAGGTATACAGATAGAGATGGATAGAGAGATGATGTGAGAGAACGAGAGGGAGGGAAAAAGACCCAGAGAATAGAGATAGTGTGATAGAGGAAGAGAGGAAGAGAGATATATAAGAGAAAGAGATAAATAGAGATAGAGACAGGGAGCTTGGATGGAGACAAGGAGAAAGAGAGAAAGAGGAAGATAGAGAAACATAGAGATATAGAAAGAGATAGAGAGAATGAGACAAAGAAATATAGAGAGGTATAGTGATACACAAATATAGATGGAGAGAGGGGGAGAGATAGAGAGAAGGAGACAAATACATATAGAGAGAGGTAGAGTGATATAGAGATAAATGGGGAGAGAGGGAGAGATAAAAATATAAAGAGTGAGATTTTAGTAGAGAGAGGAATAGGGAAAGAGAGATAGAGATAAGAGATAAAAGGGGGAGAGAGAGGGGTTGAAGAGTGAAATAGAGATAGAGGAAGAGAGAAGGGGAGAGTGAAGGAGAAAGATAGAGGATAAAAAGAGAGAGGTGGAGAGGGAGACAAAGATAAATAGAGAGATAGAGAAGGAGATAGATATATAGTACATTTAACTATGAATACCTTCACCAGTGACATCATTTTTAACTCTGACATGTATAAAGGAAACATTAAGACATTATCCACACTAGAAAGTGTAATCTAGGCTAAAACATTCAAACCCCTGGAAACTATCTCATGCATGCCCTAACTCCCCAATGGAGTAAAAATAACTTAGGAAACAAGTATGCAAACAAAAGAGCTAAAACCATAAGTTACTTGTGTCCTCCCTCCATTATTTCTCTTTGACCTTGCTATATTTTATTCTCAGATTTGCAGATCTCTAATATCAATGAGAAGCTCAATAGTAAGTGAGTAGCAAAATTAGAGAGATAGTGCTCAAGCTCAACTAGTGGGAAGTGTCAAATTGAGATGTGAGAAGTGATTTTATAGAAGACAAAGGTTGAATGGAGAGCTAAGATTTGATGTTGACTTTGGAAAGAAATGAATGGTGAGGATTGATTAGGGTTTCCCTTTCGCAAAAGGACAAGAGGGAATTTTAAATTTGAAAATATGATGAGCGTACATGTAAGAAGTTGGGTCCACCTAGAGTGGAAGTCACAGGCAAAAAAAAAATAGGCACCCTAATTCTAAATTTCAATGTAACCTTAAACATACGTACTCTAATTCTAAACCTAACCCTAAAACTATTTATTATCATAATTATAACCCTAAGTCTAACCCAAACATTAACCGTTACCCTAATTTTAACCCCTAACCCTTTTTTTTGTTTGGTAAGTGCTTCCAGAGGGAACAACTCCCTTATATTAAATTTGAACCAAAGTCAAAAATTGGTGCATGTCCTTGCCACAAGGGGTGCTTAAACAGATGCATGCCCTTGCCACAAGGGGTGCAATTATGCTAGAAAATAAAAGACCACTATTGTAACCTAATGAGTGTACCTTTAACACGCACCCAAATTCTCTCCTTTCTTAGAGGATCTTAAAGTCATTAGATGCTTTTGATTTGATGAAGGAGTTTTCTTCCTCTTCACTGTTGGCCATCCTTGTTCTATTTCAGGGGGTTGTAAACTAAAGCTATTTTCTGCACTCATACTTTCACTCTTATTGCTGGTTGTTGGAGTGACTGATGATATCTCAAGTTTCTTGTGCCGAGAGGTAAATCTCTCTGAGGGGGGTGGGGAGGTCTCCTTGGAGGCATGGTTTGGCACTTTATCAGTCATTATATCTTGCTAATGATCTTGATCAATAATCAGGGAGGTGGAGTTCATAATCGAAACCATTTCTTAATGAGTTGGAGAAGTGGCAACATCCTTTGCATCGGGTAGAGAGATAACATAATGGCATGATTCCACCCCAACCCACCATGAGGATTTCTGGATAGGGGCTACATTGTTCTTTGCAACTCACCTTCCACATTGTGTGGTAGCATGTTCAGTAGCAAAACATATCTGACCCCTGAAGGAGATTCTTTCATAATCTATTGGTTGGCACTAGCACCTGTTGCCAACTTTAAGGAAGATCTCGATTGGGAGATCCTTTGAGACATCCATTTCGACGCATAGATGAGCAAATGTCAAATTTTCATAATTAATTGTTTCTTTTGAAATGCCTTAGAATTTTCCCAAGCCATTTCCAATTGCCTTCAAACAATCAATTTCCCAAAACTATAGGGGAAGGTAGGGTAGGCGTACCCATAGAAATGTTGTAGAAAATGTCTCCATTCATAGATCAAACGAAGGGAACCACGGTTTCGTGCATAAGAAGTCACCTTGGAAGGTCCACGGCCGTGTGTTGAGTATCATTTCTTTGTCTTCCACAGATTCAAATTCAAAAATGAAGAAACCTCTTACACAGGTGTAAATACTAATTTCTTCTTCCAGATATTCTTTGCAGTTCAAGCTTATCCAGGAATGGAGATCATAGAGCTTTGGCCATACCTTCATAAATCTACATATAAGGGCATGGGCTTGTAGATATTCCTCTCTATCCCCAATAAAGTTGTCCAAACAAATCTTAGGACTAAGTGTTGAATGATGAATACTGAAGGGGGGGTTTTGTGTTACACCACAATGAGGAGAGAGCTTCTCTGATATCAATGGCTTAGATCACCTAGCAACTGTGTGAATACTGGACGAATCAATGGAAACACTACTCAGAGCTTTTTTAAAATTTAGGGCTATATCCGAGGATTGATTTTCACTACAGAGAGGGTTTGGGGAAGTTTTACTAGCCGCCACACCTGAAACGGAGCCACAAACCATTGCCTTTCTACCATGTTCTGAATTACAGAGAGTGGAAGAGTGCTTTTGCCAAATTAGCGGGAGCATCCAAGTGAGGGTACCAGAGATTTATCTCCATCCGAAGTGCCAAAATGAGTAGGGTTTGGAGTAGGAGAAGACATTACAGATTTTTATTTTTAACCCCTAACTCCTATCATAAATATAATATATAATATAATTAAAATTAGAAATTTTGTATAATATAATATATAATTTTAATTATTATATATTTAATTATAATTTTTATATATTATATAATTTTATATTGTATAATTATTATATAAAACATTATGATAATAAATCTAACCTATATTATAATATTATACTATATAATTATAATAATCTTTAGATATATAATAGAGTTAGAATTAGGCTTGCTAGTCCCATGCTACTAGTATACCTATATTTAAAAACTATAATTTTTTTTGGAGAAATTGCTCTAAGAAGAACAAGGGTTTTTTTAATAGAAGGAGATAAGGGAGCAAAATATTTTTGTAATTTGTTGAAAGCTAGAAACTCCAGAGAGGATATTAGACCTATAGTAGAAGATAGTGTGTGTTATAAAAGCAATGAGGAAATGAAGGAAGTGTTAAGATCCTTTTATCAAAAACTTTTTGTAGTTGAAGATGGAACCAAGGAACGTAGAGAGGCATAAAGTTTTTGTAGAGCTATTTGCACAAAAAAAGTCATAGATGAAATGTGTATCAAGTTTAGAAAAGAAATTACTAAGGAAGAAATTATCAAACCGATAAGGACAATGGAAAATGGTAAGTCACTTAGCATTGATGGTATTCAAATGGAATTTTATCACTGTAATGAAGAATGAATAGTTGATGACTTGTTAGAATTATATAAAGATGCTATCTCTAAAGGAACTTTGGGGGAAGAAATTAATAAAGGAGTGATCAAACATAGAAAATTGGAGACCTATTACTCTGTTGAATGTATCCTATAAAATTATTGCTAAAATCTTTACTATGAGACTTATTGATATCCTACCAGTCATTATCAATCCCACATAGACATGCTTTATTAAAGGGAGACTCATCTTGGAGAATTTGATTACAAGTTGGTAAGCCCTGGATTGGGAAAAAAAGAGAGGGCAAAATGTAGGTATCGTATAATTAGATTTTGAAAAGGGATATGATAGAATTGAGTGGTCCTTTGTATTTATGATGCTAGAAGCTTTAGACTTTCTTGAGGAATATTGTAATATGGTTAAAATTTTATTCATGAATTCCATTATACAAATTGACATTACTGGATCACTATCTAACCCTTTCAAATTGGAAGGGTCTATAAGGCAATGTTTCCCTCTCTCCCTGCATTATAATTTGTCATTGCTTATGAAGCACTTTTTTATATCTTGAGAACAAAATTGATAGAAAAGGAGCTAAAAGTAATAACACTTCCTACCATTGAATCACTACCACATATACAGCTTACTAATGACACAAAATTTTTTCCCATTCTAGAACAGGATGATCTATTAAACTTTGTGAAAAGACTAATGATTTTCTATAAAGCTATAAGAGATAAAGTGTCTCAATCAAAATTTGTTCTATTAAGCTAGAATGATAGTCCTCGTTTGTGGTTGGATGTTACTCACTAGCAATGGGAGAACTCAAACAAACTCGTGAGATTTCTTGGAATCCCATTTTCTGTTAATACCTCCTTGAGGGAAATGTAGGACTGGATCTATATGCAAATCAATAAGAAGCTTAATATGTGGGATAAGAAATATCTATATATGGCTAGAAGGCTACAACTGTGTCAAAAAATTCTTTTAGCTTATTCCATTTACTATGCGTCTTCTTGGTTGTTTGCAAGTTAACAACTCAATATCATCCAAAAGAGAATTAGAGATTTTCTATGGTCTGATGGTACATGTAATAAAAAAAGACATGATGTAGTATGGGAATGGTGATGCATGAATAAAAGTATTTGTTGACTAGGGTTAAAAGATCTAAAAATCCAAGATGCTATGCTACTGGCAAAATGGATTGTTAGAGCGTTTGAAGGTTCTAAGCCTTGAAAATTTTTAGTTGTTAACAATTTGAGAAAAGTAGTACCAATAAAGGGAAAGACTGGTTAGGCCTAGGTCTTCATGACATTGTTTTAGGAGACTTTAGAATCAAGCCCTTGGGGTTTGCTATGTTTGCCTCAATATGGAAAGCCTATGAATCCACTAAACCTTTCAATTGGAATAGAGGGGCCCTTGACTGTAGTAAGAAGATGATATATAATTATAGAAACATCTAGTGGAATCTAAAATACAATGACAAGGCATTAGCCTTCTTGCAAGGATGCTCATCTAAAAGATGGCATAAATTGGGAACTGCTTCATTTGAAAATATTATAAATAACAATTCTTTAAAAAGTTGGCATCAATTCAAGATGGAATATGGTATTTTGGATTCACAAAAAAGGACCTATGTAGTACTGAACAAATCTATCAAGAGCTATATGCAATAGAGACTAATTTTGAAAAGAGATAATTGGAAGGAAATCAGATGGAATGATGGTACAAATTTTGGAAAGAATGATTCCAAAGAAGTTATATAATCTGATGACTTAAAATCATGTAGAGTTTATACATATTGATTATGTATGGAATGTCAAATTAGATTCCAATGAGTTATCAAAATTAATGTATGCTATTTGGTCTAATGTCAATGAACCCAAAAAAAAGATGCTTTAGGTGGTTATTGTTATTAGAAAGGCTAGCAATAGGGTCAGATACAATCTTGTATCTTTACCATAAAATGCTCGAAAATTGTGAACATGTTTTTTTATTATGTGTTTGTAAAACAAATATGGAGTGTTTTCTTAAGGTCTTTAAACGGAGTGTTGTGTGGGTTGTGTTACCAAAACTAATATTCTATGTGGATATGTTAGTAATACTGAACATAATGTCAATATGTTTTGGATTTTGTCTACTACTATGGTTTTGTGGTATTTGTGGAGGGAAAGGAATAAAAGTGTACCAAGGAAGGGAAAAAATGCTTATTGGGTCCTTTTTGAGACTCACAACTTGGTTGATTTGTGTATAGGCTACAACAACATTGATAATCCCCACTAAAAGATTCATGAAGGTTTTGGATGAAGGAACAACAACAGTCTACAGTGTGGATATCTAGAAGTAGAATTTTGGCCTCATGATTACAGAAGAGTGGATCAAAGCTTCCATAAGGAATATATGAAAGAACATAACAGGCACAATAAACAAAACTTAAATGAAGATAAAATAGAAGATGAGATGGGAGCAATTGAATATGTATGCCAAAACATTGACATTGAAAGCAATTTACTTCGAGTCTCACCAAAAATTGAAACTTTCAAAGAATGGGACTCATTTGTTAAAAGTGATAACAAGAACCAAGCTAACCAAGTAATAGGGATGAACCAAACTCAATCTAATGCTGCAAAACTATAACAAATGTGGACATCACAAGATAATTTGAACAAAGAATTATAGTTGGATGCCACTAAATTAAAAGATTAGAAAAATAAGGATTAAAATAGTCTACTGTAAAATTTATAAATAGGTATATGCTATAAGATGTATTTTGGGTGAATGAGTGGCTCCCTTAGCCACCCAATGTATTCTCTCTTTTTAATATATATATATATGGGTGTGTGTGTGTTAAAAAAACTATAAGCCTAATTTTAACCCCTAACTCTCATCTTAAATATAATATATAATATAATTACTATTATAATTATTATATAAAATATTATGATAATATATCTAACTTATATTATAAGATTAGAATATATAATTATATTAATTCTTAAGATATATAATATAGTTAGAATGTCTATATTTAAAAACTATGTCTAAAGTAAGCTGATATATATATCCTTCTATAGGTGTCTATTTTAAAATTTCTAATCCTAACATGTTTAATCTTACATCACATAAAACTCAATACTTTTGTGCTTATCATAAATTATATGGACATTCTATAGATCAATGTCTTGTTTTCAAGCATAATATCAAGACCTGAAACATAAAAGTGTGGATGAACATGAAGATTACATATTGAAATAAAAGAATTACCTAATGTGACACAAATTAATTATCTACAAGAGACATATGAAATAAAAACAAGAAGAAAACAATACGATTTTGAAATATATTAACTTGATAAAACATATATAATGGTCCTTTTAAATATGGAGAATACATTTTTTTTAAATTTGAATATGACATAATAGATTTACAACATTTATTGTAGTTTTGAATTTCGAGACAACTTTTTAAAAGATCAAAATTTTAATGCTATAAATTAATAGATTTACAATATTTTATTTATTTTTTAGGTATTTAAAAATATATCTTTTATTTTTAGTTTAATAAAAATATTTATTTATAATTTTAAAATTGAGAATAGTAAATATGAGATTTGAAATGTATTAACAAATTAAAAAGTAAATCAATTATATCTTTAAAAATCTAACCATTTCATAACTTCTATCACCATAATTTTGTTATCCATCATTTTCTCAGTTTTCTTTTTGACTGACCAGGAATGAGGCTGGGCTTGAATGACACCATCATTCGGTCAACCCACAGTTTAACATTTTTAATTGGAGTAATGTATTGCCAAAACCCTTTCCTTAAATTATATGCAAACACCTTTAGACGACCTTCACTACCATACACACTGCTAAAGCACACAAACACACTGCCGATGCCACCATTCTGCATCAAGATATTGAGGGAGAGAGTCTCGAGGCATTCTTGCAAACTCTTTCCACTTCAAAACCAACTTATCTTGGTCGTCCTGAAACAAATCCCAGATAACAATACCCACATCGTTTCGCAATGTATGTGGGTCAATACCCATCTCGAGATCACGTCGGTGTATAGGCACACTGACTACATAGAATTCATTAGATTTATATCAAAAGTGACTATAACTAATTAGATTTCTGTCAAAAGTGACTCTCTGGGAGCCGTCGACCTTCTCTTCTAACAATACGGCCTCAGTTTCTAGACCATCGGGCAGCTCATACAAAGGAATTGAATAATTCCTAAAAACTATTTAATGACTCCCGACGACCTCATTTCCTAATCACCATCCACGCTGATTCACCATCTCTCTCATTACCTTGCATTTCTCCAGCACTATCAAATTCCTCTTTAATCAACCTCCGTAGTCGCTCTTTACTTTAATCACTCAGATTCTATGGCCAATCTGAATGGCCTCTTTCAGCATATACGTAGCCTGTTCTCTTCTCTGGTGTTCTGCCCCCTTTAATATATGCCGCTTCTATTGGATTGGCCCCTGATACAATACTCAAACTTCCCTTATTTCTAATCTCTCCCGACCTACCAGATGGTCACCTTATCATATATATAGCTCGCTCCACTATTTCTATCACTGCAATAATGAAACCATTATCAAAGATAATGCACTCAACGGCTGCAAAGAAATTCAACCAACGCTGCCCTGTTGTAACCGTCACTAAGAAGGAAGAATTGAAAATGAAATGACCATTGGACAGAGTAATAACCACCGCCCAAAATAGCAAAGATACAGCTAGAAGAAATAGAAACCACGATGTCCATGACTTGCAAATGTTTAATAGAAATTCAATGTTGTTTCTAATCTTGTCGATCCACCAAAAGAGCATAAAGAATTTTTTCCCAGCTGGTTCCTCTCTATTTTACACGACTTGAGGCTTTTGTGGGATGCCGCTGCATCAAACTCTCTAGGCAGAAAAATTCATGAGCTCCTACTCATGAGGTCCATGATTCCACTTTATTTTTCCTCACTTTCCAGTTTCTTAATTCTGCACCTCCATACTTGCATTGTTGCCTTTAAAATTTTGCTGTCTACATTTGTCAGCTTTTTTCTCTCTGTACATACTTTCTTCGTTGATTCTCTTTATTAATTCTAAATCTCCACCATTCTGACTCATCATCATCTATTGGCATGATCTTAAATGAAAACAAAACCTCATCCTTACATTGTGTAAAAGAGATTACCTTCGAAATCTTTATTTCGACAATGTTATCTGATAACAATAAGTCTTCTGCCTCTTCTACATCCTCTAGTTCTTTCATTGAACCTTCTATACTTCCTATCTCTACTGTATCTTCCTTCACTACATCAGTACTCTCTTCTTCCAAATACTCTTCCAAATTGAACATTTCTTCTACTCCTAGATTCTCCTATGCGACCACAAATTTCTCCTCATCCTCACTACATTTGCCATCGTTAGAAATAAAAATAGGAACAAAATCTATTCCATCATCAAGCTAAGCACCATCTTTTCCCAGATTATCAAAACAATTAAAATATGAACTTTCTAGATTTAGAGAATTAATATTTGCACTGCTTTCTGTCACTGGATAATCTTCTTCCTTACCAAATTGTTCATAGTCCTCATCAACATCCTTTGCTTTCTTGATGTCAACCTCTTCTACCCTTGATGTCATTTTTCTGTCACAAAAGTTAATGCAAACCACTCCTCTTTGTTGCATATCAACAATTGATTTCTTTTGCCAAGATGGGATTATATATCCATGATCTACTAATTTACCCTTTTTCTTTTGAACTTGCACAATCAAAATAAACTTTTACCTTGTCATTGGTCTATTGCCCCAATTTGTAAATATTCTTGGTTGCATGTCTTTCCAACTCCCTTTCTTCATAGGCTTTCTTCTTTTCTTGATTAGCGCTCTTTGCACCTTTAGGTACTGCTGCTACAAACTGTCTTTTATTATCTATTGCTACAATCTGGCTTCTTTTGCTCTTATCTCTGGCTCCATTGATGGGCTCTTTTCTTGCCCTTTCTTTCTCTGCCTCCAAAGGCTTGTCCTTATTCCTTTGCACACCTATATTCAAAACTTCAAACAAATCATCAAAAAATAAATCAAGAGACCATGATGTCTCCTCAGGTGCCTCCATCATGGACACCTTCTTCTCTTCTTTTTCTAGTGCTCCTTGCTGCACCTTCTCTTTCCTTCTTTTCTTACTTTTATCCAAGTCCTCCATAACAAGAATTTTCTTCTTCTCTCCTTGTCTGCTCCCTATAGTCATAACCTTATCGAGAAAATAAATCTTTTCTAAGATTTCCATTCTTCTTGAGATCTCTTCCAATCCCTCTCGGTACCTTCTGCTTTCTACATGTCATCCCAATATCTATCCCAATATGGGATTATCGCGGGTCTTCTTACACAAAAACTTATTTTTCTTATTACTGCAATCCACAGTCTCTATTCAATCTCCAAGTGCAAACAACCTCTCCTTCAACGCTCTGTTCACACACAACAACACACCTCTACACCTCACCTAGGGCTTCTCTCTTTCCTCTCTGCCCAGTCTTTTGGTGCTTCTCCTTTCTGTTACTGTGTTAATCAGCAACTCTCATATGCTCTCCTTCCCGTACAACATATGCTCTCCTTCTAATACCACTTGATGGCACTGAGTTTCAGATACAAACTTAAACCTGTTACATAAACTAACTCAGAGAGAATTCAGAAATAGTGGCAGAAAACACAAGAACAATTCCTCATAATGACAGGAGATTATGCAAACTATTGTCTTGGCTTTACAATTCTAATGCCTCACGAAATCAATTTTCAACAGCAAAATTAGTACCCAGAAAGAGATATATTTTAATCATATCTATTCAAATGTAGAATGGAATAAGGAAAATGAATGAGTAGTGAAACCTAATGAGGTGACTAAACCACCATTATTCATTGAGAGGATTATATAAATCCAACTCAAGGTAAACAAATGATAATAAAGAACATAATAATTGTATAAACAAAGGCATAATAATTATATAAATCCTACTTAATGTACTTTTTAATAAGGAAAATGAATGAGTGGTGAAACATAATGAGGTGACTAAACCAACATTATTCATTGAGATGATTATATAAAGCCAACTCAAGGTAAACAAATGATAATAAAGAACATAATAATTGTATAAACAAAGGCATGATCAACATAAGAAGGAACACAAACTTTAGGTAGAGGACAAAGTTTTTGGTTACTTGGGAAAGGAAAGAGTATGAGGGAGATAAAGTAAACTTAAACCATTAAGATATGGACCCATCAAAATCATGGAGGCCATAGGTGAAAATACATTTAAATTAGATCTTTTTCTTTTCATAAAAATGCACTCAATTGTTAATTGTGATTATTTACAACTTTATGAGTCGTCCATGCTAGACAAGGAAGAAGAACATGTACTACCGTCCTTAGAAGATTTTGGTGTCAAAGAAATTTCCATGATCATAAAATATGTGCTTCTAGAATAGAAGACAAGGGAAACTAGGAGTAAGAGTAGGTGATAAAGAGAACATTGGATACATTTTAAAACAAATCAAATAGATATTATCATTACATTTATCTCAAGGAAATTGAGGGATTTAGTCTTGAGGTGCCTATCTACTCTATGTAAAATATAATAAAGGTGCTTGAAGGATGATATCTATACATATTTTAGATAGATTTATTTAAGATATATATGTGGACACCATATATTCATTATATATTGTAATGATGAAATTTGAATAACACCATACATTTATTTTTAACCTATTTTTCAGAGTGTTGTCCCTTGCACTATGCTTCCTACATACATGTTGCACACATCCATTCACCTTTATTTATTATCTTATCCATATGGTTAGACATTCCCATTTATTTTCCCTATTCATAGTTGAATTAGACCAATCTACACACATTCCTAGACACATCTTCCCCAACTTCATTTAACAAATTTTGGTCATAAGTTAATATCCATAGTCACAAACTTGACCCCAATACCTAAGCTCAAACTTGTGTGTATTAAAAGTAGAATATATATTCTAAGGTAAATACTTGTCTAATATAGTACTAAATGTTTAATGATATCAAATTCAAAGCTACATTAAATTGAGTGTACCTCTTCAATCATATCAGCCAATTATTCACTATGTTATTCTCATGAAGATCAAATGGTGAAATTTGTATAACATGCCACTTCTTATTTATTTATATGGTTTTATTTATTATCTTTTGGAAGTGCTAATGTTTCTATATATTAGAATAACTCTTACACCATAACTTCATTACCTTATGCTTAATATCTCTAATCTTACATCACATAAAACTCAATACTTTTGTATTTATCATCAAATATATGGGCATTCTATAGACAAATGTTTATTATTTAAACATAGATCAAAACCTCATAGGTAAAAAGAGAGATGGTATGAATATTATATGTTGAAATAAAATAATCCCCTAATGTGAAACATATTAATTTTCTACAAGAAACATTAAATAAAAACAAGAAAAAATAAAACACAAATTCAAGACCTCATAAATAAAAGAGAGATGAACATAAATATGATCCATTATGATAAATTAACTACATAATGTGCAACAAACTAAATATCTATTAGAGACACTTATATGTAAAAACATGTTTCACCCACTTGAGGATATTGCCTTTAGTTTTCAATGCCCTTTATCGAGATGCTTTATTCACCTTCACCTTTTTTCTTGACTTCATGTCATCTTTATTTCAACCTCCCTTTATTAGCAAAACACTTCCTATGATTGTTTGTATCCTCTATTACACATTATCCATACTATTTTGAAAATAGTAAACTCAACAAATAACTATATAGTGGTGGTTTTCAATATGGAGTTAACTTTTTATATCCATACTATTTTGAAAATATTAAACTCAACAAATAACTATATAGTAGTAGTTTTGAATATGGAGATAATTTTTTATATCCATACTATTTTGAAAATATTAAACTCAATTGTGAATTAGTAGATTTAAAATACCTATATTTTTATTTTTAAGTATTTGATATATATCCTTTTTTTTAATTGAATAATAATCTTATTGTTGAAAAATAAAATAACTGGTGAAGTAAAACCTAAAGTAATTTTTATAATTTATTTTTTCAAAATTAAAAAAATATGTTTTTATGATATATTGTATTACTATTGAAAAATGAAACTCGCATAAATATCTTTAACAAGATTTATGTAAAAGACATTGAGAGATATCATTTTAGAGGGGCTTATTTCATTTAAATTGCATATTCTATTTAAAAATAGAGATCTCAATAATAGTATCTCTCAAAGTGTTTTACATTAATTTTTACTCCATGACTTATTTGATATCATTTTTAATATTTATCCTAAACACTGTTTAATGATATTTATATATGGATGTCCCTTTTGAAAAAGTTCATAAAATTACGAAATTTCATAAATTACATAACAAAAAAATATAAAAGATTTATTTAAATGATCTAATTTATTAATATTAAAAAATCCATACCCCATATATATATATATAAACTCTTATTTAAGACCTATCACTACTAACACCACCATAATAATCTTGTCATCCATCATTCTCACTTTTCTTAATAACTGATGAAGAATAAGGTTGGGTTGGAACAACATCATCCTGCGGTTACCATTTTTATTTGACTTTTACATAGAGGAAGGCGTTGCGAAAGCCCTTCCCTTAAATTATACACAAACACCATTGCACCTTCACTACCATATAGACTGCTAAAATACAGGTAATCTCCCACACAAACACACTGCCAATGCCACCAATCCCATCAATATATTGTGGGAGAGAGTGTGGAGGCATTCTTACAAACTCTTTCCGCTTCCAAACCAACTTATCTTGGTCATCCTGAAACAACTCCTAGATAACGATACCCACAGTGTTTCGGAAATCATCGAATGGGTCACTGCTAGGTGCTGGATCCTTAAAGCCCGCTATAACTAGAACAGACAACCCATATGCAACTATAGTTATAAAATTCATATCCTCATCTTCAACAAGTTCGCTGGGTAATGGAGCTATTCTAACAGCCTCAATATAACCATCTTCGATATTGTAACCTGCGATAATTTTAGGCCTCGCTGCCCTCCAGAAAAGAATGCCACTGCAATCAACCATTTCATAACCTAATATATTAGATCCTGTTTCTCCCACAGACTGAAATTTAATCCTCCACTTGTCTTGAAAATAATGGTAGATCTTGAAGGAGAAAATTTCAGAGTTCGAGCACACTACCAAATAATGCTCTTCGTTTCCTCCTTGCACAATATGGATAATCTTGTTAGTGACTATTGACATCGATTTCTATCTCTCCACAAATTCTCACAAGCGGGTTGCAAACAAAAAAATGTTGGGTTTCTCGAAAAAGCAGTAACCCCTGCGCTGTACTTCATAGAATGTAATCTCTAACAAAATTCGGGAGAAAGGAGGGAGATATGGTCGGCCATTTTTTTTAATGGAAAAGCAGTAGGCTATACAATACCAATTTCCCTTTTAGGTGTTCTTGACCGCAGATAGGAAGATAAGAAGACAAAAATGAATTGAAAGCTAGAGAGGGAGTGAAAGATATGTATAAAGACCTAGAGAGATAAATAGGGAGAGAGACATAGAGAGATAGAGAAAAAGAGAGAGGTAGCGAGACAAAGATAGGAAGAGAGGAAGGGATAGATCAAAATAGAGAGGTAGACTACCTTTTAATATCAAGTAGAAAACATGGCTACATGCACAACTTTCCTATGAATAATTATTTCCAAATCTTATCTTTACCACCTATCACAATTAAAGAGACAGAGTAGTAAAGAGAGAGAAAGATAAGATATATAAAGGAAAAGACATATAGAAAAACAAGAGAGAGAAGGAAATAGATGGTTATAGGGATAAAGAGGGAGAGAGAGGTATAGAGATAGAAAGGGATAGAGAGATGATGAGAGAGAGAGGGAGGGAAAAAGACCCAGAGAAGAGAGATAGTGTGATAGAGGAAGAGAGAATAATAGAGAGGGAAAGAGAGGAAGAGAGGAAGAGAGATATAGAAGAGAAAGAGATAAATAGAGATAGAGATAGAGAGCTTGGACGGAGATAAGGAGAAAGAGAGAAAGAGGAAGATAGAGAAACATAGAGATATAGAAAGAGATAGAGAGAATGAGACAAAGAAATATGGGGAGAGGTATAGTGATACAAAAATATAGATGAAGAGAGGGGGAGAGAGGAGGAGAGATAGAGAGGAGACAAATAGATATAGAGAGGTAGAGTGATATAGAGATAAACAAGTAGAGAGGGAGAGATAAAGATATAAAGAGGGATATTAGTAGAGAGAGGAATAGAGAAAGAGAGATAGAGATAAGAGATAAAGGGGGAGAGAGGGGGGTTGACGAGTGAAATAGAGATAGAGGAAGAGAGAAGGGGAGAGTGAAGGAGAAAGAGAGAGGATAAAAGGAGAGAGGTGGAGAGGGAGACAATGATAAATAGAGAGATAGAGAAGGATATATATATATATATAGTACATTTAACTACGAATACCTTCACCAGTGACACAATTTTTAACACCTACACATATAAAGGAAACTGTAAGACATTATCCATACTAGAAAGTGTAAGCTAGGGTAAAACATTCAAATCCCTGAAAACTATCTCATGCATGCCCTAACTCCCTAATGGAGTACAAATAACTTAGGAAACAAGTATGCAAACAAAAGAACTAAAACCATAAGTTACTTGTGTCCTCCCTCCATTATTTCCCTTTGACCTTGCTATATTTTGTTCTCGGATCTGTAGACCTCCAATATCAATGAGAAAGTCAAGAGTAAGTGAGTAGAAAAATCAGAGAGATAGTTCTCAAACTCAACCAGTGGGAAGTATCAAATTGAGGTGTGAGAAGCGATTTTATAGAAGACAAAGGTTGAATGGAGGGCTAAGATTTGATGTTGACTTTGGAAAGAAATGAATGGTGAGGATTTATTAGAGTTCCCCTTTAGTAAAAGGACAAGAGGGAATTTTAAATTTAAAAATATGATATGGGTACCCACAAGAAGTTGGGTCCACATAGAGGGCAAGTCACGGGCAAAAAATTTAGGCACCCTAATTCTAAATTTCAATGAAACCTTAAAAATAGGTACCCTAATTCTAAACCTAACCCTAACCCTATTTCTTATCATAATTCTAACCCCAAGTCTAACCTAAACACTAACCCTTACCCCAATTTTAACCCATAACTCTTATCATAAATATAATATATAATATAATTAGACTTAGAATTTTTGTCTAATATAATATATAATCTTAATTATTATATATTTAATTATAATTTTTATATATTATATAATGTTATAGTGTATAATTATTATATAAAACATTATGATAATAAATATAACCTATATTATAATATTATACTATATAATTATAATAATCTTAAGATATATAATATAGTTAGAATTAGGCTTGCTAGTCTCATGCTACTAGCATACGTATATTTAAAAACTATAAGTTTTTTCAAAGAAATTACTCTGAGAAGAATGAAGGATTTTTTAATAGAAGGAGATAAAGGAGCAAGATATTTTTATAATTTATTGAAAGCTAAAAACTCGAGAGAGGATATTGAACCTATAGTAGAAGATAATGTGTGTTATAAAAGAAATGAGGAAATGAAGTGTTGAGATCCTTTTATCGAAAAATTTTTGCAGTTGAAGATGGAACCAAAGAATGTAGAAAGGCATAAAGTTACTACAGAGCTATTTTCCCCAAAAGGTCACAGATGAAATATGTGTCAAGTTAAAAAAACAAATTGCTAAGGAAGAAATTATCAAATCGATAAGGATAACGGAAAATGGTCAGTCACTCAGCATTAATGGTATTCCAATGGAATTTTATCAATGTAATTAAGACTAGATAGTTGATGACTTGTTGGAATCATATAAACATGGTATCTCTAAAGGAACTAAGGGGGAAGAAATTAATAAAAGAGTGATCAAACATCAGAAATTGGATACAAGACAAACATTAGAAATTGGAGAACTATTATTCTGTTGAATGTATCCTATAAAATTATAGCTAAAATCTTAGTTATGAGACTTATTTATATCCTACCAGTCATTATTAGTCTCACATAGACATCCTTTATTAAAGGTAGATTGATCTTGGAGAATTTGATTACAAGTTGGGAAGCCTTGGATTGGGCAAAAAAGAGTGGACAAAATCAAGTATCATATAATTAGATTTTGAAAAGGGATATGATAGAATTGAGTGGTCCTTTGTATTTATAATGCTAGAAGCTTTAGTCTTTCCGAAGGAATATTGTAATATGGTTATAATCTTATTCATGAATTCCATTGTACAAATTGACATTAATGGATCACTATCTAACCCCTTCAAATTGGAAAGGTCTCTAAGGCAAGGATTCCCTCTAGCCCCTGCATTATTTGTCATTGCTTTTGAAGCACTTATTTATATCTTGAGAACAAAATTGGTAGTGAAGGAGCTGAAAGGAATAACACTTCCTAATAGTAAATTACTGCCTCATATACAGTTCGCTAATGACACAACAATTTTTCTGATTCTAGAAGAGGATAATCTATTAAACCTTGTGAAAAGACTAAATATTTTCTATAAATCTACAAGAGATAAAGTGTCTCATTCAAAATTTGTTCTATTAACCTAGAATGATAGTCCTCCTTTGTGGTTGGATGTTGTTCACTAGAAATGGGAGGACTCAAACAAACTGGTGAGATTTCTTGGAATCCCATTTTTTTGTTAATACCTCCTTGAAGGAAATGTGGGACTAGATCTATATGAAAATCAATAAGAAGCTTAATATGCGGGACAACAATATCTATATATTGCAAGTTAACAACTCAATATCATCCAAAAGAGAATTAGAGATTTTCTATGGTCTTATGGTAGGGGTAGTAAAAAAGACATGATGCAGTATGGGAATGGTGATGCCTGAATAAAAATATTGGTTGACTAGGGTTAAAAGATCCAAAAATCCAAGGTGCTATGCTAGTGTAAAAATAGATTGTTAGAGCCTTTGAAGGATCTAAGCATTGGAAAGTTTTAGTTGTTAAAAATTTGAGAAAAGCAGTACCAATATAGGGAAAGAATGGTCAGGCCTAGGTCTTCATGCCATTGTTTTAGGAGACTTTAGAATCAAGCCCTTATTGTATGCTATGTTTGCCTCAATATGGAAAGCCTATGAATCCACTAAACCTTCCAATTTGAATAGAGGGGCCCTTGACTATAATAAGAAGGTGATATATAATTATATAACCAGCTAGTGGAATCTAAAATACAGTGACAAGGCATTAGCCTTGTTGTAGGATTGCTCAGCTAAAAATTGGCGTAAATTGGGAATTGCTTCATTTGAAAATATTATAAACAACAATTCTTTAAAAAGTTGGCATCAATTCATGATGGAATATGGTATTCTGGATTCACAAAAAAGTACCTATGTAGTACTGAACAAATCTATCTAGAGCTATATGCAGTAGAGCCTAATTTTGAAGAGAGATAATTGGAAGGAAATCATATGGAAAGATGGTACAAATTTTGGAAAGAATGGTTCCAAAGAAGTTATATAATCTGATGACTGAAAATCATGTAGATTTTACACACATTGATTATGTATGCAATGTCAAGTTAGAGTCCTATGAGTTGTCAAAAATAATAACTGCTATTTGGTCTAATGTCAAAGAACCAAAGAAAAAGATGCTTTAGGTGGTTATTGTATTAAAAAAGGCTAGCAAGAGGGTCAGATAGAAACTTGTGTATTTACCGTAAAATGCTTGAAAATTGTGAACATGTTTTTTTATTATGTGTTTGCAAAACAATTATGGAGTCTTTTCTTAATGTCTTTAAAAGGAGTGTTGTGTGGGTTATGTGTTACCAAAACTAATATTCTATGTGGATATGTTAGTAATACTGAACATAATGTTGATTTGTTTTGGATTTTGTCTACTACTAAGGTTTTGTGGTATTTGTGGAAGGCAAGGAATAAAAGTGTACCAAGGAAGAGAAATAATGCTTATTGGGTCCTTTTTGACTCACAACTTGGTTGATTTGTGTATAGGCTACAACAACGTTGATAATCCCCAATAAAAGATTCATGAAGCTTTTAGATGGAGTAGCAATAGTCTATAGTGAGGATATCTAGACATCAAAATTTTGGCCTCATGATTACAGAATAGTGGATCGAAGCTTCCATAAGGAATATATGAAAGAACATAACAAGTATAGTAAACAAAACTTTGATGAAGATAAAATAGAAGATGAAATGGGAGCAATGGAATATGTATGCCAAAACATTGACATTGAAAGCAATTTACTTAGAGTCTCACCAAAAATTGGAACTATCAAAGAATGGGACTCGTTTGTAAAAAGTGATAACAAGAACCAATCTAACCAAGTGATAGGGATGAACCAAATTCAATCTAATGCTGCAAAATTGTAACAAATCTGGATAGCGCAAGAAAATCTAAACAGAGAATCATAGTTAGATACCAATGAATTGAAAGATTAGAAATATATAAGGATTAAAATAGTCTGCTATAAAATTTATAAATAGGTATATACTATAAGATGTATTTTGGGTGAATGAGTGGCTCCCTTAGCCACCCAATGTATTCTCTCTTATTAGTAATATATATATATATATATATATATATATATATATATATATATATATATATATATATATATATATATATATATATATATATATATATATATATATATATGCAAGTTAAAAAAATTGTAAGCCTATGGGTGGAAGGGTGGGAGTCCTTCCACAGAATGGGTGTGGAAGGACTAGGGTCTTCATTTGCCAGCCAGGCTGCCTAGGTGGCAAGTGATTTGGAAAGAAGGGATTCGATGTGACAAGGGTGACAGATGTGTCATGAGGGGTATACTATTGCAAGGAGCATTAATATAGTTTAGTCTTGGCTTGCATAATTATCATAGCACACCATCATTGCAAGGAGTGTTGCCTCCAATTCTATAATTGTCCCCAAATGAGCTTTGCCAAGAAGATTTGAGAAGACAATTTTGTTTATATAGAGAAGCCTAGTGCAGGGGATTTCATTCTTATCAATGTCTTTTGAATTCAATGGCGAGTGGGTCTAATTTTATCATGAGGATTTCAACGGAAGGTCTAGTTTGCTTGGGCATGGATACACCATTTAGGTGGAGAGTGCAATTAGACAACTTGCCTTCAATGGTCTGGTGACTTATCACAGACTCAAAAGGATTCTACACTCAAATGATGACTTCATTTTGTTGGCTATGAAGGTTATCTTGGGCAAAACATTTCTGGAGGAGAGTGAATTCTACAGAGTTGACACCTCCATTGTGTCCCAGTTCTTAGCATCTTTATTAGACACAGGCATTTCGATGGAGAAAACTCTCCTCTTGGTAAGGAAAATTTTCATTGACAATTTGCTTGTGGGAGTGGGGGATATAGTCAAGCCAGTCGAGCTAGGAGTGGGTTTTCTTAGGCCTGTATATTTTCATCTATTAGAGGACGATGAGGTGGTGGTTCATTATTATCCCTTCCGAATTAACCCTAAAGCATGGCTGCTTATTCTACATAGAGACTAAGTTGTGGTGGGGGTGCATTTTATGTTGAAGCTGTTGCAAATTGAACTGCATTGTGGCTCCTTCAACTAGATAGAAGACTTCAGGGTAAGGGCAGCAAATCTAGGTTTTGATTAATAGCTAATAAGCAAGAAAGTTTTTCTATGTTTGGTGTAGTCGGATGTAATTTTCTCTGCATGGCCAATTTTCATCTTAATGGTGACCCTGCGAGGTCAAGAAGATACTGGCATAGAAAGAATAGGAGATAACTGCAAGCAATATGCAGTCAGATATGTAATTTTCTTTTTTCAAATCAATATAAATTATAATCTTATGAAAAGCAAAAAAAAACTATAAGCCTAATTTTAACCCCTAACTCTCATCCTAAATATAATATATAATATAATTAGAATTAGAATTATTATATAATATAGTATATAATTTTAATTATTATATATTTAATTATAATTTATATATTATATAATATTATATTATAATTATTATATAAAATATTATGATAATATATCTAACCTATATTATAATATTAAATTATATTATTATATTAATTTTTAAGATATATAATATAGTTAGAATGCCTATATTTAAAAACTATATCTAAACTATAGCTGATATATATCCTTCCATAGGTGTCTATTTTTATATTACTAATCCTAACATGTCTAATCTTACATCACATAAAACTCAATACTTTTGTGCTTATCATAAAATATATGGATATTCTGTAGATAAATGTCTTGTATTCAAGCATAATATCAAGACCTCATAGATAAAAGTGGGGATGAACATGAAGATTACACATTGAAATAAAAGAATTACCTAATGTGACACAAATTAATTAATTATCTACAAGAAACATATGAATTAAAAACAAGAAGAAAACCATATGATTTTGAAATAGATTAAACTTGACAAATAGCTATATAATGGTCGTTTTAAATACGGAGAGTACATATTTTTAAAATTTGAATATGAAGTAATAGATTTACCACATTTATTGTAGTTTTGAATTTTTAGACAAACTTTTTAAAATCTCAAAATTTTAATGCTATGAATTAATAGATTTACAATATTTTGTTTATTTTTTAGGTATTTAAAAATATATCTTTTATTTTTAGTTTAATAAAAATCTTTATTTATAATTTTAAAATTGAGAGTAGTAAATTTGAGATTTGAAATGTATAAACATTTTAAAATGTATACATAATTTTTCATACATATTAAGAATTAACAGTTGACAATAAATATTAATTACTAAAAAATGATAATTTATTTAAGGTGTTTTGAAAATAATAAGAATCTAACATCTCAAGAAAAAAAAATCTTTATAATTAACAAATTTCATGAGTTACATGAGGAAAAGATTATAAAAGATCAATATAATGATCTAACATATCAATTATATAATTAAAAATCTAACCCTATATAAAGTAATAACTATTACATAACATCTATCACCATGATCTTATTATCCATCATTCTCTCAGTTTTCTTATCAACTGACCAAGAATGAGGTTGGACTTGAATGACATCATCATCAGATTAACCCTCTGTTTAACATTTTTAATTGGAGCAATGCATTGCCAAAACCCTTCCCTTAAATTATATGCAAACACCTTTAAACAACCTTCACTACCATATAGACTGCTAAAGCACAGGTAATCTCCCACACAAACACACTCCCGATGCCACCATTCTGCATCAAGATATTGAAGGAGGATCTCGAGGCATTCTTGCAAACTCTTTCCACTTCCAAACCAACTTATCTTGGTCGTCCTGAAACAACTCCCAGATAACAATACCCACAGCGCTTCACAAAGTATGTGGGTCAATACCCTTCTCGATCACGTTGGCGTACAGGCACGCTGACTACAAATAATGCCATTGCACTCAACCATTTCGTTACCTAATTCCTCCCTTTCTCCCGTAATATGAAATTTAATCCTCCACGAATCTTTAAAATAATGGTAGATCTGGAAGAAGTTTTATAGATGGAGTGCACTACCAAATAGGGCTCTCCGTTTCCTCCTTCTACGATATGGCCATACTTGTCACACACATCGATTTCTATATCTGCATATACTTGTCACACACATCGATTGCATAATGAGTAACCCCATCGAATAAGCAGTAACCCCTGCGCTGCACTTGATAACTCGTGATAGTCCTCGTGATCTCTGACGGAATTTGGTAGAAAAGAGAGAGACAGAGTCCTCCATATTTGTGTGGAAAAGCAGTAAGCCATACAATACCATTTTCCATGACACTTTTCTTGACCACAGATAAGAAGCCATGGACTTTTGG
Source organism: Cunninghamia lanceolata (assembly GCA_027924645.1). NCBI lineage: Eukaryota > Viridiplantae > Streptophyta > Pinopsida > Cupressales > Cupressaceae > Cunninghamia > Cunninghamia lanceolata. The sequence continues at coordinate 6,635,932 of BSBN01000221.1, forward strand.
TGGGCAATGAAGACAGAAAACTGCGTGAGCACAAAATAGAATTCCATTCCTTGCAAACCATGCGAGAGCTGGAGATCAATTGTAGTGAAAGCTTTTCAAATATCAATTCCTGCATAGCTTGAGGCAGCTGGGATATACCACGCTGCTCTCCTATCTCCTTCAACTGCTGCAATAAATTCTAGCTCCATTCCTTTCAGATTAATGGCTTGTATTCTTACAACCCTGGATTAAGTATGCTTTTTTATTTTATCATGCTCTTCCATTCACTCCCTTTTATAGGTGTTTGACAGAGTACATTGCTTAATCAACGCATGGTTATGATGCCGCCCATTGGGTTAAGAACAGTCCACCTGGAGAAAATATAACTTAAAATAAGTAAGATAAAAATTAGTATAGTTATTTTAAATGTATTTAGGGAAGAAGATTATGGTTAAACACCTTAATTTCATGCCTCTCAAAATTATATAAATTAAAATAGATAAACATAAAAATTAACATAGGTAATTTGAATGTAGAAAGGGAGTTAAGCATCCTAACTTCATGCCTCTCAAAATTATTCTCAAATTTTTATAGTAGATTTCTTGTTCACACTAGCAAATTCCTTGCCACAAATATGCTTGACTAAAGGTATGGAAAATAACATATTTTTACTCTCAATCCATGATAAACAATTGTAATACTCAACTTTTAAAAATATTTGTACGAATAATTAAATTATGTTTTGATTCAACCTTTGAAATTATTTGTACCAATAATTAGATCTATCCTTTCCTCATATTATCTACACACACTCAAATTATTTATTTCATCATATTTTAAAACACCTATTTCACCTAAATATACAAATATGTAAATACATGACTAGTAAATTAAACAACTTAACGCTATAAAATAAATACTTTAACCCAATCAAATTATTTTAATAATATAATATTATATAAATAAAACCATAAACCTAATATCAATCTTTCTTATTCTTAAAACACCCAACCCTAAATTTGCATGAAATACTACCATCAACCCTATAATTTCTTAATGAGGGAAGGATTTTTAGTGACCCTCCTATGTAGGAAGGCATTAACCACTATCCTTTCAAAAAAAATTGGCTCTTCAAATTCGCCCATTTGGAGGCATGTCTCTACTCAGCGTCCAAGTCCAACAATTTGGTGGATGCCCATACCCTATTACAAAGCTCTTTTCTTCATGCAACTAGTGGGGATGTGACATATAATTGGTCAACACTATAGAGCTTGTAGATTGTGTTTTGCATGGAAGACAAAGTCCAATTGTTATGGTTGTTGCAATAAAGGGTCTATTTACAAAACTTCAATATTGGAGCTTTAATGTGAACACATCATTTCAATCTCTTATCTAGAGGTTTACAATGAAGTGGTGAAAAATCTCTTGTCACCATGCAAACCTCTTGTTCTCAAAAAGGACAAATGGGCATGTTGTAAGAATCTTCCAACATCTTTCTTTGAGATGAGCATTCCTTTGATATCATTTATATTATCTTAGGTAATTAATCTTTGCTCCTCTTCTTTCTTTAGGGGAGTGTCTCTTCAGGGATATCATAGCACCATACTTGCACAACTAATAGTGTATCTTTAGACCTCTTCAAAATATGAGTTCATCTTACTTTTATGTAATAGAGTTATAAGGAGCACAACTCAGTGGGCTTGTAGGTGATCTACTTGCTCCATAGAGGAAACCACAACCAAACAACAAAGGCCACTCAAATCAATGAGACCTCATCATGATCCCATGCTATATTGTAGGTTTGTACTTCAAACTCTTAGATTTAACCTTAAACTTAATAGGACTACTAATTTTAAAATGCATGTCTCTGCTACCTACTACCAATCAAGGTTTGCACTCACATAGTTCATGCTTTTTAAACAAAATCTATTGTTCTTTGTTGTAGGACCATAGAAGAAAGGAGGGATCAATTATTGCTACTCATTAAGGAAAATTATTTCTCGTATATTTGGCTAGATCTAAGATTTCTTCCACCACATATCAACAAAAGCCAAGGTCTATAGAAGGGACCAATATAATTAATTCTTTTGGCCTGCTATAGTTTCATTAAGGCTATGGTGGAAGGGAGAAGTCAAATTCTACATAGATCTTATAAGCTTACGTAACTTCTATGTTGTTTTCATTTTCTTCCATGTCTCCTGTTAGGACATGATAATCCCATTGGTCAAACCCCATTTTATAGAGTAGTATCCTCTAGGAAACAACATTTACTTAACTAGTGAAGTAAAGGAACTATATATACTATATATAGAGTGTAGACAAACACCCTTTAGTTGCTCATTTAAACCCTCACAAGTATCATTTATCTAAGTTGTCAATATTAGAGTTTTGAGATAGTGCACAATGTTTAATTCATATTATAAATGAGATAGATTTCTTTACACTATTATACAAGTAAAATATTAATTTCTAATATAGAAAGACCTTGGTGGGTGATTGCAGGATTTAGTGGGTGGATCTTGCCACATAGCTCTTATGGAAAATATTAGTCATAATAATGCATCTTATTCAAAACATAGAATACTCTTCACTAGGAAAATCAAGGAAAGAATTTTTTTACAAGGGTAATATTTTATTCAATCTATATATTGATTAAAGGTGGTTTTGGAAGTAGTCAAGAAAAGGGTCTCTGATGGAAATTTACTTGTATAGTTTTATGGGCTTTCATTGGAAATGAAGACTTGAAGATACCTGATTCCCAAATTGAATAGAGCAAGTAGCTACAAAACGAGAATGAGAAATTACTTGATTGCATGCTACCAAATTAGAGCAAAGGCTACTTGTTGTGGAAAGCCACACATCTACTTCTACTTTGTCTTTGCCCTACTCATCTCCATTTATCCTCTCTCTTTTCACTCCACCTACTATTAACCCATTGAGAAACAACTTCCAAGCATTGAAAGAGAAAGTTAATCCTATGAAAATAGAGTGCATTGCCTTTCCCAAGCATAAATAATATATCATCTAACATCTTTATGTCAATGTTGTTGTCAAGTAAGTCACTTATTTTAGCCTCACAAAATGATTATGTCCACACTCATTCAAAACCCCATTGCTGGCCACCCATGCCTCTAAAAATTAAGGATATGGAGATGAAGCCATTCAAACCTTGATTCTTAGATGTTGAAGGCTTACCCAATCCTCATCTCCATCTCAGAAGTTGTCATTTCTTGGATTAGGAAAAAATCCCTGCCTCCTTGTGGACATCACCAATTGCACTAGTAGGGAGTAGAATGAACACCGCTGATTATACAAAATCTATAATCTATAGTTTTCCCATTTCTTTACACTATTATACAAGTAAAATATTAATTTCTAATATAGAAAGACCTTGGTGGGTGATTGCAGGATTTAGTGGGTGGATCTTGCCACATAGCTCTTATGGAAAATATTAGTCATAATAATGCATCTTATTCAAAACATAGAATACTCTTCACTAGGAAAATCAAGGAAAGAATTTTTTTACAAGGGTAATATTTTATTCAATCTATATATTGATTAAAGGTGGTTTTGGAAGTAGTCAAGAAAAGGGTCTCTGATAGAAATTTACTTGTATAGTTTTATGGGCTTGCATTGGAAATGAAGACTTGAAGATACCTGATTCCCAAATTGAATAGAGCAAGTAGCTACAAAATGAGAATGAGAAATTACTTGATTGTATGCTACCAAATTACAGCAAAGGCTACTTGTTGTGGAAAGCCACACATCTACTTCTACTTCGTCTTTGCCCTACTCATCTCCATTCATCCTCTCTCTTTTCACTCCACCTACTATTAACCCATTGAGAAACAACTTCCAAGCATTGAAAGAGAAAGTTAATCCTATGAAAATAGAGTGCATTGCCTTTCCCAAGCATAAATAATATATCATCTAACATCTTTATGTCAATGTTGTTGTCAAGTAAGTCACTTATTTTAGCCTCACAAAATGATTATGTCCACACTCATTCAAAACCCCATTGCTGGCCACCCATGCCTCTAAAAATTAAGGATATGGAGATGAAGCCATTCAAACCTTGATTCTTAGATGTTGAAGGCTTACCCAATCCTCATCTCCATCTCAGAAGTTGTCATTTCTTGGATTAGGAAAAAATCCCTGCCTCCTTGTGGACATCACCAACTGCACTAGTAGGGAGTAGAATGAACACCGCTGATTATACAAAATCTATAATCTATAGTTTTCCCATTTCTTTACACTATTATACAAGTAAAATATTAATTTCTAATATAGAAAGACCTTGGTGGGTGATTGCAGGATTTAGTGGGTGGATCTTGCCACATAGCTCTTATGGAAAATATTAGTCATAATAATGCATCTTATTCAAAACATAGAATACTCTTCACTAGGAAAATCAAGGAAAGAATTTTTTTCCAAGGGTAATATTTTATTCAATCTATATATTGATTAAAGGTGGTTTTGGAAGTAGTCAAGAAAAGGGTCTCTGATGGAAATTTACTTGTATAGTTTTATGGGCTTGCATTGGAAATGAAGACTTGAAGATACCTGATTCCCAAATTGAATAGAGCAAGTAGCTACAAAACGAGAATGAGAAATTACTTGATTGCATGCTACCAAATTAGAGCAAAGGCTACTTGTTGTGGAAAGCCACACATCTACTTCCACTTCATCTTTGCCCTACTCATCTCCATTCATCCTCTCTCTTTTCACTCCACCTACTATTAACCCATTGAGAAACAACTTCCAAGCATTGAAAGAGAAAGTTAATCCTATGAAAATAGAGTGCATTGCCTTTCCCAAGCATAAATAATATATCATCTAACATCTTTATGTCAATGTTGTTGTCAAGTAAGTCACTTATTTTAGCCTCACAAAATGATTATGTCCACACTCATTCAAAACCCCTAAAAATTAAGGATATGGAGATGAAGCCATTCAAACCTTGATTCTTAGATGTTGAAGGCTTACCCAATCCTCATCTCCATCTCAGAAGTTGTCATTTCTTGGATTAGGAAAAAATCCCTGCCTCCTTGTGGACATCACCAATTGCACTAGTAGGGAGTAGAATGAACACCGCTGATTATACAAAATCTATAATCTATAGTTTTCCCAAACATGAATTTTCAAAATTTCTGGGGCCTTTTCTTGTAAAATCTAACTCATACAAAAAATGTGAATCTCATCCTTTTCTTATAGAGATTTGATGTCTATGCAAGGATGATGATGATATCTAGTAGCAAATATAGAGGAGCATCCACTATCAGAAATTTTAGATCTAACTCTCTTGCAAGAACTTGTGTGTGCCAAGAAAGAAGTGTTTCTTATCTTCCATATTGTTCTTGCCTATAACACAATCAACCATGATTTGTGACCGAAGATCTAATTCATGACCAAAGATGATGAATGTAAGTAAATAACTTAACATAATTAGAGCTACATTATAAAATTCATAATGGTACCAAATTTATCAATTTTATCTCCTCTCCCTGATGTTTTATGAGAATTATTGGAACCATCTTTTGACTTGTTTTTCTTCTGATAGTTGTTGTATTCAAGTGCAAGATCTCCTATATGCTACATCTTATCTCAATCTAATATATGCAATTTACTTGAAATATTCCATTTCTATTCAAGTATCTTATCGAAGAGTGTATATTTGTTCATGTTGCATTTTTCAAGTATTGTAGCACATCAATGCTTTAATTTTCACAATCCATGTGTTGTATTCTTTATTCTACTTTGGGTATAAGTTTGGATATTTATTTTGGTGAAATTCATAAAACCTATTATACATTAAACAAATCATTGTATAATTTAGTGTAAGTAAATTCATTAAAGACTTCATGTGACTTGTGCAAAGAAGTGGGGAGAATGTCTTATCACATATACACTAGAAATTTTAGTATCTTTATTTTTTGACTTTGTTCACTTTGAGAAGTAAAATGGAACTATTTGGAATTTGTAGTTTCTATTGTTTTTTGTATTTTATATGTTCAAGTAGTAGCAAGGAACAACAATTTAGATGACTGTATGTCCAATCTTGCTTCATAAACATTCACTATAGGATTTGTTTGTGCATATGGATTTCTTTCATGCATTTGTAATAATTACCTATAATGATGTATGTGGATTGATGATAGTTGTTGAGAATGTGTGTCTCAAACTCACTATAAAACCCTTGTTCCATTGTGTTGCATTCAATCTTTATCGCACTTCCACAAGGTGCAAACTAAGATAGGTGTAGGATGGAAATCTTTACCGCCATCCCACGAGAGTCTAGAAGTTGACTTGTGGTAGTGTGATGTTACTACCACCCCATAATGATGGTTGACTCCTACCTGTGGTAGTAAATATTGAAAACGATGACTTGGTGATACCTAATTCCCAAATTGAATAGAGCAAGTACCTACAAAAGGAGAATGAGAAATTAAGAATGCACGTTACCAAATTAGAGCAAAGGCTACTTGTTGTGGGAAGCCACACACCTACTTCCACTCTCTCTTTGCCCTACTCATCTACACTCATTCTCTCTCTTTTCATTGCACCTACTATTAACCAATTGAGAAACAACTTCCAAGCATTGAAAGAGAAGGGTAATATGAAAATCAAGTACATTGCCTTTCCGAAGCATAAATAAGATATCATCTAAAAGCTTTATGCCAATGTTGTTGTCAACTAAGTAATTATTTTAGCCTCACAAAATGATTATGTCCACCCTCATTCAAAACCCCATTATTGGCCACCCATGCCTCCAAGAATCAAGGGTATGGGGATGAATCCATTCAAATCTTGATTCTTTGAGAAGAAAACATAGCTAACCCCTCAATCATACCAACACCTTCCCTAGATCTAGGTAATACTCCCACTTCATATAGAAGATGATGCAGCACGTTGCTAGTAAAAAAAAGAGTATGAGAAAGTATTCTTGGATAATAGGGCCTCACAAGTTAATAGGGAGGAGATTTTGGAAGATTTTGAAGGATCAGATAAGGGGGTAGACAAACACCTTGAGGCACAAAATGGGAGCATAGATATGTATAATTTAAACTTAGAGACAATCATCAATGAAGTTATCCTCAAAGTTAGCAATGATATTTTTGATGACATTGTAGAGGAAGTGCTTGAGGAGCTATTAGATAAGGAGAACCAACCCTCCCTTTGTACATCTCAAATAGCCATGGGAGAAAAAGGTTGGGATAAGACCTCTGCAAGATCAACTAGGAAATCAAGAAAGAACAAGAATAATAAAGCAGAGGTGGAAATCATAGTAGGGATGCAAACTACATTAGATAGAGCATTGAGATGAAAATCAAGGAGGGTGTTATGCTCTCCTTAGATCTAATAAGATTCCTTTAATGGAATGTTAGGGCCTTAAATGCCCCTAAAAAAAGGTGTCTCATCAAGAGTTATCTTGATGGGGCAAATGCAAATATAGTACTTCTATAGGAAACAAAATTTTTGGAAGAACAAGACCCAAAAATATTTCAAAAATAGAAAGGTTGGGAAGCATTACTTTGCTCACTAACAATGCTTCATGAGGCTTGTCAATATCATGGTGCAATCATTTTCCTAAAATGGAAACTATAGCATATAATTGGAGTTGGATCCAGGGCAAATTCCCAAGTTCTCTTGATTCAAAAGATATGTGGATTTTCTGGAGTCGCTCAAAAGAGTTCTCTTTGGACTCATATTAGTCAAACACTATGCACCTTAAGAAAAGAAAGAGTAATCCTTGGCTCGGGGATTTCAACATGCTGGTAGAAAAAGATGAAAAGTCCAGTGGTATCTCCCACCTGGCCGTGTCAACTAAGGATTTCAAAGAGTTCATTTTAGACAATAGTCTTTTAGACTACATACCCTAGAATGGTAAATTCACTTGGACCAACAAAAGGGAAAACTTTTGCCAATTTTTGGAAATCTTAGATAGATTCCTAGTATCCAACATGTGTTTCTACTCTCATGAATATTTCTCCTTAAATATTTTTCTACTCTCCTAAATAGATTCTATGGGTGAGACTTACTCTTTGCAGCATAAGTATTTCAAATTTCAAGATATGTGGTTTAGGGACCCAGACTTCATTCCCCAAGTACAAGGTTAGTGGAACTCAACTCCTTTTATGTAGGGATCTAAAATGTTTCAATCAACTCACAAAGTAAAGTTCCTTGGAAACCAAATTATCACATGGAACAAGTCACACTTCATAAATATATTCCAAGGGAAGGATAAAATTAAAAATGAGCTGGAGGCTCTTACATAGCAAGCCATTCTAAATGGAGCACATGAATGAGGGCTCATACACAAGAGAGAAACTTCTCAAATAAAATCTTGATGAAATCATTAAGAGGGAAGAAATATTCTAGAGACAAATGTTGAGAGAGACATGGGAAGAGAAATAACTTCCCCACCTTCATCTAACAACTTATTTGGTCATATATTAATATCCATAATCACAAACTCGACCCCAATACCTAAACTCAAACTTGCATGTATTCAAAGTAGAATATATATTATAAGGTGAATACTTATGAATACTTTCTAAATCTTTAAGGATATCAAATTTGGAGCTACATTAAATTGTGTGTACATCTTTAATCATGTCAATCAATTACTCACTATGTTATTCTCATGAAGATTAAATGGTGAAATTTGTATAACATGCCACTTCTTATTTATTTACCTAATTTTATTTATTACATTTTGGAAGAGCCAATGTTTCTATATAGTAGCACAACTCTTACACCATAACCTCATAACCTTATCCCTCCCATGTCTAATCTTACATCACATAAAACTCAAAACTTTTGTCTTTGTCATCAAATATATGGACAACCCTTAGATAAATGTTTTTTATTCAAACATATATCAAGACCTCATAGGTAAAAAAGAGAGGTGAGAATGCATGTTATATGTTGAAATCAAATAATTCCCTAATGTGAAACCAATTATTTTTCTACAAGATACATGGATAAAAACAAGAAAAAATAAAACGCAAATTAAAGACCTCATAAATAAAATAAAGACAAAGATAAATATGATCCATTACAATAAAATAATCACATAATTTGCAACAAACTAAATATCTATTAGAGACATTTATTGGAAAAAACATGTTTCACCCACTTGAGGATATTGCTTTTGGTTTTCATTTCCCTTTTCTACCATCTAAGTCTTTTTTATGCAAATGGTTTATTCACCTTCACCTTTTTTCTTACTTTAGCTATTTAGATTTCAACCTTTCTTTGTTAGCACAACACTTCCTATGATTTTTTGTATCCGCTTTTATAGATTATCCATACTATTTTAAAAATATTAAACTCAACAAATAACTATAAAGTTAACTTTTTAGGAGTTTAAAATTTTAAAATTCTGAATTAGTAGTTTACACTACTTTTATTTTTAATTTTTAAGTATTTAAAATACACCTTTTACTTTTAATTTAATAAGAATTTCTCTTATAGAGGGATCCTAGGGGTTGCATGAGGGTTTGTCTACAAATCCTCCATGTGTCTCTCATTTGAGGCCTCTCCCCTTGCTAAGAAATCCTTCGCCTTGCTTGTCTTCTTGGTAGATTTGTAGTCATATATATGATCTTTGATTGATTGTAATTGACATGGTGTTCTGTATTGTTTTAATTCTTTAATTTTTAAAATTTAAACCTTTGTTTTGGTAGTTTCCCACTCTCCCCATTGCATCATTTGGACTTGGTGCATCATTTGGACTTGGTGCAGGGGGTTGGTGGATGGGTATTAGAATGGGGAGTATGGAGTTTGATAAGGTATTAAATTTGAATTAAGGCTCTTTAGTGCCTATGGAAAACAATTCAGGCAGACAGGAACAACCAAGGAAGGAGAGCTTAAAGTCCTTCAAGGAGATAGTTAATGCAGATTATGCTCAAGTCATGCCTAAGAATGTACTCTTCGCAGTCATGGATGGTGTCAGAGGACTTGGTCCAAGCACTAAAGAGGGTGATGAAGGAAGTAGACCCTTGGAGTGAAGGCAAGGTGAGCCTCCTTCAGTGCCAAGAAAAATTTCTTTAAAACCTAATGATGAACTAGGAAAAATAGTGACAAAAGAAGAATCGAGATTAATGAATATTGCTGTGTTTTTTACTTTTGTTAATTTATAAAAATTTCCATCAAGGAAATTATTGGACAATTGGTTGATAACAGTTTGGGCAAAACAACTGGGCATTCATTATTCATTGTGTAAAATGATACAATCGAGAATATTTGTAATTTTTTAAAAATCACATGCTATGAAGGAAAGGGTAATTGAGAAAGATTATTGGAATATAGGGCTGACTTTTTTCAAGGCTTTTCCTTGGAAGTCGGATACACCACACAAAGAAATGAGGTTCTATTCAGTTCTAAAATAGATTATGTTAAAAAATGTTCTGATCCAATTCTAGATTTTTTTGACTCAAATATTTGAACCTTTTGGAAAAATACTAAAAATTGATGAAACAAGAACCACCCTTCGCCATCTTGATGCGAGAATTCTGGTCTCATTTGACATACGGGTTCAAATCTTGAAAGTCTTAGAAATTAATTTGGAGGAGAAAAATTCTTATATGAGTTAATAAGTATGGGGGGCTCAATTCATGCTTCTTGTGTAAACAAGACGGACACCAAACAAAAAATTGTCTGACACTCAATAAAAACGTAAACAAAGGTAAAATGGGGGTTTCAGTAAACAACCCTAAGGAAAAAGGAATGGACTCTAGGGATGGAGTTTCTGCCCCACCACCAGAGAATAAAAATGAGGGCCTAACATCAAATATTGGGAAGGTCATCAAAAACAATATCTCAGACCATAATGAGGGCCCTGGACTTAAGGCATCATCTCTAGATGAGGTCATGAATAGATCTTTGTCTTTGATGATGGTTTGGACTCAGAAGCTATAGAGGAAGATCACCTAGATGGTGATGATTTAGATAATACCCAAGATGGAACCTTAAGTAGCTTCTCATTGGGATATAGATCTTTTAAAGGGTGGATGGAAGAAGACCCTGCTCTTGTTTCACAGATTACAGACACTCCTTTTCAATGCAATGATAGCATTGTGGCACTGGGGGAGATTTTTCCTCCCCAAATAGACCCTGAAAACAAATGGGATGGTGTTCCTCTAGGATATACCTCTGATAATGGGTTTATCTCGGTGAGAGAAAAATGCACAACAACTGGCACTTACAAAATAAGGGACGTAGCAGAGAAAAGGAATAAACTAGACCAGCTCAAAGGGGAATTCTTAAGAAGGAGAGAATCAGACCCCTCTAGGTTAGATAAGGGAATCCTCAAGCAGAGTATCCTTAAGGCTGATGAGGAAGGTAAAAAATGAAAGATTCTGAGTAGAAATGTTAGCAGCATCAACCCTAGTAAGAAAGGGAAAGATGAATCCATCCAAAAAATTTTGTGGAAAGCACTAAACGTTGAAGAGACTCCCCACCCCCTCAACTTCTAGAGTAATGAAAGCCATTCACTATTGTAGTTGGAATGTTAGAGGTATGGAGTCCCCTGACAGGAAGTATGTTCTAAGAGACTTTTGCAATAAGAATAAGGATATGGATGTATTATTTATTCAAGAAGTAAATGTAGTTGGATTCACCTTAGAAAATACATTGAGATTTGTTTGGAGGGAAGCAATTTCCTTTACCTCAAGCCATGATAAAGGAAGAGGGTGAAATGCTATTTTGTTAAGCACAAAATTAAAAAAAAACCTAAAAGAATTTGGCCATTCTCCTTACAAGAGGTGTGTATGGATCACTCTAAATATTGAGGGTACAGATATTGAGTTATGCTCCATCTATGCCCCTAATGACTATTTGAATAGAACTGAATTATGGAAATGGTTAACATCTAATCTCCCCAAGGTTCCCTGATCTTTGGGGGGATTTTAACATGATAGAATACTTAGAAGACAAAAGAGGAGGGAAACCTCTAGTATGGAGAGGGAATGCAAAATTTTTCTAGATAAGATTTAAAAAGACACTCAACCTGGGATACCCAATTTTAGAGGGGGAAAGAACAACAAAGGCATCTGGTTCTCTTGGTCAAACTATCAGAATGCCAATAAAAGAATTTGTTACAAGATTGATAGATTCTATTTGAATAAAAATTGCTTCTCTGTCATGCAAAAGAAGAACACAAACAAAACTCAAGTTATCCCTAACCCACTGTCAGACCATCACCCTATTAAAATGGTAGTTTAAGTCAAAAAACAAGAGCAAAGTATAAGAGGCTGAAAGGAATCCTTGTTTAAATTGAAGTGTGAGTTACTAAAGGATGAAGATTGTAATCAAGGAATTAATACTCTTAGGAATATATGTAAGGCTAGGTATGGAGGTCAAGGAAATATATTTTACTGGTCTAGGCTCACCGAAGCTTGTAAAGCTATTTTCCAAATTGTTGGGAAAAGATATGCCTTAGATGGAAAAAGAGAAAATCTCTTGTTACAGGAAATGTTCCTCCTTGTAGAAGAGAAATTGCAAAATAATCCAAGATATGATGAGCTAGATATACAAATGGGAGAAATAAAACATAAATTAAAAAAAGTACAAATAAGGAAGGCACAAGAAGCTAGAGTAAGAGCTAAACTTAACTTGTTGCAAGATGGGGACAAGGGTACTAAGTATTTTTTTAAGTTGTTGAAATAAAAAAATATAAAAGAAAATATTCAAGTAATAATAGAAAATGGTGTCAATCTAAATTCTCAAAAGCAAATACTGGTGGCTTTTAGGAAGTTTCATGAAACCTTGTTTAAGGTAGATGATAATGGGGAGGGCTGCAAGGAAGCCTAGAAAATATGTTGCAAAATCTATAAAACTAAACTAAACCTAGACATGAAAAGGAAATTAGAACAAAAAATTAATAAGGATGAGATAAAAAAAGCTATCAATTCAATGAGCAAGGGTAAGTCCCTTGGGGCAGATGGGCTGCGAGTAGAATTTTACAAAGCAAACATTGATTGGGTAGCAGATGACCTCCTTGAACTTTACTTTGAAGCCATAGAGAAAGGGACTTTAGGAGAAGACATAAATAAATGCATTATTAAGCTTCTTCCAAAGGAATGAGATATGATAGAAATAAATAATTGGAGACCCATAACACTCCTAAATGTCTCATATAAAATTATTGCAAAAGTCTAGGCCTTGAGACTCAGAGATATCCTCCTAGAAATTATTAGCCCTACACAAACAAGATTTATTAAGGGAAGATATATACTAGAGAACTTGATAACAAGCTAGGAAGCCCTTCAATGGGCTAAAGACTCAAAACAAAATGCAGGTATACTTCTTTTAAATTTTGAGAAAGCATATGATTCTCAGAGTCAGTGTCCCATATTTTTTTTTAATGTGTATATGCCAAGTATGTGTGGTCTTTTCTTATGGGTAATATTGGTAAATGGTTTCCTTCAGTTAATATGTTTATATGAAAGAAATACTTTTTGGTCTAATCAAAGGTTTGAATATAAAAAATAAATTTTTTTGGTTTGTTATGTCTTCTAAAATCCTATGGTTCCTATGGAAGAAAAGGAATGAAGAAATAATTCTTGGGAAGGAAAGAGGACTCACTGGGATTCCTTGGGATCTCATAGTTTTTAATTTTTTTGAACAGGTCACTGTAACAATGGTTATTTCTCTTGGTAGATTCAAAGGAATGGTTGAAATAGGTACAATGTTCTACAAAGAGGACATCAAAGAAGCAAATTTTTGTGCAAAGAGTCCCAAGAAATTTATTGAAAAGTTCTTCAATTCTTATACAGACTTCCAAAACCTACAACACATAACTACAGTCTTAACATAGAGCAGCTAAGAATTTCTCCCAAGATTGGTTCTATCCGCAAACTTGATTCCTTTGAATATAGTGATAATAGGCTACACATTTGGGACAAAGAAGGAGAATGGTATGATGACCCTAGGTTGGAATTCTAAAAAGTTGAAATGGAAGACTCAAGGCATGGCACTGAGTTGGATGACAACCAAGGATTGTATTATCAATATATGGGAATAACAGAAGATTCATAGGTGGTAGATCAAAACAAGCCTGCTATGGAGGAGGGAATGGATCAGAATGCCAGAGACAAGGATGCGGGACAGTCCCCTCATGTGCTTGCTTACAGAGATGGAGGATTAGGAAACTCTAGAGTTGGATCTTAAGACCAAGTCAAGGATAGAAACTTTTAGCAGTAGTTACTCTTAATAGATAATGAACAATCATTAGATAAGGAGTATCCTTTCTAGTATATACTTTAGTTTTTGATCTTTAATTTGTTTTGTATATAGTAGGAAGAAAGTATTTTTGGATTGATGTAAGTAGCAATTTTGGTGTGGTATCTCTAGCCACTTTGATGTAAAACCTGGTAATTTTTTTGAATAATATTTGTGTTTGATTCGCAATCCAAAAAATTTAATAAGAATAAGAATCTTAGTGTTGAAAAATAAAAACTCATGTAGTAAAAACTAAAGTAATTTTTTTAATTAACATTTTCAAAATTAATAAAATATGTCTTTATGATATATTGTATTACTATTGAAAAAATAAAACTAGCATACATATCTTCAACAAAATCTATGTAAAAGACCTTGAGAGATATCATTTTGTAGGGGCCTATTTCACCTAAATTGTATATTAGGTAAAAAATAGGAACCTTAATAATGATATCTCTCAAAGTGTTTTACTTAAATTTTTACTTCATAAATTATTTGATATCATTTTAATATTTATCCTAAACCATGTTCAATGAGATTTATATATAGATGTCCATATTGAAAAAAGTTCATGGAATTATGGAATTTCATAAATTACTTAGAAAAATTATAAAAGATCAATATAATAATCTAATTTATTTAATAACAAGCAATAATTCTTACATAACACCTATCACCACTATCACCATGATAATCTTGTTAACCATCATTCTCTCCGTTTTTTTCTTAATAACGGATGAAGAACGAGGTTAGGTTTGAACAACATCATCCCGCAGTAAACATTTCGACTTTTACATGGAGGAAGGCATTGCCAAAGCCCATCCCTTAAATTATATGCAAACACCTTTGCATCTTCACTACCATACAGACTGTTAAAGCACAAGTAATCTCCCACACAAACACACTCCCCAAGCCACCAATCCCCATGAATATATTCAGGGAGAGGGTTTGGAGGCATTCTTGCAAACTCTTTCCACTTCCAAACCAACTTATCTTGGTTGTCCTGAAACAACTCCCATATAACAATACCCACAGTGTTTCGGCAATTACACGAGTCAAAAGTCGAAAAAAATAATGGAGGCGCTTTAAAAGATTGGGGGTTGTACAGCTCCAGCCAGTCTACATTGAATGGGTCATTGCTTTGTGCCATCAACTCTATCCATGCCACCACTAGAACGGACGACCCATACGCAACTATAGTTATAACATGCATATACTCATCTTCAACAAGTTTGCAGGGTAATGGAGCTATTCTCACAGGCTCAATAAAAATATCTTCGATATTGTAACCCACAATAATCTTAGGCTTGGCTGCCCCCCAAAAAAGAATGCCATTGCACTCAACCATTTGATAACCTATTATATTAGAGCCCATTTCTCCCGAAGACTGAAACTTAATCCTCCACTTGTCTTGAAAATAATGGTAGATCTCGAAGGAGAAATTTTCATAATTTGAGCACATTACCAAATAGGGTTCTTCCTTTCCTCGTACAATATGGAGAAACTTGTTAGTCGGATCGACTTCTATCTCTCCACAAATTCTCATAAGCGGGTTGCAAACACAAAATTGTGTTTGGGTTTCTCGAAAAAGCAGTAACCCTTGCGCTGCACTTGGTAAAGTGTAGCCTCTACCATAATTTGGGAGAAAGGAGAGAGAGATAGTCGTAGAGTGAAAGCTTTGCAAATATCAATTCTTTCATAGCCCTAGGCAGCTGAGATATACCACGCTGCTCACCATCTGCTTCAACTGCTGCAATAAATTCTGGCTCCATTTCTTGCAGATCCAACGCTTCCCAACTAATGGCTTGTATTCTTAGAACCCGAGATTAAGTATGTTTTTTTATTTCATTCTACATGTTCTAGAATTCACTCCTTTTTATAGGTGTTTGAAATGGAGTGATTTTCTTAATCAACATGCGGTTAAGAGCAGCTAACGTGGACAAAATATAAATTAAAATAAATAAGATACAAATTAGCATAGCTATTTTAAATGTATTTAGGGGAGAGGACTTTGGCACTCATGCATCTCAAAATTATATAATTAGTGTATGTGCCCTTCCAAAATTTTACGTAAGATGTCAAGATATTCTAAGACATTTTTTATTATTATTGTAAAGTAAACTTTTAAGTAAATAAACTAATTATATAAAATAACTCTTAGGTAAATAAAATAGAATAAAATATGGATATAAAT
Organism: Cunninghamia lanceolata; assembly: GCA_027924645.1. NCBI lineage: Eukaryota > Viridiplantae > Streptophyta > Pinopsida > Cupressales > Cupressaceae > Cunninghamia > Cunninghamia lanceolata. The sequence goes on from BSBN01000221.1 coordinate 6,652,331, forward strand.
ATCATTTAAATGCTTTATTCATTTATCTTTACGATTATATTATTATTAAAAATAAAATAACTCTTTATTTAAACAATGTTTAAAATAAAAAGTTCTATGTTCAAATAAATAATTGTTTTAAAAATATTACTTACTAACTTATTTATAAAAAATTATAAAGAGGTTTTGGATGGAAGAGGGTTTTGGGGTTGATCAATGGAGACAATTATAAAGAGGTTTTGGATGGAAGAGGGTTTTGGGGTTGATCAATGGAGACAAATGGTTCCTCTCCATGATCGACTTGGTTGACGCCTCTTCCATGCTGCAAATTGACTCTGATTAGCTTACTTCGTTGTTTTGATGGAAAAAAGGACAAGTTCACATGTTCCTGAATTTGTTCTCTTTGTTTTCTTTGTGGTTTTTGATGTGATTATGTTGATTGGTGTTTGTTCTATGAATTGTGTTTGAATTTGAATTGTTTTCCTACTTTTTATATTGATGATTAGTTTTTTTTTTTAAAAGAGGAAGGAGTATGTAGTACACCACTTGGGAAATTGGGAACAACTAGGCTGATACATTTATTGCTCAGCTGTGAGAAAATTATAGTGAGAACTAATGCTAGCAAAGAAAGGCTTAATGAAAATAAAAGATATAGAGTAGCATTGGATATTGAAATTGCCAAGGCTCCGTCGCAAGAGGCCATCTTTGAGGTTCAAGATGGACTTAAAGCCAGCCATGGAGAGGCTGACTAGCAAGGAAAGACATAGAATGGAGGAAAAGAAGAGAAAGTTAAGGACCTCCTTCCATCTTGGGTACTTTGTGTAAACCTAATAAAGATATGATGAAAGCACTTAAAAATGAAGAATGTAGATTAAAAAACATTATTGTGTTCTTTACATCCATGAATGTTGAAAAAATGCATTCAAGAAGATTTTTCAACAATTGGCTTCTAACTATTTGGGGTAAGAAATTGGGAATCTAGGGCTCTTTTTGTCATACAATCCATAGAGGATTGTTCTAATTCTTTGAGAAATCGTAACATGCAAAAGAGAATTTTAGAAAAGGAATATTGGAACATGGGGTAGACAATGTTTAAATAAATTTCTTGGTCTCTTGATACCACACACAATGATGTTATGCTTTGCTCCATCCCTAGATGGATGGTAATAAAAGATATGTTTTTGGGCTTTTTTGCCATAGCTACTCAAACAATAGGTAATTTATTAAAAATTAAAGAGAAAAGGTATATCATACCACATATGGATGCAAGAATTTTATTGTCTCTTAACATGGGGGTTCAAATTCTAGAGGTTCTTGAAATCAAAATTGAAATAAAAAGTTTATAAGTGTGAAATGGTGGTCTAGATGGACTTAATACCTATTTTCTATATAAAACTGATGGTCATAAAAAAAATGATTGTCTTATTATAAATATAAATAATAATAGGAGGACAAATTATACAATACCTAGAGAGAAGAATATAAGAAGGGGTACTAAAATTCCTAAGGAGAAAAGAGATGGGGCCTTTGAAGACCTAAACAAAAGTATGGAGAAAATGAAAGAAAACATGGATGTCACTATTAGTGTTATTAAGCTCACTTAGTTGACTATATTTAGCTACACTAAATTTAGGTGTTATTATGCTTTTATTAGCATGTCTATGTTTAGAATAAGTGTCTAACTTAGCTTATCCTAAGTTAAGAAGTCGCATGCCTATCTTTGAGTCACTACTATTCTTAGGCTTGCTTTCTTATTTATGTTATGTCTAGACATAGAGAGACTCTTTCCTATATGTAATCATTCATGTGAGCTAATACATCATCCAGGGTTCACTATGCATATTGCTTGTGTCCTTGATAGTATTGAGTGTGTGATTGTTCATATCTCATGACTCATGTCAGTATTTGTAATCATCCACAAATGTTCTTGGTTTCCACATGGTCTCAAAGCGATAATGGTAAGGTTGTGAACCTATTCTTCTATCAAATTCATCAAGCATAGCTTTTCTTGTTCAATATTGGTTCAACTTCAGAGGTGTTATTCACTATCTTGGTGGACTTTTACTGCTCGAAAGTTTATCAAAGGTTTTTTTCTCTAAAGAAGGTGGTCTTTTGGACACTTTTTTTGTGTGGGCTCTCTATAGGGTTTGGAAAGATGTTTTTTCCAATATGATGTACTTTTTCTCTATGTTTTGAAGCTCTCTTTATTAATCAATGTTGAAACTTGCCATAGAGGTCAATCTTTTGCTTTGGAGTCATTTTCTTGTGTAGAGAAGTTGTTTTTTGTGTTTGGTTTTTTTATTGTAGCACAGTGACCTTTTTGCAGGAATGACCCATTTTAAAGACTCACAACCTATTAAAAATAGCCATACAGGCCTTTAGAGGCCATGATCTACCTTCACAAGCTTGTTGGGCCCCTTTTCTACCCTCAACAATAGTGTTGAACCCCTTCACAACAGCAGTAAGTCCTTCCACGTCAATGAACTCCACATTAGATTAAAAGAATTCACCTTGTTCAACTTTTTTTGCTAGCATCAGCTTTGTTTTTCCTAGCATTAGCACAAATTCGCTCAGCACAACTTCAAATAAGTAGATTTCATGTTTTTTTAGAGCTTCTCTTCAAAGCAAAGGTATTTTTGACTTTTTTTTTTCCAAAAAATTGCCATATTTCTTCTTTTTTAAAGAAATTAGTGCTTTTTAAAAAGAAAAATTATATTTACTCATGTTTTAAAAAGCTTTTTTAACAAAAAATCTATGTTTTTTTGGAAAAGCTATATTTAATCTCATTTTAAAATTTTTTTTTTTTAACAAAAACCAAATTGCTCCTCCTTGTAAAGTTTTTTTGTCCAAATATTCTTTGGCAAATTAAACAAAAAAGAGCATTTAAAATTGTGTAATAGGAATTATTCCCAAGCACTACTTATAAAGTGCCAAAGCCAGGGGGTCGCATAATAATACAAGGGATTTATCTCAACATTGTGTGGTTGTATTTTCTCTTTCTACATCTCTTCAATTCAACTTTCAATATGGCTTCTAATCATGCTATTTCACAGTTAACCCCATTTAATTATCGTGATTGGAAATCCAAAATCCATCTAATGTTGAAAAATAAAGGGTTATATAGGGTTACAATGGGCACTAAAATGGAACCATCTGATGATGACACTAAAGTGAAATGGTTTATGAAGTGTGACTAGGCCTTCAATTCTTTATGTCTTATAGTCTCTCTAGAATTACTCTTTCATGTTGAATCTTTATCAACCCCCAATGAGGTATGGCTCACTCTTGAGAAGCTCTTTGGGAAGGTAGATGAGGTGACATCTCATGAGCTAGAGAATGAGTTAATCAGTTTGAGTCTAAGCACATTTAACACACTAGAAGAGTTTTTTACCAAGTTTAAATGTATCAAGTTGTAATTAAAAGAATGTGGAATTGATAAAAAAGATGACCAACTTGTGCTTTCAGTTCTCTCCAAGTTAGGACCTAATTATTCTATATTTGTATCTAGTTTCTACTCCACTAAAAGATCTCTTGGAGCCACATGGAAAATGCCATCCTTAGGCAACTTCATTGCAGACTTAACTATGGAGCAAGATAAGTTAATACACATGGGTACCTTGAAGGCATCGAAACCTCAAGCTCTCCTTGCTAGGAATGGGGAACATAATCCTTCAAATGAAAAAGGGAGAAGAATAAAGAGGACAAGTAGACAAAGAAAGAAAAAAAACTTGAGACATCTAAAAGTTGCATAGAAAATTCATCCAAACAAGGGCAGCCTAAAAAGGACAAAGTTTAGTGTGCCTATTGTAAAAAGATAATGCATGATGAGCACAAGTGTATGAAGAAAAGGGTTGATCACCTCACTCATCTCTTAGAGAAGAACAACATAGGTGTACCTAAATCCTTCAAAGTATCCTCATCTAGTCCAGAAACTTCTAAGTCAAAAGGTAAAGAGAAATTCAAGGGCAAGGCTCTTGTTGTAGTTTTCTTTTCAACATCTTCATCAGCTTCATCTTCAATTATTGACTCAGGTCCTTCGCACCATATGGCTTCTTCACAAGTTGAGTTTTCTTCCATAGAGCCTTAAAAGCTATCTAGCATCACTTTGGGTAATGACACAACAATAGAACAGGGAAGGGCATGTGAGATGAGTTTACTCCATAGGGAAGGGCATGCTAGTTGAGTTTACTCCATATTCAGTTGAGATTAGAGAGTTGAATAGAAACAACTTAGTGGATTTGGGAAGCTTAGACCACCATGATAGGTTATACACCTTCTCACACTTTGCCCTAAATATTTCTCCTTCTGACCATCCACAACAGATTCCCAAGGCAGAGTTTTATTCTTCTTCTAGTTCTGATAGCGAGGATAGTGATGGGGTGCCATCCCTATCCATCTCAAGACTCATTTTGGAGGATGAGGATTCAACATCTAACTCACCTATATTCAACTCTCTTTGGGCTAGATGACCACTTCAAAGTGCAAGTACCAGGGTACAGGATCTAGCTAGTGTCTGACTTCTATAATAACATTACAGGGCTCATGCTTTCTATGCCTCTGCTTTCGAGTTTAGTGTTGATCATTAAGAGTTATGATTTCTATGCCTCTTCTTCTAAGTTCTATGTTTCTCATTTGAGTGTTTTTAGTGATTTATTATAGTACGGTCATATTCAGGATTCAACTCAATGGGGCACACTTCTACTAGATATCTCTTGGTTGTTTGTAGAGTCTTACATATTAGATCTTGATGACACCTTGGAAGATCTAATCTTATTGTTTGATGATAGTTATCTTACACATACTACTACTACTACATAATTAAGAGAGGCTTTACAAAGGGCTTCCAATGATTCTTTGCAGGGCATCTCATGAGAATTTCTTTGTAGCCACATGACATGTATTGACATTCCACTTTCATACATCAGTTCTTTAGATCCTGTTCTTCATCAGTCTTCACACGTGTTTGAGAGGTTGCTCATTTCAGTTAGGATTGAGCCTCTTGATTTGATTGTGACTCATTTTGACATCACCATGATTATATCTAAGTAATATTGTGAGATAGGGTACTTGATGAGTCTTACTACCTCACCTTTCTTCTTTGAGAATTCACCATTGGAGTTGTTTCAAGGATCGTAAGGGGAGAAATGTTATTTTCCAAAAATGGGTCATCTTCAACATTCGTACATGGGCATTCTTTTTTGCATAGGATCTACTTCATTGTGGGGGCGTACATAGTTTTTTTTACTCTCCTATGGGGGGGTCATATCTACATCATCACAGTCAGAGTGACATGTTTCCAGTCTTGGTATAGAGTTGTCATCTTCAAGGAGGCTTAAATCTAGTCTTCTCCATTTTCCTTTTCTCTTTTAGAGGGAAGTTTTTACCCACAAGGTTTTCTTCATTTCTCCACTTTATGAGAGATTATGTTATATTACATTGTACATGTGTGCTTGATCAGGCCTAGTTGCCAGGACCCATTTTTCTTCCTCACCTAAGATTTTCCTAAGGGGTTGTTAGTTTTATTAAGCTCACTTAGTCAACTATATTTAGCTATGCTAAATTTAGGTGTTCTTGTGCTTTTATTAGCAATTTTATGTTTAGAACAGGTATCTATCTTAGCTTATCCTAAGTTAAATAGTTGCATGCCTATATTTCATCCACTACTATTCTTAGGCTTGCTTTCTTATTTATGGCATGTCTAAACATAAAGAGATTCTTTCCTATATGTACTCATTCATGTGAGATAATACATCATCCAGGTTTTGCTTTGAATATTGCTTATGTCTTTGATAGTATTGAGTGTGTGATTGTTCATCTCTCATGACTCGTATCAGTATTTAAAATCTTCCATCAATGTTTTATGTTTCCACATTAGCATTTAATGCAATCAAAGAATGTGATGTTGATTTGGAAGTGGTAAATGTTGATAACCCTATTTGTGAGAGGTTTGAATCTAAGGCTTCTTAAAAAAAAGTTGTATAATGTTAACAATAAAATTGTTGAAAACAAAGAAGAAACCATAGATGTCATAGTCAATGCACCAAATGAAAGTGATGTGGAAATTGAAATGGCAAATGTGGTTACCCCTATTTGTTAGGGGCATCTAACTAAGGCACCTTATGAAGAGGTTTCCAATGTTAATAGGAAAGATATTGATTGCAAGGAAGTAGAAAACCAAAAAAGTCATAGAAAATGCCCAAGAAATTGTCTTGGACAAATTGAAAGAACAAATAAGGACCAAAAAAGAAGCCTGTGTTATTAAAGAAAAGAAACGTCCAAATAGTTAGAATAAGGAAAACCCCAATGGTTTAGGGGATGGTCCCCCTAAAGGTAATAATAGTTATAAGACTAATAAGGAAATGATTTTGATCCCTTACAGTGCATAATGGAATATGGAAAGAGATGTTGAAATAGAAAATATATGAAAGGAGGATGAAAATAGAAAGAGAAACGAAGTCAACAGTGATAATAACTCCCAAAAACTACGTAAAAATGGAAGGGAAAAAAGCTTCACAAATTTTTTGATAGGCTTTACAAATATCAAAAGCTTGATACCCCTTCTTTGATGAGGTTGAATTCTATTACCTTGAACATAAGGGGAATTTAATTGATTTGTTGGAATTGTGTATTGAACACCTAGTTAATATCAAATCCTTGAGGCAGCCTTTTGGATGGTACTGCATTTTTTAATTATACTACCTGATGAACTTTATATCCCTTCCTCCCTAAAAATGTTAATAAAGAAAATAAAACAGTGAGATGGCTCAAGCATTTTCTTTCACAAAATAGTAGTCTCACAAAATTACCTCATTCTCTTTTAACGAAATTTGCCTAGGAATGTTTGCTAGACCACTCTTGTGTGGAAATGGGTTCGGTCTGGCCATGCAAGGCCGCCACTCATTACTCAAAATTGAATACATGGGGATTGGCCCCATTCCGTTTCCATGCAAATATAAATCATGTGTAGAAGAGAACGTGTCCCTGCCAGTGAGGCAGCGGCCCTCCCCTGTTCGTGAAGAGCCCCTTGGAGACCATTTCTCCTTCTATCCACCTGTAGAAAACACATCTGAAGCAAGGAAAGCTTTAGGAAAAAATAAAAGGAAGAAAATGTAATAATATAAGTCGAAACAAACAAAACATGTATTGCTCCAGACTAGAGCAACGCCTGGAGCTGGAGGTGCGGTTCAGCCAGGAACGATACTCCGAAGAAATTCTCTTTTAGCCTGCTTAAGAAGGTGAATCATTGTCAGTGCTTGCTTTTGTCTGTTGATCATGGTCAGATGACAGTAATTGTATAAAAGAAGCCTAAGTAATGAAGAGAACAGACCTCAAGAAGTAGATGTTTCAAAAAATAAGAACTTTGTAAGCGACCTTCTCCTTGGATCGTTGTTGGCTTGGATGCCACTTTTTAGGCACCACCAAATCAATAAAACAAAACCAGAAGAATAATAGATATTTCAAAAGGAAAGAGAGACTTAGTTTGTTTAGGGTATGTAGAAGAGGCGCGGTTCTGCAACAGCGGTCATGGCCTCTGTGCCCCTAAGGGGCATGCTTCTGTGGAATAACTCAACTCTGGAACTTCGTCTGGGAAAATGGACTGAGAAGCGAACCAGAAACATCCCTCAAAATAATAGAAAAAAAAAGAAAGAGGAGAGTAATATTTCTGGGCAAGTTGGTTGTTCCTCAATACTTATCTACTGTGTCTGTTGAAGGTCTTAGCCAGAACTTGTATTAAATGCAATCTTTCTTTCTAATATTTTAACCTTGGAAGCAACTCCTGTGTTACATTTATATACTTTTCACTCTTTTCAGTATTTACTGAAGGTCTTTTCCTACAATTTTATTTTTGTATTCTTTCAGATCGATTCTGTCATCATTTTTCTCTGGCTTCAAATCTCAATCTTGAAACATAAGATTTCTAATAGGACATCTTAAATGGCGGCAACTATTGCAACTTCTTCATTACTGCTTGCATCCTGTAAACTCCTTTATGGAAGGGACTGTAACATGACTCCCACCTACTATATCTACTTGGCACAAGCACTTCAGATTTTTTTTTTTCAAAAATTTCAGGTGCTAAGTATGGAAAGCATACAGTTAAGTATAGAAAACATGACTTACACCTACTATATCTACTTGGCACAATCCCAGCATTGCCAGTTTTGCAGAAAATAGCATACAGTTCTTAAGTGTTCCAAAATCATTGAAGGAAGCTGGTTAATATGAAGTTCATCTTGTGAAATTAAAATAGCATCTATTATGTGTTGGAAAAAATGTTTAGATAGTTAAGATAGATAATTCACATGAGGTTGAGGTTAAACAAACGATTTATAAAATTTATCTCAATTTTTCAATCAGAGGAAACAAGTCACATAGTTCTGTATATAATTAAGGGTGAGTGTTTAACTACTCACCAAATACTCATCTTCCCCTTCTCCCACGCTTTGACAGCCTATATAGTTGTTTTTAATACAGACTCTTCAAACTAAAACCCTACAACTTAAATTTTTCTATATCATTAAACTTAACTCTAGCCACTTTAGCTTATCATAAATTTGCGTGGTTTAAAGCAAACTCTTACTTCCTTAGCAACATGCACTTTGCCCGTTGAGCAAAGCAACTTCATCTTTAGGGATCCAAACATGTCGTCTCTTCTTGTCTGCTCTCCTATTCACTCCCTTTTATAGGTGTTTGACATGGAGTACTTTGCTTAATCAACGGGTAGTTATGATGCCGACCATTGGATTAAGAACAGTCAACTGGAGAAAAGATAACTTAATACTTTCCTCCTTTTTATTTCATGTGATAAAAACATAATAAAATATAGTTTAATAAAATATAATTTAAATTTAATTTATTTATAAAAATAAAGTGTCACTATATTTTATTAGGGTTTCGTTTTGTTTTCAGGATTGACTGTATACTAAAATCCATAAAATATAATGCACTTACCATTGAAATAAGATTTTTGAATATACTTTGCTATGATAAAACCCTAATAAAATATAGTTTAATAAATTTTAATTTAAATTTAATTTATTTATAAAAATAAAATGTCACTATATTTTATTAGGGTTTCGTTTTGTTTTCTGCACAATCAATTAAAACTCTAGCAAAAAAAATTAAACTCTAGCTAAATTAAACTACATATTTTACAACACAAAATTTTGATAAATAATTCTTTTAATGGTAACTAAATTTACAAATGCACAGATTTATTTTTTATTCATACAGGATTAACTAAAATATAATGCACTTACCATTGAAATAAGATTGTTGAATATACTTTGCTCCTTTTTATTTCATATGATAAAACCCTAATAAAATATAGTTTAATAAAATTTAATTTAAATTTAATTTATTTATAAAAATAAAGTGTCACTAATTTCATTTTATTTTCTGCACAATCAATTCAAACCCTACCTAAATAAAAAAAATTAAATGATAGATAAATTAAATTACATATTTTACAACACAAAATTTTGATAAATAATTCTTTTAATGGTAATTAAATTTAGAAATGCACGGCTTCTTGTTTTTATTTTTGGTTGTTTTCTTAGACATTCAAACATTTATGTTTTATATATGTTTTAATTATTAATATTTCATTTGTTGGCTATTATTTTTTTAATGTTTTTAAAGTTGTTTTTCACACACTCACGACATTTCACCCCATACAATTTTTTATGGCAGATAGGCCAAATTTTGACACTGTATCCTTAGGAAGTTTGCAGGCCTTGCACGGCCAATTTTATCTTAAGGACCCTGCTAGGTCAAGAAGATAATAGTTTAGAAAGAATAGGAGGTAACTACAAGCAATATGCAGTCAGATATGTAATTTTCTCTTTTTCAAATCAATATAAACTATAATCTTACAAAGTAAACAAAATCACAAATCACAAAGAAAATATACATGAAATAATACAAAATAAGGTATATCATTTTATAATATATTATGTTATATATTTTATATATAAACAATATATATTAAAACTTTGTTTATTCTCATATTCTTCCTTTTTAATAATGTAAATTAGTAATTTTTTCAATATAATATTATAGTGTAAAGTTGTATAGTTTTTTATTATATAAGTCGGCAAAAACAAGGGGCTGAACCTTACAACATCAAAACAAAAAGAGACAATAGAGGCTCAAGAACAAAATAAGCCACCCAACCCAACTACAACATTAACAGCAAAAACAACCTATTACCAGTAGATAATAAGAAACAGTAGATAGACAACATAAAATAAAAAGAGAAACAAGACTAGAGAGATACATTCTCCCAGCCTTTAGCTAGAAATTCAACAATTTCATCAAGTTTTTTAAATTTCTACATCTCCTCATCATTAGCTCGAGTCCCGTGTTCCCGCATTAGAGTCAGGTTGACCGTCGTCATGCGATAAAGCATGCTACTGATGAAATCTCCCAAAGAAGCAATGTTCTGCTGTAGTTCTTCCACCCGACCCCTAAGGACAGCAATATCATAGCTCTAGTCATCTCCCTCCTCCTTAGTCTCCTCTCCAACCTCCTCCACAATCATCCTCTCCCCTTCACCAACATTTTCTACAGGATCACCCTCATCACCTCCTGAGTCATCAGTTTGTTTCCCTTCATCCTCTCTAGCAGCCTCATCAGAGATCTCTTGGACTTCAATGTCTTTGGAATTCAACTAATCATCTCCCTCAATGGAAGCTTCAGAAGCACTTTCAGAGTAATCGATTAATTTAGCCTATGGAGCAGGCTTACCAAAAATTCTTCCTGACCTTCTTACCCCAGAAGAGAAACCTTCATACTTATCTTTAGTGGATAATTTGGTTTTATGTTTATTCATAGGTCCCAAAAAGTCATTACTCAGATTCTTATGGATCCCAACAATGTCCTCCGCAATTTCACCACTAGCATCCATCTCCCTGAGTTTCCTTTTCCTACTTTTCACACTCCCTTGAGAAGCTAGAGTATGCATATTTTTCACCGTGGTCTCCTCAGTGGTCATAGAAAAAGAAACCCCTTTCAATTTTTGGGAATCAGGGGTAGGGCAAGCTTCCTCAGAAATGGTTGCAGTACTGGGGTGGGATTTAGTGGGGGCCTCAATACTTGGAGACTGAATTGGCTTAGGAGGTTCCAAAGCAAGATGAAAATTATATAATCAAAGGATGAGACCTTGATGCAGAGGAACATGGCATTTAGAGGGTTTCTTTTCAAACTTAGCTTTGGCCCTAAAAATAGAGTGTTCTAGGGAAGACATCAAGAAAAAAGGAGAACTAATCAAAGCATTACACCTAAAATGGTTAAGCAGAGGGAGGTGATAATTATAAAACCTGGTAAAATGGCCTTCAAGTGTGAAGGACTTCTTCAGAAGAAAACACATTTCGTCCTATGGCTCTGGTAACTTAGCCCACTCAAACCCTCCCTGGTAGGGAACTAATTCCTCTCCCTCCCCCAGAAAAAGCTTCTGGTAGGGAACTAAGCTCTTGGCAACTTAGTACCCTTAGTGGAAAGGCCATTCGCCATGGCTATGAGTTGTTCAAAGATTTCAAAAGTAATTCTACCCATAGTAACTGTGCAATTTTGCCATGAAAGGGAACAATGCACAGAGAAGTTTTCATCAAAACCATTGAGGCATTCCAAAAAAGGACTGATGCCACCTTCCTTGCAATAATACTAAACAACAACATTATCCTTAAATTCACAACAAGATATAGGCTCCATGTAAATCCTATCTCCCCCCATTATCTCCTTACCCTCGAAAACATAGAGAACATAGAGCCAATAATGCCTTTCAACAAAGTGTTTTCGTAAGATAATTCTAGATGCTTAAAAAGAAATGATGGAATAGTAAATGAGGCAATGAATTAACGTGCATGAGATATCAATTTCCTGAAGCACCTTCACAATCTCCAATCATTGCCAACTTTTTCCATGCTCAGAAATGATATTCATAAATTCACTATCATTATCACATATCCGACTCACCTTAACGCAAGTGATAAAAAATGCTAAAATGGCATTAGTCGGAAACGTACAATAGTTCATAATAGCCCCATACTTTGAAGTCCACATCATCTTCTTCCTAAATAACTGACTAGCCAAGATGGCACTTTCACTGTGATGAGTCATCCTTGACAGGTCATCTCCTTTTTAATTAGTTCGCTTATGTTAACGGGAATATTGTTATATTGGCACCAACAACGTCAATTTATAAATTGTTGACTTAAATATAACACCTTTTAATAATAGGGATTTGATTTGAAATATAATAATACTTAAATATAACACATCCTAATAATAGGGATTTGACTTGAAATATAATAATACTTAAATATAACACATCCTAATAATAGGAATTTGATTTTTCTATAAAAAATACTTAAAAAATAAAACACATCTATAAAACTATTCTTCCCTATTAAATAGGGAGTTGACATCACACCTTCAAAATAGTTAAAACAATAATTTATTAAAGGACAATTTTAAAGATAGTTAAACTTTATAATTAACATTATGCAACATCAAAATACTTAATATTTAGCTAAAAAAAGTTTAATTATTTAAATTCTTAAATTAAAATTAAAATAAGTTATTATATGCAAGAATTAATTAAATCAAATTCAAAAGAATAAGATTTTATAGTTTCATAATATATATTTTGGTTTTACAAATAAGAATACTTTCTAAACTCTAACAAAATTTCTAATTCTTATATGGTAATACAAAAGGTAGATTTTTATGTTACTAAAACTTACCATTCCTATTTCCTATCAAGGTTAAAATAAAATTATTTAAGCATAAAGAGGTTTATTTATTCACTTCTATTCATTATGAAGGCTATTCATTTATTCATATAAAAGTATCCACACAAACCAGAATAAATTTGATAAAATGAAAAGAATTTATGTGAGAGCTTGGCTAAGCCAGGCCATACGGCTGCCATGGACAAGAAGAGGATTTCTGAAGAATTTAATTCAGGTAAAATTTCATTGTTTTACATACTAAAATTTATTGTTTCAAATGCATAAACTATAGACCAAACTTCATTTGTAATATTTTTGGTTTCAGGCAATGAAAGTTTCATAAATTTTTAAGTGTAAAAGCTAATAAAATCTAAAATCTCCTATACCTTAGTCTGATATAACAATTGGGCTATAGACACTAAGTTTTAAATGCTATTTTAGGCATGATTCTATGCATATGGAGGTTGTACAAATAGGTAGGCTGGAGGAATAGAAAGTATGAAAGTTTTGTTAGAACAAAATTTATCTCTATTAGCATTATTATAGTAAGTCATCAAATGGCATGAGATTTCAGAAAAATAAATTTGTTTGATTGATTATACATATTAATGGCTCGAAAGAAAGAAATAGGTTTACCTGGCAATAAATTTTGATCTCTTCAGGCAAGGGCAACACTATAGAAGTCAAGATTTCTTTTGATAAAAGAAATTGACATAGACATAGGAATGCAACAAAAGAGAAGGATATAATTTCTTCCAGTAGCAAAAGATTTCATTTAGCTAAGGTGTCTATTGGTTATATGAAAATATGATGATAGTGTAATAGCAAGATAGGTGGGTGTGAAGAAAGATAAATAGGTGTGAAGATTTGAGGATCAACAATATTTAAAATTGCTACAATTGCAAGATATACATGGCTACATTGTTGAAGAGAACATCCAAGCAAATGCAAACAACAGGATTAAATATAATGGGGTTTATAGAAAAGAGAGAATAGATTACAAAGCTTTTACATATGATTGCTGATGGAAACTAAATTTCGAAGGGTTTTCTATTGTTTGGAATGATTCATAGAGACCAACCTACTACCAAAATTTATCAAATCAAAAAGTGCTCAAACACATACAAGATTTTTCTTTGTATACAAACAAGAAGAAGAAATTTTGTTTAAAACATACCTAGAAATTCTTCAGACTTCTCTTTCTCCCTTCCTCTCTTCCTCCGCTAATTCCTCTTCTTTTTCCCCAAATTTTTGTGCATATTTTCCAAGAACTCTCCCCTCAAAATAATCTTCCCAAAACCAAAAATAGACTAGGATAATAAATTCCTAAATCCTCCAATCTTCTGTTACTAACATCCACTATCCAAAATTTTAAATGCATTTCTACCACCACTATCTGGAATATTTTCAAATCTTGAAAATTATTTCTGGCAGACACTTTGTAAAAACAATTAATGACAATATCAAAATAATATCTTCCAACCCAAAATTTAATCAATTACTAAAGTATTAAATATTAATAATTGATTCAATAACTTTATTATAATAATTATTATTAACTATAAATATCACTAACAGGAATAATTTTTAAATTTCCGACAACCCACTCCAACAATAAATTAATGGAAAAATAAAATAAAATCTCACATGTTAGATAAACTCAATAAAGTACTAAATATTAACAATATTATTATTATTGCTATCTTTCAAAGCTATTAATTTAATTTAATATAAAAATTAACTAATTAATATTCTCAATTTTCTACATTAATTAAATAACTAATATTGATGTATATATATAAACTTATTATTATTACTATAACAATTAATAAATCTCTAACAAATACACATTGACTATATAACCAAAATGATCAAACATCAACACGTCTATACACATAGATCACTTATTCTATAAAATGATCCAAACGACTATAATCAACAACTTAATACCTTGGTCACTAAGTTCAATAAAATAAACCTTAAACTACATTAAACAAATAATAACAACCACATACCAAAGGATGACAAACACCCAAGGACAAGTACCAACTAAGCGACAACTACACCCGTGACTGGAAATACATGGATGACAACAAACTGAAGACATTGGCTGACAGAGGGAACCCCATGTTATCTCCCATCCACATTATCCATTAGTGTAAAGGCATGCTTAGACTTGCTAATTTAGGTGGAGTCAGTGCCTGGTACCTACAACCTACATCAAACCAAGGGGTTGTGTACAAACACACACACACACATAAATATATATAAGAAAACGCACTGTGACAGGGAATCACAACATAGTAGGGTGCTCATAATGAGTAATACTACACCGTCCCTTCACCAAAAGCATCACAAATAACATATTAAACAAGTTTATTAGTAACTAAACAACCAGATAGCACATAGTTAGTTAGTCACATAACTCATGTAGTAAAACAAATCTACATAATCAATTAATCCATGAATGATCACAACATAAGTATAATGTACTAATCATAAAGTATCAATAGTGTCATCATAGTAAACATCAATGAGTGTCATCAACTACATCAAAATAGTAAACCTTCCATCAACATGTCTAACATATCCTAAGTATTTCGAGTATCTTACCTCTTCATCTTCATGCTTCTTAGCTCGACCACCTGCTCATCCAAGGTGAGAATGGAGGGCAATATAGTGTTGGTTGTATGTGGTTTGGAGGTGGTGAATTAAATTTTTTCACAAATTTTGGGCTTTGGATGTGATGTCTTTGGACTTTGGAGATTAAATGATGTACTTGAAGTGTTCTCACATTTCAATGCTTTGCTTTTTCAAATGTTTGGGTTATGTCAATGATAGATTTCATTGGCAAGTGATACAAATATTCCAAACAAAAACACACCATGTCCAAGGGTTCAACGTGATGTTTAAGCATAATGTGTATGTTCAAGAAGCCCCTCAAGGCCCAAATTTCCACAGGTATTACACAATCAAAAACACTTGAAGACAGTTTCTACCTAAGGTTAAGGTTGATGGTGACTTACCAAGCCCACAACTTGGAATTTCTGATGCAAATGTCAATCACGCTAACAAAGAGGCGTATTACATTATATTGTCTTCTTGAGAGAGGATGGGTAGGGGCCTCATGCACTGGAAGGATGATGCAATCACCCTCTTCCTAGAAAGCTATGTGTAGCTTATACTATGCCAAGGATTTCCATCTCATCTCAAGGAAGCAATATGGTGAGAATCTTGGGGGCAAAACCAACGACACCCTTGTCTTGAAACAAATCGCCAAAGGCTAAAAAGAGTAGGCCTCTAACTTAAGGTGTCTAGTAAGTGCATTCATTAAGGTGGCCATACATACAGTGATTTGCTTTGATTAGGAGGCCTCCCCCAAACTGCAGAGGTTACGCTCTATAGGTTTTCACACACCACAAAGGGTATTGGGGGAGACATTCGTCGGTATGACATAACAACACTCATTTCTTGTGACTTTCATCACAAACACATTATTTTATATAGTGGCTTGAATGATCTTTACTTTATCCTATTGCTGCTTGGTTCATTCCCACCTTACGAAGCGGGGTGGTAGGCCCTCTAAAGGTTCAACAAAAGTAACACAAGTACAAAAATACTTTTGATCCCCAAGTTGATATGAAGATACGAGGGGATAGCATATGTATTTTTAGGCTTGGGTCACACTAGAGAAAGGTCTATTCTTTAGTTCTTAAATTATGATGGGGGTAATTCATGCAAGTGTTGTGAGATGTTTTTGATTCCCAAGATCACCAATGGTGCGAGGGAAGAGCATACACTTTCACAATACAAACACAATCACAAGACACTTCACACAAAATTATTCATTTTCATTCTTAGATGAGTGAGAATACAAATTTTTGGTTCTTTTTAACCTAATGAGTCAGTATGTAAGTTGTTGTTCTTTTTAAACCTTATGCGTGAAGAATGCAAGTTGTTGTTCTTTTTAAACCCTACGCGTGATGAATGCAAGTTGTTGTTCTTTTTACACATGCCTGAAGAATGCAAGTTGCGCTCTTTATAAACCTTATGTGTGAAGAATGCAAGTTGTGTTCTTTTTGCATTATTCGTGAAGAATGCAAGTTGTGTTCTTTCTAAACATTATTCATGAAGAATGCAAGTTGTGTTCTTTTTAAACCTTATGAGTTATGTCTAAGATTGAATAAGAAAATTCACACAAAATGAATCAAAATAACATGTTTCAACTTAGCAAATCCATGCAAGAAATGTGTTAATAGTTTGATATGAGCTCCTTGATAGTCGAATGAGGTTGAAAAACTAAAAGATAGTCAAAAAACTTAATTCAGAACTAGGCGCCAATTTGTGGGACTGGGCACTGATGCAGAGGGATAGGCACTGATCTAGGATAGACAACACTTCCCCCTTATAAAATTGATTTTTCCTACAAAATAGAGATCTAAGGTGGCCAAAAAGTTAGTAAAACATCATTTAGAACATCATGCAAGCATAAAATGTTGAATTTGACCTAAAACCCATTAGAAATTAGTGATTTTATTTTGTTTGTAGATGGGCGCTGATCTACTAGGCTGGGTAGTGATGTACCACATAGGCACTGATGTGTCTAATAGGTGTTGATTTAGAAGTTTAGGCACTGATCAGACTTGTCACAAGAAAAACACCACAAAACATGTAAATTTTGTTAGGGTTAAGGTGGTGGAGTCCTACTAGGTGTGCTAAAATGTCTGCCTATGGAAATGAGACCTAAAATGGATGCAAATTATACCTAAAATGCACCCAATCTCAAGTCCAAGGGACCTCAAGATTGAGGTAAACTATTAATGCACTAATTGTCTAAATTGCACCCTATTTAAGCACATAAGTAGTGATTTACTCTAAGATATGATATGCTATGACTAAACTAGTTTCAATTGCACTAGGAGCTATAGATGTGAGCACTCAAATTGGCATAGTAACTTTGCATTTAAAATGACTTGTCCCAAATGAGAGGTGGAGGCCTCAATGTATAGATTTTTAGGGATTAGATTGGAGGGCTAGTATCAATTTGAAGGATCAATAGTGGAGATTGCTTGAGGATCCTCAAGCAAGGAAAATGGGACAAATGACATGATTGGATTGGATGAGAAAGTTGTCCTAAGATTCAAGGGATGATCAATGGATGAAAATACAAGTTTGAATGGATGGATAGCTAGGATTGAGGAGGTGTAAGACATGTAAGGACTCATTTATGAAAATGTAAAGCTTGGATTTTGTGGGAAATTTTAAATTCCATGGAGAGGACAAGTGGAATTTAAAATTAAAGGAATAGTGCTCAAATAGTGCCACATGAAATTTTAAATTAAAATGAATAGTGACACATGGAGTGGGGTCGAAGAAATAGGACAAATGTACCCATTTTAGAAGATTTGCCCATGCTTCCAAAGTACCACTTATCATATACAAACATGTACATTGGATGAGAAATGGACTTCTAGAAACATGGGGGTTTGAAATGATGAACTAATTAAAATTAATTCATGTGCAAATGGATTAGAAGAAAATAATAATGATTACAAAAAGTAATCAAAAGTGAACAAACTATAGAATTAAATAAATATGATAAAAAAAATTTTGGCGATGAACTATAGTAAAAAATATTTAATTTTGAAACTATAGTAGAAGAATTGATTTTTATGATGGGATAAAGGTGTGGAATGAATTAATTAAATAATCAAAATTTATTTAATTAATAACCCAATTGGTCAAAGTGATGCAGGTGGATTAGCGTTGAATGCATGAGTGAATGAAGTTGTTGTGACCATTTTCAGGTGTCTACACATGGTATGAGGTATGAAAAGGAATCACAATGCATGAGGAAATTATGGAGTTTTGAGTAAGATATCTCCCACAACACATGTAGAAATGAGTCATTGTAAAAGTTGAGTGTGAAATGGAATCATGATACATATAATCCAATAATAAAGTTGTGACCAAGTTGACACACATTACTCAAACACGCATGAGACCATGTAAGATTGAGATGATATGTAATTATGATGCACACAATCATGAAACCATATATATACTAAGATAGATCTAGAGATTGGAAATCTCATAGAGAGGAAGTGTGTGAGAGAGAAGGGGGGAGGGAGATGGAGACAAAGAGAGAAAAAAGGAAATAGAAAATGAGAGAGGAAGAGAGGGAGAGAGAAACATATGTAGAGAGATATTATTGCTTCCTATGAAATTATTATAGGGTTTCAACCTATTATTAGATCAAAACCTCCAATTAAATTAATCATTTCATCAAGTATTTCTTTTGTCAGACCCTGCATATCTTCCACCTTAATCAATTTACCCTTAAGATGTTATGTGGAGAGAGAGAGCAATAGAGAAGAGGAGAGAGATAGGGATAGAGAAATAGAGAGAGGGAGGGAGGGAGAAGTGACAAAGAGATCAGAGAGAATGATAGAGAGAGGAAGGGAGAAGAAGGAAGAGGAAGAGAGATACAAAAGTGATAAAGAGAAGTAAAGTAGGCCAGAGTGAGATATAGAAGATAGAAGAAGAGAGAGAGGTACAAAGAGAAAGAGAGAGATAGGGGGAGGGAGAGATAGAGAAAAAAAGAAAGAGAGAAAGGGATAGAGAAAATTAGAGAGGTAGGGTGAGAAATCTTGGAGAGAGGAGAGAGAGAAATAGAGGGAGAGATAAATCTTATAGGGAGGAAGTGTGTTATGGGGAAATAGAGATAGAGAAAGACAAAAATAAATAGATGCTAGAGAGGGAGTCAAAGATATATATAGAGACCTAGGGAGATAAATAGGGAGAGAGACATAGAGTGATAGAGAAAAAAAAAGAGGTAGAGAGACAAAGAGAGGAAGAGATAGAGAAAAAAAGAGAAATAGACTACCTTTTAATATCAAGTAGAAAACATGGCTACATGCACAACTTTCCTATGAATAATTATATCCAAATCTTATCTTTACCACCTATCACAATTGAAGAGACATAGTAGAAAAGAAAGATAGAGATATTATATATAAATGGAAAGACACAGAAAAATAAGAGAGAGAAAGAAATAGATGGTTATAGGGATAGAGAGGGAGAGAGAGGTATGGAGATAGAGATGGATAGAGAGATGATGTGAGAGAATGAGAGGGAGGGAAAAAGACCCAGACAATAGAGATAGTGTGATAGAGGAAGAGAGAATAATAGAGGGAAAGAGAGGAAGAGAGGAAGAGAGATATATAAGAGAAAGAGATAAATAGAGATAGAGACAGGGAGCTTCGACGGAGACAAGGAGAAATAGAGAAAGAGGAAGATAGAGAAACATAGAGATATAGAAAGAGATAGAGAGAATGAGACAAAGAAATATATAGAGGTATAGTGATACACAAATATAGATGGAGAGAGGGGGAGAGATAGAGAGAAGGAGACAAATACATATAGAGAGAGGTAGAGTGATATAGAGATAAACGGGGAGAGAGGGAGAGATAAAGCTATAAAGAGTGGGATATTAGTAGAGAGAGGAATAGAGAAAGAGAGATAGAGATAAGAGATAAAAGGGGGAGAGAGAGGGGTTGAAGAGTGAAATAGAGATAGAGGAAGAGAGAAGGGGAGAGCAAAGGAGAAAGAGATAGGATAAAAAGAGAGAGGTGGAGAGGGAGACAAAGATAAATAGAGAGATAGAGAAGGAGATAGATATATAGTACATTTAACTATGAATACCTTCACCAGTGACATCATTTTTAACTCCAACACATATAAAGGAAACCTTAAGACATTATCCACACTAGAAAATGTAAGCTAGGGTAAAACATTCAAACCCATGAAAACTATCTCATGCATGCCCTAACTCCCCAGTGGAGTAAAAATAACTTAGGAAACAAGTATGCAAACAAAAGAACTAAAACCATAAGTTACTTGTGTCCTCCCTCCATTATTTCTCTTTGACCTTGCTTTATTTTATTCTCAGATTTACAGACCTCCAATATCAATGAGAAGCTCAATAGTGACTAGCAAAATTAGAGAGATAGTGCTCAAGCTCAACCAGTGGGAAGTGTCAAATTGACATGTGAGAAGTGATTTTATAGAAGACAAATTTTGAATGGAGGGATAAGATTTGATGTTGACTTTGGAAGGAAATGAATGGTGAGCATTCATTAGAGTTTCCCTCTCACAAAAGGACAAGATAGAATTTTAAATTTGAAAATATGATGAGCGTACCCACAAGAAGTTGGGTCCACCTAGAGGGGAAGTCACAGGCAAAAAAATAGGCACCCTAATTCTAATCTAACATAAAAAAAATAGGCACCCTAATTCTAAATTTCAATGTAACCTTAAACATAGGTACTCTAATTCTAAACCTAACCTTAACCTATTTATTATCATAATTCTAACCCTAAGTCTAACCCAAACACTAACCCTTACCCTAATTTTAACCCCTAACTCTTTTTTTGTTTATTTGGTAAGTGCTGCTAGAGGGAGCAGCTCCCTTATATTAAATTTGAAGCAAAGTCAAAAATTGGTGCATGCCCTTGCCACAAGGGGTGCAATTATGATGGAAAATAAAAGACCACTATTGTAACCTAATGAGTGTGCCTTTAACACGCATCTAGATTCTCTCCTTTCTTAGAGGATCTTAAAGTCATTAGATGCTTTTGATTTGATGAAGGAGTTTTTTCCCTCTTCATTGTTGTCCATCCTTATTCTATTTTAGGGGGTTGCAAACTAAAGCTATTTTCTGCACTCATACTTTCACTTTTATTGCTGGTTGTTGGAGTGACTAATGATATCTCAAGGTTCTTGTGCCAAGAGGTAGATCTCTCTAAGGGGGGTGGGAAGGTCTCCTTGGAGGCATGGTTTGGCACTTTATTAGTCATTATATCTTGATAATGATCTTGATCAATAATCGAGGAGGAGGAGCTCATAATCGAAACCATTTCTTAAAGAGTTGGAGAAGTAGCAACGTCCTTCGCATCGGGAAGAGAGATAACATAATGGCATGATTCCACCCCAACCCACCATGAGTATTTCTAGATAGGGGCTGCATTGTTCTTTTCAACTCACCTTCCACATTGTGTGGTAGCATGTTCAGTAACAAAACATATCCGACACCTGAAGGAAATTCTTTCATAATCTATTGGTTGACACTAGCACCTGTTGCAAACTTTAAGGAAGATCTCAGTTGGGAGATCCTTTGAGACATCCATTTTGATGCAAAGACGAGCAAATATCAAATTTTCATAATTAATTATTTCTTTTGAAATGCCTCAGAATTGTCCCAAGCCATTTCCAATTGCCTTCAAACAATCAATTTCCCAAAACTGTAGGGGAAGGTAGGGTAGGCGTACCCATAGAAATGTTGTAGAAAATGTCTCTCTTCGCAGATCAAATGAAGGGAACCACGGTTTCGTGCATAAGAAGTCACCATGGAAGGTCCACATCCCTGTGTTGAGTATCATTTCTTTGTCTTCCATAGATTCAAATTCCAAAATGAAGAAACCTCTTGCACAAGGGTAAATACTAATTTCTTCTTCTAGATATTCTTTCCAATTCAAGCTTATCTAGGAATGGAGATCATAGAGCTTTGGCCATACCTTCATAAATCTGCAGATAAGGGCATGGGCTTGTAGATATTCCTCTCTATCACCAGTAAAATTGTCCAAACAAATCTCAGGACCGAGTCTTGAATGATGGATAGAAAAGGGGGGGTTTTGTGTTACACCACCATGAGGAGAGAGTTGCTCCAATATCAATGGATTAGATCACCTAGTAACTATGTGAATATTGGACGAACTGATGGTAACACTGCTCAGAGCTTTTTTAAAATTTAAGGCTATGTCTGAGGGTTAATTTTCACTAGAGAGAGGGCTTGGGGAAGTTTTGCTAGCCACCACACCTGAAACAAAGCCACAAACCAATGCCCTTCTACTATGTTCTAAATTCCAGAGAGGGGAAGAGTGCTTTCTCTCAAATTGGCGGGAGCATCCAAGTGAGGGTGCCAGAGACTTTTGTCCATCCGAAGCACCAAAACGAGTAGGGTTCAAAGGAACAAGAGAAGACATTGCAGATTTTTATTTTTAACCCCTAACTCTTATCATAAATATAATATATAATATATAATATAATAAGAATTAGAATTTTTGTATAATATAATATATAATTTTAATTATTATATATTTAATTATAATTTTTATATATTATATAACGTTATATTGTATAATTATTATATAAAACATTATGATAATAAATCTAACCTATATTATAATATTATATTATATAATTATAATAATCTTTAGATATATAATATAGTTAGAATTAGGCTTGCTAGTCCCATGCTACTAGTATACCTATATTTAAAAACTAAAATTTTTTTTGGAGAAATTGCTTTGAGGAGGATTTTTTTAATAGAAGGAGATAAAGGAACAAAATATTTTTGTAATTTGTTGAAAGCTAGAAACTCCAGAGAGGATATTGGACCTATAGTATAAGATAGTGTGTGTTATAAAAGCAATGAGGAAATGAAGGAAGTGTTAAGATCCTTTTATCAAAAACTTTTTGCAGTTGAAGACGGAACCAAGGAATGTAGAGAGGCATAAAGTTTTTGCAGAGCTATTTGCACAAAAAAGTCATAGATGAAATGTGTATCAAGTTTAGAAAAGAAATTACTAAGGAAGAAATTATCAAACCGATAAGGACAATAGAAAATGGTAAGTCACTCAGCATTGATGGTATTGAAATGGAATTTTATCAATGTAATGAAGAATGAATAGTTGATGACTTGTTGGAATTATATAAAGAGGCTATCTCTAAAGGAACTTTGGGGGAAGAAATTAATAAAGGAGTGATAAAACATAAAAAAATTGGAGACAAGACAAGCATTAGAAAGTGGAGACCTATTACTCTGTTGAATGTATCCTCTAAAATTATTGCTAAAATTTTTGCTATGAGACTTATTGATATCCTACCAGTCATTATCAGTCCCACATAGACATGCTTTATTAAAGGGAGACTCATCTTGGAGAATTTGAATACAAGTTGGTAAGCCCTAGATTGGGCAAAAAAGAGGGCAAAATGCAGGTATCGTATAATTAGTTTTTGAAAAGGGATATGATAGAATTGAGTGGTCCTTTGTATTTATGATGCTAGAATCTTTAGACTTTCTTGAGGAATATTGTAATATGGTTAAAATGTTATTCATGAATTCCATTATACAAATTGACATTACTGGATCACTATCTAACCCCTTCAAATTGGAAGGGTCTATAAGGCAAGGTTTCCATCTAGCTCTGCATTATAATTTGTCATTGCTTATGAAGTAATTTTTTATATCTTGAGAACAAAATTGATAGAGAAGGAGATAAAAGGAATAACACTTCCTACCGTTGAATCACTACCACATATACAGTTTGCTAATGACACAAATTTTTTTCCCATTCTAGAAGAGGATAATCTATTAAACTTTGTGAAAAGACTAATGATTTTCTATAAAGCTATAAGAGATAAAGTGTCTCAATCAAAAAATTTTCTATTAAGCTAGAATGATAGTCCTCCTTTGTGGTTGGATGTTGTTCACTAGCAATGGGAGAACTCAAACAAATTGGTGAGATTTCTTGGAATCCCATTTTCTGTTAATACCTCCTTGAAGGAAATGTGCGACTAGATCTGTATGAAAATCAATAAGAAGCTTAATATGTGGGACAAGAAATATCTATATATGGCTAGAAGTCTACAACTGTGTCAAAAAATTCTTTTAGCTTATTCCATTTACTATGCGTCTTCTTGGTTGTTTGCAAGTTAACAACTCAATATCATCCAAAAGAGAATTAGATATTTTCTATGGTCTGATGGTACGGGTAATAAAAAAAGACATGATGTAGTATGGGAATGGTGATGCATGAATAAAAATATTTGTTGACTAGGGTTAAAAGATCTAAAAATCCAAGATGCTATGCTAGTGGCAAAATAGATTGTTAGAGCCTTTGAAGGTTCTGAGCCTTGAAAATTTTTAGTTGTTAACAATTTGAGAAAAGAAGTACCAATAAAGGGAAAGAGTGGTCAGGCCTAGGTCTTCATGACATTGTTTTAGGAGACTTTAGAATCAAGCCCTTGGGGTATGCTATGTTTGCCTCAATATGGAAAGCCTGTGAATCCACTAAACCTTTCAATTGGAGTAGAGGGGCCTTTGACTGTAGTAAGAAGATGATATATAATTACAGAAACACCTAGTGGAATCTAAAATACAATGGCAAGGCATTAGCCTTCTTGCAAGGTTGCTCATCTAAAAGATGGCGTAAATTGGGAATTGCTTCATTTGAAAATATTATAAATAACAATTCTTTAAAAAGTTCGCATCAATTCAAGACAGAATATGGTATTTTAGATTCACAAAAAAGGACCTATGTAGTACTGAACAAATCTATCAAGAGCTATATACAATAGAGCCTAATTTTCAAAAGAGATAATTGGAAGGAAATTAGATGGAATGATGGTACAAATTTTGGAAAGAATGATTCCAAAGAAGTTATATAATTTGATGACTTAAAATCATGTAGATTTTATACACATTGATTATGTATGGAATGTCAAATTAGATTCCAATGAGTTATCAAAATTAATGTATGCTATTTGGTCTAATGTCAATGAACCAAAAAAAACGATGCTTTAGGTGGTTATTGTTATTAGAAAGGCTAGAAATAGGGTCAATACAAACTTGTATCTTTACCATAAAATTCTAAAAAATTGTGAACATGTTTTTTTATTATGTGTTTGTAAAACAAATATGGAGTGTTTTCTTAAGGTCTTTAAAAGGAGTGTTGTGTGGGTTATGTGTTACCAAAACTAATATTATATGTGGATATGTTAGTAATACTGAACATAATGTTAATTTGTTTTGGATTTTGTCTACTACTAAGGTTTTGTGGTATTTGTGAAGGGAAAGGAATAAAAGTGTACCATGGAAGGGGAAAAATGCTTATTGGGTCCTTTTTGAGACTCACAACTTGGTTGATTTGTGTATAGGCTACAGCAACATTGATAATCCGCACTAAAAGATTCATGAAGGTTTTGGATGAAGGAGCAGAAATAGTCTACAGTGCGGATATCTAGATAGTAGAATTTTGGCCTCATGATTACAGAATAGTGGATTGAAGCTTCCCTAAGGAATATATGAAAGAACATAACAGGCACAATAAAAAAAACTTAAATGAAGATAAAATAGAAGATGAGATGGGAGCAATGGAATATGTATGCCAAAACATTGACATTGAAAGCAATTTACTTAGAGTCTCACCAAAAATTGAAACTTTCAAAGAATGGGACTCGTTTGTTAAAAGTGATAACAAGAACCAAGCTAACCAAGTGATAGGGATGAACCAAACTCAAAATAATGCTGCAAAACTGTAACAAATGTGGACAGCACAAGATAATTTG
This sequence comes from Cunninghamia lanceolata, assembly GCA_027924645.1. NCBI lineage: Eukaryota > Viridiplantae > Streptophyta > Pinopsida > Cupressales > Cupressaceae > Cunninghamia > Cunninghamia lanceolata. The sequence goes on from BSBN01000221.1 coordinate 6,678,454, forward strand.
AACAGAGAATCATAGTTGGATGCCACTAAATTAAAAGATTAGAAAAATAAGGATTAAAATAGTCTACTGTAAAATTTATAAATAGGTATATTCTATAAGATGTATTTTTGGTGAATGAATGGCTCCCTTAGCAACCCAATGTATTCTCTCTTTTTAGTATATATATATATGGGTGTGTGTGTGTTAAAAAAATTGTAAGCCTAATTTTAACCCCTAACTCTCATCCTAAATATAATATATAATATAATTACTATTACAATTATTATATATTTAATTATAATTTAAATATATTATCTAATATTATATTATAATTATTATATAAAATATTATGATAATATATCTAACATATATTATAAGATTAGAATATATAATTATACTAAGTCTTAAGATATATAATATAGTTAAAATGCCTATATTTAAAAACTATGTCTAAAGTAAGCTGATATATATATCCTTCTATACGTGTCTATTTTAAAATTACTAATCCTAACATGTCTAATCTTACATCACCTAAAACTCAATACTTTTGTGCTTATCATAAATTATATGGACATTCTATAGATAAATGTCTTGTATTCAAGCATAATATCAAGACCTCATACATAAAAGTGGGGATGAACATGAAGATTACACATTGAAATAAAAGAATTACCTAATGTGACACAAATTAATTATCTACAAGAGACATATGAAATAAAAACAAGAAGAAAATAATACAATTTTGAAATATATTAACTTGACAAAACCTATATAATGGTCCTTTTAAACATGGAGAATACATTTTTTAAAAATTTGAATATAACATAATAGATTTACAACATTTATTGTAGTTTTAAATTTCGAGACAACTTTTTAAAAGTTCAAAATTTCAATGTTATGAATTAATAGATTTACAATATTTTATTTATTTTTAGGTATTTAAAAATATATCTTTTATTTTTAGTTTAATAAAAATCTTTATTTATAATTTTAAAATTGAGAATAGGAAATATGAGATTTGAAATGTATTAACATATTAAAAAGTAAATCAATTCTATCTCTAAAAATCTAACCATTACATAAATTCTATCACCATAGTTTTGTTATCCATTATTTTCTCAGTTTTCTTATTGACTGACCAGGAATGAGGCTGGGCTTGAATGACACCATCATCCGGCGAACCCTCTGTTTAACATTTTTAATTGGAGCAATGTATTGCCAAAACAATAGGCAAACACCTTTCGACGACCTTCACTACCATACACACTGCCGATGTCACCATTCTGCATCAACATATTGAGGGAGAGTCTCGAGGCATTCTTGTAAACTCTTTCCATTTCCAAACCAACTTATCTTGGTCGTCCTGAAACAACTCCCAGATAACAATACCCATCTCGAGATCACGTCGGTGTATAGACACGCTGACCACATAGAATTCATTAACAGGGTGTTCGTACGGAATGGTTACTAGCACATTGTCTGACGGATCCTTAAATGTCACTACCACAAGAACGAACGACCCATATGCAACTGTAGATATAACATTCACATTCTCATCTTCAACCAGTTCGGGGATTAATGGAGCTACTCTAACAGGCTTAACAAAATCATCTTGGATATTGTAAATGGACCTATTCTAATAGGCTTAATAAAATCATCTTGGATATTGTAACCAGCAATAGTAATAGGCGAATAAGACGTATCGAAAATAACGCCATTGCACTCAACCATTTCCTTACCTAATTCCTCCCTTTCTCCCGCAATCTGAAATTTAATCCTCCATGAATCTTGAAAATAATGGTAGATCTGGAAGGAGGAAGTTTTATAGATCGAGCGCACTACCAAATAGGGCTCTCCATTTCCTCCTTGTACGATATGGCCATACTTGTCACACACATCAATTTCTATATCTGCATAAATTCTCATAAGCGGGTTGCAAGCACACAATGAGTAACCCCTTTGAATAAGCACTAACCCCTGCACTGCACTTGATAACTCGTGATAGTCCTTGTAATAGTCCGTGAGAGAATTTGGTAGAAAAGAGAGAGATAGTCCTCCATATTTGTGTGGAAAAGCAGTAAGCCATGACACTTTTCTTGACCTCTGGTGGCCAATGAAGACAGAAAACTGTGCGAGGACAAAATAGAATTCCAATCCTTGCAAACCATGCGAGAGCTGGAGATTGATTGTAGTGAAAGCTTTTCAAATATCAGTTCCTACATAGCTTGAGATATACCATGCTGCTCTCCATCTCCTTCAATTGCTGCAATAAATTCTCACTCCATTCCTTTTAGATCTAATGTCTTGTATTCTTACAACCCTAGATTAAGTATGCTTTTTCATTTTATCACGCTCTCCCATTCACTCCCTTTTATAGATGTTTGACATGGAGTTCTTTGCTAAATCAACGCATGGTTATTATGGCACCCATTGGGTTAAGAACGGCCGAACTTGAGAAAATATAAATTGAAATAAATGATGGCACCGAGTTTCAGATACAAACTCAAACCTGTTACATAAACTAACTTAGAGTGAATTCAGAAATAGTGACAGGAAACACAAGAACAATTCCTCATAATGACAGGAGATTATGCAAACTATTTTCTTGGCTTTACAATTCTAATTCCTCACGAAATCTATTTTCAACAGCAAAATTAGTACCCAGAAAGAGATATATTTTAACCATTATATTTCTGGCTAAAAAGACCTCATTACATATTCAATATCCAGCCATATATTCGGCCTCCCGTACTTTAAATCCAAAATGACTATAACTAATTAGATTTCTGTCAAAAGTGACTCTCTGGGAGCTGTCGACCTTCTCTTCTAACAATACTGCCTCAGTTTCCAGACCATCGGGCAGCTCATACAAAGGAATTGAATAATTCCTAAGAACTATTTAATGACTCCCGACGACCTCATTTCCTAATCACCATCCACGCCGATTCACCATCTATCTCTTTACCTTGCATTTCTCCAGCACTATCAAATTCCTCTTTAATCAACCTCCTTAGTCGCTCTACTTTAATCACTCAGATACTATGGCCAATCTGAATGGCCTCCTTTAGCATATACGTAGCCTGTTCTCTTCTCTGGATCGGCCCCTGATACAATACTCAAACTTCCCTTCTTTCTAATCTCTCCCCACCTACCAGATGGTCGCCTTATCATATATATAGCTCGCTCCACTATTTCTATCGCTGCAATAATGAAACCATTATCAAAGATAATGCACTCAACGGCTGCAAAGAAATTCAACCAACGCTGCCCTGTTGTAACCGTCGCTAAGAAGGAAGAATTGAAAATGAAATGACCATTGGACAGAGTAATAACCACCGCCCAAAATAGCAAAGATACAGCTAGAAGAAATAGAAACCACGATGTCCATGACTTGCAGATGTTTAATAGAAATTCAATGTTGTTTCTAATCTTGTCAATTCACCAAAAGAGCATAAAGAATCTTTTTGCCAGCTGGTTCTTCTTTATTTTGCACGACTTGAGGTTTTTGTGGGATGCCACTGCATCAAGCTCCCTAGGCAGAAAAATTCATGAGCTCCTGCTCATGAGGTCCATGATTCCACTTTATTTTTCCTTGCTTTCCAATTTCTTAATTCTGCAGCTCCATACTTGCATTGTTGCCTTTAAAATTTTTCTGTCTGCATTTGTCAACTTCTTTCTCTCTGTACATACTTTCTCCATTGATTCTCTTTATTAATTCTAAATCTCCACCATTCTGACTCATCGTCATCTATTCGCATCATCTTAAATGAAAACAAAACCTCATCCTTACATTGTGTAAAAGAGATTGCCTCCGAAATCTTTATTTCGACAATGTTATCTGATAACAATAAGTCTTCTGCCTCTTCTACATCCTCTAGTTCTTTCATTGAACCTTCTGTACTTCCTATCTCTACTGCATCTACCTTCACTACATCTGCACTCTCTTCTTCCAAATACTCTTCCAAACTGAACATTTCTTCTTCTCCTAGATTATCCTATGCGACCACAAATTTCTCCTCATCCTCACTATATTTGCCATCGTTAGAAATGAAAATAGGAACAAAATCTTTTCCATAATCAGGATGAGCACCATCTTTTCCTAGATTATCAAAACAATCAAAATATGAACTTACTAGATTCAGAAAATTAATATTTGAACTAGTTTCTGTCACTGGATAATCTTCTTCCTTACCAAATTGTTCACAGTCCTCATCAACATCCTTTGCTTTCTTGATGTCAACCTCTTCTACCCTTGATGTCATTTTTCTGTCACAAAAGTTAATGCAAACCACTCCTCTTTGTTGCACATCAACAATTGATTTCTTTTGGTAAGATGAGATTATATACCCATGATCTACTGATTTACCCTTTTTCTTTTGAACTTACACAATCAAAATGAACTTTTACCTTGTCATTGGTCTGTTGCCCCAATTTGCAAATATTCTTGGTTGTATGTCTTGCCAACTCCCTTTGTTCATAGGCTTTCTTCTTTTCTTGATCAGCCCTCTTTTCACCTTTAGGTACTGCTACTACAAACTATCTTTTATTATCTATTGCTACAATCTGCCTTCTTTTGCTCTTATTTCTAGCTCCATTGATGGGCTCTCTTCTTTCCCTTTCTTTATCTGCCTCCAAAGGCTTGTCCTTATTCCTTTGCACACCTATATTCAAAACTTCAAACAAATCATCAAAAAATAAATCAAGAGACCATGATGTCTCCTCAGGTGCCTCCATCATGGACACCTTCTTCTCTTCTTTTCCTAGTGCTCCTTGCTGCACCTTCTCTTTCCTTCTTTTGTTACTTTTATCCAAGTCCTCCATAACGAGAACTTTCTTCTTCTCTCCTTGTCTGCTCCCTATAGTCATAACCTTATTGAGAAAATAAATCTTTTCTAAGATTTCTATTCTTCTCAAGATCTCTTCCAATCCATCTCGATACCTTCTTGTTTCTACAAGTCATCCCAATATAGGGTTATCACAGGTCTTCTTACACAAAAACTCATTTCTCTTATTACTGCAATCCACAGTCTCTATTCAATCTCCAAGTGCAAACTACCTCTCCTTCAATGCTCTGTTCACACACAACAACACACCTCTACACCTCACCTAGGGCTTCTCTCTTTCCTCTCTGCCCAATCTTTTGGTGCTTCTCCTTTCTATTACTGTGTTAATCAGCAACTCTCATATGCTCTCCTTCCCACACCACTTGGCTATGTTGCCTCCTTCAGTGTTCTACTTAGCACTCAGGACCTTCTGTGCTCTGATACCACTTGATGGCACTGAGTTTCAGATACAAACTTAAACCTGTTACATAAACTAACTCAGAGAGAATTCAAAAATAGTGGCAGGAAACACAAGAACAATTCCTCATAATTATAGGAGATTATATAAACTATTGTCTTGGCTTTATAATTCTAGTGCCTCACGAAATCAATTTTCAACAGAAAAATTAGAACCTAAAAAGAGATATGTTTTAATCATATCTATTCAAATGTAGAATGGAATAAGGAAAATGAATGAGTAGTGAAACCTAATGAGGTGACTAAACCACCATTATTCATTGAGAGGATTATATAAATCCAACTCAAGGTAAACAAATGATAATAAAGAACATAATAATTGTATAAACAAAGGCATAATAATTATATAAATCCTACTTAATGTGCTTTTTAATAAGGAAAATGAATGAGTAGTGAAACATAATGAAGTGACTAAACCACCATTATTCATTGAGAGGATTATATAAATCCAACTCAAGGTAAATAAATGATAATAAAGAACATAATAATTGTATAAACAAAGGCATGATCAAGATAAGAAGGAACACAAACTTTAGGTAGAGGACAAAGTTTTTGGTTACTTAGGAAAGAAAAGAGTATGAGGGAGATAAAGTAAACTTAAACCATTAAGATATGGACCCATCAAAATCATGGAAGTCATAGGTGAAAATACATTTAAATTAGATCTTTGTCCTTTCATAAAAATGCACTCAATTTTTAATTGTGATTACTTACAACTTTATGAGTCGTCCATGCTAGACAAGGAAGAAGAACATGTACTACTGTCCTTAGAAGATTTTGGTGTCAAAGAAATTTCCATGATCATAAAACATGTGCTTCTAGAATAGAAGACAAGGGAAACTAGGAATAAGAGTAGGTGATAAAGAGAATATTGGATACATTTTAAAACAAATCAAATAGATATTATCATTACATTTATCTCAAGGAAATTGTGGGATTTAGTCTTGAGGTGCCTATCTACCCTATGTAAAATATAATAAAGGTGCTTGAAGGATGATATCTATACATATTTTAGATAGATTTATTTATGATATATATGTGGACACCATATATTCATTATATATTGTAATGATGAAATTTGAATAACACCATATATTTATTTTTAACCTATTTTTTAGGGTGTTGTCCCTTGCACTATGCTTCCTACATACATGTTGCACACATTCATTCACCTTTATTTATTATCTTATCCATATAGTTAGACATTCCCATTTATTTTCCCTATTCATAGTTGAATTAGACCAATCTACACACATTCCTAGACACATATTCCCCAACTTCATTTAACAAATTTTGGTCATAATTTAATATCCATAGTCACAAACTTGACCCCAATACCTAAGCTCAAACTTGTGTGTATTAAAAGTAGAATATATATTCTAAGGTATATACTTGTCTAATATAGTACCAAATGTTTAACGATATCAAATTAAAAGCTACATTAAATTGAGTGTACCTCTTCAATCATATCAACCAATTATTCACTATGTTATTCTCATGAAGATCAAATGGTCAAATTTGTATAACACACCACTTCCTATTTATTTACATGGTTTTATTTATTATCTTTTGAAAGTGCTAATGTTTCTATATATTAGAATAACTCTTACACCATAACTTCATTACCTTATGCCTAATATCTCTAATCTTACATCACATAAAACTCAATACTTTTGTATTTATCATCAAATATATGGGCATTCTATAGACAAATGTTTATTATTCAAACATATATCAAGACCTCATAGGTAAAAAGAGAGATGGTATGAATATTACATGTTGAAATAAAATAATCCCCTAATGTGAAACATATTAATTTTCTACAAGAAACATTAAATAAAAACAAGAAAAAATAAAACACAAATTCAAGACCTCATAAATAAAAGAGAGATGAACATAAATATGATCCATTATGATAAATTAACTACATAATGTGCAACAAACTAAATATCTATTAGAGACACTTATACGTAAAAACATGTTTCACCCACTTGAGGATATTGCCTTTAGTTTTCAATGCCCTTTATCGAGATGCTCTATTCACCTTCACCTTTTTTCTTGACTTCATGTCATCTTTATTTCAACCTTCCTTTATTAGCAAAACACTTCCTATGATTGTTTGTATCCTCTATTACACATTATCCATACTATTTTGAAAATACTAAACTCAACAAATAACTATATAGTGGTAGTTTTCAATATGGAGTTAACTTTTTATATCCATACTATTTTGAAAATATTAAACTCAACAAATAACTATATAGTGGTAGTTTTGAATATGGAGATAATTTTTTATATCCATACTATTTTGAAAATATTAAACTCAATTGTGAATTAGTAGATTTAAAATACTTATATTTTTATTTTTAAGTATTTGATATATATCCTTTTTTTTAATTGAATAATAATCTTATTGTTGAAAAATAAAATAACTGGTGAAGTAAAAACTAAAGTAATTTTTATAATTTATTTTTTCAAAATTAAAAAAATATGTTTTTATGATATATTGTATTACTATTGAAAAATGAAACTGGCATACATATCTTTAACAAGATTTATGTAAAAGACATTGAGAGATATCATTTTAGAGGGGCCTATTTCACTTAAATTGCATATTCCATTAAAAAATAGAGATCTCAATAATAGTATCTCTCAAAGTGTTTTACATTAATTTTTACTTCATGACTTATTTGATATCATTTTTAATATTTATCCTAAACAATGTTTAATAATATTTATATATGAATGTCCCTTTTGAAAAAGTTCATAAAATTTTGAAATTTCATAAATTACATAACAAAAAAATATAAAAGATTTATTTAAATGATCTAATTTATTAATATTAAAAAATCCATACCATATATATATATATAAACTCTTATTTAAGACCTATCACTACTAACACCACCATAATAATCTTCTCATCCATCATTCTCACTTTTCTTAATAATGAAGGAGGTTGGGTTGGAACAACATCCTTGTGCGGTTACCATTTTTTTGACTTTTACATAGAGGAAGGTGTTGCCAAAGCCCTTCCCTTAAATTATACACAAACACCTTTGCACCTTCACTACCATATAGACTGCTAAAATACAGGTAATCTCCCACACAAACACACTGCCAATGCCACCAATCCCATCAATATATTGTGGGAGAGAGTGTGGAGGCATTCTTACAAACTCTTTCCACTTCCAAACCAACTTATCTTGGTCATCCTGAAACAACTCTCAGATAACGATACCCACAGCGTTTCGGAAATCATCGAATGGGTCACTGCTAGGTGCTGGATCCTTAAATCCCGCTACAACTAGAACGGACAACCCATATGCAACTATAGTTATAGAATTCATATTCTCATCTTCAACAAGTTCGCTGGGTAATGGAGCTATTCTAACAGCCTCAATATAACCATCTTCGATATTGTAACCCGCGATAATTTTAGCCCTCGCTGCCCTCCAGAAAAGAACGCCACTGCACTCAACCATTTCATAACCTAATATATTAGAGCCTGTTTCTCCCACAGACTGAAATTTAATCCTCCACTTGTCTTGAAAATAATGGTAGATCTTGATGGAGAAAATTTCAGAGTTCGAGCACACTACCAAATAAGGCTCTTCGTTTCCTCCTTGCACAATATGGATAATCTTGTTAGTGACTGTTGACATCGATTTCTATCTCTCCACAAATTCTCACAAGCAGTTTGCAAATAAAAAAATGTTGGGTTTCTCGAAAAAGCAGTAACCCCTGCTTTGTAGTTGAAGACAGAAATCTGTGTGAGGACAAAATAGAATTCCATTCCTTGCAAACTATGCGAAAGACGGAGATTGATTGTAGTGAAAGCTTTGCAAATGCCAATTCCTTCATAGCCAGCGGCAGCTGAGATATACCACGCTGCTCTCCATCTCCTTCAACTGCTTCAATAAATTCTCTTTGCAATAAATTCTCTCTCCATTCCTTTCAGATCTCCCTACTAATGCAGTGTATTGTTACAACCCTGGATTAAGTATGTTTTTTTTATTTCATTCTACATACTCTCGCATTAACTTTTTTTATAGGAGTTTCAAGTGGAGTGCGGTTAAGAGCGACAGACGTAGAGAAAATAAAAATTAAAATAAATAACATAAAAATTAGCATAGTTATTTTAAATGTATTTAGAGAAGAGGACTTTACCCTCATTCATCTTACAATTACATGATTATTGTATCTGTCCTTGGAAAAATAGTTATTTTAAATGTATTTAGGGAAGAGGACTTTAACCTCATCCATCTCACAATTACATGATTATTGTATCTGTCCTTAGAAAAATAGACTTTAAAGTAAATAAACTAATTATATAAAATAACTCTTAGGTAAATAAAATATCATTTAGATGTTTTATTTATTTATTTTTATGATTATATTATTATTATTTTTTTAAGCAAACTGCTATCAGACGGTAGCATTCTTCATTTAAAATCTGGAAAATTACATGATTATAGGGCTAGATTCATCTATCTTGTTCATGTACACAGTAATAAGGCTAGTGGCCAATTCAGTTAGCCTACTCACTTCTGCATCTCCATTTCTCTGTTGCAAATTACAGAAAGAGGCATACCATCTTGAAGGCAGTGAGAGGGACTTAGTGCAACCCATGAGCAATCTTGCTCAGCCTAAGGTGGGATTCATCTTTTGAGTCCGTATGATCTCCTTGGCCTCTATAGAAATATTAGAGGAGCCATGGCTTCCTTTTCACTCTACTTAAATATCATCCACTTCAATTGTCAAACAATCAATAGCAATTTTACACCTCATTCACAATAAAAAGTGTCAAATATTTGTCTTATTTGTATTGGCCAAAATTAACCTTTAACTGTTGAAGTGAATGATATTTAAGAACAGCCCTTCCTTTTACCTCAATTTAATAAGGCGTGGGCTTCAAGATGTTTTTCCAGGCCTACCCACTCATTACGACTGTCCGATATATTCTCAACAAAACATTGATCAATGTCACGTTTTGAAAGATAATCCACGGCTTGATTTGCTTCCCTGTACACGTGGGCAACCTCGTATTCATTTATATGTTACATGACATTGTTTATTTTCTTGATCCACATGCGAAGCTTCCAGCTAGGCACAGGCTTTGTACTCACTGCTCTTATAACAATTTTGGAATCACCTTCTATGTCCACGTTGTGCCAACCACTATCCACACATGCCTTAACACCTTCAAGCAATATTGAGCATTCTGTTTCATTGTTTGTCCCTGGGGACAATTTTAACGATGCTTCCCATATGAGATTTCCCTTGTCATCCCTTACCACAAAACCTGCACCCGAAGGCCCAGGATTACCCCTTGAGACCCACTTGGTGTTGCCACGGGATGCCTTGTTCTTTAGAAGATGTCCTTTGGGGGACTTATTCTTACAACCCCGGATTAAGTATTTTTATTTCATTCTACACGCTCTCTCGTTCACTCCTTTTTATAGGCGTTTGAAATGGAGTGTTTTGTTTTATCAACATGTGGTTAAGAGTAGTTGATGTGGAGAAAATTTAAATTAAAATAAATAACATAAAAATTAGCATAGCTATTTTAAATGTATTTAGGGAAAAGGACTTTAACCTCATCCATCTCAGAATTATGTAATGATTATTGTATATGATATATAATTTATATTATAATATTGTATAAAAATAAATCACAAAGAAAATATACATGAAATAATACAAAATAAGGTATATCATTTTACAGTATATTATGTTATATATTTTATATTTAAATAATATATATTAAAACTATATTTATTATCATATTCCTCCTTTTAATAATGTAAATTAATAATTTTTTCAATATAACATTATAGTGTAAAGTTGCATAGTTTAATTAGATACATTTAGTATTTTAAATCATATACGGAATTATGATGCATATAATCATGAAACCATGGTAAAGTTATTTATTTAAATGTCACAAATTTGATGGCATCAACAAAACACATCTTCATGAGAATGTGTTCCCCACCTCAAGTAGCAAAGTTTGAATTTTATATGATATAAAGTTAATATATTCTTACTAAATTTATCATTGTTTTTATGAAAGCTTTAATTTTATTCTAACTATTATGAAAGTTTTAATATAATTTTATGTTTATATTATTATAATTGTAATTATCAACATTTAGATATTATAAGAGACAAATTTTATAGTTATTATTACAAAAATTAGTTATTTCCTTTTAGAGCATCTTAGTTTTAGTCAATAGATATAACATGAAAAGAAATGAAAGTACTTAAGGGATAATTGCTACTAGTAAATATAAAATAAGGATCATCAACATTAGACTTATCTAACCAGATTATAGCTAGCAATAAGAATACCATCATCCTTTGTGAAAGATGAAAAGTCACATACAAAATGAAATATTGCATCCATGTATTTTCATGCTTATGTTAAATCAATATGATGTCATCAAGGATCAATAGATTTGAATCAAAAAATTGTAAAATTCAATAGAAGCTAAGGACAGGGGTTGGCGGAAATCCATAGTAAAAAAATCAATGGCCAGGTCAAATAATACTATGGATAAATCTAGAAAGATGACCTACAAATTTTAGATCTAATATAAAGATATGAAAACTTAAAAAATTAGAGATGGGAAGAATTCAAACCCTAGGGAAAATTCTTTTGAATGGATTGCAAAATTTGGCTTCACAAAAATGTAAATAAAATGAGTGAAACCTCTATGCAATCACATGCATGGTATGAGATATGAAAAGGAATCACAATGCACGAGGAAATTATGGAGTTTTGACTAAGAAATCTCCCACAACACATGTAGGAATGGACTATTGTAAAAGTTGGGTGTGAAATGGAATCATGATACATATAATCAAATAATAAAGTTGTGACCAAGTTGACACAAATTACTCAAACATGCATGAGACCATGTAAGATTGAGATGATATGTAATTATGATGCACACAATCATGAAACCATATATATACTAAGATAGATCTAGAGATTGGAAATCTCATAGAGAGGAAGTGTGTGAGAGAGAAGGGGGGAGGGAGATGGAGACAAAGAGAGAAAAAGAGAAATAGAAAGGGAGAGAGGGAGAGAGGGAGAGAGAAACATATGTAGAGATATATTATTGCTTCCTATTAAATTATTATAGGGGTTTCCACCTATTATTAGATCAAAACCTCCAATTAAATTAATCATTTCATCAAGTATTTCTTTATCTTCCACCTTAATCAATTTACCCTTAAGATGTTATGTGGAGAGAGGGAAATAAAGAAGGGGAGAGCGATAGAGAGAGAGAGAGAGAGAGAGAGAGAGAGAGAGAGAGAGAGAGAGAGAGAGAGAGAGAGAGAGAGATAAATCTTCTAGGGAGGAAGTATGTGACGGGGAAATAGAGTTAGAGAAAGATAAAAATGAATTGAGAGCTAGAGAGGGAGTCAAAGATATATATAAAGACCTAGAGAGATAAACAGGGAGAGAGACATAGAGAGATAGAGAAAAAGAGAGAGGTAGAGAGACAAAGATAGGAAGAGAGGAAGAGATAGATCAAAATAGAGAGGTAGGCTACCTTTTAATATCAAGTAGAAAACATGGATACATGCACAACCTTCCTATGAATAATTATCTCCAAATATTATCTTTACCACCTATCACAATTGAAGAGATAGAGTAGAAAAGAGAGATAGAGATACAATACATAAAGGGAAAGACATATAGAAAAATAAGAGAGAGAAAGAAATAGATGGTTATAGGGATAGAGAGGGAGAGACAGGTATAGAGATAGAAAGGGATAGAGAGATGATGAGAGAGGGAGAGGGAGAGAAAAAGACCCAGAGAAGAGAGATAGTATGATAGAGGAAGAGAGAATAATAGAGAGGGAAAGAGAAGAAGAGAGGAAGAGAGATATAGAAGAGAACGAGATAAATAGAGATAGAGACAGAGAGCTCAGACAGAGATAAGGAGAAAGAGAGAAAGAGGAAGATAGAGAAACATATAGATATATAAAGAGATAGAGAGAATGAGACAAAGAAATATAGGGAGAGGTATAGTGGTACACAAATATAAATGGAGAGAGGGGGAGAGAGGAGGAGAGATAGAGAGGAGACAAATGGATATAGAGAGAGGTAGAGCGATATAGACATAAACAAGTAGAGAGGGAGAGATAAAGATATAAAGAGAGGGATATTAGTAGAGAGAGGAATAGAGAAAGAGAGATAGAGATAAGAGATAAAGGGGGAGAGAGAGGGGTTGAAGAATGAAATAGAGATAGAGGAAGAGAGAAGGGGAGAGTGAAGGAGAAAGAGAGAGGATAAAAGGAGAGAAGTGGAGAGGGAGACAATGATAAATAGAGAGATATAGAAGGAGATAGACATATAGTACTTTTAACTACGAATACCTTCACCAGTGACACAATTTTTAACACCTACACATATAAAGGAAACCATAAGACATTATCCACACTAGAAAGTGTAAGCTAGGGTAAAACATTCAAATCCCTGAAACCTATCTCAAGCATGCCCTAACTCCCCAATGGAGTACAAATAACTTAGGAAACAAGTATGCAAACAAAAGAACTAAAACTATAAGTTACTTGTGTCCTCCCTCTATTATTTCCCTTTGACCTTGCTATATTTTGTTCTTAGATCTATAGACCTTCAATATCAATGAGAAACTCAAGAGTAAGTGAGTAGAAAAATCAGAGAGATAGTGCTCAAGCTCAACTAGTGGAATGTGTCAAATTGAGGTGTGAGAAGCAATTTTATAGAAGACAAAGGTTGAATGGAGGGCTAAGATTTGATGTTGACTTTGGAAGGAAATGAATGGTGAGGATTGATTAGAGTTTCCCTCTTGCAAAAGGACAAGAGGGAATTTTAAATTTGAAAATATGATGAGGGTACCCGCAAGAAGTTGGGTCCACATAGAGGGGAAGTCGCAGGCAAAAAAAAAATGGCACCGTAATTCTAATCTAACCTAAAAAATAGGCACCCTAAATCTAAATTTCAATGAAACCTTAAAAATAGGTACCCTAATTCTAAACCTAACCCTAACCCTATTTCTTATCATAATTCTAACCCCAAGTCTAACCTAAACACTAACCCTTACCCTAATTTTAACCCATAACTCTTATCATAAATATAATATATAATATAATTAGAATTAGAATTTTTGTATAATATAATATATAATTTTAATTATTATATAAAACATTATGATAATAAATATAACCTATATTATAATATTATATTATACAATTATAATAATCTTAAGATATATAATATAGTTAGAATTAGGCATGCTAGTCCCATGCTACTAGCATACCTATATTTAAAAACTATAAGTTTTTTTTAAAGAAATTACTCTGAGAAGAACGAGGGGGTTTTTAATAGAAGGAGATAAAGGAGCAAAATATTTTTATAATTTATTGAAAGCTAAAAACTTGAGAGAGGATATTGGACCTATAGTAGAAGATAATGTGTGTTATAAAAGAAATGAGGAAATGAAGGAAGTATTGAGATCCTTTTATCAAAAACTTTTTGCAGTTGAAGATGGAACCAATGAATGTAGAGAGGCACAAAGTTACTGTAGAGTGATTTGCCCAAAAATGTCACAGATGAAATATGTGTCAAGTTAAGAAAACAAATTACTAAGGAAGAAATTATCAAACCGATAAGGATAATGGAAAATGGTAAGTCACTCAGTATTGATGGTATTCCAATGGAATTTTATCAATGTAATTAAGACTAGATAGTTGATGACTTGTTGAATTATATAAACAGGTTATCTCTAAAGGATCTTTGGGGGAAGAAATTAATAAAGGAGTGATCAAACATCAGAAATTGGAGACAAGATAAACATTAGAAATTGGAGACCTATTATTCTATTGAATGTATCCTATAAAATTATAGCTAAAATCTTAGTTATGAGACTTATTGATATCCTACCAGTCATTATCAGTCCTACATAGACATGCTTTATTAAAGGTAGATTCATCTTCGAGAATTTGATTACAAGTTGGGAAGCCCTGAATTGGGCCAAAAAGAGTGGGCAAAATACAGGTATCGTATAATTAGATTTTGAAAAGGGATATGATAGAATTTAGTGGGCCTTTGTATTTATGATGCTAGAAGCTTTAGTCTTTCTGAAGGAATATTGTAATATGGTTAGAATGTTATTCATGAATTCCATTGTACAAATTGATATTTGTTACATCCCTCTTTTTGGAATCAATATTACTATTTACTTTTTTTACTGAATGTTACAGTTATGTAAATATGTTGTTAACATTATAGGAACTGATGATGTGGATAGAGAAAGTTAATTTAATGAAACCTTGGAATCTATTTGATTATGATCAATATGATATTATAAATTGGAATGTCATTTTGTTATGAAAATGTAATGATTGGATATATTGTGCATTGATTTGAATATACGTGCTTTGACCACAAAATTTGTATGTGAGATTGTCATTACAGGAGTAGATGGACTATGTTCGAAAGGAAGAGAAAGTATCTTTGAGAAAGAGAATAGACTTTGGAACTAACCATGGGTGTTTGTTACTGAAAATGCAATCAGGTAGATAAACCTTGATGCCTTGAATTAAGTCATGTTTTCGGCTAAGTTAATTAAACTCAAGATGTCGATGTCTGAAGTAAAGGTTTTTCTCCTTTCATAAGTCATTGTTTAGAGTTTTGGGAAATCGACGTTTTTGTCACAAATCTTCTTAAACATGTCATCTAATAGGATTGACTGATATTCTAGATATATTTACCTTTTTGGCTAAGTCGTAAGTTGCGTCTTATTGTCAATTGGCACAAGAGTCAATTTCGTGCGTAAATCGATCTCAATTCTTGATCTGTATTGAGCCTAATCCATCGTGATTGTCATGAAAACCCTTTGAGCATATGTTGTAAACTCTTTCCTTTCCAGAGATCGACGGATGTTGAATTAGAAACCAAGACGTGTTATAACTTGTTTTGGTTGCAATATGGAGGAATATGCCAAAATTGCATAAGTTATATTTTCGTAATCATGATGTATTTCTTTATTCTAGTTTGTTGACGGAATCGATTCGAAGTTCACAGAAGGACACAATTTTCTTTTATGATGTCTTTTTCTTTCAAACAACTCTTTTTGCTTTCTAAGTTATAGACCACCAATCGCTATCGACCAAACTATTGTTGTTAAGGTGGTAATCATTTATACTCGTGATTGGTTTAGAGTATGGGATGTTTTTATTATTTGAATTTGCCACCTCATAAGAATTTGAGCCCACTTTTATGTGTAGTGGCGAATCATAAGTTTTTGTGGCCTTAACTCTTGAATAGTGGACTAGTTGTTACCTTATCCAACCGCCACATTGCCGTAGGAAACTCCATTATGAGGAGTGTTTGCTGAGAAATAGGGGCCGACCTTGCATGCCATAAGATTTTCCATCTTATTAGGCATGGTCGTCAGTTTTGGGGTGGTTACATAGCTTTGCCATGGGAAGGATTGAGGGATTTTTTGGAGACAGTTCGCTAGGGGGTATAGAGGTAGTGAAGACTGAACTATTAGTTGGAAGTGGATTGGCTAAAAAAGAGCTATCAACTGAGCCAGTTCGCAAGTCGACTATTAGAGACCATTATAGGTTCATTTCTTAATAATGCAAAGATTTCTGTCGTTGGGTTTTTAATGCAACATTTTTCTTGTATTGTATGAGAAGCCCGAGTAGTTAAGGACAAGGAAATATTTACTGTTGTTAGTCTTTAGAGGATGATCATTGTTAACTGTTGAAAAGTTTACAATTTCCACATTTAGCTGCATTGCACCACTGTAGTAAGACGTAAGTGCATTGTTTTTGTTAAGCCAAGATCAAGATTTTAATGTATCATAAACTCACTGCATGTATACACAGTGGAGACATTAAAAGTGTGAAGACTATCAATAAAAACTATCATGACGTAGCAAGGTGGTTCAACGAATTACTGCAGCATACATTAAACTTACATGAAAACTTAACTATTAGTTAAAGTAGTGAAAAACTGAGGAGTTGCCTCCCCTTTTTTAAGACTGTGAGGTTGACATTGTGTTCTAGTTTTGGGAAAGTGTGATTTTAAGAGTTTATTAACCTGTCAGTGTTTCATGCATGTAATATTTGTGTAGGCGAGAGGATGTAAGGATATATAAAACTTGATTTATGTTATTATACTTTTACTTGCATATCTCTGTATATGCTGGCAGTAAGTATTGTATTTTTAAACAGAGAGTCAACAATACCAAAGGGGAATTGAATCACATGTGGGAAAACTGAATACGAGTTTAAAACCCTGAGTATTTCTTAAGTTCAATAAGAAACGTCATATGTATGAATCCATTAATTAAGTGTGTTTGGTTTTACTAATAGAGTACATGTAAGTACAAGTCGACTATTAGAGACCTTTGAGTAAGTTAAAAGTTAATGAGAAAGGTAAACTAAAATTATAAACATGAGTCAAATTTCTCTTCATAATGAAACTACTCCATTTTTTTTATCCAATCAATAACGTGGGAAAGGATAAGAGATGTTCTAACCTCTAGGAGAGAAAGAGTATCCACCGTCAACTCTTTTGGTTTGTAAAGAAAGGATTGACGTTTTCCATTGTGGACACAAGCTCAGATGCAAACTCTCCAATGTCCAAAGAGCCCTAGTTTCAAAGTCCAAGTTTCAAGGGCATTCTTGGTTCTACTAGAATAGTGAGATAATATGTCTCTTTAAATATCAACCATGTAATATGGTCAAACAATCAATAGAAAATTTATTCAAAAATTTTGATAGTCATAGTAGACCTTTAAGTTTCCTTAAAATTTAACTTAAGGCTTTTGAGTTTTTGAAATTCTATATTTTGGTTTATTACGAAGACCCTTTTTGTAACATTATAGTTAAATGTTGTGACCACTTTTTATTGAATAATGGCCTAAATTTTAGAGAATGTTGTAGCCACGTAGGACTAAAATTGAATAATTAATAAGCTAAGAAACCATTCCTATGACATGAAGGTGAAGTGGTTTCCAAGAGATTAGTGAAAGAATAAATTTCAATGTCATGCATTAATACAAGATGAAATTCAAATACCCTGAGGTCATCAAGGTTGAAATATATATATATATATATATATATATATATATATATATATATATATATATATATATATATATATATATATATATATAGACCCTACAATTAGGGAAACTGTAGGATTGCAATTAGTTCGAGTCAAGTAGGGTGGGTGAACTTAAATCTGGCGTGAAATAATGCTAATTAAGATAAAATCCTTTGGCCAAGGTAATGCATGTTCCTTGAGTGCATTGAATGTTCATTGTGACTGGATGACGTTGCTTGTGGAGTGGTCATGCATGACTAGAGGGTATCTAGGGATCTGCATGATAACAAGTCACATAGGTCACAACACTAGAGCTCAGATGGTAAACACCAATGGTTATCCTAAGTCTATCCTCTTGAGTAGGGTAGGGCCACTTCTGATTAGGAAGGAGTGTGGGAGACCGATGGTCTATGGTTGGAGGTTAAGCTCCTTGAAGATACTTTCTCTTCCAATTATTGAGGAATGCCAAGACTTAAATGTGAATGGTCAACAATCAAGATGCGGTGATAATGGTATGTTCCTAATATTGAATTTGCTTTAAGTATTTTCAAAGTATTAAGATAACTAAATGTTATAGTTTATTATTTCTTTCAGCTTTACGAATAATGAAATTATGTTTATTGTTAAGTCGAAGAATGTTTTTACTTGTTAGTAGTGATATCTTTTCTATTTGAACACAAAAAAAATATACCTATGGTAAAACTTAGATTTCAAAGTTAAATCGGATTTGGGGATGTTACATATGGTATCAGAGCTAACCAGGTTTAGCACTAGGGCTGATGAGTCCACTAACCTGATTAGGAAATCAACATTAAGCGGGTAGCTAATGATTTGATTTACTATGCTAGGATGGTACGCATCAAGAAAACTACAAGAAAGTCCTTTGTGGGTAAGGAACATTATCTGCAAGCTAAGCAGAAACAACTTGCGATGATCAAGACCATCGAGAAAACTAACGATGAAAATGACATATGGCTTGATGATGTGGAAACTTTTTCCAATACTTTATCATGACTTAAACGAGTGAAAAGATAACTCCTGGAGACAGCTAGGATGATGGCTCGAATCATGGTCAATTGCTGCCCTATTAGTGTACCTAGGAATGTACCACTTAGTGTACCTATGATTGTACCTACTAGTGCACCTGCGAGTGTACCTATTAGTGTACCAATGATCACTAGGGATCCTCGTATAGCACCTGGACCTGAAATCATTGTATTGTCATCTGATAGTGAGTCTGAGGGTTACACACCTCGTGATTATGTGTCGGATAATGAATCCAAGGGTTACACCCCACTTGTTAATACTGAGTGAAAACATGAGATAAGTCTATCTTTTTAGAATGTATAAACAATTTTGCAAAGTTGAATAAAGACAAATTTTGGTTTGAGAACAATTATGATTATGATCAATTGTTGTGTTTTGATGATATATAAAATGATAAAGCACAGAACTGATTAGTATATGTTTAATCAGGTGAGAAAACAAACAATCACGGATCAATCAGAGTTTAATGAGGGGGAAGATCGGGGAGGTCATAACTCTTGGGAAAACTCCACTGATAAGTTGGATAGAATTCTTAATATGCTTACTAAAACTAAGGAAAGGCTGGGCAAACTAGAATGGAAAGTGAATGAAACTGGGAACACGGAGGGTGAAAACAAGAATTCTCATAATGCAAGTAAAAGTAAACAAAGGGATCATGTCACGTCAAGTGAAAACCAAAATGATAGTGAAGTTCAAAGGGAGACCAAAGATAAAATTACACTGGAATTATCAAGGATATGAAAAAGATTATCCCTCCTAAATTTGATGGAATGAAAACTGGATATGCAACAGAAGCATGGTTAACAAAAATGGAGAAATATTTTGAAATCAGAAATTACTCTGAGGTTACAAAAGCAGTGTGGGGAACGTATCGGTTATCTAGGGAAGCATCCACTTGGTGGATGAATAAGAAAATGGAGCTGGAATTAAGTCCCTTGAAGGTGACATGGAATGAGTTTGTGGAACTATTCTAAAAGAGGTGGTTACCTCAGTTATATTTTGATCAAAAGTTAACAGATTTCCAAAACCTTAGGCAAGGTGATCTATCTATGGTTGAGTATGCAGAAAAATTTACTAGATTGTTGAAGTATGTTCCTCAATATCAAAAGGATGAAAGATTCTGAATAAGAAAATTCATTATGGGACTCAATCCTTAGATTGGCGATGAGGTGGAGGTGCATGGTCCAAGCACAGTGGACCATGTGTATGAGAAAGCAATTAAGCAGAATATAAGATCAAATCTATTTTTGCTTACCGTGAAAAGAAACGTAAGAAGTATGATAAGAACTACAATGTTCAGTCATTTAAAAGGAAGAATGAAAAGGGTTATGGAAACAAGAGGTTTGATAAAGGAAATCAAAAGAACAAAGGGGGATCTAGAAATGAATGAAGAAATGAAGATTATAAGAGAAATGTCAATTTTAAGAAGAATGATGATTCTATGAATAGGCCATCCGAGAAGCGAAGACCTATTGGAGGGTGTTTTTCTTGTGGAGGAGATCATTATGCTAACTGTTGTCCTAATAAGAAGTAGAATGGGCAACCTAGGAATACAGTACTTCCTTCACAGCAGGAAGCATTTCAACAAAGGACTCATGCCGCTCTTGACAATCGACAAGCGGAGTATCAGATCACCCCCATTGAGATGTACCTTATTTGGAGTTCCTGTTTCTATTCTATTTGATACTGGTGCAACAGAAAATTCTTTGTCATCTAGAGTCTTAAGTAAATTTTCTAGAAGCGCTGGTTTTATGTCAAAACTGTGGATAGTCGAGTATGCAAATAACTCAAAGACTTAGGTAGGGCATTGTTTGTTCGAAGCTAAGATTGATATTTCAAACTTCACCACTGATGTAAATTTATACGTAGCACATTTAGGGTCCTACGATGTCATCTTAGGAATGAATTGGTTGTGGAAACATAGGGCCAAGGTAGATTGTTTTCTTAAAACAATTGAGTGTCTGGATGATAAGGGAAATTCAGTAAATATTCAAGGAATTCAAAGGGAAATAAGAATTAGATCCATTTCTTCAAAACAATTAAAACGGGCTAGGTGAAAGGGATGTCAACTTTTGCAGTCAAAATGGAACTTGTAGAGGAAACCTTGGAGAAGCAAACATTTGAGGAAAAATATCCTTATCTTTGCAATTTTAGTGATGTATTTCCTGGAGAACTACCAGGCTTGCCTCCAAAAAGAACATTTGATTTTGGCATAGATATTACACCAGGATTGGAGCTAGTATCTAAAGCTCCATATCGTATGACCACCACTGAACTTATGGAATTAAAGGTTCAATTGTAGGTGCTATTGTCTAAGAATCTAATTAGGCCAAGTGTATCACCATGGGGAGCCCCGGTTATTTTCATCAAGAAGAAAGACGGAACTCTTAGACTGTGTATAGATTATAGGATGCTTAATAAGGCGACAATAAAGAATAAGTATCCATTGCCACGTATTGATGATCTATTTGACCAAATGCGTGGTGCATCAGTCTTTTCTAAGATAGATTTGAGATCTGGATACCATCAGTTAAGGTTGAAAGATGAAGATATTCATAAGATGGCATTTAGAATGAGATATGGTCATAATGAGTTTACTGTGTTGCCATTTGGATTGATCAATGCACCTGCCGCTTTCATGAATCTCATGAATAGTGTTTTTAGAGATTGTCTTGATAAATTTGTCCTAGTTTTCATAGATGATATTTTGATTTATTCCAAAAATGAAGAGGAACATAGACAACATCTTCAAATAGTTTTGCAATGATTAAGAGAACATAAATTGTATGCGAAACTCTCGAAGTGCACCTTCTTTCAGAAAGAAGTGCAATATCTGGGGCATATAATATCAGCTGAAGGGATATCAGTCAACCTAGCCAAAATTAAGGCTATTATGGAATGGCCTCTACCTTCCAATGTTTCAAAGGTATGAAGTTTTATGGGCTTGGCAGGATATTACAGGAAATTTGTTTTGAATTTCTCAAGCACTGCTAGCCCAATTACTTCCTTGCAAAGAAAAAGAAAAAGGTTTGTTTGGACTGAAGAATGTCAAAAGGCTTTTGACTTGTTAAAGGAAAAGTTAACAACCGCTCCAATCTTGAAAGTTCCTGATCCTGAAGGGCATTTTGAGGTTATTACTGATGCCTCAGGGGAAGGGTTAGGAGGTGTGCTTATGTAAGATGGCCAGGTAGTAGCCTATGAATCAAGAAATTTGAAAAACTATGAGAAGAATTACGCTCCTCATGACTTAGAACTGGTAGCAGTGATTCACACCCTTCAGATGTGGCAACATTATTTGTTGGGAAAGACTTTTATACTAAAATTAGATCATCAAAGTCTTCACTACATATTAACACAACCTTATCTCAATGCAAGACAAAGGAGATGGTTGGAATTAATATCAGATTATGACTGAGATTTCTTATATTAAAGGCAAAGAAAACTGAGTAGCTGATGCTTTAAGCAGAAGAAGACACATAGCTTCTATAATCTCTATTCATGCTAATTTTAAAGATTTAGTATTGCAAAGTTTGTCTGGAGATGAATATTATGAGCAGGCGAAACAGGCTCTACAATTAAACCCTAAGGGTCCATGATATGACAGATTCTATTTTGAATCAGATGGATTGATGAGATTTTAGAGAAGAATCTACGTTCCTAACTCAGTAGAACTTAGAAACCTTGTTTGGAAGGAGGTTCATTGCACACCATACTCTAGACACCCACGAGTAACAAAACTTTTAGCTGATGTCAAGCCGCTATATTTCTAGAAGGGAATGAAAAGTGACGCTGCAAGGTTTGTAGCAAGTTGTTTGGAGTGTTAGAGAGTGAAGGCAGAACACCAACATCCTATTGGATTATTATACCCGCATGATATTCCAAAATGGAATAGGCATGATGCAATATTGGTTGTTGTAGATAAACTAACCAAGGTGGCACATTTCATACCAGAAAACTTGACAGATGGAGCACATATTTTGGCTCAGAAATTTGTATAGGAAATATTTAGATTGCATGGGGTACGTAAAAAGATTATATCTGATAGAGATGCTCAGATAACCTCTCAATTTTGGCAAATCTTATTTTCTGTATTAGGGACTAAACTCAATGTGAGCACTGCTTATCATCCTAAAACAAATGGACAAACAGAAAGAGTAAATCAAGTCTTAGAAGATCTTTTAAGAATGTATTGCATGGATCAGCAATACAGATGGGAGGAATACTTACCTCTTGTCGAATTTGCCTATAATAATTCCTATCATTCTACCATTAAGATGGTGCCATTTGAAGCATTATATGGAAGGAAATGCAGAAATCCTATAAGCTGGGATAAGCTGGAAGATAGGATATGCATTGGACCTGAAATGCTTGTGGATATGGAAGAAAAAGTGAAAATGATTATGAAGAGGTTGGCAGAAGCCAATGACAGGCAAAAAAGTTATGCAAATCGTAAACGGGTGCCTGGACATTTCTCTGTTGGTGAAAAAGTTATTTTGCGAGTGAAACCCCATAAAAGTTCAATTAAATTTGGTAAATCATCAAAATTGGCTCCTTGATATGTCTGACCTTTTGAAGTTCTTGAGATTATCAATCCAGTTGCCTACAAAGTTGCTCTACCTCTAGTCTTGTCCAAAATGCATAATGTTTTTCATGTTTCATATCTAAAGAAATATTTTGTAGGTAATGACCACATCCTTAAATGGAATTCTTTACAGATGCAAGAACCAGGGGTGGTTGTGATCGAGCCACTCAAGGTGCTCGAAATGCATAGACTTCGTTTACGTAATCGAGAAGTTTTGCAATGCAAAAGTCAATGGGACCAATATGGAGAGGACAGCGCCACTTGGGAAGACTACAAAGACATTTACCAAAGATTTCCTAATCTTTTCAAAAACATTAATGATAAACTATAAGAAGTTTGTTTTATGTTTAATTTTTTCTTGGTAAACTCAATCATTGGGGACGATGATTCTTTAGGGGAAGGATATGTTACATCCCTCTTTTTGGAATCAATATTACTATTTACTTCTTTTCCTGAATGTTACAGTTATGTAAATATGTTGTTAACATCATAGGAACTAATGATGTGGATAGAGAAAGTTAATTTAATGAAATCTTGGAATCTATTTGATTATGATCAATATGATATTATAAACTGGAATGCCATTTTGTTATGAAAATGTAATGATTGGATATATTGTGCATTGATTTGAATATAGGTGCTTTGACCACAAAATTTGTATGTGAGATTGTCATTGCAAGAGTAGATGGACTATGTTCGATAGGAAGAGAAAGTATCTTTGAGAAAGAGAATAGACTCTGGAATTAACCATGGGTGTTTGTTACTGAAAATGCAATCAGGTATATAAACCTTGATGCGTTGAATTAAGTCATGTTTTCGGCTAAGTTAATTAAAGTCAAGATGTTGACATCTGAAGTAAAGGTTTTTCTCCTTTCGTAAGTCATTGTTTAGAATTTTGGGAAATTGACATTATTGTTGCAAATCTTATTAAACACGTCATCTAATAGGATTGACTGATATTCTAGATATATGTACCTTTTTGGCTAAGTCGTAAGTCGCGTCTTATTGTCGATTGGCGCAAGAGTCGATTTCATGCGTAAATCGATCTCCATTCTTGATCTGCGTTGAGCCCAATCCATTATGATTGTCATAAAAATGCTTTGAGTGTATGTTGTAAACTCTTTCCTTTCCAGAGATTGATAGATGTCAAATTAGAAACCAAGACATGTTATAACTTGTTTTGGTTGCAATATGGAGGAATATGCCAAAATTGCATAAGTTATATTTTAGTAATCATGAGGTATTTCTTTATTCTAGTTTGTCGATGGAATTGATTCAAAGTTCAAAGAAGGACATATTTTTCTTTTATGATGTCTTTTTCTTTCAAACAACTCTTTTTGCTTTCTTAGTTATAGACCACAAATCTCTATCGACTAAACTGTTGTTGTTAAGGTGGCAATCCTTTATACTCGTGATCGGTTTAGAGTATGGGATGTTTTTATTATTTCAATTTGCCACCTCATAAGAATTTGAGCCCACTTTTATGTGTAGTGGCGAATCATAAGTTTTTGTGGCCTTAACTCTTGAATAGTGGACGGGTTGTTACCTTATCCAACCGCCACATCATCATAGGAAACTCCATTATGAGGAGTGTTCATTGAGAAATAGGAGCCGACCTTGCATGCCATAAGATTTTCCATCTTATTAGGCATGGTCGTCAATTTTGGGGCGGTTACATAGCTTCAGCATGGGAAGGATTGAGGGAGTTTTTAGAGACAGTTTACTGGGGGCTATAGAGGTAGTGAAGACTGAACTATTAGCTGAAAGTGGATCAGCTAAAAAAGAGCTATCGACTGAGCCAGTTCACAAGTCGACTATTAGAGACCATTACAGGTTCATTTCTTAATAATACAAAGATTTTTGTCATTGGGTTTTTAATGCAATGTTTTTCTTGTATTGTATGAGAAGCCCGAGCAGTTAAGGACAAGGAAATATTTACTGTTGTTAGTCTTTAGAGGATGATCATTGTTTACTGTTGAAAAGTTTACAATTTCCACATTTCACTGCATTGTACCACTATAGTAAAATGTAAGTGCATTGTTTTTGTTAAGCCAAGATCAAGATTTTAAGGTATCATAAACTTACTGTATGTATACATGGTGGAGATGTTAAAAGTGTGAAGACTGTCACTAAAAACTATCATGACGTAGCAAGGTGGTTCAACGAATTATTGCAGCATACATAAAAACTTACATGAAAACTTAACTGTTAGTTAAATTAGTGAAAAACTTAGGAGTTGCCCCCCCTATTTAAGACTGTGAGGTCGACATTGTGTTCTAGTTTTGGGAAAGTGTGATTTTAAGAGTTTATTAACCTGTCGGGGTTTCATGCATGTAATATTTGTGTAGGCAAGAGGATGTAAGGATATATATAACTTGATTTCTATTATTATACTTTTCTTTGCATATCTCTGTATATGCTGGTAGTAAGTATTGTATTTTGAACCGAGAGTCAACAATACCAAAGGAGAATTGAATCACATGTGGGAAAACCAAATACGAGTTTCAAACCCTCAGTATTTCTTAAGTTCAATGAGAAATGTCATATGTATGAATCCATTAATTAAGTGTGTTTGGTTTTACTAATAGAGTACATGTAAGTACAAGTCGACTATTAGAGACCTTTGAGTAAGTAAAAAGTTAATGAGAAAGGTAAACTGAAATTATAAACATGAGTCAAATTTCTCTTCATAATGAAACTACTTATTTTTTATCCAATCAATAATGTGGGAAAGGCTAAGAGATGTTCTAACCTCTAGGAGAGAAAGAGTATCCACCGTCAACTCTTTTGGTTTGTAAAGAAAAGATTGACATTTTCTGTTGTGGATACAAGCTCGGATGCAAACTCTCCAATGTCCAAAGAGCCCTAGTTTCAAAGTCCAAGTTTCAACGGTGTTCTCGGTTCTACTAGAATAGTGAGATAATATTTCTCTTTAAATATCAACCATGTAATATGGTCAAACAATCAATAGCAAATTTATTCAAAGATTTTGATAGTCGTAGTAGACCTTTAATTTTCCTTAAAATTTAACTCAGGGCTTTTGAGTTTTTGAAATTCTATATTTTGGTTTATTACGAAGACCCTTTTTGTAACATTATAGTTAAATGTTGTGACCACTTTTTATTGAGTAATGGCCTAAATTTTAGAGAACGTTGTAGCCACGCAGGACTGAAATCGAATAGTTAATAAGCTAAGAAACCATTCCTATGACGTGAAGGTGAAGTGGTTTCCAAGAGATTAGTGAAAGAATAAATTTCAATGTCATGTGTTAATACAAGATGAAATTCAAATACCTTGAGGTCATCGAGGTTGATATATATATATATAGACCCTACAATTAGGAAAACTGTAGGATTGCGATTAGTTCGAGTCAAGTAGGGTGGGTGAACTTAAATCCGGTGTGAAATAATGCTAATTAAGATAAAATCCTTTGGCCAAGGTAATGCATGTTCCTCAAGTGCATTAAATGTTCACCGTGACTAGATGGCGTTGCTTGTGGAGTGGTCATGCATGACTAGAGGTTATCTAGGGATCTGCATGATAACAAGTCACGTAGGTCACAACACCAGAGCTCAGATGGCAAACACCAATGGTTATCCTAATTCTATCCTCTTGAGTAGGGTAGGGCCACTTCTAGTTAGGAAGGGGTGTGGGAGACCGACGGTCTATGGTTGGAGGTTAAGCTCCTTGAAGATACATTCTCTTCCAATTATTGAGGAATGCTGAGACTCGAATATGAATGGTCAACAATCAAGATGCGGTGATAATGGTATGTTCCTAATATTGAATTTGGTTTAAGTATTTTCAAATCATTAAGATAACTAAATGTTATGGTTGATTATTTCTTTCAGCTTTACGAATAATGAAATTATGTTTATTGTTAAGTCAAAGAATGTTTTTATTTGTTAGTAGTGATATCTTTTCTATTTGAACACAAAAAAATATACCTATGGTAAAACTTAGATTTCAGAGTTAAATTGGATTTGCGGATGTTACAACATTAATGGATCACTATCTAACCCCTTCAAATTGGAAAGGTCTCTAAGGCAAGGATTCCCTCTAGCCCCTGCCTTATTTGTCATTGCATCTGAAGCACTTATTTATATCTTGAGAACACAATTGATAGTGAAGGAGCTGAAAGTAATAACACTTCCTAATAGTGAATTACTGCCTCATATACAATTTGCTAATTACACAACAATTTTTCTGATTCTAGAAGAGGATAATCTATTAAACCTTGTGAAAAGACTAATGATTTTCTATGAATCTACAAGAGATAAAGTGTCTCATTCAAATTTTGTTCTATTAAGCTAGAATGATAGTCCTCCTTTGTGGTTGGATGTTTTTCACTAGCAATGGGAGGACTCAAACAAACTGGTGAGATTTCTTTGAATCTCATTTTCTGTTAACACCTCCTTGAAGGAAATGTGGGACTGGATTTGTATGAAAATAAATAAGAAGCTTAATATGTGGGACAAGCAATATCTATATAATGCAAGTTAACAACTCAATATCATCAAAAAGAGAATTAGAGATTTTCTATGGTCTAATGGTAGGGGTAATAAAAAAGACATGATGTAGTATGGGAATGGTGATGCCTAAATAAAAATATTGGTGGACTAGGGTTAAAAGATATAAAAATCCAAGGTGCTATGCTAGTGGCAAAATAGATTGTTAGAGCCTTTGAAAGATCTAAGCATTGGAAAGTTTTAGTTGTTAACAATTTGAGAAAAGTAGTACCAATAAAGGGAAAGAATGGTCAGGCCTATGTCTTCATGACATTGTTTTAGGAGACTTTAGAATCAAGCCCTTAGTGTAGCTATGTTTGCCTCAATATGGAAAGCCTATGAATCCACTAAACCTTTCAATTGGAATAGAGGGGCCCTTGACTATAATAAAAAGGTGATATATAATTATAGAACCATCTAGTGGAATCTAAAATACAATGACAAGGCATTAGCCTTGTTGCAGGGTTGCTCAGCTAAAAATTAGCGTAAATTGGGAATTGCTTCATTTGAAAATATTATAAATAATAATTCTTTAAAAACTTGGCATCAATTCAAGATGGAATATGGTATTCTAGATTCACAAAAAAGTACCTATGTAGTACTGAATAAATCTATCTAGAGCTATATGCAGTAGAGCCTAATTTTGAAGAGAGATAATTGGAAGGAAATCATATGGAAACATGGTATAAATTTTGGAAAGAATGGTTCCAAAGATGTTATATAATCTGATGACTAAAAATCATGTAGATTTTACACACATTGATTATGTATGGAATGTCAAGTTAGAGTCCTATGAGTTGTCAAAAATAATGTGTACTATTTGGCCTAATGTAAATGAACCAAAGAAAAAGATGCTTTAGGTGGTTATTGTTGTTAAAAAGGATAGCAAGAGGGTTATATAAAAACTTGCGTATTTACTGTAAAATGCTTGAAAATTGTGAAGATGTTTTTTTATTATGTGTTTGCAAAACAAATATGGAGTGTTTTCTTAATGTCTTTAAAAGGAGTGTTATGTGGGTTATGTGTTACCAAAACTAATATTCTATGTGAATATGTTAGTAATACTGAACATAATGTTGATTTGTTTTGGATTTTGTCAACTACTAAGGTTTTGTGGTATTTGTGGAAGGCAAGGAATAAAAGTGTACCAAGGAAGGGAAATAATACTTATTGGGTCCTTTTTGACTCACAACTTGGTTGATTTGTGTATAGGCTACAATAACGTTGATAATCCCCAATAAAAGATTCATGAAGCTTTTAGATGAAGGAGTAGCAATAGTCTACAGTGTGGATATCCAGACATCAAAATTTTGACCTCATGATTACAGAATAGTGGATCGAAGCTTCCATAAGGAATATATGAAAGAACCTAACAAGTACAATAAATAAAACTTTGATGAAGATAAAATAGAAGATGAGATGGGAGTAA
Organism: Cunninghamia lanceolata; assembly: GCA_027924645.1. Lineage (NCBI taxonomy): Eukaryota > Viridiplantae > Streptophyta > Pinopsida > Cupressales > Cupressaceae > Cunninghamia > Cunninghamia lanceolata. The sequence goes on from BSBN01000221.1 coordinate 6,708,418, forward strand.
TGGAATATGTATGCCAAAACATTGACATTGAAAGCAATTTACTTAGAGTCTCACCAAAAATTCAAACTTTCAAAGAATGGGACTCATTTCTTAAAAGTGATAACAAGAACCAAGCTAACCAAGTGATAGTGATGAACCAAATTCAATCTAATGCTACAAAATTGTAACAAATTTGGATAGCGCAGAAAATTTGAATAGAGAATCATAGTTGGATACCAATTAATTAAAAGATTAGAAAAATATAAGGATTAAAATAGTCTACTGTAAAATTTATAAATAGGTATATGCTATAAGATGTATTTTGGGTGAATGAGTGGCTCCCTTAGCAACCCAATGTATTCTCTCTTATTAGTAATATATATATATATATATATATATATATATATATATATATATATATATATATATATATATATATATATATATATATATATATATATATATATATATATATATATATATATATATATATATATATATATATATATATATATATATATATATATACGCAAGTTAAAAAAATTGTAAGCCTATGGGTGGGTGGAAGGGTGGGAGGCCTTCCACATAATGGGTGTGGAAGGACTGGGGTCTTCATTTTCCAGCCAGGCTGCCTAGGTGGCAAGTGATTTGGAAAGAAGGGATTCGATGTGACAAGGGTGATAGAAATGTAATGAGGGGTATGCTATTGCAAGGAGCATTAATATAGTTTAGTCTTGGCTTGCATAATTATCATAGCACACCATCATTGCAAGGACTGTTGCCACCAATTCTATAATTGCCTCCAAATGAGTTTTGCCAAGAAGATTTGAGAAGACAATTTTGTTTATATAGAGAAGCCTAGTGCAGGGGATTTCATTCTTATCAGTGTCTTTTGAATTCAATGGTGAGTGGGTCCGATTTTATCATGAGGATTTCAATAAAAGGTCTGGTTAGCTTGGGCATGGATACACCATTTAGGTAGAGAGTGCAGTTAGACAACTTGCCTTTGATGGTCTGGTGACTGATCACACACTAAAAAGGATTCTGCACTCAAATGATGACTTCATTTTGTTGGCTATGAAGGTTATCTTGTGTAAAACATTTATGGAGGAGAGTGAATTCTACAGAGTCGACACCTCCATTGTGTCCCAGTTCTTAGCATCTTTATTAGACACAGGCATTTCAATGGAGAAAACTATCCTCTTGGTAAGACAAATTTTCATTGACAATTTGCTTGTGAGAGTGGCGAATATAGTCAATCCAGCCGAGCCAGGAGTGGGTTTTCTTAGGCCTGTAGATTTTCATCTATTAGACGATAATGAGGTGGTGGTTCATTATTATCCCTTCCTAATTAACCCTAAAGAATGGCTGCTCATTCTACATAAAGAACAAGTTGTGGTGGGGGTGGATTTTATGTTGAAGCTGTTATAAATTGAACCGCATGGTGGCTCCTTCAACTAGATAGAAGACTTCAGGGTAAGGGCGACACATCTAGGTTTTCATTAATAGCTAATAAGAAAGAAAGTTTTTCTATGTTTGGTGTAGTCGGATGTAATTTTCTTTGCTATGGTTTTAGTTCGGTAGGTGCATAGGGTTAGTTGCATGTGCAGGGTTTTGGTCTCTCCCTTGTAGGACTAAAGTAGCTATACAATTTTTAATGATGGCCGATAGGCAAAATTTTGGCACTGTATCCCTAAGTAGTTTGCAGGCCCTTGCATGACCAATTTTCATCATAATGGTGACCTTGCGAGGTCAAGAAGATGCGAGCATAGAAAGAATAGGAGATAACTACAAGAAACATGCAATCAGATATGTAATTTTCTTTTTTCAAATCAATATAAACTATAATCTTATGAAGCACAAAAAAACTATAACTCTAATTTTAACCCCTAACTCTCATCCTAAATATAATATATAATATAATTAGAATTAGAATTATTATATAATATAGTATATAATTTTAATTATTATATATTTAATTATAATTTATATATTATATAATATTATATTATAATTATTATATAAAATATTATGATAATATATCTAGCCTATATTATAATATTAAATTATATAATTATATTAATTCTTAAGATATATAATATAGTTAGAATGCCTATATTTAAAAACTATATCTAAAGTATAGCTGATAAATATCCTTCAATAGGTGTCTATTTTTATATTACTAATCCCAACATGTCTAATCTTACATCACATAAAACTTAATACTTTTGTGCTTATCATAAAATATATGGATATTCTGTAGATAAATGTCTTGTATTCAAGCATAATATCAAGACCTCATAGATAAAAGTAGGGATGAACATAAATATTACACATTGAAATAAAAGAATTACCTAATGTGACACAAATTAATTATCTACAAGAGACATATGAATTAAAAACAAGAAGAAAACCATACGATTTTGAAATAGATTAAACTTGACAAATAACTATATAATGGTCATTTTAAATATGGAGAGTACATATTTTTAAAATTTGAATATGAAGTAATAGATTTACCACATTTATTGTAGTTTTGAATTTGTAGACAAACTTTTTAAAAGTTCAAAATTTTAATGCTATGAATTAATAGATTTACAATATTTTGTTTATTTTTTAGGTATTTAAAAATATATCTTTTATATTTAGTTTAATAAAAATCTTTATTTATAATTTTAAAATTGAGAGTAGTAAATTTGAGATTTGAAATGTATTAACATTTTAAAATGTATACATAATTTTTCATACATATTAAGAATTAATAGTTGACAATAAATATTAATTACTAAAAATGATAATTTATTTAAAGTGTTCTAAAAAAAATAGGAATCTAACATTCCAAAAAAAAAAAATGTTTATAATTAACAAATTTCATGAGTTACATAAGGAAAATATTATAAAAGATCAATATAATGATCTAACATATCAATTATATAAAAAAAAATCTAACCCTATATATATATATATATATATATATATATATATATATATATATATATATATATATATATATATATATATATATGAAAAGTAATAACCATTACATAACATCTATCACCATAATCTTGTTATCCATCATTCTCTCAGTTTTCTTATTAACTAATCAAGAATGAGGTTGGGCTTGAATGACATCATCATCCAATTAACCCTCTGTTTAACATTTTTAATTGGAGCAATGCATTGCCAAAACCCTTCCCTTAAATTATATGCAAACACCTTTAAACAACCTTCACTACCATACAGACTGCTAAAGCACAGGTAATCTCCCACACAAATACACTCCCGATGCCACCATTCTGCATCAAGATATTGAGGGAGGATCTCGAGGCATTCTTGCAAACTCTTTCCACTTCCAAGCCAACTTATCTTGGTCGTCCTGAAACAACTCCCAGATAACAATACCCACAGCGTTTCGCAAAGTATGTGGGTCAATAGGCGAATAAGCCGTCCAGAAAATAACGCCATTGCACTCAACCATTTCCTTACCTAATTCCTCCCTTTCTCCCGCAATCTGAAATTTAATCCTCCACGAATCTTGAAAATAATGGTAGATCTGGAAGAAGTTTTATAGATCGAGCGCACTACCAAATAGGGCTCTCCGTTTCCTCCTTGTACGATATGGCCATACTTGTCACACACATCGATTTCTATATCTGCATAAATTCTCAAAAGCGGGTTGCAAGCACATAATGAGTAACCCCTTCGAATAAGCAGTAACCCCTGTGCTGCACTTGATAACTCGTGATAGTCCTTGTGATACGGAATTTGGTAGAAAAGAGAGAGAGAGAGTCCTCCATATTTGTGTGGAAAAGCAGTAAGCCATACAATACCATTTTCCATGACACTTTTCTTGACCACAGATAAGAAGCCATGGACTTTTGGTGGGCAATAAAGACAGAAAACTGTGGGATATTTGAAGGAGATCGATTGTGGTGAAAGCTTTTCAAATATCAATTCCTGCATAGCTTGAGGCAGCTGAGATATACCACGCTACTCTCCTATCTCCTTCAACTGCTGCAATAAATTCTCGCTCCATTCCTTTCAGATCTAATGGCTTGTATTCTTACAACCCTGGATTAAGTATGCTTTTTGATTTTATCATGCTTCTTTCATTCACTCCCTTTTATAGGTGATTGACACGGAGTACATTGCTTAATCAACGAGTGGTTATGATGCCGCCCATTGGGTTAAGAACAGTCCACCTGGAGAAAATATAAATTAAAATAAGTAGGATAAAAATTAGTATAGTTATTTTAAATGTATTTAGGGAAGAAGATTATAGTTAAACACCTTAATTTCATGCCTCTCAAAATTATATAAATTAAAATAGATAAAGATAAAAATTAACATAGGTAATTTGAATGTATAAAGGGAGCTAAGCATCCTAACTTCATGCCTCTCAAAATTATTCTCAAATTTTTATAGTAGATTTCATGTTCACACTAGCAAATTCCTTGCCATAAATATGCTTGACTAAAGGTATGGAAAATAACATTTTTTTACTCTCAATCCATGATAAAAAATTGTAATGCTCAACTTTTAAAAATATTTGTACGAATAATTAAATTATCTTTTCATTCAACCTTTGAAATTATTTGTACCAATAATTAAACCTATCCTTTCCTCATATTATCTACACACTCAAATTGTTTATTTCATCATATTTTAAAACACCTATTTCACCTAAATACACAAATATGTAAATACACGACTAGTAAATTAAACAACTTAACGCTAACATAAATACTTTAACCCAATCAAACTATTTTAATAATAAAATATTAGGTAAATAAAACAATAAACCTAATATCAATCTTTCTTATTCTTAAAACACCCAACCCTAAATTTGCATGAAATGCTGCCATCAACCCTATAATTTCTTAACGAGGGAAGGATTTTTAGTGACCCTCCTTTCAAAATTTTCTTGGCTCTTCAAATTCACCCATTTGGAGGCATGTCTCTACTCAGCGTCCAAGTCCAACAATTTGGTGGATGCCCATACCCTATTACAAAGCTCTTTTTTTCATGCAACTAGTGGGGATGTGACATAATCATTTCAATCTCTTATCTAGAGGTTTACAATGAAGTGGTGAAGAATCTCTTGTCACCATGCAAACCTCTTGTTCTCAAAAAGGACAAATGGGCATGTTGTAAAAATCTTCCAACATCTTTCTTTGAGATGAGCATTCCTTTGATATCATTTATATTATCTTGGGTAATTAATCTTTGGCCCTCTTCTTTCTTTAGGGGAGTGCCTCTTCAGGGATATCATAGCACCATACTTTCACAACTAATGGTGTATCTTTAGAGCTCTTCAAAATATGAGTTCATCTTACTTTTATGTAACAGAGTTATAAGGAGCACAACTAAGTGGGCTTGTAGGTGATCTACTTGCTCCATAGAGGAAACCACAACCAAACAACAAAGGCCACTCAAATCAATGAGACCTCATCATGATCCCATTTTATATTGTAGGTTTGTACTTCAAACTCTTACATTTGAATAGGACTACTAATTTTACAATGCATGTCTCCGCTACCTACTAACAATCAAGGTTTGTACTCACATAGTTCATGCTTTTTAAACAAAATCTATTGTTCTTTGTTGTAGGTTTTGTAGGACCATAGAAGAAAGGAGGGATCAATTATTGCTACTCATTAAGGAAAATTATTTCTTGTATATTTGGCTAGATCTAAGATTTCTTCCACCACATATCAACAAAATCCAAGGTCTATAGAAGGGACCAATATAATTAATTCTTTTGGCCCACTATAGTTTCATTAAGGCTATGGTGGAAGGGAGAAGTCAAATTCTACATAGATCTTATAAGCTTATGTAGCTTCTACATTGTTTTTGTTTTTTTCCATGTCTCCTATCACGACATGACAATCCCATTGGTCAAACCCCATTTTATGGAGTAGTATCCTCTAGGAAACAACATTTACTTAACTAGTGAAGTAAAGGAACTATATATACTATATATAGAGCGTAGACAAACACCCTTTAGTAGTTAATTTAAACCCTCACAAGTATCATTTATCAAAGTTGTCAATATTAGAGTTTTGAGATAGTGCACAATGTTTAATTCATATTATAAAGGAGATAGATTTCTTTGCACTATTATACAAGTAAAATATTACTTTCTAATATAGAAAGACCTTGGTGGGTGATTGCAGGATTTAGTGGGTGGATCTTGCCACATAGTTCTTATGGAAAATATTAGTCATAATAATGCATCTTATTCAAAATATAGAATGCTCTTTACTAGGAAAATCAAGGAAAGAAAATTTTTACAAGGGTACGATTTTATTCAATCTATGTATTGATTAAAGGTAGTTTTGGAAGTAGTCAAGAAAAGCATCTCTGATGGAAATTTACTTGTATAGTTTTATGGGCTTGCATTGGAAATGAAGACTTGGAGATACCTAATTCCAAAATTGAATAGAGCAAGTAGCTACAAAAGAAGAATGAGAAATTACTTGAATGCATGCTACAAAATTAGAGCAAAGGGTACTTGTTGTGGAAAGCCACACATCTACTTCTACTCTATCTTTGCCCTACTCATCTCCATTCATCCTCTCTCTTTTCACTCCACCTACTATTAACCCATTGAGAAACAACTTCCAAGCACTGAAAGAGAAGGGTAATCCTATGAAAATAGAGTGAATTACCTTTCCCAAGCATAAATAATATATCATCTAACATCTTTATGCCAATGTTGTTGTCAAGTAAGTCACTTATTTTAGCCTCACAAAATGACTATGTCCACACTCATTCAAAACCTCATTGCTGGCCACCCATGCCTCTAAAAATTAAGGATATGGAGATGAAGCCATTCAAACCTCAATTCTTAGATGTTGAGGGCTTACCCAATCCTCATCTCTATCTCAGAAGTTGTCATTTCTTGGATTAGGAAAAAAGCCCTACCTCCTTGTGGACATCACCAATTGCACTAGTAGGAAATAGAATGAACACCACTAATTATACAAAATCTATAATCTATAGTTTGCCCAAACATGAATTTTCAAAATTTATGGGGTTTTTTCTTGTAAAATCTAACTCATACAAAACATTTGAATCTCATCCTTTTCTTATGGAGAGTTGATGTCTATGCAAGGATGATGATAATATCTAGTAGCAAATATAGAGGAGCATCCACTATCAGAAATTTTAGATCTAACTCTCTTGCAAGAACTTGTGTGTGCCAAGAAAGAAGTGCTTCCTATCTACCATATTGTTCTTGCCTATACCACAATCAACCATGATTTGTGACCAAAGATCTAATTCGTGACCAAAGATGATGAATGTAAGTAAATCACTTAACATAATTAGAGCTACATTATAAAATTCATAATGGTACAAAATTAATCAATTTTATCTCATCTCTCCGATGTTTTATGAGAATTATTGGTACCATCTTTTGACTTGTTTTTCTTCTGATAATTGTTGCATTCAAGTGCAAGATCTCCTATATGCTACATCTTATCGAAGAGTGTATATTTGTTCATGTTGCATTTTTCAAGTTTTGTAGTGCATCAATGCTTTAATTTTCACAATCCATGTGTTGTATTCTTTATTCTACTTTGAGTATAAGTTTGGATATTTATTTTGGTGAAATTCATAAAACCTATTCTAGATTAAACAAATGATTGTATAATTTAGTGTAAGTAAATTGCTAAAATACTTCATGTGACTTGTGAAGTGGGGAAAATGTCTTATCTCATATACACTAGAAATTTTAGTATCTTTATTTTTTGACTTTGTTCACTTCGAGAAGTAAAATGGAACTATCTAGAATTTGTAGGTTCTATTGTTTATTGTATTTTATATGTTCAAGTAGTAGCAAGGAACAACAATTTAGATGACTATATGTCCAATCTTGCTTCATAAACATTCACTATAGGATTTGTTTGTGCATATGGATTTCTCTCATGCATTTGTAACAATTACCTATAATGATGTATGTGGATTGATGATAGTTGTTAAGGATGTGTGTCTCAAACTCACTATAAAACCCTTATTCCATTGTGTTGCATTTGATATTTACCACACTCCCGCAAGGTGCAGAGTAAGAGAGGTGTAGGCTGGAAATGTTTACCGCCATCCCATGAGAGTCTAGAAGTTGAATTGTGGTAGTGTGGTGTTACTACCACCCCATAATGATGGTTGACTCCTACCTGTGGTAGTAAATATTTATGGGCTTGCATTGAAAATGATGACTTGCCAATACCTAATTCCCAAATTGAATAGAGCAAGTAGCTACAAAAGGAGAATGAGAAATTAAGAATGCACGCTACCAAATTAGAGCAAAGGCTACTTGTTGTGGGAAGCCACACACCTACTTCCACTCTGTCTTTGCCCTACTCATCTACATTCATCCTCTCTCTTTTCACTGCACCTACTATTAACCAATTGAGAAACAACTTCCAAGCACTGAAAGAGAAGGGTAATCCTATGAAAATCGAGTACATTGCCTTTCCAAAGCATAAATAAGATATCATCTAAAAGCTTTATGCAAGTGTTGTTGTCAAGTAAGTAATTATTTTAGCCGCACAAAATGATTATGTCCACCCTGATTCAAAACCCCATTATTGGCCACCCATGCCTCCAAGAATCAAGGATATGGGGATGAATCCATTCAAATCTTGATTCTTTGAGAAGAAAACATAGCTAACCACTTAATCATACCAACACCTTCCCCAGATCTAGGTAATACTCCCACTTCATATAGAAGATGATGCAACACGTTGCTAGTAACAAAAAGAGTATGAGAAAGTATTCTTGGATAACAGGCCCTCACAAGTTAATAGAGAGGAGATTTTGGAAGATTTTGAAGGCTCAGATAAGGGGGTAGACAAACACCTTGAGGCATAAAATGGGAGCATAGATATGAATAACTTAAACTTAGAGACAATCGTCAATGAAGTTATCCTCAAAGTTAGCAATGATATTTGTGATGACATTGTAGAGGAAGTACTTGAGGAGCTATCAGATGAGGAGGACTGATCCTCCCTTGGTACATCTCAAATAGGCATGGGAGAAAAAGGTTGGGATAAGACCTCTGCAAGATTAGCTAGGAAATCAAGAAAGAACAAGAATAATAAAGCAAAGGTGGAAAGCATAGTAGGGATGCAAACCATTAGATAGAGCATTGAGATGAAAATCAAGGAGGGTATTATGCTCTCCTTAGATCTAATAAGATTCCTTTAATGCAATGTTAGGGGCTTAAACGCCCCTAAAAAAAGGTGCAAATATAGTACTTCTATAGGAAACAAAATTTTTGGAAGAACAAGACCCAAAAATATTTCAGCAATAGAAAGGTTGGGAAGCATTACTTCCCTCACTACCAATGCTTCATGAGGCTTGTTAATATCATGGTGCAATCATTTTCCTAAAATGGAAACTATAACATGTAATCGGAGTTGGATCCTGGGCAAATTCCCAAGTTCTCTTGATTTAAAAGATATGTGAATTTTCTGGATTCACTCAAAAGAGTTCTCTTTGGACTCATCTTAGTCAAACACTATGCACCTTAAGAAAAGAAAGAGTAATCCTTGGCTCAGGGATTTCAAAATGCTCATAAGAAAAGATGAAAAGTCCAGTGGCATCTCCCACCTAGCTGAGTCAACTAAGGATTTCAAAGAGTTCATTTTAGACAATAGTCTTTTAGACTACATACCCAAGAATGGTAAATTCACTTGGACCAACAAAAGGGAAAACTTCTTCTAGTTTTTGGAAATCTTCGATAGATTCTTGGTATCCAACATGTGTTTCTACTCTCCTGAATATTTCTCCTCAAATATTTTTCTACTCTCCTAAATAGTTTCTATGGGTGAGACTTACTCTTTGCAGCATAAGTATTTCAAATTTCAAGATATGTGGTTTAGGGACCCAGACTTCATTCCCCAAGTACAAGGTTGGTGGAACTCAGCTCGTTTTATGTAGGGCTCTAAAATGTTTCAATTAACTCACAAACTAAAGTTCCTTGGAAACAAAATTATCACATGGAAAAAGTCACACTTCATAAATATATTCCAAGGGAAGGATAGAATTAAAAATGAGCTGGAGTCTCTTACATAGCAAGCCATTCTAAATGGAGCACTTGAATGAGGGCTCATACACAAGAGAGAAACTTCTCAAATAAAATCTTGATGAAATCATTAAAAGGGAAGAAATATTCTGGAGACAAAAGTCGAGAGAGACATGGGAAGAGAAATAACTTCCCCACCTTCATCTAACAACTTTTTTGGTCATATGTTAATAGCCATAATCACAAACTTGACCCCAATACCTAAACTCAAACTTGCATGTATTCAAAGTAGAATATATATTATAAGGTGAATACTTCTAAATCTTTAAGGATATCAAATTCAGAGCTACATTAAATTGTGTGTACATCTTCAATCATGTCAATCAATTAGTCACTATGTTATTCTCATGAAGATTAAATGGTGAAATTTGTATAACATGCCACTTCTTATTTATTTACCTAATTTTATTTATTACCTTTTGGAAGAGCCAATGTTTCTATATAGTAGCACAACTCTTACACGATAACCTCATAACCTTATCCCTCGCATGTCTAATCTTACATCACATAAAACTCAATACTTTTGTCTTTATCATCAAATATATGGACAACCCTTAGATAAATGTTTTTTATTCAAACATATATCAAGACCTCATAGGTAAAAAAGAGAGATGAGCATGCATGTTATATGTTGAAATCAAATAATCCCCTAATGTGAAACCAAATATTTTTCTACAAGAGACATGGATAAAAACAAGAAAAAATAAAACACAAATTCAAGACCTCATAAATAAAAGAAAGACTAAGATAAATAGGATCCATTACAATAAAATAATCACATAATTTGCAACAAACTAAATATCTATTAGAGACATTTATTGGACAAAACATGTTTGACCCACTTGAGGATATTGCTTTTGGTTTTCATTTCCCTTTTCTACCATTTAGGTCTATTTTATGCAGATGGTTTATTCACCTTCACCTTTTTTCTTACTTTAGCTATTTAGATTTCAACTTTTCTTTGTTAATACAACACTTCCTATGATTTTTTGTATACTCTTTTACACATTATCCATACTATTTTGAAAATATTAAACTCAACAAATAACTATAAAGTTAACTTTTTAGGAGTTTAAAATTTTAAAATTCTGAATTAGCAGTTTACACGACTTTCATTTTTATTTTTTAAGTATTTAAAATACATATTTTTTTTTTAATTTAATAAGAATTGCTCCTGTAGAGGGCTCCCAGGGGTTGCATGAGGGTTTGTCTACAAATCCTCCATGTACCTCCCATTTGGGGCCTCTCTCCTTGCTAAGAAATCTTTCGTATTCCTTTTCTTCTTGGTAGATTTGCAGTCATCTCTGTGATCTTGGATCGATTGTAATTGGCATGGTGTTCTGTATTGTTTTAATTCTTTAATTTTTAAAATTTAAAACTTTGTTTTGGTAGTTTCCCACTCTCCCCATTGCGTCATTTGGACTTGGTACAGGGGGTTGGTGGATGGGCGTCAGCATGGGGAGTATGGAGTTTGATAAGGCATTAATTTTGAATTAAGGCTCTTTAGTGCCTATGGAAGACAATTCAGGTAGACATGAACAACCAGGTATGGAGAGCTTAAAGTCCTTCAAGGAGATAGTTAACGCAGATGATGCTCAAGTCATGCCTAAGAATGTACTCTTCGCAGTCATGGATGGTGTCGGAGGACTTGGTCCAAGCGCTAAAGAGGGTGATGAAGGAAGTAGACTCTTGGAGAGAAGGCAAGGTGAGCCTCCTTCAGTGCCAATAAAAATTTCTTTAAAACCTAACGATGAACTAGGAAAAGTAGTGAAAAAAGAAGAATCAAGATTAATTAATATTTCTATGTTTTTTACTTTTGTTAATTTAGAAAAACCGCCATCAAGGAAATTATTTGACAATTGGTTGATAACAGTTTGGGCAAAACAACTGGGCATTCATTATTCATTTTGTAGAATGATACAACCGAGAATATTTGTAATTTTTTTAAAATCACATGATATGTAGAAAAGGGTAATTGAGAAAGATTATTGGAATATAGGGCCAACTTTTTTCAAGGCTTTTCTTTGGAAGCCAGATACACCACACAAAGGAATAAGGTTCTATTCAGTTCCAAGATGGATTCTATTAAAAAATGTTTTGATCTAATTCTAGATTTTTTTGGCTCAAATATTTGAACCTTTTGGAAAATTTTTAAAAATTGATGAAACAAGAACCACCCTTCTCCATGTTGATGTGAGAATTCTGGTCTCATTTGATATAGGGGTTCAAATCCCAAAAGTCCTAGAAATTAATTGGGAGGAGAAAATTCTTATATGAGTTAATAAGTATGGGGGGCTCAATTCATGCTTCATGTGTAAACAAGATAGACACCAAACAAAAAATTGTCTGACACTCAATAAAAACCTAAACAAAGGTAAAATGTGGATTTCAGTAAACAACCCTGAGGAAAAAGGAATGGACTCTAGGGATGGAGTTTCTACCCCACCACCAAAGAATAAAAATGAGGGCCTAACATGAAATATTGGGATGGTCATCAAAAACAATATCTCAGACCATAATGAGGGCCCTGGACTTAAGGTGTCATCTCTAGATTTGGTCATGAATGGATCTTTTTCTTTGATGATGGTTTGGACTCAGAAGCTATAGAGGAAGATCACCTAGATGGTGATGATTCAGATAGTACCCAAGATGGAACCCTAAGAAGCTTCTCATTGGGATATAGATCTTCTAAAGGGTGGATGGAAAAAGACCCTGCTCTTTTTTCACAGATTGCAGACACTCCTTTGCAATGCAATTGATAAAATTGTGGCACTGGGGGAGATCTTCCCTCCCCAAATAGACCTTGAAAACAAATGGGATGGTGTTCCTCTAGGATATACCTCTGATAATGGGTTTATCTCGGTGAGAAAAAAAAATGCACAACAACTGGCACTTGACAAAATAAGGGAAGTAGCAGAGAAAAGGAATAAACTAGACCAGCTCAAAGAGGAGTTCTTGAGAAGGAGAGAAGTAGGACCCTCTAGGTTAGATAAGAGCATCCTCAAGCAGAGTATCCTCAAGGTTGAGGAGGAAGGTAAAGAAAGAAAGATTATGAGTAGAAATGTTAGCAGCATCAAGCCTGGTAAGAAAGAGAAAGATGAATCTATCCAAAAATATTTGGTGGAAAGCACTAAACCTTGAAGAGACTCCACCCCCTCAACTTCCAGAGTAATGAAATCCATTCACTATTGTAGTTGGAATGTTAGAGGTATGGAGTCCTCTGACAGGAAGTATGTTTTGAGAGACTTTTGCAATAATAATAAGGATATGGATGTATTATTTATTCAAGAAGTAAAGGCAGTTGGATTCACCTTAGAAAATATATTGAGATTTGTTTGGAGGGAAGCAATTGCCTTTACCTCAAGCCATGATAAAGGAAGAGGGTGAAATGCTATTTTGTTAAGCATGAAATTAGAAAAAAAACCTAAAAGAATTTGGCCATTCTCCTTACAACAGGTGTGTATGGATCACTTTGAATATTGAGGGTGTGGATATTGAGTTATGCTCCATCTATGCCCCCAATGACTATTTGAACATAATTGAACTATGGAAATGGTTAACAGTTGATCTCCCCAAGGTTGCCTAGATCTTTGGGGGGATTTTAACATGATAGAATACTTAGAAGACAAAAGAGGAGGGAAACCTCTAGTATGGAGAGGAAATGAGAAAATTTTCTAGCTGAGATTTAAAAAGACACTAACCCTGGGATACCCAATTTTAGGGGGAGAAAAGAACAACAAAGGCATCTAGTTCTCTTGGTTAAACTATTAGAATGCCAATAAAAGAATCTATTGCAGGATTGATTGATTCTATTTGAATAAAGATTGCTTCTCTATCATACAAAAGAACACAAAGAAAACTCAAGTTATCCCTAACCCCCTGTTAGACCATCACCCTATTAAAATGGTAGTTTCAGTCAAAAAGCAAGAGCAAAGTATAAGAGGCCGAAAGGAATCCTTGTTTAAATTGAAGTGTGAGTTACTAAAGGATGAAGATTGCAATCAAGGAATTAATACTCTCAGGAATATATGTAAGGCTAGGTATGGAGGTCAAGGAAATATATTTTACTGGTCTAGGCTCATCGAAGCTTGTAAAGGTATTTTTCAAATTGTTGGGAAAAAATATGACTTAGACAAAAAAAGAGAAGAGCTCTTGTTGTAGGAAATGCTCCTCCATGTAGAAGAGAAATTGTAAAATAATCCAACATATGATGAGCTAGATATACAAATGGGAGAAATAAAACATAAATTAAAAAAAGTACAAATAAGGAAGGCACAAGGAGATAGAGTAAGAGGTAAACTTAACTCATTACAAGATGGGGACAAGGGTACTAATTATTTTTTTAACTTGTTGAAAAAGAAAAACATAAAAGAAAATATTCAAGTAATAATAGAAAATGGTGTCAATCTAAATTCTCAAAAGCAAATACTGGAGGCTTTTAGGAAGTTTTATGAAACCTTGTTTAAGGTAGATGATAATGGGGAGGACTGTAAGGAAGCCCAGAAAATATGTTGCAAAATCTGTAAAACTAAACTAAACCCAGACATGAAAAGGAAATTAGAACAAAAAATTAATAAGGATGAGATAAAAAAAGCTATCAATTCAATGAACAATGGTAAGTCCCTTGGGGCGGATGCGCTGCCAGTAGAATTTATAAAGTAAACATTGATTGGGTAGCAGATGACCTCCTTGAACTTTACTTTGAAGCCATAGAGAAAGGGAATTTAGGAGAAGACATAAATAAATGCATTATTAAGCTTCTTCCAAAGGAAGGAGATAGGATAGAAATAAAGAATTGGAGACCCATAACACTCCTAAATGTCTCATATAAAATTATTGCAAAAGTGTAGGCCTTAAGACTCAGATATATGCTCCTAGAAATTATTAGCCCTACACAAACAAGATTTATTAAGGGAAGATATATACTAGAGAACTTGATAACAAGCTGGGAAGCCCTTCAATGGGCTAAAGACTCCAAACAAAATGCAGGTATACTTCTTCTAAATTTTGAGAAAACATATGATAGACTAGAGTAGTCCTTTATTTTTATGATGCTTAGAGTCAGTGTCCCATATTTTCTTTGAATGTGTTTATGCCAAGTATGTCTGGTCTTTTCTTATGGGTAATATTGGTAAATGGTCTCCTTCAGTTAATATGTTTATGAAAGAAATACTTTCTGGTCTAATCAAAGGTTTGAATATAAAAAATAATTGTTTTTGGTTTGTTATGTTTTCTAAAATTCTATGGTTCCTATGGAAGAAAAGGAATGAAGAAAGATTTCTTGGCAAGGAAAGTGAACTCACTGGGATTCTTTGGGATCTCATAGTTTTTAACTTTTTTGAACATGTCACTGTAACAATGGAAATTTCTCTTGGTAGGTTCAAAGGAATGGTTGAAATAGGTACAATGTTCTACAAATAGGACATGTAATGCCCTGCTAGGAAACCCCAGAGGACAACACAACTATGCTAAAAAAAATAGGATAATTTTTTTTAATAAGATAGAAATAACAGAGTAATGTCAACCACATCAATACATATCACTAAACTTACTTGTCATCTAAGGTTCCACGACTGCATTACTTACTACACTATTTACAGGATCAAGAATTAACTAACATCAATAATTCAATTCTAATCTATTGCTTCACATGTAAGAGCACTTACATTTCCATGATATAACATTAAATAAGAAATCAAAAAGATAATATAATTAGAACTACAAGTTCATATACAATTTCCCATACATAAAGGTACATCATCACATCATTCATGCTATCACTTTCTAGATTACATTGGAATACTTACAATATGATAAATCTGATACACCAAACTAGCACATGAGCACAAATAGCTGTCTCATCAAACTAGAACATGATCTAGAAATTGCAACACAAGGTCCATCCTTCTCACACATAAACCAGGGCAAGGGAAAACCAATGGAATAAGCTCTTCCACCTGACCATGTGGAACCCTAAGGTCCACTCCCCGAGCTAGGAGATAACATAAGGTTCTGCAGCAACAACAGATAAGAAGACACAAGACTAACAGGTGCAAGGACCACACATGGCTCAAGTACAATATAGGTCAACAAGACAACACAAGCAGCATAAACAACACTTCCACACTTATCAGGACTCCTAGAGGCATTCACACAACATAAGAAAGAACAACAAAGAGGGAATGCTAGACTATAGTAGGGATGAGTGTCATTGCATGGTCCTAGCATGGGTTAGCCTGCCAGTCTCTAGCTAGACACCGACCCCCATCCATGGGTTACCCTGACAGTCTCTCACTAGGCACCGACCCCCATCTATGGTTACCCTGACAGTCTCTCACTAGATGCCGGCCCCATAGGGTGACACATGCAGAATCAACCTCCCTTTCATGAGGACAAGGAAGTTGATTTTGCCAACCACAACCTTCTCATCTCATCCTTAGCCTGAATGAGCACTACAGGCATGAGTGAGGCATTCAATTATCTTAATTGATGTGAAAGCTCTCCAACCCTCCAAATTTGATTATAAAGTTATCATTGGATTAACAACTTCCAATGGGTTACCCTAATAGCCACTTTGGGCGTCAGTCCCACATTGGAAGCCACTTCCCTTCCTGCATCTAGAAGACCCTTAACCAATAGGCATAACAACAAGTATCCACATACAGTGCAAGGAATCTACCTTCTTGCATACAAATCTCAACAAAAGTATCCAGAGCAAGGCATGGGTCCTCTTGCTCCAAAAATTTCAACTGAAACAAAGTGTAATCTAGAGCAAGGCATGGGTCCTCTTGCTCCCAAAATCTCAACCATAAAATGAACCAACACAGAAATTTATTACATTCCTAATACAATAATGAACCACAACAATAAAGAAGGACTCTACCATGTCATCACTAAAACAACATCAACATGAGTTTAAACATAACTGCATGAATTAGGAACACTGAACAAGGTATTATGCTTCTTACTCAGTCATCATAACCACATGAATCCATAAACAGAGGGAAGTAAACACTACATAAAATCATTAGAGTCATACACATGACTCCCCCTCTAGGCCTCTGGAATCAACTTCCCTAATGACACAGACACATGACACCTCTGTAACACAATGGTTCCATTCAATGTTCACTTGCAAATGCACAACATAGACTAAAAACTTTAACCAATAATTCACTTACAACACATAATGGAAACACATGAAATATTGTTCCAAGCATGGGACTAAAAGAATGTAACATTAATTCCAAACATGGTCAAACATTCAACAAACATAAGGTGGATCTATCTCTATAGTGTAGGACTTAATATTCTAGCACTTACATCATAACTAGTCACCCCTTTAATATCTTCTAAAGTTATATACCTCATGTCTACTAGATTGGCATGATTCATGTTCGCATTACCTACACACTTAATAACATTCATTAAGGCACTAGATTTCAAGAATGGTATAAGATATCATGTCCTTCAAATAGATCAAAGAGAAAAAATAAAATTAGGATTATAATTTCCCAAATGATGATCATAATGACATTATTCTAACTTATTTAATTAATAGAATAAAACCTTAACAAGATCATTATTCTAGACAATGGTATTAATGACCAAGATGATTACTTTTCGAAGTAGAACAACTCCTAAACTGACCTATTCCAACCATAGATTAGGGTTTCTAACAAGTAAGATCTTAACTCAAACTGGTTATCAAAATACTTCAACAATATCACTTGCAACACGACTCAGATAAAATGATGATTTAAAACTAATGACAAATAACACATCTATAATCTAATTCAATACCATACAATGTTCTCTCAACATAGCCAAATTCATAGAACATTAATAATAAAATTCTAATACCAAACTAATTACATTAGTCTAAAACTCTTATATTCAAACCTATAAAAAAAATATTCAATACATTAAATTACCTTTATTTAATTCCCTCACAATACATAAATTAATAGGCATAATTACATGTCTTAATTTCATATACTAATTACATATCTTAAGTTCATACACTAGTAAATTAAAGAGACCTGCTCTAATAATAATTAGATTAATACACATATAATAATAATTTAGATAATTGTAAATACTATTAAATATAACTGTAAAAGCAAGGCTAAAAGCCTATAATATTAGAATGCTATAAATATCTTGCACTAGTTATAATCACAAGATACCAAACCCAAAGCTACAATGAAAGAACATTGTTCTAAGGTTAGCTTGAGAGGAAAGGAATACAGAACAATAAAACATTTCTATAGATCTAACATCTTCATCAAATCTACCACACTTTTAACCACATACATAAGATAGGATTATCACAAAATGAATTTGTTAAGAAGGCTTTAGAAGCTAACAACAATGTAAAATGTGAAAGCATAGATAGAGCATGCAGAATGGTTGATGGAATGCCTCAAAGAGAGTCATATGATGGAAAACAATGATCATAGGATAAGCACAAAATGAATCTGTTAAAAAATCTTAGAGAAACCCAATTCAAAAATATAGTTATTGGTGACGCAACTAACTATTTTAAGACAGATGAAACTGGCAAGAGGTAGACAGTCATAAAACATTAATATCTCCAAACTGATGAACTGGGTATGGACAAATTTTGGATATAATTTAGATAACTAGGTTGTGCACCATAGGTCGAAACTTTGGAGGGACCCAGTTTGTAAAACAAAAGTTGTGGTTAACGCTACAGCCTGCTAAAACAGAGATGAAATGGCTGACAGGTAGATAGTCACAAAACATTCATATCTCCAAAATGATACACTGGGTATGGAAGAATTTTGGATATAATTTATATAACTAGGTTGTACACCATATATCAAAAAATTGGAGGAACCCAGTTCGTTAAACAAAAGTTATGGATGCCGCAATAGACTATAAAAATAGAGATGAAATGGGCGAGAGATAAACAGTCACATCAATCGATGATTCCCAAAAATGCAATGATACAGACATGCACAAATAGATCTGATAACAAAGTTTCTAACCACTCAAAAAAATTACAATCAATAGGAAAAATTATAAATCAAACATTTGTTACAACAAAAAAATGAGACAGAAATTAGAACCAAAGGAACTTGATTTCGCTTGCTTGACTGGCTGAAGATTCGATGCCGGATTCAGCTGTTGTAGCCACAAACCATTCTCTTCCCCAAAAGTTCCATCTGCTAAAGATTCTTAAGAGAGAGAAATCCCCCCCTAAAAATACAGCCCAAAAACTCCCTATTTAGAGAAAGAAATGCCCTAAAATCTTCCAGAAAATTCCCCCCACAAGAGGCAATAACTCCTGCAAGAACAATATCTTACAGTTTGTTATTTTTAACATTTTACAACTAGACCAAGATAAATATATTTTATGGTAACACATAAATATTTTTATTTAACTCTAGTTGTAATTACATTTATTACTATTATTATTATTATTATTTATTAACTTAACTTCTAGAATAATATATTTTTCATAAACTAAATTTATGTAAGGAGATTTATATATTTATTTATTTAGCAAAAATGCTTCATAACTAATTATTTTATTTTAAGACAACAATAACCAAAACAATACCAACAAAATAACCCAATTGTCAAACCATACTTGACTACTATGCAAGATTGAAAAACAAGACCACCACAACAATGACTGACGATCATGACCAAACTAACAACACTGATAGGGTACACAATTGAATACTCATCCTCTTCAAGGATGATGGCTAGGCTCGGCAAGGAGACCATATGTTATCTCTATTCAACAACTTCCATTGGTATGAAGGCACGCTCAGACCTGCCAATTTAGGTGGAGTCGATACCTGGTACCTGCAACTTGTAGCAAACAAAAGTGTCGAATACATACATATAATCATCCAAGCAAGCACATAGTGACAGAGAATCACAACGTAGTAGGGTACTCATTATGAGTAATACTTCATTGTTCCTTCACAAAACACATCACAAGTATCCGTATTAAACAAATTCATTAGTAACTAAACAACCAGATAACACATAGACAAATAATCACATTAATCACGTAGTAAAACTAATTGACATAATCAATTAACCTATAATTGATCACATCATAAGCATAATGTATTAATCATAAAGTATCAACAATGTCATCATAATAAACACCAACGAGTGTCATCAACTATATCATAATAGTAAGCTTACCATCAACACGTCTATCATACCCTACATATTCTAAGTATTTTACCTTCTTCTTCATACTCCTTAGCCCAACCACCTGCTCATCCAGGATGAGAATGGAGGGGCACTACAGGACATCAAAGAAACAAATTTTTGTGAAAAGAGTCCCAGGAAATTTATTGAAAAATTCTTCAATTCTTATACAGACTTCCAAAACCTATACAGTAAGATGAAAGAATTAGAGAAAATTGAAAGTGAACTCTATAAGAAGCTGGAGATGTCAGGACAAAACTACAGTCTTAACATAGAGCAGCTAAGAATTTCTCCCAAGATTGGTGCTATCTGCAGACTTGATTCCTTTGAATACAGTGACAATAGGCTACACATTTGGGACAAAGAAGGAGAATGGTATGATGACCCTAGGTTAGAATTCACAAAAGTTGAAATGGAAGAATCAAGGCATTGCACCGAGTTGGATGACAGCTAAGGATTGTATTATCAATATATGGGAATAACAGAAGATTCATAGGTGGTAGATCAAAATAGGCCTGCTATGGAGGAGGGAATGGATCAGAATGCTAGAGACAATGATGCAGGATAGTCCTGTCATGTGCTTGCTTATAGAGATGGAGGATTAGGAAACTCTAGAGTTGGATCTTAAGACCAAGTCAAGGATATAAACTTTTAGCAGTAGTTACTCTTAATAGATAATGAACAATAATTAGATAAGGAGTATCCTTTCTAGTATATACTTTAGTTTTTGATCTTTAAAAAAAATTGTATATAGTAGGAAGAAAGCAGTTTTGGATTGATGTAAGTAGCAATTTTGGTTTGATGTAAAACTTGGTAATTTTTTTGAATAATATTTGTGCTTGATTCTCAATCCAAAAAAATTAATAAGAATCTTAGTGTTGAAAAATAAAAACTCATGGAGTAAAAAATAAATTAATTTTTTTAATTAACATTTTCAAAATTAATAAAATATGTCTTTATGATATATTGTATTGCTATTGAAAAAATAAAACTAGCATACATATCTTCAACAAAATCTATGTAAAAGACCTTGAGAGATATCATTTTGGAGGGGCCTATTTTACCTAAATTGCATATTGGGTAAAAAATAGGGACCTTAATAATGATATCTCTCAAAGTGTTTTAATTAAATTTTTACTTCATGAATTATTTGATATCATTTTTAATATTTATCCTAAACCATGTTCAATGAGACTTATATATAGATGTCCATATTGAAAAAAGTTCATGGAATTATGAAATTTCATAAATTACTTTAAAAAAATTATAAAAGATCAATATAATAATCTAATTTATTTAATAATATAATAAAATCCATATAACAAATGATTACAATCTTAAAAACAAGTAATAACTCTTACATAACACCTATCACCATTATCACCATGATAATCTTGTTAACCATCATTCTCTTAGTTTTTCTCTTAATAACGGATGAAGAATGAGTTTAGGTTCGAACAACATCATCCTGTGGTAAACATTTTGACTTTTACATGGAGGAAGGCGTTGCCAAAGCCCGTCCCTTAAATTATATGCGAACACCTCACCTTTGCATCTTCACTACCATACAGATTGCTAAAGCACAGGTAATCTCCCACACAAACACACTCCCCAAGCCACCAATCCCCATGAATATATTTAGGGAGAGAGTTTGGAGGCATTCTTGCAAACTCTTTCCACTTCCAAACCAACTTATCTTGGTCGTCCTGAAACAACTCCCATATAACAATACCCACAGTGTTTCGGCAATTACACGAGTCAAAAGTCAGAAAAATAATGGAGGCACTTTAAAAGATTGGGGGATGTACGGCTCCAGCCAGTCTACATCGAATGGGTCACTGCTCCATGCCATCAACTCTATCCATGCTACCACTAGAATGGACGACCCATATGCAACTATAGTTATAACATGCGTATACTCATCTTGAACAAGTTCGCGGGGTAATGGAGCTATTCTCACAGGATCAATAAAACTATCTTCGATATTGTAATCGGCAATAATCTTAGGCCTGGCTGCCCCCAGAAAAGAACACCATTGCACTCAACCATTTGCTAACGTATTATATTAGAGCCCGTTTTTCCTGAAGACTGAAACTTAATCCTCCACTTGTCTTGAAAATAATGGTAGATCTCGAAGGAGAAATTTTCATAATTCAAGCACATTACCAAATAGGGTTCTTCCTTTCCTCTTTGTACAATATGTATAAACTTTTTAGTCAGATCAACTTGTATCTCTTCACAAATTCTCACAAGCAGGTTGCAAACACAAAATTGTGTTTGGGTTTCTTGAAAAAGCAGTAACCCTTGCTCTACACTTGGTAAAGTGTAACCTCTACCAGAATTTGGGAGAAAGGAGAGAGAGATAGTCTTAGAGTGAAATCTTTGCAAATATCAATTCTTTCATAGCCCGAGGCAGCTGAGATATACCACGCTACTCACCATCTGCTTCAACAGCTGCAATAAATTCTGGCTCCATTTCTTTCAGATCCAACGCTTCCCAACTAATGGCTTGTATTCTTAGAGGCTTGTATTCTTAGAACCCGGGATTAAGTATGTTTTTTTATTTCATTCTACATGTTCTAGCATTCACTCCTTTTTATAGGTGTTTGAAATGGAGTGATTTTGTTAATTAACGTGTGGTTAAGAGGAGCCAACATGGACAAAATATAAATTAAAATAAATAAGATACAAATTAGCATAGCTATTTTAAATGTATTTAGGGGAGAGGACTTTGGCACTCATGCATCTCAAAATTATATAATTAGTGTATGTGCCCTTCTAAAATTTTATGTAAGATGTCAAGATATTCTAAGACATTTTTTATTATTATTGTAAAGTAGACTTTTAAGTAAATAAACTAATTATATAAAACAACTCTTAGGTA
The DNA here is from genome assembly GCA_027924645.1 of Cunninghamia lanceolata. NCBI lineage: Eukaryota > Viridiplantae > Streptophyta > Pinopsida > Cupressales > Cupressaceae > Cunninghamia > Cunninghamia lanceolata. Next base: position 6,731,571 of record BSBN01000221.1, read on the forward strand.
AATAAAATAGAATAAAATATGGATATAAATATCATTTAAATGCTTTATTCATTTATTTTTATGATTATATTATTATTAAAAATAAACTAGCTCTTTATTTAAACAATGTTTAAAGTAAGAAGTTCTAAGTTCAAATAAATAATTGTTTTAAAAATATTACTTATTGATTTATTTATAAAAAAATTATAAAGAGGTTTTGGATGGAAGAGGGTTTTGGGGTTGATTGATGGAGACAAATGGTTCCCTTCCATGATCAACTTGGTTGAGGCCTCTTCCATGCTGCAAATTGACTCTGATTAGCTTACTTCGTTGTTTTGATGGAAAAAAGGACAAGTTCACATGTTCCTAAATTTGTTCTCTTTGTTTTCTTTCTGGTTTTTGATGTGATTGTGTTGATTGGTGTTTGTTCTATGAATTGTCTTTGAATTTGAATTGTTTTCCTACTTTTTAAATTGATGATTACTTTTTTTTTTAAAAGAGGAAGGAGTATATAGTACACCACTTGGGAAATCGGGAAAACTAGGCTGATACATTTATTGCTCAGCTGTGAGAAAATTATAGTGAGAACTAATGCTAGCAAAGAAAGGCTTAATGAAAATAAAAGATATAGAGTAGCATTGGATATTGAGGTTGCCAAGGATCCGTCGCAAGAGGCCGTCTTTGATGTTCAAGATGGACTTAAAGCCAGCCGTGGAGATACTGACTAGCAAGGAAAGGCATCGAATGGAGGAAAAGAAGAGAAAGGTAAGGACCTCCCTGCATCTTGGTTACTTTGTGTAAATCCTTATAAAGATATGATGAAAGCACTTAAAAATGAAGAATGTAGATTAAAAATCATTATTGTGTTCTTTACATGCATGAATGTTGAAAAAATGCATTCAAGAAGATTTTTTGACAATTGGCTTCTAACTATTTGGGGTAAGAAATTGGGAATCTAGGGCTCTTTCTGTCACATAATCCATAGAGGATTTTTCTAATTTTTTGAGAAATCATAACATGCAAAAGAGAATTTTAGAAAAGGAATATCGGAACATTGGGTAGACAATGTTTAAATAAATTTTTGGTCTCTTGATACCACACACGATGATGTTAAGCTTTGCTCCATCCCTAGATGGATGGTAATAAAAGATATGTTTTCGGGTTTTTTTTGCCATAGCTACTCAAACAATAGGTAATTTATTAAAAATTAAAGAGACAAGGTATATCGTACCACATATGGATGCAAGAATTTTATTGTCTCTTAAGATGTGGGTTCAAATTCTGGAGGTTCTTGAAATCAAAATTGAAATAAAAAGTTTATAAGTGTGAAATGGTGGTCTAGATGGACTTAATACCTATTTTCTATCTAAAACTGATGGTCATTAAAAAAATTATTGTCTTATTATAAATATAAATAATAATAGGAGGACAAATTATACAATACCTAGAGAGAAGAATATAAGAAGGGGTAATGAAATTCCTAAGGAGAAAAGAGATGGGGCCTTTGAAGACCTAAACAAAAGTATGGAGAAAATGAAAGAAAACATGGATGTCACTATTAGTGTTATTAAGCTCACTTAGTCAACTATATTTAGCTACGCTAAAGTTAGGTGTTATTATGCTTTTATTAGCATGTCTATGTTTAGAATAAGTGTCTAACTTAGTTTATCCTAAGTTAAGAAGTCGCATGCCTATCTTTGAGTCACTACTATTCTTAGGCTTGCGTTCTTATTTATGGTATGTCTAGACAAAGAGAGACTCTTGCCTATATGTAATCATTCATGTGAGCTAATACATCATCTAAGGTTCACATTGCATATTGCTTGTGTCTTTGATAGTATTGAGTGTGTGATTGTTCATATCTCATGACTCATGTCAGTATTTGTAATCATCCATAAATGTTCTTAGTTTCCACATGGTCTCAAAGAAAGAATGGTAAGGTTGTGAACCTATTCTTCTATCAAATTCATCAAGCATAGATTTTCTTGTTCAATATTGGTTCAACTTCAGAGGTGTTATTCACTATCTTGGTAGACTTTTACTGCTCCAAACCTGATCAAAGGTTTTTTTCTCTAAACAAGGTGGTCTTTTGGACTCTTTTTTTGTGTGGGCTCTCTGTAGGGTGTGGAAAGATGTTTTTTCTAGTCTGAGGTGCTTTTTCTCTATGTTTTAAAAGCTCTCTTTATTAAGTGATGTTGAAACTTGCCACAGAGGTCAATCTTTTGCTTTGGAGGCATTTTCTTGTGCAGAGAAGGTGTTTTTTGTGTTTGGGTTTTTTTTGGTAGCACAGTGACCTTTTTGTAGGAATGACCCATTTTAAAGACCCACAACCTATTAAAAATAGCCATATAGGTCTTTAGAGGCTGTGACCTACCTTCACAAGCTTGTTGGGCCCCTTTTCTACCCTCCACAATAGTGTTGAACCCCTTCACAATAGCAGTAAGTCCTTCCATGTCAACGAACTCCACATTAGATTAAAAGAATTCACGTTGTTCAACATTTTTTGCTAGCATCAGCTTTGTTTTGCCTAGCATCAGCACAAATTTGCTCAGCACAACTTCAAACCAGTAGATTTCATGTTTTTTTGGAGTTTCTCTTCAAAGCAAAGGTATTTTTGACTTTTTTTTTCCAAAAAATTACCCTATTTCTTGTTTTTAAAAGAAATTAGTTCTTTTTTTAAGGAAAATCTATATTTACTCATGTTTTAAAAAGTTTTTTTGACAAAAAATCTATGTTTTTTTGGAAAACCTATATTTAGTCTCATTTTAAAAAAAAAATTTTAACGAAAACCAAATTGCTCCTCCTTGTAAAGTTTTTTTGTCCAAATATTCTTTGGCAAATTAAACAAAAAAGAGCATTTAAAATTGTGTAATAGGCATTATTCCCACGCTTTACTTATAAATTACAAAAGCTAGGGGGTCACATAATAATACAAGGGATTTATCTCAACATTGTGTGGTTGTATTTTCTCTTTCCACATTTCGTCAGTTTAACTTTCCATATGGATTCTAATCATGCTATTTCACAGTTAACCCCATTTAATTATTGTGATTGGAAATCCAAAATCTAGCTAATGTTGAAAAATAAAGGGTTATATAGGGTTACAATGGGCACTAAAATGGAACCATCTAATGATGACACTAAAGTGAAATGGTTTATGAAGTGTGACTAGGCCTTCAATTGTTTATGTCTTATAATCTCTCTAGAATTACTCTTTCATGTTGAATCTTTATCAACCCCCAACGAGGTATGTCTCACTCTTAAGAAGCTCTTTGGGAAGGTAGATGAGATGACAACTCATGAGCTAGAGAATGAGTTAATCAGTTTGAGTCTGAGCACATTTAACACACTAGAAGAGTTTGTTACCAAGTTTAAATGTATCAAGTTGTAATTAAAAGAATGTGCAATTGATAAAAAAAGATGACCAACTTGTGCTTTCAGTTCTCTCCAAGTTAGGAGCTAATTATTCTATATTTGTATCTAGTTTCTACTCCACTAAAAGATCTCTTGGAGCCACATGGAAAATGCCATCCTTAGGTAACTTCATTGCAGACTTAACTATGGAGCAAGATAAGTTAATACACATGGGTACCCTGAAGGCATCAAAACCTCAAGCTCTCTTTGTTGGGAATGGGGAACATAATACTTCAAATGACAAAGGGGAGAAGAATAAAGAGGACAAGTAGACAAAGAAAGAACAAAAACTTGAGACATCTAAAAGTTGGATAGAAGATTCATCCAAACAAGGGAAGCCTAAAAAGGACAAAGTTTAGTGTGCCTATTGTAAAAAGATAGTGCATGATGAGCACAAGTGTATGAAGAAAAAGGTTAATCACCTCACTCATCTCTTAGAGAAGAACATAGGTGTACCTAAATCCTTCAAAGTATCCTTATCCAGTGTAGAAACTTCTAAGTCAAAAGGTAAAGAGAAATTCAAGGGCAATGCTGTTGTTGAGGTTGGCTTTTCAACATCTTCATTAGCTCCATCTTCGATATTGACTCAGGTGCTTCACACCATTACCTTTGGGAATGAGAAAATCAGAAGTAGGGGGCTGCACGTCTATATTAAATATGTTGGCTGCTAAATGGAATTGTGGACAGTCAAGCTTAGCATGGGCATTAGTATTACGAAATCTGCACCAATTTTTAGTGATGTATTGGCCATTTGGATGCCGGCCGTTTGTTTCGCATCATGATTATCTGTATTCTCAAAAGGAGAAGCTAGAGTACCATTGTTTGGTCCAGTGTTCCATGTTTTGGGTGGCCTAAGCTAATTCTGATTTCTATTATTGTTACCCCAGGCCCTATTGTCTATCACTGGCCCTCTATTTTGCATTAGTTACCCTTGGTTATGACTTTGATGCTGATTGTAGTTTTGGCTTTGATTTGAAAATTGGCCTTGGTTGTTATTTTGGGCATGACTCTGATTGTAGTGCTAATTGTAATGTTGATTTTGATTTGAATTATAGCTCTAATTTTGCCCTTGGTTATAATTCTGATTTTGATTGAATCCTTGGTTGCCTCTTCCATAAAGATTTTCATTTCTTAGTTGTGTCACTTCGGTGGTTAATCTTTTCAAATGTGTAGTGATCTCTTTGATTTCTTCCCTTTCCTCTTGTGCTTTTTCCATAGTTGTATCTTTAGGAGGTCAGAAGAAAGGTTGACCATTATCTTGACTGTTGTTAGCAGTGTTATTTGTGTAAGGAGCTATGGTTTGGATTGGGGTAGGACTGTACACAGGCGTATAAGAAGGAACTAGATTTAGTAATGGGGTGTGATGCATAGGGGCTCTATTCCATTGTTGTGCCTAATTTTGTGCCCCAAAATTTCCTCCATTAACAAATGGGCTACAAGTTGTATGTCTCATCTCTTGGTTTACTGAGGCTGCCTCTTTATAGGCTTTGGATATTGAATCTATGTCAGGTTTTCTTTTGACAAACATGGGAGTTAAAGGATCTAAGGCCGCATAGTACATAGCCAACAAGGTATCATCATCTATGGTGTAAGGGACTACTAACCTAGAGTATGCCTTTTGAAATCTGTCATTGAAATTATCAATCAGCTCTCCCTCTCCTCTTTTTATAGTAGCCAATTTGTGATACAACATGCAAGGGTCAATGGGTCCTCTAAATCTAGATAGAAAAGCTTCTTCCATTAGTGACCAAGAAGAAACATAACCATTGGGTAAGTTCACATACCAGTTAGAGGCCTGTTCATTGAAAGTGTAGGGAAACAATCTACACACAACATCCTCGTGCTCTAATCTGGCCCTAAAGCATGCTTCCTTGAATATTCTAATGTGGTCTTCTGGATCTTGGTGTAACTAGTATTTGGGACATATCTTTTCTAGATTTTTGGGCATCTCATTGTAATCATTGAAGTGTATGGGAGACTGGACATTGAAATAATCCATTGCAAGTATCTGCGCTTGACCTGAACTTGTGGGAATACCTGGATTTCCTGGAAGGATAGGATCTCTAGGAGGACTAGGACCTCTAGGAGTACCGGAATCAAGATTTAAATATCTGAATAAAGATCTGTCAGGACTCACAAAGTTGTGGATAGTATAAGGTGATCTAGGGGGTGTTCCAGATGAACTTCCTGTTTGCAATATTTTAGGATTCCAAATCAAAGGGCTCTTGCTTTGCCTTATATCAGGTAATTGCACAAAAATATCCCCTGAACTGGATCTAGATCTAGTCACTCTATCACTGTTATTAGCCAGCTTGAAACAAACCCTAACTCATGTTAGGCCGTCCTTCTAGCGCCAGAGAAACTATTGGTGATTGTTTTGATGCAATCATAACAATTAGTTAAAATTCACATAAAATGAACCAAAAGTGACTTGAAAGATATGAAGGAATCAGTTAAGATTCACTTAATCCCAAGTTTAATATGGTCAGGTCTTAACCTGTTGGGCAAATTTAGTTGGTCAATGTGATGCTGTAATGTTCAAGGGGCCTTATGTAGTTTACGGTTTCTTGTTGGTTTACTGGACTCAAACTACGCAAAAGATTATAAATATCAGTGTGTTGTTCATTCTTTTGCATAAACTTATACTTGTGCTATGAAACTTTAAATAGTCTTCTTGGATTATTGCAGCTTTCTCCTCTTAAATATTTATGAAAACTATCTAATTTTAACTTTGTTATGCATGCTCTTTAAAAAATGAGACAAATTTCCTTCAGATTTCTACATTTTAAGCTAAGTATTTTAAGATGGGTTGGGAAAAGTTAGAAATATCTAATCTAAACATCATTCATTCTATCAAAGGATCTAATTGTTTTGTTATATTGTATAAGTATTGCAGCAAATTGATCAAATCCACAGACAAAAACCTTAAGTGTAAGTTCTGAGCACTTTCACAAAAATACACCTAAAATTGCAAGCTCTAAGAGAAAATGTTTCAAACACAATCAAGAGCAAGAAAACACTCAGAAGATAGATATAGAATTCCAGATTCAATTGTATTAGAAACAGACAGTCATATAAGATTTACAATGTCTGAATGACTCTTAGCTTCATTGATCAAATTACAGAAAACTTAAAAGCTTTACAAATACAGCAAGGAGACAAGATGTTCCACACACTCCTTGTTGCAGACACAGGTGACCTCCTTCTTCTACTTCTAAACTAAAAGGTCCCTCTATTCTAAATGCTAAAACTAGTTACAAGTGCTGGCTATTTTCTAAAAAATCTCTGTGTAACCTTATTATAGTGTACCAAGGCACAATATATAGACTTCCACTGTCCTCAATACAACTCAAAACCCCTGGTTAAGCAATGGTTCAAAGCTTTGGTTACAACAATAAATGCTGGAGAACAAATCCCCAGAAATATCTTTGAGTACACATCAAATCTGGGTGAAATATGCCCTTCTGGAAACCCTAGCAGCCCAATAATAACTTCCATGGTCTGCTACAATGATGTCCACAACTGTATTTTGTCTTCATCAATGAAGACCCTTGACTTCCTCGCCCTTCATCCTTATCTTCCTCTGCTCTTGATATCGGATCTCCTCTCTATGATGCCATTGTCATCAAGTTCCAGCACTTTCCTCAACTACAAACCTGCAAAAATGGATAAGCAATAAGTATCATCATTTAATAAACCTGTAGGAAGAAGAACAACTGCCAAATCTAGTAGTGACTGCATGAACGTAGAAATCGGGCCCCAAATCTGTGAAAATCATGTCCAAAAATGTATACAGCACTTAGAAAAGTCAGGTCAACTATCGTTGACCAAAAACATGCACTTTGGACCTCAAATCGGCCTCGAAATCCCTATCGCTCCATCTTTTCCCGCTCATTCCTTTGTTTAAATCTTTGTATACCCGATATACAAGCCGGGCGTGATACAACGAATTAATCAGATTTAAATCTTTTCAATTCTACAGCTTGCATAAACTGTAGTATATGAATTATATACAGGCCAGACGCATACATCAAATTTTCTAATTTTTATACTTCATCGATTCCGCGGCTTGTATATGCACCAATGTATCTTTCACTTGTATGTCAAAACATACAAGCACCGAATATACAACGACTTAATTTGTTTTAGTAAATCCATCAGGTCTGCGTTGTATATGGAACACTTGTATCCTATGCCTTGTATGTTTCGTTCGTATGTATCCTCCGATATACAATTCGGATGTGATACAAAGTATTAATCAGATTCTAAATTCCTTTGGGTTCTGGCTTGTTCATAAGGCAATGCATCCTACAATGTATATTTGGATATACATGCGCATGACATACAACAATTTAACTCCATTTAATAAATCGTCGGGTCCATGCGATGCATATTCCCAATGCATATCCCCAAAATATACAAGCTGCGAAGATACAACGATTTAACACTGTTTAATAACCTTTTCGAGTCTGCCATGTATGAAGTGGTTTGTATATTGTACCTGTGAAACATACAAATGTGAGATACAAAGCGGAGTTGAAACATCAATTTATTTTAACCTTAAATTATTTTGGGTCCATCCTATATGTATATTTCAAAACTTTTACTGAATGCATATAAGTAAAAGGATATACAATCAACTTTGTATATGAAAGCGATATACAAAGGGGATTGTATGTGCAATATGCAAGCGACCCATCATGCATTCAACCTTGTATATGAACCTGACTGCAAAAAGTGACTAAGTATAAAATGACTTTGCACATACAAAGGACTTTGTATATGCAAAGCGATATACAAACCTGAATGTACATTTTACCAAAATGATCATAACTTGTAAAATATGGCGAATTTTAAGATGGTTCAAAAGGCAACCCTAGCTCATTTTTCACATGGTTCAAAATGCATTTTTTCTTTATTTTTATCAAAGTTTGCAAATTTCAACTCCCTTTTCCCTTTACCACCAAGCAGAACAAAACACACACAAGCAAAAGCAACAGCCACAGCAGGGGTCCTCATTTTGCTAAGGAGTAAAATGGGGTGTGTTGTGAACATCACAATACTACCCATGTACATAAAATTCCCCCCCAAAGAGAGAGAAAAGCCCCCCCCAAAATAGAAAGAAAAGAGACCCCCCAAAGTAGAGAGAATCAGGACTCTGAGTGAGAGGAAGAAGCCCTCCAGAAGATGAAGCATCCTGCACCCCCAGCAAAGCTCACAAATGAAGGAACTTGCTCTCAGTGAAGGGTTTGGTGAAGATATCAGCAACCTGCTTGGAACTTGGACAATAGTGAAGGTTGATGATGTGGCCATGGATGAGCTCCTGGATGTAGTACATGTGGAGCTTGATGTGTTTAGTTCGCTGATGATGGACCAAATTCTGTGAGATCTGAATGGGACTTTGGTTGTCACAAAATATGACTGATGGTTATCTAATTTGGATACCAAACTCAATGAGAAAATTTTGAAGCCAAATGGCCTTAGTGGCAGCATTCACAGCCCCCCGATACTTGGCCTCAGTAGAAGATACAACAATAGCAGACTACTTCTTGCTCGACCAACAAACATGACCTTAACAAAGTGAGAAGTTGTAACCCAAATTAGACTTACAATCCTGATAATCACCTACCCAATCTGAATCTATGTAGCCCACCAAATCAAGCTCAATGCCCATTGCGTAGTGAAGCCCAAAACTGTGAGTACCCTGAATGTAGTGAAGGATCTACTTGGTTGCTTTCTAGTGCAGCTCATGAGGCTCTTGCATGAATCGAGAGACCATGCCTACAGCATATGAAAAGTCAGGTCTCATATGAGTCAGATAAATGAGACTCCCAGCAAACTATCGGTACAAAGTGCCATCAACAAGTGGAGAACACTAAGCCTCAAGTCTGACTCCAGAAAGAAAGGGAGTCAGAGCAGGCTTGTAGTTAGCCATATGAAACCTTGAGAGTAAATCTAGAGCATACTTGGACTAGTTGATGGTGATACCATAAGTAGACTAGAAGATCTCAATCCTAAGAAAGTAATATAGCAAGCCTAAGTCAGTCATCAAAAACCTATCAGGACGGGCAATTTTGATAGCCCCAATGGTGGACGAAGAACTCCTTGTGATCAGCAAGTCATCAACATACAAAACTAGAAATAGGAGTGAATCATCCTACTATAGAATGTAGACATTGGGATCGAAATGACACCGAGTGAACCCAACTGATAGAAGGAAGGAGTCCATCTTGGCATACCAGGCCTAAGGAGCCTGTTTGAGGCCATAGAGAGACTTCTGAAGACAGCACACAAGTGAAGAATCCTAAATGAACCCCTATGGCTGCTCCACATAGATCTCCTCCTGAAGGTCACCGTGAAGAAAAGCACTCTTCACATCCATCTAGTGTACTTCCCAAGGATTGGCTGCAATAATGGAAAGAACAAGTCAGATGGAATTCATTCAGGCAACTGGCGCAAAAGTCTTAGAGTAGTCAATCCCAGGAACCTGGGAGAATTCTTTGGCAACCAAGCAATACTTATGCTTGTCAATTGACCCATCTGCTACAAATTTTGTCTGATAGATCCACTTACATCAAACAAGTTTTCTTCTCTTAGGAAGAGGGACAAGATCCCAAGTGTGGTTTCTCATCAAGGAACTATACTCCTCCAGCATAGTTGTATCCCACTCAGGAATACCAGAAGCCTTATGAAAAGACTGTGGATATGAGGTAGTAGCAATGAAGGCATGTGGAGCATCTTAGAACTATGAATGAGTCCGCCTAGTGTCTGATGGATCCCTAACCCAATCACCTACTTCTCTACAAAAATTTTGAAGTCCTAAAAATGATCAAATACCTCTGACTTCTATTTGAGAAAGTACACCCAAGTATATGAAGAAAAGTCATCAATGAATGTGAGGAGATATCTAGCCGTGCTAAAAGAAGGATGCTTAAATGGACCAACCAAATCACTATGAACTAACTCCAGTAACTGTGAAGCTCTCCATGCCTTACCTTTGTGAAACTTTTCCTTAGGATGCTTAACAAGAATGTAAGCTTGGCAAACACCACCTGAAAACTAAACTAAAGGCAACCCTGTGACCATGCTCTGCTAGTTGAGCTGCTGCATGTAGCAGAAGTTAAGATGGCCAAACCTGTCATGCCATAATCTACTCACATCATCAGAATGAGAGAAAAATAGTTGAAGGAGGATCAAGAACAAAGTGAGAAAGTAGATAGAGTCATGACTGATGATCTGCTCTCCCAAATGCAACTGTAGAACCACTGTACAACTCACGAATCTCCACTAAATCAGGAGTGAACTCAACACGCTTGCCTGAACCTATGTGAGTGATCTGGTATACCGATAGGAGATTAGTTGATAATGAGGGCACACAAAGAACATCATGGAATGTGCCATCCCCCATATCAATAGACACTCTCCCATATACCTGAACAAGAGTGTCATCACCCATCAAAATAGAAGGCATAATACATGGCTCCAAATATACAAGTTCTTCCTTAGATGAAGCCATGTGGTGTGAAGAACCCAAATCAAGAACCCAAGTGGATGGTGAAGAAACAACTGCAACAAGGGCCTTGCCCATTCCTTTCCCCTTGATGTTTTCTTTTGCCTTGTTAGACCCCTCATTAGAACTCTTTTTGATAGACTCAGGAACACTGATATTATTCTTATCAAGAATGTGTGTCAAGTGATCAATTTGTTTTTTTAGACATCTATGTTCATCATGACCAGGTCTTTTACAATAGGCACATTGGACCTTCTCTTTCTTAGGCTTGTCACCCTTAGAAGATTGGGCCTCATTTGTTACTTTTGAAGCAACTAGTATCTGATCCTTCTCCTTGCTATTCTTCTGTTTCTTATCCTTACTATTGTTGTTACTACTTTATCCTTTTTGTTCTTTTGTGCCTTGGTTGGTAGCCAAGGCATGCAACTTAGAGGACTTAAGAGTGCCCATCTAGATTAGCTTGTCATGTTCCCGAGTGAGATTGACAGCAAAATCATCTAAAGATGGCATGGTGAATTAAGTACCAAGTGTACCCTTCGTAGCATAGAAGGTAGAAACAAACACAGAATATTTAGAACTTACCTTAGAGAGAATAGTAAGAATCAGTTGTTCATCTTTTCTTTTCAATTCCACATTATTTTAACTGCAGCCTTAGTAATTTCAATTTAGTGAAGAAATCCTGGATTGTGTTGAAATTGCCTGGACTTAAACTAATTAGTTTATTTTCCAACATATGACCCCTCATTGAATCTTGTGTGCCAAATAGTGTTTCTAGCTTTGTCTAGATTTCATTTGGTGAATTCAAAGACTCAATGTGAAAGAGCAAATTAGGATAAACATACAAACACAATGTTCCATATGTCTTATCACATTTGTTAAATGACTTAGTCTTATCTTCATCTTTAGCAGGTTCAGTTTCAAGTCCCATAGTTATCCTATTTAATCCAGCACATTTGTTTGATCCATGATGAAGAAATACAGAGAAGAAATGTTGAAAAGAAGAGAACACAACCAAGACAACACCCCCCTTTTTTCACTCAGTCAAAGAACCCCACAAGAAAATATGATTTGGCACTTTATATTAGTGCGTTTACAACTTCCACTAGCAAGAAATACTAAGTGGTCTTGATTTCAATGCATTATAAAACCCTCATGAAGAGCATATGCTAAAAATATAACTTTGGCACAATAACAAGAGAAAGAAACAGTACCACTGCGATCTACTCAAAAAATCATGCACTTTCAAAAAAAGAATCACCTCGATACGAGGCTGTATGTGAAAGTTATGATCCTCTAAAGCTCCCAAAGTGAGAACTGTACAGTGTCACAACTAAGAATGTACAATTTTTGAAAAATATCTGCATCAAAATCAAAAAACATCTGCACTAGTGCATAGAGCACGAAAAAATAGCTAAAAAAAAAGTTCATGGGAAACAGAGTCTGTATGAACAAGAACGGAGCATTTGAAAACTACCTTGAAAACTGCAACTGCCAACGAAGAGGGGTCCTGCTATAGCTTTTTGAGTGTGTTTCTACACAATATATAGACTGCATGCAAAAACTAAAACATACCCAGACAGTTTTTCTATGCTATGAACAAAACCCAGAAGGCATTTTTCTTGTTGATGTATAGAGGATATTTATCCAATGTAAACATAATGCCTTTAGTAACAAAAAATGACCCCAACAACTAAAAAATGGCACGTAAAGGCTAAATCAGCTACCTAAGACAAGAAAAAGGATGCTAGAACCTGCAAGATTGATTGAAAACACCATATATGCAAGCTAGTTGTTAGATTTGAGCTTGAAACTTTGGTTCCGCAACTGTGTATGACAATCTCTGATTTTGGTGAAACGAAAGCCAAATCTAACTTTCTCATGCCTCTTCGACACGTTGGAACAATTGGAAATACTTCCAATAAAACTAGAAATATTGCAATCACCCAGATTTCATAAAACACATGTGTAAACCCCAGAGATTAAAAAAGTTTATGTCAAACTTTTCTTATTCTCAAGATCATCTGAAGATGCAAGAGAAGAGCGTACTGAGTTTTTTGAAATCTTGTAATAAGATTTATTAGGCCCCCTAAATCTCTCAAATAAGGAAACTAAAATATATTCTTGCACATAGAATAGCTCTGATACCATGTTAGAATCTAAAAAGATTATTAACCCAGAAAACTAGTGCAAAGAATAGATATCTAAAATATGAATGCAAATGATATGAAATCAAAATAGCAACAGAGAGTTAGTCTCCAAGAGACTAATACAAATTCTAGAAGCAAAATAGCATTAAGAGGATGCAAAAGCAAAAGATGCAAAATACAAGCTAGGTAGCATGCTTATATAGACCAGGGAGAGAGAGGAGATGGGAACACCGACCAATGAGGGGCAACCATCTATCGGACTAAAGATAGCAAAGTATCTTCCCAAGATAGCTAATGGATGCTCACATGTAGGAAGTTGACACCTCATAATCCTCTCACCTAACTAAGCATGCTTTATTAAGCTAAGAGAGATTAATAGAAGTGAAGGAAAAACCTAGGAATATAGGGAAAAATAAATAACCCACTAGGAAATAAAAACCTACACTAATAGACACTTAGCATTATTTATTCATCATACAAATGTGCAAGTTGATTACTGTTCATGACTTGATATGATCACGAAATGAGAAAGACATTATCTTTTAGAGTATCTTTTTGTAGATCCATTTGGCATATGCTCTTCCAATTTGTCTGATGCATCAACACTATTTGATATACAATAGTTTCATGCATAATAAAGTGATATTCTGATTGATTTGGCTTCTTTTGACATTCAAAAGATGAAATGTACTTGATGTTCTTATTTTTCTCTAATGAATACCATGAAAGATATAAAAGTGAAATATTTGAATTCCATTTTTCTATTGCCAACTGAAATAATGATGATAGCTATTCTGTGCATTAAATGCTATCTCTTTTACAGTTCAGTTCATTTTATGGTTCCATTTCATTTCTTGAATTGAAATCATTAACATGTTCTGAACTAGACACTAATGCATATGAATGTTGTCTACTCCTTTAGATTGTTATGTAATTTAAGCAATGTGAATGATGATCTTTCTTTTTCCATTCATCCCTTCTGAGATTAAGGGGAAGCAGCATGCTAGGCGCAACCCTTGTGGGAGCCTCATTTTACACCACATGCTGATTTGTCTTTAATCATCTATATAACTTATCCTATACCTGCACATGAAACAAATAGATTAGAATAAAAATAATGAAGTTCCATGATTGTTTCTTTCTAAGTTCCTTCTGCATGTGGATGATGACCATTGATCAATGCATTATAAACAAAGTGTTATGCCCCTTCTAATAGGATATAGGGATTTCATAAACGGATCTTCTAATAGGACCCTTCCCACATTTTTGCAGATTCGTGTCAATGATCAGGAATAGAACAAAAGACAACTTCATAGACCAGAAACATCCAAGGCAGTGATGGATATGACCTTCTGTTTTCTTATCATTAGATGCATAGTATTTTCTTTATATCTGCATATATTCAGCTATACCCACAACTTGTGTGGGATATTTGATATGTCATTATTTCTTTCAATGCAATGCTTATTCTTTTATGCATTTCAACTTTGTAAATGAACATTGATAATTGTGGTGAATGAAATACTTATCTCTCTTGAATGTTCTACAATGCAAAGAATGATCTGAAATCTTTTCTTCTTTTGACAACTAAATTGCAATTAATACTAAAACACAATAACTATGCAAATAGCTCATAACAGAAGAATGTTAACCTTTCACTCTAAAAATGAACTTGTCACATCAACTCTACCAATTTTTGAGCTATGGAGAAAAAATGGTAACTGTAACTACGTCCTCAAGTCTTCTTTAATGTTGTTACTGGACTCTCCTTCATGCTATTGATATAGGTCTGCAATGTTGAATATATGTGATATACCCAATGTCTCTGGTAGCTCCAATTCATATGCATTTCCCAAATCAAATTTCCTAAGTATCCTACATGGTCCAAATTTCTTCATCTTCAACTTGTTATTAGTCCCATTTGGAAATCTCTCTTTTCTTTGATACACCATCACTACATCTCCAACTAAAAATTCTTTGTGTCTCCTTTTCTCATCTGCATGCTCTTTATACGTACTGTCATCTCTTCCAAAAGCTTCCTAACATGATTATGTACTATCTCCATGTGATCTGCAAATTCTTCTGCCTCTGCATTTCTCTTATTCTCTATGCTAATATCCCTCAAATATGCAACTCCTCTAGGGTTTACTCCAGTTACAATCTCAAAATGTGTCTCTCCTATACTCCTATTAATTGAATTATTGTATGCAAACTCTGCTTGTGATAGAATCAAATCCCAATTTCCTATCTTCTCTCCAACTAGACATCTCAACAAGTTACCCGAACTCCTATTCAGCACCTCTATCTATCCATCAGTCTATAGATGAAATGTTGAACTAAACTTCAAATATGTCTTCATCTTCTTCCACAATGTCCTCCAAAAGTATCTAATGAATCTTGTGTCTCTGTCTGAAATTATGGTCTTAGGTAATCTATGCAATCATACAATCTCCTTGAAAAAGAGGTCAACTACATGCACTGCATCAATTGTCTTCTACCAAGGTATGAAATGTGTCATCTTTGAAAATATGTTCACCACTACAAATATAGAATCATGTCCTCTATGTGCCTTTGGAGATCCCAATATGAAATCCATGGTTATGTCTAGTGTAGTCATGGTGGGAGGGTTCATAGAATGAATTGTCTAGACCATGTAGCAAGAGTAAACACAATGGAAAAAACTTAAAGAAATGGAACAAACGAAGATTCAGTCATTCAGTATATCATAGAATTCAAATACAATCTGGTTGGCAACATGTGAGATTACAATATCGGCTCAAAGGCCTGATCACATACATGTGCAAGATAAAGATTTGAAGCTCCTTCACATCAAAATATAATCTATAAATTATGATTCAATTGCTAACTACCTTCCTAAGCATCTATTACATTATTATATATCATTTTTGGATCAATATATTCCTCCACGTCAGCTAAGGAAGGTCACAAACTCCAATGAATAGTTGCAACATGTTCACAAATAGGTTGGACCTAAATGCATAGAACACTTCCTTAAAGGAATGGAACAATGTGCGGATCTCCAAGGAAGGTCGGCCATGAACCAAGGATCATTGAATGATGTGTCACTAGGATCTGTAAGTCAAGGAATGATCCGCAAGCCTTCTACTTCAATTGATTGTCTAGAACTATTAGAAAGCTCTGCACTGAGAAAATAGTTGATCTTCTAATAGCGATAACTTTCCAGTAACTGATCCAAATTCTCTGGATTCTTGATATGATGTAGATGAATGAATGTAGGTGCTCAGGCCAGATCCACAAGATGTGAAATGCCAAAACCAGACCACAAGCTGAAACTTCTTTTGACTAAACTACCTGAACTGAATAGGAAAAATGAAAGAACTAAAATGCAAACAATCTGAAATGCAAATGTTTTTGGTTGATGCAATATTGCTCTTGAACCAGTGATGCTCCTGCATCAGATATTCAGGGTTATTGAAAAAGTGAGTCCCTCTCTTTGTTTGGGCTAGGGAAGAACCAATATGGTCCACCTCAGCCTAAGAAATCCAAGATGAATCTTCTTCTGGTCTACCTTTCCACTTCACAAAATATTCTTTGTATTGTCTTCCTCTAGTGTTGTGTCCAACTTGGCTATCCAAAATACCTTAAATCTATTCTGGTGCTTGTATGGTAATTGTTTCTTCAAGTCTTCTTCCATGCTATCATTGAACTCTGCTTCATGATACTGATGTAAGTTTGCAATGTTGAAAATAGGTGATATACCCAATGTCTCTAGTAACTCCACTTAATATGCATTTCCTAAATCAAATTTCCTGAGTATCTTACAAGGTCCAAACTTCTTCATCTTGAACTTGTTATATGTCCAAACTGGAAATCTATCTTTTATCAAGTACACCATCACTTCATCTCTAATGTTGAATTCCTTATGTCTTCTCTTTTCATCAGCCTTCTCTTTATACTTACTATTCATATCCTCCAAATGCTTCCTCACATGATTATGCATTGTCTTCATATGATCTATAAACTCTTTTTCTTTTGTACTTCTCTTTTCCTCTATACTGATATCTCTTAATTCTACATCTCCTCTAGGATTCACTCTGGTAACAATCTCAAAGGGTGTTCTTTTGGTACTCCTATTTACTAAATTATTGTATGCAAACTCTTCTTGTGAAAGAATCCAATCCCAACTTCTGGTCTTTTCTCCAACCAAACATCTCAACAAGTTTCCCAAACTCCTATTCACTACGCCTGTCTGTCCATCTATCTATGGATGAAAAGTTGAACTAAACTTTATTTGATTTACCACTCCTATGCTTCAACACAAAGGTATAAATCTGCATGAACTCTACTCATCTCATATGTCTCTAATTCAACTTACCTCGACTATTCAAATATTGCAAAGTTTGATGATCTATATATAACACAAACTCTTTAGGCAACAAGTAATGTCTCCACTTCTTCAAGGCTTGAATTATGGCATAGAACTCTTGATCATAAATGGAATATCTTCTCCTTGCATCATTCAACTTTTCACTAAAGTATGCTACAGGTCTACCTTCTTGACTTAACACTACTCCAATTGCATTTCCATTTGCATCACAATCAACTTAAAATACCTTATTAAAATCTAGCAATGCCAAAACAAGTTGCTCTGTCACTTTCTACTTCAATAGCTCAAAACCTTTTTCTCCTCTTGATGTCCACTTGAAATCTTTCCTATCACCTCTCATTGTCTCTGTCATAGGGTTACAAACTAAACTAAAATTTCTAATTAACTTCTGATAGAAACTAGCCAATCCATGAAATGATCTAACCTCTCTAATGCTCTTTGGTGTAGTCCATTCAATAATTGCTTTCACTTTCTCATGGTCCATCTTCAATCCTTCCGCAAAATTCACAAATCCCAAATATACCAACTCTTCCTTCATGAAACTACACTTCTTGATGTTTATTAGCAATTTCTCTTCTCTATACCTCTGGAAAATTTGTCTAATATGCCACAAATATTCTTTTTTTGTCTTACTGAAAATCAGAATATCATCTAAGTATACAATCACAAACTTACCCAAGAATTTCTTTAGAACTTCATTCATCAATCTCATGAATGTACTCAGTGCATTTGTCAATCCAAAAGGCATCACTAACCACTCATACAATCCTTCATTTGTATTAAAAGAAGTCTTCCATTCATCACCTTCTCTGATCCTGATCTGGTTGCATCCACTCTTCAAGTCTATCTTTGTGAAATATTTTTCTCCACTCAAATAATCCATGATATCATCCATCCTAGGTAAAGGAAATATATACTTAAATGTGATCTTGTTTAATTATCTGGAATTAGTACACATTCTCCATTCTCTATCTTTCTTTGGTGCTAGTACTGCAGGTACTGCACAAGGACTCAAACTTTCTCTGATCAAACCTTTCCTCAACAATTCTTGTATTTGTCTATTTGAATTCTTCATTGTTTGCCGGTGTCATCCAGTGTGCTACTTTGTTAGGCAAACTTGCTCCTGGTATATGATCCATGTGATGACTTATACTTCTTATAGGTGGTAATCCTTCAGGCATATTATCTGATATGATGTCTTCATACTCTACCAGCAACTCCTTTATCTCCTCTAATTGTGATTCTTCAGTCTCCTTCAATGCTTTAGGTTTCTTAGGAATCAAGGCATAACACATATTCTCATGTCTCAAACCATCAAAAAAATTTCTTCCATCTCCAAGAAGATTCTAGCATTCCCACATACTTCACTCTTAGGATCATCTTCTAAAGGAATCAGAGTAATTCTCCTTCCATTTTCTATTATAGTATATTTATTTTTTCTCTCATCATGAATAGATTTTCTATCATACTGCCAAGGTCTGCCCAACAAGATATGACAAACATCTATAGGCATAATATCACACAAGACTTCATCATGATAAGATCGAATATGAAATTTCACCAAACATTGTTTACTCACCAGTACCTTATGATCATCCTGAATTCATGCCATCTAATAAGGCTTAGGATGTTCCAATCTCTTTAGGTTCAGCTTAGTCACCATCTCCTCTGAAACCAAATTATCAGTACTACCACTATCAATTACAACCTTACAACATTTACCTCCTAATTTGCATCTAGTCCAAAACAAACTTTTCTACGACAGTTCTTTAGTTGTCTCTACTTGAAATACTGCTCTCCTCTTGACTAATGATTCTCCTTTATTAGGTTTTCCAACTAAACTAGGTGATCTAATAGGTTCTTCTTCTACATAAGCTACTCTTCCACTATTCTTTGTCTTCTTGCTTGTATTTCCCTGATGAAATTCAAATGCTCTATGTCTTTCACCTCCACACTTAAAACACTTTCCCCTAAATGTTCTCCTATCAGATCCCCTTTCTTCTCTTATGTATCCTTCACTCTAGTAAGAATTAGGATTTCCTCTACGATAGAAAGTTTTATCATCTCTCTGATATGTATTGTTATCTCTATCTTCCTTTTTGAATTGGCTATCATGCTTGTTCTACTTCGCATATGATCTTTCTCCTCTGGAATATGTTCTACCTCTCTATAATTTACCTCGTCTACATCTCTAACTCTTCTCTTTCTTCTTATTCAACTTCTCTTTGACTTTTAGGGCAAACTGATATGCTTCTTCTATTGTTGTCATCTTCACCAAACTCAATTCTTCTTGAATGTTCATTCTCAATCCATTGATGTATCTTAGCACTTTCTCCTTATTTGCTTCACTATGTCCTATCCTTATGATCATCTTATGAAATTCTTTAGTGTACTTCACAGATTTCTCCTTTTGTCTCAAGTTTTGTAATCTTTTCAATAGATCCAACTCAAAGTCAGTAGTTATAAACTAATTCTTCAACTTTAACACCATTCTATCCCATTTTATGATCTTTTCTTTTCCTCTTTTGTTTCTATCCAACTGAACTTCTTTTCACCAAATAGTAGCATGTCCTTTAAACGTTTGACAAAATCCAAATGAACTGTTTGACAAAATCCTTCATAGAAGTGTGGTCTTATGGACTGCAATGATGACAGGATTGCACAAAATGGAATTTTTGGCTTTAGAATTTTTAAGTAGATGTCATTTGCAGCATGACTCTTTGGTCAATTTTGGGCCTACTCTTAAAAAATTATTATCTATGGGAAATAACCATATCTAGGAGACCCAAATTGAATAAATGAACCTTCAAGATTTAACCTTGGCTATTAGACTTACTAGAGAACTCTGATAATCCATTCTTTATGATGAGAATGGAGGGTGATAGGAGAAGAACTTAGAAGAATCATGGATGAGCAAGTGGAAACTTTGAATGTGGTCAATGCGAACACGGGATATTTGGAGGACATTCAGTACAGTCTATATACTTTGGTGCAAGAAATGAGGAACCTTGCTTGCCAAGTGCACCTCTAGCTGTACCACGAGGGTCATTGTATGAACACCAAAGACCATAACCCAGATGTTAAACTGGATAAGGGACCCAATCATGAAATGTAGAGTCTCTGCTTTCTTTAGTTGGTCTTGTTTCTGGCTTTCTGCCTATTTGATTTTTTAAAATTTATTAAAAAAAAAAGGAATTTACTAGAAAATTAAACAAAGCTTACAATCTTAAGCTCTCATTGCGGGAAAATAGAAATCCCAACTACAGGTGTAGTAAAAATGACAGAAATCCAAGGAAATTATAAAGTAAATGAAACTTGAAGTAATTTTGTTGACAGAGTTAAAGAGCATACTATCTTAACTCTACATTGCAGTCAAAATCAGAGCCCTAAATCTAGGTGCAGTATAAATGACAGAAATCTGGGGAAATGACAGAGAAATTGAAAATTATTAATAGAATTAAGAGGGCTTCCTATCTTAACCTTACACTCTAGTCAAAATCAAACCCTCAACTCCGCATGCAGTATAAATAACAACAGAAGTCCAAAGAATTGACAGAGAAACTGAAAATTGACATAAATTTACTGACATGATTAGAAAAGCTTGCTATCTTGATTCTTAGCATTACATAGTGACAAAAATCAAAGCCCTAACTCTAGGTGCAATGTAAATGAAAATGAAAGCATTAATACCAGGTGCAGTATAAATAAGAATATAAATCCAAGTCCAGCAGGTGTAAGTGAGTGGTAAAGATGGAGAATTACAACAATGAAAACCCAACTAGGCTGATACATTTATTGCTCAGCTGTGAGAAAATTATAGTGAGAACTAATGCTAGCAAAGAAAGGCTTAATGAAAATAAAAGATATAGAGTAGCATTGGATATTGAAATTGCCAAGGCTCCGTCGCAAGAGGCCATCTTTGAGGTTCAAGATGGACTTAAAGCCAGCCATGGAGAGGCTGACTAGCAAGGAAAGACATAGAATGGAGGAAAAGAAGAGAAAGTTAAGGACCTCCTTCCATCTTGGGTACTTTGTGTAAATCCTTATAAAGATATGATGAAAGCACTTAAAAATGAAGAATGTAGATTAAAAAACATTATTGTGTTCTTTACATCCATGAATGTTGAAAAAATGCATTCAAGAAGATTTTTCAACAATTGGCTTCTAACTATTTGGGGTAAGAAATTGGGAATCTAGGGCTCTTTTTGTCATACAATCCATAGAGGATTGTTCTAATTCTTTGAGAAATCGTAACATGCAAAAGAGAATTTTAGAAAAGGAATATTGGAACATGGGGTAGACAATGTTTAAATAAATTTCTTGGTCTCTTGATACCACACACAATGATGTTATGCTTTGCTCCATCCCTAGATGGATGGTAATAAAAGATATGTTTTTGGGCTTTTTTGCCATAGCTACTCAAACAATAGGTAATTTATTAAAAATTAAAGAGAAAAGGTATATCATACCACATATGGATGCAAGAATTTTATTGTCTCTTAACATGGGGGTTCAAATTCTAGAGGTTCTTGAAATCAAAATTGAAATAAAAAGATTATAAGTGTGAAATGGTGGTCTAGATGGACTTAATACCTATTTTCTATATAAAACTGATGGTCATAAAAAAAATGATTGTCTTATTATAAATATAAATAATAATAGGAGGACAAATTATACAATACCTAGAGAGAAGAATATAAGAAGGGGTACTAAAATTCCTAAGGAGAAAAGAGATGGGGCCTTTGAAGACCTAAACAAAAGTATGGAGAAAATGAAAGAAAACATGGATGTCACTATTAGTGTTATTAAGCTCACTTAGTTGACTATATTTAGCTACACTAAATTTAGGTGTTATTATGCTTTTATTAGCATGTCTATGTTTAGAATAAGTGTCTAACTTAGCTTATCCTAAGTTAAGAAGTCGCATGCCTATCTTTGAGTCACTACTATTCTTAGGCTTGCTTTCTTATTTATGTTATGTCTAGACATAGAGAGACTCTTTCCTATATGTAATCATTCATGTGAGCTAATACATCATCCAGGGTTCACTATGCATATTGCTTGTGTCCTTGATAGTATTGAGTGTGTGATTGTTCATATCTCATGACTCATGTCAGTATTTGTAATCATCCACAAATGTTCTTGGTTTCCACATGGTCTCAAAGCGATAATGGTAAGGTTGTGAACCTATTCTTCTATCAAATTCATCAAGCATAGCTTTTCTTGTTCAATATTGGTTCAACTTCAGAGGTGTTATTCACTATCTTGGTGGACTTTTACTGCTCGAAAGTTGATCAAAGGTTTTTTTCTCTAAAGAAGGTGGTCTTTTGGACACTTTTTTTGTGTGGGCTCTCTATAGGGTTTGGAAAGATGTTTTTTCCAATATGATGTACTTTTTCTCTATGTTTTGAAGCTCTCTTTATTAATCAATGTTGAAACTTGCCATAGAGGTCAATCTTTTGCTTTGGAGTCATTTTCTTGTGTAGAGAAGTTGTTTTTTGTGTTTGGTTTTTTTATTGTAGCACAGTGACCTTTTTGCAGGAATGACCCATTTTAAAGACCCACAACCTATTAAAAATAGCCATACAGGCCTTTAGAGGCCATGATCTACCTTCACAAGCTTGTTGGGCCCCTTTTCTACCCTCAACAATAGTGTTGAACCCCTTCACAACAGCAGTAAGTCCTTCCACGTCAATGAACTCCACATTAGATTAAAAGAATTCACCTTGTTCAACTTTTTTTGCTAGCATCAGCTTTGTTTTTCCTAGCATTAGCACAAATTCGCTCAGCACAACTTCAAATAAGTAGATTTCATGTTTTTTTAGAGCTTCTCTTCAAAGCAAAGGTATTTTTGACTTTTTTTTTTCCAAAAAATTGCCATATTTCTTCTTTTTTAAAGAAATTAGTGCTTTTTAAAAAGAAAAATTATATTTACTCATGTTTTAAAAAGCTTTTTTAACAAAAAATCTATGTTTTTTTGGAAAAGCTATATTTAATCTCATTTTAAAAAGTTTTTTTTTTAACAAAAACCAAATTCCTCCTCCTTGTAAAGTTTTTTTGTCCAAATATTCTTTGGCAAATTAAACAAAAAAGAGCATTTAAAATTGTGTAATAGGAATTATTCCCAAGCACTACTTATAAAGTGCCAAAGCCAGGGGGTCGCATAATAATACAAGGGATTTATCTCAACATTGTGTGGTTGTATTTTCTCTTTCTACATCTCTTCAATTCAACTTTCAATATGGCTTCTAATCATGCTATTTCATAGTTAACCCCATTTAATTATCGTGATTGGAAATCCAAAATCCATCTAATGTTGAAAAATAAAGGGTTATATAGGGTTACAATGGGCACTAAAATGGAACCATCTGATGATGACACTAAAGTGAAATGGTTTATGAAGTGTGACTAGGCCTTCAATTCTTTATGTCTTATAGTCTCTCTAGAATTACTCTTTCATGTTGAATCTTTATCAACCCCCAATGAGGTATGGCTCACTCTTGAGAAGCTCTTTGGGAAGGTAGATGAGGTGACATCTCATGAGCTAGAGAATGAGTTAATCAGTTTGAGTCTAAGCACATTTAACACACTAGAAGAGTTTTTTACCAAGTTTAAATGTATCAAGTTGTAATTAAAAGAATGTGGAATTGATAAAAAAGATGACCAACTTGTGCTTTCAGTTCTCTCCAAGTTAGGACCTAATTATTCTATATTTGTATCTAGTTTCTACTCCACTAAAAGATCTCTTGGAGCCACATGGAAAATGCCATCCTTAGGCAACTTCATTGCAGACTTAACTATGGAGCAAGATAAGTTAATACACATGGGTACCTTGAAGGCATCGAAACCTCAAGCTCTCCTTGCTAGGAATGGGGAACATAATCCTTCAAATGAAAAAGGGAGAAGAATAAAGAGGACAAGTAGACAAAGAAAGAAAAAAAACTTGAGACATCTAAAAGTTGCATAGAAAATTCATCCAAACAAGGGCAGCCTAAAAAGGACAAAGTTTAGTGTGCCTATTGTAAAAAGATAATGCATGATGAGCACAAGTGTATGAAGAAAAGGGTTGATCACCTCACTCATCTCTTAGAGAAGAACAACATAGGTGTACCTAAATCCTTCAAAGTATCCTCATCTAGTCCAGAAACTTCTAAGTCAAAAGGTAAAGAGAAATTCAAGGGCAAGGCTCTTGTTGTAGTTTTCTTTTCAACATCTTCATCAGCTTCATCTTCAATTATTGACTCAGGTCCTTCGCACCATATGGCTTCTTCACAAGTTGAGTTTTCTTCCATAGAGCCTTAAAAGCTATCTAGCATCACTTTGGGTAATGACACAACAATAGAACAGGGAAGGGCATGTGAGATGAGTTTACTCCATAGGGAAGGGCATGCTAGTTGAGTTTACTCCATATTCAGTTGAGATTAGAGAGTTGAATAGAAACAACTTAGTGGATTTGGGAAGCTTAGACCACCATGATAGGTTATACACCTTCTCACACTTTGCCCTAAATATTTCTCCTTCTGACCATCCACAACAGATTCCCAAGGCAGAGTTTTATTCTTCTTCTAGTTCTGATAGCGAGGATAGTGATGGGGTGCCATCCCTATCCATCTCAAGACTCATTTTGGAGGATGAGGATTCAACATCTAACTCACCTATATTCAACTCTCTTTGGGATAGATGACCACTTCAAAGTACAAGTACCAGGGTACAGGATCTAGCTAGTGTCTGACTTCTATAATAACATTACAGGGCTCATGCTTTCTATGCCTCTGCTTTCGAGTTTAGTGTTGATCATTAAGAGTTATGATTTCTATGCCTCTTCTTCTAAGTTCTATGTTTCTCATTTGAGTGTTTTTAGTGATTTATTATAGTACGGTCATATTCAGGATTCAACTCAATGGGACACACTTCTACTAGATATCTCTTGGTTGTTTGTAGAGTCTTACATATTAGATCTTGATGACACCTTGGAAGATCTAATCTTATTGTTTGATGATAGTTATCTTACACATACTACTACTACTACATAATTAAGAGAGGTTTTACAAAGGGCTTCCAATGATTCTTTGCAGGGCATCTCATGAGAATTTCTTTGTAGCCACATGACATGTATTGACATTCCACTTTCATACATCAGTTCTTTAGATCCTGTTCTTCATCAGTCTTCACACGTGTTTGAGAGGTTGCTCATTTCAGTTAGGATTGAGCCTCTTGATTTGATTGTGACTCATTTTGACATCACCATGATTATATCTAAGTAATATTGTGAGATAGGGTACTTGATGAGTCTTACTACCTCACCTTTCTTCTTTGAGAATTCACCATTGGAGTTGTTTCAAGGATCGTAAGGGGAGAAATGTTATTTTCCAAAAATGGGTCATCTTCAACATTCGTACATGGGCATTCTTTTTTGCATAGGATCTACTTCATTGTGGGGGCGTACATAGTTTTTTTTACTCTCCTATGGGGGGGTCATATCTACATCATCACAGTCAGAGTGACATGTTTCCAGTCTTGGTATAGAGTTGTCATCTTCAAGGAGGCTTAAATCTAGTCTTCTCCATTTTCCTTTTCTCTTTTAGAGGGAAGTTTTTACCCACAAGGTTTTCTTCATTTCTCCACTTTATGAGAGATTATGTTATATTACATTGTACATGTGTGCTTGATCAGGCCTAGTTGCCAGGACCCATTTTTCTTCCTCACCTAAGATTTTCCTAAGGGGTTGTTAGTTTTATTAAGCTCACTTAGTCAACTATATTTAGCTATGCTAAATTTAGGTGTTCTTGTGCTTTTATTAGCAATTTTATGTTTAGAACAGGTATCTATCTTAGCTTATCCTAAGTTAAATAGTTGCATGCCTATATTTCATCCACTACTATTCTTAGGCTTGCTTTCTTATTTATGGCACGTCTAAACATAAAGAGATTCTTTCCTATATGTACTCATTCATGTGAGATAATACATCATCCAGGTTTTGCTTTGAATATTGCTTATGTCTTTGATAGTATTGAGTGTGTGATTGTTCATCTCTCATGACTCGTATCAGTATTTAAAATCTTCCATCAATGTTTTATGTTTCCACATTAGCATTTAATGCAATCAAAGAATGTGATGTTGATTTGGAAGTGGTAAATGTTGATAACCCTATTTGTGAGAGGTTTGAATCTAAGGCTTCTTAAAAAAAAGTTGTATAATGTTAACAATAAAATTGTTGAAAACAAAGAAGAAACCATAGATGTCATAGTCAATGCACCAAATGAAAGTGATGTGGAAATTGAAATGGCAAATGTGGTTACCCCTATTTGTTAGGGGCATCTAACTAAGGCACCTTATGAAGAGGTTTCCAATGTTAATAGGAAAGATATTGATTGCAAGGAAGTAGAAAACCAAAAAAGTCATAGAAAATGCCCAAGAAATTGTCTTGGACAAATTGAAAGAACAAATAAGGACCAAAAAAGAAGCCTGTGTTATTAAAGAAAAGAAACGTCCAAATAGTTAGAATAAGGAAAACCCCAATGGTTTAGGGGATGGTCCCCCTAAAGGTAATAATAGTTATAAGACTAATAAGGAAATGATTTTGATCCCTTACAGTGCATAATGGAATATGGAAAGAGATGTTGAAATAGAAAATATATGAAAGGAGGATGAAAATAGAAAGAGAAACGAAGTCAACAGTGATAATAACTCCCAAAAACTACGTAAAAATGGAAGGGAAAAAAGCTTCACAAATTTTTTGATAGGCTTTACAAATATCAAAAGCTTGATACCCCTTCTTTGATGAGGTTGAATTCTATTACCTTGAACATAAGGGGAATTTAATTGATTTGTTGGAATTGTGTATTGAACACCTAGTTAATATCAAATCCTTGAGGCAGCCTTTTGGATGGTACTGCATTTTTTAATTATACTACCTGATGAACTTTATATCCCTTCCTCCCTAAAAATGTTAATAAAGAAAATAAAACAGTGAGATGGCTCAAGCATTTTCTTTCACAAAATAGTAGTCTCACAAAATTACCTCATTCTCTTTTAACGAAATTTGCCTAGGAATGTTTGCTAGACCACTCTTGTGTGGAAATGGGTTCGGTCTGGCCATGCAAGGCCGCCACTCATTACTCAAAATTGAATACATGGGGATTGGCCCCATTCCGTTTCCATGCAAATATAAATCATGTGTAGAAGAGAACGTGTCCCTGCCAGTGAGGCAGCGGCCCTCCCCTGTTCGTGAAGAGCCCCTTGGAGACCATTTCTCCTTCTATCCACCTGTAGAAAACACATCTGAAGCAAGGAGAGCTTTAGGAAAAAATAAAAGGAAGAAAATGTAATAATATAAGTCGAAACAAACAAAACATGTATTGCTCCAGACTAGAGCAACGCCTGGAGCTAGAGGTGCGGTTCAGCCAGGAACGATACTCCGAAGAAATTCTCTTTTAGCCTGCTTAAGAAGGTGAATCATTGTCAGTGCTTGCTTTTGTCTGTTGATCATGATCAGATGACAGTAATTGTATAAAAGAAGCCTAAGTAATGAAGAGAACAGACCTCAAGAAGTAGATGTTTCAAAAAATAAGAACTTTGTAAGCGACCTTCTCCTTGGATCGTTGTTGGCTTGGATGCCACTTTTTAGGCACCACCAAATCAATAAAACAAAACCAGAAGAATAATAGATATTTCAAAAGGAAAGAGAGACTTAGTTTGTTTAGGGTATGTAGAAGAGGCGCGGTTCTGCAACAGCGGTCATGGCCTCTGTGCCCCTAAGGGGCATGCTTCTGTGGAATAACTCAACTCTGGAACTTCGTCTGGGAAAATGGACTGAGAAGCGAACCAGAAACATCCCTCAAAATAATAGAAAAAAAAAGAAAGAGGAGAGTAATATTTCTGGGCAAGTTGGTTGTTCCTCAATACTTATCTACTGTGTCTGTTGAAGGTCTTAGCCAGAACTTGTATTAAATGCAATCTTTCTTTCTAATATTTTAACCTTGGAAGCAACTCCTGTGTTACATTTATATACTTTTCACTCTTTTCAGTATTTACTGAAGGTCTTTTCCTACAATTTTATTTTTGTATTCTTTCAGATCGATTCTGTCATCATTTTTCTCTGGCTTCAAATCTCAATCTTGAAACATGAGATTTCTAATAGGACATCTTAAATGGCGGCAACTATTGCAACTTCTTCATTACTGCTTGCATCCTGTAAACTCCTTTATGGAAGGGACTGTAACATGACTCCCACCTACTATATCTACTTGGCACAAGCACTTCAGATTTTTTTTTTTCAAAAATTTCAGGTGCTAAGTATGGAAAGCATACAGTTAAGTATAGAAAACATGACTTACACCTACTATATCTACTTGGCACAATCCCAGCATTGCCAGTTTTGCAGAAAATAGCATACAGTTCTTAAGTGTTCCAAAATCATTGAAGGAAGCTGGTTAATATGAAGTTCATCTTGTGAAATTAAAATAGCATCTATTATGTGTTGGAAAAAATGTTTAGATAGTTAAGATAGATAATTCACATGAGGTTGAGGTTAAACAAACGATTTATAAAATTTATCTCAATTTTTCAATCAGAGGAAACAAGTCACATAGTTCTGTATATAATTAAGGGTGAGTGTTTAACTACTCACCAAATACTCATCTTCCCCTTCTCCCACGCTTTGACAGCCTATATAGTTGTTTTTAATACAGACTCTTCAAACTAAAACCCTACAACTTAAATTTTTCTATATCATTAAACTTAACTCTAGCCACTTTAGCTTATCATAAATTTGCGTGGTTTAAAGCAAACTCTTACTTCCTTAGCAACATGCACTTTGCCCGTTGAGCAAAGCAACTTCATCTTTAGGGATCCAAACATGTCGTCTCTTCTTGTCTGCTCTCCTATTCACTCCCTTTTATAGGTGTTTGACATGGAGTACTTTGCTTAATCAACGGGTAGTTATGATGCCGACCGTTGGATTAAGAACAGTCAACTGGAGAAAAGATAACTTAATACTTTCCTCCTCTTTATTTCATGTGATAAAAACATAATAAAATATAGTTTAATAAAATATAATTTAAATTTAATTTATTTATAAAAATAAAGTGTCACTATATTTTATTAGGGTTTCGTTTTGTTTTCAGAATTGACTGTATACTAAAATCCATAAAATATAATGCACTTACCATTGAAATAAGATTTTTGAATATACTTTGCTATGATAAAACCCTAATAAAATATAGTTTAATAAATTTTAATTTAAATTTAATTTATTTATAAAAATAAAATGTCACTATATTTTATTAGGGTTTCGTTTTGTTTTCTGCACAATCAATTAAAACTCTAGCAAAAAAAATTAAACTCTAGCTAAATTAAACTACATATTTTACAACACAAAATTTTGATAAATAATTCTTTTAATGGTAACTAAATTTACAAATGCACAGATTTATTTTTTATTCATACAGGATTAACTATATAGCAAAATCTATAAAATATAATGTACTTACCATTGAAATAAGATTGTTGAATATACTTTGCTCCTTTTTATTTCATATGATAAAACCCTAATAAAATATAGTTTAATAAAATTTAATTTAAATTTAATTTATTTATAAAAATAAAGTGTCACTAATTTCATTTTATTTTCTGCACAATCAATTCAAACCCTACCTAAATAAAAAAAATTAAATGATAGATAAATTAAATTACATATTTTACAACACAAAATTTTGATAAATAATTCTTTTAATGGTAATTAAATTTAGAAATGCACGGCTTCTTGTTTTTATTTTTGGTTGTTTTCTTAGACATTCAAACATTTATGTTTTATATATGTTTTAATTATTAATATTTCATTTGTTGGCTATTATTTTTTTAATGTTTTTAAAGTTGTTTTTCACACACTCACGACAATTCACCCCATACAATTTTTTATGGCAGATAGGCCAAATTTTGACACTGTATCCTTAGGAAGTTTGCAGGCCTTGCATGGCCAATTTTATCTTAAGGACCCTGCTAGGTCAAGAAGATAATAGTTTAGAAAGAATAGGAGGTAACTACAAGCAATATGTAGTCAGATATGTAATTTTCTCTTTTTCAAATCAATATAAACTATAATCTTACAAAGTAAACAAAATCACAAATCACAAAGAAAATATACATGAAATAATACAAAATAAGGTATATCATTTTATAATATATTATGTTATATATTTTATATATAAACAATATATATTAAAACTTTGTTTATTCTCATATTCTTCCTTTTTAATAATGTAAATTAGTAATTTTTTCAATATAATATTATAGTGTAAAGTTGTATAGTTTTTTATTATATAAGTCGGCAAAAACAAGGGGCTGAACCTTACAACATCAAAACAAAAAGAGACAATAGAGGCTCAAGAACAAAATAAGCCACCCAACCCAACTACAACATTAACAGCAAAAACAACCTATTACCAGTAGATAATAAGAAACAGTAGATAGACAACATAAAATAAAAAGAGAAACAAGACTAGAGAGATACATTCTCCCAGCCTTTAGCTAGAAATTCAACAATTTCATCAAGTTTTTTAAATTTCTACATCTCCTCATCATTAGCTCGAGTCCCGTGTTCCCGCATTAGAGTCAGGTTGACCGTCGTCATGCGATAAAGCATGCTACTGATGAAATCTCCCAAAGAAGCAATGTTCTGCTGTAGTTCTTCCACCCGACCCCTAAGGACAGCAATATCATAGCTCTAGTCATCTCCCTCCTCCTTAGTCTCCTCTCCAACCTCCTCCACAATCATCCTCTCCCCTTCACCAACATTTTCTACAGGATCACCCTCATCACCTCCTGAGTCATCAGTTTGTTTCCCTTCATCCTCTCTAGCAGCCTCATCAGAGATCTCTTGGACTTCAATGTCTTTGGAATTCAACTAATCATCTCCCTCAATGGAAGCTTCAGAAGCACTTTCAGAGTAATCGATTAATTTAGCCTATGGAGCAGGCTTACCAAAAATTCTTCCTGACCTTCTTACCCCAGAAGAGAAACCTTCATACTTATCGTTAGTGGATAATTTGGTTTTATGTTTATTCATAGGTCCCAAAAAGTCATTACTCAGATTCTTATGGATCCCAACAATGTCCTCCGCAATTTCACCACTAGCATCCATCTCCCTGAGTTTCCTTTTCCTACTTTTCACACTCCCTTGAGAAGCTAGAGTATGCATATTTTTCACCGTGGTCTCCTCAGTGGTCATAGAAAAAGAAACCCCTTTCAATTTTTGGGAATCAGGGGTAGGGCAAGCTTCCTCAGAAATGGTTGCAGTACTGGGGTGGGATTTAGTGGGGGCCTCAATACTTGGAGACTGAATTGGCTTAGGAAGTTCCAAAGCAAGATGAAAATTATATAATCAAAGGATGAGACCTTGATGCAGAGGAACATGGCATTTAGAGGGTTTCTTTTCAAACTTAGCTTTGGCCCTAAAAATAGAGTGTTCTAGGGAAGACATCAAGAAAAAAGGAGAACTAATCAAAGCATTACACCTAAAATGGTTAAGCAGAGGGAGGTGATAATTATAAAACCTGGTAAAATGGCCTTCAAGTGTGAAGGACTTCTTCAGAAGAAAACACATTTCGTCCTATGGCTCTGGTAACTTAGCCCACTCAAACCCTCCCTGGTAGGGAACTAATTCCTCTCCCTCCCCCAGAAAAAGCTTCTGGTAGGGAACTAAGCTCTTGGCAACTTAGTACCCTTAGTGGAAAGGCCATTCGCCATGGCTATGAGTTGTTCAAAGATTTCAAAAGTAATTCTACCCATAGTAACTGTGCAATTTTGCCATGAAAGGGAACAATGCACAGAGAAGTTTTCATCAAAACCATTGAGGCATTCCAAAAAAGGACTGATGCCACCTTCCTTGCAATAATACTAAACAACAACATTATCCTTAAATTCACAACAAGATATAGGCTCCATGTAAATCCTATCTCCCCCCATTATCTCCTTACCCTCGAAAACATAGAGAACATAGAGCCAATAATGCCTTTCAACAAAGTGTTTTCATAAGATAATTCTAGATGCTTAAAAAGAAATGATGGAATAGTAAATGAGGCAATGAATTAACGTGCATGAGATATCAATTTCCTGAAGTACCTTCACAATCTCCAATCATTGCCAACTTTTTCCATGCTCAGAAATGATATTCATAAATTCACTATCATTATCACATATCCGACTCACCTTAACGCAAGTGATAAAAAATGCTAAAATGGCATTAGTCGGAAACGTACAATAGTTCATAATAGCCCCATACTTTGAAGTCCACATCATCTTCTTCCTGAATAACTGACTAGCCAAGATGGCACTTTCACTGTGATGAGTCATCCTTGACAGGTCATCTCCTTTTTAATTAGTTCGCTTATGTTAACGGGAATATTGTTATATTGGCACCAACAACGTCAATTTATAAATTGTTGACTTAAATATAACACCTTTTAATAATAGGGATTTGATTTGAAATATAATAATACTTAAATATAACACATCCTAATAATAGGGATTTGACTTGAAATATAATAATACTTAAATATAACACATCCTAATAATAGGAATTTGATTTTTCTATAAAAAATACTTAAAAAATAAAACACATCTATAAAACTATTCTTCCCTATTAAATAGGGAGTTGACATCACACCTTCAAAATAGTTAAAACAATAATTTATTAAAGGACAATTTTAAAGATAGTTAAACTTTATAATTAACATTATGCAACATCAAAATACTTAATATTTAGCTAAAAAAAAGTTTAATTATTTAAATTCTTAAATTAAAATTAAAATAAGTTATTATATGCAAGAATTAATTAAATCAAATTCAAAAGAATAAGATTTTATAGTTTCATAATATATATTTTGGTTTTACAAATAAGAATACTTTCTAAACTCTAACAAAATTTCTAATTCTTATATGGTAATACAAAAGGTAGATTTTTATGTTACTAAAACTTACCATTCCTATTTCCTATCAAGGTTAAAATAAAATTATTTAAGCATAAAGAGGTTTATTTATTCACTTCTATTCATTATGAAGGCTATTCATTTATTCATATAAAAGTATCCACACAAACCAGAATAAATTTGATAAAATGAAAAGAATTTATGTGAGAGCTTGGCTAAGCCAGGCCATACGGCTGCCATGGACAAGAAGAGGATTTCTGAAGAATTTAATTCAGGTAAAATTTCATTGTTTTACATACTAAAATTTATTGTTTCAAATGCATAAACTATAGACCAAACTTCATTTGTAATATTTTTGGTTTCAGGCAATGAAAGTTTCATAAATTTTTAAGTGTAAAAGCTAATAAAATCTAAAATCTCCTATACCTTAGTCTGATATAACAATTGGGCTATAGACACTAAGTTTTAAATGCTATTTTAGGCATGATTCTATGCATATGGAGGTTGTACAAATAGGTAGGCTGGAGGAATAGAAAGTATGAAAGTTTTGTTAGAACAAAATTTATCTCTATTAGCATTATTATAGTAAGTCATCAAATGGCATGAGATTTCAGAAAAATAAATTTGTTTGATTGATTATACATATTAATGGCTCGAAAGAAAGAAATAGGTTTACCTGGCAATAAATTTTGATCTCTTCAGGCAAGGGCAACACTATAGAAGTCAAGATTTCTTTTGATAAAAGAAATTGACATAGACATAGGAATGCAACAAAAGAGAAGGATATAATTTCTTCCAGTAGCAAAAGATTTCATTTAGCTAAGGTGTCTATTGGTTATATGAAAATATGATGATAGTGTAATAGCAAGATAGGTGGGTGTGAAGAAAGATAAATAGGTGTGAAGATTTGAGGATCAACAATATTTAAAATTGCTACAATTGCAAGATATACATGGCTACATTGTTGAAGAGAACATCCAAGCAAATGCAAACAACAGGATTAAATATAATGGGGTTTATAGAAAAGAGAGAATAGATTACAAAGCTTTTACATATGATTGCTGATGGAAACTAAATTTCGAAGGGTTTTCTATTGTTTGGAATGATTCACAGAGACCAACCTACTACCAAAATTTATCAAATCAAAAAGTGCTCAAACACATACAAGATTTTTCTTTGTATACAAAGAAGAAGAAGAAATTTTGTTTAAAACATACCTAGAAATTCTTCAGACTTCTCTTTCTCCCTTCCTCTCTTCCTCCGCTAATTCCTCTTCTTTTTCCCCAAATTTTTGTGCATATTTTCCAAGAACTCTCCCCTCAAAATAATCTTCCCAAAACCAAAAATAGACTAGGATAATAAATTCCTAAATCCTCCAATCTTCTGTTACTAACATCCACTATCCAAAATTTTAAATGCATTTCTACCACCACTATCTGGAATATTTTCAAATCTTGAAAATTATTTCTGGCAGACACTTCGTAAAAACAATTAATGACAATATCAAAATAATATCTTCCAACCCAAAATTTAATCAATTACTAAAGTATTAAATATTAATAATTGATTCAATAACTTTATTATAATAATTATTATTAACTATAAATATCACTAACAGGAATAATTTTTAAATTTCCGACAACCCACTCCAACAATAAATTAATGGAAAAATAAAATAAAATCTCACATGTTAGATAAACTCAATAAAGTACTAAATATTAACAATATTATTATTATTGCTATCTTTCAAAGCTATTAATTTAATTTAATATAAAAATTAACTAATTAATATTCTCAATTTTCTACATTAATTAAATAACTAATATTGATGTATATATATAAACTTATTATTATTACTATAACAATTAATAAATCTCTAACAAATACACATTGACTATATAACCAAAATGATCAAACATCAACACGTCTATACACATAGATCACTTATTCTATAAAATGATCCAAACGACTATAATCAACAACTTAATACCTTGGTCACTAAGTTCAATAAAATAAACCTTAAACTACATTAAACAAATAATAACAACCACATACCAAAGGATGACAAACACCCAAGGACAAGTACCAACTAAGCGACAACTACACCCGTGACTGGAAATACATGGATGACAACAAACTGAAGACATTGGCTGACAGAGGGAACCCCATGTTATCTCCCATCCACATTATCCATTAGTGTAAAGGCATGCTTAGACTTGCTAATTTAGGTGGAGTCAGTGCCTGGTACCTACAACCTACATCAAACCAAGGGGTTGTGTACAAACACACACACACACATAAATATATATAAGAAAACACACTGTGACAAGGAATCACAACATAGTAGGGTGCTCATAATGAGTAATACTACACCGTCCCTTCACCAAAAGCATCACAAATAACATATTAAACAAGTTTATTAGTAACTAAACAACCAGATAGCACATAGTTAGTTAGTCACATAACTCATGTAGTAAAACAAATCTACATAATCAATTAATCCATGAATGATCACAACATAAGTATAATGTACTAATCATAAAGTATCAATAGTGTCATCATAGTAAACATCAATGAGTGTCATCAACTACATCAAAATAGTAAACCTTCCATCAACATGTCTAACATATCCTAAGTATTTCGAGTATCTTACCTCTTCATCTTCATGCTTCTTAGCTCGACCACCTGCTCATCCAAGGTGAGAATGGAGGGCAATATAGTGTTGGTTGTATGTGGTTTGGAGGTGGTGAATTAAATTTTTTCACAAATTTTGGGCTTTGGATGTGATGTCTTTGGACTTTGGAGATTAAATGATGTACTTGAAGTGTTCTCACATTTCAATGCTTTGCTTTTTCAAATGTTTGGGTTATGTCAATGATAGATTTCATTGGCAAGTGATACAAATATTCCAAACAAAAACACACCATGTCCAAGGGTTCAACGTGATGTTTAAGCATAATGTGTATGTTCAAGAAGCCCCTCAAGGCCCAAATTTCCACAGGTATTACACAATCAAAAACACTTGAAGACAGTTTCTACCTAAGGTTAAGGTTGATGGTGACTTACCAAGCCCACAACTTGGAATTTCTGATGCAAATGTCAATCACGCTAACAAAGAGGCGTATTACATTATATTGTCTTCTTGAGAGAGGATGGGTAGGGGCCTCATGCACTGGAAGGATGATGCAATCACCCTCTTCCTAGAAAGCTATGTGTAGCTTATACTATGCCAAGGATTTCCATCTCATCTCAAGGAAGCAATATGGTGAGAATTTTGGGGGCAAAACCAACGACACCCTTGTCTTGAAACAAATCGCCAAAGGCTAAAAAGAGTAGGCCTCTAACTTAAGGTGTCTAGTAAGTGCATTCATTAAGGTGGCCATACATACAGTGATTTGCTTTGATTAGGAGGCCTCCCCCAAACTGCAGAGGTTACGCTCTATAGGTTTTCACACACCACAAAGGGTATTGGGGGAGACATTCGTCGGTATGACATAACAACACTCATTTCTTGTGACTTTCATCACAAACACATTATTTTATATAGTGGCTTGAATGATCTTTACTTTATCCTATTGCTGCTTGGTTCATTCCCACCTTACGAAGCGGGGTGGTAGGCCCTCTAAAGGTTCAACAAAAGTAACACAAGTACAAAAATACTTTTGATCCCCAAGTTGATATGAAGATACGAGGGGATAGCATATGTATTTTTAGGCTTGGGTCACACTAGAGAAAGGTCTATTTTTTAGTTCTTAAATTATGATGGGGGTAATTCATGCAAGTGTTGTGAGATGTTTTTGATTCCCAAGATCACCAATGGTGCGAGGGAAGAGCAGACACTTTCACAATACAAACACAATCACAAGACACTTCACACAAAATTATTCATTTTCATTCTTAGATGAGTGAGAATACAAATTTTTGGTTCTTTTTAACCTAATGAGTCAGTATGTAAGTTGTTGTTCTTTTTAAACCTTATGCGTGAAGAATGCAAGTTGTTGTTCTTTTTAAACCTTATGCGTGATGAATGCAAGTTGTTGTTCTTTTTACACATGCCTGAAGAATGCAAGTTGCGCTCTTTATAAACCTTATGTGTGAAGAATGCAAGTTGTGTTCTTTTTAAACATTATTCATGAAGAATGTAAGTTGTGTTCTTTTTAAACATTATTCATGAAGAATGCAAGTTGTGTTCTTTTTAAACCTTATGAGTTATGTCTAAGATTGAATAAGAAAATTCACACAAAATGAATCAAAATAACATGTTTCAACTTAGCAAATCCATGCAAGAAATGTGTTAATAGTTTGATATGAGCTCCTTGATAGTCGAATGAGGTTGAAAAACTAAAAGATAGTCAAAAAACTTAATTCAAAACTAGGCGCCAATTTGTGGGACTGGGCACTGATGCAGAGGGATAGGCACTGATCTAGGATAGACAACACTTCCCCCTTATAAAATTGATTTTTCCTACAAAATAGAGATCTAAGGTGGCCAAAAAGTTAGTAAAACATCATTTAGAACATCATGCAAGCATAAAATGTTGAATTTGACCTAAAACCCATTAGAAATTAGTGATTTTATTTTGTTTGTAGATGGGCGCTGATCTACTAGGCTGGGTAGTGATGTACCACATAGGCACTGATGTGTCTAATAGGTGTTGATTTAGAAGTTTAGGCACTGATCAGACTTGTCACAAGAAAAACACCACAAAACATGTAAATTTTGTTAGGGTTAAGGTGGTGGAGTCCTACTAGGTGTGCTAAAATGTCTGCCTATGGAAATGAGACCTAAAATGGATGCAAATTATACCTAAAATGCACCCAATCTCAAGTCCAAGGGACCTCAAGATTGAGGTAAACTATTAATGCACTAATTGTCTAAATTGCACCCTATTTAAGCACATAAGTAGTGATTTACTCTAAGATATGATATGCTATGACTAAACTAGTTTCAATTGCACTAGGAGCTATAGATGTGAGCACTCAAATTGGCATAGTAACTTTGCATTTAAAATGACTTGTCCCAAATGAGAGGTGGAGGCCTCAATGTATAGATTTTTAGGGATTAGATTGGAGGGCTAGTATCAATTTGAAGGATCAATAGTGGAGATTGCTTGAGGATCCTCAAGCAAGGAAAATGGGACAAATGACATGATTGGATTGGATGAGAAAGTTGTCCTAAGATTCAAGGGATGATCAATGGATGAAAATACAAGTTTGAATGGATGGATAGCTAGGATTGAGGAGGTGTAAGACATGTAAGGACTCATTTATGAAAATGTAAAGCTTGGATTTTGTGGGAAATTTTAAATTCCATGGAGAGGACAAGTGGAATTTAAAATTAAAGGAATAGTGCTCAAATAGTGCCACATGAAATTTTAAATTAAAATGAATAGTGACACATGGAGTGGGGTCGAAGAAATAGGACAAATGTACCCATTTTAGAAGATTTGCCCATGCTTCCAAAGTACCACTTATCATATACAAACATGTACATTGGATGAGAAATGGACTTCTAGAAACATGGGGGTTTGAAATGATGAACTAATTAAAATTAATTCATGTGCAAATGGATTAGAAGAAAATAATAATGATTAAAAAAAGTAATCAAAAGTGAACAAACTATAGAATTAAATAAATATGATAAAAAAAATTTTGGCGATGAACTATAGTAAAAAATATTTAATTTTGAAACTATAGTAGAAGAATTGATTTTTATGATGGGATAAAGGTGTGGAATGAATTAATTAAATAATCAAAATTTATTTAATTAATAACCCAATTGGTCAAAGTGATGCAGGTGGATTAGCGTTGAATGCATGAGTGAATGAAGTTGTTGTGACCATTTCAGGTGTCTACACATGGTATGAGGTATGAAAAGGAATCACAATGCATGAGGAAATTATGGAGTTTTGAGTAAGATATCTCCCACAACACATGTAGAAATGAGTCATTGTAAAAGTTGGGTGTGAAATGGAATCATGATACATATAATCCAATAATAAAGTTGTGACCAAGTTGACACACATTACTCAAACACGCATGAGACCATGTAAGATTGAGATGATATGTAATTATGATGCACACAATCATGAAACCATATATATACTAAGATAGATCTAGAGATTGGAAATCTCATAGAGAGGAAGTGTGTGAGAGAGAAGGGGGGAGGGAGATGGAGACAAAGAGAGAAAAAAGGAAATAGAAAATGAGAGAGGAAGAGAGGGAGAGAGAAACATATGTAGAGAGATATTATTGCTTCCTATGAAATTATTATAGGGTTTCAACCTATTATTAGATCAAAACCTCCAATTAAATTAATCATTTCATCAAGTATTTCTTTTGTCAGACCCTGCATATCTTCCACCTTAATCAATTTACCCTTAAGATGTTATGTGGAGAGAGAGAGCAATAGAGAAGAGGAGAGAGATAGGGATAGAGAAATAGAGAGAGGGAGGGAGGGAGAAGTGACAAAGAGATCAGAGAGAATGATAGAGAGAGGAAGGGAGAAGAAGGAAGAGGAAGAGAGATACAAAAGTGATAAAGAGAAGTAAAGTAGGCCAGAGTGAGATATAGAAGATAGAAGAAGAGAGAGAGGTACAAAGAGAAAGAGAGAGATAGGGGGAGGGAGAGATAGAGAAAAAAAGAAAGAGAGAAAGGGATAGAGAAAATTAGAGAGGTAGGGTGAGAAATCTTGGAGAGAGGAGAGAGAGAAATAGAGGGAGAGATAAATCTTATAGGGAGGAAGTGTGTTATGGGGAAATAGAGATAGAGAAAGACAAAAATAAATAGATGCTAGAGAGGGAGTCAAAGATATATATAGAGACCTAGGGAGATAAATAGGGAGAGAGACATAGAGTGATAGAGAAAAAAAAAGAGGTAGAGAGACAAAGAGAGGAAGAGATAGAGAAAAAAAGAGAAATAGACTACCTTTTAATATCAAGTAGAAAACATGGCTACATGCACAACTTTCCTATGAATAATTATATCCAAATCTTATCTTTACCACCTATCACAATTGAAGAGACATAGTAGAAAAGAAAGATAGAGATATTATATATAAATGGAAAGACACAGAAAAATAAGAGAGAGAAAGAAATAGATGGTTATAGGGATAGAGAGGGAGAGAGAGGTATGGAGATAGAGATGGATAGACAGATGATGTGAGAGAATGAGAGGGAGGGAAAAAGACCCAGACAATAGAGATAGTGTGATAGAGGAAGAGAGAATAATAGAGGGAAAGAGAGGAAGAGAGGAAGAGAGATATATAAGAGAAAGAGATAAATAGAGATAGAGACAGGGAGCTTCGACGGAGACAAGGAGAAATAGAGAAAGAGGAAGATAGAGAAACATAGAGATATAGAAAGAGATAGAGAGAATGAGACAAAGAAATATATAGAGGTATAGTGATACACAAATATAGATGGAGAGAGGGGGAGAGATAGAGAGAAGGAGACAAATACATATAGAGAGAGGTAGAGTGATATAGAGATAAACGGGGAGAGAGGGAGAGATAAAGCTATAAAGAGTGGGATATTAGTAGAGAGAGGAATAGAGAAAGAGAGATAGAGATAAGAGATAAAGGGGGAGAGAGAGGGGTTGAAGAGTGAAATAGAGATAGAGGAAGAGAGAAGGGGAGAGCGAAGGAGAAAGAGATAGGATAAAAAGAGAGAGGTGGAGAGGGAGACAAAGATAAATAGAGAGATAGAGAAGGAGATAGATATATAGTACATTTAACTATGAATACCTTCACCAGTGACATCATTTTTAACTCCAACACATATAAAGGAAACCTTAAGACATTATCCACACTAGAAAATGTAAGCTAGGGTAAAACATTCAAACCCATGAAAACTATCTCATGCATGCCCTAACTCCCCAGTGGAGTAAAAATAACTTAGGAAACAAGTATGCAAACAAAAGAACTAAAACCATAAGTTACTTGTGTCCTCCCTCCATTATTTCTCTTTGACCTTGCTTTATTTTATTCTCAGATTTACAGACCTCCAATATCAATGAGAAGCTCAATAGTGACTAGCAAAATTAGAGAGATAGTGCTCAAGCTCAACCAGTGGGAAGTGTCAAATTGACATGTGAGAAGTGATTTTATAGAAGACAAATTTTGAATGGAGGGATAAGATTTGATGTTGACTTTGGAAGGAAATGAATGGTGAGCATTCATTAGAGTTTCCCTCTCACAAAAGGACAAGATAGAATTTTAAATTTGAAAATATGATGAGCGTACCCACAAGAAGTTGGGTCCACCTAGAGGGGAAGTCACAGGCAAAAAAATAGGCACCCTAATTCTAATCTAACATAAAAAAAATAGGCACCCTAATTCTAAATTTCAATGTAACCTTAAACATAGGTACTCTAATTCTAAACCTAACCTTAACCTATTTATTATCATAATTCTAACCCTAAGTCTAACCCAAACACTAACCCTTACCCTAATTTTAACCCCTAACTCTTTTTTTGTTTATTTGGTAAGTGCTGCTAGAGGGAGCAGCTCCCTTATATTAAATTTGAAGCAAAGTCAAAAATTGGTGCATGCCCTTGCCACAAGGGGTGCAATTATGATGGAAAATAAAAGACCACTATTGTAACCTAATGAGTGTGCCTTTAACACGCATCTAGATTCTCTCCTTTCTTAGAGGATCTTAAAGTCATTAGATGCTTTTGATTTGATGAAGGAGTTTTTTTCCTCTTCATTGTTGTCCATCCTTATTCTATTTTAGGGGGTTGCAAACTAAAGCTATTTTCTGCACTCATACTTTCACTTTTATTGCTGGTTGTTGGAGTGACTAATGATATCTCAAGGTTCTTGTGCCAAGAGGTAGATCTCTCTAAGGGGGGTGGGAAGGTCTCCTTGGAGGCATGGTTTGGCACTTTATTAGTCATTATATCTTGATAATGATCTTGATCAATAATCGAGGAGGAGGAGCTCATAATCGAAACCATTTCTTAAAGAGTTGGAGAAGTAGCAACGTCCTTCGCATCGGGAAGAGAGATAACATAATGGCATGATTCCACCCCAACCCACCATGAGTATTTCTAGATAGGGGCTGCATTGTTCTTTTCAACTCACCTTCCACATTGTGTGGTAGCATGTTCAGTAACAAAACATATCCGACACCTGAAGGAAATTCTTTCATAATCTATTGGTTGACACTAGCACCTGTTGCAAACTTTAAGGAAGATCTCAGTTGGGAGATCCTTTGAGACATCCATTTTGATGCAAAGACGAGCAAATATCAAATTTTCATAATTAATTATTTCTTTTGAAATGCCTCAGAATTGTCCCAAGCCATTTCCAATTGCCTTCAAACAATCAATTTCCCAAAACTGTAGGGGAAGGTAGGGTAGGCGTACCCATAGAAATGTTGTAGAAAATGTCTCTCTTCGCAGATCAAATGAAGGGAACCACGGTTTCGTGCATAAGAAGTCACCATGGAAGGTCCACATCCCTGTGTTGAGTATCATTTCTTTGTCTTCCATAGATTCAAATTCCAAAATGAAGAAACCTCTTGCACAAGGGTAAATACTAATTTCTTCTTCCAGATATTCTTTCCAATTCAAGCTTATCTAGGAATGGAGATCATAGAGCTTTGGCCATACCTTCATAAATCTGCAGATAAGGGCATGGGCTTGTAGATATTCCTCTCTATCACCAGTAAAATTGTCCAAACAAATCTCAGGACCGAGTCTTGAATGATGGATAGAAAAGGGGGGGTTTTGTGTTACACCACCATGAGGAGAGAGTTGCTCCAATATCAATGGATTAGATCGCCTAGTAACTATGTGAATATTGGACGAACTGATGGTAACACTGCTCAGAGCTTTTTTAAAATTTAAGGCTATGTCTGAGGGTTAATTTTCACTAGAGAGAGGGTTTGGGGAAGTTTTGCTAGCCACCACACCTGAAACAAAGCCACAAACCAATGCCCTTCTACTATGTTCTAAATTCCAGAGAGGGGAAGAGTGCTTTCTCTCAAATTGGCGGGAGCATCCAAGTGAGGGTGCCAGAGACTTTTGTCCATCCGAAGCACCAAAACGAGTAGGGTTCAAAGGAACAAGAGAAGACATTGCAGATTTTTATTTTTAACCCCTAACTCTTATCATAAATATAATATATAATATATAATATAATAAGAATTAGAATTTTTGTATAATATAATATATAATTTTAATTATTATATATTTAATTATAATTTTTATATATTATATAACGTTATA
This sequence comes from Cunninghamia lanceolata, assembly GCA_027924645.1. Lineage (NCBI taxonomy): Eukaryota > Viridiplantae > Streptophyta > Pinopsida > Cupressales > Cupressaceae > Cunninghamia > Cunninghamia lanceolata. The sequence continues at coordinate 6,775,149 of BSBN01000221.1, forward strand.
TTGTATAATTATTATATAAAACATTATGATAATAAATCTAACCTATATTATAATATTATATTATATAATTATAATAATCTTTAGATATATAATATAGTTAGAATTAGGCTTGCTAGTCCCATGCTACTAGTATACCTATATTTAAAAACTAAAATTTTTTTTGGAGAAATTGCTTTGAGGAGGATTTTTTTAATAGAAGGAGATAAAGGAACAAAATATTTTTGTAATTTGTTGAAAGCTAGAAACTCCAGAGAGGATATTGGACCTATAGTATAAGATAGTGTGTGTTATAAAAGCAATGAGGAAATGAAGGAAGTGTTAAGATCCTTTTATCAAAAACTTTTTGCAGTTGAAGACGGAACCAAGGAATGTAGAGAGGCACAAAGTTTTTGCAGAGCTATTTGCACAAAAAAGTCATAGATGAAATGTGTATCAAGTTTAGAAAAGAAATTACTAAGGAAGAAATTATCAAACCGATAAGGACAATAGAAAATGGTAAGTCACTCAGCATTGATGGTATTGAAATGGAATTTTATCAATGTAATGAAGAATGAATAGTTGATGACTTGTTGGAATTATATAAAGAGGCTATCTCTAAAGGAACTTTGGGGGAAGAAATTAATAAAGGAGTGATAAAACATAAAAAAATAGGAGACAAGACAAGCATTAGAAAGTGGAGACCTATTACTCTGTTGAATGTATCCTCTAAAATTATTGCTAAAATTTTTGCTATGAGACTTATTGATATCCTACCAGTCATTATCAGTCCCACATAGACATGCTTTATTAAAGGGAGACTCATCTTGGAGAATTTGAATACAAGTTGGTAAGCCCTAGATTGGGCAAAAAAGAGGGCAAAATGCAGGTATCGTATAATTAGTTTTTGAAAAGGGATATGATAGAATTGAGTGGTCCTTTGTATTTATGATGCTAGAATCTTTAGACTTTCTTGAGGAATATTGTAATATGGTTAAAATGTTATTCATGAATTCCATTATACAAATTGACATTACTAGATCACTATCTAACCCCTTCAAATTGGAAGGGTCTATAAGGCAAGGTTTCCATCTAGCTCTGCATTATAATTTGTCATTGCTTATGAAGTAATTTTTTATATCTTGATAACAAAATTGATAGAGAAGGAGATAAAAGGAATAACACTTCCTACCGTTGAATCACTACCACATATACAGTTTGCTAATGACACAAATTTTTTTCCCATTCTAGAAGAGGATAATCTATTAAACTTTGTGAAAAGACTAATGATTTTCTATAAAGCTATAAGAGATAAAGTGTCTCAATCAAAAAAATTTCTATTAAGCTAGAATGATAGTCCTCCTTTGTGGTTGGATGTTGTTCACTAGCAATGGGAGAACTCAAACAAATTGGTGAGATTTCTTGGAATCCCATTTTCTGTTAATACCTCCTTGAAGGAAATGTGCGACTAGATCTGTATGAAAATCAATAAGAAGCTTAATATGTGGGACAAGAAATATCTATATATGGCTAGAAGTCTACAACTGTGTCAAAAAATTCTTTTAGCTTATTCCATTTACTATGCGTCTTCTTGGTTGTTTGCAAGTTAACAACTCAATATCATCCAAAAGAGAATTAGATATTTTCTATGGTCTGATGGTACGGGTAATAAAAAAAGACATGATGTAGTATGGGAATGGTGATGCATGAATAAAAATATTTGTTGACTAGGGTTAAAAGATCTAAAAATCCAAGATGCTATGCTAGTGGCAAAATGGATTGTTAGAGCCTTTGAAGGTTCTGAGCCTTGAAAATTTTTAGTTGTTAACAATTTGAGAAAAGAAGTACCAATAAAGGGAAAGAGTGGTCAGGCCTAGGTCTTCATGACATTGTTTTAGGAGACTTTAGAATCAAGCCCTTGGGGTATGCTATGTTTGCCTCAATATGGAAAGCCTGTGAATCCACTAAACCTTTCAATTGGAGTAGAGGGGCCTTTGACTGTAGTAAGAAGATGATATATAATTACAGAAACACCTAGTGGAATCTAAAATACAATGGCAAGGCATTAGCCTTCTTGCAGGGTTGCTCATCTAAAAGATGGCGTAAATTGGGAATTGCTTCATTTGAAAATATTATAAATAACAATTCTTTAAAAAGTTCGCATCAATTCAAGACAGAATATGGTATTTTAGATTCACAAAAAAGGACCTATGTAGTACTGAACAAATCTATCAAGAGCTATATACAATAGAGCCTAATTTTCAAAAGAGATAATTGGAAGGAAATTAGATGGAATGATGGTACAAATTTTGGAAAGAATGATTCCAAAGAAGTTATATAATTTGATGACTTAAAATCATGTAGATTTTATACACATTGATTATGTATGGAATGTCAAATTAGATTCCAATGAGTTATCAAAATTAATGTATGCTATTTGGTCTAATGTCAATGAACCAAAAAAAATGATGCTTTAGGTGGTTATTGTTATTAGAAAGGCTAGAAATAGGGTCAATACAAACTTGTATCTTTACCATAAAATTCTAAAAAATTGTGAACATGTTTTTTTATTATGTGTTTGTAAAACAAATATGGAGTGTTTTCTTAAGGTCTTTAAAAGGAGTGTTGTGTGGGTTATGTGTTACCAAAACTAATATTATATGTGGATATGTTAGTAATACTGAACATAATGTTAATTTGTTTTGGATTTTGTCTACTACTAAGGTTTTGTGGTATTTGTGAAGGGAAAGGAATAAAAGTGTACCATGGAAGGGGAAAAATGCTTATTGGGTCCTTTTTGAGACTCACAACTTGGTTGATTTGTGTATAGGCTACAGCAACATTGATAATCCGCACTAAAAGATTCATGAAGGTTTTGGATGAAGGAGCAGAAATAGTCTACAGTGCGGATATCTAGATAGTAGAATTTTGGCCTCATGATTACAGAATAGTGGATTGAAGCTTCCCTAAGGAATATATGAAAGAACATAACAGGCACAATAAACAAAACTTAAATGAAGATAAAATAGAAGATGAGATGGCAGCAATGGAATATGTATGCCAAAACATTGACATTGAAAGCAATTTACTTAGAGTCTCACCAAAAATTGAAACTTTCAAAGAATGGGACTCGTTTGTTAAAAGTGATAACAAGAACCAAGCTAACCAAGTGATAGGGATGAACCAAACTCAAAATAATGCTGCAAAACTGTAACAAATGTGGACAGCACAAGATAATTTGAACAGAGAATCATAGTTGGATGCCACTAAATTAAAAGATTAGAAAAATAAGGATTAAAATAGTCTACTGTAAAATTTATAAATAGGTATATTCTATAAGATGTATTTTTGGTGAATGAATGGCTCCCTTAGCAACCCAATGTATTCTCTCTTTTTAGTATATATATATATATATATATATATATATATATATATATATATATATATATATATATATATATATATATATGGGTGTGTGTGTGTTAAAAAAATTGTAAGCCTAATTTTAACCCCTAACTCTCATCCTAAATATAATATATAATATAATTACTATTACAATTATTATATATTTAATTATAATTTAAATATATTATCTAATATTATATTATAATTATTATATAAAATATTATGATAATATATCTAGCATATATTATAAGATTAGAATATATAATTATACTAAGTCTTAAGATATATAATATAGTTAAAATGCCTATATTTAAAAACTATGTCTAAAGTAAGCTGATATATATATCCTTCTATACGTGTCTATTTTAAAATTACTAATCCTAACATGTCTAATCTTACATCACCTAAAACTCAATACTTTTGTGCTTATCATAAATTATATGGACATTCTATAGATAAATGTCTTGTATTCAAGCATAATATCAAGACCTCATACATAAAAGTGGGGATGAACATGAAGATTACACATTGAAATAAAAGAATTACCTAATGTGACACAAATTAATTATCTACAAGAGACATATGAAATAAAAACAAGAAGAAAATAATACAATTTTGAAATATATTAACTTGACAAAACCTATATAATGGTCCTTTTAAACATGGAGAATACATTTTTTAAAAATTTGAATATGACATAATAGATTTACAACATTTATTGTAGTTTTAAATTTCGAGACAACTTTTTAAAAGCTCAAAATTTCAATGTTATGAATTAATAGATTTACAATATTTTATTTATTTTTAGGTATTTAAAAATATATCTTTTATTTTTAGTTTAATAAAAATCTTTATTTATAATTTTAAAATTGAGAATAGGAAATATGAGATTTGAAATGTATTAACATATTAAAAATAAATCAATTCTATCTCTAAAAATCTAACCATTACATAAATTCTATCACCATAGTTTTGTTATCCATTATTTTCTCAGTTTTCTTATTGACTGACCAGGAATGAGGCTGGGATTGAATGACACCATCATCCGGCGAACCCTCTGTTTAACATTTTTAATTGGAGCAATGTATTGCCAAAACAATAGGCAAACACCTTTCGACGACCTTCACTACCATACACACTGCCGATGTCACCATTCTGCATCAACATATTGAGGGAGAGTCTCGAGGCATTCTTGTAAACTCTTTCCATTTCCAAACCAACTTATCTTGGTCGTCCTGAAACAACTCCCAGATAACAATACCCATCTCGAGATCACGTCGGTGTATAGACACGCTGACCACATAGAATTCATTAACAGGGTGTTCGTACGGAATGGTTACTAGCACATTGTCTGACGGATCCTTAAATGTCACTACCACAAGAACGAACGACCCATATGCAACTGTAGATATAACATTCACATTCTCATCTTCAACCAGTTCGGGGATTAATGGAGCTACTCTAACAGGCTTAACAAAATCATCTTGGATATTGTAAATGGACCTATTCTAATAGGCTTAATAAAATCATCTTGGATATTGTAACCAGCAATAGTAATAGGCGAATAAGACGTATCGAAAATAACGCCATTGCACTCAACCATTTCCTTACCTAATTCCTCCCTTTCTCCCGCAATCTGAAATTTAATCCTCCATGAATCTTGAAAATAATGGTAGATCTGGAAGGAGGAAGTTTTATAGATCGAGCGCACTACCAAATAGGGCTCTCCATTTCCTCCTTGTACGATATGGCCATACTTGTCACACACATCAATTTCTATATCTGCATAAATTCTCATAAGCGGGTTGCAAGCACACAATGAGTAACCCCTTTGAATAAGCACTAACCCCTGCACTGCACTTGATAACTCGTGATAGTCCTTGTAATAGTCCGTGAGAGAATTTGGTAGAAAAGAGAGAGATAGTCCTCCATATTTGTGTGGAAAAGCAGTAAGCCATGACACTTTTCTTGACCTCTGGTGGCCAATGAAGACAGAAAACTGTGCGAGGACAAAATAGAATTCCAATCCTTGCAAACCATGCGAGAGCTGGAGATTGATTGTAGTGAAAGCTTTTCAAATATCAGTTCCTACATAGCTTGAGATATACCATGCTGCTCTCCATCTCCTTCAATTGCTGCAATAAATTCTCACTCCATTCCTTTTAGATCTAATGTCTTGTATTCTTACAACCCTAGATTAAGTATGCTTTTTCATTTTATCACGCTCTCCCATTCACTCCCTTTTATAGATGTTTGACATGGAGTTCTTTGCTAAATCAACGCATGGTTATTATGGCACCCATTGGGTTAAGAACGGCCGAACTTGAGAAAATATAAATTGAAATAAATGATGGCACCGAGTTTCAGATACAAACTCAAACCTGTTACATAAACTAACTTAGAGTGAATTCAGAAATAGTGACAGGAAACACAAGAACAATTCCTCATAATGACAGGAGATTATGCAAACTATTTTCTTGGCTTTACAATTCTAATTCCTCACGAAATCTATTTTCAACAGCAAAATTAGTACCCAGAAAGAGATATATTTTAACCATTATATTTCTGGCTAAAAAGACCTCATTACATATTCAATATCCAGCCATATATTCGGCCTCCCGTACTTTAAATCCAAAATGACTATAACTAATTAGATTTCTGTCAAAAGTGACTCTCTGGGAGCTGTCGACCTTCTCTTCTAACAATACTGCCTCAGTTTCCAGACCATCGGGCAGCTCATACAAAGGAATTGAATAATTCCTAAGAACTATTTAATGACTCCCGACGACCTCATTTCCTAATCACCATCCACGCCGATTCACCATCTATCTCTTTACCTTGCATTTCTCCAGCACTATCAAATTCCTCTTTAATCAACCTCCTTAGTCGCTCTACTTTAATCACTCAGATACTATGGCCAATCTGAATGGCCTCCTTTAGCATATACGTAGCCTGTTCTCTTCTCTGGATCGGCCCCTGATACAATACTCAAACTTCCCTTCTTTCTAATCTCTCCCCACCTACCAGATGGTCGCCTTATCATATATATAGCTCGCTCCACTATTTCTATCGCTGCAATAATGAAACCATTATCAAAGATAATGCACTCAACGGCTGCAAAGAAATTCAACCAACGCTGCCCTGTTGTAACCGTCGCTAAGAAGGAAGAATTGAAAATGAAATGACCATTGGACAGAGTAATAACCACCGCCCAAAATAGCAAAGATACAGCTAGAAGAAATAGAAACCACGATGTCCATGACTTGCAGATGTTTAATAGAAATTCAATGTTGTTTCTAATCTTGTCAATTCACCAAAAGAGCATAAAGAATCTTTTTGCCAGCTGGTTCCTCTTTATTTTGCACAACTTGAGGTTTTTGTGGGATGCCACTGCATCAAGCTCCCTAGGCAGAAAAATTCATGAGCTCCTGCTCATGAGGTCCATGATTCCACTTTATTTTTCCTTGCTTTCCAATTTCTTAATTCTGCAGCTCCATACTTGCATTGTTGCCTTTAAAATTTTGCTGTCTGCATTTGTCAACTTCTTTCTCTCTGTACATACTTTCTCCATTGATTCTCTTTATTAATTCTAAATCTCCACCATTCTGACTCATCGTCATCTATTCGCATCATCTTAAATGAAAACAAAACCTCATCCTTACATTGTGTAAAAGAGATTGCCTCCGAAATCTTTATTTCGACAATGTTATCTGATAACAATAAGTCTTCTGCCTCTTCTACATCCTCTAGTTCTTTCATTGAACATTCTGTACTTCCTATCTCTACTGCATCTACCTTCACTACATCTGCACTCTCTTCTTCCAAATACTCTTCCAAACTGAACATTTCTTCTTCTCCTAGATTATCCTATGCGACCACAAATTTCTCCTCATCCTCACTATATTTGCCATCGTTAGAAATGAAAATAGGAACAAAATCTTTTCCATGATCAGGATGAGCACCATCTTTTCCTAGATTATCAAAACAATCAAAATATGAACTTACTAGATTCAGAAAATTAATATTTGAACTAGTTTCTGTCACTGGATAATCTTCTTCCTTACCAAATTGTTCACAGTCCTCATCAACATCCTTTGCTTTCTTGATGTCAACCTCTTCTACCCTTGATGTCATTTTTCTGTCACAAAAGTTAATGCAAACCACTCCTCTTTGTTGCACATCAACAATTGATTTCTTTTGGTAAGATGAGATTATATACCCATGATCTACTGATTTACCCTTTTTCTTTTGAACTTACACAATCAAAATGAACTTTTACCTTGTCATTGGTCTGTTGCCCCAATTTGCAAATATTCTTGGTTGTATGTCTTGCCAACTCCCTTTGTTCATAGGCTTTCTTCTTTTCTTGATCAGCCCTCTTTTCACCTTTAGGTACTGCTACTACAAACTATCTTTTATTATCTATTGCTACAATCTGCCTTCTTTTGCTCTTATTTCTAGCTCCATTGATGGGCTCTCTTCTTTCCCTTTCTTTCTCTGCCTCCAAAGGCTTGTCCTTATTCCTTTGCACACCTATATTCAAAACTTCAAACAAATCATCAAAAAATAAATCAAGAGACCATGATGTCTCCTCAGGTGCCTCCATCATGGACACCTTCTTCTCTTCTTTTCCTAGTGCTCCTTGCTGCACCTTCTCTTTCCTTCTTTTGTTACTTTTATCCAAGTCCTCCATAACGAGAACTTTCTTCTTCTCTCCTTGTCTGCTCCCTATAGTCATAACCTTATTGAGAAAATAAATCTTTTCTAAGATTTCTATTCTTCTCAAGATCTCTTCCAATCCATCTCGATACCTTCTTGTTTCTACAAGTCATCCCAATATAGGGTTATCACAGGTCTTCTTACACAAAAACTCATTTCTCTTATTACTGCAATCCACAGTCTCTATTCAATCTCCAAGTGCAAACTACCTCTCCTTCAATGCTCTGTTCACACACAACAACACACCTCTACACCTCACCTAGGGCTTCTCTCTTTCCTCTCTGCCCAATCTTTTGGTGCTTCTCCTTTCTATTACTGTGTTAATCAGCAACTCTCATATGCTCTCCTTCCCACACAACTTGGCTATGTTGCCTCCTTCAGTGTTCTACTTAGTACTCAGGACCTTCTGTGCTCTGATACCACTTGATGGCACTGAGTTTCAGATACAAACTTAAACCTGTTACATAAACTAACTCAGAGAGAATTCAAAAATAGTGGCAGGAAACACAAGAACAATTCCTCATAATTATAGGAGATTATATAAACTATTGTCTTGGCTTTATAATTCTAGTGCCTCACGAAATCAATTTTCAACAGAAAAATTAGAACCTAAAAAGAGATATGTTTTAATCATATCTATTCAAATGTAGAATGGAATAAGGAAAATGAATGAGTAGTGAAACCTAATGAGGTGACTAAACCACCATTATTCATTGAGAGGATTATATAAATCCAACTCAAGGTAAACAAATGATAATAAAGAACATAATAATTGTATAAACAAAGGCATAATAATTATATAAATCCTACTTAATGTGCTTTTTAATAAGGAAAATGAATGAGTAGTGAAACATAATGAAGTGACTAAACCACCATTATTCATTGAGAGGATTATATAAATCCAACTCAAGGTAAATAAATGATAATAAAGAACATAATAATTGTATAAACAAAGGCATGATCAAGATAAGAAGGAACACAAACTTTAGGTAGAGGACAAAGTTTTTGGTTACTTAGGAAAGAAAAGAGTATGAGGGAGATAAAGTAAACTTAAACCATTAAGATATGGACCCATCAAAATCATGGAAGTCATAGGTGAAAATACATTTAAATTAGATCTTTGTCCTTTCATAAAAATGCACTCAATTTTTAATTGTGATTACTTACAACTTTATGAGTCGTCCACGCTAGACAAGGAAGAAGAACATGTACTACTGTCCTTAGAAGATTTTGGTGTCAAAGAAATTTCCATGATCATAAAACATGTGCTTCTAGAATAGAAGACAAGGGAAACTAGGAATAAGAGTAGGTGATAAAGAGAATATTGGATACATTTTAAAACAAATCAAATAGATATTATCATTACATTTATCTCAAGGAAATTGTGGGATTTAGTCTTGAGGTGCCTATCTACCCTATGTAAAATATAATAAAGGTGCTTGAAGGATGATATCTATACATATTTTAGATAGATTTATTTATGATATATATGTGGACACCATATATTCATTATATATTGTAATGATGAAATTTGAATAACACCATATATTTATTTTTAACCTATTTTTTAGGGTGTTGTCCCTTGCACTATGCTTCCTACATACATGTTGCACACATTCATTCACCTTTATTTATTATCTTATCCATATAGTTAGACATTCCCATTTATTTTCCCTATTCATAGTTGAATTAGACCAATCTACACACATTCCTAGACACATATTCCCCAACTTCATTTAACAAATTTTGGTCATAAGTTAATATCCATAGTCACAAACTTGACCCCAATACCTAAGCTCAAACTTGTGTGTATTAAAAGTAGAATATATATTCTAAGGTATATACTTGTCTAATATAGTACCAAATGTTTAACGATATCAAATTAAAAGCTACATTAAATTGAGTGTACCTCTTCAATCATATCAACCAATTATTCACTATGTTATTCTCATGAAGATCAAATGGTCAAATTTGTATAACACACCACTTCCTATTTATTTACATGGTTTTATTTATTATCTTTTGAAAGTGCTAATGTTTCTATATATTAGAATAACTCTTACACCATAACTTCATTACCTTATGCCTAATATCTCTAATCTTACATCACATAAAACTCAATACTTTTGTATTTATCATCAAATATATGGGCATTCTATAGACAAATGTTTATTATTCAAACATATATCAAGACCTCATAGGTAAAAAGAGAGATGGTATGAATATTACATGTTGAAATAAAATAATCCCCTAATGTGAAACATATTAATTTTCTACAAGAAACATTAAATAAAAACAAGAAAAAATAAAACACAAATTCAAGACCTCATAAATAAAAGAGAGATGAACATAAATATGATCCATTATGATAAATTAACTACATAATGTGCAACAAACTAAATATCTATTAGAGACACTTATACGTAAAAACATGTTTCACCCACTTGAGGATATTGCCTTTAGTTTTCAATGCCCTTTATCGAGATGCTCTATTCACCTTCACCTTTTTTCTTGACTTCATGTCATCTTTATTTCAACCTTCCTTTATTAGCAAAACACTTCCTATGATTGTTTGTATCCTCTATTACACATTATCCATACTATTTTGAAAATACTAAACTCAACAAATAACTATATAGTGGTAGTTTTCAATATGGAGTTAACTTTTTATATCCATACTATTTTGAAAATATTAAACTCAACAAATAACTATATAGTGGTAGTTTTGAATATGGAGATAATTTTTTATATCCATACTATTTTGAAAATATTAAACTCAATTGTGAATTAGTAGATTTAAAATACTTATATTTTTATTTTTAAGTATTTGATATATATCCTTTTTTTTAATTGAATAATAATCTTATTGTTGAAAAATAAAATAACTGGTGAAGTAAAAACTAAAGTAATTTTTATAATTTATTTTTTCAAAATTAAAAAAATATGTTTTTATGATATATTGTATTACTATTGAAAAATGAAACTGGCATACATATCTTTAACAAGATTTATGTAAAAGACATTGAGAGATATCATTTTAGAGGGGCCTATTTCACTTAAATTGCATATTCCATTAAAAAATAGAGATCTCAATAATAGTATCTCTCAAAGTGTTTTACATTAATTTTTACTTCATGACTTATTTGATATCATTTTTAATATTTATCCTAAACAATGTTTAATAATATTTATATATGAATGTCCCTTTTGAAAAAGTTCATAAAATTTTGAAATTTCATAAATTACATAACAAAAAAATATAAAAGATTTATTTAAATGATCTAATTTATTAATATTAAAAAATCCATACCATATATATATATATATAAACTCTTATTTAAGACCTATCACTACTAACACCACCATAATAATCTTCTCATCCATCATTCTCACTTTTCTTAATAATGAAGGAGGTTGGGTTGGAACAACATCCTTGTGCGGTTACCATTTTTTTGACTTTTACATAGAGGAAGGTGTTGCCAAAGCCCTTCCCTTAAATTATACACAAACACCTTTGCACCTTCACTACCATATAGACTGCTAAAATACAGGTAATCTCCCACACAAACACACTGCCAATGCCACCAATCCCATCAATATATTGTGGGAGAGAGTGTGGAGGCATTCTTACAAACTCTTTCCACTTCCAAACCAACTTATCTTGGTCATCCTGAAACAACTCTCAGATAACGATACCCACAGCGTTTCGGAAATCATCGAATGGGTCACTGCTAGGTGCTGGATCCTTAAATCCCGCTACAACTAGAACGGACAACCCATATGCAACTATAGTTATAGAATTCATATTCTCATCTTCAACAAGTTCGCTGGGTAATGGAGCTATTCTAACAGCCTCAATATAACCATCTTCGATATTGTAACCCGCGATAATTTTAGCCCTCGCTGCCCTCCAGAAAAGAACGCCACTGCACTCAACCATTTCATAACCTAATATATTAGAGCCTGTTTCTCCCACAGACTGAAATTTAATCCTCCACTTGTCTTGAAAATAATGGTAGATCTTGATGGAGAAAATTTCAGAGTTCGAGCACACTACCAAATAAGGCTCTTCGTTTCCTCCTTGCACAATATGGATAATCTTGTTAGTGACTGTTGACATCGATTTCTATCTCTCCACAAATTCTCACAAGCAGGTTGCAAATAAAAAAATGTTGGGTTTCTCGAAAAAGCAGTAACCCCTGCGTTGTAGTTGAAGACAGAAATCTGTGTGAGGACAAAATAGAATTCCATTCCTTGCAAACTATGCGAAAGACGGAGATTGATTGTAGTGAAAGCTTTGCAAATACCAATTCCTTCATAGCCAGCGGCAGCTGAGATATACCACGCTGCTCTCCATCTCCTTCAACTGCTTCAATAAATTCTCTTTGCAATAAATTCTCTCTCCATTCCTTTCAGATCTCCCTACTAATGCAGTGTATTGTTACAACCCTGGATTAAGTATGTTTTTTTAATTTCATTCTACATACTCTCGCATTAACTTTTTTTATAGGAGTTTCAAGTGGAGTGCGGTTAAGAGCGACAGACGTAGAGAAAATAAAAATTAAAATAAATAACATAAAAATTAGCATAGTTATTTTAAATGTATTTAGAGAAGAGGACTTTACCCTCATTCATCTCACAATTACATGATTATTGTATCTGTCCTTAGAAAAATAGTTATTTTAAATGTATTTAGGGAAGAGGACTTTAACCTCATCCATCTCACAATTACATGATTATTGTATCTGTCCTTAGAAAAATAGACTTTAAAGTAAATAAACTAATTATATAAAATAACTCTTAGGTAAATAAAATATCATTTAGATGTTTTATTTATTTATTTTTATGATTATATTATTATTATTTTTTTAAGCAAACTGCTATCAGACGGTAGCATTCTTCATTTAAAATCTGGAAAATTACATGATTATAGGGCTAGATTCATCTATCTTGTTCATGTACACAGTAATAAGGCTAGTGGCCAATTCAGTTAGCCTACTCACTTCTGCATCTCCATTTCTCTGTTGCAAATTACAGAAAGAGGCATACCATCTTGAAGGCAGTGAGAGGGACTTATTGCAACCCATGAGCAATCTTGCTCAGCCTAAGGTGGGATTCATCTTTTGAGTCCGTATGATCTCCTTGGCCTCTATAGAAATATTAGAGGAGCCATGGCTTCCTTTTCACTCTACTTAAATATCATCTACTTCAATTGTCAAACAATCAATAGCAATTTTACACCTCATTCACAATAAAAAGTGTCAAATATTTGTCTTATTTGTATTGGCCAAAATTAACCTTTAACTGTTGAAGTGAATGATATTTAAGAACAGCCCTTCCTTTTACCTCAATTTAATAAGGCGTGGGCTTCAAGATGTTTTTCCAGGCCTACCCACTCATTACGACTGTCCGATATATTCTCAACAAAACATTGATCAATGTCACGTTTTGAAAGATAATCCACGGCTTGATTTGCTTCCCTGTACACGTGGGCAACCTCGTATTCATTTATATGTTACATGACATTGTTTATTTTCTTGATCCACATGCGAAGCTTCCAGCTAGGCACAGGCTTTGTACTCACTGCTCTTATAACAATTTTGGAATCACCTTCTATGTCCACGTTGTGCCAACCACTATCCACACATGCCTTAACACCTTCAACCAATATTGAGCATTCTGTTTCATTGTTTGTCCCTGGGGACAATTTTAACGATGCTTCCCATATGAGATTTCCCTTGTCATCCCTTACCACAAAACCTGCACCCGAAGGCCCAGGATTACCCCTTGAGACCCACTTGGTGTTGCCACGGGATGCCTTGTTCTTTAGAAGATGTCCTTTGGGGGACTTATTCTTACAACCCCGGATTAAGTATTTTTATTTCATTCTACACGCTCTCTCGTTCACTCCTTTTTATAGGCGTTTGAAATGGAGTGTTTTGTTTTATCAACATGTGGTTAAGAGTAGTTGATGTGGAGAAAATTTAAATTAAAATAAATAACATAAAAATTAGCATAGCTATTTTAAATGTATTTAGGGAAAAGGACTTTAACGTCATCTATCTCAGAATTATGTAATGATTATTGTATATGATATATAATTTATATTATAATATTGTATAAAAATAAATCACAAAGAAAATATACATGAAATAATACAAAATAAGGTATATCATTTTACAGTATATTATGTTATATATTTTATATTTAAATAATATATATTAAAACTATATTTATTATCATATTCCTCCTTTTAATAATGTAAATTAATAATTTTTTCAATATAACATTATAGTGTAAAGTTGCATAGTTTAATTAGATACATTTAGTATTTTAAATCATATACGGAATTATGATGCATATAATCATGAAACCATGGTAAAGTTATTTATTTAAATGTCACAAATTTGATGGCATCAACAAAACACATCTTAATGAGAATGTGTTCCCCACCTCAAGTAGCAAAGTTTGAATTTTATATGATATAAAGTTAATATATTCTTACTAAATTTATCATTGTTTTTATGAAAGCTTTAATTTTATTCTAACTATTATGAAAGTTTTAATATAATTTTATGTTTATATTATTATAATTGTAATTATCAACATTTAGATATTATAAGAGACAAATTTTATAGTTATTATTACAAAAATTAGTTATTTCCTTTTAGAGCATCTTAGTTTTAGTCAATAGATATAACATGAAAAGAAATGAAAGTACTTAAGGGATAATTGCTACTAGTAAATATAAAATAAGGATCATCAACATTAGACTTATCTAACCAGATTATAGCTAGCAATAAGAATACCATCATCCTTTGTGAAAGATGAAACGTCACATACAAAATGAAATATTGCATCCATGTATTTTCATGCTTATGTTAAATCAATATGATGTCATCAAGGATCAATAGATTTGAATCAAAAAATTGTAAAATTCAATAGAAGCTAAGGACAGGGGTTGGTGGAAATCCATAGTAAAAAAATCAATGGCCAGGTCAAATAATACTATGGATAAATCTAGAAAGATGACCTACAAATTTTAGATCTAATATAAAGATATGAAAACTTAAAAAATTAGAGATGGGAAGAATTCAAACCCTAGGGAAAATTCTTTTGAATGGATTGCAAAATTTGGCTTCACAAAAATGTAAATAAAATGAGTGAAACCTCTATGCAATCACATGCATGGTATGAGATATGAAAAGGAATCACAATGCACGAGGAAATTATGGAGTTTTGACTAAGAAATCTCCCACAACACATGTAGGAATGGACTATTGTAAAAGTTGGGTGTGAAATGGAATCATGATACATATAATCAAATAATAAAGTTGTGACCAAGTTGACACAAATTACTCAAACATGCATGAGACCATGTAAGATTGAGATGATATGTAATTATGATGCACACAATCATGAAACCATATATATACTAAGATAGATCTAGAGATTGGAAATCTCATAGAGAGGAAGTGTGTGAGAGAGAAGGGGGGAGGGAGATGGAGACAAAGAGAGAAAAAGAGAAATAGAAAGGGAGAGAGGGAGAGAGGGAGAGAGAAACATATGTAGAGATATATTATTGCTTCCTATTAAATTATTATAGGGGTTTCCACCTATTATTAGATCAAAACCTCCAATTAAATTAATCATTTCATCAAGTATTTCTTTATCTTCCACCTTAATCAATTTACCCTTAAGATGTTATGTGGAGAGAGGGAAATAAAGAAGGGGAGAGCGAGAGAGAGAGAGAGAGAGAGAGAGAGAGAGAGAGAGAGAGAGAGATAAATCTTCTAGGGAGGAAGTATGTGACGGGGGAAAGATAAAAATGAATTGAGAGCTAGAGAGGGAGTCAAAGATATATATAAAGACCTAGAGAGATAAACAGGGAGAGAGACATAGAGAGATAGAGAAAAAGAGAGAGGTAGAGAGACAAAGATAGGAAGAGAGGAAGAGATAGATCAAAATAGAGAGGTAGGCTACCTTTTAATATCAAGTAGAAAACATGGATACATGCACAACCTTCCTATGAATAATTATCTCCAAATATTATCTTTACCACCTATCACAATTGAAGAGATAGAGTAGAAAAGAGAGATAGAGATACAATACATAAAGGGAAAGACATATAGAAAAATAAGAGAGAGAAAGAAATAGATGGTTATAGGGATAGAGAGGGAGAGAGAGGTATAGAGATAGAAAGGGATAGAGAGATGATGAGAGAGGGAGAGGGAGAGAAAAAGACCCAGAGAAGAGAGATAGTATGATAGAGGAAGAGAGAATAATAGAGAGAGAAAGAGAAGAAGAGAGGAAGAGAGATATAGAAGAGAACGAGATAAATAGAGATAGAGACAGAGAGCTCAGACAGAGATAAGGAGAAAGAGAGAAAGAGGAAGATAGAGAAACATATAGATATATAAAGAGATAGAGAGAATGAGACAAAGAAATATAGGGAGAGGTATAGTGGTACACAAATATAAATGGAGAGAGGGGGAGAGAGGAGGAGAGATAGAGAGGAGACAAATGGATATAGAGAGAGGTAGAGCGATATAGACATAAACAAGTAGAGAGGGAGAGATAAAGATATAAAGAGAGGGATATTAGTAGAGAGAGGAATAGAGAAAGAGAGATAGAGATAAGAGATAAAGGGGGAGAGAGAGGGGTTGAAGAATGAAATAGAGATAGAGGAAGAGAGAAGGGGAGAGTGAAGGAGAAAGAGAGAGGATAAAAGGAGAGAAGTGGAGAGGGAGACAATGATAAATAGAGAGATATAGAAGGAGATAGACATATAGTACTTTTAACTATGAATACCTTCACCAGTGACACAATTTTTAACACCTACACATATAAAGGAAACCATAAGACATTATCCACACTAGAAAGTGTAAGCTAGGGTAAAACATTCAAATCCCTGAAACCTATCTCAAGCATGCCCTAACTCCCCAATGGAGTACAAATAACTTAGGAAACAAGTATGCAAACAAAAGAACTAAAACTATAAGTTACTTGTGTCCTCCCTCTATTATTTCCCTTTGACCTTGCTATATTTTGTTCTTAGATCTGTAGACCTTCAATATCAATGAGAAACTCAAGAGTAAGTGAGTAGAAAAATCAGAGAGATAGTGCTCAAGCTCAACTAGTGGGATGTGTCAAATTGAGGTGTGAGAAGCAATTTTATAGAAGACAAAGGTTGAATGGAGGGCTAAGATTTGATGTTGACTTTGGAAGGAAATGAATGGTGAGGATTGATTAGAGTTTCCCTCTTGCAAAAGGACAAGAGGGAATTTTAAATTTGAAAATATGATGAGGGTACCCGCAAGAAGTTGGGTCCACATAGAGGGGAAGTCGCAGGAAAAAAAAAAATGGCACCGTAATTCTAATCTAACCTAAAAAATAGGCACCCTAATTCTAAATTTCAATGAAACCTTAAAAATAGGTACCCTAATTCTAAACCTAACCCTAACCCTATTTCTTATCATAATTCTAACCCCAAGTCTAACCTAAACACTAACCCTTACCCTAATTTTAACCCATAACTCTTATCATAAATATAATATATAATATAATTAGAATTAGAATTTTTGTATAATATAATATATAATTTTAATTATTATATAAAACATTATGATAATAAATATAACCTATATTATAATATTATATTATACAATTATAATAATCTTAAGATATATAATATAGTTAGAATTAGGCATGCTAGTCCCATGCTACTAGCATACCTATATTTAAAAACTATAAGTTTTTTTTAAAGAAATTACTCTGAGAAGAACGAGGGGTTTTTTAATAGAAGGAGATAAAGGAGCAAAATATTTTTATAATTTATTGAAAGCTAAAAACTTGAGAGAGGATATTGGACCTATAGTAGAAGATAATGTGTGTTATAAAAGAAATGAGGAAATGAAGGAAGTATTGAGATCCTTTTATCAAAAACTTTTTGCAGTTGAAGATGGAACCAATGAATGTAGAGAGGCACAAAGTTACTGTAGAGTGATTTGCCCAAAAATGTCACAGATGAAATATGTGTCAAGTTAAGCAAACAAATTACTAAGGAAGAAATTATCAAACCGATAAGGATAATGGAAAATGGTAAGTCACTCAGTATTGATGGTATTCCAATGGAATTTTATCAATGTAATTAAGACTAGATAGTTGATGACTTGTTGAATTATATAAACAGGTTATCTCTAAAGGATCTTTGGGGGAAGAAATTAATAAAGGAGTGATCAAACATTAGAAATTGGAGACAAGATAAACATTAGAAATTGGAGACCTATTATTCTATTGAATGTATCCTATAAAATTATAGCTAAAATCTTAGTTATGAGACTTATTGATATCCTACCAGTCATTATCAGTCCTACATAGACATGCTTTATTAAAGGTAGATTCATCTTCGAGAATTTGATTACAAGTTGGGAAGCCCTGAATTGGGCAAAAAAGAGTGGGCAAAATACAGGTATCGTATAATTAGATTTTGAAAAGGGATATGATAGAATTGAGTGGGCCTTTGTATTTATGATGCTAGAAGCTTTAGTCTTTCCGAAGGAATATTGTAATATGGTTAGAATGTTATTCATGAATTCCATTGTACAAATTGATATTTGTTACATCCCTCTTTTTGGAATCAATATTACTATTTACTTTTTTTACTGAATGTTACAGTTATGTAAATATGTTGTTAACATTATAGGAACTGATGATGTGGATAGAGAAAGTTAATTTAATGAAACCTTGGAATCTATTTGATTATGATCAATATGATATTATAAATTGGAATGTCATTTTGTTATGAAAATGTAATGATTGAATATATTGTGCATTGATTTGAATATACGTGCTTTGACCACAAAATTTGTATGTGAGATTTTCATTACAGGAGTAGATGGACTATGTTCGAAAGGAAGAGAAAGTATCTTTGAGAAAGAGAATAGACTTTGGAACTAACCATGGGTGTTTGTTACTGAAAATGCAATCAGGTAGATAAACCTTGATGCCTTGAATTAAGTCATGTTTTCGGCTAAGTTAATTAAACTCAAGATGTTAACGTCTGAAGTAAAGGTTTTTCTCCTTTCATAAGTCATTGTTTAGAGTTTTGGGAAATCGACGTTTTTGTCACAAATCTTCTTAAACATGTCATCTAATAGGATTGACTGATATTCTAGATATATTTACCTTTTTGGCTAAGTCGTAAGTTGCATCTTATTGTCAATTGGCACAAGAGTCAATTTCGTGCGTAAATCGATCTCAATTCTTGATCTGTGTTGAGCCTAATCCATCGTGATTGTCATGAAAACCCTTTGAGCATATGTTGTAAACTCTTTCCTTTCCAGAGATCGACGGATGTTGAATTAGAAACCAAGACGTGTTATAACTTGTTTTGGTTGCAATATGGAGGAATATGCCAAAATTGCATAAGTTATATTTTCGTAATCATGATGTATTTCTTTATTCTAGTTTGTTGACGGAATCGATTCGAAGTTCACAGAAGGACACAATTTTCTTTTATGATGTCTTTTTCTTTCAAACAACTCTTTTTGCTTTCTAAGTTATAGACCACCAATCGCTATCGACCAAACTATTGTTGTTAAGGTGGCAATCATTTATACTCGTGATTGGTTTAGAGTATGGGATGTTTTTATTATTTGAATTTGCCACCTCATAAGAATTTGAGCCCACTTTTATGTGTAGTGGCGAATCATAAGTTTTTGTGGCCTTAACTCTTGAATAGTGGACTGGTTGTTACCTTATCCAACCGCCACATTGCCGTAGGAAACTCCATTATGAGGAGTGTTTGCTGAGAAATAGGGGCCGACCTTGCATGCCATAAGATTTTCCATCTTATTAGGCATGGTCGTCAGTTTTGGGGTGGTTACATAGCTTTGCCATGGGAAGGATTGAGGGATTTTTTGGAGACAGTTCGCTAGGGGGTATAGAGGTAGTGAAGACTGAACTATTAGTTGGAAGTGGATTGGCTAAAAAAGAGCTATCAACTGAGCCATTTCGCAAGTCGACTATTAGAGACCATTATAGGTTCATTTCTTAATAATGCAAAGATTTCTGTCGTTGGGTTTTTAATGCAACATTTTTCTTGTATTGTATGAGAAGCCCGAGTAGTTAAGGACAAGGAAATATTTACTGTTGTTAGTCTTTAGAGGATGATCATTGTTAACTGTTGAAAAGTTTACAATTTCCACATTTAGCTGCATTGCACCACTGTAGTAAGACGTAAGTGCATTGTTTTTGTTAAGCCAAGATCAAGATTTTAATGTATCATAAACTCACTGCATGTATACACAGTGGAGACATTAAAAGTGTGAAGACTATCAATAAAAACTATCATGACGTAGCAAGGTGGTTCAACGAATTACTGCAGCATACATTAAACTTACATGAAAACTTAACTATTAGTTAAAGTAGTGAAAAACTGAGGAGTTGCCTCCCCTTTTTTAAGACTGTGAGGTTGACATTGTGTTCTAGTTTTGGGAAAGTGTGATTTTAAGAGTTTATTAACCTGTCAGTGTTTCATGCATGTAATATTTGTGTAGGCGAGAGGATGTAAGGATATATAAAACTTGATTTATGTTATTATACTTTTACTTGCATATCTCTGTATATGCTGGCAGTAAGTATTGTATTTTTAAACAGAGAGTCAACAATACCAAAGGGGAATTGAATCACATGTGGGAAAACTGAATACGAGTTTAAAACCCTGAGTATTTCTTAAGTTCAATAAGAAACGTCATATGTATGAATCCATTAATTAAGTGTGTTTGGTTTTACTAATAGAGTACATGTAAGTACAAGTCGACTATTAGAGACCTTTGAGTAAGTTAAAAGTTAATGAGAAAGGTAAACTAAAATTATAAACATGAGTCAAATTTCTCTTCATAATGAAACTACTCCATTTTTTTTATCCAATCAATAACGTGGGAAAGGATAAGAGATGTTCTAACCTCTAGGAGAGAAAGAGTATCCACCGTCAACTCTTTTGGTTTGTAAAGAAAGGATTGACGTTTTCCATTGTGGACACAAGCTCAGATGCAAACTCTCCAATGTCCAAAGAGCCCTAGTTTCAAAGTCCAAGTTTCAAGGGCATTCTTGGTTCTACTAGAATAGTGAGATAATATGTCTCTTTAAATATCAACCATGTAATATGGTCAAACAATCAATAGAAAATTTATTCAAAAATTTTGATAGTCATAGTAGACCTTTAAGTTTCCTTAAAATTTAACTTAAGGCTTTTGAGTTTTTGAAATTCTATATTTTGGTTTATTACGAAGACCCTTTTTGTAACATTATAGTTAAATGTTGTGACCACTTTTTATTGAATAATGGCCTAAATTTTAGAGAATGTTGTAGCCACGTAGGACTAAAATTGAATAATTAATAAGCTAAGAAACCATTCCTATGACATGAAGGTGAAGTGGTTTCCAAGAGATTAGTGAAAGAATAAATTTCAATGTCATGCATTAATACAAGATGAAATTCAAATACCCTGAGGTCATCAAGGTTGAAATATATATATATATATATATATATATATATATATATATATATATATATATATATATGACCCTACAATTAGGGAAACTGTAGGATTGCAATTAGTTCGAGTCGAGTAGGGTGGGTGAACTTAAATCCGGCGTGAAATAATGCTAATTAAGATAAAATCCTTTGGCCAAGGTAATGCATGTTCCTTGAGTGCATTGAATGTTCATTGTGACTGGACGACGTTGCTTGTGGAGTGGTCATGCATGACTAGAGGGTATCTAGGGATCTGCATGATAACAAGTCACATAGGTCACAACACTAGAGCTCAGATGGTAAACACCAATGGTTATCCTAAGTCTATCCTCTTGAGTAGGGTAGGGCCACTTCTGATTAGGAAGGAGTGTGGGAGACCGATGGTCTATGGTTGGAGGTTAAGCTCCTTGAAGATACTTTCTCTTCCAATTATTGAGGAATGCCAAGACTTAAATGTGAATGGTCAACAATCAAGATGCGGTGATAATGGTATGTTCCTAATATTGAATTTGCTTTAAGTATTTTCAAAGTATTAAGATAACTAAATGTTATGGTTTATTATTTCTTTCAGCTTTACGAATAATGAAATTATGTTTATTGTTAAGTCGAAGAATGTTTTTACTTGTTAGTAGTGATATCTTTTCTATTTGAACACAAAAAAAATATACCTATGGTAAAACTTAGATTTCAAAGTTAAATCGGATTTGGGGATGTTACATATGGTATCAGAGCTAACCAGGTTTAGCACTAGGGCTGATGAGTCCACTAACCTGATTAGGAAATCAACATTAAGCGGGTAACTAATGATTTGATTTACTATGCCAGGATGGTACGCATCAAGAAAACTACAAGAAAGTCCTTTGTGGGTAAGGAACATTATCTGCAAGCTAAGCAGAAACAACTTGCGATGATCAAGACCATCGAGAAAACTAACGATGAAAATGACATATGGCTTGATGATGTGGAAACTTTTTCCAATACTTTATCATGACTTAAACGAGTGAAAAGATAACTCCTGGAGACAGCTAGGATGATGGCTCGAATCATGGTCAATTGCTGCCCTATTAGTGTACCTAGGAATGTACCACTTAGTGTACCTATGATTGTACCTACTAGTGCACCTGCGAGTGTACCTATTAGTGTACCAATGATCACTAGGGATCCTCGTATAGCACCTGGACCTGAAATCATTGTATTGTCATCTGATAGTGAGTCTGAGGGTTACACACCTCGTGATTATGTGTCGGATAATGAATCCAAGGGTTACACCCCACTTGTTAATACTGAGTGAAAACATGAGATAAGTCTATCTTTTTAGAATGTATAAACAATTTTGCAAAGTTGAATAAAGACAAATTTTGGTTTGAGAACAATTATGATTATGATCAATTGTTGTGTTTTGATGATATATAAAATGATAAAGCACAGAACTGATTAGTATATGTTTAATCAGGTGAGAAAACAAACAATCATGGATCAATCAGAGTTTAATGAGGGGGAAGATCGGGGAGGTCATAACTCTTGGGAAAACTCCACTGATAAGTTGGATAGAATTCTTAATATGCTTACTAAAACTAAGGAAAGGCTGGGCAAACTAGAATGGAAAGTGAATGAAACTGGGAACACGGAGGGTGAAAACAAGAATTCTCATAATGCAAGTAAAAGTAAACAAAGGGATCATGTCACGTCAAGTGAAAACCAAAATGATAGTGAAGTTCAAAGGGAGACCAAAGATAAAATTACACTGGAATTATCAAGGATATGAAAAAGATTATCCCTCCTAAATTTGATGGAATGAAAACTGGATATGCAACAGAAGCATGGTTAACAAAAATGGAGAAATATTTTGAAATCAGAAATTACTCTGAGGTTACAAAAGCAGTGTGGGGAACGTATCGGTTATCTAGGGAAGCATCCACTTGGTGGATGAATAAGAAAATGGAGCTGGAATTAAGTCCCTTGAAGGTGACATGGAATGAGTTTGTGGAACTATTCTAAAAGAGGTGGTTACCTCAGTTATATTTTGATCAAAAGTTAACAGATTTCCAAAACCTTAGGCAAGGTGATCTATCTATGGTTGAGTATGCAGAAAAATTTACTAGATTGTTGAAGTATGTTCCTCAATATCAAAAGGATGAAAGATTCTGAATAAGAAAATTCATTATGGGACTCAATCCTTAGATTGGCGATGAGGTGGAGGTGCATGGTCCAAGCACAGTGGACCATGTGTATGAGAAAGCAATTAAGCAGAATATAAGATCAAATCTATTTTTGCTTACCGTGAAAAGAAACGTAAGAAGTATGATAAGAACTACAATGTTCAGTCATTTAAAAGGAAGAATGAAAAGGGTTATGGAAACAAGAGGTTTGATAAAGGAAATCAAAAGAACAAAGGGGGATCTAGAAATGAATGAAGAAATGAAGATTATAAGAGAAATGTCAATTTTAAGAAGAATGATGATTCTATGAATAGGCCATCCGAGAAGCGAAGACCTATTGGAGGGTGTTTTTCTTGTGGAGGAGATCATTATGCTAACTGTTGTCCTAATAAGAAGTAGAATGGGCAACCTAGGAATACAGTACTTCCTTCACAGCAGGAAGCATTTCAACAAAGGACTCATGCCGCTCTTGACAATCGACAAGCGGAGTATCAGATCACCCCCATTGAGATGTACCTTATTTGGAGTTCCTGTTTCTATTCTATTTGATACTGGTGCAACAGAAAATTCTTTGTCATCTAGAGTCTTAAGTAAATTTTCTAGAAGCGCTGGTTTTATGTCAAAACTGTGGATAGTCGAGTATGCAAATAACTCAAAGACTTAGGTAGGGCATTGTTTGTTCGAAGCTAAGATTGATATTTCAAACTTCACCACTGATGTAAATTTATACGTAGCACATTTAGGGTCCTACGATGTCATCTTAGGAATGAATTGGTTGTGGAAACATAGGGCCAAGGTAGATTGTTTTCTTAAAACAATTGAGTGTCTGGATGATAAGGGAAATTCAGTAAATATTCAAGGAATTCAAAGGGAAATAAGAATTAGATCCATTTCTTCAAAACAATTAAAACGGGCTAGGTGAAAGGGATGTCAACTTTTGCAGTCAAAATGGAACTTGTAGAGGAAACCTTGGAGAAGCAAACATTTGAGGAAAAATATCCTTATCTTTGCAATTTTAGTGATGTATTTCCTGGAGAACTACCAGGCTTGCCTCCAAAAAGAACATTTGATTTTGGCATAGATATTACACCAGGATTGGAGCTAGTATCTAAAGCTCCATATCGTATGACCACCACTGAACTTATGGAATTAAAGGTTCAATTGTAGGTGCTATTGTCTAAGAATCTAATTAGGCCAAGTGTATCACCATGGGGAGCCCCGGTTATTTTCATCAAGAAGAAAGACGGAACTCTTAGACTGTGTATAGATTATAGGATGCTTAATAAGGCGACAATAAAGAATAAGTATCCATTGCCACGTATTGATGATCTATTTGACCAAATGCGTGGTGCATCAGTCTTTTCTAAGATAGATTTGAGATCTGGATACCATCAGTTAAGGTTGAAAGATGAAGATATTCATAAGATGGCATTTAGAATGAGATATGGTCATAATGAGTTTACTGTGTTGCCATTTGGATTGATCAATGCACCTGCCGCTTTCATGAATCTCATGAATAGTGTTTTTAGAGATTGTCTTGATAAATTTGTCCTAGTTTTCATAGATGATATTTTGATTTATTCCAAAAATGAAGAGGAACATAGACAACATCTTCAAATAGTTTTGCAACGATTAAGAGAACATAAATTGTATGCGAAACTCTCGAAGTGCACCTTCTTTCAGAAAGAAGTGCAATATCTGGGGCATATAATATCAGCTGAAGGGATATCAGTCAACCTAGCCAAAATTAAGGCTATTATGGAATGGCCTCTACCTTCCAATGTTTCAAAGGTATGAAGTTTTATGGGCTTGGCAGGATATTACAGGAAATTTGTTTTGAATTTCTCAAGCACTGCTAGCCCAATTACTTCCTTGCAAAGAAAAAGAAAAAGGTTTGTTTGGACTGAAGAATGTCAAAAGGCTTTTGACTTGTTAAAGGAAAAGTTAACAACCGCTCCAATCTTGAAAGTTCCTGATCCTGAAGGGCATTTTGAGGTTATTACTGATGCCTCAGGGGAAGGGTTAGGAGGTGTGCTTATGTAAGATGGCCAGGTAGTAGCCTATGAATCAAGAAATTTGAAAAACTATGAGAAGAATTACGCTCCTCATGACTTAGAACTAGTAGCAGTGATTCACACCCTTCAGATGTGGCAACATTATTTGTTGGGAAAGACTTTTATACTAAAATTAGATCATCAAAGTCTTCACTACATATTAACACAACCTTATCTCAATGCAAGACAAAGGAGATGGTTGGAATTAATATCAGATTATGACTGAGATTTCTTATATTAAAGGCAAAGAAAACTGAGTAGCTGATGCTTTAAGCAGAAGAAGACACATAGCTTCTATAATCTCTATTCATGCTAATTTTAAAGATTTAGTATTGCAAAGTTTGTCTGGAGATGAATATTATGAGCAGGCGAAACAGGCTCTACAATTAAACCCTAAGGGTCCATGATATGACAGATTCTATTTTGAATCAGATGGATTGATGAGATTTTAGAGAAGAATCTACGTTCCTAACTCAGTAGAACTTAGAAACCTTGTTTGGAAGGAGGTTCATTGCACACCATACTCTAGACACCCACGAGTAACAAAACTTTTAGCTGATGTCAAGCCGCTATATTTCTAGAAGGGAATGAAAAGTGACGCTGCAAGGTTTGTAGCAAGTTGTTTGGAGTGTTAGAGAGTGAAGGCAGAACACCAACATCCTATTGGATTATTATACCCGCATGATATTCCAAAATGGAATAGGCATGATGCAATATTGGTTGTTGTAGATAAACTAACCAAGGTGGCACATTTCATACCAGAAAACTTGACAGATGGAGCACATATTTTGGCTCAGAAATTTGTATAGGAAATATTTAGATTGCATGGGGTACGTAAAAAGATTATATCTGATAGAGATGCTCAGATAACCTCTCAATTTTGGCAAATCTTATTTTCTGTATTAGGGACTAAACTCAATGTGAGCACTGCTTATCATCCTAAAACAAATGGACAAACAGAAAGAGTAAATCAAGTCTTAGAAGATCTTTTAAGAATGTATTGCATGGATCAGCAATACAGATGGGAGGAATACTTACCTCTTGTCGAATTTGCCTATAATAATTCCTATCATTCTACCATTAAGATGGTGCCATTTGAAGCATTATATGGAAGGAAATGCAGAAATCCTATAAGCTGGGATAAGCTGGAAGATAGGATATGCATTGGACCTGAAATGCTTGTGGATATGGAAGAAAAAGTGAAAATGATTATGAAGAGGTTGGCAGAAGCCAATGACAGGCAAAAAAGTTATGCAAATCGTAAACGGGTGCCTGGACATTTCTCTGTTGGTGAAAAAGTTATTTTGCGAGTGAAACCCCATAAAAGTTCAATTAAATTTGGTAAATCATCAAAATTGGCTCCTTGATATGTCTGACCTTTTGAAGTTCTTGAGATTATCAATCCAGTTGCCTACAAAGTTGCTCTACCTCTAGTCTTGTCCAAAATGCATAATGTTTTTCATGTTTCATATCTAAAGAAATATTTTGTAGGTAATGACCACATCCTTAAATGGAATTCTTTACAGATGCAAGAACCAGGGGTGGTTGTGATCGAGCCACTCAAGGTGCTCGAAATGCATAGACTTCGTTTACGTAATCGAGAAGTTTTGCAATGCAAAAGTCAATGGGACCAATATGGAGAGGACAGCGCCACTTGGGAAGACTACAAAGACATTTACCAAAGATTTCCTAATCTTTTCAAAAACATTAATGATAAACTATAAGAAGTTTGTTTTATGTTTAATTTTTTCTTGGTAAACTCAATCATTGGGGACGATGATTCTTTAGGGGAAGGATATGTTACATCCCTCTTTTTGGAATCAATATTACTATTTACTTTTTTTCCTGAATGTTACAGTTATGTAAATATGTTGTTAACATCATAGGAACTAATGATGTGGATAGAGAAAGTTAATTTAATGAAATCTTGGAATCTATTTGATTATGATCAATATGATATTATAAACTGGAATGCCATTTTGTTATGAAAATGTAATGATTGGATATATTGTGCATTGATTTGAATATAGGTGCTTTGACCACAAAATTTGTATGTGAGATTGTCATTGCAAGAGTAGATGGACTATGTTCGATAGGAAGAGAAAGTATCTTTGAGAAAGAGAATAGACTCTGGAATTAACCATGGGTGTTTGTTACTGAAAATGCAATCAGGTATATAAACCTTGATGCGTTGAATTAAGTCATGTTTTCGGCTAAGTTAATTAAAGTCAAGATGTTGACATCTGAAGTAAAGGTTTTTCTCCTTTCGTAAGTCATTGTTTAGAATTTTGGGAAATTGACATTATTGTTGCAAATCTTATTAAACACGTCATCTAATAGGATTGACTGATATTCTAGATATATGTACCTTTTTGGCTAAGTCGTAAGTCGCGTCTTATTGTCGATTGGCGCAAGAGTCGATTTCATGCGTAAATCGATCTCCATTCTTGATCTGCGTTGAGCCCAATCCATTATGATTGTCATAAAAATGCTTTGAGTGTATGTTGTAAACTCTTTCCTTTCCAGAGATTGATAGATGTCAAATTAGAAACCAAGACATGTTATAACTTGTTTTGGTTGCAATATGGAGGAATATGCCAAAATTGCATAAGTTATATTTTAGTAATCATGAGGTATTTCTTTATTCTAGTTTGTCGATGGAATTGATTCAAAGTTCAAAGAAGGACATATTTTTCTTTTATGATGTCTTTTTCTTTCAAACAACTCTTTTTGCTTTCTTAGTTATAGACCACAAATCTCTATCGACTAAACTGTTGTTGTTAAGGTGGCAATCCTTTATACTCGTGATCGGTTTAGAGTATGGGATGTTTTTATTATTTCAATTTGCCACCTCATAAGAATTTGAGCCCACTTTTATGTGTAGTGGCGAATCATAAGTTTTTGTGGCCTTAACTCTTGAATAGTGGATGGGTTGTTACCTTATCCAACCGCCACATCATCATAGGAAACTCCATTATGAGGAGTGTTCATTGAGAAATAGGAGCCGACCTTGCATGCCATAAGATTTTCCATCTTATTAGGCATGGTCGTCAATTTTGGGGCGGTTACATAGCTTCAGCATGGGAAGGATTGAGGGAGTTTTTAGAGACAGTTTACTGGGGGCTATAGAGGTAGTGAAGACTGAACTATTAGCTGAAAGTGGATCAGCTAAAAAAGAGCTATCGACTGAGCCAGTTCACAAGTCGACTATTAGAGACCATTACAGGTTCATTTCTTAATAATACAAAGATTTTTGTCATTGGGTTTTTAATGCAATGTTTTTCTTGTATTGTATGAGAAGCCCGAGCAGTTAAGGACAAGGAAATATTTACTGTTGTTAGTCTTTAGAGGATGATCATTGTTTACTGTTGAAAAGTTTACAATTTCCACATTTCACTGCATTGTACCACTATAGTAAAATGTAAGTGCATTGTTTTTGTTAAGCCAAGATCAAGATTTTAAGGTATCATAAACTTACTGTATGTATACATGGTGGAGATGTTAAAAGTGTGAAGACTGTCACTAAAAACTATCATGACGTAGCAAGGTGGTTCAACGAATTATTGCAGCATACATAAAAACTTACATGAAAACTTAACTATTAGTTAAATTAGTGAAAAACTTAGGAGTTGCCCCCCCTATTTAAGACTGTGAGGTCGACATTGTGTTCTAGTTTTGGGAAAGTGTGATTTTAAGAGTTTATTAACCTGTCGGGGTTTCATGCATGTAATATTTGTGTAGGCAAGAGGATGTAAGGATATATATAACTTGATTTCTATTATTATACTTTTCTTTGCATATCTCTGTATATGCTGGTAGTAAGTATTGTATTTTGAACCGAGAGTCAACAATACCAAAGGAGAATTGAATCACATGTGGGAAAACCAAATACGAGTTTCAAACCCTCAGTATTTCTTAAGTTCAATGAGAAATGTCATATGTATGAATCCATTAATTAAGTGTGTTTGGTTTTACTAATAGAGTACATGTAAGTACAAGTCGACTATTAGAGACCTTTGAGTAAGTAAAAAGTTAATGAGAAAGGTAAACTGAAATTATAAACATGAGTCAAATTTCTCTTCATAATGAAACTACTTATTTTTTATCCAATCAATAATGTGGGAAAGGCTAAGAGATGTTCTAACCTCTAGGAGAGAAAGAGTATCCACCGTCAACTCTTTTGGTTTGTAAAGAAAAGATTGACATTTTCTGTTGTGGATACAAGCTCGGATGCAAACTCTCCAATGTCCAAAGAGCCCTAGTTTCAAAGTCCAAGTTTCAACGGTGTTCTCGGTTCTACTAGAATAGTGAGATAATATTTCTCTTTAAATATCAACCATGTAATATGGTCAAACAATCAATAGCAAATTTATTCAAAGATTTTGATAGTCGTAGTAGACCTTTAATTTTTCTTAAAATTTAACTCAGGGCTTTTGAGTTTTTGAAATTCTATATTTTGGTTTATTACGAAGACCCTTTTTGTAACATTATAGTTAAATGTTGTGACCACTTTTTATTGAGTAATGGCCTAAATTTTAGAGAACGTTGTAGCCACGCAGGACTGAAATCGAATAGTTAATAAGCTAAGAAACCATTCCTATGACGTGAAGGTGAAGTGGTTTCCAAGAGATTAGTGAAAGAATAAATTTCAATGTCATGTGTTAATACAAGATGAAATTCAAATACCTTGAGGTCATCGAGGTTGATATATATATATATAGACCCTACAATTAGGAAAACTGTAGGATTGCGATTAGTTCGAGTCAAGTAGGGTGGGTGAACTTAAATCCGGTGTGAAATAATGCTAATTAAGATAAAATCCTCTGGCCAAGGTAATGCATGTTCCTCAAGTGCATTAAATGTTCACCGTGACTAGATGGCGTTGCTTGTGGAGTGGTCATGCATGACTAGAGGGTATCTAGGGATCTGCATGATAACAAGTCACGTAGGTCACAACACCAGAGCTCAGATGGCAAACACCAATGGTTATCCTAATTCTATCCTCTTGAGTAGGGTAGGGCCACTTCTAGTTAGGAAGGGGTGTGGGAGACCGACGGTCTATGGTTGGAGGTTAAGCTCCTTGAAGATACATTCTCTTCCAATTATTGAGGAATGCTGAGACTCGAATATGAATGGTCAACAATCAAGATGCGGTGATAATGGTATGTTCCTAATATTGAATTTGGTTTAAGTATTTTCAAATCATTAAGATAACTAAATGTTATGGTTGATTATTTCTTTCAGCTTTACGAATAATGAAATTATGTTTATTGTTAAGTCAAAGAATGTTTTTATTTGTTAGTAGTGATATCTTTTCTATTTGAACACAAAAAAATATACCTATGGTAAAACTTAGATTTCAGAGTTAAATTGGATTTGCGGATGTTACAACATTAATGGATCACTATCTAACCCCTTCAAATTGGAAAGGTCTCTAAGGCAAGGATTCCCTCTAGCCCCTGCCTTATTTGTCATTGCATCTGAAGCACTTATTTATATCTTGAGAACACAATTGATAGTGAAGGAGCTGAAAGTAATAACACTTCCTAATAGTGAATTACTGCCTCATATACAATTTGCTAATTACACAACAATTTTTCTGATTCTAGAAGAGGATAATCTATTAAACCTTGTGAAAAGACTAATGATTTTCTATGAATCTACAAGAGATAAAGTGTCTCATTCAAATTTTGTTCTATTAAGCTAGAATGATAGTCCTCCTTTGTGGTTGGATGTTTTTCACTAGCAATGGGAGGACTCAAACAAACTGGTGAGATTTCTTTGAATCTCATTTTCTGTTAACACCTCCTTGAAGGAAATGTGGGACTGGATTTGTATGAAAATAAATAAGAAGCTTAATATGTGGGACAAGCAATATCTATATAATGCAAGTTAACAACTCAATATCATCAAAAAGAGAATTAGAGATTTTCTATGGTCTAATGGTAGGGGTAATAAAAAAGACATGATGTAGTATGGGAATGGTGATGCCTAAATAAAAATATTGGTGGACTAGGGTTAAAAGATATAAAAATCCAAGGTGCTATGCTAGTGGCAAAATAGATTGTTAGAGCCTTTGAAAGATCTAAGCATTGGAAAGTTTTAGTTGTTAACAATTTGAGAAAAGTAGTACCAATAAAGGGAAAGAATGGTCAGGCCTATGTCTTCATGACATTGTTTTAGGAGACTTTAGAATCAAGCCCTTAGTGTAGCTATGTTTGCCTCAATATGGAAAGCCTATGAATCCACTAAACCTTTCAATTGGAATAGAGGGGCCCTTGACTATAATAAAAAGGTGATATATAATTATAGAACCATCTAGTGGAATCTAAAATACAATGACAAGGCATTAGCCTTGTTGCAGGGTTGCTCAGCTAAAAATTAGCGTAAATTGGGAATTGCTTCATTTGAAAATATTATAAAAGATAATTCTTTAAAAACTTGGCATCAATTCAAGATGGAATATGGTATTCTAGATTCACAAAAAAGTACCTATGTAGTACTGAATAAATCTATCTAGAGCTATATGCAGTAGAGCCTAATTTTGAAGAGAGATAATTGGAAGGAAATCATATGGAAACATGGTATAAATTTTGGAAAGAATGGTTCCAAAGATGTTATATAATCTGATGACTAAAAATCATGTAGATTTTACACACATTGATTATGTATGGAATGTCAAGTTAGAGTCCTATGAGTTGTCAAAAATAATGTGTACTATTTGGCCTAATGTAAATGAACCAAAGAAAAAGATGCTTTAGGTGGTTATTGTTGTTAAAAAGGATAGCAAGAGGGTTATATAAAAACTTGCGTATTTACTGTAAAATGCTTGAAAATTGTGAAGATGTTTTTTTATTATGTGTTTGCAAAACAAATATGGAGTGTTTTCTTAATGTCTTTAAAAGGAGTGTTATGTGGGTTATGTGTTACCAAAACTAATATTCTATGTGAATATGTTAGTAATACTGAACATAATGTTGATTTGTTTTGGATTTTGTCAACTACTAAGGTTTTGTGGTATTTGTGGAAGGCAAGGAATAAAAGTGTACCAAGGAAGGGAAATAATACTTATTGGGTCCTTTTTGACTCACAACTTGGTTGATTTGTGTATAGGCTACAATAACGTTGATAATCCCCAATAAAAGATTCATGAAGCTTTTAGATGAAGGAGTAGCAATAGTCTACAGTGTGGATATCCAGACATCAAAATTTTGACCTCATGATTACAGAATAGTGGATCGAAGCTTCCATAAGGAATATATGAAAGAACCTAACAAGTACAATAAATAAAACTTTGATGAAGATAAAATAGAAGATGAGATGGGAGTAATGGAATATGTATGCCAAAACATTGACATTGAAAGCAATTTACTTAGAGTCTCACCAAAAATTCAAACTTTCAAAGAATGGGACTCATTTCTTAAAAGTGATAACAAGAACCAAGCTAACCAAGTGATAGTGATGAACCAAATTCAATCTAATGCTGCAAAATTGTAACAAATTTGGATAGCGCAGAAAATTTGAATAGAGAATCATAGTTGGATACCAATTAATTAAAAGATTAGAAAAATATAAGGATTAAAATAGTCTACTGTAAAATTTATAAATAGGTATATGCTATAAGATGTATTTTGGGTGAATGAGTGGCTCCCTTAGCAACCCAATGTATTCTCTCTTATTAGTAATATATATATATATATATATATATATATATATATATATATATATATATATATATATATATATATATATATATATATATATACGCAAGTTAAAAAAATTGTAAGCCTATGGGTGGGTGGAAGGGTGGGAGGCCTTCCACAGAATGGGTGTGGAAGGACTGGGGTCTTCATTTTCCAGCCAGGCTGCCTAGGTGGCAAGTGATTTGGAAAGAAGGGATTCGATGTGACAAGGGTGATAGAAATGTAATGAGGGGTATGCTATTGCAAGGAGCATTAATATAGTTTAGTCTTGGCTTGCATAATTATCATAGCACACCATCATTGCAAGGACTGTTGCCACCAATTCTATAATTGCCTCCAAATGAGTTTTGCCAAGAAGATTTGAGAAGACAATTTTGTTTATATAGAGAAGCCTAGTGCAGGGGATTTCATTCTTATCAGTGTCTTTTGAATTCAATGGTGAGTGGGTCTGATTTTATCATGAGGATTTCAATAAAAGGTCTGGTTAGCTTGGGCATGGATACACCATTTAGGTAGAGAGTGCAGTTAGACAACTTGCCTTTGATGGTCTGGTGACTGATCACACACTAAAAAGGATTCTGCACTCAAATGATGACTTCATTTTGTTGGCTATGAAGGTTATCTTGTGTAAAACATTTATGGAGGAGAGTGAATTCTACAGAGTCGACACCTCCATTGTGTCCCAGTTCTTAGCATCTTTATTAGACACAGGCATTTCAATGGAGAAAACTATCCTCTTGGTAAGACAAATTTTCATTGACAATTTGCTTGTGAGAGTGGCGAATATAGTCAATCCAGCCGAGCCAGGAGTGGGTTTTCTTAGGCCTGTAGATTTTCATCTATTAGACGATAATGAGGTGGTGGTTCATTATTATCCCTTCCTAATTAACCCTAAAGAATGGCTGCTCATTCTACATAAAGAACAAGTTGTGGTGGGGGTGGATTTTATGTTGAAGCTGTTATAAATTGAACCGCATGGTGGCTCCTTCAACTAGATAGAAGACTTCAGGGTAAGGGCGACACATCTAGGTTTTCATTAATAGCTAATAAGAAAGAAAGTTTTTCTATGTTTGGTGTAGTCGGATGTAATTTTCTTTGCTATGGTTTTAGTTCGGTAGGTGCATAGGGTTAGTTGCATGTGCAGGGTTTTGGTCTCTCCCTTGTAGGACTAAAGTAGCTATACAATTTTTAATGATGGCCAATAGGCAAAATTTTGGCACTGTATCCCTAAGTAGTTTGCAGGCCCTTGCATGACCAATTTTCATCATAATGGTGACCTTGCGAGGTCAAGAAGATGCGAGCATAGAAAGAATAGGAGATAACTACAAGAAACATGCAATCAGATATGTAATTTTCTTTTTTCAAATCAATATAAACTATAATCTTATGAAGCACAAAAAAACTATAACTCTAATTTTAACCCCTAACTCTCATCCTAAATATAATATATAATATAATTAGAATTAGAATTATTATATAATATAGTATATAATTTTAATTATTATATATTTAATTATAATTTATATATTATATAATATTATATTATAATTATTATATAAAATATTATGATAATATATCTAGCCTATATTATAATATTAAATTATATAATTATATTAATTCTTAAGATATATAATATAGTTAGAATGCCTATATTTAAAAACTATATCTAAAGTATAGCTGATAAATATCCTTCAATAGGTGTCTATTTTTATATTACTAATCCCAACATGTCTAATCTTACATCACATAAAACTTAATACTTTTGTGCTTATCATAAAATATATGGATATTCTGTAGATAAATGTCTTGTATTCAAGCATAATATCAAGACCTCATAGATAAAAGTAGGGATGAACATAAATATTACACATTGAAATAAAAGAATTACCTAATGTGACACAAATTAATTATCTACAAGAGACATATGAATTAAAAACAAGAAGAAAACCATACGATTTTGAAATAGATTAAACTTGACAAATAACTATATAATGGTCATTTTAAATATGGAGAGTACATATTTTTAAAATTTGAATATGAAGTAATAGATTTACCACATTTATTGTAGTTTTGAATTTGTAGACAAACTTTTTAAAAGTTCAAAATTTTAATGCTATGAATTAATAGATTTACAATATTTTGTTTATTTTTTAGGTATTTAAAAATATATCTTTTATATTTAGTTTAATAAAAATCTTTATTTATAATTTTAAAATTGAGAGTAGTAAATTTGAGATTTGAAATGTATTAACATTTTAAAATGTATACATAATTTTTCATACATATTAAGAATTAATAGTTGACAATAAATATTAATTACTAAAAATGATAATTTATTTAAAGTGTTCTAAAAAAAAATAGGAATCTAACATTCCAAAAAAAAAAAATGTTTATAATTAACAAATTTCATGAGTTACATAAGGAAAATATTATAAAAGATCAATATAATGATCTAACATATCAATTATATAAAAAAAAATCTAACCCTATATATATATATATATATATATATATATATATATATATATATGAAAAGTAATAACCATTACATAACATTTATCACCATAATCTTGTTATCCATCATTCTCTCAGTTTTCTTATTAACTAATCAAGAATGAGGTTGGGCTTGAATGACATCATCATCCAATTAACCCTCTGTTTAACATTTTTAATTGGAGCAATGCATTGCCAAAACCCTTCCCTTAAATTATATGCAAACACCTTTAAACAACCTTCACTACCATACGGACTGCTAAAGCACAGGTAATCTCCCACACAAATACACTCCCGATGCCACCATTCTGCATCAAGATATTGAGGGAGGATCTCGAGGCATTCTTGCAAACTCTTTCCACTTCCAAGCCAACTTATCTTGGTCGTCCTGAAACAACTCCCAGATAACAATACCCACAGCGTTTCGCAAAGTATGTGGGTCAATAGGCGAATAAGCCGTCCAGAAAATAACGCCATTGCACTCAACCATTTCCTTACCTAATTCCTCCCTTTCTCCCGCAATCTGAAATTTAATCCTCCACGAATCTTGAAAATAATGGTAGATCTGGAAGAAGTTTTATAGATCGAGCGCACTACCAAATAGGGCTCTCCGTTTCCTCCTTGTACGATATGGTCATACTTGTCACACACATCGATTTCTATATCTGCATAAATTCTCAAAAGCGGGTTGCAAGCACATAATGAGTAACCCCTTCGAATAAGCAGTAACCCCTGTGCTGCACTTGATAACTCGTGATAGTCCTTGTGATACGGAATTTGGTAGAAAAGAGAGAGAGAGAGTCCTCCATATTTGTGTGGAAAAGCAGTAAGCCATACAATACCATTTTCCATGACACTTTTCTTGACCACAGATAAGAAGCCATGGACTTTTGGTGGGCAATAAAGACAGAAAACTGTGGGATATTTGAAGGAGATCGATTGTGGTGAAAGCTTTTCAAATATCAATTCCTGCATAGCTTGAGGCAGCTGAGATATACCACGCTACTCTCCTATCTCCTTCAACTGCTGCAATAAATTCTCGCTCCATTCCTTTCAGATCTAATGGCTTGTATTCTTACAACCCTGGATTAAGTATGCTTTTTGATTTTATCATGCTTCTTCCATTCACTCCCTTTTATAGGTGATTGACACGGAGTACATTGCTTAATCAACGAGTGGTTATGATGCCGCCCATTGGGTTAAGAACAGTCCACCTGGAGAAAATATAAATTAAAATAAGTAGGATAAAAATTAGTATAGTTATTTTAAATGTATTTAGGGAAGAAGATTATAGTTAAACACCTTAATTTCATGCCTCTCAAAATTATATAAATTAAAATAGATAAAGATAAAAATTAACATAGGTAATTTGAATGTATAAAGGGAGCTAAGCATCCTAACTTCATGCCTCTCAAAATTATTCTCAAATTTTTATAGTAGATTTCATGTTCACACTAGCAAATTCCTTGCCATAAATATGCTTGACTAAAGGTATGGAAAATAACATTTTTTTACTCTCAATCCATGATAAAAAATTGTAATGCTCAACTTTTAAAAATATTTGTACGAATAATTAAATTATCTTTTCATTCAACCTTTGAAATTATTTGTACCAATAATTAAACCTATCCTTTCCTCATATTATCTACACACTCAAATTGTTTATTTCATCATATTTTAAAACACCTATTTCACCTAAATACACAAATATGTAAATACACGACTAGTAAATTAAACAACTTAACGCTAACATAAATACTTTAACCCAATCAAACTATTTTAATAATAAAATATTAGGTAAATAAAACAATAAACCTAATATCAATCTTTCTTATTCTTAAAACACCCAACCCTAAATTTGCATGAAATGCTGCCATCAACCCTATAATTTCTTAACGAGGGAAGGATTTTTAGTGACCCTCCTTTCAAAATTTTCTTGGCTCTTCAAATTCACCCATTTGGAGGCATGTCTCTACTCAGCGTCCAAGTCCAACAATTTGGTGGATGCCCATACCCTATTACAAAGCTCTTTTTTTCATGCAACTAGTGGGGATGTGACATAATCATTTCAATCTCTTATCTAGAGGTTTACAATGAAGTGGTGAAGAATCTCTTGTCACCATGCAAACCTCTTGTTCTCAAAAAGGACAAATGGGCATGTTGTAAAAATCTTCCAACATCTTTCTTTGAGATGAGCATTCCTTTGATATCATTTATATTATCTTGGGTAATTAATCTTTGGCCCTCTTCTTTCTTTAGGGGAGTGTCTCTTCAGGGATATCATAGCACCATACTTTCACAACTAATGGTGTATCTTTAGAGCTCTTCAAAATATGAGTTCATCTTACTTTTATGTAACAGAGTTATAAGGAGCACAACTAAGTGGGCTTGTAGGTGATCTACTTGCTCCATAGAGGAAACCACAACCAAACAACAAAGGCCACTCAAATCAATGAGACCTCATCATGATCCCATTTTATATTGTAGGTTTGTACTTCAAACTCTTACATTTGAATAGGACTACTAATTTTACAATGCATGTCTCC
This sequence comes from Cunninghamia lanceolata, assembly GCA_027924645.1. Lineage (NCBI taxonomy): Eukaryota > Viridiplantae > Streptophyta > Pinopsida > Cupressales > Cupressaceae > Cunninghamia > Cunninghamia lanceolata. The sequence continues at coordinate 6,813,743 of BSBN01000221.1, forward strand.
GCTACCTACTAACAATCAAGGTTTGTACTCACATAGTTCATGCTTTTTAAACAAAATCTATTGTTCTTTGTTGTAGGTTTTGTAGGACCATAGAAGAAAGGAGGGATCAATTATTGCTACTCATTAAGGAAAATTATTTCTTGTATATTTGGCTAGATCTAAGATTTCTTCCACCACATATCAACAAAATCCAAGGTCTATAGAAGGGACCAATATAATTAATTCTTTTGGCCCACTATAGTTTCATTAAGGCTATGGTGGAAGGGAGAAGTCAAATTCTACATAGATCTTATAAGCTTATGTAGCTTCTACATTGTTTTTGTTTTTTTCCATGTCTCCTATCACGACATGACAATCCCATTGGTCAAACCCAATTTTATGGAGTAGTATCCTCTAGGAAACAACATTTACTTAACTAGTGAAGTAAAGGAACTATATATACTATATATAGAGCGTAGACAAACACCCTTTAGTAGTTAATTTAAACCCTCACAAGTATCATTTATCAAAGTTGTCAATATTAGAGTTTTGAGATAGTGCACAATGTTTAATTCATATTATAAAGGAGATAGATTTCTTTGCACTATTATACAAGTAAAAAATTACTTTCTAATATAGAAAGACCTTGGTGGGTGATTGCAGGATTTAGTGGGTGGATCTTGCCACATAGTTCTTATGGAAAATATTAGTCGTAATAATGCATCTTATTCAAAATATAGAATACTCTTTACTAGGAAAATCAAGGAAAGAAAATTTTTACAAGGGTACGATTTTATTCAATCTATGTATTGATTAAAGGTAGTTTTGGAAGTAGTCAAGAAAAGCATCTCTGATGGAAATTTACTTGTATAGTTTTATGGGCTTGCATCGGAAATGAAGACTTGGAGATACCTAATTCCAAAATTGAATAGAGCAAGTAGCTACAAAAGAAGAATGAGAAATTACTTGAATGCATGCTACAAAATTAGAGCAAAGGGTACTTGTTGTGGAAAGCCACACATCTACTTCTACTCTATCTTTGCCCTACTCATCTCCATTCATCCTCTCTCTTTTCACTCCACCTACTATTAACCCATTGAGAAACAACTTCCAAGCACTGAAAGAGAAGGGTAATCCTATGAAAATAGAGTGAATTACCTTTCCCAAGCATAAATAATATATCATCTAACATCTTTATGCCAATGTTGTTGTCAAGTAAGTCACTTATTTTAGCCTCACAAAATGACTATGTCCACACTCATTCAAAACCTCATTGCTGGCCACCCATGCCTCTAAAAATTAAGGATATGGAGATGAAGCCATTCAAACCTCAATTTTTAGATGTTGAGGGCTTACCCAATCCTCATCTCTATCTCAGAAGTTGTCATTTCTTGGATTAGGAAAAAAGCCCTACCTCCTTGTGGACATCACCAATTGCACTAGTAGGAAATAGAATGAACACCACTAATTATACAAAATCTATAATCTATAGTTTGCCCAAACATGAATTTTCAAAATTTATGGGGTTTTTTCTTGTAAAATCTAACTCATACAAAACATTTGAATCTCATCCTTTTCTTATGGAGAGTTGATGTCTATGCAAGGATGATGATAATATCTAGTAGCAAATATAGAGGAGCATCCACTATCAGAAATTTTAGATCTAACTCTCTTGCAAGAACTTGTGTGTGCCAAGAAAGAAGTGCTTCCTATCTACCATATTGTTCTTGCCTATACCACAATCAACCATGATTTGTGACCAAAGATCTAATTCATGACCAAAGATGATGAATGTAAGTAAATCACTTAACATAATTAGAGCTACATTATAAAATTCATAATGGTACAAAATTAATCAATTTTATCTCATCTCTCTGATGTTTTATGAGAATTATTGGTACCATCTTTTGACTTGTTTTTCTTCTGATAATTGTTGCATTCAAGTGCAAGATCTCCTATATGCTACATCTTATCGAAGAGTGTATATTTGTTCATGTTGCATTTTTCAAGTTTTGTAGTGCATCAATGCTTTAATTTTCACAATCCATGTGTTGTATTCTTTATTCTACTTTGAGTATAAGTTTGGATATTTATTTTGGTGAAATTCATAAAACCTATTCTACATTAAACAAATGATTGTATAATTTAGTGTAAGTAAATTGCTAAAATACTTCATGTGACTTGTGAAGTGGGGAAAATGTCTTATCTCATATACACTAGAAATTTTAGTATCTTTATTTTTTGACTTTGTTCACTTCGAGAAGTAAAATGGAACTATCTAGAATTTGTAGGTTCTATTGTTTATTGTATTTTATATGTTCAAGTAGTAGCAAGGAACAACAATTTAGATGACTATATGTCCAATCTTGCTTCATAAACATTCACTATAGGATTTGTTTGTGCATATGGATTTCTCTCATGCATTTGTAACAATTACCTATAATGATGTATGTGGATTGATGATAGTTGTTAAGGATGTGTGTCTCAAACTCACTATAAAACCCTTATTCCATTGTGTTGCATTTGATATTTACCGCACTCCCGCAAGGTGCAGAGTAAGAGAGGTGTAGGCTGGAAATGTTTACCGCCATCCCATGAGAGTCTAGAAGTTGAATTGTGGTAGTGTGGTGTTACTACCACCCCATAATGATGGTTGACTCCTACCTGTGGTAGTAAATATTTATGGGCTTGCATTGAAAATGATGACTTGCCAATACCTGATTCCCAAATTGAATAGAGCAAGTAGCTACAAAAGGAGAATGAGAAATTAAGAATGCACGCTACCAAATTAGAGCAAAGGCTACTTGTTGTGGGAAGCCACACACCTACTTCCACTCTGTCTTTGCCCTACTCATCTACATTCATCCTCTCTCTTTTCACTGCACCTACTATTAACCAATTGAGAAACAACTTCCAAGCACTGAAAGAGAAGGGTAATCCTATGAAAATCGAGTACATTGCCTTTCCAAAGCATAAATAAGATATCATCTAAAAGCTTTATGCAAGTGTTGTTGTCAAGTAAGTAATTATTTTAGCCTCACAAAATGATTATGTCCACCCTGATTCAAAACCCCATTATTGGCCACCCATGCCTCCAAGAATCAAGGATATGGGGATGAATCCATTCAAATCTTGATTCTTTGAGAAGAAAACATAGCTAACCACTTAATCATACCAACACCTTCCCCAGATCTAGGTAATACTCCCACTTCATATAGAAGATGATGCAACACGTTGCTAGTAACAAAAAGAGTATGAGAAAGTATTCTTGGATAACAGGGCCTCACAAGTTAATAGAGAGGAGATTTTGGAAGATTTTGAAGGCTCAGATAAGGGGGTAGACAAACACCTTGAGGCATAAAATGGGAGCATAGATATGAATAACTTAAACTTAGAGACAATCGTCAATGAAGTTATCCTCAAAGTTAGCAATGATATTTGTGATGACATTGTAGAGGAAGTACTTGAGGAGCTATCAGATGAGGAGGACTGATCCTCCCTTGGTACATCTCAAATAGGCATGGGAGAAAAAGGTTGGGATAAGACCTCTGCAAGATTAGCTAGGAAATCAAGAAAGAACAAGAATAATAAAGCAAAGGTGGAAAGCATAGTAGGGATGCAAACCACATTAGATAGAGCATTGAGATGAAAATCAAGGAGGGTATTATGCTCTCCTTAGATCTAATAAGATTCCTTTAATGCAATGTTAGGGGCTTAAACGCCCCTAAAAAAAGGTGCAAATATAGTACTTCTATAGGAAACAAAATTTTTGGAAGAACAAGACCCAAAAATATTTCAGCAATAGAAAGGTTGGGAAGCATTACTTCCCTCACTACCAATGCTTCATGAGGCTTGTTAATATCATGGTGCAATCATTTTCCTAAAATGGAAACTATAACATGTAATCGGAGTTGGATCCTGGGCAAATTCCCAAGTTCTCTTGATTTAAAAGATATGTGAATTTTCTGGATTCACTCAAAAGAGTTCTCTTTGGACTCATCTTAGTCAAACACTATGCACCTTAAGAAAAGAAAGAGTAATCCTTGGCTCAGGGATTTCAAAATGCTCATAAGAAAAGATGAAAAGTCCAGTGGCATCTCCCACCTAGCTGAGTCAACTAAGGATTTCAAAGAGTTCATTTTAGACAATAGTCTTTTAGACTGCATACCCAAGAATGGTAAATTCACTTGGACCAACAAAAGGGAAAACTTCTTCTAGTTTTTGGAAATCTTCGATAGATTCTTGGTATCCAACATGTGTTTCTACTCTCCTGAATATTTCTCCTCAAATATTTTTCTACTCTCCTAAATAGTTTCTATGGGTGAGACTTACTCTTTGCAGCATAAGTATTTCAAATTTCAAGATATGTGGTTTAGGGACCCAGACTTCATTCCCCAAGTACAAGGTTGGTGGAACTCAGCTCGTTTTATGTAGGGCTCTAAAATGTTTCAATTAACTCACAAACTAAAGTTCCTTGGAAACAAAATTATCACATGGAAAAAGTCACACTTCATAAATATATTCCAAGGGAAGGATAGAATTAAAAATGAGCTGGAGTCTCTTACATAGCAAGCCATTCTAAATGGAGCACTTGAATGAGGGCTCATACACAAGAGAGAAACTTCTCAAATAAAATCTTGATGAAATCATTAAAAGGGAAGAAATATTCTGGAGACAAAAGTTGAGAGAGACATGGGAAGAGAAATAACTTCCCCACCTTCATCTAACAACTTTTTTGGTCATATGTTAATAGCCATAATCACAAACTCGACCCCAATACCTAAACTCAAACTTGCATGTATTCAAAGTAGAATATATATTATAAGGTGAATACTTCTAAATCTTTAAGGATATCAAATTCAGAGCTACATTAAATTGTGTGTACATCTTCAATCATGTCAATCAATTAGTCACTATGTTATTCTCATGAAGATTAAATGGTGAAATTTGTATAACATGCCACTTCTTATTTATTTACCTAATTTTATTTATTACCTTTTGGAAGAGCCAATGTTTCTATATAGTAGCACAACTCTTACACGATAACCTCATAACCTTATCCCTCGCATGTCTAATCTTACATCACATAAAACTCAATACTTTTGTCTTTATCATCAAATATATGGACAACCCTTAGATAAATGTTTTTTATTCAAACATATATCAAGACCTCATAGGTAAAAAAGAGAGATGAGCATGCATGTTATATGTTGAAATCAAATAATCCCCTAATGTGAAACCAAATATTTTTCTACAAGAGACATGGATAAAAACAAGAAAAAATAAAACACAAATTCAAGACCTCATAAATAAAAGAAAGACTAAGATAAATAGGATCCATTACAATAAAATAATCACATAATTTGCAACAAACTAAATATCTATTAGAGACATTTATTGGACAAAACATGTTTCACCCACTTGAGGATATTGCTTTTGGTTTTCATTTCCCTTTTCTACCATTTAGGTCTATTTTATGCAGATGGTTTATTCACCTTCACCTTTTTTCTTACTTTAGCTATTTAGATTTCAACTTTTCTTTGTTAGTACAACACTTCCTATGATTTTTTGTATACTCTTTTACACATTATCCATACTATTTTGAAAATATTAAACTCAACAAATAACTATAAAGTTAACTTTTTAGGAGTTTAAAATTTTAAAATTCTGAATTAGCAGTTTACACGACTTTCATTTTTATTTTTTAAGTATTTAAAATACTTTTTTTTTTTTAATTTAATAAGAATTGCTCCTGTAGAGGGCTCCCAGGGGTTGCATGAGGGTTTGTCTACAAATCCTCCATGTACCTCCCATTTGGGGCCTCTCTCCTTGCTAAGAAATCTTTCGTATTCCTTTTCTTCTTGGTAGATTTGCAGTCATCTCTGTGATCTTGGATCGATTGTAATTGGCATGGTGTTCTGTATTGTTTTAATTCTTTAATTTTTAAAATTTAAAACTTTGTTTTGGTAGTTTCCCACTCTCCCCATTGCGTCATTTGGACTTGGTGCAGGGGGTTGGTGGATGGGCGTCAGCATGGGGAGTATGGAGTTTGATAAGGCATTAATTTTGAATTAAGGCTCTTTAGTGCCTATGGAAGACAATTCAGGTAGACATGAACAACCAGGTATGGAGAGCTTAAAGTCCTTCAAGGAGATAGTTAACGCAGATGATGCTCAAGTCATGCCTAAGAATGTACTCTTCGCAGTCATGGATGGTGTCGGAGGACTTGGTCCAAGCGCTAAAGAGGGTGATGAAGGAAGTAGACTCTTGGAGAGAAGGCAAGGTGAGCCTCCTTCAGTGCCAATAAAAATTTCTTTAAAACCTAACGATGAACTAGGAAAAGTAGTGAAAAAAGAAGAATCAAGATTAATTAATATTTCTATGTTTTTTACTTTTGTTAATTTAGAAAAACCGCCATCAAGGAAATTATTTGACAATTGGTTGATAACAGTTTGGGCAAAACAACTGGGCATTCATTATTCATTTTGTAGAATGATACAACCGAGAATATTTGTAATTTTTTTAAAATCACATGATATGTAGAAAAGGGTAATTGAGAAAGATTATTGGAATATAGGGCCAACTTTTTTCAAGGCTTTTCTTTGGCAGCCAGATACACCACACAAAGAAATAAGGTTCTATTCAGTTCCAAGATGGATTCTATTAAAAAATGTTTTGATCTAATTCTAGATTTTTTTGGCTCAAATATTTGAACCTTTTGGAAAATTTTTAAAAATTGATGAAACAAGAACCACCCTTCTCCATGTTGATGTGAGAATTCTGGTCTCATTTGATATAGGGGTTCAAATCCCAAAAGTCCTAGAAATTAATTGGGAGGAGAAAATTCTTATATGAGTTAATAAGTATGGGGGGCTCAATTCATGCTTCATGTGTAAACAAGATAGACACCAAACAAAAAATTGTCTGACACTCAATAAAAACCTAAACAAAGGTAAAATGTGGATTTCAGTAAACAACCCTGAGGAAAAAGGAATGGACTCTAGGGATGGAGTTTCTACCCCACCACCAAAGAATAAAAATGAGGGCCTAACATGAAATATTGGGATGGTCATCAAAAACAATATCTCAGACCATAATGAGGGCCCTGGACTTAAGGTGTCATCTCTAGATTTGGTCATGAATGGATCTTTTTCTTTGATGATGGTTTGGACTCAGAAGCTATAGAGGAAGATCACCTAGATGGTGATGATTCAGATAGTACCCAAGATGGAACCCTAAGAAGCTTCTCATTGGGATATAGATCTTCTAAAGGGTGGATGGAAAAAGACCCTGCTCTTTTTTCACAGATTGCAGACACTCCTTTGCAATGCAATTGATAAAATTGTGGCACTGGGAGAGATCTTCCCTCCCCAAATAGACCTTGAAAACAAATGGGATGGTGTTCCTCTAGGATATACCTCTGATAATGGGTTTATCTCGGTGAGAAAAAAAAATGCACAACAACTGGCACTTGACAAAATAAGGGAAGTAGCAGAGAAAAGGAATAAACTAGACCAGCTCAAAGAGGAGTTCTTGAGAAGGAGAGAAGTAGGACCCTCTAGGTTAGATAAGAGCATCCTCAAGCAGAGTATCCTCAAGGTTGAGGAGGAAGGTAAAGAAAGAAAGATTATGAGTAGAAATGTTAGCAGCATCAAGCCTGGTAAGAAAGAGAAAGATGAATCTATCCAAAAATATTTGGTGGAAAGCACTAAACCTTGAAGAGACTCCACCCCTTCAACTTCCAGAGTAATGAAATCCATTCACTATTGTAGTTGGAATGTTAGAGGTATGGAGTCCTCTGACAGGAAGTATGTTTTGAGAGACTTTTGCAATAATAATAAGGATATGGATGTATTATTTATTCAAGAAGTAAAGGCAGTTGGATTCACCTTAGAAAATATATTGAGATTTGTTTGGAGGGAAGCAATTGCCTTTACCTCAAGCCATGATAAAGGAAGAGGGTGAAATGCTATTTTGTTAAGCATGAAATTAGAAAAAAAACCTAAAAGAATTTGGCCATTCTCCTTACAACAGGTGTGTATGGATCACTTTGAATATTGAGGGTGTGGATATTGAGTTATGCTCCATCTATGCCCCCAATGACTATTTGAACATAATTGAACTATGGAAATGGTTAACATTTGATCTCCCCAAGGTTTCCTAGATCTTTGGGGGGATTTTAACATGATAGAATACTTAGAAGACAAAAGAGGAGGGAAACCTCTAGTATGGAGAGGAAATGAGAAAATTTTCTAGCTGAGATTTAAAAAGACACTAACCCTGGGATACCCAATTTTAGGGGGAGAAAAGAACAACAAACGCATCTAGTTCTCTTGGTTAAACTATTAGAATGCCAATAAAAGAATCTATTGCAGGATTGATTGATTCTATTTGAATAAAGATTGCTTCTCTATCATACAAAAGAACACAAAGAAAACTCAAGTTATCCCTAACCCCCTGTTAGACCATCACCCTATTAAAATGGTAGTTTCAGTCAAAAAGCAAGAGCAAAGTATAAGAGGCCGAAAGGAATCCTTGTTTAAATTGAAGTGTGAGTTACTAAAGGATGAAGATTGCAATCAAGGAATTAATACTCTCAGGAATATATGTAAGGCTAGGTTTGGAGGTCAAGGAAATATATTTTACTGGTCTAGGCTCATCGAAGCTTGTAAAGGTATTTTTCAAATTGTTGGGAAAAAATATGACTTAGACAAAAAAAGAGAAGAGCTCTTGTTGTAGGAAATGCTCCTCCATGTAGAAGAGAAATTGTAAAATAATCCAACATATGATGAGCTAGATATACAAATGGGAGAAATAAAACATAAATTAAAAAAAGTACAAATAAGGAAGGCACAAGGAGATAGAGTAAGAGGTAAACTTAACTCATTACAAGATGGGGACAAGGGTACTAATTATTTTTTTAACTTGTTGAAAAAGAAAAACATAAAAGAAAATATTCAAGTAATAATAGAAAATGGTGTCAATCTAAATTCTCAAAAGCAAATACTGGAGGCTTTTAGGAAGTTTTATGAAACCTTGTTTAAGGTAGATGATAATGGGGAGGACTGTAAGGAAGCCCAGAAAATATGTTGCAAAATCTGTAAAACTAAACTAAACCCAGACATGAAAAGGAAATTAGAACAAAAAATTAATAAGGATGAGATAAAAAAAGCTATCAATTCAATGAACAATGGTAAGTCCCTTGGGGCAGATGGGCTGCCAGTAGAATTTATAAAGTAAACATTGATTGGGTAGCAGATGACCTCCTTGAACTTTACTTTGAAGCCATAGAGAAAGGGAATTTAGGAGAAGACATAAATAAATGCATTATTAAGCTTCTTCCAAAGGAAGGAGATAGGATAGAAATAAAGAATTGGAGACCCATAACACTCCTAAATGTCTCATATAAAATTATTGCAAAAGTGTAGGCCTTAAGACTCAGATATATGCTCCTAGAAATTATTAGCCCTACACAAACAAGATTTATTAAGGGAAGATATATACTAGAGAACTTGATAACAAGCTGGGAAGCCCTTCAATGGGCTAAAGACTCCAAACAAAATGCAGGTATACTTCTTCTAAATTTTGAGAAAACATATGATAGACTAGAGTAGTCCTTTATTTTTATGATGCTCAGAGTCAGTGTCCCATATTTTCTTTGAATGTGTTTATGCCAAGTATGTCTGGTCTTTTCTTATGGGTAATATTGGTAAATGGTCTCCTTCAGTTAATATGTTTATGAAAGAAATACTTTCTGGTCTAATCAAAGGTTTGAATATAAAAAATAATTGTTTTTGGTTTGTTATGTTTTCTAAAATTCTATGGTTCCTATGGAAGAAAAGGAATGAAGAAAGATTTCTTGGCAAGGAAAGTGGACTCACTGGGATTCTTTGGGATCTCATAGTTTTTAACTTTTTTGAACATGTCACTGTAACAATGGAAATTTCTCTTGGTAGGTTCAAAGGAATGGTTGAAATAGGTACAATGTTCTACAAATAGGACATGTAATGCCCCGCTAGGAAACCCCAGAGGACAACACAACTATGCTAAAAAAAATAGGATAATTTTTTTTAATAAGATAGAAATAACAGAGTAATGTCAACCACATCACTACATATCACTAAACTTACTTGTCATCTAAGGTTCCACGACTGCATTACTTACTACACTATTTACAGGATCAAGAATTAACTAACATCAATAATTCAATTCTAATCTATTGCTTCACATGTAAGAGCACTTACATTTCCATGATATAACATTAAATAAGAAATCAAAAAGATAATATAATTAGAACTACAAGTTCATATACAATTTCCCATACATAAAGGTACATCATCACATCATTCATGCTATCACTTTCTAGATTACATTGGAATACTTACAATATGATAAATCTGATACACCAAACTAGCACATGAGCACAAATAGCTGTCTCATCAAACTAGAACATGATCTAGAAATTGCAACACAAGGTCCATCCTTCTCACACATAAACCAGGGCAAGGGAAAACCAATGGAATAAGCTCTTCCACCTAACCATGTGGAACCCTAAGGTCCACTCCCCGAGCTAGGAGATAACATAAGGTTCCGCAGCAACAACAGATAAGAAGACACAAGACTAACAGGTGCAAGGACCACACATGGCTCAAGTACAATATAGGTCAACAAGACAACACAAGCAGCATAAACAACACTTCCACACTTATCAGGACTCCTAGAGGCATTCACACAACATAAGAAAGAACAACAAAGAGGGAATGCTAGACTATAGTAGGGATGAGTGTCATTGCATGGTCCTAGCATGGGTTAGCCTGCCAGTCTCTAGCTAGACACCGACCCCCATCCATGGGTTACCCTGACAGTCTCTCACTAGGCACCGACCCCCATCTATGGTTACCCTGACAGTCTCTCACTAGATGCCGGCCCCATAGGGTGACACATGCAGAATCAACCTCCCTTTCATGAGGACAAGGAAGTTGATTTTGCCAACCACAACCTTCTCATCTCATCCTTAGCCTGAATGAGCACTACAGGCATGAGTGAGGCATTCAATTATCTTAATTGATGTGAAAGCTCTCCAACCCTCCAAATTTGATTATAAAGTTATCATTGGATTAACAACTTCCAATGGGTTACCCTAATAGCCACTTTGGGCGTCGGTCCCACATTGGAAGCCACTTCCCTTCCTGCATCTAGAAGACCCTTAACCAATAGGCATAACAACAAGTATCCACATACAGTGCAAGGAATCTACCTTCTTGCATACAAATCTCAACAAAAGTATCCAGAGCAAGGCATGGGTCCTCTTGCTCCAAAAATTTCAACTGAAACAAAGTGTAATCTAGAGCAAGGCATGGGTCCTCTTGCTCCCAAAATCTCAACCATAAAATGAACCAACACAGAAATTTATTACATTCCTAATACAATAATGAACCACAACAATAAAGAAGGACTCTACCATCTCATCACTAAAACAACATCAACATGAGTTTAAACATAACTGCATGAATTAGGAACACTGAACAAGGTATTATGCTTCTTACTCAGTCATCATAACCACATGAATCCATAAACAGAGGGAAGTAAACACTACATAAAATCATTAGAGTCATACACATGACTCCCCCTCTAGGCCTCTGGAATCAACTTCCCTAATGACACAGACACATGACACCTCTGTAACACAATGGTTCCATTCAATGTTCACTTGCAAATGCACAACATAGACTAAAAACTTTAACCAATAATTCACTTACAACACATAATGGAAACACATGAAATATTGTTCCAAGCATGGGACTAAAAGAATGTAACATTAATTCCAAACATGGTCAAACATTCAACAAACATAAGGTGGATCTATCTCTATAGTGTAGGACTTAATATTCTAGCACTTACATCATAACTAGTCACCCCTTTAATATCTTCTAAAGTTATATACCTCATGTCTACTAGATTGGCATGATTCATGTTCGCATTACCTACACACTTAATAACATTCATTAAGGCACTAGATTTCAAGAATGGTATAAGATATCATGTCCTTCAAATAGATCAAAGAGAAAAAATAAAATTAGGATTATAATTTCCCAAATGATGATCATAATGACATTATTCTAACTTACTTAATTAATAGAATAAAACCTTAACAAGATCATTATTCTAGACAATGGTATTAATGACCAAGATGATTACTTTTCGAAGTAGAACAACTCCTAAACTGACCTATTCCAACCATAGATTAGGGTTTCTAACAAGTAAGATCTTAACTCAAACTGGTTATCAAAATACTTCAACAATATCACTTGCAACACGACTCAGATAAAATGATGATTTAAAACTAATGACAAATAACACATCTATAATCTAATTCAATACCATACAATGTTCTCTCAACATAGCCAAATTCATAGAACATTAATAATAAAATTCTAATACCAAACTAATTACATTAGTCTAAAACTCTTATATTCAAACCTATAAAAAAAATATTCAATACATTAAATTACCTTTATTCAATTCCCTCACAATACATAAATTAATAGGCATAATTACATGTCTTAATTTCATATACTAATTACATATCTTAAGTTCATACACTAGTAAATTAAAGAGACCTGCTCTAATAATAATTAGATTAATACACATATAATAATAATTTAGATAATTGTAAATACTATTAAATATAACTGTAAAAGCAAGGCTAAAAGCCTATAATATTAGAATGCTATAAATATCTTGCACTAGTTATAATCACAAGATACCAAACCCAAAGCTACAATGAAAGAACATTGTTCTAAGGTTAGCTTGAGAGGAAAGGAATACAGAACAATAAAACATTTCTATAGATCTAACATCTTCATCAAATCTACCACACTTTTAACCACATACATAAGATAGGATTATCACAAAATGAATTTGTTAAGAAGGCTTTAGAAGCTAACAACAATGTAAAATGTGAAAGCATAGATAGAGCATGCAGAATGGTTGATGGAATGCCTCAAAGAGAGTCATATGATGGAAAACAATGATCATAGGATAAGCACAAAATGAATCTGTTAAAAAATCTTAGAGAAACCCAATTCAAAAATATAGTTATTGGTGACGCAACTAACTATTTTAAGATAGATGAAACTGGCAAGAGGTAGACAGTCATAAAACATTAATATCTCCAAACTGATGAACTGGGTATGGACAAATTTTGGATATAATTTAGCTAACTAGGTTTTGCACCATAGGTCGAAATTTTGGAGGGACCCAGTTTGTAAAACAAAAGTTGTGGTTAACGCTACAGCCTGCTAAAACAGAGATGAAATGGCTGACAGGTAGATAGTCACAAAACATTCATATCTCCAAAATGATACACTGGGTATGGAAGAATTTTGGATATAATTTATATAGCTAGGTTGTACACCATATATCAAAAAATTGGAGGAACCCAGTTCGTTAAACAAAAGTTATGGATGCCGCAATAGACTATAAAAATAGAGATGAAATGGGCGAGAGATAAACAGTCACATCAATCGATGATTCCCAAAAATGCAATGATACAGACATGCACAAATAGATCTGATAACAAAGTTTCTAACCACTCAAAAAAATTACAATCAATAGGAAAAATTATAAATCAAACATTTGTTACAACAAAAAAATGAGACAGAAATTAGAACCAAAGGAATTTGATTTCGCTTGCTTGACTGGCTGAAGATTCGATGCCGGATTCAGCTGTTGTAGCCACAAACCATTCTCTTCCCCAAAAGTTCCATCTGCTAAAGATTATTAAGAGAGAGAAATCCCCCCTAAAAATACAGCCCAAAAACTCCCTATTTAGAGAAAGAAATGCCCTAAAATCTTCCAGAAAATTCCCCCCACAAGAGGCAATAACTCCTGCAAGAACAATATCTTACAGTTTGTTATTTTTAACATTTTACAACTAGACCAAGATAAATATATTTTATGGTAACACATAAATATTTTTTATTTAACTCTAGTTGTAATTACATTTATTACTATTATTATTATTATTATTTATTAACTTAACTTCTAGAATAATATATTTTTCATAAACTAAATTTATGTAAGGAGATTTATATATTTATTTATTTAGCAAAAATGCTTCATAACTAATTATTTTATTTTAAGACAACAATAACCAAAACAATACCAACAAAATAACCCAATTGTCAAACCATACTTGACTACTATGCAAGATTGAAAAACAAGACCACCACAACAATGACTGACGATCATGACCAAACTAACAACACTGATAGGGTACACAATTGAATACTCATCCTCTTCAAGGATGATGGCTAGGCTCGGCAAGGAGACCATATGTTATCTCTATTCAACAACTTCCATTGGTATGAAGGCACGCTCAGACCTGCCAATTTAGGTGGAGTCGATACCTGGTACCTGCAACTTGTAGCAAACAAAAGTGTCGAATACATACATATAATCATCCAAGCAAGCACATAGTGACAGAGAATCATAGCGTAGTAGGGTACTCATTATGAGTAATACTTCATTGTTCCTTCACAAAACACATCACAAGTATCCGCATTAAACAAATTCATTAGTAACTAAACAACCAGATAACACATAGACAAATAATCACATTAATCACGTAGTAAAACTAATTGACATAATCAATTAACCTATAATTGATCACATCATAAGCATAATGTATTAATCATAAAGTATCAACAATGTCATCATAATAAACACCAACGAGTGTCATCAACTATATCATAATAGTAAGCTTACCATCAACACGTCTATCATACCCTACATATTCTAAGTATTTTACCTTCTTCTTCATACTCCTTAGCCCAACCACCTGCTCATCCAGGATGAGAATGGAGGGGCACTACAGGACATCAAAGAAACAAATTTTTGTGAAAAGAGTCCCAGGAAATTTATTGAAAAATTCTTCAATTCTTATACAGACTTCCAAAACCTATACAGTAAGATGAAAGAATTAGAGAAAATTGAAAGTGAACTCTATAAGAAGCTGGAGATGTCAGGACAAAACTACAGTCTTAACATAGAGCAGCTAAGAATTTCTCCCAAGATTGGTGCTATCTGCAGACTTGATTCCTTTGAATACAGTGACAATAGGCTACACATTTGGGACAAAGAAGGAGAATGGTATGATGACCCTAGTTAGAATTCACAAAAGTTGAAATGGAAGAATCAAGGCATTGCACCGAGTTGGATGACAGCTAAGGATTGTATTATCAATATATGGGAATAACAGAAGATTCATAGGTGGTAGATCAAAATAGGCCTGCTATGGAGGAGGGAATGGATCAGAATGCTAGAGACAATGATGCAGGATAGTCCTGTCATGTGCTTGCTTATAGAGATGGAGGATTAGGAAACTCTAGAGTTGGATCTTAAGACCAAGTCAAGGATATAAACTTTTAGCAGTAGTTACTCTTAATAGATAATGAATAATAATTAGATAAGGAGTATCCTTTCTAGTATATACTTTAGTTTTTGATCTTTAAAAAAAATTGTATATAGTAGGAAGAAAGCAGTTTTGGATTGATGTAAGTAGCAATTTTGGTTTGATGTAAAACTTGGTAATTTTTTTGAATAATATTTGTGCTTGATTCTCAATCCAAAAAAATTAATAAGAATCTTAGTGTTGAAAAATAAAAACTCATGGAGTAAAAAATAAATTAATTTTTTTAATTAACATTTTCAAAATTAATAAAATATGTCTTTATGATATATTGTATTGCTATTGAAAAAATAAAACTAGCATACATATCTTCAACAAAATCTATGTAAAAGACCTTGAGAGATATCATTTTGGAGGGGCCTATTTTACCTAAATTGCATATTGGGTAAAAAATAGGGACCTTAATAATGATATCTCTCAAAGTGTTTTACTTAAATTTTTACTTCATGAATTATTTGATATCATTTTTAATATTTATCCTAAACCATGTTCAATGAGACTTATATATAGATGTCCATATTGAAAAAAGTTCATGGAATTATGAAATTTCATAAATTACTTTAAAAAAATTATAAAAGATCAATATAATAATCTAATTTATTTAATAATATAATAAAATCCATATAACAAATGATTACAATCTTAAAAACAAGTAATAACTCTTACATAACACCTATCACCATTATCACCATGATAATCTTGTTAACCATCATTCTCTTAGTTTTTCTCTTAATAACGGATGAAGAATGAGTTTAGGTTCGAACAACATCATCCTGTGGTAAACATTTTGACTTTTACATGGAGGAAGGCGTTGCCAAAGCCCGTCCCTTAAATTATATGCGAACACCTCACCTTTGCATCTTCACTACCATACAGATTGCTAAAGCACAGGTAATCTCCCACACAAACACACTCCCCAAGCCACCAATTCCCATGAATATATTTAGGGAGAGAGTTTGGAGGCATTCTTGCAAACTCTTTCCACTTCCAAACCAACTTATCTTGGTCGTCCTGAAACAACTCCCATATAACAATACCCACAGTGTTTCGGCAATTACACGAGTCAAAAGTCAGAAAAATAATGGAGGCACTTTAAAAGATTGGGGGATGTACGGCTCCAGCCAGTCTACATCGAATGGGTCACTGCTCCATGCCATCAACTCTATCCATGCTACCACTAGAATGGACGACCCATATGCAACTATAGTTATAACATGCGTATACTCATCTTGAACAAGTTCGCGGGGTAATGGAGCTATTCTCACAGGATCAATAAAACTATCTTCGATATTGTAATCGGCAATAATCTTAGGCCTGGCTGCCCCCAGAAAAGAACACCATTGCACTCAACCATTTGCTAACGTATTATATTAGAGCCCGTTTTTCCTGAAGACTGAAACTTAATCCTCCACTTGTCTTGAAAATAATGGTAGATCTCGAAGGAGAAATTTTCATAATTCAAGCACATTACCAAATAGGGTTCTTCCTTTCCTCTTTGTACAATATGGATAAACTTTTTAGTCAGATCAACTTGTATCTCTTCACAAATTCTCACAAGCAGGTTGCAAACACAAAATTGTGTTTGGGTTTCTTGAAAAAGCAGTAACCCTTGCTCTACACTTGGTAAAGTGTAACCTCTACCAGAATTTGGGAGAAAGGAGAGAGAGATAGTCTTAGAGTGAAATCTTTGCAAATATCAATTCTTTCATAGCCCGAGGCAGCTGAGATATACCACGCTACTCACCATCTGCTTCAACAGCTGCAATAAATTCTGGCTCCATTTCTTTCAGATCCAACGCTTCCCAACTAATGGCTTGTATTCTTAGAACCCGGGATTAAGTATGTTTTTTTATTTCATTCTACATGTTCTAGCATTCACTCCTTTTTATAGGTGTTTGAAATGGAGTGATTTTGTTAATTAACGTGTGGTTAAGAGTAGCCAACATGGACAAAATATAAATTAAAATAAATAAGATACAAATTAGCATAGCTATTTTAAATGTATTTAGGGGAGAGGACTTTGGCACTCATGCATCTCAAAATTATATAATTAGTGTATGTGCCCTTCTAAAATTTTATGTAAGATGTCAAGATATTCTAAGACATTTTTTATTATTATTGTAAAGTAGACTTTTAAGTAAATAAACTAATTATATAAAACAACTCTTAGGTAAATAAAATAGAATAAAATATGGATATAAATATCATTTAAATGCTTTATTCATTTATTTTTATGATTATATTATTATTAAAAATAAACTAGCTCTTTATTTAAACAATGTTTAAAGTAAGAAGTTCTAAGTTCAAATAAATAATTGTTTTAAAAATATTACTTATTGATTTATTTATAAAAAAATTATAAAGAGGTTTTGGATGGAAGAGGGTTTTGGGGTTGATTGATGGAGACAAATGGTTCCCTTCCATGATCAACTTGGTTGAGGCCTCTTCCATGCTGCAAATTGACTCTGATTAGCTTACTTCGTTGTTTTGATGGAAAAAAGGACAAGTTCACATGTTCCTAAATTTGTTCTCTTTGTTTTCTTTCTGGTTTTTGATGTGATTGTGTTGATTGGTGTTTGTTCTATGAATTGTCTTTGAATTTGAATTGTTTTCCTACTTTTTAAATTGATGATTACTTTTTTTTTTAAAAGAGGAAGGAGTATGTAGTACACCACTTGGGAAATCGGGAAAACTAGGCTGATACATTTATTGCTCAGCTGTGAGAAAATTATAGTGAGAACTAATGCTAGCAAAGAAAGGCTTAATGAAAATAAAAGATATAGAGTAGCATTGGATATTGAGGTTGCCAAGGATCCGTCGCAAGAGGCCGTCTTTGATGTTCAAGATGGACTTAAAGCCAGCCGTGGAGATACTGACTAGCAAGGAAAGGCATAGAATGGAGGAAAAGAAGAGAAAGGTAAGGACCTCCCTGCATCTTGGTTACTTTGTGTAAATCCTTATAAAGATATGATGAAAGCACTTAAAAATGAAGAATGTAGATTAAAAATCATTATTGTGTTCTTTACATGCATGAATGTTGAAAAAATGCATTCAAGAAGATTTTTTGACAATTGGCTTCTAACTATTTGGGGTAAGAAATTGGGAATCTAGGGCTCTTTCTGTCACATAATCCATAGAGGATTTTTCTAATTTTTTGAGAAATCATAACATGCAAAAGAGAATTTTAGAAAAGGAATATCGGAACATTGGGTAGACAATGTTTAAATAAATTTTTGGTCTCTTGATACCACACACGATGATGTTAAGCTTTGCTCCATCCCTAGATGGATGGTAATAAAAGATATGTTTTCGGGTTTTTTTTGCCATAGCTACTCAAACAATAGGTAATTTATTAAAAATTAAAGAGACAAGGTATATCGTACCACATATGGATGCAAGAATTTTATTGTCTCTTAAGATGTGGGTTCAAATTCTGGAGGTTCTTGAAATCAAAATTGAAATAAAAAGTTTATAAGTGTGAAATGGTGGTCTAGATGGACTTAATACCTATTTTCTATCTAAAACTGATGGTCATTAAAAAAATTATTGTCTTATTATAAATATAAATAATAATAGGAGGACAAATTATACAATACCTAGAGAGAAGAATATAAGAAGGGGTAATGAAATTCCTAAGGAGAAAAGAGATGGGGCCTTTGAAGACCTAAACAAAAGTATGGAGAAAATGAAAGAAAACATGGATGTCACTATTAGTGTTATTAAGCTCACTTAGTCAACTATATTTAGCTACGCTAAAGTTAGGTGTTATTATGCTTTTATTAGCATGTCTATGTTTAGAATAAGTGTCTAACTTAGTTTATCCTAAGTTAAGAAGTCGCATGCCTATCTTTGAGTCACTACTATTCTTAGGCTTGCGTTCTTATTTATGGTATGTCTAGACAAAGAGAGACTCTTGCCTATATGTAATCATTCATGTGAGCTAATACATCATCTAAGGTTCACATTGCATATTGCTTGTGTCTTTGATAGTATTGAGTGTGTGATTGTTCATATCTCATGACTCATGTCAGTATTTGTAATCATCCATAAATGTTCTTAGTTTCCACATGGTCTCAAAGAAAGAATGGTAAGGTTGTGAACCTATTCTTCTATCAAATTCATCAAGCATAGATTTTCTTGTTCAATATTGGTTCAACTTCAGAGGTGTTATTCACTATCTTGGTAGACTTTTACTGCTCCAAACCTGATCAAAGGTTTTTTTCTCTAAACAAGGTGGTCTTTTGGACTCTTTTTTTGTGTGGGCTCTCTGTAGGGTGTGGAAAGATGTTTTTTCTAGTCTGAGGTGCTTTTTCTCTATGTTTTAAAAGCTCTCTTTATTAAGTGATGTTGAAACTTGCCACAGAGGTCAATCTTTTGCTTTGGAGGCATTTTCTTGTGCAGAGAAGGTGTTTTTTGTGTTTGGGTTTTTTTTGGTAGCACAGTGACCTTTTTGTAGGAATGACCCATTTTAAAGACCCACAACCTATTAAAAATAGCCATACAGGTCTTTAGAGGCTGTTACCTACCTTCACAAGCTTGTTGGGCCCCTTTTCTACCCTCCACAATAGTGTTGAACCCCTTCACAATAGCAGTAAGTCCTTCCATGTCAACGAACTCCACATTAGATTAAAAGAATTCACGTTGTTCAACATTTTTTGCTAGCATCAGCTTTGTTTTGCCTAGCATCAGCACAAATTTGCTCAGCACAACTTCAAACCAGTAGATTTCATGTTTTTTTGGAGTTTCTCTTCAAAGCAAAGGTATTTTTGACTTTTTTTTTCCAAAAAATTACCCTATTTCTTGTTTTTAAAAGAAATTAGTTCTTTTTTTAAGGAAAATCTATATTTACTCATGTTTTAAAAAGCTTTTTTGACAAAAAATCTATGTTTTTTTGGAAAACCTATATTTAGTCTCATTTAAAAAAAAAAATTTTAACGAAAACCAAATTGCTCCTCCTTGTAAAGTTTTTTTGTCCAAATATTCTTTGGCAAATTAAACAAAAAAGAGCATTTAAAATTGTGTAATAGGCATTATTCCCACGCTTTACTTATAAAGTACAAAAGCTAGGGGGTCACATAATAATACAAGGGATTTATCTCAACATTGTGTGGTTGTATTTTCTCTTTCCACATTTCGTCAGTTTAACTTTCCATATGGATTCTAATCATGCTATTTCACAGTTAACCCCATTTAATTATTGTGATTGGAAATCCAAAATCCAGCTAATGTTGAAAAATAAAGGGTTATATAGGGTTACAATGGGCACTAAAATGGAACCATCTAATGATGACACTAAAGTGAAATGGTTTATGAAGTGTGACTAGGCCTTCAATTGTTTATGTCTTATAATCTCTCTAGAATTACTCTTTCATGTTGAATCTTTATCAACCCCCAACGAGGTATGTCTCACTCTTAAGAAGCTCTTTGGGAAGGTAGATGAGATGACAACTCATGAGCTAGAGAATGAGTTAATCAGTTTGAGTCTGAGCACATTTAACACACTAGAAGAGTTTGTTACCAAGTTTAAATGTATCAAGTTGTAATTAAAAGAATGTGCAATTGATAAAAAAAGATGACCAACTTGTGCTTTCAGTTCTCTCCAAGTTAGGAGCTAATTATTCTATATTTGTATCTAGTTTCTACTCCACTAAAAGATCTCTTGGAGCCACATGGAAAATGCCATCCTTAGATAACTTCATTGCAGACTTAACTATGGAGCAAGATAAGTTAATACACATGGGTACCCTGAAGGCATCAAAACCTCAAGCTCTCTTTGTTGGGAATGGGGAACATAATACTTCAAATGACAAAGGGGAGAAGAATAAAGAGGACAAGTAGACAAAGAAAGAACAAAAACTTGAGACATCTAAAAGTTGGATAGAAGATTCATCCAAACAAGGGAAGCCTAAAAAGGACAAAGTTTAGTGTGCCTATTGTAAAAAGATAGTGCATGATGAGAACAAGTGTATGAAGAAAAAGGTTAATCACCTCACTCATCTCTTAGAGAAGAACATAGGTGTACCTAAATCCTTCAAAGTATCCTTATCCAGTGTAGAAACTTCTAAGTCAAAAGGTAAAGAGAAATTCAAGGGCAATGCTGTTGTTGAGGTTGGCTTTTCAACATCTTCATTAGCTCCATCTTCGATATTGACTCAGGTGCTTCACACCATTACCTTTGGGAATGAGAAAATCAGAAGTAGGGGGCTGCACGTCTATATTAAATATGTTGGCTGCTAAATGGAATTGTGGACAGTCAAGCTTAGCATGGGCATTAGTATTACGAAATCTGCACCAATTTTTAGTGATGTATTGGCCATTTGGATGCCGGCCGTTTGTTTCGCATCATGATT
Source organism: Cunninghamia lanceolata (assembly GCA_027924645.1). Classification (NCBI taxonomy): domain Eukaryota; kingdom Viridiplantae; phylum Streptophyta; class Pinopsida; order Cupressales; family Cupressaceae; genus Cunninghamia; species Cunninghamia lanceolata. The sequence goes on from BSBN01000221.1 coordinate 6,835,544, forward strand.
ATCTGTATTCTCAAAAGGAGAAGCTAGAGTACCATTGTTTGGTCCAGTGTTCCATGTTTTGGGTGGCCTAAGCTAATTCTGATTTCTATTATTGTTACCCCAGGCCCTATTGTCTATCACTGGCCCTCTATTTTGCATTAGTTACCCTTGGTTATGACTTTGATGCTGATTGTAGTTTTGGCTTTGATTTGAAAATTGGCCTTGGTTGTTATTTTGGGCATGACTCTAATTGTAGTGCTAATTGTAATGTTGATTTTGATTTGAATTATAGCTCTAATTTTGCCCTTGGTTATAATTCTGATTTTGATTGAATCCTTGGTTGCCTCTTCCATAAAGATTTTCATTTCTTAGTTGTGTCACTTCGGTGGTTAATCTTTTCAAATGTGCAGTGATCTCTTTGATTTCTTCCCTTTCCTATTGTGCTTTTTCCATAGTTGTATCTTTAGGAGGTCAGAAGAAAGGTTGACCATTATCTTGACTGTTGTTAGCAGTGTTATTTGTGTAAGGAGCTATGGTTTGGATTGGGGTAGGACTGTACACAGGCGTATAAGAAGGAACTAGATTTAGTAATGGGGTGTGATGCATAGGGGCTCTATTCCATTGTTGTGCCTAATTTTGTGCCCCAAAATTTCCTCCATTAACAAATGGGCTACAAGTTGTATGTCTCATCTCTTGGTTTACTGAGGCTGCCTCTTTATAGGCTTTGGATATTGAATCTATGTCAGGTTTTCTTTTGACAAACATGGGAGTTAAAGGATCTAAGGCCGCATAGTACATAGCCAACAAGGTATCATCATCTACGGTGTAAGGGACTACTAACCTAGAGTATGCCTTTTGAAATCTGTCATTGAAATTATCAATCAGCTCTCCCTCTCCTCTTTTTATAGTAGCCAATTTGTGATACAACATGCAAGGGTCAATGGGTCCTCTAAATCTAGATAGAAAAGATTCTTCCATTAGTGACCAAGAAGAAACATAACCATTGGGTAAGTTCACATACCAGTTAGAGGCCTGTTCATTGAAAGTGTAGGGAAACAATCTACACACAACATCCTCGTGCTCTAATCTGGCCCTAAAGCATGCTTCCTTGAATATTCTAATGTGGTCTTCTAGATCTTGGTGTAACTAGTATTTGGGACATATCTTTTCTAGATTTTTGGGCATCTCATTGTAATCATTGAAGTGTATGGGAGACTGGACATTGAAATAATCCATTGCAAGTATCTGCGCTTGACCTGAACTTGTGGGAATACCTGGATTTCCTGGAAGGATAGGATCTCTAGGAGGACTAGGACCTCTAGGAGTACCAGAATCAAGATTTAAATATCTGAATAAAGATCTGTCAGGACTCACAAAGTTGTGGATAGTATAAGGTGATCTAGGGGGTGTTCCAAATGAACTTCCTGTTTGCAATATTTTAGGATTCCAAATCAAAGGGCTCTTGCTTTGCCTTATATCAGGTAATTGCACAAAAATATCCCCTGAACTGGATCTAGATCTAGTCACTCTATCACTGTTATTAGCCAGCTTGAAACAAACCCTAACTCATGTTAGGCCGTCCTTCTAGCGCCAGAGAAACTATTGGTGATTGTTTTGATGCAATCATAACAATTAGTTAAAATTCACATAAAATGAACCAAAAGTGACTTGAAAGATATGAAGGAATCAGTTAAGATTCACTTAATCCCAAGTTTAATATGGTCAGGTCTTAACCTGTTGGGCAAATTTAGTTGGTCAATGTGATGCTGTAATGTTCAAGGGGCCTTATGTAGTTTACGGTTTCTTGTTGGTTTACTGGACTCAAACTACGCAAAAGATTATAAATATCAGTGTGTTGTTCATTCTTTTGCATAAACTTATACTTGTGCTATGAAACTTTAAATAGTCTTCTTGGATTATTGCAGCTTTCTCCTCTTAAATATTTATGAAAACTATCTAATTTTAACTTTGTTATGCATGCTCTTTAAAAAATGAGACAAATTTCCTTCAGATTTCTACATTTTAAGCTAAGTATTTTAAGATGGGTTGGGAAAAGTTAGAAATATCTAATCTAAACATCATTCATTCTATCAAAGGATCTAATTGTTTTGTTATCCATTGTATAAGTATTGCAGCAAATTGATCAAATCCACAGACAAAAACCTTAAGTGTAAGTTCTGAGCACTTTCACAAACATACACCTAAAATTGCAAGCTCTAAGAGAAAATGTTTTAAACACAATCAAGAGCAAGAAAACACTCAGAAGATAGATATAGAATGCCAGATACAATTGTATTAGAAACAGACAGTCATATAAGATTTACAATGTCTGAATGACTCTTAGCTTCATTGATCAAATTGCAGAAAACTTAAAAGCTTTACAAATACAGCAAGGAGACAAGATGTTCCACACACTCCTTGTTGCAGACACAGGTGACCTCCTTCTTCTACTTCTAAACTAAAAGGTCCCTCTATTCTAAATGCTAAAACTAGTTACAAGTGCTGGCTATTTTCTAAAAAATCTCTGTGTAACCTTATTACAGTGTACCAAGGCACAATATATAGACTTCCACTGTCCTCAATACAACTCAAAACCCCTGGTTAAGCAATGGTTCAAAGCTTTGGTTACAACAATAAATGCTGGAGAACAAATCCCCAGAAATATCTTTGAGTACACATCAAATCTGGGTGAAATATGCCCTTCTGGAAACCCTAGCAGCCCAATAATAACTTCCATGGTCTGCTACAATGATGTCCACAACTGTATTTTGTCTTCATCAATGAAGACCCTTGACTTCCTCGCCCTTCATCCTTATCTTCCTCTGCTCTTGATATCGGATCTCCTCTCTATGATGCCATTGTCATCAAGTTCCAGCACTTTCCTCAACTACAAACCTGCAAAAATGGATAAGCAATAAGTATTATCATTTAATAAACCTGTAGGAAGAAGAACAACTGCCAAATCTAGTAGTGACTGCATGAACGTAGAAATCGGGCCCCAAATCTGTGAAAATCATGTCCAAAAATGTATACAGCACTTAGAAAAGTCAGGTCAACTATCGTTGACCAGAAACATGCACTTTGGACCTCAAATCGGCCTCGAAATCCCTATCGCTCCATCTTTTCCCGCTCATTCCTTTGTTTAAATCTTTGTATACCCAATATACAAGCCGGGCGTGATACAACGAATTAATCAGATTTAAATCTTTTCAATTCTGCAGCTTGCATAAACTGTAGTATATGAATTATATACAGGCCAGACGCATACATCAAATTTTCTAATTTTTATACTTCATCGATTCCGCGGCTTGTATATGCACCAATGTATCTTTCACTTGTATGTCAAAACATACAAGCACCGAATATACAACGACTTAATTTGTTTTAGTAAATCCATCAGGTCTGCGTTGTATATGGAACACTTGTATCCTATGCCTTGTATGTTTTGTTCGTATGTATCCTCCGATATACAATTCGGATGTGATACAAAGTATTAATCAGATTCTAAATTCCTTTGGGTTCTGGCTTGTTCATAAGGCAATGCATCCTACAATGTATATTTGGATATACATGCGCATGACATACAACAATTTAACTCCATTTAATAAATCGTCGGGTCCATGCGATGCATATTCCCAATGCATATCCCCAAAATATACAAGCTACGAAGATACAACGATTTAACACTGTTTAATAACCTTTTCGAGTCTGCCATGTATGAAGTGGTTTGTATATTGTACCTGCGAAACATACAAATGTGAGATACAAAGCGGAGTTGAAACATCAATTTATTTTAACCTTAAATTATTTTGGGTCCATCCTATATGTATATTTCAAAACTTTTACTGAATGCATATAAGTAAAAGGATATACAATCAACTTTGTATATGAAAGCGATATACAAAGGGGATTGTATGTGCAATATGCAAGCGACCCATCATGCATTCAACCTTGTATATGAACCTGACTGCAAAAAGTGACTAAGTATAAAATGACTTTGCACATACAAAGGACTTTGTATATGCAAAGCGATATACAAACCTGAATGTACATTTTACCAAAATGATCATAACTTGTAAAATATGGCGAATTTTAAGATGGTTCAAAAGGCAACCCTAGCTCATTTTTCACAAGGAATCCAACCATATCATGCACTGGTACTGAAAATGCATTTTTTCTTTATTTTTATCAAAGTTTGCAAATTTCAACTCCCTTTTCCCTTTACCACCAAGCAGAACAAAACACACACAAGCAAAAGCAACAGCCACAGCAGGGGTCCTCATTTTGCTAAGGAGTAAAATGGGGTGTGTTGTGAACATCACAATACTACCCATGTACATAAAATTCCCCCCCAAAGAGAGAGAAAAGCCCCCCCCAAAATAGAAAGAAAAGAGACCCCCCAAAGTAGAGAGAATCAGGACTCTGAGTGAGAGGAAGAAGCCCTCCAGAAGATGAAGCATCCCGCACCCCCAGCAAAGCTCACAAATGAAGGAACTTGCTCTCAGTGAAGGGTTTGGTGAAGATATCAGCAACCTGCTTGGAACTTGGACAATAGTGAAGGTTGATGATGTGGCCATGGATGAGCTCCTGGATGTAGTACATGTGGAGCTTGATGTGTTTAGTTTGCTGATGATGGACCAAATTCTGTGAGATCTGAATGGGACTTTGGTTGTCACAAAATATGACTGATGGTTATCTAATTTGGATACCAAACTCAATGAGAAAATTTTGAAGCCAAATGGCCTTAGTGGCAGCATTCACAGCCCCCCGATACTTGGCCTCAGTAGAAGATACAACAATAGCAGACTACTTCTTGCTTGACCAACAAACATGACCTTAACAAAGTGAGAAGTTGTAACCCAAATTAGACTTGCAATCCTGATAATCACCTACCCAATCTGAATCTATGTAGCCCACCAAATCAAGCTCAATGCCCATTGCGTAGTGAAGCCCAAAACTGTGAGTACCCTGAATGTAGTGAAGGATCTACTTGGTTGCTTTCTAGTGCAGCTCATGAGGCTCTTGCATGAATCGAGAGACCATGCCTACAGCATATGAAAAGTCAGGTCTCATATGAGTCAGATAAATGAGACTCCCAGCAAACTATCGGTACAAAGTGCCATCAACAAGTGGAGAACACTAAGCCTCAAGTTTGACTCCAGAAAGAAAGGGAGTCAGAGCAGGCTTGTAGTTAGCCATATGAAACCTTGAGAGTAAATCTAGAGCATACTTGGACTAGTTGATGGTGATACCATAAGTAGACTAGAAGATCTCAATCCTAAGAAAGTAATATAGCAAGCCTAAGTCAGTCATCAAAAACCTATCAGGACGAGCAATTTTGATAGCCCCAATGGTGGACGAAGAACTCCTTGTGATCAGCAAGTCATCAACATACAAAACTAGAAATAGGAGTGAATCATCCTACTATAGAATGTAGACATTGGGATCGAAATGACACCGAGTGAACCCAACTGATAGAAGGAAGGAGTCCATCTTGGCATACCAGGCCTAAGGAGCCTGTTTGAGGCCATAGAGAGACTTCTGAAGACAGCACACAAGTGAAGAATCCTAAATGAACCCCTATGGCTGCTCCACATAGATCTCCTCCTGAAGGTCACCGTGAAGAAAAGCACTCTTCACATCCATCTAGTGTACTTCCCAAGGATTGGCTGCAATAATGGAAAGAACAAGTCAGATGGAATTCATTCAGGCAACTGGCGCAAAAGTCTTAGAGTAGTCAATCCCAGGAACCTGGGAGAATTCTTTGGCAACCAAGCAATACTTATGCTTGTCAATTGACCCATCTGCTACAAATTTTGTCTGATAGATCCACTTACATCAAACAAGTTTTCTTCTCTTAGGAAGAGGGACAAGATCCCAAGTGTGGTTCCTCATCAAGGAACTATACTCCTCCAGCATAGTTGTATCCCACTCAGGAATACCAGAAGCCTTATGAAAAGACTGTGGATATGAGGTAGTAGCAATGAAGGCATGTGGAGCATCTTAGAACTATGAATGAGTCCGCCTAGTGTCTGATGGATCCCTAACCCAATCACCTACTTCTCTACAAAAATTTTGAAGTCCTAAAAATGATCAAATACCTCTGACTTCTATTTGAGAAAGTACACCCAAGTATATGAAGAAAAGTCATCAATGAATGTGAGGAGATATCTAGCCGTGCTAAAAGAAGGATGCTTAAATGGACCAACCAAATCACTATGAACTAACTCCAGTAACTGTGAAGCTCTCCATGCCTTACCTTTGTGAAACTTTTCCTTAGGATGCTTAACAAGAATGTAAGCTTGGCAAACACCACCTGAAAACTAAACTAAAGGCAACCCTGTGACCATGCTCTGCTAGTTGAGCTGCTGCATGTAGCAGAAGTTAAGATGGCCAAACCTGTCATGCCATAATCTACTCACATCATTAGAATGAGAGAAAAATAGTTGAAGGAGGATCAAGAACAAAGTGAGAAAGCAGATAGAGTCATGACTGATGATCTGCTCTCCCAAATGCAACTGTAGAACCACTGTACAACTCACGAATCTCCACTAAATCAGGAGTGAACTCAACATGCTTGCCTGAACCTATGTGAGTGATCTGGTATACCGATAGGAGATTAGTTGATAATGAGGGTACACAAAGAACATCATGGAATGTGCCATCCCCCATATCAATAGACACTCTCCCATATACCTGAACAAGAGTGTCATCACCCATCAAAATAGAAGGCATAATACATGGCTCCAAATATACAAGTTCTTCCTTAGATGAAGCCATGTGGTGTGAAGAACCCAAATCAAGAACCCAAGTGGATGGTGAAGAAACAACTGCAACAAGGGCCTTGCCCATTCCTTTCCCCTTGATGTTTTCTTTTGCCTTGTTAGACCCCTCATTAGAACTCTTTTTGATAGACTCGGGAACACTGATATTATTCTTATCAAGAATGTGTGTCAAGTGATCAATTTGTTTTTTTAGACATCTATGTTCATCATGACCAGGTCTTTTACAATAGGCACATTGGACCTTCTCTTTCTTAGGCTTGTCACCCTTAGAAGATTGGGCCTCATTTGTTACTTTTGAAGCAACTAGTATCTGATCCTTCTCCTTGCTATTCTTCTGTTTCTTATCCTTACTATTGTTGTTACTACTTTATCCTTTTTGTTCTTTTGTGCCTTGGTTGGTAGCCAAGGCATGCAACTTAGAGGACTTAAGAGTGCCCATCTAGATTAGCTTGTCATGTTCCCGAGTGAGATTGACAGCAAAATCATCTAAAGATGGCATGGTGAATTAAGTACCAAGTGTACCCTTAGTAGCATAGAAGGTAGAAACAAACACAGAATATTTAGAACTTACCTTAGAGAGAATAGTAAGAATCAGTTGTTCATCTTTTCTTTTCAATTCCACATTATTTTAACTGCAGCCTTAGTAATTTCAATTTAGTGAAGAAATCCTGGATTGTGTTGAAATTGCCTGGACTTAAACTAATTAGTTTATTTTCCAACATATGACCCCTCATTGAATCTTGTGTGCCAAATAGTGTTTCTAGCTTTGTCTAGATTTCATTTGGTGAATTCAAAGACTCAATGTGAAAGAGCAAATTAGGATAAACATACAAACACAATGTTCCATATGTCTTATCACATTTGTTAAATGACTTAGTCTTATCTTCATCTTTAGCAGGTTCAGTTTCAAGTCCCATAGTTATCCTATTTAATCCAGCACATTTGTTTGATCCATGATGAAGAAATACAGAGAAGAAATGTTGAAAAGAAGAGAACACAACCAAGACAACACCCCCCTTTTTTCACTCAGTCAAAGAACCCCACAAGAAAATATGATTTGGCACTTTATATTAGTGCGTTTACAACTTCCACTAGCAAGAAATACTAAGTGGTCTTGATTTCAATGCATTATAAAACCCTCATGAAGAGCATATGCTAAAAATATAACTTTGGCACAATAACAAGAGAAAGAAACAGTACCACTGCGATCTACTCAAAAAATCATGCACTTTCAAAAAAAGAATCACCTCGATACGAGGCTGTATGTGAAAGTTATGATCCTCTAAAGCTCCCAAAGTGAGAACTGTACAGTGTCACAACTAAGAATGTACAATTTTTGAAAAATATCTGCATCAAAATCAAAAAACATCTGCACTAGTGCATAGAGCACGAAAAAATAGCTAAAAAAAAAGTTCATGGGAAACAGAGTCTGTATGAACAAGAACGGAGCATTTGAAAACTACCTTGAAAACTGCAACTGCCAACGAAGAGGGGTCCTGCTATAGCTTTTTGAGTGTGTTTCTACACAATATATAGACTGCATGCAAAAACTAAAACATACCCAGACAGTTTTTCTATGCTATGAACAAAACCCAGAAGGCATTTTTCTTGTTGATGTATAGAGGATATTTATCCAATGTAAACATAATGCCTTTAGTAACAAAAAATGACCCCAACAACTAAAAAATGGCACGTAAAGGCTAAATCAGCTACCTAAGACAAGAAAAAGGATGCTAGAACCTGCAAGATTGATTGAAAACACCATATATGCAAGCTAGTTGTTAGATTTGAGCTTGAAACTTTGGTTCCGCAACTGTGTATGACAATCTCTGATTTTGGTGAAATGAAAGCCAAATCTAACTTTCTCATGCCTCTTCGACACGTTGGAACAATTGGAAATACTTCCAATAAAACTAGAAATATTGCAATCACCCAGATTTCATAAAACACATGTGTAAACCCCAGAGATTAAAAAAGTTTATGTCAAACTTTTCTTATTCTCAAGATCATCTGAAGATGCAAGAGAAGAGCGTACTGAGTTTTTTGAAATCTTGTAATAAGATTTATTAGGCCCCCTAAATCTCTCAAATAAGGAAACTAAAATATATTCTTGCACATAGAATAGCTCTGATACCATGTTAGAATCTAAAAAGATTATTAACCCAGAAAACTAGTGCAAAGAATAGATATCTAAAATATGAATGCAAATGATATGAAATCAAAATAGCAACAGAGAGTTAGTCTCCAAGAGACTAATACAAATTCTAGAAGCAAAATAGCATTAAGAGGATGCAAAAGCAAAAGATGCAAAATACAAGCTAGGTAGCATGCTTATATAGACCAGGGAGAGAGAGGAGATGGGAACACCGACCAATGAGGGGCAACCATCTATCGGACTAAAGATAGCAAAGTATCTTCCCAAGATAGCTAATGGATGCTCACATGTAGGAAGTTGACACCTCATAATCCTCTCACCTAACTAAGCATGCTTTATTAAGCTAAGAGAGATTAATAGAAGTGAAGGAAAAACCTAGGAATATAGGGAAAAATAAATAACCCACTAGGAAATAAAAACCTACACTAATAGACACTTAGCATTATTTATTCATCATACAAATGTGCAAGTTGATTACTGTTCATGACTTGATATGATCACGAAATGAGAAAGACATTATCTTTTAGAGTATCTTTTTGTAGATCCATTTGGCATATGCTCTTCCAATTTGTCTGATGCATCAACACTATTTGATATACAATAGTTTCATGCATAATAAAGTGATATTCTGATTGATTTGGCTTCTTTTGACATTCAAAAGATGAAATGTACTTGATGTTCTTATTTTTCTCTAATGAATACCATGAAAGATATAAAAGTGAAATATTTGAATTCCATTTTTCTATTGCCAACTGAAATAATGATGATAGCTATTATGTGCATTAAATGCTATCTCTTTTACAGTTCAGTTCATTTTATGGTTCCATTTCATTTCTTGAATTGAAATCATTAACATGTTCTGAACTAGACACTAATGCATATGAATGTTGTCTACTCCTTTAGATTGTTATGTAATTTAAGCAATGTGAATGATGATCTTTCTTTTTCCATTCATCCCTTCTGAGATTAAGGGGAAGCAGCATGCTAGGCGCAACCCTTGTGGGAGCCTCATTTTACACCACATGCTGATTTGTCTTTAATCATCTATATAACTTATCCTATACCTGCACATGAAACAAATAGATTAGAATAAAAATAATGAAGTTCCATGATTGTTTCTTTCTAAGTTCCTTCTGCATGTGGATGATGACCATTGATCAATGCATTATAAACAAAGTGTTATGCCCCTTCTAATAGGATATAGGGATTTCATAAACGGATCTTCTAATAGGACCCTTCCCACATTTTTGCAGATTCGTGTCAATGATCAGGAATAGAACAAAAGACAACTTCATAGACCAGAAACATCCAAGGCAGTGATGGATATGACCTTCTGTTTTCTTATCATTAGATGCATAGTATTTTCTTTATATCTGCATATATTCAGCTATACCCACAACTTGTGTGGGATATTTGATATGTCATTATTTCTTTCAATGCAATGCTTATTCTTTTATGCATTTCAACTTTGTAAATGAACATTGATAATTGTGGTGAATGAAATACTTATCTCTCTTGAATGTTCTACAATGCAAAGAATGATCTGAAATCTTTTCCTCTTTTGACAACTAAATTGCAATTAATACTAAAACACAATAACTAGGCAAATAGCTCATAACAGAAGAATGTTAACCTTTCACTCTAAAAATGAACTTGTCACATCAACTCTACCAATTTTTGAGCTATGGAGAAAAAATGGCAACTGTAACTACGTCCTCAAGTCTTCTTTAATGTTGTTGCTGGACTCTCCTTCATGCTATTGATATAGGTCTGCAATGTTGAATATATGTGATATACCCAATGTCTCTGGTAGCTCCAATTCATATGCATTTCCCAAATCAAATTTCCTAAGTATCCTACATGGTCCAAATTTCTTCATCTTCAACTTGTTATTAGTCCCATTTGGAAATCTCTCTTTTCTTTGATACACCATCACTACATCTCCAACTAAAAATTCTTTGTGTCTCCTTTTCTCATCTGCATGCTCTTTATACGTACTGTCATCTCTTCCAAAAGCTTCCTAACATGATTATGTACTATCTCCATGTGATCTGCAAATTCTTCAGCCTCTGCATTTCTCTTATTCTCTATGCTAATATCCCTCAAATATGCAACTCCTCTAGGGTTTACTCCAGTTACAATCTCAAAATGTGTCTCTCCTATACTCCTATTAATTGAATTATTGTATGCAAACTCTGCTTGTGATAGAATCAAATCCCAATTTCCTATCTTCTCTCCAACTAGACATCTCAACAAGTTACCCGAACTCCTATTCAGCACCTCTATCTATCCATCAGTCTATAGATGAAATGTTGAACTAAACTTCAAATATGTCTTCATCTTCTTCCACAATGTCCTCCAAAAGTATCTAATGAATCTTGTGTCTCTGTCTGAAATTATGGTCTTAGGTAATCTATGCAATCATACAATCTCCTTGAAAAAGAGGTCAACTACATGCACTGCATCAATTGTCTTCTACCAAGGTATGAAATGTGTCATCTTTGAAAATATGTTCACCACTACAAATATAGAATCATGTCCTCTATGTGCCTTTGGAGATCCCAATATGAAATCCATGGTTATGTCTAGTGTAGTCATGGTGGGAGGGTTCATAGAATGAATTGTCTAGACCATGTAGCAAGAGTAAACACAACGGAAAAAACTTAAAGAAATGGAACAAACGAAGATTCAGTCATTCAGTATATCATAGAATTCAAATACAATCTGGTTGGCAACATGTGAGATTACAATATCGGCTCAAAGGCCTGATCACATACATGCGCAAGATAAAGATTTGAAGCTCCTTCACATCAAAATATAATCTATAAATTATGATTCAATTGCTAACTACCTTCCTAAGCATCTATTACATTATTATATATCATTTTTGGATCAATATATTCCTCCACGTCAGCTAAGGAAGGTCACAAACTCCAATGAATAGTTGCAACATGTTCACAAATAGGTTGGACCTAAATGCATAGAACACTTCCTTAAAGGAATGGAACAATGTGCGGATCTCCAAGGAAGGTCGGCCATGAACCAAGGATCATTGAATGATGTGTCACTAGGATCTGTAAGTCAAGGAATGATCCGCAAGCCTTCTACTTCAATTGATTGTCTAGAACTATTAGAAAGCTCTGCACTGAGAAAATAGTTGATCTTCTAATAGCGATAACTTTCCAGTAACTGATCCAAATTCTCTGGATTCTTGATATGATGTAGATGAATGAATGTAGGTGCTCAGGCTAGATCCACAAGATGTGAAATGCCAAAACCAGACCACAAGCTGAAACTTCTTTTGACTAAACTACCTGAACTGAATAGGAAAAATGAAAGAACTAAAATGCAAACAATCTGAAATGCAAATGTTTTTGGTTGATGCAATATTGCTCTTGAACCAGTGATGCTCCTGCATCAGATATTCAGGGTTATTGAAAAAGTGAGTCCCTCTCTTTGTTTGGGCTAGGGAAGAACCAATATGGTCCACCTCAGCCTAAGAAATCCAAGATGAATCTTCTTCTGGTCTACCTTTCCACTTCACAAAATATTCTTTGTATTGTCTTCCTCTAGTGTTGTGTCCAACTTGGCTATCCAAAATACCTTAAATCTATTCTGGTGCTTGTATGGTAATTGTTTCTTCAAGTCTTCTTCCATGCTATCATTGAACTCTGCTTCATGATACTGATGTAAGTTTGCAATGTTGAAAATAGGTGATATACCCAATGTCTCTAGTAACTCAACTTAATATGCATTTCCTAAATCAAATTTCCTGAGTATCTTACAAGGTCCAAACTTCTTCATCTTGAGCTTGTTATATGTCCAAACTGGAAATCTATCTTTTATCAAGTACACCATCACTTCATCTCTAATGTTGAATTCCTTATGTCTTCTCTTTTCATCAGCCTTCTCTTTATACTTACTATTCATATCCTCCAAATGCTTCCTCACATGATTATGCATTGTCTTCATATGATCTATAAACTCTTTTTCTTTTGTACTTCTCTTTTCCTCTATACTGATATCTCTTAATTCTACATCTCCTCTAGGATTCACTCTGGTAACAATCTCAAAGGGTGTTCTTTTGGTACTCCTATTTACTAAATTATTGTATGCAAACTCTTCTTGTGAAAGAATCCAATCCCAACTTCTGGTCTTTTCTCCAACCAAACATCTCAACAAGTTTCCCAAACTCCTATTCACTACGCCTGTCTGTCCATCTATCTGTGGATGAAAAGTTGAACTAAACTTTATTTGATTTACCACTCCTATGCTTCAACACAAAGGTATAAATCTGCATGAACTCTACTCATCTCATATGTCTCTAATTCAACTTACCTCGACTATTCAAATATTGCAAAGTTTGATGATCTATATATAACACAAACTCTTTAGGCAACAAGTAATGTCTCCACTTCTTCAAGGCTTGAATTATGGCATAGAACTCTTGATCATAAATGGAATATCTTCTCCTTGCATCATTCAACTTTTCACTAAAGTATGCTACAGGTCTACCTTCTTGACTTAACACTACTCCAATTGCATTTCCATTTGCATCACAATCAAGTTAAAATACCTTATTAAAATCTGGCAATGCCAAAACAAGTTGCTCTGTCACTTTCTACTTCAATAGCTCAAAACCTTTTTCTCCTCTTGATGTCCACTTGAAATCTTTCCTATCACCTCTCATTGTCTCTGTCATAGGGTTACAAACTAAACTAAAATTTCTAATTAACTTCCGATAGAAACTAGCCAATCCATGAAATGATCTAACCTCTCTAATGCTCTTTGGTGTAGTCCATTCAATAATTGCTTTCACTTTCTCATGGTCCATCTTCAATCCTTCCACAAAATTCACAAATCCCAAATATACCAACTCTTCCTTCATGAAACTACACTTCTTGATGTTTATTAGCAATTTCTCTTCTCTATACCTCTGGAAAATTTGTCTAATATGCCACAAATATTCTTTTTTTGTCTTACTGAAAATCAGAATATCATCTAAGTATACAATCACAAACTTACCCAAGAATTTCTTTAGAACTTCATTCATCAATCTCATGAATGTACTTAGTGCATTTGTCAATCCAAAAGGCATCACTAACCACTCATACAATCCTTCATTTGTCTTAAAAGAAGTCTTCCATTCATCACCTTTTCTGATCCTGATCTGGTTGCATCCACTCTTCAAGTCTATCTTTGTGAAATATTTTTCTCCACTCAAATAATCCATGATATCATCCATCCTAGGTAAAGGAAATATATACTTAAATGTGATCTTGTTTAATTATCTGGAATCAGTACACATTCTCCATTCTCTATCTTTCTTTGGTGCTAGTACTGCAGGTACTGCACAAGGACTCAAACTTTCTCTGATCAAACCTTTCCTCAACAATTCTTGTATTTGTCTATTTGAATTCTTCATTGTTTGCCGGTGTCATCCAGTGTGCTACTTTGTTAGGCAAACTTGCTCCTGGTATATGATCCATGTGATGACTTATACTTCTTATAGGTGGTAATCCTTCAGGCATATTATCTGATATGATGTCTTCATACTCTACCAGCAACTCCTTTATCTCCTCTAATTGTGATTCTTCAGTCTCCTTCAATGCTTTAGGTTTCTTAGGAATCAAGGCATAACACATATTCTCATGTCTCAAACCATCAAAAAAATTTCTTCCATCTCCAAGAAGATTCTAGCATTCCCACATACTTCACTCTTAGGATCATCTTCTAAAGGAATCAGAGTAATTCTCCTTCCATTTTCTATTATAGTATATTTATTTTTTCTCTCATCATGAATAGATTTTCTATCATACTACCAAGGTCTGCCCAACAAGATATGACAAACATCTATAGGCATAATATCACACAAGACTTCATCATGATAAGATCGAATATGAAATTTCACCAAACATTGTTTACTCACCAGTACCTTATGATCATCCTGAATTCATGCCATCTAATAAGGCTTAGGATGTTCCAATCTCTTTAGGTTCAGCTTAGTCACCATCTCCTCTGAAACCAAATTATCAGTACTACCACTATCAATTACAACCTTACAACATTTACCTCCTAATTTGCATCTAGTCCAAAACAAACTTTTCTACGGCAGTTCTTTAGTTGTCTCTACTTGAAATACTGCTCTCCTCTTGACTAATGATTCTCCTTTATTAGGTTTTCCAACTAAACTAGGTGATCTAATAGGTTCTTCTTCTACATAAGCTACTCTTCCACTATTCTTTGTCTTCTTGCTTGTATTTCCCTGATGAAATTCAAATGCTCTATGTCTTTCACCTCCACACTTAAAACACTTTCCCCTAAATGTTCTCCTATCAGATCCCCTTTCTTCTCTTATGTATCCTTCACTCTAGTAAGAATTAGGATTTCCTCTACGATAGAAAGTTTTATCATCTCTCTGATATGTATTGTTATCTCTATCTTCCTTTTTGAATTGGCTATCATGCTTGTTCTACTTCGCATATCATCTTTCTCCTCTGGAATATGTTCTACCTCTCTATAATTTACCTCGTCTACATCTCTAACTCTTCTCTTTCTTCTTATTCAACTTCTCTTTGACTTTTAGGGCAAACTGATATGCTTCTTCTATTGTTGTCATCTTCACCAAACTCAATTCTTCTTGAATGTTCATTCTCAATCCATTGATGTACCTTAGCACTTTCTCCTTATTTGCTTCACTATGTCCTATCCTTATGATCATCTTATGAAATTCTTTAGTGTACTTCACAGATTTCTCCTTTTGTCTCAAGTTTTGTAATCTTTTCAATAGATCCAACTCAAAGTCAGTAGTTATAAACTAATTCTTCAACTTTAACACCATTCTACCCCATTTTATGATCTTTTCTTTTCCTCTTTTGTTTCTATCCAACTGAACTTCTTTTCACCAAATAGTAGCATGTCCTTTAAACATAGTCTTTGCAAATCTCACCTTCTCTAAATCTTCAATTTCTTCATATTCAAAGTATTCTTCTAAGTCATTTATCGAATCAATCAACTCCTCCAGATTCAAATTTATAGTGTAGTTTGGTACATCCACTCTAGGTCTCTTTCCAATATTTGAAATAGCTCTCAACATCTGCACTTGATCTAGTTCTTCTTCTTCTTCTTCTTCTTCTAGGGTTTCTTCATTTTGATCAACAGAATGAAATTCTTAATCATCACTTTTAACATTAGGTCTCGGTGTTAATCTTCTTGTTTTATCTTCTTCAATAGCATCTAATCAAACTCATATTCTTTTCATCATCTCCATCATCTTATCTATTATTCCAATTATAGTACCAATAGCAAGTATTCTTTTTGGTAGCATCTCTTCCTAGGATCAAATACAAACTACCTCAAATTCTGCAATCTGGCTACAAGGTGGCAACTGTCTCACAATCCATGATTGGTTGACCAACACAAGTAGGATTCCTTAGTTCAACGACCTACTCACAATAAGATATTATGGAATACCTTAACAACTTCACACTCTAAAGGACTCAAACTTGGCTCTAATACCACTTGGTGTAGTCATGGTTAGGAGGGTCCACAAAGTGAGCAATCCAAGCCAGGCAACAAGAGTAAACACAATGGAAGAAACTCAATTATAGGACGTAAATGCAGATTAAAATATTCTATATATCATAGATTTATAATGTTAACATGCCACCAATATGTGGGCTTATAGAATAAAGCTCATAGGCTTGATTATACTACAAAATGATATGGCAATCAAGCACCTTCTTCTCAAAGAATTTGAACTATCCATCTCATGAATTATCTAACTTATGATGAAATATTGATGAATTAATTTCTTATGCATCTAGTACATGTATATATATCATATTCAAGCTCCTAGATTCCTCCACGTCAGCCAAGAAAGAAGTTACATTCTGCAATGAAGGTGTAATGTGTAGAACAAATAAGTCAGACATAAGCAACTGATACTCCTCCACAAATGAATAAAATGAGGTGTGCATCTCAAGAGAGGTCGACCATGTACCAAACAACATTGAATGATGTTTAATTTAACTCTACAAAGCACAGAAGTGCTCTGGAATCCTTCTCCTTTAACTAACTATCTAAGACTATCTTTGTGATATCTTATGAGAAAATAGTTAATTTTCTAAGAGTGATATCTTTCTAAAAAATGATCCAAATGAGCTGAATTTTGGATATGATGTGCATTATGATGTTTAGATGCTAAGTCCTAATCCACGAGCTCTAAAATGATAATGTAGAAAAATGCAATATAAAATGTTGAAACTATTACCAACGGAACTGTTGATTAATAAATCTGTGGGTTTAATCCAATACCAACATGGGAAGTTTCAGGGATGTGGGATTGACCCCAGAAACAACCTCTAGATTTTAAGGAAGTTGGATCTTCCATTTTTTGTTGGGGTTTGGGAAAAAGTTTAGAAGGAAAATGAGATTTGTAGAAATAAATGGCTAAATCTAAGGTGATACGTCAGATTAAAATGACTACCCAGTTGCACAGTGTTTAAACCTTAAAAGATCTAACTAGAAGATTAAACAGTAGAGATGCATGATTAAACCTAGTTTGTAAACATATTAAACAAAGGAAAAAGAATTATTTGAATAATAACAAATTATAGAGGTTGAAATAGCACAAAATAAAATGTCACATCCTCCTAGAAGAAAGAACTGCTAAGACAAAAGAAAATATCTACTGCTTCTCTAAAACTCTCTAATCTGAAAATATGTGGAACTCTGTATATCCCTCAAACTCTATCTCAGATCTATATTTTATAAGCCTAGAAAATGAAAGAAAACCTTGAAGATCATCTCAACTGCTCAAAACATCTCTATAACTACCCATAAAATCTGACACAAAATCTGGGAATGATTTTGGTAAATGCAACTTAACTAGTTGTTTCATTTTCCTCCATGGCTAAAAAAAAATATCTCTGTTTGCTTATCTTTGGCCTATGTGAGAAAATACATTCCCTTGTTCTCCATTTTGCTACTATGTAAGAAATAAACTAGCTTCCATTTGATTTTAGAGCTGAATCATATGCTTCTTTACATAAAGCATAAGAGAGTCATAAAATATAATAGAGCATTTGCTTTGTGCTCTTGTTGTAGCTTGCTTTTTACAATGGCACCCACCTTTATTTATAGAAACTTATTTATCTTTACTCCCATGAGGCCAAATGAGAGTTCTTAATATTTGAAATTACAATAGAGATTTTAGCTTTATGAAAGGGGCCCACCGCATTTATAGAAACTTAATATTTTAATAAAAGACACATCTTCTTTTAAAACTCTCATGAAACACTTGCATTAATAAAATAAAATGAAACATTTAATCTTTCTCTTTTTGGGCTCAACCACATGGTTGCATCCGTGCTTTCCTTTGTCTCTCCTTGTAGCTATTGAGCCACTTGGCACCCTCCGCAAGTCTCTTTAGAAACTTTTATTGCTGCTCTTTTATTCATGGTGAGGAGTAAGAATCAAATTTTAATAAAGCTTTCACTTTATTATTTGGTACAACCCAAATCATTAAAATGATACTTAATCATATTTAAATCTACCTTTATCTCCTATGCTACAAATGAGACCTTATGCATTTATTAAAATAAGGCATTTTAATTTTATGAAGAGAGGACCCACCGCATCAAAAGAAACTCAATAATTTAATAAAAGACTTAGACTCTCTAAAGATTCACATGACTCCCATAGAATTTTTATAAAATGAAATAAAAGATTTTATTTTTATCTCTTCGGTCTCAACCATGTGGTGGACTCCGCTCATCTTTATTTTTCCTCAACTCCCACAGCTTCCACGTGGTGGCTTCCGCTGGTCCCTTAATCTGCTCTCTCTTTGCATTCTCTTTGAACATGTGGTGACCTCTGATGCTTGCCTTTGCTTTTATTTTCTTAGGTTACTTTCAATGATGGCACGTGCCATTACTAATAACTTGAGCATTTAAAATGAAAACTGTGTCTTCTTTATGAATATCGCTAAGCATTGAATTTTTGAAATGGTGTAAAAAAATTGTCACTAGTTCTTGGTGACTGGATTAGAAAATAGGCATGCCTATTTGAATCTCAGAATATTTGGTTTTACAGATTAGTGCCTTATTTATTGGCCAATAGAGTCAAATGTCTAAACTTAAAACATCTAATTGAAAATAGAGTGGCTCCCAGACTATGTGCCACCATAATTGATACACAACTGCCCAGAAACATCATTGAAGCTAAAACTAAAGCACTACTGAACAAAATGTCTCTCTAAACTAAAACCAATACTGATAACCACTGAAAATGACCATTAAATTTGAAACATGGTTGAACCATAGAAACTGACCATTAAATTTGAAACATGACTAAACCATAAAAACTAACCATTATGAACTGTATCACAGGAGCTCTTTTGCAGCAGAGACTTATTGAAAATAAAACAACTAAAATATGAAAACTAATACTACTGTTGTAGCTTATTTTGAAAACTAAAACTAAAATACTGGCAACTAAAACACATAGGGACATGCCCATTCACGGAATGGAGAATGGAGAAATAACTACCTGATCTGATGATATCGCTCTAGTGGCTCCACATTGCACTGAGAATTGTCCAAACAAAATGCATGAAGAAAAATGACCAAAATTTGTCCCTTTTCACCTTCTTGCATTCCAAAGGTTCAACATTTGCATGAAAATACTAGTCAGGCTGATATGTATGTTGTACTTTCTTGAGCAGAGGGTGGGAAGGAAAATTTAAGTGATGAAGTTCACCTCTTTGCTTATGTGTGAAAGCATTTATGGTCTTGGGCTTCTTACTGACTTCTCCTTATTGCACTTCTGTATGCTCATAATCCATATTGGCTGCAAACTCTAGCAGGAAGGTGACAGAGCTATCTAGAACTATCTTGAATATGATTGGCACTTGTTCTTGAATGAAGAATGGAGTATGATGAGACTCTATGTTCAAATCTTCACCACTTATTTCTCCTGATACATCATTATCATGGGTGCCACTTTTCGTTTCATCATGATTACCCAATTTTGAACATAAATCCTCTAGATCATCCCAAAAAGAATCATTTTCAGACTCATCTTCACCTTTTTGCACATGCAAACCTACCTTTTGTTTTTCTACAAACTGAGGCAAAGAATTTATATCTTCTGATGAACAATACTTTTCAACTTCTAGAATGAAGCCATTGTCATCTGTCTCATCTTCCTTTTCATGTGATAGTGCCCTTGAATCATCTCCTTCAAGATGTAAAAAATTCTGACAGAAAGATTGCCTCTCATTTGTAGACTTGGCAGTAACTTATTTTGCAACTTTTACTTTCTAGATTTCTTTTATCAATTAATTGAGTTTCTAAGTTACATGTTGCCATAGGTGCATGATACTGATAACCAGAAGGACATTCTAAATAGATAGGAGCCACCTTCTTGCTTGCATTTTGATCTTTTATAGTCAAATATTCTTTAATGTCAAAATGACAAAGAACTTGACCTATGGCTATTATTGGTTGATTTGTAGCTTTAGAGGTTTGTACAATATA
Source organism: Cunninghamia lanceolata (assembly GCA_027924645.1). Taxonomy (NCBI): domain Eukaryota; kingdom Viridiplantae; phylum Streptophyta; class Pinopsida; order Cupressales; family Cupressaceae; genus Cunninghamia; species Cunninghamia lanceolata. The sequence continues at coordinate 6,856,003 of BSBN01000221.1, forward strand.
ATTTTCAAAATGATTGTGTCTATGTTGAGCCTGAGGGAGGATCTCTTTAGTAAACTGGTTAGATTGATATTGCTATTCACATGGACTTTGAGGCATGAAATAGGGATCAACCTGATACAGGGCTTAACCTTTTAGCTCATTAAGCTCCTAGGTAAAAGATTTTAAGAGTTCTTTTACCTCCATCATCTCCTTATGATTTGATGAATTAGTAGGGAGGGTGGGTGGACTACAATTTATATCCACTTGGCTATAAGGAAGACCCTAAGATAGGTAATTTGTATGTGGTATCAAAGGTGTTAAAGGCAAAAGAGGAAGTTTACCAGTTTCAATGAGATTATTTTCATCTCTAATAGCCAAATCGTATGATTGGGGAAGAGTATCACCTCCTAGGGCTTGTATCATGATAGATATTTTAGGGTCTAAAGCCTTTAAATAATAAAGAAATGCAAAGACTGGATGAGGCCTCATGTCAATAGAAAATTTCTTCCATACCTTGTCAAATCTTGAATTGAAGTCATGTGTGGGCTCCATAGGATGTCTCTTGATGGTGATGAGATTCTCGGTAAGATAGCCAACATATGTCCTCTCTTTGAATTGATTATAGATGAGTCTACCAAGCTGATCCCATCTAGTGATTGAACCGGGCGTCAAAGTTCTGTACCATCCTTTTTCTTTGCCCTTGAGAAAAGATGCAAGCAACAAGAGGGCATGATTCATAGTTGTGACATTGTGAATGGAGCATAAACTGGCTACATCTTGAATATGATCTATAGGACAAACTAAGCCATCTCCAAGAAAGTGAGGCAGTGCCTTCCATGCTATGTCAGGAACTTGACCCTGCTGCTGAAGAACAAGAGGAATTGAATACCAAGTTACAAAGGGTAGATCCCTTTGAATATTTAGATACACATAAATACCAAGCACTGTCATGATCAGCAGAAGCAAAGACCTAAGATAGAACCCTCAATAGAGTCACCAGATGGATGATTCATGTTCCTATAAATAGATACTTCTATGATTTTCCATCAAAACAACAGAATATAGGGCAATGATTTAGTGAAAATAAAGACCCAAGTCTTTGATTCTAGTCCCATTGGGCGTGACAAAAACTTTTGATGCATAAATATGTGGGTTTAATCCAACAGAAACATGGAAAGTTTCAGGGATGTAGGATTGACCCCAGAAACAACCTCTAGATTTTAAGGAAGCTGGCTCTTCCATTTTCAATGGGAGTTTGGGAAAAAGGTTAGAAGGAAAATGAGATTTGCACAAAATAAATGCCTAAATCTAAGGCAATACGTCAGATTAAAATGACTACCTAGTTGCATAGTGTTTAAACCTTAACAAATCTAACTAGAAGATTAAAGACACAGAATGATATTTCTCATTATTTGAATAATAACAAATTATAGAGGCTAAAATAGCACAAAATAAAATGTCACATCCGCCTAGAAGAAAGAACTGCCAAGGCAAAAGAAAATATCTACTGCTGCTCTAAAACTCTCTGATCTAAAAATATGTGGAACTTTGTGTATCCCCCAAACTCTGTCTCAGATCTACATTTTATAAGACCAAAAAATGAAAGAAAACCTTGAAGATCTCCTTGACTGCTTAGAAAATCTCTATAATGATTCTGGCAAATGCAACTAAACTAGTTGTTCCATTTTCCTCCATGGCTAAAGATAAATATCTTTGTTTTCTTATCTTTGGCCTGCGTGAGAAAATACCTTCCCTCATTCTCTATTTTGCTACTGTGTAAGAAATAAAGTGGTTACTGTTTGATTTTAAGGCCAGGAATCATATGTTTCGTTACATAAAGCATAAGAGAATCATAAAATATAATAGAGAATTTGCTTTGTCCTCTTACTGTAGCTTTCTTTTAAAAATGGGACCCACCTTTATTTATAGAAACTTATTTATCTTTACTCCCATGAGGCCAAATGAGAGTCCTTAATATTTGAAACTACAATAAAGCATTTAGCTTTATGAAAGGAGCCCACCGCAATTATAGAAACTTAATATTTTAATAAGAGACAGATTCTTTTAAAACTCTCGTGAAACACTTGCATTAATAAAATAAAATAAAACATTTAATCTTCCTCTTCTTGGGCTCAACCAAGTGGTATCCATGCTTTCCTTTGCCTCTCCTTGGAGCACATGAGCCACTTGGCACCTTCCGAGAGTCTCTTTAGAAACTTTTATTGTTGCTTCTCTTTTATTCACAGTGAGGAGTAAGAATCAAATTTTAATAAAGATTTCACTTTATTATTTGTTGCAACCCACATCACTAAAATGATAATCATATTTAAATCTGCCTTTATCTCCCATGCTGCAAATGAGACCTTATGCATTTATTAAAATAAGGCATTTTAATTTTATGAAGAGAGGGCCCACAGCATCAAAAGAAACTCAATATTTTAATAAAAGACTTAGCCTCTCTAAAGAATCACATGACTCCCATAGAATCTTTATTTTTCCTCAACTCCCGCAACTTCCATGTGGTGGCTTTCGTTGGTCCCTTAAGCTGCTCTCTCTTTGCATTCTTTTGGGACATGTGGTAACCTCTGATGCTTGCCTTTGCTTCATTTTCTTAGGTTGTTTTTTATGATGGTTTGTGCCATTACTAATAACTTCAGCATTTAAAATTAAATTTGTGTCTTCTTTATGAATATGGCTAAGCATTGAATTTTTGAAATGGTGTAAAAAATTTGTCACCATGAACTAAACTGATAATGAACTAGAAAATGAAAGAAAACCAAAGAAATGCAAATATTTTTGGCCTTGGAAGAAAAATATTATATGTTCTATTTTGTTCTTTTATATTGACCAGAATTCAATAAAAATCAATGTTAGGCAAGAAATATAACAAGGGTACATAGATTAGGGCATGTAATCAGAAAAATCTTCATTACAATTAAATTATGTTTTAGAAGAATACTTAAACAATATAAAAATAGAATCACAAAAACTATTACACTCTTAATTGATGGGAATATCACATCTATCCTTAATTTTGATTCACATTCTCTGCATAGCATAATCCATGTTGGTTTGATTCAATTTACTTTGATCATGAAGAGTTGCTCCATTAGAAAATAGATAGGGTTAGAGTTAGAATTAGGGTTACTGAATTAGGATAAGCATTAGAGTTACAATTAGGGTTAGGGTTAGAATTCCACTTTGGCTAGGGATAAAATCACAATTAAAATTACAATTGAGGTAGGGGTTAGAATTAGGGTTATAGTTAGGTTAGACTCAGAATTATAATTAGAATTAGGGTTAGAGTTAGGCCTAGGGTTAGTATTAGGGTTCCTCCTAGAATTAGGGTTAGAGTTAAAGTGGGTTACTATTAGAATTAGGGTTCAAATTAGAGTTAGGTTTAGAGTTCAATTAGGGTTAAGGTTTGTCTGAAGGTTATGATTAGTGTTTGAATTATAGTCAGGCTTAGGATTAGAGTTTGGGTTTGGGTTAGGGTTAAAATTAGAGCTATGTTTAAGGTTAGAATAAGAGTTAGGGTCAGGGTTAGGCTTAGGCTTCAAATTAGGATTAAGGTTATGGTTAGAATTATAATTAGGATTGGGGTTAGGGTTATAATTAAGGTTATGACTATAAATAAGATTAATGTTAGAATTAAAGTTAGAATTAGGGTTACAATTAGGGTTAAGTTTAGTATAAAGGTTACATTCAAAGTTTCAATTAGGATTAAGCTAAGTGTTAAGATTAGAGCTATGTTTAGAATTAGAACAAGGGTAAGGGTTAAAGTTAGGGTTAGGGGTTAGAAATACAGTTATGGTTAGGATTAGTATTAGGGTTATGGCTATTGTTAGAATTAGGGTTAGGGTTCAACATTGAGATTAAAATATTCTTTAAAAATAGGTACCCTTATTCTAAATCTAACCCTAACCCTAATTCTGACCTAAACACTAACCCTAATCCTAATTTTAACCCCTAACTCTAATACTAAATATAATTATAGTTATAACTATTATATAATTCTAATTATTATATATTTAATTATAATTATTATATATATTATGTAATATTATATTATATATGATTATTATATAAAATATTATCATAATATATCTAACCTATATTATAATTACACCAAGAGGCATAACCTACAGTGACAACAAGGGGTAGAAAGAGGTAGAATGAGATGCGTGTAAATAAAAAAAGGTTAACTTTTTCACTTAAATGGCCGACAAATAAAACAATAAATAAGGATTAATTAAAAAAGTGCCAACAAATGTGAATTATCATTTTATTTATTGAAGAAGGGAAAAAGTGAATTGAAAGGTAAGTACATTATATTTGATAGATTTAGATTTTACTACGCAATCATTAATTTTGTTATATTTATTGTATAGTTTTTTTAAAAATTTATGAATCATTCCAATCCATAAATTGATGGTTCAATACATATATTTTTGAAAAAACACTATATTTTATTTACTAGGTATCTCTCTACATCTTTTACATAGATTTTTCTAAAGATAGGTATACTAGTATTATATAATATAATTATAATAATTTTTAAGATATATAATATTGTTAAAATTGGGCTTGATACTCCTCCTTCTCATGGGTCTATTCGAACATGTGTAATCTTAAATATATATTTTTAAATATATGTATGCTAGTACTACCTTATCCCTAGCATGTCTAATCTTAGATCACATAAAACTCAATACTTTTGTTCTTATCATAAAATATATGGATATTCTATAAATAAATGTCTTATATTTAAGCATAATATCAAGACATCATAGATAAAAGTTGGGATGAACATGAAGATTACACATTGAAACAAGATAAATAAAAGAATTACCTAATGTGACACAAATTAATTATCTACAAGAGACATGGTATAAAACAAGAAGAAAACCATACCATTTTAAAATATATTAAACTTGGCAAATAACTATATAATGGTGGTTTTAAATATGGAAAGTACATATTTTTAAAATTTGAATATGAAGTAATAGATTTACAAAATTTATTGTAGTTTTGAATCTGGAGACAACTTTTTAAAAGCACAAAATTTTAATTCTATTAATAAATAGATTTACAATATTTTGTTTATTTTTTAAGTATTTAAAAATATATCTTTTATTTTTAATTCAATAAAAATCTTTATTTATAATTTTAAAATTGAGAGTAATAAATATGTGATTTGAAATGTATTAACATATTAAAATGTATAAAATTTTTTTCATATATGCTAAGAATTAACTATTAACAATAAATATTAATTACTAAAAAATCATAATTTATTTAAAGTATTTTAAAAATAATAGGAATGTAACATTTTAAAAAAAATTCTTCATAATTATCAAATTTCATCAATTACATAACAAAAAGATTATAAAAGATCAATATAACTAGCATACCTATATTTTAAAAACACATCTAAATTACTTTAGATAATTTTTTTAAATATAGGTATGCTAGAAGCATCCCAACACCAAGCCTAATTATAAGTATATAAAATAATTATATAATATAATATTATAATATAGATTAAATATATTATAATAATATAATATATAATGATATTATTATTATATAATATGTTATTATAATTATAATATAATGATTAAAAATATATACTATATTATATTAGGGTTAGTGTTAGTGTTCAAGTTAGAATTATGGTTACGATTAGGAATAGAGTTAGGGCCATAATTAGGGTTATAATTACTATTAGTTTAGAGTTAGGATTTGAATGAAGGTAAGGTTTAGAATAAGGGTTTTATCTAGGGTTAGATATTGTGTTAGTCTTATAAAACAATGGTAAGTGTGATCTTACTACTATGGTTAGATATATGGTTATAATTATAAATAGGGTTTTTGTTAAGTAAGAACCAAGGTTAGATTAGAATTAGGGTTAGATTGAGGGTTATGATTTAAACTTTGATTTACATCATAATTACTGCATGCTTAAATTAGGGTTAGAATTAGGGGTTATTATTACAATTAGGGTTTTTATCATGATTATAAATGGGGTTAGAGTTAGACTTAGGGTTATTGTTAAAATCAAGGTTAGAATAAAGTTTTAATTTAGTTAGGGTTATAGTTGTGTTTATAAATCTAGTTATATTTAATGTTTTGTTTATGTACCAAATAATGGTTAAGGTTAGTCTTAGGTTTAGAGTTATGATTTGAATTAAGGTAAGGTTTAGAATTATGATTTTGTTTAGGTGTTGAGTTAGGGTTGGGCTTATAAATAAGGATAGATATAACATTAGTTGTACATCTATCATTTTTATTGTAGCTGCATGATTCACCAAGAAGATATGGTATGCATGTAGGTGCTAAGAGGAAGGAAGATGAGATATTTAGCAAGAATATAGGTATGCTAGTAGCATCCCAGTAGCAAGCCTAATTATAAGTACATAAAAAAATTATATAATATAATATTATAATATAGATTAAATATATTATAATAATATAATATATAATAATATTATTATATAATATATTCCTATAATTCTAATATAATGATTAAAAATATACAATATATTATATTATATTAGGGTTAGGGTTACTTTTCAAGTTAGAATGATTAGTATTAGAGTTAGGGCAATAATTAGGGTTATAATTATGATTAGTTTAGAGCTACGATTTGAACGAAGGTAAGGTTTAGAATTAGGGTTTTATCTAGGGTTAGATATTGTGTTAGTCATATAACACAATGGTAAGTGTGATCTTACAGTTAGAAATATGGTTAGATTTACAAATAGGGTTTTGGTTAAGCTTAGAACCAAGGTTAGATTAAAATTAGGCTTAGATTGAGGGTTTTGATTGAAACTTTGATTTAGGTCATAATTACTGCCATGCTTAAAATTAGTGTTAGAATTAAGGGTTATTATTACAATTAGGGTTAGAGTTAGACTTAGGGTTATGCTAAAAATTAAGGTTAGAATAACGTTTTAATCTAATTGGGGTTATAGTTGTGTTTATAAATCTAGTTACATTTAATGTTTTGTTCATGTACCAAATAATGGTTAAGGTTAGTGTAAGGTTTAGAATTAGGATTTGAATGAAGTTAAGGTTTAGAATTAGGGTTTTGTTTAGGTATTGAGTCCGGGTTGGGCTTATAAATAGGGATAGATATAGCATTACTTATAAATATGTCATCTTTATTGTAGCTACAAGATTCACCGGGAAGATGGTATGGATGTAGGTGCTAAGAGGAAGGAAAATGAGATATTTAGCAAGAATATAGGTATGCTAGTAGCATCCCAATGGCAAGCCTAATTATAATTATATAAAATAATTATATGCTATAATATTATAATATAGATTAAATATATTATAATAATATAATATATAATAATATTATTATAATTCTAATATAATAATTAAAAATATATAACATATTATATTATATTAGGGTATGGTTAGTGTTCATGTTAGAATTACAGTTATGATTAGTATTAGAGTTAGGGCCATAATTAGGGTTATAATTATGATTAGTTTAGAGTTAGGATTTGAATGAAGATAAGGTTTAGAATTAGGGTTTTATCTAGGGTTAGCTAGTGTATTAGTCTTATAAAAGAATGGTAAGTGTGATCTTACAACTATGGTTAGAAATATGGTTAGATTTAGAAATACAGCTTTTGTTAAGCTAAGAACCAACGTTAAATTTTGTGTGAGTGAAGTCCAAGATCATGGAAGAAGAAATCAAACATGAATGCAATGTATTGAAAATGAATATAATTGATTTACAACCAAAGCAATATAAATAGGTGAAGCTTGAGGAACAAGTCTCCATGAGAGTAGGAAAGGTGGCAAAAATGGAACCAAGAGAATATTCATCATAGAGTGGAATTAGTCTTTCCACATGTGAGGAAAACTGTGTAACTATGGTTATGTTAGGAATAACTCATGTGAGTTATACACAGACACCCCCCTTAAGCATAGCTTAGGTGGGTTTATGAAATATGAGTCCCAGTTGTGTGCCATTTGAGCTACTCATTTACAAAACATCTCTCATAAAATGGAGAGAGAAAGAAAGAGAACCCTATGGAAAAAAACTTTCCTCCTAAAGAGAGAAAACAAAGAGAGGGATGATGATGATGCCAATATAGACCCAGATGCTGATGTTGTGAACTCTCCAAGTAGAATATTTTGTAAATTCTAAATTTTTTAAATATTCAGAAAAATAGACAAATTATCTCCAATGTGATAGAAGTTGGTATACTAAAGCCTGATAAAAGGATGTGCATATGTGTACAAGTGAGTGAGATAAAGAATTTGTGCATTTCTTTGAGAAGTGATCGTTCCCCCCATTACACTTTATAATTCAGTGTATATATATATATATATATATATATATATATATATATATATATATATATATATATATATATATATATATATATATATATATACAATTCCCAATTTTCATGATTGTTACACAAGTGATTTTTATTTGACACTTTTTTTTGAAGTGCAAGTACAATAAGATAGCTTTATTAGAGTCCTAATAATCATCTATATTGAGCCAACTAAGCTGAGCCTCGAATTGATACTAGGCTTTGAGTTAATTTCTTCTTCATCAGTTGTAAAGTGTGAAAATATGAAGCAGGATTTTAGATGGCAGACTTTACCAACTACAACTAGTTTTCTATCTTTGGACTCTCTTATGAGGGAAGCATCTATAGTGAATTCTACTATCTTTTTAGAATTGAATCTTGTAGATTCTACAAGGTTCTAGTTTTATAAACATTTCCAAAAATGGTGACATATGATCACCAACAACTAAACTTATGACCCATCGGTTTAACTCTATTTTAGATGGTGGCATTTTTATCTCTTTTTATCCCTATTAGAGTTTATGAATAGATTTAGTTTTAAACTCAAATTTGGGAATTAAGGTGGTGTTTTAGTGATAGAAGAAGTTATTGTGTACACTCTAGGGGCTTGTTTGTAAAAATTTTGTGCACCCCCCTTTCTATTTTGTCTCTTCATTGATGTCACCCCCCCTAGTTTTTTAGGTCAGCAAAAAGTGACAAAAAGGACAATGAATAGTGCTCCAAATACCCACTCCAAAATTGATGCCTAACGTAGTTTCAAAAGTAGTCTGAACGGTTTGATTTCCCACCGTTGACTATAGCCTTTCCTCCACTGTTTGGCGTCTTTGATATGATCTGGCCCTTTGTGGCAGTCTAGACCCCTATTGACTATACGTATGTAGCTAAAATTCCATCAATGAGAGCGCCAACATGGTGTGAATGTCATAGAAAGAGGTTGCGGGAGGACATGAGGACAGGCTATGTTGAGGACTACGAAAGTGTGGCAAAAATGCCACAAAATCTGCTTGCGATGTGTTGTTGATTGCCACATGATGGGGTGGTGACTATGATGATGGTGTCACACCTCTTTGGAGGCTCCATTTGATATAGATATAGGCCAATTTTGGCCTCCCATTGAGCAAAGAGTTCGGCCTCTGTGTGAGGCGCATTGAGTAGAGGGGTTTGCATCTTTGTGAGGCATGTCACAAATAATTAATTGGCCTCTATGTGAGGCCCAAATACCATTAAAGATTGCCTTTGTGTGAGGTTTTTCTCAGCAATGATTCGACCTCACTATGGTGAGGGTCGATGAGCTCTACCAATGACAAATATAACCTCCTAAAACAAACCCATTTCAAATGTCCTTTGAAACAAAATTTTACCTCCTCGATATGCAATGATAGAAGTCTAGATTGAGCCTAGCATGCAAGAGAGGTTGCAGAGATTCACCAATCAATGAGCAAATGATTCAATGCTATTCCACTCACTCTAATACCATGTGTGAGCAGAAGTCCAAGATCATGGAAGCATAAATCAAACATGAAGGCAATGTATTGAAAATGAAATGAATTGATTTACAACTGAAGTGATATAAATAGGTAAAGCTTGAGGAACAAGTCTCCACATGGAAGAATAAATCAAACATGAAGGCAATGTATTGAAAATGAAATGAATTGATTTACAACTGAAGTGATATAAATAGGTAAAGCTTGAGGAACAAGTCTCCACACGAGTAGGAAAGGTGACAAAAATGGAACCAAGAGAATAGCTCAAGGTTCAACCACCCTCAAATGTAGCGGCAATGTGTCAAATATGAGGCAACACATCTACTAACGACTCATAGGGTGGAATTAGTCTTTCCACATGTGAAGAAAACTATGGTTATGTTAGGAATAACTCATGTGAGTTATACACCAATAGATTTGAATTAGGGTTAGATTGAGGGTTATGATTGAAACTTTGATTTAGGTCATAGTTACTGTCATGCTTAAAATTAGGATTAGAATTAGGGGTTATTATTATAAATAAGATTTTTATTATAATTATAATTGGGGTTAGAGTTAGACTTGGGGTTATGTTTAAAATCAAGGTTAGAATAAAATTTTAATCTAATTAGGGTTATAGTTGTGTTTATAAATCTAGTTACATTTATTGTTTTGTTCATTTACCAAATAATGGTTAAGGTTAGTGTAAGGTTTAGCAAGAGTTTAATTTTGTTTACATAAAAATTGTGGAATCTATCAACTCTCTCAGGCATAATTAATATTGTATCATAATTAATATTGTATTTGTGAGCTATATTTTTTAATGTTTATGATTATTTATTAGTTCCTGTTGTAGGCAGGTTACTATTGCATCTTTTTGGATTCAGTTTTCTAATTACTTCAACCAATCATCACAAATAATTAAAATTTTTACACAAAAGTTCTATAGTTTAATAATTAATTTTTTTATTTAAAATTTGGTAAATGCTATTTATCTATTTTCCTATTGGTTAATCCTATGAACAGTTAGTGTGAAAAATAATTCTTATTATTTAAAAATTTGTTATATCTTAAATTTACATCTTAAATTTACAACATCCCTGATTCAGTGATTCATTTAAGTTTCTTAAATTTACATCCATACAAACTCACACAATTAAGTGCCTATTGTCAAATCAAAATTAATTCGTTAATTACTTCAAATTTAATATGTACCAAGTGATAGCCTTTAATAGAGGTTGTAATTGGGAAGCTAAAAAACATAGCAACTGCCATGTTTAGAAAAGAAAAAGCCACAACAGGACTGTGAAGGAAAAAATAGCCATGGCAATGGCTGCTGCTACTTCTTCATTTTTCACTGGCACTTCACTTTCAAAGAAAATCAATGTCAGCTTCTCTCCCCATCTCTTTCTTTCCCAATCTTCCCTTTGGTTCAACCAAAATCAAACAAGTTAACAAGAAATTAGATTGACTTCTTATCATCAGTGCATCTCTGTATCTTTGTTCTTGTTTTATCTCATTCAGTATTGCTGACATTTATTTTCGGTGTGTATCCTATGGTTGTATTCTAGGGTTTGTTACTAGTTCTTAGTTGTCTTCTCCAGGTCCCTAATAACCTCAAGGGTAAGCATATGATGGTTTCTTTTTATTTCACTTAATTTGACTATTTTGAAAATTTCTCTATAGCTTTTAGAATTATGCATCATCTACTTGGCTTTGTTTTTTTGGAAGTTGTAAAGAAAATAGGTGAAATAATTGCCAAAGCTTGTCTTGATAAAGGAATTACTAAGGTAGCGTTTGATCGAGGAGGTTTCATCTATCATGGACGCATTAAGGCCCTTGCTAATGCAGTCCCGGAGCATGGTTTAGATTTCTGAGTTGGAACAGGGCTTTGTTTTCTTAGGCATCATTATGTTATAGATCTAGCAACAGTATCTCCTTCAAATCTGAAAGATGTCCGCATTTTACAGATTTGTATCTGATCAAGAGAAAATTTTAGGTAACTATTTTATCTTTGAGATTGGTTTGTATAACATCTAGTCAGGGTTAATTGGGTTTTGTGGCTTATTGTAACTGAGGGATGGATGCTTTATCCAGTGCTCTTAAATGCTTGATGTTACTTACGTCTGTAGCAAAATTTAATGCAACTCATGTGTTAGTAGCAATACTCCTGTGCAGTAATTGTTAAATACAACTTATTTATTTTATCTGCAAAAGAGAAATGAGCAAATTTGAGTGTCTGAAAACAAAAAAAGAGAAGAAAAGTATATCTTGATTTCCCTCTACTTGTATTCATGATGCATGAAAACTAAATCAGAGAGTGGTTGTTGAAACAAAAAATTTAGTTTGCATTATTTTCCAGCATTAGGGCATAGTATAGTAAAGAAGAGAGTGGATAACATCAAGAAAATATATAATTTTGTCTGGTTTATTTGATAGTCATAAAATAAGAGTAGGAAGTTAGAGAATTGTTGTCTAAACACAAAATATTTAAACTATGTTTTTCCTTTGAGGAAATGTTTCTGTTCTGTTTCCTTCACCAAAAAAAAATAGAATGAAAAAAAAATTGATTTGTTGGAATTGTGTATTGAACACCTAGTTAATATCAAATCCTTGAGGCAGCCTTTTGGATGGTACTGCATTTTGCAATTATACTACCTGATGAACTTTATATCACTTCCTCCATAAAAATGTTAATAAAGAAAATAAAGCAGTGAGATGGCTCAAGCATTTTCTTTCACAAAATAGTAGTCTCAAAAAATTACCTCGTTCTCTTTTAACGAAATTTGCCTAGGAATGTTTGCTAGACCACCCTCGTGTGGAAATGGGTTCGGTCTGGCCATGCAAGGCCGCCACTCATTACTCAAAATTGAATACTTGGGCATTGGCCCCATTCCATTTCCATGCAAATGTCAATCATGTGTAGAAGAGGACGTGTCCCTGCCAGTGAGGCAGCGGCCCTCCCCTCTTCGTGAAGAGCCCCTTGGAGACCATTTCTCCTTCTATCCACCTGTAGAAAACACATCTAAAGCAAGGAGAGCTTTAGGAAAAAATAAAAGGAAGAAAACGTAATAATATAAGTCGAAACCAACAAAACATGTATTGCTCCAGACTAGAGCAACGCCTGTAGCTGGAGGTGCGGTTCAACCAGGAACGATACTCTGAAGAAATTCTCTTTTAGCCTGCTTAAGAAGGTGAATCATTGTCAGTGCTTGCTTTTGTCTGTTGATCATGATTAGATGACAGTAATTGTATAAAAGAAGATTAAGTAATGAAGAGAACAGACCTCAAGAAGTAGATGCATGTTTCAAAAAGTTGTTGGCTTGGACGCCACTTTTTAGCCACCACAAATCAATAAAACAAAACCTGAAGAATAATAGATATTTCAAAAGGAAAGAGAGACTTTGTTTGTTTAGGGTATGTAGAAGAGGCGCGGCTCTACAACAGCGGTCGTGGCCTCTGTGACCCTAAGGGGCATGCCTCTGTGGAATAACTCAACTCTGGAATCTCGTCTAGGAAAATGGACTGAGAAGTGGACCAGAAACATAACTCAAAATAATAGAAAAAAAAGAAAGAGGAGAGTAATATTTATGGCAATTTGGTTGTTCGTCAATACTTATCTACTGTGTCTGTTGAAGGTCTGAGCCAGAACTTGTATTAAATGCAATCTTTCTTTCTAATATTTTGATCTTGGAAGCAACTCTTGTGTTACCTTTATATACTTTTCACTGTTTTCAGTATTTACTGAAGGTCTTTTCCTACAATTTTGTTTTTGTATTCTTTCAGATCGATTCTGTCATAATTTTTCTCTGGCTTCAAATCTCAATCTTGAAACATGAGATTTCTAATATGACATCTTAAATGGCGGCAACTATTGCAACTTCTTCATTACTGCTTGCATCCTATAAACTCCCTTATGGAAGGGACTGTAACATGACTCCCACCTACTATATCTACTTGGCACAAGCACTTAAGAATTTTTTTGCGAAAATTTTAGGTGCTAAGTATGGAAAGCATACAGTTAAGTATAGAAAACATGACTCCCACCTACTATATCTACTTGGCACAATCCCACCACTGCCAGTTTTGCAGAAAATAGCATACAGTTCTTAAGTGTTCCAAAATCATTGAAGGAAGCTAGTTAATATGAAGTTCATCTTATGAAATTAAAATAGCATCTATTATGTGTTGGAAAAAATGTTTAGATAGTTAAGATAGATAATTCACATGAATGAGGCAGAGGTTAAACAAATGATTTATAAAAGTTATCTCAATTTTTTCAATCAGAGGAAACAAGTCACATAGTTCTGTATATAATTAAGGGTGAGTGTTTAACTACTCACCAAATACTCCTCTTCCCTCTTCTCCCATGCTTTGACAACCTATATAGTTGTTTTTAATACAGACTCTTCAAACTAAAACCCTAGCACTTAAATTTTTCTATATCATTAAACTTAACTCTAGCCACTTTAGCTTATCATAAATTTGGCTAGTTTAAAGCAAACTCTTACTTCCTTGGCAACATGCACTTTTCCCGTTGAGCAAAGAAACTTCATCCTTAGGGATCCAAACCTATCATCTCTTCTTGTCTGCAAGAGCTTCTTTTCCTCATGAACAACCTTCTTCGTGTGTTGTTCTTATTGCTGTTCTTTAGGGTACTTCATTGAAATTTAGGGTTTTTAACTATGAGAATCTTAAACTTCAATAAAACACGCGCGAGGACAGCAAGGAAAAAAAAAATTACAAGCAGATAGAGAAGATCTGACAAACAATGGATGATGTGAAGATTTTTTCTCATTCCTGTTTCTTAATTCTGAAGATTGTTTGCTGCAGGTGGAAGAATGTGCCATAGTCATGGTCACTATCCAAGAAAAGCAAAAAAAACCTGCATAATGTTTAACATAATCTGTATGCTATGAGAATTAAGATTTACATATGGTGAATGAGATTTTTAAGGACTAGGGTTATTTATTTCAGACGAAACTAGGGTTTTCGCCGAGTTTTAGATGCAGACATATATACACAGCTGTCTGCTGTACCTACAAAAAAGAAAATCCTTCACCCCCATCCAACACGTCTGTTGTGCATTTAATGCGTGGGGCTGCTAGAATCCTGGGAAAAGCAGCTTCTCACTACAGGAATTATCTAACAATTCTTCGCACGCCACCGCCCTTCCAAGAAATCTATGCGAATTAAACTTTGACCCTCTGGCAGACAAACGCCTAACTCTATCATGATATTATCATTGTTATGATTACTAGCATACCTATATTTTAAAAATATATCTATAGTACATCGAAAGATGTCCTTCTCCAGGTGCCTATTTCCACCTATGTGTGTTACATTGATTAAAAAAATGGTGCCTTGAGAAGGATATCTCTCGGCATACTTTAGATATATTTTTTAAATATAGGTATGCTAGTAGCATCTGAGCCGCAAGCCTATTTCTAACTATATTATATAATTATAAGAATTATTATAATTAATTATAATATAGATTAGATATATTATTATAATATATTATATTATAATTATATATAATATTTATAAAATTTATTATTATAATATATTAGTTATTAAAATTCTATATTATATTATATATTATATTTAGGATTAGAGTTAGGGGTTAAAATTAGGGTTAGGGTTAGTGCTGAGGTTAGAATTAGGGTTATGATTAGTATTAGAGTTAGAGTGATAATTAGGGTTAGAATTATGATTAGAAATAAGGTTAGGGTTAGGGTTAGTGTTAGTATTAGAATTACGACCAAAATTATGGTTAGAATTATGCTAAATAGGGATAGATTTCGAAATACGGTTATATTGAGGGTTTTGAGGCTTATAAAATAATGTTGAGTGTAATCATATAGTTATGGGAAGAATTAGGGTTAGATTAATAATTATAATAATAACCCTAACCCTATTATAATCCTAACATGAATCTTGACCCTAATTCTAACCCTAATCATAATCCTATATGCAACCCTAGTTCTTGTTAAATTTTAATAATCAGATTTACAGTAAGAAATAACAAGACTCAAATGCACACATAACACACATATACCCTGGGAAAACCTCCCTCTTGGAGGTGAAAAAACCTAACAAGAAAATCTTAGATCTGATTTATATTAAGAGCAGAAACAGATTACAACTTCGTCCAGCTATGGCACGAAACATAGATATCAAAATACAACTTATTTGAATCTTTAGCAGATCTAGGGTTTACTCAAGCTAAAACAGATCTGCTACACCAAGTAACAGGTTCACTGAAGGTTGCAGATCAAATCAATTATGGAACCATTGAACTTCTTGAATCATCGAACCCTTTGAACCGGTGAAGCAATTGAACCGTCGAACCAGTGAACCAGTTGAACCATTGAACCAGTTCAACTATCAGCGGAACCCTTGTACTATTGAACCTTTGAACTCGTCGAACCATTGAACCAGTTCAACTATCGGCGGAGCCCTTGCACTGTCAAACCTTTGAACCCATCGAACCATTAAACCCGTCGAACTGATGAACCATTGAACCAGTTCAACTATCAGTGGAGCCCTTTCACTGTGGAATCTTTGAACCAGTCGAACCGTTGAACTCGTCGAACCGATGAACCGTTGAACCAGTTCAACTATCAGTGGAGCCCTTTCACTGTGGAACCTTTGAACCAGTTGAACTGTTGAACCTGTCGAACCGATGAACCGTTGAACTAGTTCAACTATCAGTGGAGCCCTTTCACTATGGAACCTTTGAACCAGTCGAACTGTTAAACCCATTGAATTGATGAACCGTTGAACCAGTTCAACTATCAGTGGAGCCCTTTCACTGTGCTTGTAGTAGATCCCTGATGGATTAGATTTCGCAAAGCAGAATTCGGTAAGTGATTGCTGTACATTGTGACTGCGAGTCACTCTCCATTTATATGAGATCGTACAAATGTTTTGGTGCCAAATTACATATACATTACATTTGAAATAGGTCCTGACCTATTTGTAATTTCAAGATACATAGAATGTTGAGTTCGCCCAATTAGGGCCTGCCTTAAATCAGATAATACAACTGAGGTTCTCAAAATGCTAAGGCCGATAGGCCATTCAACATTTTGTGACTAGGTCGGTCTCTAGAAGGGATCCGACCTAGCTACCAAAATCAACACTCCCTCTTAGCTAGGGAGGATTCCTTCACAAGGATCAAGTCACATAGTGACTACCACCATGGCTACTCCATGGATGAAAACATAAGTGCTTATTGTCATCTCCACATGACATTTACCATAGATACCCCCAGAGGGTGAACAAGCTCATCATGAAATTTCTCCCATGATATCCACCATACCTACTTGCAGAGGGTGGAAGAGGGCTTTCACCTCAAACTTCTCCCAGAGAAGAGTGCATTACCATCATGCCTACTCGCAGAGGATGGAAGAGGGCTTTCACCTCAAACATCTCCCAGAGAAGAGTGCATTACCACCATGCCTACTCGTAGAGGATGGAAGAGGGCTTTCACCTCAATCTTCTCCCAGAGAAGAGTGCATTACCACCATGCCTACTTG
The DNA here is from genome assembly GCA_027924645.1 of Cunninghamia lanceolata. Lineage (NCBI taxonomy): Eukaryota > Viridiplantae > Streptophyta > Pinopsida > Cupressales > Cupressaceae > Cunninghamia > Cunninghamia lanceolata. Next base: position 6,873,334 of record BSBN01000221.1, read on the forward strand.
CAAAGGATGGAAGAGGGCTTTCACCTCAATCTTCTCCCAGAGAAGAGTACATTACCACCATGCCTACTCGTAGAGGATGGAAGAGGGCTTTCACCTCAATCTTCTCCTAGAGAAGAGTGCATTACCACCATGCCGTACTCGCAGAGGGTAGAGGATACAGTATAATGTATCACTGATGCTGAGACTCCCTCTCAGCTAGAGCTTTATTCTCCACAACTCCAAGCTTGTCTCGAAAATATGCAAGCTTCACTCGAGCAAGGGGTTTGGTGAGAACATCTACTGTTTGCTCATCAGTGCTAATGTACTTCAGCTGAATAGCATTCCTTTGCACCATATCCTGGATATAGTGATACTGAGTTTCCACATGCTTTGATCTATCATGAAACACAAGATTGGTAGAAAGCTTCACACAACTCTGGTTATCACTATGAATAACTGTAGGCTCCCAAGGTTATCCAAACAATCCTGCAAGGAGTTTTCGAAGCCACACTGCTTCTCAAGATGCCACACAAGATGCAATATATTCTGCTTTAGCAGTACTCAATGCTACTGAAGACTGTTTTCTGCTACACCAGGATATCATGGCGGATCCCAAGCTGAAGCAAACTCCAGAAGTGCTCTTTCTATCAGTGACACTTCCTACCCAATTAGAATCAAAATAGCCTTCCAAGGTAATGACTGTGTTGGAAGAGTACTTGAATCCATATCCAACTGTACCACACAAATATCTCAAGATATGCTTGGCTGCAACAAGATGAATCTCCCTTGGTTCGCACATAAACTGGCTGAGGGCACTCACTGCATAGTAAATGTCAGGTCTAGTGTTAACTAGATACATCAAGGATCCAATCAGCTGCCTATATTCAGTGGGATTCACAAGATCAGACCTAGCTGCAGATTCACTCAACTTCTTTAAGTTAGTTTCCATAGGAGTAGGCATAGGTTTACAATCTAGCATTCCAAATCTCTTCAAAATATCAATGGTATATTTTCCTTGACTTAGAATAATTTCATTGGGTCTTTGCCATACTTCTAACCCTAGAAAGAAATGCATGAGACCTAGATCTTTCATTTCAAATTCTAAAGTCAGTTCTTCCTTACATCTAAGAATGAGATAATCTTCTCCAGTTAGGAATAGATCGTCAACATATAAAACCAAAATCAACATTTCACCATTGAATACTTTGAAGTAAAGGTTAGGATCAGCATCATTCTTACAAAATCCTAGGCTTACCAAGTACTTATCAATTCTTTCATACCAAGCATGGGGGGCCTGCTTAAGGCCATATAATGCTTTCTTCAATCTGCATACATGAGATTCTTTCTTATGGATCACAAAGCCTTCAAGTTGCTCAATGTAGACCTCTTCTTCAATAACACCATTGAGGAAGGCTGTCTTTACATCCATCTAATGCAACTTCCATCCCTTAGCTGCGGCAATAGCAATGATAGTCTTGATGGAAGTATATCGAGTAACAGGGGCAAAGGTTTCCTCATAATCTATGCCTTCTTTCTGAGAGAAGCCACGAGCCACAAATCTAGCTTTGTATTTCTCAATACTTCCATCAGCAGCATGTTTAATTTTAAACAGCCATTTGGAAGATACAACAGACTTACCTTTGGGTCTGGGCACAATATCCCAGACATTATTCTTGATGATAGACTGATATTCTTCATCCATAGCATTCTTCCATGCTTGTTGTTTCATGGCCTCTTCAATGTTGGAAGGTTCAGTCTCAATGAGGTTGCACATCAATGCAGCATAGTTGGAGAATTTCTAAGGTCTCCTACTTGTTTTGGATGTGCCACTTGGAGCTGCAAATTTTTTTGCCTCTTGAATCCAGAGAGGTCTCTTCTTATTCATGGTAATGTCCCTAGGTCCATCGGTAGGATCCAAAGGTTCACTTAGATCATTATGAATTTTAGATTCTGTGGACTCTCTCTGAATCTCAGGTACTTGCATCAACCTTCTAACCTCATCATCCAGGATTGCCTACAATGCTTGCCTTAGAGAAATGGTTTCCAGTGCACACCTTTGTAGAGATTTAGGGCTATCCTCTTCGACCTCATCCCATATCACTTTTATTCTGAAGAGGTTTTCAGAGCTACCAATGCTAAATCTAGGTTGACTATCTTGAGCAATTCTGATCTCAACTGTTGAAGAGGTTCTTCAAGGATTTAGCGTCTAGCCTTGCAATGCTGTAACCTTCACTTCTTCTCTGTGAGTCACAGAACTCCCTCTAAAGGTTAATTTCTCCTCTTCTAAAGGACTGCTCACAATGATAACCTAAATAGGTTCTTCCTTTTCGAGAGATGTCTTCAGCCACTAACTTAGTCCCATGGCTGCAAGCTGTGTCTCCATGCTTTAGCCTACAAAAACAAGCTCTTCTCCTCTTGAAAGCAATCTCTTACGCTTCTTGGTTCGTCAAGAAGACATTAAGGAGAGATCACTAGTAGTTCATAGAACTCAGCTATTCTCATCAGAATCTCCTTAAATAATCCTAGATAATTAATTCATCATTCATTTGCTTCTCGATGCAACTTGCATTTTAAAGGATTAATAATAATAATAGTAGTGTATATATAAGAATCAAACTATAGAAAATATCAAAAGATCAAAAAATAAAAAAAGTAATAGAACTTATCTTTATTGATTCTGATATATCTTTCTTCCATCTTTTACTCCTCTCAAAAGAGCTAATCTCAGCACAACAAGAGATAATCTGCTCAACTCAAATTTCTTAGACACATTATGCAACCAGCATAGAACTAGGTCCCTCAAGGCAACATCACAGTCCATGCAAATAGAGAATGGTATCGATGTGGCCATCCAATCACAACGATATTGCAGTTCTCTTATCATCTCTAATTCACACTCAAAAAATTTTCACAACTAGCATGAACATCTCACAATGAATGAATGGTGACTCCAAAGGATCTTATCCCAGAGATCACTTATTCAAGAGGAGGCACAATCTCTTCTGTTGTCGGTACGCCATTGAGCTAGATCTATAGCTGAGTCTCATCTCTGCCACCTTCACTCAATGTTGCTATCAATTTTACCCTCATCTTGATTTCATATCAGCTGATAATGAATACTCGGCCCAAAATTTTGATAACATCTTGATGATTAGTATTAGGCATGCTTGGAGAATGTATACACATGAATCTCTTGCAAAAGGATACTAGGCCATATCAACCTCATGCCACAATAGTAATGTATTACTTGAGCACATAACATCACACGCAGCTTCAACAAAAGGTCTTTTCAACCCTAGGAATATTACTAGTGCCTCACTTTACTTTGAGACCACTTCTAATTAGCACTGAAGGTCTGCACTAATATAATTCCAATCACGATGTCTCATGACTCTCTATATTTAAGCTTGGATAGAAGTCGATATAAAGCTGTGATTCCTCAAATTCCACCTTATATGACAATTAGACCTTTCCTACCTCCCATCTAACTTTGATTTGAAGTGGCGACCTTATGCGACCTCCAACATTTAATCCAAGCAATTACCAATATTAGGAGCGATTACTATATTATCCTTCAACTCCCAATAGTCTTTAAATTAGCTGCTCTCAAGGCATTCATAATGGTTTGCCAAAGAAAGGATAAACACAAGGATACACCATCATAAGAACTCAGGCCATGACACCTGTAGCCTTCTAACATGTCAAGGATTTACAACCTCAGAAGCCTTCTGAATATTGTTCACATCTAATAAGATGAAGTTCGTCTCAAGGTCTGCATTTGAATCTGCTAGAATTTCTTAGACAAATCTGATCAGATCTAAACTTGGCTCTAATACCATGTTAAATTTTAATAATCAGATTTATAGTAAGAAATAACAAGACTCAAATGCACACATAACACACATATACCCTGGGAAAACCTCCCTCTTGGAGGTGAAAAAACCTAGCAAGAAAATATCAGATCTGATTTAAAATTAAGAGCAGAAATAGATTACAACTTTGCCTAGCTATGGCACGAAACATAGATATCAAAATACAACTTATTTGAATCTTTTGTAGATATAGGGTTTACTCAAGCTAAAACAGATCTGCTACACCAAGTAACAAGTTCACTGATGATTGCAGATCAAATCAATTATCGAACCATTAAACTTCTTGAATCATCGAACCCTTTGAACCAGTGAAGCAGTTGAACCGTCAAACCAGTGAATCAGTTGAACCATTGAACCAGTTCAACTATCAGCGGAACCCTTGTACTGTCGAACCTTTGAACCCGTCAAACCGTTGAACCAGTTCAACTATCAGCGGAGCCCTTGCACTATGAAACCTTTGAACCCATCGAACCGTTGAACCCGTCGAATTGATGAACCATTGAACCAGTTCAACTATTAGCAGAGCCCTTTCACTATGGAACCTTTGAACCAGTCGAACCGTTGAACCCATCGAACCGATGAACTGTTGAACCAGTTCAACTATCAGTGGAGCCCTTTCACTGTGGAACCTTTGAACCAGTCGAACCGTTGAACCCATCGAACTGATGAACCGTTGAACCAGTTCAACTATCAGTGGAGCCCTTTCACTATGGAACCTTTGAACCAGTCAAACCATTGAACCCGTCGAACCGATGAACCGTTGAACCAGTTCAACTATCAGTGGAGCCCTTTCACTGTGCTTGTAGTAGATCCCTGATGGATTAGATTTCGCAGAGCAGAATTTGGTAAGTGATTGCTGTACATTGTGACTGCCAGTCACTCTTCATTTATATGAGATCGCACAAATGTTTTGGTACCAAATTACATATACGTTACATTTGAAATAGGTCCTAACCTATTTGTAATTTCAAGATACATAGAATGTTCAGTTCGCCTAATTGGGGCTTGCCTTAAATCAGATAATACAACTGAGGTTCTCAAAATGGTAAGGCCAATAGGCCATTCAGCATTTTGTGATTAGGTTGGTCTCTAGAAGGGATCTGACCTAGCTACCAAAATCAATAGTTCTAACTCTATCTATAATTCTAAGCATAACTATACACTAATTCTAAACCTATACTTAAGTCTATCACTAACTTGAATTCTATCCCTAACCTTAATTGTAAGTCTAATTCTTACCCTAATTCTAATAGTAACCTTAATTCTAACTCTAACCCTAACCCTAATTCTAACACTGACCCTAATCTTATTTCTAATTCTAATTTTATCTCTAACCCTATTTCTAAGCCTAACCCTAACATTAATTCTTATTCTAACCCGTATTATAACCCTAACCCTAATTCTAACTCTAGCTGTAACCCTCACCATAAACTTGATTATAACCATAAACTTAATTCTAACATTGATTTGAACCCTAACCCTAATTCTCACCCTGACTCTAACCCTTATTATAATAATAACCCTAACCCTAACCCTTATTATAATAATAACCCTAACCCTATTAGTAACCCTCATTTTAATTCTTACTCTAATTATAATTATAATCCCAACATGAATCTTGACCCTAATTCTAACCCTAATCATAAGCCTATATGCAACCCTAGTTCTAAACCTATCTATAATTCTAACCATGATTGTATCCCTAATTCTAAACCTAAACCTAAACCTAAACCTAAACCTAATGCTAATCCTAATTCTAAGCCCAACCATGACATTGATTCTAAACATAATTTTAATTCTAACACTAATTTGAACCCTAACACTTACCCAAACCTTAGTTCTAACCGTAACACTAATTATCACCCTAACCCAACTTTTGATCCTAATTCTTATTCTAATTCTCACGCTATTTTTAATTGTAACCCTAAAAATAGCTCTGATTTTAACCATAACCCTAACTCTAACCCTAATCCTGATTGTAAGTGAAACCCAAACCCAAACCCTAATTCTCACCCTAACCCTAATCCTTATTATAATCCTAACCCTACTTTTGACCCTAATTCTCATTCTAATTGTCACCCTAATTTTAACTGTAACCCTAGACATAGCTCTAATTCTAACCCTAACAATGCCCATAATTCAAACCCTAAACCTAACCTTAGTACTAACCTTAACCCTAATTGTAACATTAACCTTAACTCTAATTCTAAAAATAACCCTAATTATAGTCCTAACCCTAACCCTAATTCTAACCCTAACCCTAACCATAATCCAAACCCTAGCCCTATTTCTAACCTTCACCCTAATTCTAATTTAAACCCTAACCCTAAACTTAGTTATAACCCTAACCCTGATTCTCACCCTAACCCTAACCCTTATTATAACCCTAACCGTGCTTTTGACCCTAATTCTCATTTTAATTTTCTCCCTATTTTGACTATAACCCTAATTGTAATTATAATTCTAACCCCTATCCTAACCCTAATTATAACTACAATTCCAACCCTAACTCTAATTTTGATTGTAACCCTAACCCTAATTCTTACATTAACCCTAATTTAACCCTTACCATAACCATAATTCTAACCCTAACCTTATTTCTAACTCTAACCCTAACCCTAATTCTAACCCTAAACCTAATGTTTATTCTAACCCTAACCCTAAAGTTTATTCTAACCCTAAACATAGCTCTAATTTTAACCCTAACCCTATCTCTAATTTTGGAAGATTTGCCCATGCTTCCAAAGTACCACTTATCATATACAAACATGTACATTGGATGAGAAGTGGACTTCTAGAAACATGAGGGTTTGAAATGATGAACTAATTAAAATTAATTCATGTGCACATGGATTAGAAGAAAATAATAATGATTACAAAAGTAATCAAAAGTGAACAAAGTATCGAATTAAATAAATATGATAATTTATTTAAATTTTTGGGATGAACTATAGTAAAAAATATTTGAATTTGGAACTATAGTAGAAGAACTGATTTTTATGATGGGATAAAGGCGTGGAATGAATTAATTAAATAATTAAAATTTATTTAAATCATAATCTGATTGGTCAAAGTGATGTAGGTGGATTAGGGTTGAATTCGTGAGTGAGTGAAGTTGTTGTGACCATTTTCAGGTGTTTACACATGGTATGAGGTATGAAAAGGAATCACAATGCATGAGGAAATTATGGAGTTTTGACTAAGATATCTCCCACAACACATGTAGGAATGAATCATTGTAAAAGTTGGGTGTGAAATGGAATCACGATGCATATAATCCAATAATAAATTTGTGACCAAGTTGACACACATTACTCAAACACACATGAGACCATGTAAGATTGAGATGATATGTAATTATGATGCACACAATCATGAAACCATTTATATACTAAGATAGATCTAGAGATCGGAAATCTCACAGAGAGGAAGTGTGTGAGAGAGAGAATGGGGGAGGGAGATGGAGACAAAGAGAGAAAAAGAGAAATAGAAAATGAGAGAGGGAGAGAGGAAGAGAGAAACATATGTAGAGAGATATTATTGCTTCCTATTAAATTATTATAGGGGTTTCCACCTATTATTAGATCAAAACCTCCAATTAAATTAATCATTTCATCAAGTATTTCTTTTGTCAGACTCTACATATCTTCCACCTTAATCAATTTACCCTTAAGATGTTATGTGGAGAGAGAGAGCAATAGAGAAGGGGAGAGAGATAGAGATAGAGAAATAGAGAGAGGGAGGGAGGGAGAAGTGACAAAGAGATCAGAGAGATAGATACAAAGAGGAAGGGAGAAGAAGGAAGAGGAAGAGAGATACAAAAGTGATAAAGAGAAGTAAAGTAGGAGAGAGAGAGAGAGAGAGAGGGAGGGAGAGATAGAGAAAAAAAGAAAGAGAGAAAGAGATAGAGAAAATTGGAGAGGTAGAGTGAGAAATCTTATAGAGAGGAGAGAGAGAAATAGAGGGAGAGATAAATCTTATAGGGAGGAAGTGTGCGATGGGGAAATAGAGATAGAGAAAGACAAAAATAAATAGAGAACTAGAGAGGGAGCCAAAGATATATATAGAGACCTAGAGAGATAAATAGGGAGAAAGACATAGAGTGATAGAGAAAAAAAAGAGGTAGAGAGACAAAGAGAGGAAGAGAGGAAGAGATAGAGAAAACTAGAGAGGTAGACTACCTTTTAATATCAAGTAGAAAACACGGCTACATGCACAACTTTCCTGTGAATAATTATTTCCAAATCTTATCTTTACCACCTATCACAATTGAAGAGACAGAGTAGAAAAGAATGATAGAGATATTATATATAAATGGAAAGACACATATAAAAATAAGAGAGAAAGAAATAGATGGTTATAGGGATAGAGAGGAAGAGAGACATATAGAGATAGAGATGGATAGAGAGATGATATGAGAGAAAGAGAGGGAGGGAAAAAGACCCAGAGAATAGAGATAGTGTGATAGAGGAGGAGAGAATAATAGAGGGAAAGAGAGGAAGAGAGATATATAAGAGAAAGAGATAAATAGAGATAGAGAGAGGGAGCTTGGATGGAGACAAGAAGAAAGAGAGAAAAAGGAAGATAGAGAAACATAGAGATATAGAAAGAGATAGAGAGAATGAGACAAAGAAATATAGAGGTATAGTGATACACAAATATAGATGGAGAGAGGGGGAGAGATAGAGAGGAGACAAATACATATAGAGAGAGGTAGAGTGATATAGAGATAAATGGGGAGAGAGGGATAGATAAAGATATAAAGAGTGGGATATTAGTAGAGAGAGGAATAGAGAAAGAGAGGTAGAGATAAGAGATAAAAGGGGGAGAGAGAGGGGTTCAAGAGTGAAATAGAGATAGAGGAAGAGAGAAGGGGAGAGAAAAGGAGAAAGAGAGAGGATAAAAGGAGAGAGGTGGAGAGGGAGACAAATATAAATAGAGAGATAGAGAAGGATATAGATATATAGTACATTTAACTATGAATACCTTCACCAGTGACATAATTTTTAACTCCGACACATATAAAGGAAACCTTAAGACATTATCCACACTAGAAAGTGTAAGCTAGGCTAAAACATTCAAACCCCTGAAAACTATCTCATACATGCCCTAACTCCCCAATGGAGTAAAAATAACTTAGGAAACAAGTATGCAAACAAAAGAACTAAAACCATAAGTTACTTGTGTCCTCCCTCCATTATTTCTCTTTGACCTTGCTATATTTTATTCTCAGATTTGCAGACCTCCAATATCAATGAGAAGCTCAATAGTAAGTGAGTAGCAAAATCAGAGAGATAGTGCTCAAGTTCAACCAGTGGGAAGTGTCAAATTGACGTGTGAGAAGTGATTTTATAGAAGACGAAGGTTGAATGGAGGGCTAAGATTTGATGTTGACTTTGGAAGGAAATGAATGGTGAGGATTGATTAGGGTTTCCCTCTTGCAAAAGGACAAGAGGGAATTTTAAATTTGAAAATATGATGAGCGTACCCGCAAGAAATTGGTTCCACATAGAGGGGAAGTCACGAGCAAAAAAAAATAGGCACCCTGATTCTAAATTTCAAAATAACCTTAAACATAGGTACTCTAATTCTAAACCTAACCCTAAATCTATTTATTATCATAATTCTAACCCTAAGTCTAACCTAAACACTAGCCCTTACCCTAATTTTAACCCCTAACTCTTTTTTTTTTGTTTGGTAAGTGCTGCCAAAGGGAGAAGCTTGCTTATATTAAATTTGAACCAAAGTCAAAAATTGGTGCATGCCCTTGCCACAAGCGGTATAATTATGCTGGAAAATAAAAGACCACTACTATAACCTAATGAGCCTGCCTTTAACATGCATCCAGATTTTCTCCTTTCTTAGAGGATCTTAAAGTCATCAGATGCTTTTGATTTGATGAAGGAGTTTTCTTCCTCTTCACTTATGTCCATCCTTGTTCTATTTCAGGGGGTTGCAAGCTAAAGCTATTTTCTGCACTCATACTTTCACTCTTATTGCTGGTTGTTGGAGTGATTGATGATATCTCAAGGTTCTTGTGCCGAGAGGTAGATTTCTCTGAGGGGGCTGGGGAGGTCTCCTTAAAGGCATGGTTTGGCACTTTATCAGTCATTAAATCTTGAGAATGATCTTGATCAACAACTAGGGAGGCAGAGTTCATAATCAAAACCATTTCTTGAAGAGTTGGAGAAGTGGCAACATCCTTCGCATCAGGCAGAGAGATAACACAATGTCATGATTCCACCCTAACCCACCATGAGGATTTCTGGATAAGGGCTGCATTGTTCTTTTCAACTCACCTTCCACATTGTGTGGTAGCATGTTCAGTAGTAAAACATATCTGACACCTGAAGAAGATTTTTTCATAATCTATTTGTTGGCACTAATGCCTGTTGCCAACTTTAAGGAAGATCTTAGCTGGGAGATCCTTTGTGACATCCATTTTGATGCAAAGACGAGAAAAGGTTGAATTTTCATAATTAATTGTTTCTTTTGAAATGCCTTGGAATTTTCCCAAGCCATTTCCAATTGCCTTAAACAATCAATTTCCCAAAACTATAGGGGAAGATAGGGTAGGTGTACCAACAAAAATGTTGTAGAAAATGTCTCTATTCGCAGATCAAATGAAGGGAACCATGGTTTCATGCATAAGAAGTCACCTTGGAAGGTCCACAGCCCTGTGTTAAGTATCATTTCTTTGTCTTCCACATATTCAAATTCCAAAATGAAGAAACCTCTTGCATAGGAGTAAATACTAATTTCTTCTTCCAGATATTCTTTCCAATTCAAGGTTATCCAGGAATGGAGATCATAGAGCTTTGGCCATACCTTCATAAATTTGCATATAAGGGCATGGGCTTGTATATATTCCTCTTTATCACCAGCAAAGTTGTCCAAACAAATCTCAAGATCGAGTGTTGAATTATGGATAGTGAAGGGGGGGTTTTGTGTTACACCACCATGAGGAGAGAGCTACTCTGATATCAATGGCTTAGGTCACCTAGCAACTATGTGAATATTGGATGAACTGATGGAAACACTGCTCAGAGATTTTTTAAAATTTAGGGCTATGTCTAAGGGTTGATTTTTACCAGAGAGAGGGTTTGGGGAAGTTTTGCCAGCCACCGCACCAGAAACGGAGCCACAAACCAATGCCTTTCTGCCATGTTCTAAATTTTGGAGAGGGGAAGAGTGTTTTTGCTCAAATTGGTGGGAACATCCAAGTGAGTGTGCCAGAGACTTCTGTCCATCTGAAGCACCAAAACGAGCAGGGTTTGAAGGAGCAGGAGAAGACATTGTGGATTTTTATTTTTAACCCCTAACTCTTATCATAAATATAATATATAATATAATTAGAATTAGAATTTTTGTATAATATAATATATAATTTTAATTATTATATATTTAATTATAATTTTTATATATTATATAATGTTATATTGTATAATTATTATATAAGACATTATGATAATAAATCTAACCTATATTATAATATTATATTACATAATAATAATAATCTTAAGATATATAATATAGTTAGAATTAGGCTTGCTAGTCCCATGCTACTAGTATACCTAAATTTAAAAACTATAAGTTTTTTTGAAGAAATTGCTCTGAGAAGAACGAGGGTTTTTTTAATAGGAGATAAAGGAGAAAAATATTTTTGTATTTGTTGAAAGCTAGAAACTCCAAAGAGGATATTGGACCTATAGTAGAAGATAGTGTGTGTTATAAAAGCAATGAGGAAATGAAGGAAGTGTTAAGATCCTTTTCTCAAAAACCTTTTGCAGTTGAAGATGAAACCAAGGAATGTAGAGAGGCGTAAAGTTTTTGCAAAGCTATTTGCCCAAAAAAATTCATAGATGAAATGTGTATCAAGTTTAGAAAAGAAATTACTAAGGAAGAAATTATCAAATCGATAAGGACGATGGAAAATGGTAAGTCACTCAGCATTGATGGTATTCCAATAGAATTTTATCAATGTAATGAAGAATGGATAGTTGATGACTTGTTGGAATTATCTATTCTGGTGCTTTGTACGGTAACTGTTTCTTCAAGTCTTCTTCCATGCTATCACTGAACTCTACTTCATGATACTGATGTAAGTCTGCAATGTTGAAAATAGGTGATATACCCAATGTCTCCAGTAACTCCACTTCATATGCACTTCCTGAATCAAATTTCCTGAGTATCTTACAAGGTCCAAACTTATTCATCTTCAACTTGTTATATGTCCAAATTGGAAATCTATCTTTTCTCAAGTACACCATCACTTTATCTCCAATGTTGAATTCCTTATGTCTTCTCTTTTCATCTACCTTCTCTTTATACTTACTGTTCATATCCTCCAAATGTTTCTTCACCTGATTATGTACTGTCTTCATATGATCTGTAAATTCTTCTTCTTCTGTACTTCTCTTTTCCTCTATACTAATATCTCTTAATTCTGCAATTCCTCTAGGATTCACTTTAGTAACAATCTCAAAGGGTGTTCTTTTGGTACTCCTATTTACTAAATTATTGTATGCAAACTCTACTTGTGAAAGAATCAAATCCCAACTTCTGGTCTTTTCTCCAACCAAACATCTCAACAAGTTTCCCAAACAACTATTCACTACCCCTGTCTGTCCATCTATCTGTGGATGAAAAGTTGAACTAAACTTTATTTGATTTACCACTCCTATGATTCAACACAAAGGTATAAATTTGTATGAACTCTACCCATGTCATATGTCTTTGATTCAACTTACCTTGACTATTCAAATATTGCAAAGTTTGATGATTTGTATACAACACAAACTCTTTAGGCAACAAGTAACGTCTCCACTTCTTCAAGGCTTGAATTATGGCATAGAACTCTTGATCATAAATGGAATATCTTCTCCTTGCATCATTCAACTTTTCACTAAAGTATGCTATAGGTCTACCTTCTTGACTTAACACTACTCCAATTGCATTTCCATTTGCATCACAATCAACTTAAAATACCTAATTAAAATCTAGTAATGCTAAAACAGGTTGCTCTGTCACTTTCTACTTCAACAGCTCAAAACTTTTGTCTGCTCCTGATGTCCACTTGAAATCTTTCCTATCACCTCTCATTGTCTCTGTCATAGGGTTAAAAACTGAACTAAAATTTCTAACGAACTTCTGGTAGAAACTAGCCAATCCATGAAATGATCTAACCTCTCTAATGCTCTTTGGTGTAGGTCATTCAATAATTGCTTTCACTTTCTCAGGGTCCATCTTCAATCCTTCCACAAAAATCACAAATCCTAAATATACCAACTCTTCCTTCATGAAACTACACTTCTTGATGTTTATTAGCAATTTCTCTTCTCTCAACCTCTAGAAAATTTGTCTAATATGCCACAAATATTCTTCTTTTGTCTTACTAAAAATCAGAATATCATCTAAGTATACAATCACAAACTTACCCAAGAATTTCTTTAGAACTTCATTCATCAATCTCATGAAAGTACTCGGTGCATTTGTCAATCCAAAAGGCATCACTAACCACTCATACAATCCTTCATTTGTCTTAAAAGCAGTCTTCCATTCATCACCTTCTCTGATCCTGATCTGGTTGTATCCACTCTTCAAGTCTATCTTTGTGAAATATTTTTCTCCACTCAAACAATCCATGATATCATCCATCCTAGGTAAAGGAAATATATACTTAACTGTGATCTTATTTATTGATCTGGAATCAGTACACATTCTCCATTCTCTATCTTTATTTGGTGCTAGCACTGCAGGTACTGCACAAGGACTCAAACTTTCTCTGATCAAACATTTCCTCAACAATTCTTGTATTTGTCTATTCAATTCTTCATTCTCTGTCGGTGTCATTCGGTGTGCTACTTTGTTAGGCAAACTTGCTCTTGGTATATGATCCATGTGATGACTTATACTTCTTATAGGTGGTAATCCTTCAGGCACATTATCTAATATGATGTCTTCATACTCTATCAGCAACTCCTTTATCTCCTCTGATTGTGATTCTTTAGTCTCCTTCTTCAATTCTTCAGGTTTCTTAGGAATCAAGGCATAACACATATTATCATGTCTCAAACCATCAAAAAAATTTCTTCCATCTCCAAGAAGATTCTATCATTCCCACATACTTCACTCTTAGGATCATCTTCTAAAGGAATCAGAGTAATTCTCCTTCCATTTTCTGTTATAGTATATGTATTCTTACTCTCATCATGAATAGCTTTTCTATCATACTGCCAAGGTCTACCTAACAAGATATGACAAACATCTATAGGCATAATATCACACAAAACTTCATCATGATAAGATCCAATATGAAATTTCACCAAACATTGTTCACTCACCAGTACCTTATGATCATCCTGAATTCATGCCATCTAATAAGGCTTAGGATGTTCCAATCTCTTTAGGTTCAGCTTAGTCACCATCTCCTCTGAAACCAAATAATCAGTACTACCACTATCAATTACAACCTTACAACATTTACCTCCTAATTTGCATCTAGTCCAAAACAGACTTTTCTATGGCGGTTCTTTAGTTGTCTTTGCTTGAAATAGTGCTCTCCTCTTGACTAATGATTGTCCTTTATTAGGTTTTCCAACTAAACTAGGTGATCCAATAGGTTCTTCTTCTACATAAGATACTCTTCCACTATTCTTTGTCTTCTTGCTTGTACTTCCCTGATGAAATTCAAATGCTCTATGTCTTTCACCTCCACACTTAAAACACTTTCCCCTAAATGTTCTCCTATCAGATCCCCTTTCTTCTCTTATGTATCCTTCACTCTGGTAAGAATTAGGGTTTCCTCTATGATAGAAAGTTTTATCATCTCTCTGATATGTATTGTTATCTCTATCTTCCTTTTTGAATTGGCTATCATGCTTGTTCTACTTTGCATATGATCTTTCTCCTGTAGAATATGTTCTACCTCTCTATAATTTACCTCCTCTACATCTCTAACTCTTCTCATGCTTCTTATTCAACTTTTCTTTGACTTTTAGGGCAAACTGATATGCTTCTTCTATTGTTGTCATCTTCACCAAACTCAATTCTTCTTGAATGTTCATTCTCAATCCATTGATGTATCTTAGCACTTTCTCCTTACTTGCTTCACTATGTCCTATCCTTATGATCATCTTATGAAATTCTTTAGTGTACTTCACAGATTTCTCCTTTTGTCTCAAGTTTTGCAATCTTTTCAATAGCTCCAACTCATAGTCAGTAGGTATAGGGTAAAAGCACAAAGTTGTGTCACACTTTCAGCCAACTTATTAGCACAAGTGAATTTAAGTATTTATAACTAAAAATCAATTTTGGTCAAACATATGATCCTATAAGATTCATTCTAGCTAAGTTAAATATGTCCACAACTTTTCCAACTAAAATTGTTAGCTAAATGCATATGTAGCACCACAATAAGGCCAATTTATCAAAAAAATAAAATTATTTGAAAAACTTGATATTTCAACTACTTCTTAGACTCATGTAAATAATATTTTTTAAAAATATAAAAATACCCTTTTGTAGGTCTATAAGTTTTAATAGTTTTATTATTATTTATATTTTTCTTTTTATTTTTACTAAAAGTAGGTTATCAACACAAAACATTAGGTCGATTACCATGTCAAGGAAAAATAGTAAAACTTATTTTAAAAAATTGAAAAAATATGATGCGCTAGATAAAAGAATCTATATCAAGATGGTATAATTTTTTTTTCTATTTTAGATAAATAGTTAATATGAAAGTTGGTGTTGAATGGAAACAACTACGTTTCAATACACATACATTTTAATATTTATTTAAAAATATATATTTATCAAAATTGGAAAAAAAAATATATCCATGCACTAAAGTTTCAAGTCATAAATACACACAAAAAAATTGAAGAAAAAAAATAAACTTTACTATATAAAGATTGACGTCTCATGTAACTTCATTTTTCAGTATTTTATCAGCAACTAAATTATAGTGTCAATTTATTAAAAACTATATTCAAATAATTTTTTAATTTTTTCAAAAAAATACAAACATAAAATATACTAAAAGATAAACATTTTATTAGTTTACATCATTTCAAAATTGAAAACATATATGTCACTTTTTAGTGATTCAAGTTTAAAAGTTGGATCAGTGTTGGTCGTTTCCTTTATAAAAGTGTGACACAGCTTTGTACTTTTACCCTATAAACTAATTCTTCAACTTTAACACCATTCTATCCCATTTTATGATCTTTTCTTTTCCTCTTTTGTTTCTATCCAACTGAACTTATTTCCACCAAATAGTAGCATGTCCTTTCAACATAGTCTTTGCAAATCTCACCTTCTCTAAATCTTCAATTTCTTCATATTCAAAGTATTCTTCTAAGTCATTTATCCAATCAATCAACTCCTCCAGATTCAAATTTCTAGTGTAGTTTGGTACATCAACTCTAGGTCTCTTTCCAATCTTTGAAATAGCTCTCAACATCTTCACTTGATCTAGTTCTTCTTCTTCTTCTTCTTCTTCTTCTTCTTCTTCTTCTTCTAGGGTTTCTTCATTTTGATCAACAGAATGAAATTCTTAATCATCACTTTTAACATTAGGTATCGGTGTTAATCTTCTTGTTTTATCTTCTTCAATAGCATCCAATCAAACTCATATTCTTTTCATCATCTCCATCATCTTATCTATTATTTCAACCATAATACCAATAGCAGGTATTCTTTTTGGTAGCATCTCTTCCTAGGATCAAGTGCAAACTACCTCAAATTCTCCAATCTGGCTACAAGGTAACAATTGTCTCACAATCCACGATTGGTTGACCAACACAAGTAGGCTTCCTTAGTTCAGAGATCTACACACAATAAGATCTTATGGAATACCTTCACAACTTCACACTCTAAAGGACTCAAACTTGGCTCTGATACCACTTGGTGTAGTCATGGTTAGGAGGGTCCACAAAGTGAACAATCCAAGCCATGCAACAAGAGTAAACATAATGGAAGAAACTCAATTATAGGACGTAAATATAGATTCAAATATTCTATATATCATAGATTTAAAATGTTAACATGCCACCAACATATGGACTTATAGAATAAAGCTCATAGGTTTGATTATACTACAAAATGATATGGCAATCAAGCACCTTCTTCTCAAATAATTTGAACTATCTATCTCATGAATTATCTAACTTATGATGAAATATTGATGAATTAATTTCTTATGCATCTATTACATGTATATATATCATCTTCAAGCTCCTAGATTCCTCCACGTCAGCCAAGAAAGAAGTTACATTCTCCAATGAAGGTGTAATGTGTAGAACAAATAAGTCAGACATAAGCAACTGATACTCCTCCACAAATGAATAAAATGAGGTGTGCATCTCAAGAGAGGTCAACCATGTCCCAAACAACATTGAATGATGTTTAATTTAACTCTACAAAGCACGGAGGTGCTCTGGAATCCTTCTCCTTTAATTGACTATCTAAGACTATCTTTGTGATATCTTATTAAAAAATAGTTAATCTTCTAAGAGTGATATCTTTCTGAAAAATGATCCAAATGAGCTGAATTTTGGATATGATGTGCATAATGATGTTTAGATGCTATGTCCTAATCCATGAGCTCTAAAATGATAATGTAGAAAAATGCAATATAAAATGTTGAAACTATTACTGACTGAACTGTTGATGCATAAAGTTGTGGGTTTAATCCAATAGCAACATGGGAAGTTTTAGGGATGTGGGATTGACCCCAGAAACAACCTCCAGATTTTAAGGAAGCTGGATCTTCCATTTTTAGTCAGGGTTTGGGAAAAGGGTTAGAAGGAAAATGAGATTTGCATAAATAAATGGCTAAATCTAAGCTGATACGTCGGATTAAAATGACTACCTAGTTGCACAGTGTTTAAACCTTAAAAGATCTAACTGGAAGATTAAAGAGCAGAGATGCATGATTAAACCTATTTTTAAAACATATTAAACAAAGGAAAAAGAAATGGAGAGATTAGAAACCAGAAACAAAGACACCCAGGTATGCACAGAATGATATTTCTCATTATTTGAATAATAACAAATTACAGAGGTTGAAATAGCACAAAATAAAATGTCACATCCTCCTGGAAAAAAGAACTGCTAAGACAAAATAAAATATCTACTGCTACTCTAAAACTCTCTGATCTGAAGATATGTGGAACTCTGTATATCCCTCAAACTCTGTCTCAGATCTATATTTTATAAGCCTAGAACATGAAAGAAAACCTCGAAGATCATCTCAACTGCTCAAAACATTTCTATAACTGCCCATAAAATCTAACACAAAATTTGGGAATGATTCTGGTAAATGCAACTGAACTAGTTGTTCCATTTTCCTCCATGGCTAAAAAAAATATCTCTGTTTGCTTATTTTTGGCCTGTGTGAGAAAATACATTACCTCATTCTCCATTTTTCTACTATGTAAGAAATAAAGTGGCTTCCATTTGATTTTAGAGCTGAATCATATGCTTCTTTACATAAAGCATAAGAGAGTCATAAAATATAATAGAGCATTTGCTTTGTGCTCTTATTGTAGCTTGCTTTTTACAATGGGACCCACCTTTATTTATAGAAACTTATTTATCTTTACTCCCATGAGGCCAAATGAGAGTTCTTAATATTTGAAACTACAATATAGATTTTAGCTTTATGAAAGGGGCCCACCGCATTTATAGAAACTTAATATTTTAATAAAAGACACATCTTCTTTTAAAACTCTCATGAAACACTTGCATTAATAAAATAAAATGAAACATTTAATCTTTCTCTTCTTGGGCTCAACCACATGGTTGCATCCATGCTTTCCTTTGTCTCTCCTTGCAGCTATTGAGCCACTTGGCACCCTCAGCGAGTCTCTTTAGAAGCTTTTATTGCTGCTTCTCTTTTATTCACGGTGAGGAGTAAGAATCAAATTTTAATAAAGATTTCACTTTATTATTTGGTACAACCCAAATCATTAAAATGATACTTAATTATATTTAAATCTGCCTTTATCTCCTTTGCTGCAAATGAGACCTTATGCATTTATTAAAATAAGGCATTTTAATTTTATGAAGTGAGGGCCCACTACATCAAAAGAAACTCAATATTTTAATAAAAGACTTAGCCTCTCTAAAGATTCACATGACTCCCATAGAATTTTTATAAAATGAAATAAAAGATTTTATTTTTATCTCTTCAGTCTCAACCATGTGGTGGACTCCGCTCATCTTTATTTTTCCTTAACTCCCATAGCTTCCACGTGGTGGCTTCCGCTGGTCCCTCAAGATGCTCTCTCTTTGCATTCTCTTCGAACATGTGGTGACCTCTGATGCTTGCCTTTACTTTTATTTTCTTAGGTTACTTTCATTGATGGCACATGCCATTACTAATAACTTGAGCATTTAAAATGAAAACTATGTCTTCTTTATGAATATTGCTAAGCATTGAATTTTTGAAATGGTGTAAAAAAATTGTCACCAGATCTTGGTGACTAGGTGGGAAAATAGGCATGCCTATTTGAATCTCAGAATATTTGGTTTTACAGATTAGTGCCTTATTTATTGGCCAATAGAGTCAAATGTCTAAAATTGAAACATCCAACTGAAAATAGAGTGGCTCCCAAACTATGTGCCACCACAATTGATACACAACTACCCAGAAACATCATTGAAGTTGAAACTGAAGCACTATTAAACAAAATGTCTCTCTAAACTAAAATCAATACTGATAACCACTGAAAATGACCATTAAATTGGAAACATGGCTGAACCATAAAAACTGACCATTAAATTTGAAACATGGCTAAACCATAAAAACTAACCATTATGAACTATATCATAGGAGCTCTTTTGTAGTAGAGACTTATTGAAAAGAAAACAAATGAAATATGAAAACTAATACTACTTTTTTAGCTTATTTTGAAAACTAAAACTAAAATACTGGCAACTGAAACACACAGGGACATGCCCATTCACCGGAATGGAGAAATAACTACCTGATCTGATGATATCGCTCAAGTGGCTCCATATTGCACTGAGAATTGTCCAAACAAAATGCATGAAGAAAAATAACCAAAATTTGTACCTTTTCACCTTCCTACATTCCAGAGGTTCAACATTTGCACGAAAATACTAGTCAGGCTGATATGTATGTTGTATTTTCTTGAACGAAGGGTTGGAAGGAAAAATTAAGTGATGAAGTTCACCTCTTTTCTTATGTGTGAAAGCATTTATGGTCTTGGGCTTCTTAATGACTTCTCCTGATTGAACTTCTGTATGCTCATAATCCATATTGGCTGCAAACTCTAGCTGGAAGGTGACAGAGCTAGCAAGAACTGTCTTGAATCTTATTGGCACTTCTTCTTGAGTGAAGAATGGAGTATGATGAGACTCTATGTTCAAATCTTCACCACTTATGTCTCCTGATACATCATTATCATGGGGGCCACTTTTATTTTCATCATGATTACCTAATTTTGAACATATATCCTCTAGATCATCCCAAAAAGAATCATTCTCAGACTCATCTTCACCTTTTTGTATAAGCAAACCTACCTTTTGTTTTTTTACAAACTGAGGCAAAGAATTTATATCTTCTGATGAACAGCACTTTTTAGCTTCTAGAATGAAGCCATTGTCATCTGTCTCATCTTCCTTTTCATGTGATAGTGCCCTTGAATCATCTCCTTCAAGATGTAAAAAATTCTGACAGAAAGATTGCCCCTCATTTGTAGACTTGGCAGTAACTTCTTTTGCAATTTTTACTTCTAGATGTGTGAACTATGGATCATGTCCTGCCCAATACTTTTTAGTTTCAAAGTGCCTCTTGAAGTACCTTTCATTTTCTAGAAGTTGTAATTCATAAGCAATTTCTAGATTTCTTTCATCAATTAATTGAGTTTCTGAGTTACATGTTGCCATAGGTGCATGATGCTAATAACCAGAATGACATTCTAAATAGATAGGAGCCACCTTCTTGCTTGTATTTTGATCTTTTATAGTCAAATATTCTTTAATGTCAAAATGACAAAGAACTTGATGTATGGCTATTATTGGTTGATTTGTAGCTTTAGAGGTTTGTATAATATAATTTTTAAAATGATTGTGTCTATGTTGAGCTTGAGGGATGATCTCTTCAATAAACTAGTTAGATTGATATTGCTATTCACACGGACTTTGAGGCATGAAATAGGGATCAACCTGATACAGGGCTTGACCTTTTAGCTCATTAAGCTCCTGGGAAAAATATTTTAATAGTTCTTTTACCTCCATCATCTGCTTATGATCTGATGAATTGGCAGGGAGGGTGGATGGACTACAATTTATATGCACTTGGCTTTAAGAAAGAGCCTATGATAGGTAATTTGTATGCGGTATCAAAGGTGTTAAAGGCAAAAGAGGAAGTTTACCAGCTTCAATGAGATTATTTTCAGCTCTAATAGCCAAATCGTATGATTGGGGAAGAGTATCACCTCCTAGGGCTTTTATCATGGTAGATATTTTAGGGTCTAAAGCCTTTAAATAATAAAGAAATGCAAAGACTGGACGAGGCCTCATGTCAATAGAAAATTTCTTCCATACCTTGCCAAATCTTGAATTGAAGTCATGTATGGGCTCCATAGGATGTCTCTTGATGGTGATGAGATTCTGGGTAAGAGTGCCAACGTCTGTCCTCTCTTTGAATTGATTGTAGATGAGTCTACCAAGCTGATCCCATCTAGTGATTGAACCGGGTGTCAAAGTTTTGTACCATCCTTTTTCTTTGCCCTTGAGAGAAGATGCAAGCAACAAGAGGGCATGATTCTTAGTTGTGACATTGTGAATGGAGCATAAACTGGCTACATCTTGAATATGATCTATAGGAGAAACTGAGCCATCTCCAAGAAAGTGAGGCAGTGCCTTCTATGCTATGTCAGGAACTTGACCCTGCTGTTGAAGAACAAGAGGTCTTGAATCCCAAGTCACAAAGGGTAGATCCATTTGAATATTCAGATGCACATAGATACCAGGCACTGTCATGGTCAGCATAAGCAAAGACCTAAGAGAGAACCCTCAGTAGAGTCACCAGATGGATGATTCATGCTCCTATAAATAGATACTTCTATGATTTTCCATCAAAACCATAGAATATAGGGCAAATATTCAATTAAAACAAAGACCCGAGTCTTTGATTCCAGTCCCATCAGGCGTACCAAAAAATTTTGATGCATAAATCTATGGGTTTAATCTAGCAGCAACATGGGATGTTTCAGGGATGTAGTATTGACCCCAGAAACAACCTCTAGATTTGAAGGAAGCTGGCTCTTCTATTTTCATTGGGAGTTTGGGAAAAAGGTTAGAAGGAAAATGAGATTTGCAAAAATAAATGCCTAAATCTAAGGCAATACGTCAGATTAAAATAACTACCCAGTTGCATAGTGTTTAAACCTTAACAGATCTAACTAGAAGATTAAAGAGCAAAGATGTATGATTAAACCTAGTTTGTAAACAAATTAAACAAAAGAAAAAGAAATAAAGAGATTGGAAACCAGAAATAGAGACACCCAGCTATACACAGAATGATATTTCTCATTATTTGAATAATAACAAATTATAGAGGCTGAAATAGCACAAAATAAAATGTCACATCCTCCTGGATGAAAGAACTGCTAAGGCAAAAGAAAATATCTACTGATGCTCTAAAACTCTCTGATCTAAAAATATGTGGAACTTTGTGTATCAACAAACTCTATCTTAGATCTACATTTTATAACCCAGAAAATGAAAGAAAACCTTGAAGATCTCCATGACTGCTAGAAAATCTTTATAACTACCCATAAAATCTAGCAATGATTCCAGCAAATGCAACTGAACTAGTTGTTCCATTTTCCTCCATGGCTAAACATAAATATCTTTGTTTTCTTATCTTTGGCCTGCATGAGAAAATACCTTCCCTCGTTCTCCATTATGCTACTGTGTAAGATATAAAGTGGTTGCTATTTGATTTTAGGGCCAGGAATCATATGTTTCTTTACATAAAGCATAAGAGAATCATAAAATATAATTGAGAATTTTCTTTGTCCTCTTGTTGTAGCTTTCTTTTAAAAATGGGACCCACCTTTATTTATAGAAACTTATTTATCTTTACTCCCATGAGGCCAAATTAGAGTCCTTAATATTTGAAACTACAATAAAGCATTTAGCTTTATGAAAGGAGCCCACCGCAATTATAGAAACTTAATATTTTAATAAGAGACACCTCAAGCTCAACCAAGTGGTATCCATGCTTTCCTTTGCCTCTCCTTTCCTTTGCCTCTCCTTGCAGCACTTGAGCCACTTGGCACCTTCTGATAGTCTCTTTAGAAACTTTTATTATTGCTCCTCTTTTATTCACGGTGAGGAGTAAGAATCAAATTTTAATAAAGCTTTCACCTGCAACCCACATCACTAAAATGATACTTAATCATATTTAAATCTGTCTTTATCTCCCTTGCTGCAAATGAGACCTTATGCATTTATTAAAATAAGACATTTTAATTTTATGAAGTGAGGGCCCACCGCATCAAAAGAAACTCAATATTTTAATAAAAGACTTAGCCTCTCTAAAGAATCACATGACTCCCATAGAATCTTTATTTTTCCTCAACTCCCGCAACTTCCATGTGGTGGCTTCCATTGGTCCCTTGAGCTGCTCTCTCTTTGCATTCTCTTGGGACATGTGGTAACCTCTGATGCTTGCCTTTGCTTCATTTTATTAGGTTGTTTTTGATGATGGCATGTGCCATTACTAATAACTTGAGCATTTAAAATGAAATATGTGTCTTCTTTATGAATATGGCTGAGCATTGAATTTTTGAAATGGTGTAAAAAATTTGTCACCATGAACTAAACTAAAAATGAACTAGAAAATGAAAGAAAACCAAAGAAATGCAAATATTTTTGGTTGATGCAAGATTTATCTACAACCTAGGATGCTCCTACATCAAGACCCTTGGAAGAAAAATATTATATGTTCTATTTTGTTCTTTTATATTGACTAGAGTTCAATAAAAATCAATGTTATGAAAGAAATATAACAGGGGTACACAAATTAGGGCATGTAATTAGAAAAATCTTCATTACAATTAAATTATGTTTTAGAAGAATACTTAACCAATATAAAAATAGAATCACAAAAACTATTACACTCTTAATTGATGGGAATATCACATATATCCTTAATTTTGATTCACATTCTCTGCATAGCATAATCCACGTTGGTTTGATTCAATTTACTTTGATCGTGAAGAGTTGTTCTATTAGAAAATAGATAGGGTTAGAGTTAAAATTAGGTTACTGAATTAGGGTAAGCATTAGAGTTACAATTAGGGTTAGGGTTAGAATTCCACTTTGGCTAGGGATAAAATCATAATTAAAATTATAATTAAGGTAGAGGTTAGAATTAGGGTTATAGTTAGGTTAGACTCAGAATTAGAATTAGAATTAGGGTTAGAGTTAGGGCTAGGGATAGTATTAAGGTTAGAGTTAAAGTGGGTTACTATTAGAATTAGGGTTCAAATTAGAGTTAGGTTTAGAGTCCAATTAGGGTTAAGGTTTGTCTGAAGGTTACGGTTAGTGTTTGAATTATAGTCAGGCTTAGGATTAGAGTTTGGGTTTGGGTTAGGGTTAAAATTAGAGCTATGTTTTGGGTTAGAATAAGGGTTAGGGTTAGGCTTAGCCTTCAAATTAGGATTAAGGTTATGGTTAGAATTATAATTAGGATTGGGGTTAGGGTTATAATTAAGGTTATGACTATAACTATGATTAATGTTAGAATTAAAATTAGGATTAGGGTTATGATTAGGGTTAAGTTTAGTATAAAGGTTATAGTTGGGGTTTCAATTAGGATTAACCTAAGTGTTAAGATTAGAGCTATGTTTAGGATTAGAACAAGGGTAAGGGTTAAAGTTAGGGTTAGGGGTTAGAAATAAAGTTATGGTTAGGATTAGTATTAGGGTTATGGCTATTGTTAGAATTGGGGTTAGGGTTCAACATTGAGATTAAAATATTCGTTAAAAATAGGTAACCTTATTCTAAATCTAACCCTAACCCTAATTATAACTTAAACACTAACCCTAATCCTAATTTTAACCCCTAACTCTAATACTAAATATAATTATATTTATAATTATTATATAATTCTAATTATTATATATTTAATTATAAGTATTATATATATTATTTAATATTATATTATATATGATTATTATATAAAATATTATCATAATATATCTAACCTATATTATAATTACATTAAGAGGCATAACCTACAGTGACAACAAGGGGTAGAAAGAGGTAGAATGAGATGTGTGTAAATAAAAAAAAGTTAACTTTTTCACTTAAATGGCGGACAAATAAAACAATAAATAAGGATTAATTAAAAAAGTGCCAACAAAAGTGAATTATTATTTTATTTATTGAAGAAGGGCAAAAGTGAATTGAAAGGTAAGTACATTATATTCGATAGATTTAGATCAATAAATTGATGGTTCAATACATATATTTTTGAAAAAACACTATATTTTATTTACTAGATATCTCTTTGCATCTTTTACATAGATTTTTCTAAAGACAGGTATACTAGTATTATATTATATAATTATAATAATTTTTAAGATATATAATATAGTTAGAATTAGGCTTGATACTCCTTCTCATGGGTCTATTTTTTAATCACTCATTCGAACATGTGTAATCTTAAATATATATTTTTAAATATATGTATGCTAGTACTACCTTATCCCTAGCATGTCTAATCTTAAATCACATAAAACTCAATACTTTTGTGCTTATCATAAAATATATGGAGATTCTATAAATAAATGTCTTATATTTAAGCATAATATCAAGACATCATAGATAAAAGTTGGGATGAACATGAAGATTACATATTGAAACAAGAGAAATAAAAGAATTACCTAATGTGACACAAATTAATTATCTACAAGAGACATGATATAAAACAAGAAGAAAACCATACCATTTTAAAATATATTAAACTTGGCAAATAACTATATAATGGTGGTTTGAAATATGGAAAGTACATATTTTTAAAATTTGAATATGAAGTAATAGATTTACAAAATTTATTGTAGTTTTGAATCTGGAGATAACTTTTTAAAAGCACAATATTTTAATTCTATTAATAAATAGATTTACAATATTTTGTTTATTTTTTAAGTATTTAAAAATATATCTTTTATTTTTAATTCAATAAAAATCTTTATTTGTAATTTTATAATTGAGAGTAATAAATATGTGATTTGAAATGTATTAACATATTAAAATGTATAAATAATTTTTCATATATGCTAAGAATTAACAATTAACAATAAATATTATTTACTAAACAATCATAATTTATTTAAAGTATTTTAAAAATAATAGGAATCTAACATTAAAAAAAAAATCTTCATAATTATCAAATTTCATCAATTACATAACAAAAAGATTATAAAAGATCAATATAACTAGCATACCTATATTTTAAAAACACATCTAAATTACTTTAGATAATTTTTTAAAATATAGGTATGCTAGAAGCATCCCAACACCAAGCCTAATTATAAGTATATAAAATACTTATATAATATAATATTATAATATAGATTAAATATATTATAATAATATAATATATAATATTATTATTATTATATAATATGTTATTATAATTATAATATAATGATTAAAAATATATACTATATTATATTAGGGTTAGAGTTAGTGTTCAAGTTAGAATTACGGTTACGATTAGGAATAGAGTTAGGGCCATAACTAGGCTTATAATTACTATTAGTTTAGAGTTAGGATTTGAATGAAGGTTAGGTTTAGAATAAGGGTTTTATCTAGAGTTAGATATTGTGTTAGTCTTATAAAACAATGGTAAGTGTGATCTTACTACTATGGTTAGATATATGGTTATATTTATAAATAGGGTTTTTGTTAAGCTAAGAACCAAGGTTAGATTAGAATTAGGGTTAGATTGAGGGTTATGATTGAAACTTTGATCTACATCATAATTACTGCATGCTTAAATTAGGGTTAGAATTAGGGGTTATTATTACAATTAGGGTTTTTATCATGATTATAATTGGGGTTAGAGTTAGACTTAGGGTTATTGTTAAAATCAAGCTTAGAATAAAGTTTTAATTTAGTTAGGGTTATAGTTGTGTTTAAAAATCTAGTTATATTTAATTTTTTGTTTATGTACCAAATAATGGTTAAGGTTAGTCTTGGGTTTAGAGTTATGATTTGAATTAAGGTAAGGTTTAGAATTAGGATTTTGTTTAGGTATTGAGTTAGGGTTGGGCTTATAAATAACGATAGATTTAACATTAGTTTGTTTATGTACCAAATAATGGTTAAGGTTAGTCTTAGGTTTAGAGTTATGATTTGAATTAAGGTAATGTTTAGAATTAGGATTTTGTTTAGGTATTGAGTTAGGGTTGGGCTTATAAATAAGGATAGATTTAACCTTAGTTGTACATCTATCATTTTTATTGCAGTTGCATGATTCACCAAGAAGATGGTATGCATGTAGGTGCTAAGAGGAAGGAAAATGAGATATTTAGCAAGAATATAGGTATGCTAGTAGCATCCCAGTAGCAAGCCTAATTATAAGTACATAAAAAAATTATATAATATAATATTATAATATAGATTAAATATATTATAATAATATTATTATATAATATATTCTTATAATTCTAATATACTGATCAAAAATATATAATATATTATATTATATTAGGGTTAGGGTTAGTTTTCAAGTTAGAATGATTAGTATTAGAGTTAGGGCAATAATTAGGGTTATAATTATGATTAGTTCAGAGATAGGATTTGAATAAAGGTAAGGTTTAGAATTAGGGTTTTATCTAGGGTTAGATATTGTGTTAGTCTTATAACACAATGGTAAGTGTAATCTTACAGTTAGAAATATGGTTAGATTTACAAATAGGGTTTTGGTTAAGCTTAGAACCAAGGTTAGATTAAAATTAGGTTTAGATTGAGGGTTTTGATTGAAACTTTGATTTAGGTCATAATTACTGCCATGCTTAAAATTAGTGTTAGAATTAAGGGTTATTATTACAATTAGGGTTAGAGTTAGACTTAGGGTTATGCTAAAAATTAAGGTTAGAATAAAGTTTTAATCTAATTAGGGTTATAGTTGTGTTTATAAATCTAGTTACATTTAATGTTTTGCCCATGTACCAAAAAATGGTTAAGGTTAGTGTAAGGTTTAGAATTAGGATTTGAATGAAGGTAAGGTTTAGAATTAGGGTTTTGTTTAGGTATTGAGTTAGGGTTGGGCTTATAAATAGGGATAGATATAGCATTACTTGTAAATATGTCATCTTTATTGTACCTACAGGATTCACCGGGAAGATGGTATGAATGTAGGTGCTAAGAGGAAGGAAGATGAGATATTTAGTAAGAATATAGGTATGCTAGTAGCATCCCAACGGCAAGCCTAATTATAGTTATATAAAATAATTATATGCTATAATATTATAATATAGATTAAATATATTATAATAATATAATATATAATAATATTATTATAATTATTATATAATAATTAAAAATATATAACATATTATATTATATTAGGGTAGGGTTAGTGTTCATGTTAGAATTACAGTTATGATTAGTATTAGAGTTAGGGCCATAATCAGGGTTATAATTATGATTAGTTTAGAGTTAGGATTTGAATGAAGATAAGGTTTAGAATTAGGGTTTTATCTAGGGTTAGTTATTGTATTAGTCTTATAAAAGAATGGTAAGTGTGATCTTACAACTATGGTTAGAAATATGGTTAGATTTAGAAATACAGCTTTGGGTAAGCTAAGAACCAAGGTTAAATTTTGTGTGAATGGAAGTCCAAGATCATGGAAGCAGAAATCAAACACGAATGCAATGTACTGAAAATGAATGGAATTGATTTACAACTGAAGCAGTATAAATAGGTGAAGCTTGAGGAACAAGTCTCCATGAGAGTAGGAAAGGTGGCAAAAATGGAACCAAGAGAATAGCTCAAGGTTCAACCACCCTCAAATGTAGCAGTGATGTGTAGAATAGAGGTGACACATCTACTAAGAACTCATAGAGTGGAATTAGTCTTTCCACATGTGAGGAAAACTGCGTAACTATGGTTATGTTAGGAATAACTCATGTGAGTTATACACAAACACCCCCCTTAAGCATAGCTTAGGTTGGTTTATAAAACAAAGAGAAGGATAATGATGATGCCGTCTGATCTTGTGAACTCTCCAAGTAGAATATTTTGTAAATTCTAATTTTTTTAAATATTCAGAAAAATAGACAAATTATCTCCAATGTGTATAGAAGTTGGTATACTAAAGCCTGATAAAAGGAAGTGCATATGCACACATGTGAGTGAGAAGTGATTGTTCCCCCATTACACTTTATAATTCAGTTTATATATATACAATTCCCAATTTTCATGATTATTACACAAGTGATTTTTATTTGACACTTTTTATTGAAGTGCAAGTACAATAAGATAGCTTTATTAGAGTCCTAATAATCAGCTATATTGAGCCAACTGAGCTGAGCCTTGAATTGATACTAGGCTTTAAGTTAATTTCTTCTTCATCAATTGTAAAGTGTGAAAATATGAAGCAGGATTTTGGATGGCAGACTTTACCAACTACAACTAGTTTTCTATATTTGGACTCTCTTATGAGGGAAACATCTATAGTTAGTTCTACTATCTTTTCATAATCGAATCTTGTAGATTCTACAAGGTTCTAGTTTTATAAACATTTCCAAAAATGGTGACATATGATCACCAACAACTAAACTTATGACCCATCAGTTTAACTCTATTTTAGATGGTGGCATTTTTATCTCTTTTTATCCCTATTAGAGTTTATGAATAGATTTAGTTTTAAACTCAATTTTGGGAATTAAGGTGGTGTTTTAGTGATAGAAGAAGTGATTGTGTACACTCTAGGGGCTTGTTTGTAAAAAAATTGTGCACCCCCTTTCTATTTTGTCTCTTTGTTGATGTCACCCGCGCTAGTTTCTTAGGTCAACAAAAAGTTACAAAAAGGACAATGAATAGTGCTCCAAATACCCAATCTAAAATTGATGCCTAACATAGTTTCAAAAGTAGTTTGAATGGTTTGATTTCCTGCCATTGACTATGGCCTTTCCTCCACTATTTGGCCTCTGTAATCTGCTCTGGCCCTTTGTGGCAGTCTAGACCCCTGTTGACTATAGGTATGTAGCTAAAATTCCATCAATGAGAGTGCCAACATGGCGTGAATGTCATAGAAAGAGGTTGCGGGAGGACGTGAGGAGAGGCAGTGTTGAGGACTATGAAAGTGTGGCAAAAATGCCACAAAATCTTCTTGCAATGTGGTGTTGATTGCCACATGATGGGGTGGTGACTATGACGAGGGTGTCAAACCTCTTTGGAGGCTCCATTTGATATAGATACAGGTCAATTTTGGCCTCCAATTGAGCAAAGAGTTCGGCCTCTGTGTGAGGCGCATTGAGTAGAGGGGTTTGCCTCTTTGTGAGGCATGTCAAAAAATATTAATTGGCCTCTGTGTAAGGCTCAATTACAATAAGAGAGTGCCTTTGTGTGAGGTTTTTCTCAGCAATGATTCAACCTCACTGTGGTGAGGGTCGATGAGCTCTACCAATGACAATTATAACCTACTAAAACAAACCCATTTCAAATGTCCTTTGAAACAAAATTTTACCCCCTCGATATGCAGTGATAGAAGGCTAGATTGAACCTAGCATGCAAGAGAGGTTGTAGAGATTCACCAATCAATGAGCAAACGATTCAATGCTATTCCACTCACTCTCATACCATGTGTGAGCAGAAGTCCAAGATCATGGAAGCATAAATCAAACATGAATGCAATGTATTGAAAATGAAATGAATTGATTTACAACTGAAGTGATATAAATAGGTGAAGGTTGAGGAACAAGTCTCCACATGAGTAGGAAAAGTGACAAAAATGGAACCAAGAGAATAGCTCAAGGTTCAACCACCCTCAAATGTAGTGGCAATGTGTCAAATATGAGGCAACACATCTACTAACGACTCATAGAGTGGAATTAGTCTTTCGACATGTGAAGAAAACTATGATTATGTTAAGAATAACTCATGTGAGTTTTACACCAATAGATTTGAATTAGGGTTAGATTGAGGGTTATGATTGAAACTTTGATTTAGGTCATAGTTACTATCATGCCTAAAATTAGGGTTAGAATTAGGGGTTATTATTATAATTAAGATTTTTATTATAATCATAATTGGGGTTAGAGTTAGACTTAGGGTTATGCTTAAAATCAAGGTTAGAATAAAATTTTAATCTAATTAGGGTTGTATTTGTGTTTATAAATC
Source organism: Cunninghamia lanceolata (assembly GCA_027924645.1). NCBI lineage: Eukaryota > Viridiplantae > Streptophyta > Pinopsida > Cupressales > Cupressaceae > Cunninghamia > Cunninghamia lanceolata. The sequence goes on from BSBN01000221.1 coordinate 6,904,588, forward strand.
TAGTTACATTTATTGTTTTGTTCATGTACCAAATAACGGTTAAGGTTAGTGTAAGGTTTAGCAAGAGTTTAATTTTGTTTACATGAAAATTGTGGAATCTATCAGTGCTCTCAGTCATAATTAATATTGTATTTGTGAGCTATATTTTTTTAATGTTTATGATTATTTATTAGTTCCTGCAGCAGGCAGGTTACTATACTATTGTATCTTTTTGGATTCAGTTTTTTAATTACTTCAACCAATCATCACAAACAATTAAAATTTTTACACAAAAGTTCTATAGTTTAATAATTATTTTTTTATTTAAAATTTGGTAAATGCTATTTATCTATTTCCTATTGATTAATCCTATGAACAGTTAGTCTAAAAAATAATTCTTATTATTTAAAAATTTGTTATAACTTAAATTTACATCTTAAATTTACAACATCCCTGATTCAGTGATTCATTTAAGTTTCTTAAATTTACATCCATACAAACTCACACAATTAAGCGCCTATTGTCAGATCAAAATTAATTCTTTAGTTACTTCAAATTTAATATGTACCGAGTGGTAGCCTTTAATAGAGGTGGTAATTGGGAAGCTAAAAAACATAGCAACTGCCATGTTTAGAAAAGCAAAAGCCACAACAGATTCGAATGTCAAGGAAAAAATGGCCATGGCAATGGCTGCTGCTGCTTCTTCATTTTTCACTGGTACTTCACTTTCAATGAAAATCAATGTCATCTTCTCTCCCCATCTCTTTCTTTCCCAATTTTCCCTTCGGTTCAACCAAAATCAAACAAGTAAGTTAACAAGAAATTAGATTGACTTCTTATCATCAGTGCATCTCTGTATCTCTGTTCTTGTTTTATCTCATTCAGTATTGCTGACATTTCTTTTCAGTGTGTATCCTATGGTTGTATTTTAGGGTTTGTTACTAGTTCTTAGTTGTCTTCTCCAGGTCCCTAATAACCTCAAGGGTACGCATATGATGGTTTCTTTTCATTTCACTTAATTTGACTATTTTGAAAATTTCTCTATAGCTTTTAGAATTATGCATCATCTACTTGGCTTCGTTTTTTCAGGAAGTTGCAAAGAAAATAGGTGAAACAATTGCCAAAGCTTGTCTTGACAAAGGAATTACTAAGGTAATGTTTGATCGAGGAGGTTTAGTCTATCATGGACGCATTAAGGCCCTTGCTGATGCAACCCCGGAGCATGGTTTAGATTTCTAAGTTGGAACAGGGCTTTGCTTTCTTAGGCATCATTATGTTATAGATCTAGCAACAGTATCTCCTTCAAATCTGAAAGATGTCCGCATTTTACAGATTTCTATCTCATCAAGGGAAAATTTTAGGTAACTATTTTATCTTTGAGATTGGTTTGTATAGCATCTAGTCAGGGTTAATTGGGTTTTGTGGCTTATTGTAACTGAGGGATGGATGCTTTATCCGGTGCTCTTAAATGTTTGATGTTACTTATGTCTGTAGCAAAATTTAATGCAACTCATGTGTTAGTAGCAATACTCCTGTGCAATAATTGTTAAATACAGTATTTATTTTATCCGCAAAAGAGAAATGAGAAAATTTGAGTGTCTGCAAAGAAAAAAAGAGAAGAAAAGTATATCTTGATTTCCCTCTACTTGTATTCATGATGCATGAAAACTAAATCAGAGAGTGGTTGTTGAAACAAAGAATTTAGTTTGCATTATTTTCCAGCATTAGGGAATAGTATAGTAAAGAAGAGAGTGGATAACATCAAGAAAATATATAATTTTGTCTAGTTTATTTGATAGTCATAAAATAAGAGTAGGAAGTTAGAAAATTGTTGTCTAAACAGGAAATATTTAAACTATGTTTTTCCTTTGAGGAAATGTTTCTATTCTGTTTCCTTCACCAAAAAAAATAGAATGAAAAAAAAATTGATTTGTTGGAATTGTGTATTGAACACCTAGTTAATATCAAATCCTTGAGGCAGCCTTTTGGATGGTACTGCATTTTGCAATTATACTACCTGATGAGCTTTATATCACTTCCTCCCTAAAAATGTTAATAAAGAAAATAAAGCAGTGAGATGGCTCAAGAATTTTCTTTCACAAAATAGTAGTCTCACAAAATTACCTCGTTCTCTTTTAACGAAATTTGCCTAGGAATGTTTGCTAGACCACCCTCATGTGGAAATGGGTTTGGTCTGGCCATGCAAGGCCGCCACTCATTACTCAAAATTGAATACTTGGGGATTGGCCCCATTCCGTTTCCATGCAAATGTAAATCATGTGTAGAAGAGGACGTGTCCCTGCCAGTGAGGCAGCGGCCCTCCCCTGTTCGTGAAGAGCCCCTTGGAGACCATTTCTCCTTCTATCCACCTGTAGAAAACACATCTGAAGCAAGGAGAGCTTTAGGAAAAAATAAAAGGAAGAAAACGTAATAATATAAGTCGAAACAAACAAAACATGTATTGCTCCAGACTAGAGCAACACCTGTAGCTGGAGGTGCGGTTCAACCAGGAACGATACTTTGAAGAAATTCTCTTTTAGCCTGCTTAAGAATGTGAATCATTGTCAGTTCTTGCTTTTGTCTGTTGATCATGATTAGATGACAGTAATTGTATAAAAGAAGATTAAGTAATGAAGAGAACAGACCTCAAGAAGTAGATGTATGTTTCAAAAAGTAAGAACTTTGTAAGTGACCTCCTCCTTGGATCGTTGTTGGCTTGGACGCCACTTTTTAGCCACCACAAATCAATAAAACAAAACCAGAAGAATAATAGATATTTCAAAAAGAAAGAGAGACTTAGTTTGTTTAGGGTATGTAGAAGAGGTATGGCTCTACAACAGCGGTCGTGGCCTCTGTGACCCTAAGGGGCATGCCTCTGTGGAATAACTCAACTCTGGAACCTCGTCTGGGAAAATGGACTAAGAAGCGAACCAGAGACATCCCTCAAAATAATAGAAAAAAAAAAGAAAGAGGAGAGTAATATTTATGGGCAAGTTGGTTGTTCCTCAATACTTATCTACTATGTCTGTTGAAGGTCTGATCCAGAACTTGTATTAAATGCAATCTTTCTTTCTAATATATTAACCTTGGAAGCAACTCGTGTGTTACCTCTATATACTTTTCACTATTTTCAGTATTTACTGAAGGTCTTTTCCTGCAATTTTGTTTTTGTATTCTTTCTGATCGATTGTGTCATAATTTTTCTCTGGCTTCAAATATCAATCTTGAAACATGAGATTTCTAATATGACATCTTAAATGGCGGCAACTATTGCAACTTCTTCATTACTGCTTGCATTCTGTAAACTCCCTTATGGAAGGGATTGTAACATGACTCCCACCTACTATATCTACTTGGCACAAGCACTTAAGAATTTTTTTGCAAAAATTTCAGGTGCTAAGTATGGAAAGCATACAGTTAAGTATAGAAAACATGACTCCCACCTACTATATCTACTTGGCACAATCCCACCACTGCCAGTTTTGTAGAAAATAGCATACAGTTCTTAAGTGTTCCAAAATCGTTGAAGGAAGCTGCTTAATATGAAGTTCATCTTATGAAATTAAAATAGCATCTATTATGTGTTGGAAAAAATGTTTAGATAGTTAAGATAGATAATTCACATGAATGAGGCAGAGGTTAAACAAATGATTTATAAAATTTATCTCAATTTTTTCAATCAGAGGAAACAAGTCACATAGGGTGAGTGTTTAACTACTCACCAAATACTCCTCTTCCCCCTTCTCCCACGCTTTGACAACCTATATATTTGTTTTTAATACAGACTCTTCAAACTAAAACCCTAGCAATTAAATTTTTCTATATCATTAAACTTAACTCTAGCCACTTTAGCTTATCATAAATTTGGGTGGTTTAAAGCAAACTCTTACTTCCTTGGCAACATGCACTTTGCTCATTGAGCAAAGCAACTTCATCTTTAGGGATCCAAACCTGTCATCTCTTCTTGTCTGCAAGAGCTTCTTTTCCTCATGAACAATCTTCTCCGTGTGTTGTTCTTCTTGCTGTTCTATAGGGTGCTTCATTGAAATTTAGGATTTTTAACTATGAAAATCTTAAACTTTAATAAAACACGCGCGAGAAAAGAAAGGAAAAAAAAATTTACAGGTAGATAGAGAAGATCTGACAAACAATGGACGATGTGTTGATTTCTTCTCATTCCTGTTTCTTAATTCTGAAGATTGTTCGCTGCAGGTGGAAGAATGTGCCATAGTCATGGTCACTATCCAAGAAAAGCAAAAAAAAACCTGCATAATGTTTAACATAATCTGTATGCTATGAGAATTGAGATTTACATATGGTGAATGAGATTTTTAAAGGACTAGGGTTATTTATTTCAGACGAAACTAGGGTTTTTGCCGAGTTTTAGATGCAGACATATATACACAGCTGTCTGCTGTACCTACAAAAAAGAAAATCCTTCACCCCCATCCAACACGTATGTTGTGCATTTAATGCGTGGGGCTGCTAGAATCCTAGGAAAGCAACTTCTCACTACAGGAATTATCTGACAATTCTTCACACGCCACCGCCCTTCCAAGAAATCTATGCGAATTAAACTTTGACACTCTGGCAGACAAACACCTAACCCTATCATGATATTATCATTGTTATGATTACTAGCATACCTATATTTTAAAAATATATCTAAAGTACACCGAAAGATATTCTTCTTGAGGTGCCTATTTCCACTTGTGTGGTACGTTGATTAAAAAAGGGTGCCTCGAGAAGGATATCTCTCGGCATACTTTAGATATATTTTTTAAATATAAGTATGCTAGTAGCATCCAAGCGGCAAGCCTATTTCTAACTATATTATACAATGATAAGAATTATTATAATTAATTATAAGATAGATTAGATATATTATTATAATATATTATATTATAATTATATATAATATTTACAAAATTTATTATTATAATATATTAATAATTAAAATTTTATATTATATTATATATTATATTTAGGATTAGAGTTAGGGGTTAAAATTAGGGTTAGGGTTAGTGTTGGTATTAGAATTACGACCAAAATTATGGTTAGAATTATGTAAAATAGGGATAGATTTAGAAATACGGTTAGATTGAGGGTTTTGAGGCTTATAAAATAATGTTGAGTGTAATCTTATAGTTATGGTTAGAATTAGGGTTAGATTAATAATTATAATAATAACCCTAACCCTATTATAATCCTAACATGAATCTTGACCCTAATTCTAACCCTAATCATAATCTTATATGCAACCCTAGTTCTAACTCTATCTATAATTCTAAGCATAACTATATCGCTAATTCTAAACCTATACCTAAGTCTATCACTAACTTGAATTCTATCCCTAACCTTAATTGTAAGTCTAATTCTTACCCGAATTCTAATAGTAACCTTAATTATAACTCTAACCCTAACCTTAATTCTAACACTAACCCTAATCTTATTTCTAATTCTAATTTTATCTCTAACCCTATTTCTAAGCCTAACCCTAACATTAATTCTAATTCTAACCCTTATTATAACCCTAACCCTAATTCTAACTCTAGCTCTAACCCTAACACTAATCCTAATTCTAACCCTCACCGTAAACTTGATTCTAACCATAAACTTAATTCTAACATTGATTTGAACCCTAACCCTAATTATCACCCTGACTCTAACCCTTATTATGATAATAACCCTAACCCTATTAGTAGCCCTGATTTTAATTCTTACTCTAATTATAATTATAATCCCAACATGAATCTTGACCCTAATTCTAACCCTAATCATAAGCCTATATGCAACCCTAGTTCTAACCCTAGTTCTAACCCTAACCGTGACTATATCCCTAATTCTAAACCTAAAGCTAAACCTAATGCTAATCCTAATTCTAAGCCCAACCATGAAATTGATTCTAAACATAATTTTAATTCTAACACTAATTTGAACCCTAACACTTACCCAAACCTTAGTTCTAACCTTAACACTAATTATCACCCTAACCCTACTTTTGATCCTAATTCTTATTCTAATTCTCACGCTATTTTTAATTGTAACCCTAAAAATAGCTCTGATTTTAACCGTAACCCTAACTCTAACCCTAATCCTGATTGTAAGTGGAACCCAAACCCAAACCCTAACCCTAACCTTATTTCTAACCCTAACCCTAATTCTCACCCTAACCCTAATCCTTATTATAATCCTAACCCTACTTTTGACCCTAATTCTCATTGTAATTGTCACCCTAATTTTAACTATAACCCTAAACATAGCTCTAATTTTTACCCTAACCCTAACTCTAAACCTAACCTTAGTACTAACCTTAACCCTAATTCTAACCCTAACCCTAACCATAATCCAAACCCTAGCCCTAATTCTAACCTTCACCCTAATTCTAATTTAAACCCTAACCCTAACCTTAGTTATAACCCTAACCCTTATTAAAACCCTAACCATACTTTTGACCCTAATTCTCATTTTAATTTTCTCCCTATTTTGACTATAACCCTAATTGTAATTATAATTCTAACCCCTATCCTAACCCTAATTATAACTACAATTCCAACCCTAACTCTAATTTTGACCGTAACCCTAACCCTAATTCTAACATTAACCCTAATTTAACCCTAACCATAACCATAATTCTAACCCTAACCTTAATTCTAACTCTAACCCTAACCCTAACCCTAATTCTAATTCTAACCCTAACCCTAAAATTTATTCTAACCCTAAACATAGCTCTAATTTTAACCCTAACCATAACCCTATCTCTAATCCTACCCTTGACCATAATTCAACCCCTAACCCTAACCTTAATACTAACCTTAACCCTAATTGTAACCTAACCCTAACTCTAATTCTAACATTAACCCTAACCATAACCATAATTCTAACTCTAACCCTAATTCTAACTATAACCCTAACCCTAATTTTAACACTAACCTAACCCTATTTCTAACTCTAATTTTAGACTTAACCCTAATTTTCAGGCTAACCCTAACCTTAATTAAAATAGTGCATTCTATACTCTACTTTGCTCTATTTTAATAAAAAGGAAATACCAATTAATGTATTATATCAACCCAAAATGAATTTAGATACTCATTTCATTTGCACTCAATGGTGACTTCCCCCTAATATTGTTTGCATTAAATAAAATAATAATCACCTTTTTAAAATTATTTGCATACATTAATTTAAAAATAATACACTCCTAAATTAATTTAAATAAACCAATAATCTCATTTGATTTCACTTATATTTATTCTACAACTAAATTAATTACTTAATTTAATTTTAATTTAAATAATTTAATTACAATTAATTTAATTTAATTTTAAAAGCAAATGGCTTACTACAGATTTGATTTGATTCTAATATCTTAAATACAATTAATAATTTATATAAAATTAAACAACAAGAAAATAATTTTTTTTTGTAAATTTAAAATAAAATTTTAAGATAAAAAGTTAAATAAGTTAACATCAAATTTAAGTCTTCGTAATTTCAAATCCTAATCCTAATTTTCATTTAGCACACAATATGATTACATTCCTTTTAAAAAAATCAATTTTAAACAATATTTACTATAATTAAGTCAAATTGGCTACATTATAGGAATCCATATTTTTATATGCTTTCTTTTATTTTTAACCATTATTGTTACCCTTTTTATTTTAAAGTTTTCCTTGATTTTAATATATATATATATATATATATATATTTTAAATTATCAATTTTTATTTGTTGTTTTTTATATTTAATAATTTTTTATTTCCTTTTGTCTAGGAATATGATGTGGTTTATAAATATCTTTCCATATTTTTTTATCTTAGTTTTCTTTAATTCCTATAATTGTTTTCATATACTGCCTTTATTTTCTTTTATTCATATAATTTGTAAGGTTTCATATAGATACATTCCTTTATATTTATGCATGTATTTTTTTCTCACACACATACATATATATACATACATGTTCTTACTTTTTATAAACTTTTATTCATATGATTTGTAAGGCTACATTCCTTTATATTTATGTATTTTTTTTATCTCACACACACATATATATATATATGTACATGTTACTTTTTTTAAAATACTTTTTCTCTGATCAACAAATTGATATTCATTCATTCATACATTTATTCATATATTGGTATTGTCTCTTTATTTGGTTTTAATTTTTATCATAATTTTTTTAATTTAATTGTCTCCTCTCTACTAAGTCTTGACATAGTTGGTATATGTGGGTTTCAACATATATATGTTTTAATTAATTCACTTTGGTTGTTGATTTTTGTGTTCTTATTTGTTCTTTAGTTAGTTTTAGGTTACAATTTATTTATTTTTGCTGGCTCAATATTTATGATAGATAAGGAGTGTGATCTAAAATGTTGATGATAAAACTATTTCTCTTGATTTTCAATTTTTTTTACAAAAAGACTAGAGTACATGTATAATCACACTGCATCCACTCTTCCGTTCCTATTTCTAACAAGTTCTGATTGGCAGGAACCTGACGCAATGCGTCTCTTGTTTAACATGTCTAACTATTTAATTATTTTTTTTAATTTGCTATTCTTAACATGGTCATAAAATTTCACCCCTAAACATAATTAAAATGTATAAAAAAAAATTCATACATATTAAGAATTAACAATTAACAATAAATATTAAATGCTAAAAATTCATAATTTATTTAAAATATTTTTAAAATAATAAGAATCTAACATTTAAAAAAAAATCTTTATAATTATAAATTTCATCAATTACATAACAAAAAGTTTATTAAAAATCAATATAATTATCTAATTTATAAATTATATAATTAAAAATCTATAAGTAATAACCATTACATAACATCTATCACCATAATCTTGCTCCCAGTTTTCTTATTAACTGACCAGGAATGAGGCTGGGTTCAAATGACACCATCCTCTGGTTAACCCTCTGTTTAATGTTTTTAATTGGAGGAAGGCGTTGCCAAAACCCTTCCCTTAAATTGTATGTAAACACCTTTAGACGACGTTCACTACCATACAGACTGCTAAAGCACAGGTAATCTCCCACACAAACACACTGCCGATGCCACCATTCTGCATCAAGATATTGAGGGAGACTGTTTGAAGGCATTCTTGCAAACTCTTTCCACTTCCAAACCAACTTATCTTGGTCGTCTTGAAACAACTCCCAGATAACAATACCCACAGCGTTTCGCAAAGTATGTGGGTCAATACCCTTCTCGAGATCACTTCGGCGTACAGGCACGCTGACTACATAGAATTCGTTAACAGTGTGTTCGTACGGAATCCTTACTAGCACATTGTCTGACGGATCCTTAAATGTCACTACCACAAGAACGGACGACCCATATGCAACTGTAGATATAACATTCACATTCTCATCTACAACCAGTTCGCGGGGTAATGGAGCTATTCTAACGGGCTTAATAAAATCATCTTGGATATTGTAACCAGCAATAGAAATAGGCAAATAAGCCGTCCAGAAAATAACGCCATTGCACTCAACCATTTCCTTACCTAATTCCTCTCTTTCTCCCGCAATCTGAAATTTAATCCTCCACGCATTTTGAAAATAATGGTAGATCTGGAAGGAGGAAGTTTTATAGATGGAGCGCACTACCAAATAGGGCTCTCCGTTTCCTCCTTGTACGATATGGCCATACTTGTCATACACATCGATTCCTATATCTGCATAAATTCTCATAAGTGGGTTGCAAGCACATAATGAGTAACCCCTTCGAATAAGCAGTAACCCCTGCGCTGCACTTGATAACTCGATATAGTCCTCGTGACCTCTGACAGAATTTGGTAGAAAAGAGAGAGAGAGAGTCCTCCATATTTGTGTGGAAAAGCAGTAAGCCATACAATGCCATTTTCCATAATACTTTTCTTGACCGCAGATAAGAAGCCATGGACTTTTGGTGGGCAATGAAGACAGAAAACTGCGCGAGGACAAAATAGAATTCCATTCCTTGCAAACCATGCGAGAGCTGGAGATTGATTGTAGTGAAAGCTTTTCAAATATCAATTCCTGCATAGCTTGAGGCAGCCGAGATATACCACGCTGCTCTCCATCTCCTTCAACTGCTGCAATAAATTCTCGCTCCATTCCTTTCAGATCTAATGGCTTGTATTCTTACAACCCTGGATTAAGTATGTTTTTTTATTTTATCACGCTCTCCCAGTCACTCCTTTTTATAGGTGTTTGACATGGAGTACTTTGCTTAATCAATGCATAGTTATGATGCCGACCATTGGGTTAAGAACAGCTAACTGGAGAAAATATAAATTAATATAAGTAAGATAAAAATAATTAAATTGATGATTGTATAGTAAAATCTATAAAATATAATGCACTTACCATTGAAATAAGATTGTTGAATATATTTTGCTCCTTTTTATTTCATGTGATAAAAACATAATAAAATATAGTTTAATAAAATTTAATTTAAGTTTATTTTATTTATAAAAATAAAGTGCCACTATATTTTATTAGGGTTTTGTTTTGCTTTCTGCACAATCAATTAAAAACCCTAGCTAAATACAAAAATTTACAAATGCACAAATTTATTTTTTATGCATACAAGATTGACTGTATAGTAAAGTCTATAAAATATAATGCACTTACCATTGAAATAAGATTGTTGAATATACTTTGCTGTGATAAAACCCTAATAAAATATAGTCTAATAAAATTTAATTTAAATTTAATTTATTTATAAAAATAAAATGTCACTATATTTTATTAGGGTTTCGTTTTCTTTTCTGCACAATCAATTAAAACCCTAGCAAAAAAATATTAAACTCTAGCTAAATTAAAGTACATATTTTACAACACAAAATTTTAATAAATAATTCTTTTTATGGTAACTAAATTTACAAATGCACAGATTTATTTTTTATGCATATAGGATTAACTATATAGCAAAATCTATAAAATATAATGCACTTACCATTGAAATAATATTGTTGAATATACTTTGCTCTTTTTATTTCATGTGATAAAACCCTTATTAGTTTAATAAAATTTAATTTAAATTTAATTTATTTATAAAAATAAAGTGTCACTAATTTCATTTTGTTTTCTACACAATCAATTCAAACCCTATCTAAATAAAAAAAAACTAAACCCTAGATAAATTAAATTACATATTTTACAACACAAAATTTTGATAAATAATTCTTTTAATGGTAACTAAATTTAGAAATGCATGGATTTATTTTTTATGCATACACGATTAACACCAGTGAATCATGAAATTCATACCTCTAATTTTTCGCTGCTTCTTGTTTTTATTTTCTAATTCTCCTCTTTTTGGTTGTTTTATTACACATTCAAACATTTATGTTTTATATATATATATTAATTATTAATGTTTCATTTGTCGGCTATTTTTTTTTTATGTTTTTAAAGTTGTTTTTCTTAACACACTCATGGCAATTCACCCCATACAATTTTTGATGGCAGATAGGCCAAATTTTGACACTGTATCCTTAGGAAGTTTGCAGGCCTTGCATGGCCAATTTTATCTTAAGGACCCTGTGAAGTCAAGAAGATAATAGTTTAAAAAGAATAGGAGGTAACTGCTAACAATTTAGAAAGAATAGAAGGTAACTGCAAGCAATATGCAGATATGTAATTTCTCTTTTTCAAATCAATATAAACTATAATCTTAGGAAGCAAAAAAAATCATAAATCACAAAGAAAATATACATGAAATCATACAAAATAAGGAGCAATCTCCCAAAGAAGCAACCTTTTGCTCCAGTTCTTCCACCCAACCCCTAAGGACAACAATATCATAGATATGGTCATCTCCCTCCTCTTTAGTCTCCTCTCCAACCTCCTCCACAATCATCCTCTCCCCTTCACCAACATTGTCCATAGGATCACCCTCATCACCTCCCGAGTGATGCAGGGGCACCTAGATACCTTAATTAATTTCATGTTCTTTTGATGTTTTGGAGTTGTATAAGGTCCACGTGATCAATTGTAAGGCCTAGTGCCATGTGTGAGTCCGAGTGGAATAGGATAAGTCATAGGGTCTGGTAGTGGAAGAGAAAACACATTGTAACTAAATAGGTTGACAGTTGTAGAATGGTTGGCATTCCCACCGATGCAAACTATCAAGAACAAGAACATGTATAAACAGTTTAGTGAATAGAAGAAGAGGAGTAATATAGAAATTGGGTGTGATTTATGGTAGAATAATAGTAAGAGGATAGAAGAATTATTTTTAGTGCAGAAGTTCCCAAGATAAATAAAAGATCCTATTTTGTTTGTGTTCTTTCACCGTGTCACTGTAGTTAGTTCCATTTTGTCATTCGGATGAGTTACTTAGCCATTCCACCAATGAGATTTCTTCGAAATTGGTGGAATGGGTCTGTTTGTACAGTTAGTGTTCTTTTCATTTTTGTTTATGTTCAGTGTCAGATCGAGTGTGGGATGTGCTGATCGAGCCTAGCATCTCCATGTGCTAGGATTCGGTGAAGGCAAAGAGTGTCTGCATTGCAGAGTTTGTCTCCGACAGAACAATAACTGTCAGAGAAGGCCCAGACGATGGTTGTTTGGCTGGAAAAATAAGAAGAGCTAAGTTAGAAGCAGTAGTCTGCCTGAAGGGTAGTCGGAGTAACCCGGTGCATCAGCGTAATATTTGTGTTGTTTCACTGGATATACTTTATGTGAGTATATCACAGTTGTATGTTAGTGTGTATGTCACGAAATTATATCGAGTGAGATACAAGGAAGGTCAACGGTCAATTTTTGAATGCATGTTCTGAATGTATGTGGAGAATGTATCTCCCGAATGTATATTGAAAATATACATTGTGTTGGATGCAAGAGGCAATCGGCAGCGACACCGAAGGAAACCGGTGATCACAAGTCGACAGAAGTATATACAGTCTTTTGTTAAGTTTTTAACGCTTCCTCTGTGTGCTCTGCATCATTTTGGTATCAGAGCTTTGGACGTCTATGTGTGATATATCTGTGAATGTTTATGTCAGATAGAGAGAGTGAAGGAGAGGCCAGTGCCATGCCTCCAAAGGGGATGACATCAGAAGTGCTTAAAAAGTTCCAAGAGATGGAAGAAATGATCAAGGTTGGAGTCAAGGTTGGAATCAAGGAAACACTCCAGGTTGAGTTGAAGGCACTAAAGATAGGAAAGAAATCAGATGATGAATCTAATGAAGAAGAAGAAGAAGATGAGGAAGAGGAAACAACCTCAGGACAGACAGATATATCTGTAGATCAAAAACAATTTTTGGAGGCCATAAAATCACTTCGTAAGGAATCGTTTGACTAAAAAATGAAGATTCTAATGTTTAGCAGAAAGATGGACGCAGAAGAAGTCATCGAATGGGTTGAGGCTTTGAACAATTACTTTGAGTACAAGGAGGTACTAGAGAATAGAAGAGTCAAGTTTTCAAAGATGAAATTGAACGGTGCTACACTCACATGTTGGAACTACACCCAAGGAGAAAGGGTGAAGAGTGGCAAGAGCATGATCTCATCTTGGAGTCGGATGGTAGAGACGATCAAGGCTCAGTTCCTACCAACGGATTATGAAGTGCAGACATACAGGAAACTGCAGAACCTTAGACAAAAGGACATGGATGTATCCACCTACACAGAGGAATTTCACAAATTGTCTCTAAGGTGTGGGCTTGCTAAGGATGAAAAGGGAAGAATTGCTAGGTATATTAATGGCCTGAAATATAGCATACAAGATGAGATTACCATCTTGACACCAGAAACCGTGGACAAATGCTTCCAAGTGGCACTGAGAGTAGAAGAGAAGCAGAACAGAAAAGGAGAACAATAGAATAGGGGCAGAGGTGGAAGGAACTTCAGAGGTAGAAATAGTTTTAGTGGCAGAAATTAGTTCCAAAAGAATCAAGGGGAGTTTAGTTAACAAGAACACAGTGGAGAATCTGGTTCCAGAGGGGGTTTCAGAGGAAGGAGACCCAATGGAAGAGGCAGATTTGGTGGACCAGGAAGAGGTCCTAATGTTTTCACAGGAAGATGTTATAATTGTAACCAAATTGGACACACAGCAGGCAAGTGTCTGGAGAAAGCCTCAAGCTCTTATGGAGGAGATAGAAGGAGCCAGCTGATTCAAGAAGAAGATTATCAGAGTGTGAACTCATCTATGGGAAGCGCAGCTCCAGCACAAGATGGAGAGAATCTAATGATGAGAAGGATGATGATGAAGGTACCACAGAACAAAGAACCACCGCAGAGGAAGACACTATTCAGAACTCTGTGTAAAGTTTCTGGCAAAAGGTGTAAGGTAATTGTTGATTCTGGCTCAATTAAAAATTTAGTTTCAGTAGAAATGGTAGAGAAATTGAATTTGAAAAGATTGCAACATGTTAGTCCATACAAAGTGTTCTAGCTGAACAAAGGACAACAAGTCTTGGTTGATGAACAAGCTTGGGTAGAATTTCAGATAGGGGAATATGGGGATAAATTTTTGTGTGATATAATTCCCATGGATGCATGCCATTTACTGTTAGGTAGACCTTGGCAGTATGATGTACAAGCCCAGCATGATGGTAAATCCAATTCTTTTGTTATCACCAAGAATGGTAGACAGTATAAGATGGATCCTTTACCAGAAGAAGGTGTAGACAAGAATGTAGGATCAAGGATCATGTAGTGAGTGGGAAAGATTTTCTCCATACTCTAAAAGAAGAGGGAACCCAGGGGTATGCTCTAATTCTGAAACCTAAAGACAATTCTGATTTGTCTAAAAATAGCAAGGAAAAAGTCCCTAAGGAAGTACAAGAATTGTTAGACAAGTATAAGAGTATCATGGTGGAGGATATGCCCAATACACTACCCCCTGTGAGAGACATAAGTCATCAGATTGACTTCATCCTAGGATCCACATTGCCAAATAAACTAGCTTATAAAATGACACCTAATCAGAATGAGGAGATTGCTAAACAAGTTCAAGAACTATTGGATAAGGGCTTGGTGAAGAAAAGTCTTAGTCTGTGTGCTGTACCTATAGTTTTAGCTCCCAAGAAGGATGGAAAATGGAGGTTATGTACTGATTCAAGAGCCATAAATAAGATCACCATCAGATATAGGTTTCCTATGCCCAGAATAGAGGACCTCATGGATTGTTTGGGTGGAGCTCGGTACTTTTCTAAAATTGAACTCAAAAGTGGATACCATCAGATCAGGATTAGACAAGGGGATGAATGGAAGACAGCCTTTAAGACTAATGAGGGTCTTTAAGAGTGGGTGGTGATACCATTTGGACTGTCCAATGCTCCAAGTACTTTTAATGAATGAGGTATTGAAAGATTTTATTGGCAAATTTGTTGTTGTCTATCTTGACGATATTCTGATTTTCAGCAGGACAAAGGAAGAACATTTGCAGCATTTGGAAGAGGTGTTGAAGAAACTACATGAGGAGAAACTAATGATCAATATGGAGAAGAGTGTCTTCATGAAGGAAGAACTCACATATTTGGGATTTGTGATATCCCAAGGTAATTTGAAAATGGATCCAGAAAAGGTAAAGGCTATTCTGTCTTGGCCAGCACCTAGGACAATAAGTGATGTGAGAAGTTTTCATGGGTTGGCAACTTTTTATAGGAAATTCATAAGAGGATTCAGCCATGTTTGTACACCCATTCTAGATACCATAAAAGGAGGACAGAAAATTAAGTTTGTTTGGAATAGAGCAGCAGATGAATCTTTTGAGATTCTTAAACAAATAATAGCAGAGAAACCCATTTTGGTTTTGCCTGATTTTAATAAGTTGTTCACTATAGAATGTGATGCTAGTAACCTTGCCATTGGTGTTGTCTTGACTCAGGAAGGCAGACCTGTTGCTTTCTTTAGTGAGAAGCTGAATGATGCTAAAAGGAAGTATTCCACATATGATCTAGAATTGTATGCAATGGTGCAAGCATTGAAAAAATGGAGACATTATCTCTTGCCCAAGGAATTCATTGTTTATACTGACAACCATGCTTTGAGTTTTCTAAATTCGCAGGAGAAACTAAATCACAGGCATATGAAGTGGGTCAAACAACTCCAGGTGTATACTTTTTCCATCAAACATAAGAAGGGACAAGCTAACAAGGTGGCAGATGCTCTGAGTAGAAGAGTGTGCACTATACAGTAAATCTAGTTACAAAGTGTGGAAGTGGATTCTCTCAAGAATATGTATTAGGATGATGAGGACTTCAAGGAGATATATGCAGTTTGTTCACAGTTTTTAGATTCATATCATTCTAATTTTTCTGAATATTTGTTGCAGCAAGGGCTACTGTTCAAAGGCAGCCAACTGTGTGTACCTAGGTGTTCCATGAGGGAGAACATCATAAAAGAGAAACATTGTGGTAGTCTTGGAGGTCATTTTGGACTAGACAAGACATTGGAACAAGTGAGAAGGATTTACTTCTGCCTAAGATGCAAATAGATGTCAGGAAATTTGTGGAAGGTTGTAACATTTGCTAGAAGGCAAAAGGGACTTCATCAAATGCAGGTCTCTATCAACCACTTCCAATTCTGCAAAGGCCATGGGAGTGCATCAGTATGGATTTTGTTTTGGGTCTTCCCTGGACTCAAAGAGGATTTGACAGTGTGTTTGTGGTTGTTGACAGGTTTAGTAAAATGGCTCATTTTGTGCCATGTAAATATACTAATGATGCTTCACATATTGCTGGTCTTTTCTTCAAGGAGATAGTAAGAATTCATGGTTTGCCATTGAATATTGTTACTGACAGAGATACCAAGTTTGTGGGACATTTTTGGCACACATTGTGGAAGAAATTGGGCACCCAATTGTCTTTCACATCAGCATATCACCCTCAGATGGATGGACAAACTGAGGTGGTGAATAGATCACTGGGTAATCTTTTGAGGTGTTTGACTCAACAACATGGAGAAGCATGGGATATGATCATCCCATAGGCAGAATTTGCATATAATGATTCTGTTAATAGGAGCACAAGAAAGAGTCCTTTTGAAGTTGTATATGGGATTCATCCCAGGGGAATTTTGGAGCTCAGGGATCTCCAGAACATGGAGAAAAAGAGTGCACAAGGAGAAGATTTTGCAGTAAGTATGAAAGATATCCATGATGCTGTCAGAGGAACTATACAGAAGAACATAGGGAAATATAAAGAGAGAGTTGATCAGAAGAAAAGGGATGTCTAATACAAATTTGGAGATTTGGTGGTGGCATATTTGAAGAAGGAAAGGCTTCCAAATGGATAGCCCACGAAGCTTCTTATGAAGAAGATAGGTCCATGTAAGATTGTACACAAGTTTGGGCCTAATGCATACAAAATTGAACTCCCTCCAGGTTTCGCAATATCACCCATTTTCAATGTGTCAAACCTATTTCCATTCAGAGGAAACAATGTTGTTGGTTTAGATATGACAGAAGCAAGGGATGCAGAATGGATTTCTAATCTTCCACTGAGTCAGCCAGTGCAGCTAGAATGTATTTTGGACACCAAAGTTCAGAAGAAGACCAGGCATAAAACCTACAAGCTATATCTGGTCAAATGGCATGTTTTGCTTGATGAAGATGCTACCTGGATGAGCGAGGAGGACATCATCAAACATGCGGTTACTATTTCCAACTTGGTTCCTCAAGGGACTTGAGTTCTTTTACACCCCAGGAGTATTGTGCAGGGGCACCTAGATACCTTAATTAATTTCATGTTCTTTTGATGTTTTGGAGTTGTATAAGGTCCACGTGATCAATTGTAAGGCCTAGTGCCACGTGTGAGTCCGAGTGGAATAGGACAAGTCATAGGGTCTGGTAGTGGAAGAGCAAACACATTGTAACTGAATAGGTTGACAGTTACAGAATGGTTGGCATTCCCACTGATGCAAACTGTCAAGAACAAGAACATGCATAAACAGTTTAGTGAACAGAAGAAGAGGAGTAATATAGAAATTGGGTGTGATTTGTGGTAGAATAACAGTAAGAAGATAGAAGAATTATTTTCGGTGCAGAAGTTCCCAAGATAAATAAAAGATCCTATTTTGTTTGTGTTCTTCCACCGTGTCACTGTAGTTAGTTCCATTTTGTCATTCAGATGGGTTACTGAGCCATTCCACCGACGAGATTTCTTTGAAATCGGTGGAATGGGTTTGTTTGTACAGTTAGTGTTCTTTTTGTTTTTGTTTATGTTCAGTGTCAGATCAAGTGTGGGATGTGTTGATCGAGCCTAGCATCTCCATGTGCTAGGATTCGGCGAAGGCAGAGAGTGTCTGCATTGTAGAGTTTGTCTCCGATAGAACAATAACTGTCAGAGAATGCCCAGACGATGGTTATCTAGCCAGAAAAACAAGACGAGCTAAGTCGGAAGTAGTAGTCTACCCGAAGGGTAGTCGGAGTAACCTAGTGCATCGGCCTAAGATTTGTGTTGTTTCATCGAATATACTTTATGTGAGTATATCGCAGTTGTATGTTCATGTGTATGTCACAAAATTACATCGGGTGAGATACAAGGAAGGTCAACGGTCAATTTCTGAATGCATGTTCTAAATGTATGTGGAGAATGCATCTCCCAAATGTATATTGAAAATATACATTGCGCATATACATTATGTTGGATGTAAGAGGCGATCGGCAGTGACGCTGAAGGAAACTGGTGATCACAAGTCGACGGAGGTATATACAGTCTTTTGTTAAGTTTTTAACACTTCCTCCGTGCGCTCTACATCACTGAGTCATCAGTCTATTTCCCTTCACCCTCACCAGCAACCTCATTAGAGATCTCTTGGACTTCAATGTCTTTGGAATTCAATTGATCATCTCCCTCAATGGAAGCTTCAGAAGCACGTTCAGAGTAATCGATTAATTTATCCTACAAAGAAGGCTTACCAACAATTCTTCCTAACTTTCTTACCTCAGAAGAGAAACCCTCATTCTTATCTTTAGTAGACAATTTGGTTTTATGTTTATTCACAGGTCCCACAAAGTCACTACTCAGATTCTTATGGGTCCCAACAATGTCCACAATTTCACCACTAGCATCCATCTCCCTGAGTTTCCTTTTCCTACTTTTTACACTCCCTTGAGAAGCTAGAGCATGCATATCTTTCATTGTGGTCTCCTCAGTGGTCATAGAAAAAGAAACCCCTTTCAATTTTTGCGAATCAGGGGTAGGGCAAGCTTCCTCAGAAACGGTTGCAGTACTGGGGTGAGATTTAGTAGGGGCCTCAATACTTGGAGACTGAATTGGCGTAGGAGGTTCCAAAGAAAGATGAAAATTATATAATTGAAGGATGAGACCTTGATGCAAAGGAACATGGCATTTAGAGGGTTTCTTTTCAAACTTAGCTTTGGGCCTAAAAATAGAATGTTCTAGGGAAGACATCAAGAAAAAAGGAAAACTAATCAAAGCATTACACCTAAAATGGTTAAGCAGAGGGAGGTGATAATTATAAAACCTAGTAAAATGACCTTCCAATGTGAAGTACTTCATCAGAAGAAAACACATCTTGTCCCACAACTCTGACAACTTAGCCCACTCAAACCCTCCCTGGTAGGGAACTAATTCCTCTCCCTCCCCTAGAAAAATCTTTTGGTTTAGATGGTCAGCTACCTTAGCCTTCTGTTACAACTTAGTACCCGTAGTGGAAAGGCCAGTCGCCATGGCTATGAGTTGTTCAAAGATTTCAAACGTAATTCTGCCCTCAGTAACTGTGTGATTTTGCCACGAAAGGGCACAATGCATAGACAAGTTTTCATCAAAACTATTGAGGCATTCCAAAAAAGGACTGATGCCACCTTCCTTGCAATAATGCCAAACAACAGCATTATCCTTAAATTCACAACAAGATATAGGCTCCATGCAAATCCTATCTCCCCCCATTATCTCCTTACTCTCGAAAACATAGAGAACACAGAGCCAAGAATGCCTTTCAACAAAGTGTTTTCGTAAGATAATTCTAGATGCTCAGAAAGAAATGATGGAATAGTAAATGAGGCAATGAACTAATGTGCACAAGATATCAATTTCCTGAAGTGCCTTCACAAACTCCAATCATTGCCAACTTTTCCCATGCTTGGAAATGATGTTTATAAATTCACTATGATTATCACATATCCGACTCACCTTAACGCAAGTGATAAAAAAATGCCAAAATGGCATTAGTTAGAAACATACAATAATTCATAATAGCCTCGTACTTTGAAGTCCACGTCATCTTCTCCCTAAATAACCGACTAGCCAATCTGACACTTTCACTGTGATGAGTGATCCTTGATAGGTCATCTCCTTTTGAATTAGTTCCCTTATGTTAATGGGAATATTATTATATTGGCACCAACAATGTCAATTTATAAATTGCTGACTTAAATATAACACCTCTTAATAATAGGGATTTGATTTGAAATATAATAATACTTAAATATAACACATCCTAATAATAGGGATTTGACTTGAAATATAATAATACTTAAACATAACACATCCTAATAATAGGAATTTGATTGTTCTATAAAAAATACTTAAAAAATAAAACACATCTATAAAACTATTCTTCCCTATTAAATAGAGAGTTGACATCACACCTTCAAAATAATAAATAAAACTCAAATTAAAACAATAATTTATTAAAGGACAATTTTAAAGATAGTTAAAATTTATAATTAATATTATGCAACATCAAATACTTAATATTTAGCTAAAAAAAAGTTTAATTATTTAAATTCTTAAATTAAAATTAAAATAAGTTTTTATATGTAAGAATTAATTAAATCAAATTCAAAAGAATAAGATTTTATAGTTTCATAATATATATTTTGATTTTACAAATAAGAATACTTTCTAAACTCTAACAAAATTTCTAATTCATTTATTCATATAAAAGTATTCACACAAACCAAAATTAAATTTGATACAATGAAAATAATTTATGTGAGAGCTTGGCTAAGCCAGACCATACGGCTGCCATGGACAAGAAGAGGGATTCTGAAGAATTTAATTCAGGTAAAATTTTATTGTTTTACATACTAAAATTCATTGTTTCAAATGCATAAACTACAGACCAAACTTTATTTATAATATTTTTGGTTTCAGGCAAAGAAAGTTTCAAAAAAATTTAAGTGTAAAAGCTAATAAAAACTAAAATCTCCTATAGCTTGGTTTGAGATAACAATTGGGCTGCAGATACTAGGTTTTAAATATTATTTTAGGCATGATTCTATTTATATGGAGGCTATCTAAATAGGTAGGCTAGAGGAATAGAAAATATGAAAGTTTTGTTAGAATAGAATTTATCTCTATTAGCATTATTATAGTAAGTCATCAAATGGCATGAGATTTCAGACAAAAGAAATTTGTTTGATTGATTATACATATTAATGGCTGGAAAGAAGAAATAAGTTTGCCTGGTAATAAATTTTGATCTCTTCAGGCAAGGGCAACACTACAGAAGTCAAGATTTCTTTTGATAAAAGAAATTGACATAGACACAAGAATGCAACAAAAGAGAAGGATTTAATTTCTTCTAGTAGTAAAAGATTTCTTTTAGCTAAGGTGTCTACTGGTAGTATGAAAATATGATGATAGTGTAATAGAAAGATAGGTGGGTGTGGAGAAAGATAAATAGGTGTGAATATTTGAGGATCAACAATATTTAAAATTGCTACAATTGCAGGATATACATGGCTACAATGTTGAAGAGAACATCCAAGCAAATGCAAACAACAGGATTAAATATAATGGTGTTTATTGAAAAGAGAGAATAGATTACAGAGCTTTTATATATGATTGTAGATGGAAACTAAATTTTGTAGGGTTTTCTATTGTTTGGAATGATTCATAGAGACCAACCTACTACCAAAATTTATCAAATCAAATAGTACTCAAACACATACAAGATTTTTCTTTGTATACAGACAAGCAGAAGAAATTTTGTTTAAAACATACCCAAAAATTCTTCAGACTTCTCTTGCTCCATTCCTCTCTTCCTCCGCCAATTCCTCTTCTTTTTCCCCAAATTTTTGGGCATCTTTTCCAAGAACTCTCCCCTCAAAATAATCTTCCCAAAACCAAAAATAGACCAAGATAATAAATTCCTAAATCCTCCAATCTTCCGTTACTGACATCCACTATCCAAAATTTTAAATGCATTTCTACCACCACTATCTGGAATATTTTCAAATCTTGAAAATTATTTCTGGCAGACACTTCCTCAAAACAATTAATGACAATATCAAAATAATATCTTCTAGCCCAAATTTTAATCAATTACTAAAGTATTCAACATTAATAATTGATTCAATAAATTTATTATAATAATAATTATTAACTATAAATACCACTATCAAGAATAATTTTCAAATTTCTGACAACCCACTCCAACAATAAATTAATGGCAAAATAAAATAAAATCTCACATGTCAGATAAACTTAATAAAATACTAAATATTAACAATATTATTATTATTGCTATCTTTCAAAGCTACTAATTTAATTTAATATAAAAATTAACTAATTAATATTCTCAATTTTCTACATTAATTAAATAACTTATATATATATATATATATATATATATATATATATATATATATATATATATATATATATATATATATATATATATATATATATATATATATATAAACTTATTATTATTATTATAACAATTAATAAATCTCCAACAAATACACATTGACTATATAACCAAAATGATCAAACATCAACACGTCTATACACATAGATCACTTATTCTATAAAATGATCCAAATGATTATAATCAACAACTTAATACCTTGGTCACTAAGTTTAATAAAATGAACCTTAAACTACATTGAACAAATAATAACAACCACAAACCAAAGAATGACAAACACCCAAGGACAAGTACCAACTGAGCGAAAACTACACCCGTGACTGGAAATACATGGATGACGACAAACTGAAGGCATCGGCTGATAGAGGGAACCCCATGTTATCTTCCATTCACATTATCCATTGGTGTAAAGGCACGCTTAGACTTGCTAATTTAGGTGGAGTCGGTGCCTGGTACCTGCAACCTACATCAAACCAAAGGGTTGTGTACATACATATATATATATGTGTGTGTATGTGTATGTGTATGTGTATGTGTATGTGTATGTGTATGTGTATGTGTGTGTATATATATATACATATATATATAAGCAAACACATTGTGATAGGGAATCACAACATATTAGGGTGCTCATAATGAGTAATACTACACCATCCCTTCACCAAAAGCATCACAAATAACATATTAAACAATTTTATTAGTAACTAAACAACCAGATAGCACATAGTCAGTTAGTCACTTAACTCATGTAGTAAAACAAATCTACATAATCAATTAATCAATGACTAATCACAATATAAGAATAATGTACTAATCATAAAGTATCAACAATGTCATCATAGTAAACATAAATGAGTGTCATCAACTACATCAAAATGGTAAACCTTCCATAAACATATCTAACATACCCTAAGTATGCCAAGTATCTTACCTTCATCTTCACGCTCCTTAGCCCGATCACCTGCTCATCCAAGGTGAGAATGGAGGGGCACTACAGTGTTGGTTGTATGTGGTTTTGAGGTGGCGAATTAAATTTTTTCACAAATTTTGGGCTTTGGATGTGATGTCTTTGGAATTTGGAGATTAAATGATGTACTTGAGGTGTTTACGCATTTCAATGGTTTTCTTTTTCAAATGTTTGGGTTATGTCAATGATAGATTTCTTTGGCAAGTGATACAAATATTCCAAACAAAAACACACAATGTCCAAGGGTTCGACGTGATGTTTAAGCATAATGTGTATGTTCAAGAAGCCCCTCAAGGCCCAAATTTCCATAGGTATTACACAATCAAAAACACTTGAAGACACTTTCTACCTAAGGTCAAGGTTGATGTTGACTTACCAAGCCCACAACTTGGAATCTCTGACGCAAATGTCAATCACGCTAACAAGGAGGCATATTACATTATATTGTCTTCTTGAGAGAGGATGGGTAGGGGCCCTCTAGACTAGAAGGATGATGCAATCACCCTCTCCCTGGAAAGCTATGTGTAGCTTATGAAATGCTAAGGATTTCCATCTTATCTTGAGGGAGCCATATGGTGAGAATCTTGGTGAGCAAACCAACGACACCCTTGTCTTGAAACAAATCACCAAAGGCTAAAAAGAGTAGGCCTCTAACTTAAGGTGTCTAGTAAGTGCATTCATTCAGGTGGCCATATGTACAGTGATTCACTTCAATTAGGAGGCCTCCCCAAACTGCAGAGGTTATGCTCTATAGGTTTTCACACACCACAAAGGGTATTGGGGGAGACATCCATGGGTATGACATAACAACACCTATTTCTTCTAACTTTCATCACAAACACATTATTTTATATAGTGGCTTGAATGAGCTTGGCTTTATCTTGTTACCGCTTGGGTCATTCCCACCTTACAAAGTAGGGTGGCAGGCCCTCTAAAGGTTCAAAAAAAGTAACACAAGTACAAAAATACTTTTGATCCCCAAGTTCATATGAAATACAAGGGGATAGCATATGTATTTTTGGGCTTGGGTCACACTAGACAAAGGTTCATTTTTTAGTTCTTTAATTATGATGGGGGTGATTCATGCAATTGTTGTGAGATGTTTTTGATTCCCAACATCACCAATGGTGCAAGGGAAGGGCATATACTTTCATAATACAAACACAATCACAAGACACTTCACACAAAATTATTTATTTTCATTCTTAGATGAGGGAGAATGCAAATTTGTGGTTCTTTTTAACCCAATGAGTGAGTATGCAAGTTGTTGTTCTTTTTAAACCTTATGCATGAAGAATGCAAGTTGTTGTTCTTTTTAAATCTTATGCATGACAAATGCAAGTTGTTGTTCTTTTTACACATGCGTGAAGAATGCAAGTTGCGCTCTTTTTAAACCTTATGCGTGAAGAATGCAAGTTGTGTTCTTTTTAAACCTTATTCATGAAGAATACAATTTGTGTTCTTTTTAAACCTTATGAGTTATGTCTTAGATTGAACAACAAAATTCACACAAAATGAATCAAAATAACTTGTTTTAACTTAGCAAATCCATGCAAGAAATGTGTTAATAGTTTGATATGAGCTCCTTGATTGTTTAATGAGGTTGAAAAACCAAAAGATAGTAAAAAAACTCAATTCAAGACTAGGCACCAATTTGTGGGACTGGGCACTGATGCAGAGGGATAGGCACTGATCTAGGATAGACAACACTTCCCCCTTATAAAATTGATTTTTCCTACAAAACAGAGATCTAAGGTGGCCAAAAAGTTAGTAAAACATCATTTAGAACATCATGCAAGCATAAAATGTTGAATTTGACCTAAAACCCATTAGAAATTAGTGATTTTATTTTATCTGTAGATGGGCACTAATCTACTAGGCTGGGCAGTGATGTGCCACATAGGCACTGATGTGTTTGATAGGTGCTAATTCAGAAGTTTAGGCACTGATCAGACTTGTCACAAGAAATACACCACAAAACATGTAAATTTTGTTAGGGTTAAGGTGGTGGGGTCCCACCAGGTGTGCCAAAATGTCTTCTTATGGAAATGAGACCTAAAATAGATGCAAATTACACCTAGAATGCACCCAATCTCAAGTCCAAGGGACCTCAAGATTGAGCTAAACTATTAATCCACTAATTGTCTAAATTGCACCCTATCTATGCACATAAGTAGTGATTTACTCTAAGATATGATATGCTATGACTAAACTAGTTTAAATTGCACTAGGAGCTATAGATGTGAGCACTCAAATTGGCATAGTAACTTTGCATTTAAAATGACTTGTCCCAAATGGGAGGTGGAGGCCTCAATTTATAGAATTTTAGGGATTGGATTGGAGGGCTAGTATGAATTTGAAGGATCAATAGTGAAGATTGCTTGAGAATCCTCAAGCAAGGAGAATTGGACAAACGGCATGATTGGATTGGATGAGAAAGTTGTCCCAAGATTCAAGGGATGATCAATGGATGAAAATGCAAGTTTCAATTGATGGATGGCTAGGATTGAGTAGGTGTATGACATGTAAGTACTCATTTATGAAAAGGTAAGGCTTAGATTTTGTGAGAAATTTTAAATTCCCTGGAGAGGACAAGTAAAATTTAAAATTAGAGGAATAGTATTCAAATAGTGCCACATTAAATTTTCAATTAAAATAAATAGTAACACATGGAGTGGGGTGGAAGAAATAGGACAAATGTATCCATTTTGGAAGATTTGCCCATGCTTCCAAAGTACCACTTATCACATACAAACATGTACATTGGATGAGAAGTGGACTTCTAGAAACATGAGGGATTGAAATGATGAACTAATTAAAATTAATTCATGTGCACATGGATTAGAAGAAAATAATAATGATTACAAAAGTAATCAAAAGTGAACAAAGTATAGAATTAAATAAATATGATACTTTATTTAAATTTTTGGGATGAACTATAGTCAAAAATATTTGATTTTGGAACTATAGTAGAAGAATTGATTTTTATGATGGGATAAAGGCGTAGAATGAATTAATTAAATAATTAAAATTTATTTAATTAATAATCCAATTGGTCAAAGTGATGTAGGTGGATTAGGGTTGAATTCGTGAGTGAATGAAGTTGTTGTGACCATTTTTAGGTGTCTACACATGGTATGAGGTATGAAAAGGAATCACAATGCACGAGGAAATTATGGAGTTTTGACTAAGATATCTCCCACAACACATGTAGGAATGAATCATTGTAAAAGTTGGGTGTGAAATGGAATCATGATGCATATAATCCAATAATAAAGTTGTGACCAAGTTGACACACATTACTCAAACACACATGAGACCATGTAAGATTGAGATGATATGTAATTATGATGCACACAATCATGAAACCATTTATATACTAAGATAGATCTAGAGATCAGAAATCTCATAGAGAGGAAGTGTGTGAGAGAGAATGGGGGAGGGAGATGGAGATAAAGAGAGAAAAAGAGAAATAGAAAATGAGAGAGGGAGAGAGGGAGAGAGAAACATATGTAGAGAGATATTATTGCTTCCTATTAAATTATTATAGGGGTTTCCACCTATTATTAGATCAAAACCTCTAATTAAATTAATCATTTCATCAAGTATTTCTTTTGTCAGACTCTGCATATCTTCCACCTTAATCAATTTACCCTTAAGATGTTATGTGGAGAGAGAGAGCAATCGAGAAGGGGAGAGAGATAGAGATAGAGAAATAGAGAGAGGGGGGGAGGGAGAAGTGACAAAGAGATCAAAGATATAGATAGAGAGAGGAAAGGAGAAGAAGGAAGAGGAAGAGAGCTACAAAAGTGATAAAGAGAAGTAAAGTAGGAGAGAGAGAGAGAGAGAGAGAGAGAGAGAGAAGAGAGAGAGAGGGAGGGAGAGATAGAGAAAAAAAGAAAGAGAGAAAGAGATAGAGAAAATTGGAGAGGTAGAGAGAAATCTTATAGAGAGGAGAGAGAGAAATAGAGGGAGAGATAAATCTTATAGGGAGGAAGTGTGCGATGGGGAAATAGAGATAGAGAAAGACAAAAATAAATAGAGAGCTAGAGAGGGAGTCAAAGATATATATAGAGACCTAGAGAGATAAATAGGGAGAGAGACATAGAGTGATAGAGAAAAAAAAGAGGTAGAGAGACAAAGAGAGGAAGAGAGGAAAAGATAGAGCAAACCAGAGAGGTAGACTACCTTTTAATATCAAGTAGAAAACATGGCTACATGCACAACTTTCCTATGAATAATTATTTCCAAATCTTATCTTTACCACCTATCACAATTGAAGAGACAGAGTAGAAAAGAATGATAGAGATATTATATATAAATGGAAAGACACATAGAAAAATAAGAGAGAGAAAGAAATAGATGTTTATAGGGATAGAGAGGAAGAGAGATGTATAGAGATAGAGATGGAAGAGAGATGATGTGAGAGAAAGAGAGGGAGGGAAAAAGACCCAGAGAATAGAGATAGTGTGATAGAGGAAGAGAGAATAATAAAGGGAAAGAGAGGAAGAGAGAATAATAGAGGGAAAGAGAGGAAGAGAGATATATAAGAGAAAGAGATAAATAGAGATAGAGACAGGGAGATTGGTTGGAGACAAAGAGAAAGAGAGAAAGAGAAAGATAGAGAAACATAGAGATATAGAAAGAGATAGAGAGAATGAGACAAAGAAATATAGAGAGGTATAGTGATACACAAATATAGATGGAGAGAGGGGGAGAGATAGAGAGGAGACAAATACATATAGAGAGAGGTAGAGTGATATAGAGATAAATGGGGAGAGAGGGAGAGATAAAGATATAAAGAGTGGGATATTAGTAGAGAGAGGAATAAAGAAAGAGAGATAGAGATAAGAGATAAAAGGGGGAGAGAGAGGGGTTCAAGAGAAAAAAAAAGATAGAGGAAGAGAGAAGGGGAGAGCAAAGGAGAAAGAGAGAGGATAAAAGGAGAGAGGTGGAGAGGGAGACAAAGATAAATAGAGAGATAGAGAAGGAGATAGATATATAGTACATTTAACTATGAATACTTTCACCAGTGACATAATTTCTAGCTCTGACACATATAAAGGAAACCTTAAGACATTATCCACACTAGAAAGTGTAAGTTACGGTAAAACATTCAAACCCCTGAAAACTATCTCATACATGCCCTAACTCCCCAATGGAGTAAAAATAACTTAGGAAACAAGTATGCAAACAAAAGAACTAAAACCATAAGTTACTTGTGTCCTCCCTCCATTATGTCTCTTTGACCTTGCTGTATTTTATTCTTAGATTTGTAAACCTCCAATATCAATGAGAAGCTCAATAGTAAGTGAGTAGCAAAATCAGAGAGATAGTGCTCAAGCTCAACTAGTGGGAAGTGTCAAATTGATGTGTGAGAAGTGATTTTATAGAAGACGAAGGTTGAATGGAGGGCTAAGATTTGATGTTGACTTTGGAAGGAAATGAATGGTGAGGATTGATTAGGGTTTCTCTCTTGCAAAAGGACAAGAGGGAATTTTAAATTTGAAAATATGATGAGCATACCCGTAAGAAATTGGGTCCACATAGAGGGGAAGTCGTGAGCAAAAAAAAAAGGCACCCTAATTCTAATCTAACATAAAAAATAGGCACCCTAATTCTAAATTTCAATGTAACCTTAAACATAGGTACTCTAATTCTAAACCTAACCCTAAACCTATTTATTATCATAATTCTAACCCTAAGTCTAACCTGAACACTAGCCCTTACCCTAATTTTAACCCCTAACTTTTTTTTTGTTTGGTAAGTGGTGCCAGAGGGAGAAACTTGCTTATATTAAATTTGAACCAAAGTCAAAAATTGGTGCATGCCCTTGCCAGAAGTGGTGCTTAAACAGATGCATGCCCTTGCCACAAGGGGTACAATTATGCTGGAAAATAAAAGACCACTATTGTAACCTAATGAGTGTGCCTTTAACACGCATCTAGATTCTCTCCTTTCTTAGAGGATCTTAAAGTCATCAGATGCTTTTGATTTGATGAAGGAGTTTTCTTCCTCTTCACTTCTGTCCATCCTTGTTCTATTTCATGGGGTTGCAAGCTAAAGCTATTTTCTGCACTCATACTTCCATTCTTATTGCTGGTTGTTGGAGTGACTGATGATATCTCAAGGTTCTTGTGTCGAGAGGTAGATTTCTCTGAGGGGGGTGGGGAGGTCTCCTTGGAGGCATGGTTTGGCACTTTATCTATCATTAAATCTTGAGAATGATCTTGATCAACAACCGGGGAGGCAGAGTTCATAATCGAAACCATTTCTTGAAGAGTTGGAGAAGTGGCAACATCCTTCACATCAGGCAGAGAGATAACATAATGGCATGATTCCACCCTAACCCACCATGAGGATTTCCAGATAGGGGCTGCATTGTTCTTTTCAACTCACCTTCCACATTGTGTGGTAGCATGTTTAGTAGTAAAACATATCCGACACCTAAAGGAGAATCTTTCATAATCTATTGGCTGGCACCAATGCCTTTTGCCAACTTTAAGGAAGATCTCGGTCGAGAGATCCTTTGAAACGTCCATTTCGACATAAAGACAAGCAAAGGTTGAATTTTCATAATTAATTGTTTCTTTTGAAATGCCTTGGAATTTTCCCAAGCCATTTCTAATTGCCTTCAAATAATCAATTTCCCAAAACTATAGGGGAAGGTAGGGTAGGCATGTCCATAGAAATGTTGTAGAAAATGTCTCTATTCATAGATCAAATGAAGGGAACCATGGTTTCATACATAAGAAGTCACCTTGGAAGGTCCACATCCCTATGTTGAGTATCATTTCTTTGTCTTCCACATATTCAAATTCCAAAATGAATAAACCTCTTGCACAGGGGTAAATACTAATTTCTTCTTCTAGATATTCTTTCCAATTCAAGTTTATCCAGGAATGGAGATCATAGAGCTTTGGCCATACCTTCATAAATCTGCATATAAGGGCATGGGCTTATATATATTCCTCTCTATCACCAGCAAAGTTGTCCAAACAAATCTCAAGACCAAGTGTTAAATGATGGATAGTGAAGGGGGGGTTTTGTGTTACACCACCATGAGGAGAGAGCTGCTCTAATATCAATGGCTTAGATCACCTAGCAACTGTGTGAATATTGGACGAACTGATGGCAACACTGCTAAGAGATTTTTTAAAATTTAGGGCTATGTCCGAGGGTTAATTTTCACCAGAGAGAGGGTTTGGGGAAGTTTTTCCAGCCATCGCACTAGAAACAGAGCCACAAACCAATGCCTTTATGCCATGTTCTGAATTCTGGAGACAGGAAGAGTGCTTTTGCTCAAATTGGCGGGAACATCCAAGTGAGGGTGCCAGAGACTTCTATCCATCTGAAGCGCCAAAACAAGTAGGGTTTGAAGGAGCAGGAGAAGACATTGCAGATTTTTATTTTTAACCCCTAACTCTTATCATAAATATAATATATAATATAATTAGAATTAGAATTTTTGTATAATATAATATATAATTTTACTTATTATATATTTAATTATAATTTTTATATACTATATAATGTTATATTGTATAATTATTATATAAAACATTCTGATAATAAATCTAACCTATATTATAATATTATATTATATAATTATAATAATCTTAAGATATATAATATAGTTATAATTAGGCTTGCTAGTCCCATGCTACTAGTATACCTAAATTTAAAAACTATAATTTTTTTTGGAGAAATTGCTCTGAGAAGAACGAGGGTTTTTTTAATAGAAGGAGATAAAGGAGCAAAATATTTTTGTAATTTGTTGAAAGCTAGAAATTCCAAAGAGGATATTGGACCTATAGTAGAAGATAGTGTGTGTTATAAAAGCAATGAGGAAATGAAGGAAGTGTTAAGATCCTTTTCTCAAAAACTTTTTACAGTTGAAGATGGAACCAAGGAATGTAGAGAGGCATAAAGTTTTTGCAAACCTATTTGCACAAAAAAGTCATAGATGAAATGTGTATCAAGTTTAGAAAAGAAATTACTAAGGAAGAAATTATCAAATCGATAAGGACAATGGAAAATGGTAAGTCACTCAGCATTGATGGTATTCCAAGGAATTTTATTAATGTAATGAAGAATGGATAGTTGATGACTTGTTGGAATTATCTATTCCAGTGCTTTGTACTGTAACTATTTCTTCAAGTCTTCTTCCATGCTATCACTGAACTCTGCTTCATGATACTGATGTAAGTCTGTAATGTTAAAAATAGGTAATATACCCAATGTCTCCAGTAACTCCACTTCATATGCATTTTCTAAATCAAATTTCCTGAGTATCTTACAAGGTCCAAACTTCTTCATCTTCAACTTGTTATATATCCAAACTAGAAATCTATCTTTTCTCAAGTACACTAGATCACTTTATCTCCAATGTTGAATTCCTTATGTCATCTCTTTTCATTAGCCTTCTCTTTATACTTACTGTTCATATCCTCTAAATGCTTCTTCACTTGATTATGCACTGTCTTCATATGATCTGTAAATTCTTCTTCTTTTGTACTTCTCTTTTCCTTTGTACTAATATCTCTTAATTCTGTAATTCTTCTAGGATTCACTCTCATAACAATCTCAAATGGTGTTCTTTTGGTACTCCTATTTACTAAATTATTGTATGCAAACTCTGCTTGTGAAAGAATCAAATCCCAACTTCTAGTCTTTTCTCCAACCAAACGTCTCAACAAGTTTCCCAAACTCCTATTCACTACCCCTATCTGTCCATCTATCTGTGGATGAAAATTTGAACTAAACTTTATTTGATTTACCACTCTTATGCTTCAACACAAAGGTATAAATTTGCATGAACTCTACCCATCTCATATGTCTCTGATTCAACTTACCTTGACTGTTCAAATATTGCAAAGTTTGATGATCTATATACAACACAAACTCTTTAGGCAACAAGTAATGTCTTCTCCTTGCATCATTCAACTTTTCACTAAAGTATGCTATAGGTCTACCTTCTTGACATAACACTACTCCAATTGCATTTCCATTTCCATCACAATCAAATTAAAATACTTTATTAAAATCTGGTAATGCCAAAACAGGTTTCTCTGTCACTTTCTACTTCAACAGCTCAAAACTTTTGTCTGCTTTTGATGTCCACTTGAAATCTTTCTTGTCACCTCCCATTGTCTCTGTCATAGGGTTACAAACTGAACTGAAATTTCTAATGAACTTCCGGTAGAAACTAGCCAATCCATGAAATGATCTAACCTCTCTAATGTTCTTTGGTGTAGGCCATTCAACAATTGCTTTCACTTTCTCAGGGTCCATCTTCAATCCTTCCGCAAAAATCACAAATCCCAAATATACCAACTCTTCCTTCATGAAACTACACTTCTTGATATTTATTAGCAATTTCTCTTCTCTCAAGCTCTAGAAAATTTGTCTACTATGCCACAAATATTCTTCTTTTGTCTTACTGAAAATTAGAATATCATCTAAGTATACAATCACAAACTTACCCAAGAATTTCTTCAGAACTTCATTCATCAATCTCATGAAAGTACTCGATGCATTTGTCAATCCAAAAGGCATCACTAACCACTCATACAATCCTTCATTTGTCTTAAAAGCAGTCTTCCATTCATCACCTTCTCTGATCTTGATCTGGTTGTATCCACTCTTCAAGTCTATCTTTGTGAAATATTTTGCTCCACTCAAACAATCCATGATATCATCCATCCTAGGTAAAGGAAATATATACTTAACTGTGATCTTGTTTATTGATTTGGAATCAGTACACATTCTCCATTCTCTATCTTTATTTGGTGTTAGCAATGCAGGTACTGCACAAGGACTCAAACTTTCTCTGATCAAACCTTCCCTCAACAATTCTTGTATTTGTCTATTCAATTCTTCATTCTCTGTCGGTGTCATCCAGTGTGCTACTTTGTTAGGCATACTCACTCCTGGTATATGATCCATGTGATGACTTATACTTCTTATAGGTGGTAATCCTTCAGGCACATTATCTGATATGATGTCTTCATACATTGTCAACAACTCCTTTATCTCCTCTGATTATGATTCTTTAGTCTCCTTCTTCAATTCTTTAGGTTTCTTAGGAATCAAGGCATAACACATATTCTCATGTCTCAAACCATCAAAAAAATTTCCTTCCATCTCCAAGAAGATTTTAGCATTCCCACATACTTCACTCTTAGGATCATCTTCTAAAGGAATCAGAGTAATTCTCCTTCCATTTGCTGTTATAGTATATGTATTCTTACTCTCATCATGAATAGCTTTTCTATCATACTGCCAAGATCTACCCAACAAGATATGACAAACATCTATAGGCATAATATCACACAAGACTTCATCATGATAAGATCCAATATGAAATTTCACCAAACATTGTTCACTCACTAGTACCTTATGATCATCCTGAAGTCATGACATCTAATAAGGCTTAGGATGTTCCAATGTCTTTAGGTTCAACTTAGTCACCATCTCCTCTGAAACCAAATTATCAGTACTACCACTATCAATTACAACCTTACAACATTTACCTCCTAATTTGCATCTAGTCCAAAACAAACTTTTCTACGGTGGTTCTTTAGTTGTCTCTGCTTGAAATAGTGCTCTCCTCTAGACTAATGATTCTCCTTTATTAGGTTTTCCAACTAAACTAGGTGATCCAATAGGTTCTTCTTCTACATAACATACTCTTCCACTATTCTTTGTCTTCTTGCTTGTACTTCCTTGATGAAATTCAAATGCTCTATGTCTTTCACCTCCACACTTAAAACACTTTCCCCTAAATCTTCTCCTATTATATCCCCTTTCTTCTCTTATGTATCCTTCACTCTGGTAAGAATTAGGGTTTCCTCTATGATAGAAAGTTTTATCATCTCTCTGATATGTATTGTTATCTCTATCTTCCTATTTGAATTGGCTATCATGCTTGTTCTACTTCGCATATGATCTTTCTCCTTTGGAATATGTTCTACCTCTCTATAATTTACCTCCTCTACATCTCTAACTCTTCTCATGCTTCTTATTCAACTTTTCTTTGACTTTTAGGGCAAATTGATATGCTTCTTCTATTGTTGTCATCTTCACCAAACTCAATTCTTCTTGAATGTTCATTCTCAATCCATTGATGTATCTTAGCACTTTCTCCTCACTTGCTTCACTATGTCCTATCCTTATGATCATCTTATGAAATTCTGTAGTGTACTTCATAGATTTCTCCTTTTGTCTCAAGTTTTGCAATCTTTTCAATAGCACCAACTCATAGTCAGTAGGTATAAACTAATTCTTCAACTTTAACACCATTCTATCCCATTTTATGATATTTTCTTTTCCTCTTTTGTTTCTATCCAACTGAACTTCTTTCCACCAAATAGTAGCATGTCCTTTCAACATAGTCTTTGCAAATCTCACCTTCTCTAAATCTTTAATTTCTTCATATTCAAAGTATTCTTCTAAGTCATTTATCCAATCAATCAACTCCTCCAGGTTCAAATTTCTCGTGTAGTTTGGTACATCCACTCCAGGTCTCTTTCCAATCTTTGAAATAGCTCTCAACATCTTCACTTGATCTTCTTCTTCTTCTTCTTCTTCTTCTTCTTCTTCTTCTAGGGTTTTTTCATTTTGATCAACATAATGAAATTCTTAATCATGACTTTTAACATTAGGTCTCGGTGTTAATCTTCTTGTTTTATCTTTTTTAATAGAATCCAATCAAACTCATGTTCTTTTCATCATCTCCATCATCTTATCTATTATTTCAACCATAGTACCAATAGCAGGTATTCTTTTTGGTAGCATCTCTTCCTAGGATCAAGTGCAAACTACCTCAAATTCTGCAATCTGGCTACAAGGTGACAACTATCTCACAATCCACGATTGGTTGACTAACACATGTAGGCTTCCTTAGTTCAATGATCTACTCACAATAAGATCTTATGGAATACCTTCACAACTTCACACTCTAAAGGACTCAAACTTGGCTTTGATACCACTTGGTGTAGTCATGGTTAGGAGGGTCCACAAACTGAACAATCTAAGCTGTGCAACAAGAGTAAACACAATGGAAGAAACTCAATTATAGGACGTAAATACAGATTCAAATATTCTATATATCATAGATTTAAAATGTTAACATGCCACCAACATGTGGGCTTATAGAATAAATCTCACAAGCTTGATTATACTACAAAATGATATGGTAATCAAGCACCTTCTTCTCAAATAATTTGAACTATCTATCTTATGAATTATCTAACTTATGATGAAATATTGATGAATTAATTTCTTATGCATCTATTACATGTATATATATCATCTTCAAGCTCCTAGATTCCTCCACGTCAGCCAAGAAAGAAGTTACATTCTCCAATGGTGTAATGTGTAGAACAAATAAGTCAGACATAAGCAACTAATACTCCTGCACAAATGAATAAAATGAGGTGTGCATCTCAAGAGAGGTCGACCATGTCCCAAACAACATTGAATGATGTTTAATTTAACTCTACAAAGCACATAAGTGCTTTGGAATCCTTCTCCTTTAACTGACTATCTTTGTGATATCTTATGAGAAAATAGTTAATCTTCTAAGAGTGATATCTTTCTAAAAAATGATCCAAATGAGCTGAATTTTGGATATGATGTGCATGATGATGTTTAGATGCTAAGTCCTAATCCATGAGTTCTAAAGTAATAATGTAGAAAAATGCAATATAAAATGTTGAAACTATTACCGACTGAACTGTTGATGCATAAATCTATGGGTTTAATCCAATAGCAACATGGGAAGTTTTAGGGATGTGGGATTGTCCCCAAAAACAACCTCTAGATTTTAAGGAAGCTGGATATTCCATTTTTAGTCAGGGTTTGGGAAAAAGGTTAGAAGGAAAATGAGATTTATAAAAATAAATGGCTAAATCTAAGGTGATACGTTGGATTAAAATGACTACCTAGTTGCATAGTGTTTAAACCTTAAAAGATCTAACTGGAAGATTAAAGAGTAGAGATGCATGATTAAACCTAGTTTGTAAACATATTAAACAGAGGAAAAAGAAACAGAGAGATTAGAAACCAGAAACAGAGACACCCAGGTATGTACAGAACGATATTTCTCATTATTTGAATAATAACAAATTACAGAGGTTCAAATAGCACAAAATAAAATGTCACATCCTCTTGGAAGAAAGAACTGCTAAGACAAAAGAAAATATCTACTACTGCTCTAAAACTCTTTGATCTAAAAATATGTGGAACTCTGTATATCCCTCAAACTCTATCTTAGATATGTATTTTATAAGCCTAGAAAATGAAAGAAAACCTCAAAGATCATCTCAACTACTCAGAAAATCTCTATAACTACCCATAAAATCTGACACAAAATCTGGGAATGATTCTGGTAAATGCAACTGAACTAGTTGTTCCATTTTCCTCCATGGCTAAAACAAAATATCTCTGTTTACTTATCTTTGGCCTGTGTGAGAAAATACATTCCCTCATTCTCCATTTTTCTACTGTGTAAGAAATAAAGTGGCTTCCATTTGATTTTAGAGCTGAATCATATGCTTCTTTACATAATGCATAAGAGAGTCATAAAATATAATAGAGCATTTGTTTTGTGCTCTTGTTGTAGCTTGCTTTTTACAATGGGACCCACCTTTATTTATAGAAACTTATTTATCTTTACTCCCATGAGGCCAAATGAGAGTTATTAATATTTGAAACTACAATAAAGATTTTAGCTTTATGAAAGGGTCCCACTACATTTATAGAAACTTAATATTTTAATAAAAGACACATCTTCTTTTAAAACTCTCATGAAACACTTGCATTAATAAAATAAAATGAAACATTTAATCTTTCTCTTCTTGGGCTCAACCACGTGGTTGCATCCGTGCTTTCCTTTGTCTCTCCTTGTAGCTATTGAGCCACTTGGCACCCTCTACGAGTCTCTTTAGAAACTTTTATTACTGCTTCTCTTTTATTCACAGTGAGGAGTAAGAATCAAATCTTAATAATGCTTTCACTTAATTATTTGGTACAACCTAAATCATTAAAATGATACTTAATCATATTTAAATCTGCCTTTATCTCCTGTGCTGCAAACGAGATCTTATGCATTTATTAAAATAAGGCATTTTAATTTTATGAAGAAAGGGCCCACCGCATCAAAAGAAACTCAATATTTTAATAAAAGACTTAAGCCTCTCTAAAGATTCACGTGACTCACATAGAATTTTTATAAAATGAAATAAAACATTTTATTTTTATCTCTTTGGTCTCAACCATGTGGTGGACTCTACTCATCTTTATTAGCTTCCACGTGGTGGCTTCCACTAGTCCCTTAAGCTGCTTTCTCTTTGCATTCTCTTTGAACACGTGGTGACCTCTGATGCTTGCCTTTGCTTTTATTTTCTTAGGTTACTTTCAATGATGACACATGCCATTACTAATAACTTGAACATTTAAAATGAAAACTGTCTTCTTTATGAATATCGCTAAGCATTGAATTTATGAAATGGTGTAAAAAAATTGTCACCAGTTCTTGGTGACTGGATGGGAAAATAGGCATGTCTATTTGAATCTTAGAATATTTGGTTTTACAGATTAGTACCTTATTTATTGGGCAATAGAGTCAAATGTCTAAAACTGAAACATCCAACTGAAAATAGAGTGGCTCCCAGACTATGTGCCACCATAACTCATACACAACTGCCCAGAAACATCATTGAAGCTGAAACTGAAGCACTACTAAACAAATTGTCTCTCTGAACTAAAACCAATACTGATAACCACTGAAAATAACCATTAAATTTGAAACATGGCTGAACCATAGAAACTGACCATTAAATTTGAAACATGGCTAAACCATAAAAACTAACCATTATGAATGGTATCATAGGAGCTCTTTTGCAATAGAGACTTATTGAAAACAAAACAACTAAAATATCAAAACTAATACTACTGTTGTAGCTTATTTAGAAAACCAAAACTAAAATACTAGCAACTGAAACACACAGGGACATGCCCATTCACCGGAATGGAGAAATAACTACCCGATCTGATGATATCGCTCTAATGGCTCCACATTGCACTGAGAATTGTCCAAACAAAATGTATGAAAAAAAATAACCAAAATTTGTACCTTTTCACCTTCCTGCATTCTAGAGGTTCAACATTTACACGAAAATACCAGTCAGGCTAATATGTATGTTGTATTTTCTTGAACAGAGGGTAGGAAGGAAAAATTAAGTGATGAAGTT
The DNA here is from genome assembly GCA_027924645.1 of Cunninghamia lanceolata. NCBI lineage: Eukaryota > Viridiplantae > Streptophyta > Pinopsida > Cupressales > Cupressaceae > Cunninghamia > Cunninghamia lanceolata. The sequence goes on from BSBN01000221.1 coordinate 6,943,378, forward strand.
CACCTCTTTGCTTATGTGTGAAAGCATTTATGGTCTTGGGCTTCTTAATGACTTCTCCTGGTTGCACATCTATATGCTCATAATCCATATTAGCTGCAAACTCTAGCTAGAAGGTGACAGAGCTAGCAAGAACTGTCTTGAATCTAATTGGCGCTTCTTCTTGAATGAAGAATGGAGTATGATGAGACTCTATGTTCGAATCTTCACCACTTATGTCTCCTGATACATCATTATCATGGGGGCCACTTTTAGTTTCATCATGATTACCCAATTTTGAACATAAATCCTCTAGATCATCCCAAAAAGAATCATTCTCAGACTCATCTTCACCTTTTTGCACAAGCAAACCTACCTTTTGTTTTTCTACAAACTGAGGCAAAGAATTTATATCTTTTGATGAACAGTAGTTTTCAGCCTCTAGAATGAAGCCATTGTCATCTGTCTAATCTTCCTTTTCATGTGATAGTGCCCTTGAATCATCTCCTTTAAGATGTAAAAAATTTTGACATAAAGATTGCCCCTCATTTGTAGACTTGGCAGTAACTTCTTTTGCAACTTTTAACTCTATATGTGTGAACTATGGATCATGTCCTGCCCAATACTTTTTAGCTTCAAAGCACCTCTTGAAGTACTTTTCATTTTCCAGAAGTTGTAATTCATAAGCAATTTCTAGATTTCTTTCATCAATTAATTAAGTTTCTGAGTTACATGTTGACATAGGTGCATAATGTTGATAACTAGAAGGACATTCTAAATAGATAGGAGCCACCTTCTTGCTTGCATTTTGATCTTTTATAGTCAAATATTCTTTAATGTCAAAATGACAAAGAAGTTGACCTATGGCTATTATTGGTTGATTTGTAGCTTTAGAGGTTTGTACAATATAATTTTCAAAATGATTGTGTCTATGTTGAGCTTGAGGGATGATCTCTTCAATAAATTGGTTAGATTGATATTGCTATTCACATGAACTTTGAGGCATGAAATAGGGATCAACCTGATACAGGGCTTGACCTTTTAGCTCATTAAGCTCCTGGGAAAAAGATTTTAAGAGTTCTTTTACCTCCATCATCTCCTTATGATCTGATGAATTAGCAGGGAGGGTGGGTGGACTACAATTTATATGCACTTGGCTATAAGAAAGAGCCTAAGATAGGTAATTTGTATGTGGTATCAAAGGTGTTAAAGGCAAAAGAGGAAGTTTAGCAACTTCAATGAGATTATTTTCAGCTCTAATAGACAAATCGTATGATTCGGGAAGAGTATCACCTCCTAGGGCTTTTATCATGACAGATATTTCAGGGTCTAAAGCCTTTAAATAATAAAGAAATGCAAAGACTGGATGATGCCTCATGTCAATAGAAAATTTCTTCCATACCTTGTCAAATCTTGAATTGAAGTCATGTATGGGCTCCATAGGATGTCTCTTAATGGTGATGAGATTTTGAGTAAGAGTGCCAACATCTATCCTCTCTTTGATTTGATTGTAGATGAGTCTACCAAGTTGATCCCATCTAGTGATTGAACCAGGTGTCAAAGTTCTATACCATCCTTTTTCTTTGCCCATGAGAGAAGATGCAAGCAACAAGAGGGCATGATTCTTAGTTGTGACATTGTGAATGGAGCATAAACTGGCTACATCTTGAATATGATCTATAGGAGAAACTGAGCCATCTCTAAGAAAGTGAGGCAGTGCCTTCCATGCTATGTCAGGAACTTGACCCTGCTGCTGAAGAACAAGAGGACTTGAATCCCAAGTCACAAAGGGTAGATCCCTTTGAATATTCAAATGCACATAGATACCAGGCACTGTCATGGTCAGCATAAGCAAAGACATAAGAGAGAAGCCTCAGTAGACTCACCAGATGGATGATTCATGCTCCTATAAATAGTTACTTAGTGTTTAAACCTTAACAAATCTAAGTAGAACATTAAAGAGCAAAGATGTATGATTAAACCTAGTTTGTAAACAAATTAAACAAAAGAAAAATAAATAGAGATTGGAAACCAGAAATAGAGACACCCAGCTATACACAGAATGATATTTCTCATTATTTGAATAATAAAAAATTATAGAGGCTGAAATAGTACAAAATAAAATGTCACATCCTCCTAGATGAAAGAACTGCTAAGGCAAAAGAAAATATCTACTACTACTCTAAAACTCTCTGATCTAAAAATATGTGGAACTTTGTGTATCCCTCGAACGTTGTCTCAAATCTACATTTTATAAGCCTAGAAAATGAAAGAAAACATTGAAGATCTCCTTGACTGCTTAGAAAATCTCTATAACTACCCATAAAATCTAGCAATGATTCCAGCAAATGCAACTGAACTAGTTGTTCCATTTTCCTTCATGGCTAAACATAAATATCTTTGTTTTGTTATCTTTGGTCTGCGTGAGAAAATACCTTCCCTCGTTCTCCATTTTGCTACTGTGTAAGAAATAAAGTGGTTGTTGTTTGATTTTAGGGCCATGAATCATATGTTTCTTTACATAAAGCATAAGATAATCATTAAATATAATAGAGAATTTTCTTTGTCCTCTTGCGGTAGCTTTCTTTAAAAATGGGACCCACCTTTATTTATAGAAACTTATTTATCTTTACTCCCATGAGGCCAAATGAGAGTCCTTAATATTTGAAACACAATAAAGCATTTAGCTTTATGAAAGGAACCCACCGCAATTATAGAAACTTAATATTTTAATAAGAGACACAGGTTCTTTTAAAACTCCCGTGAAACACTTGCATTAATAAAATAAAATAAAACATTTAATCTTCCTCTTTTCAGGCTCAACCAAGTGGTATCCATGCTTTCCTTTGCCTCTCCTTGCAGCACTTGAGCCACTTGGCACCCTCCAGAGTCTCTTTAGAAACTTTTATTGTTGCTCCTCTTTTATTCACGGTGAGGAGTAAGAATCAAATTTTAATATAGCTTTCACTTTATCATTTGTTGCAACCCACATCACTAAAATGATACTTAATCATATTTAAATCTACCTTTATCTCCAGTACTACAAATGAGACCTTATGCATTTATTAAAATAAGGCATTTTAATTTTATAAAGAGAGGGCCCACCGCATCAAAAGAAACTCAATATTTTAATAAAAGACTTAGCCTCTCTAAAGAATTACATGACTCCCATAGAATCTTTATTTTTCCTCAACTCCCGCAACTTCCATGTGGTGGCTTCCGTTGGTCCCTTGAGATGCTCTCTCTTTGCATTCTCTTGGGACATGTGGTAACCTCTGATGCTTGCCTTTGCTTCATTTTATTAGGTTGTTTTTTATGATGGCCTATGCCTCTACTAATAACTTGAGCATTTAAAATGAAATATGTGTCTTCCTTATGAATATGGCTAAGCGTTGAATTTTTTAAATGGTGTAAAAAATTTGTCACCATGAACTAAACTAAAAATGAACTAGAAAATGAAAGAAAACCAAAGAAATGCAAATATTTTTGGTTGATGCAAGATTGCTTTACAACCTAGGATGCTCCTACATCAAGACCCTTGGAAGAAAAATATTATATGTTCTATTTTGTTCTTTTATATTGACCAGAATTCAATAAAAATCAATGTTATGCAAGAAATATAACAGGGGTACAAGATTAGGGCATGTAATTAGAAAAATCTTCATTACAATTAAATTATGTTTTAGAATAATACTTAATCAATATAAAAATAGAATCACAAAAACTAATACACTCTTAATTGATGGGAATATCACATCTATCCTTAATTTTGATTCACATTCTCTGCATAGCATAATCTACGTTGGTTTGATTCAATTTACTTTGATCATGAAGAGTTGTTCCATTAGAAAATAGATAGGGTTAGAGTTAGAATTAGGGTTACTGAATTAGGGTAAGCATTAGACTTACAATTAGGGTTAGGGTTAGAATTCCACTTTGACTAGGGATAAAATCACAATTAAAATTACAATTAAGGTAGGGGTTAGAATTAGGATTATAGTTAGGTTAGACTCAGAATTATAAATAGAATTAAGGTTAGAGTTAGGGCTAGGGTTAGTATTAGGGTTCCTATTAGAATTAGGGTTAGAATTAAAGTGGGTTACTATTAAAATTAGGGTTCAAATTAGAGTTAGGTTTAGAGTTCAATTAGGGTTAAGGTTTGTCTAAAGGTTACAGTTAGTGTTTGAATTATAGTCAGGCTTAGAATTAGTGTTTGGGTTTGGGTTAGGGTTAAAATTAGAGCTATGTTTAGGGTTAGAATAAGGGTTAGGGTTAGGCTTAGGCTTCAAATTAGGATTAAGGTTATGGTTAGAATTATAATTAGGATTGGGGTTAGGGTTATAATTAAGGTTATGACTATAAATAAGATTAATGTTAGAACTAAAGTTAGGATTAGGGTTACAATTAGGGTTAAGTTTAGTATAAAGGTTACAGTCGAGGTTTCAATTAGGATTAAGCTAAGTGTTAAGACTAGAACTATGTTTAGGATTAGAACAAGGGTAAGGGTTAAAGTTTGGGTTAGGGGTTAGAAATATAGTTATGGTTAGGATTAGTATTAGGGTTATGGCTATTGTTAGAATTGGGGTTAGGGTTCAACATTGAGATTAAAATATTCCTTTAAAATAGGTACCCTTATTCTAAATCTAACCCTAACCCTAATTCTAACCTAAACACTAACCCTAATCCTAATTTTAACCCCTAACTCTAATACTAAATATAATTATATTTATAATTATTATATAATTCTAATTATTATATATTTAATTATAATTATTATATATATTATGTAATATTATATTATATATGATTATTCTATAAAATATTATCATAATATATCTAACCTATATTATAATTACACTAGGAGGCATAACCTATAGTGACAACAAGGGGTAGAAAGAGGTAGAATGAGATGCGTGTAAATAAAAAAAAGTTAACTTTTTCACTTAAATGGCAGACAAATAAAACGATAAATAAGGATTAATTAAAAAAGTGCCAACAAAAGTGAATTATTATTTTATTTATTGAAGAAGGGCAAAAGTGAATTGAAAGGTAAGTACATTATATTTGATAGATTTATATTTTACTGCACAATCATTAATTTTGTTATATTTACTGTATAGTTTTTTTAAAATTTTATGAATCATTCCAATCCATAAATTGATGGTTCAATACATATATTTTTGAAAAAACACTATATTTTATTTACTAGATATCTCTCTGCATCTTTTACATAGATTTTTCTAAAGATAGGTATACTAGTATTATATTATATAATTACAATAATTTTTAAGATATATAATATAGTTAGAATTAGGCTTGATACTCCTCCTTCTCATGGGTCTATTTTTTAATCACTCATTCAAACATGTGTAATCTTAAATATATATTTTTAAATATATGTATGCTAGTACTACCTTATCCCTAGCATGTCTAATCTTACATCACATAAAACTCAATACTTTTGTACTTATCATAAAATATATGGATATTCTATAAATAAATGTCTTATATATAAGCATAATATCAAGACATCATAGATAAAAGTTGGGATGAACATGAAGATTACACATTGAAACAAGAGAAATAAAATAATTACCTAATGTGACACAAATTAATTATCTGCAAGAGACATGATATAAAACAAGAAGAAAACCATACCATTTTAAAATATATTAAACTTGGCAAATAACTATATAATGGTGGTTTTAAATATGGAAAGTACATATTTTTAAAATTTGAATATGAAGTAATAGATTTACAAAATTTATTATAGTTTTGAATCTGGAGACAACTTTTTAAAAGCACAAAATTTTAATTCTATTAATAAATAGATTTACAATATTTTGTTTATTTTTTAAGTATTTAAAAATATATCTTTTATTTTTAATTCAATAAAAATCTTTATTTATAATTTTAAAATTGAGAGTAATAAATATGTGATTTGAAATCTATTAACATATTAAAATGTATAAATAATTTTTCATATATGCTAAGAATTAACAATTAACAATAAATGTTAATTACTAAAAAATCATAATTTATTTAAAGTATTTTAAAAATAATAGGAATCTAAAATTTTAAAAAAATTCTTCATAATTATCAAATTTCATCAATTACATAACAAAAAATTATAAAAGATCAATATAACTAGCATACCTATATTTTAAAAACACATCTAAATTACTTTAGATAATTTTTTTAAATATAGGTATGCTAGAAGCATCCCAACACCAAGCCTAATTATAAGTATATAAAATATTTATATAATATAATATTATAATGTAGATTAAATATATTATAATAATATATTATAATAATATAATATATAATAATATTATTATATAATATGTTATTATAATTATAATATAATGATTAAAAATATATACTATATTATATTAGGGTTAGGGTTAGTGTTGAAGTTAGAATTAGGAATAGAGTTAGGGCCAATTAGGGTTATAACTACTATTAGTTTAGAGTTAGGATTTCAATGAAGGTAAGGTTTAGAATAACGGTTTTATCTAGAGTTAGATATTGTGTTAGTCTTATAAAACAATGGTAAGTGAGATCTTACTACTATGGTTAGATATGTGGTTATATTTATAAATAGGGTTTTTGTTAAGCTAAGAACCAAGGTTAGATTAGAATTAGGGTTAGATTGAGGGTTATGATTGAAACTTTGATTTACATCATAATTACTGCATGCTTAAATTAGGGTTAGAATTAGGGGTTATTATTACAATTAGGGTTTTTATCATGATTATAATTGGGGTTAGAGTTAGACTTAGGGTTATTGTTAAAATCAAGGTTAGAATAAAGTTTTAATTTAGTTAGGGTTATAGTTGTGTTTATAAATCTAGTTATATTTAATGTTTTGTTTATGCACCAAATAATGGTTAAGGTTAGTCTTAGGTTTAGAGTTATGATTTGAATTAAGGTAAGGCTTAAAATTAGGATTTTGTTTAGGTATTGAGTTAGGGTTGGGCTTATAAATAATGATAGATTTAACATTAGTTGTACATCTATCATTTTTATTGCAGCTGCATGATTCACCAGGAAGATGGTATGCATGTAGGTGCTAAGAGGAAGGAAAATGAGATATTTAGCAAGAATATAGGTATGCTAGTAGCATCCCAATAGCAAGCCTAATTATAAGTACATAAAAAAATTATATAATATAATATTATAATATAGATTAAATATATTAGAATAATATTATTATATAATATATTCTTATAATTCTCAATAATGATTAAAAATATATAATATATTATATTATATTAGGGTTAGGGTTAGTTTTCAAGTTAGAATGATTAGTATTAGAGTTAGGGCAATAATTAGGGTTATAATTATGATTAGTTTAGAGCTAGGATTTGAATGAAGGTAAGGTTTAGAATTAGGGTTTTATCTAGGGTTAGATATTGTGTTAGTCTTATAACACAATGGTAAGTGTAATCTTACAGTTAGAAATATGGTTAGATTTACAAATAGGGTTTTGGTTAAGCTTATAACAAAGGTTAGATTGAAATTAGGTTTAGATTGAGGGTTTTGATTGAAACTTTGATTTAGGTCATAATTACTACCATGCTTAAAATTAGTGTTAGAATTAAGGGTTATTATTACAATTAGGGTTAGAGTTAGACTTAGGGTTATTCTAAAAATTAAGGTTAGAATAAAGTTTTAATCTAATTAGGGTTATAGTTGTGTTTATAAATCTAGTTACATTTAATTTTTTGTTCATGTACCAAAAAATGGTTAAGGTTAGTGTAAGGTTTAGAATTAGGATTTGAATGAAGGTAAGGTTTAGAATTAGGGTTTTGTTTAGGTATTGAGTTAGGGTTGGGCTTATAAATAGGGATAGATATAGCATTACTTATAAATATGTCATCTTTATTGTAGCTACAGGATTCACCGGGAAGATGGTATGGATGTAGGTGCTAAGAGGAAAGAAAATGAGATATTTAGTAAGAATATAGGTATGCTAGTAGCATCCCAACGGCAAGCCTAATTATAATTATATAAAATAATTATATGCTATAATATTATAATATAGATTAAATATATTATAATAATATAATATATAATAATATTATTATAATTCTAATATAATAATTAAAAATATATAACATATTATATTATATTAGGGTAGGGTTAGTGTTCATGTTAGAATTACAGTTAGGATTAGTATTAGAGTTAGGGCCATAATTAGGGTTATAATTATGATTAGTTTAGAGTTAGGATTTGAATGAAGATAAGGTTTAGAATTAGGGTTTTATCTAGGGTTAGATATTGTATTAGTCTTATAAAAGAATGGTAAGTGTGATCTTACAGCTATGGTTAGAAATATGGTAAGATTTAGAAATGCAACTTTGGGTAAGCTAAGAACCAAGGTTAAATTTTGTGTGAGTGGAAGTCCAAGATCATGGAAGTAGAAATCAAACATGAATGTAATGTATTGAAAATGAATAGAATTGATTTACAACTGAAACAGTATAAATAGCTGAAGTTTGAGTCTCCATGAGAGTAGGAAAGGTGGCAAAAATGGAACCAAGAGAATAGCTCAAGGTTCAACCACCCTCAAATGTAGCAGTGATGTGTAGAATAGAGGTGACACATCTACTAACGACTCATAGAGTGGAATTAGTCTTTCCACATGTGAGGAAAACTATGGTTATGTTAGGAATAACTCATGTGAGTTATACACCAATAGATTTGAATTAGGGTTAGATTGAGGGTTACGATTGAAACTTTGATTTAGGTCATAGTTACTGTCATGCTTAAAATTAGGGTTAGAATTAGGGGTTATTATTATAATTAAGATTTTTATTATAATTATAATTGGGGTTAGAGTTAGACTTAGGGTTATGCTTAAAATGAAGGTTAGAATAAAATTTTAATCTAATTAGGGTTATAGTTGTGTTTATAAATCTAGTTACATTTATTGTTTTGTTCATGTACCAAATAATGGTTAAGGTTATGTAAGGTTTAACTAGAGTTTAATTTTGTTTACATGAAATTTGTGGTCTATCATCTCTCTGCATAATTAATAATGTATTTGTGAGCTATATTTTTTTAATGTTATGATTATTTATTAGGTCCTAAAGTAGGTAGGTTACTATTGCATCTTTTTGGATTTAGTTTTCTAATTACTTCAACCAATCATCACAAAGAATTAAAATTTTTACACAAAAGTTCTATAGTTTAATAATTAATTTTTTTATTTAAAATTTGTTATGTCTTAAATTTACATCTTAAATTTACAACATCCCTGATTCAGTGATTCATTTAAGTTTCTTAAATTTACATCTGTACAAACCTATTGTCAAATCAAAATTAATTCTTCAGTTACTTCAAATTTAATATGTACCGAGTGGTAGCCTTTAATAGAGGTGGTACTTGGGAAGCTAAAAAACACAGCAACTGCCATGTTTAGAAAAGCAAAAGCCACAACAGGACTGTGAAGGAAAAAATGGCCATGGCAATGGCTGCTGCTGCTTCTTCATTTTTCACTGGCACTTCACTTTCAATGAAAATCATTGTCAGCTTCTCTCCCCATCTCTTTCTTTCCCAATCTTCCCTTCGGTTCAACCAAAATCAAACAAGTAAGTTAACAAGAAATTAGATTGACTTCTTATCATCAGTGCATCTTTGTATCTCTGTTCTTGTTTTATCTCATTCAGTATTGCTGACATTTCTTTTCGGTGTGTATCCTATGGTTGTATTCTAGGGTTTGTTACTAGTTCTTAGTTGTCTTCTCCAGGTCCCTAATAACCTCAAGGGTAAGCGTATGATGGTTTCTTTTCATTTCACTTAATTTGACTATTTTGAAAATTTCTCTATAGCTTTTAGAATTATGCATCATCTACTTGGCTTTGTTTTTTCAGGAAGTTGCAAAGAAAATAGGTGAAACAATTGCCAAAGCTTGTCTTGATAAAGGAATTACTAAGGTAGTGTTTGATCGAGGAGGTTTCGTCTATCATGGACGCATTAAGGCCCTATGTTATAGATCTAGCAACAGTATCTCCTTGAAATCTGAAAGATGTCCGCATTTTACAGATTTCTATCTCATCGAGGGAAAATTTTAGGTAACTATTTTATCTTTGAGATTGGTTTGCATAGCATCTAGTCAGGATTAATTGGATTTTGTGGCTTATTGTAACTGAGCGTTGGATGCTTTATCCAGTGCTCTTAAATGCTTGATGTTACTTATGTCTGTAGAAAAATTTAATGCAACTCATGTGTTAGTAGCAATACTCCTGTGCAATAATTGTTAAATACAGTATTTATTTTATCTGCAAAAGAGAAATCAGAAAATTTGAGTGTCTGAAAACAAAAAAAGAGAAGAAAAGTATATCTTGATTTCCCTCTACTTGTATTCATGATGCATGAAAACTAAATCAGAGAGTGGTTGTTGAAACAAAGAATTTAGTTTGCATTATTTTCCAGCATTAGGGCATCATATAGTAAATAAGAGAGTGGTTAACATCAAGAAAATATATAATTTTGTCTGGTTTATTTGATAGTCATAAAATAAGAGTAGGAAGTTAGAAAATTGTTGTCTAAACAGGAAATATTTAAACTATGTTTTTCCTTTGAGGAAATGTTTCTATTCTGTTTCCTTCACCAAAAAAAAAAAAGAATGAAAAAAAAATTGATTTGTTGGAATTGTGTATTGAACACCTAGTTAATATCAAATCCTTGAGGCAGCCTTTTGGATGGTACTGCATTTTGCAATTATACTACCTGATGAACTTTATATCACTTCCTCCCTAAAAATGTTAATAAAAAAAAAAAAGCAGTGAGATGGCTCAAGCATTTTCTTTCACAAAATAGTAGTCTCACAACATTACCTCGTTCTCTTTTAACAAAATTTGCCTAGGAATGCTTGCTAGACCACCCTCGTGTGGAAATGGGTTCGGTCTGGCCATGCAAGGCCGTCACTCATTACTCAAAATTGAATACTTGGGGATTGGCCCCATTCCATTTCCATGCAAATGTAAATCATGTGTAGAAGAGGATGTGTCCCTGCTAGTGAGGCAGCGGCCCTCCCCTGTTCGTGAAGAGCCTCTTGGAGACTCTATACACTTGTAGAAAACACATCTGAAGCAAGGAGAGCTTTAGGAAAAAATAAAAGGAAGAAAACGCCATAATATAAGTCGAAACAAACAAAACATGTATTACTCCAAACTAGAGCAATGCCTGTAGCTGGAGGTGCGGTTCAGCCAGGAACGATACTCCGAAGAAATTCTCTTTTAGCCTGCTTAAGAAGGTGAATCATTGTCAGTGCTTGCTTTTGTCTGTTGATCATGATTAGATGACAGTAATTGTATAAAAGAAGATTAAGTAATGAAGAGAACAGACCTCAAGAAGTAGATGCATGTTTCAAAAAGTAAGAACTGTGTAAGAGACCTTCTCCTTGGATCGTTGTTGGCTTAGACGCCACTTTTTAACCACCAAAAATCAATAAAACAAAACCAGAAGAATAATAGATATTTCAAAAGGAAAGAGAGACTTAGTTTGTTTAGGGTATGTAGAAGAGGCGCGGCTCTACAACAGCGGTCATGGCCTCTGTGACCCTAAGGGGCATGCCTCTGTGGAATAACTCAACTCTGGAACCTCGTCTGGGAAAATGGACTGAGAAGCGAAACAGAAACATCCCTCAAAAAAAAAGAAAAAAAAAAGAAAGAGGAGAGTAATATTTATGGGCAAGTTAGTTTTTCCTCAATACTTATCTACTATGTCTATTGAAGGTCTGAGCCAGAACTTGTATTAAATGCAATCTTTCTTTCTAATATTTTAACCTTGGAAGCAACTCTTGTGTTACCTTTATATACTTTTCACTGTTTTCAGTATTTACTGAAGGTCTTTTCCTGCAATTTTGTTTTTGTATTCTTTCAGATCGATTCTGTCATAATTTTTCTCTGGCTTCAAATCTCAATCTTGAAACATGAGATTTCTAATATGACATCTTAAATGGCGGCAACTATTGCAACTTCTTCATTACTGCTTGCATCCTGTAAACTCCCTTATGGAAGGGACTGTAACATCACTCCCACCTACTATATCTACTTGGCACAAGCACTTTAAGAATTTTTTTGCAAAAATTTTAGGTACTAAGTATGGAAAGCATACAGTTAAGTATAGAAAACACGACTCCCACCTACTATATCTACTTGGCACAATCCCACCACTGCCAGTTTTGTAGAAAATAGCATACAGTTCTTAAGTGTTCCAAAATCATTGAAGGAAACTGGTTAATATGAAGTTCATCTTATGAAATTAAAATAGCATCTGTTATGTGTAGCATCTGTTATGTGTTGGAAAAAATGTTTAGATAGTTAAGATAGATAATTCACATGAATGAGGCAGAGGTTAAACAAATGATTTATAAAATTTATCTCAATTTTTTCAATAAGAGGAAACAAGTCACATAGTTCTGTATATAATTAAGGGTGAGTGGTTAACTACTCACCAAATACTCCTCTTCCCCCTTCTCCCACGCTTTGACAACCTATATAGTTGTTTTTAATACAGACTCTTCAAACTAAAACCCTAGCACTTAAATTTTTCTATATCATTAAACTTAACTCTAGCTACTTTAGCTTATCATAAATTTGGGTGGTTTAAAGCAAACTCTTACTTCCTTGGCAACATGCACTTTGCCCGTTGAGCAAAGCAACTTCATCCTTAGGGATCCAAACCTGTCTTCTCTTCTTGTCTGCAAGAGCTTCTTTTCCTCATGAACAACCTTCTCCGTGTGTTGTTCTTTAGGGTGCTTCATTGGAATTTAGGGTTTTTAACTATGAAAATCTTAAACTTTAATAAAACACGCGCGAGAACAGCAAGGAAAAACAAAATTACAGGCAGATAGAGAAGATCTGACAAACAATGGACGATGTGGAGATTTTTTCTCATTCCTGTTTCTTAATTCTGAAGATTGTTCCCTGCAGGTGGAAGAATGTGCCATAGTCATGGTCACTATCCAAGAAAAGAACAAAAAACCTGCATAATGTTTAACATAATCTGTATGCTATGAGAATTGAGATTTACATATGGTGAATGAGATTTTTAAAGGACTAGGGTTATTTATTTCAGACGAAACTAGGGTTTTCGCCGAGTTTTAGATGCAGACATATATACACAGCTGTCTGCTGTACCTACAAAAAAGAAAATCCTTCACCCCCATCCAACACGTATGTTGTGCATTTAATGCGTGGGGCTGTTAGAATCCTGGGAAAAGCAGCTTCTCACTACAGGAATTATTTGACAATTCTTCGCACGCCACCGCCCTTCCAAGAAATCTATGCAAATTAAACTTTGACCCTCTGGCAGACAAACACCTAACTCTATCATGATATTATCACTGTTATGATTACTAGCATACCTATATTTTAAAAATATATCTAAAGTACACCGCAAGATATCCTTCTCGAGGTGCCTATTTCCACCTATGTGTGGTACATTGATTAAAAAAAGGGCGCCTCAAGAAAGATATCTCTTGGCATACTTTAGATATATTTTTTAAATATAAGTATGCTAGTAGCATCCTAGCGGCAAGCCTATTTCTAACTATATTATATAATTATAAGAATTATTATAATTAATTATAATATAGATTAGATATATTATTATAATATATTATATTATAATTATATATAATATTTATAAAATTTATTATTATAATATGTTAATAATTAAAATTTTATATTATATTATATATTATATTTAAGATTAGAGTTAGAGTGATAATTAGGGTTAGAATTATGATTAGAAATAGGGTTAGGGTTAAGGTTAGTGTTCATATTAGAATTACGACCAAAATTATGGTTAGAATTATGTTAAATAGGGATAGATTTATAAATACAGTTAGATTGAGGGTTTTGAGGCTTATAAAATAATGTCGAGTGTAATCTTATAGTTATGGTAAGAATTAGGGTTAGATTAATAATTATAATAATAAACCTAACCCTATTATAATCGTAACATGAATCTCGACCCTAATTCTAACCCTAATCATAATCCTATATTCAACCCTAGTTCTAACTCTATCTATAATTCTAAGCATAACTATATCGCTAATTCTAAACCTATACCTAAGTCTATCACTAACTTGAATTCTATCCCTAACCTTAATTGTAAGTCTAATTCTTACCCTAATTCTAATAGTAACCTTAATTCTAACTCTAACCCTAACCCTAACATTAATTCTAATTCTAACCCTTATTATAACCCTAACCCTAATTCTAACTCTAGCTCTAACCCTAACACTAATCCAAATTGTAACCCTCACCATAAACTTGATTCTAACCATAAACTTAATTATAACATTGATTTGAACCCTAACTCTAATTCTCACCCTGACTCTAACCCTTATTATAATAATAACCCTAACCCTAACCCTTATTGTAATAATAATCCTAACCCTATTAGTAACCTTGATTTTAATTCTTACTCTAATTATAATTATAATCCCAACATGAATCTTGACCCTAATTCTAACCCTTATCATAAGCCTATATGCAACCCTAGTTCTAACCCTATCTATAATTCTAACCATGACTGTATCCCTAATTCTAAACCTAAACCTAAACCTAAACCAAAACCTAATGCTCATCCTAATTCTAAGCCCAACCATGAAATTGATTCTAAACATAATTTTAATTCTAACACTAATTTGAACCCTAACACTTACCCAAACCTTAGTTCTAACCCTAACACTGATTATCACCCTAACCCTACTTTTGATCCTAATTCTTATTCTAATTCTCACGCTATTTTTAATTGTAACCCTAAAAATAGCTCTGATTTTAACCGTAACCCTAACTCTAACCCTAATCCTGATTGTAACTGAAACCCAAACCCTAACCCTAACCCTAACCCTAACCTTATTTCTAACCCTAACCCTAATTCTCACCCTAACCCTAATCCTTATTATAATCCTAACTCTACTTTTGACCCTAATTCTCATTGTAATTGTCACCCTAATTTTAACTGTAACCCTAAACATAGGTCTAATTTTAACCCTAACCCTAACCCTAACTCTAAGCCTAACAGTGACCATAATTCAAACCCTAAACCTAACATTAGTACTAACCTTAACCCTAATTGTAACATTAACCTTAACTCTAATTCTAAAAATAACCCTAATTATAGTCCTAACCCTAACCCTAATTCTAACCTTTACCCTAATTCTAATTTAAACCCTAACCCTAACCTTGATTCTCACCCTAACCCTAACCCTTATTATAACCCTAACCATACATTTGACCCTAATTCTCATTTTAATTTTCTCCCTATTTTGACTATAACCCTAATTGTAATTATAATTCTAACCCCTATCCTAACCCTAATTATAACTACAATTCCAACCCTAACTCTAATTTTGATTGTAACCCTAACCCTAATTCTAACATTAACCCTAATTTAACCCTAACCATGACCATAATTCTAACCCTAACCTTAATTCTAACTCCAACCCTAACCCTAACCCTAATTCTAACCCTAACCCTAAAGTTTATTCTAACCCTAAACATAGCTCTAATTTTAACCCTAACCCTAACCCTATCTCTAATCCTACCCTTGACCATAATTCAACCCATAACCCTAACCTTAATACTAACCTTAACCCTAATTGTAACCTAACCCTAACTCTAATTCTAACATTAACCCTAACCAT
The DNA here is from genome assembly GCA_027924645.1 of Cunninghamia lanceolata. Classification (NCBI taxonomy): domain Eukaryota; kingdom Viridiplantae; phylum Streptophyta; class Pinopsida; order Cupressales; family Cupressaceae; genus Cunninghamia; species Cunninghamia lanceolata. The sequence continues at coordinate 6,959,027 of BSBN01000221.1, forward strand.
AACCATAATTCTAACCCTAACCCTAATTCTAACTCTAACCCTAACCCTAATTCTAACACTAACCCTAACCCTATTTCTAACTCTAATTTTAGCCTTAACCCTAATTTTTAGGCTAACCCTAACCTTAATTAAAATAGTGCATTCTATACTCTACTTTGCTCTATTTTAATAAAAAGGAAATACCAATTAATGTATTATATCAACCCAAAATGAATTTAGATACTTCCCCCTAATATTGTTTGCATTAAATAAAATAATAATTACCTTTTTAAAATTATTTGCATACATTAATTTAAAAATAATACACTCTAAATTAATTTAAATAAACCAATAATCTCATTTGATTTCACTTATATTTATTCTACAACTAAATTAATTACTTAATTTAATTTTAATTTAAATAATTTAATTACAATTAATTTTATTTAATTTTAAAAGCAAATGGCTTACTACAGATTTGATTTGATTTGATTCCAATATCTTAAATACAATTAATATTTTATATAAAATTAAACAACAAATACGAAAATAATTTTTTTTCTTAAATTTAAAATAAAATTTTAAAATAAAAAGTTAAATAAGTTAACATCAAATTTAAGTCTTGGTAATTTCAAATCCTAATCCTAATTTTCATTTAGCACACAATATGATTACATTCCTTTAAAAAAAATCAATTTTAAACAATATTTACTATAATTAGGTCAAGTTGGCTACATTATAGGAATCCATATTGATTTTCCCTTTTTATTTTTATATGCTTTCTTTTATTTTTAACCACTATTGTTTCCCTTTTTATTTTAAAGTTTTTCTTGATATATATATATATATATATATATATATATATATATATATATATATATATATATATATATATATATATATATATAAAATTATTTTTGTTTTTATTTTTTATTTTTAAATTATGAATTTTTATTTGTTGTTTTTTATATTTAATAATTTTTTATTTCCTAGGATTATGATGTGGTTTTGGCAAGCTTTCTTTTATTTTTACCCATTGTTTTTATCTTTAACTTCTCTTTAATATTGTATAACTTAGTATAACTTAATAACTTTATTAAAAATTAAATCTTTAACTTATTGTAGTTTTTATTAAGTTAAATTCAAATTAAAACAACTACTATTTTTTAAATAAAATGAAAGTTTTTAATAACGTGGCCAGATTGCTATTTTTTAATTTCTTTTTTAATTTGTTATCATTCTTGTGTTTACTACCATACCTTACCATGTGCCATTGCAGTTGTTATGCATAGAGGCATTACTGCCACATTTATTATTATTACGTATAGAATCTTATATTTTTTTTTTAAAATAGAATCTTATAAAATTACACGGAAACTTAGAATCTTTGCGGATTAGACAAGCGATATTTTAATACAAGCACCAAATTTACAATAAGGCCCATTACATAACCTATTGTTTATGATATTTTATATCTAAAAACGAATAAATCCGTAGATTTTGGCTTGAATTTTACCCCATAAAATAGGAGCTTAAAAATGGTAAGTATATCTCTCCAATTTTACCCCATAAAATAGGATATTAAAGATGGCAAGTATAACTTCCACTTAAGTAACCAAAGCAGTGCTAAAGTGACTTAACTATAAATATCTTTCCATATTTTTCATCTTAGTTTTATTTTATTCCTATAATTGTTTTCATATATTGACTTTATTTTCTTTTATTCATATAATCTATAAGGTTTCATATAGATACATTCCTTTATATTTATGCATGTATTTTTTTCTCACACACATACATATATATATACATACATGTTCTTAATTTGTAAGGCTACATTCCTTTATATTTATGTATTTTTTTCTATCACACACACACATATACATACATGTTACTTTTTTTAAAATACTTTTTCTCTCATCAATAAATTGATATTCATTCATTCATACATTTATTTTTATTTATATAATTATATATTTTCAATTATTCACATATTTACATTTTTATTTCTTGTATTATTCATATATTGGTATTGTCTCTTTATTTGGTTTTAATTTTTATCATAATTTTTTTTATTTAATTGTCTCTTCTCTACTAAGTCTTGACATAGTTGGCATATGTGGGTTTCAATGTTTTAATTAATTCACTTTGGTTGTTGATTTTTGTGTTCTTATTTGTTCTTTAGTTAGTTTTAGGTTACAATTTATTTATTTTTGCTGGCTCAATATTTATGATAGATGAGGAGTGTGATCTGAAATGTTAATGATAAAAAATATTTCTCTTGATTTTCATTTTTTTTTACAAAAAGATTGTAGTACACGTATAATCACACTGCATCTACTCTTCCGTTCCTATTTCTAACAACTTCTGATTGGTAGGACCCTGAGGCAATGCGTCTCTTGTTTAACATGTCTAACTATTTAATTATTTTTAAAAATTTGTTATTCTTAACATGGTCATAAAATTTCACCCCTAAACATAATTAAAATGTATAAAAAAAAATTCATACATATTAAAAATTAACAATTAACAATAAATATTAATTGCTAAAAATTCATAATTTATTTAAAATATTTTTAAAATAATAAGAATCTAACATTTAAAAAAAATCTTTATAATTATCAAATTTCATCAATTACATAACAAAAAGTTTATTAAAAATCAATATAATTATCTAATTTATAAATTATATAATTAAAAATCTATAAGTAATAACCATTACATAACATCTATCACCATAATCTTGCTCCCAGTTTTCTTATTAACTGACCAGGAATGAGGCTGGGTTCAAATGACACCATCCTCTGGTTAACCCTCTGTTTAATGTTTTTAATTGGAGGAAGGCGTTGCCAAAACCCTTCCCTTAAATTGTATGTAAACACCTTTAGACGACGTTCACTACCATACAGACTGCTAAAGCACAGGTAATCTCCCACACAAACACACTGCCGATGCCACCATTCTGCATCAAGATATTGAGGGAGACTGTTTGAAGGCATTCTTGCAAACTCTTTCCACTTCCAAACCAACTTATCTTGGTCGTCCTGAAACAACTCCCAGATAACAATACCCACAGCGTTTCGTAAAGTATGTGGGTCAATACCCTTCTCGAGATCACTTCGGCGTACAGGCACGCTGACTACATAGAATTCGTTAACACTGTGTTTGTACGGAATCCTTACTAGCACATTGTCTGACGGATCCTTAAATGTCACTACCACAAGAACGGACGACCCATATGCAACTGTAGATATAACATTCACATTCTCATCTACAATCAGTTCGCGGGGTAATGGAGCTATTCTAACAGGCTTAATAAAATCATCTTCGATATTATAACCAGCAATAGAAATAGGCGAATAAGCCGTCCAGAAAATAACGCCATTGCACTCAACTATTTCCTTACCTAATTCCTCCCTTTCTCCCGCAATCTGAAATTTAATCCTCCACGAATTTTGAAAATAATGGTAGATCTGGAAGGAGGAAGCTTTATAGATCGAGCGCACTACCAAATAGGGCTCTCCATTTCCTCCTTGTACGATATGGCCATACTTGTCACACACATCGATTCTTATATCTGCATAAATTCTCATAAGCGGGTTGCAAGCACAGAATGAGTAACCCCTTCGAATAAGCAGTAACCCCTGCGCTGCACTTGATAAGTCGTGATAGTTCTCGTGACTTCTGACAGAATTTGGTAGAAGAGAGAGAGAGAGTCCTCCATATTTGTGTGGAAAAGCAGTAAGCCATACAATGCCATTTTCCATAATACTTTTCTTGACCGCAGATAAGAAGCCATGGACTTTTGGTGGGCAATGAAGACAGAAAACTGCGCGAGGACAAAATAGAATTCCATTCCTTGCAAACCATGCGAGAGCTGGAGATTGATTGTAGTGAAAGCTTTTCAAATATCAATTCCTGCATAGCTTGAGGCAGCCGAGATATACCATGCTGCTCTCCATCTCCTTCAACTGCTGCAATAAATTCTCGCTCTATTCCTTTCAGATGTAATGGCTTGTATTCTTACAACCCTGGATTAAGTATGCTTTTTTATTTTCTCACGCTCTTCCGTTCACTCCCTTTTATAGGTGTTTGACATGGAGTACTTTGCTTAATCAACGCGTAGTTATGATGCCGACCATTGGGTTAAGAACAGCCAATTGGAGAAAATATAAATTAATATAAGTAAGATAAAAATAATTAAATTGATGACTGTATAGTAAAATCTATAAAATATAATGCACTTACCATTGAAATAAGATTGTTGAATATATTTTGCTCCTTTTTATTTCATGTGATAAAAACATAATAAAATATAGTTTAATAAAATTTAATTTAAATTTATTTTATTTATAAAAATAAAGTGCCACTATATTTTATTAGGGTTTTGTTTTGTTTTCTGCACAATCAATTAAAACCCTAACTAAATACAAAAAATTACAAATGCACAAATTTATTTTTTATGCATAGAGGATTGACTGTATAGTAAAATCCATAAAATATAATGCACTTACCATTAAAATAACATTGTTGAATATACTTTGCTGTGATAAAACCCTAATAAAATATAGTTTAATAAAATTTAATTTAAATTTAATTTATTTATAAAAATAAAATGTCACTATATTTTATTAAGGTTTCGTTTTGTTTTTTGCACAATCAATTAAAACCCTAGCAAAAAAAATTAAACTCTAGCTAAATTAAAGTACATATTTTACAACACAAAATTTTAATAAATAATTCTTTTAATGGTAACTAAATTTACAAATACATAGATTTATTTTTTTATGCATACAGAACTAACTATATAGAAAAATCTATAAAATATATTGCACTTACCATTGAAATAAAATTGTTGAATATACTTTGCTCTTTTTTATTTCATGTGATAAAACCCTAATAAAATATAGTTTAATAAAATTTAATTTATTTATAAAAATAAAGTGTCACTAATTTTATTTTGTTTTTTGCACAATCAATTCAAACCCTAGCTAAATAAAAAAAATTAAACCCTAGATAAATTAAATTACATATTTTATAACACAAAATTTTGATAAATAATTCTTTTAATGGTAACTAAATTTAGAAATGCACAGATTTATTTTTTATACATACACGATTAACACCAGCAAATTCATACCTCTAATTTTTCGCTACTTCTTGTTTTTATTTTCTGATTCTCCTCAAGTGATTATATTTTTGGTTGTTTTTTTAGACATTCAAACATTTATGTTTTATATATGTTTTAATTATTAATGTTTTATTTGTCAGCTATTATTTTTTAAATATTTTTAAAGTTGTTTTTCTTAACACACTCACGACAATTCACCCCATACAATTTTTCATGGCAGATAGGCCAAATTTTGGTACTATATCCTTAGGAAGTTTACAGGCCTTGCATGGCCAATTTTATCTTAAGGACCCTACGAGGTCAAGAAGATAATAGTTTAGAAAATTAGAAAGAATAGGAGGTAATTGCAAGCAATATGCAGTCAGATATGTAATTTTCTCTTTTTCAAATCAATATAAACTATAATCTTATGAAGAAAAAAAAATCACAAATCACAAAGAAAATATACATGAAATAATACAAAATAAGGTATATCATTTTATAATATATTATGTTATATATTTTATATATAAACAATATATAATAAAACTATGTTTACTCTCATATTCTTCCTTTTTAATAATGTAAATTAGTATTTTTTTCAATATAATATTATAGGGTAAAGTTGTATAGTTTTTTATTATATAAATCTACAAAAACAAGGGGTTGAACCCTTACAACATCAAAACAAAAAGAGACAATAGAGGCTCAAGAACAAAATGAGCCACCCTACCAAACTATAGCATTAACAGCAAAAACAACCTATTAACAACAGATAATAAGTAGCAGTAAGCATAAATTAAAAAGAGAAACAAGACTAGGGAGATACATTCTCCCAGCCTTTAGCCAGAAATTCAACAATTTCATCAAGTTTTTAAATTTCTCCATCTCCTCATCATTAGCTCGAGTCCCGTGTTCCTGTAGCAGAGTCAGGTTGAGCGTCGCCATGCGACAAAGCATGCTACTGATGAAATCTCCCAAAGAAGCAACATTTTACTCCAGTTCTTCCACCTGACCCCTAAGGACAACAATATCATAGCTCTGATCATCTCCCTCCTCCTTAATCTCCTCTCCAACCTCCTCCACAATCATCCTCTCCCCTTCACCAACATTGTCCACAAGATCACCCTCATCACCTCCCAAGTCATCAGTCTGTTTCCCTTCACCCTCACTAGCAGCCTCATCAGAGATCTCTTGGACTTCAATGTCTTTGGAATTCAACTTATTATTTCCCTCAAAAAAAGCTTCAGAAGCACTTTCAGAGTAATCAATTAATTTAGCTTGCGGAGCAGGCTTACCTGTAATTCTTCCTGACCTTCTTACCCTAGAAGAGAAACCCCCATTCTTATCTTTAGTAGACAATTTGGTTTTATGTTTATTCACAGGTCCCACAAAGTCATTGCTTAGATTCTTATGGGTCCCAACAATGTCCTCCACAATTTCACCACTAGCATCCATCTCCCTGAGTTTCCTTTTCCTACTTTTCACACTCCCTTGAGAAGATGGAGTATGCATATCCTTCACCGTGGTCTCCTTAGTGGTCATAGAAAAATAAACCCCTTTCAATTTTTGGGAATCAGGGGTAGGGCAAGCTTCCTCAGAAACGGTTGCAGTACTGGGGTGGGATTTAGTAGGGGCCTCAATACTTGGAGACTGAATTGGCCTAGGAGGTTCCAAAGCAAGATGAAAATTATATAATCGAAGGATGAGACCTTGATGCAGAGGAATAGGGCATTTAGAGGGTTTCTTTTCAAACTTAGCTTTGGACCTAAAAATAGAGTGTTCTAGGGAAGACATCAAGGAAAAAGGAAAACAAATCAAAGCATTACACCTGAAATGGTTAAGCAGAGGGAGGTGATAATTATAAAACCTAGTAAAATGACCTTCTAGTGTGAAGTACTTCATTAGAAGAAAACACATCTCATCCCATGGCTCCAGTGACTTAACCCGCTCAAACCCTCCCTAGTAGGGAACTAATTCCTCTCCCTTCCCCAGAAAAAGCTTCTGGTTCAAATGGCCAGCTACCTTAGCCTTCCATTGCAACTTAGTACCCTTAGTGGAAAGGCTAGTCGCCATGGCTATGAGTTGTTCAAAGATTTCAAAAGTAATTATGCCCATAGTAACTGTGCAATTTTGCCACGAAAGGGCACAATGCACAAACAAGTTTTCATCAAAACCATTGAGGCATTCCAAAAAAGGACTGATGCCACCTTCTTTGCAATAATGCTAAACAACAACATTATCCTTAAATTCACAACAAGATATAGGCTCCATACAAATCCTGTCTTCCCCCATTATCTCCTTACCCTCAAAAACATAGAGAACACAGAGCCAAGAATGCCTTTCAACAAAGTGTTTTCACAAGATAATTCTAGATGCTTGGAAAACAATGATGGAATAGTAAATGAGGCAATGAACTAACGTGCACGAGATATCAATTTCCTGAAGCACCTTCACAATCTCCAATCGTTGCCAACTTTTCCCATGCTCAAAAATGATATTCATAAATTCACTATCATTGTCACATATCTGACTCACCTTAATGTGAGTGATAAAAAATGCCAAAATGGCATTAGTCAGAAATGTACAATAGTTCATAATAGCCCCGTACTTCGAAGTCCACATCATCTTCTCCCTAAATAACTGACTAGCCAAGCTGGCACTTTCACTATGATGAGTCATCCTTGACAGGTCATCTCCTTTTGAATTAGTTCCCTTATGTTAACAAGAATATTGTTATATTTGCACCAACAATGCCAATTTATAAATTACTGACTTAAATATAACACCTCCTAATAATAGGGATTTGATTTGAAATATAGTAATACTTAAATATAACATATCCTAATAATAGGGATTTGATTTGAAATATAATAATACTTAAATATAACACATCCTAATAATAGGAATTTAATTTTTCTATAAACAAATACTTAAAAAATAAAACACATCCATAAAACTATTCTTCCCTATTAAATAGGGAGTTTACATCACACATTCAAAATAATAAATAAAACTCAAATTAAAACAATAATTTATTAAAGGACAATTTTAAAGATAGTTAAACTTTATAATTAACATTATGCAACATCAAATACTTAATATTTAGCTAAACAAAGTTTAATTATTTAAATTCTTAAATTAAAATTAAAATAAGTTATTATATGCAAGAATTAATTAAATCAAATTCTAAATAATAAGGTTTTATAGTTTAATAATATATATTTTGATTTTACAAATAAGAATACTTTTTAAACTCTAACAAAATTTCTAATTCTTATATGGTAATACAAAAGGCAAATTTTTATGTTACTAAAACTTACCATTCCTATTAACTATCAAGGTTAAAATAAAATTATTTAAGCATAAAAAGATTTATTTATTCACTTCTATTCATTATGAAGGCTATTCATTTATTCATAAAAAAGTATTCACACAAACCATAATTAAATTTGATACAATGAAAAGAATTTATGTGAGAGCTTGGCTAAGCTAGGTCATATGGCTACCATGGACAAGAAGAGGGATTGTGAAGAATTTAATTCAAGTAAAATTTCATTGTTTTACATACTAAAATTCATTGTTTCAAATGCATAAACTACAGACCAAACTTCATTTGTAATATTTTGGATTCAGGCAAAGAAAGTTTCATAAATTTTTAAGTGTAAAAGCTAATAAAATCTAAAATCTCCTATACCTTGGTCTGATATAACAATTGGGCTGCATACACTAAGTTTTAAATACTATTTTAGGCATGATTCTATGCATATGGAGGTTGTACAAATAGGTAGGATAGACGAATAGAAAATATGAAAGTTTTGTTAGAATGGAATTTATCTCTATTGGCATTATTACAGTAATTCATCAAATCACATGAGATTTCAGACAAAAGAAATTTGTTTGATTGATTATACAGATTAATGGCTGGAAAGAAAGAAATAGGTTTGCCTGACAATAAATTTTGATCTCTTTAGAAAAGGGCAACACTACACAAGTCAAGATTTCTTTTGATAAAAGAAATTGACATAGACACAGGAATGCAACAAAAGAGAAGGATTTAATTTCTTGCAGTAGCAAAAGATTTCATTTAGCTAAGGTGCCTACTGGTAATATGAAAATATGATGATAGTGTAATAGCAAGATAGGCAGGTGTGAAGAAAGATAAATAGGTGTGAAGATTTGAGGATCAACAATATTTAAAATTGCTACAATTGCAGGATATACATGGCTACATTGTTGAAGAGAACATCCAACAAAATGCAAACAACAGGATTAAATATAATGGGGTTTATAGAAAACAGAGAATAGATTACAGAGTTTTTACATATGATTACAAATGGAAATTAAATTTCGAAGGGTTTTCTATTGTTTGGGATGATTCACAGAGACCAACCTGCTACCAAAATTTATCAAATCAATAAGTGCTCAAACACATACAAGATTTTTCTTTGTACACAGACAAGCATAATAAATTTTGTTTAAAACATACCCAAAAATTCTTCAGACTTCTCTTGCTCCCTTCCTCTCTTCCTCCACCAATTCCTCTTCTTTTTCCCCAATTTTTTGTATATCTTTTCCAAGAACTCTCCCCTCAAAATAATCTTCCCAAACCTAAAAATAGACCAGGATAATAAATTCCTAAATCCCCCAATCTTCCATTATTGACATCCACTATCCAAAATTTTAAATGCATTTCTACCACCACTATCTGGAATATTTTTAAATCTTGAAAATTATTTCCAGCAAACACTTCCTCAAAACAATTAATGACAATATCAAAATAATATCTTCTAGCCCAAAATTTAATCAATTACTAAAGTATTAAATATTAATAATTGATTCAATAACTTTATTATAATTATTATTAACTATAAATACCACTGACAGGAAAAATTTTCAAATTTTTGAGAACCCACTCCAACAATAAATTAATGGCAAAATAAAATAAAATCTCACATGTCAGATAAACTCAATAAAGTACTAAATATTAACAATATTATTAGCTTGTGCAATACTGTCTACAAGCTTTGCACCAAAGTTCTTGTCATAAGACTGCAACCTTTCTTAGATAAAATTATTTCCCCTTCTCAAAAAGGTTTTGTCCTAGGTCGTCAAATTTTGGATGCTATGATCTCCACTCATGAAATTATTCATTCTATGGATAAGAGTAGAATTCCTGGCATGCCCCTTAAGCTGGATATCTCAAAAGCCTACAATAGGGTCTCATGGGATTTTCTGTTTCAAGTTATTAGGAAATTTGGGTTTAATGGTAAAATTCACCTCCTCATGTGGAGGGCCATCTCTTCTGCCAAATTCTCAATCCTTGTCAATGGGGTTCCTAGGGGTTTCTTCTCTTCCTTGAGAGGACTCCGGTAGGGGGATCCCCTCTCTCCTTACTTGTTTTTCATAATGGCAGAGGCTCTTGGGAGATTCATTCAAGCTAATGTGGCCTCTAAGCATCTTGCGGGCATCAAACCTGCTTCCTCCCTTGCCCCTATGTTGGTGCAGCAATTTGTTGATGATACCATCCTTTTTGGCATCTCTTCTATGCTGGAAGCTCAGAGATGGAAGAATATTTTAAACCTTTATGCCATGGCTTCTGGACAAACCATTAATTTCCAAAAGAGTAATGTATATATTTTTAACACTCCTACTGCTCTCCGGCAGAAAATCATTCATATCCTAGACTGTGCTAGAGATGATCTTCCTGTAATCTATCTAGGTCTCCCATTTATGGTTAAAGAGGTTTCTCAAAATTTCTGAAGAGCCTATTGGAAAGAACCAAGAGGAAATTGATCGGTTGGAAGGGGAAAGCCCTTAGTAGTGCCAGTAAATTACAGCTTCTTCGGGCCTCCCTGCAAGGTATACCCACTTATTTCCTTTCTCTTTTTAAAATTCCTACTTCTATTGCTAAAAAGCTGGAATAGATTCAAAGAAAATTTCTATGGATGGGAGTAGAAGACAAATAGAGAATGTCCTTGGTCAGCTGGGAAAAAATTTGTCTCCCTAAATCCCATGGAGGTCTCAATGTTAGATCCATTCGTAATATGAATAAAGCCATGCTCGCAAAAATCAACTGGAACCTGATTCATCAACATAAAGACTAGGGTGAAATCATGCAAGCCAAATATCTGCATGTCACTGATTGGTCCAAGTTCCTCCAATAGGAAGGCTTACCTAAGGGGTCTGTCATATGGAACAAAATGCTGAAATCCAGAAGCCTTCTCTCGCAAGGGATTTGATGGAAACTGGGTAATGGTATGTCTATCAAGTTTTGGATTGATACTTGGATAAAAGATAGGCTATCATTACTCAGGGGGATTATGGTGAAAGTGCTAACATTGCTACTCAGCTTTTTGGCAATAAAGTCGGCGATTACATGTTAAATAATAATGGTAACAGGAGCTGAAAAAATTTATTGGACTGCTGCATACATCGCCCTGATCTTGCCTCTAGAGTTTGGGTTGTTCAAAAGTTGATTCAAGAAGTTAGAATCCCTCTCTTCCCTCGTGAAGATGAGCAGTTTTGGTGGCCGGATAAGGATGGACATTTCTCTGTTAAGTCTGCCTATCACTTATTGGTTCCTGAGGGTCATAGAAAGGAGATATGGAGAAAATCTTGGAATCACAAACTTGTTTCGAAAATCAACATATTCTAGTGGGCCTCTGTTCACAACAAAATTCTAACTCAAGACAACTTGCAGAAGAGAGGTTTCACTTTGGTCAATAGATGCTGTCTATGCTGTGACAAGGAGGAAACTGTTTCCCATTTATTCGTCCACTGTGACTTTGCCAAGGACATCTAGAATTTGATCCTAAGTAATTTTGGTACTCAGTGGGTTTGCAATTCTGATATCAAGGAAGTTATTAGTAGTTGGTATCCCCCCTCTTCTCATCCCTGGCTTGTTGAGTTATGGAATCAAACTCTGCCATGTTTAAGATGGACTTTGTGGAAAGAGCGCAATAATAGGATTTTTAGGGATACTGCTAGAGATGCCTCTCAGGTTGCTCACACTTTCATTAAGACTCTTCTGGAAAGTGTCACTACGGCCCATATCTGACCTGCGGAGAAACCGCTGACCCATGCAGAGGAACAAATTGTGGCGAATTGGAAAATTCTCAATCATATCCCTGTTCATAACAATGTCAAATTGTTGCAGAGGCTTAATACTAGATGGAGTCCTCTAACTCCTAACTGGATGAAACTTAACTTTGATGGGGCTTCTAAGATAGACAGTACAGCTAGTGGGGGAGGGGTCATAAGAGATGACAAAGGGCGGATGTTCGCTGTCTATGCTAGTGGTCTGGGCTGTCAAACCAATAACTATGCTGAAGCCATGGCTCTTCTTTGGGGGATTAAATTGGCCATATCCCTTGGTATCAGGAATTTGTACATCCAAGGGGACTCAAAAATGGTGATTGATGTAGTCAATAATGTGTCAGCTGTTGGCATCAAATTGAAAGATGTAATTAGGGATATACAGATTCTCCTGCAGAAGATTCCCAGTGTGAATATCTCCCATATTTACCGTGAGGGCAATGGAGTTGCAGACGCCTGTGTCGATATGGGACAACGGTATTCAAATTGGCAGTGTTGGCACCAATTTGATCATATCCCTCCTAATCTTAAGGTGCTCATTCTTAAAGAAGTGTCGGGGTATTGATGAGTCAGATTTGTTGGAAAGCTAGCTCATATTGTCAGCTCTTTGGGAGGGGGCTGAGGTGGTTCTTGAAGTACGAGTACTTTTGTACCTTCTCCATTGTCATTTCTGCTCCTTTCTTTCATAAGGCGAGCGGGCAGCTGGATCATCATGGCGTACACTGTGTGATTATGATTAAGTATGGGATGGGTAAGCATTGCAAGGTCTCTCATATTTATGATAATGCATGCAGTGTTATCACCCGCATTATTAGCCTTGATCATGCCAGTAATGCTACTGTAAACACGACTGAGGAGATTGGGGGTTTTTGTGACATACTCTGTAATTTTGACATGGGTGGAGACCAAATCAGAACCGAGCCCATCTCTTACTATGAGTTCAAAGACAACTTGGTGGTCTGGCATTATTGCAAAGAGGGTGGGATTAGTCCCTATCTGGAGCGGCTCAACAGTTATAACAAAAATATCTTTGAACAATTCGCCAGGTCTTGGCAGAACTGGTGGGTGTCGGTGGGCGGCATTAGCTTTGAAATTTCTGAAAGAGTGATCGCTATGGCCACTGGTATGTCTACCCAGGGCTTGAAATTGTAGAGGAAAACTAAAATTGCGGACCTTTCCAGTCAAAAGCTCTTCCTTGGAGATGGAGAAGAATTAGTCCCTTATCAGGGGGGATTTGACAGAGCCAAGCTACCTGAGCCATGGGACGGTGTTTGTTTTCTCCTCATGAAGTACTTCACCCTAGAGGGGCACTTCACCAGGTTATATAACTACCACCTCCCCCTTTTAAATCATTTCCATCGCAATGTTCATATTTGCTTTCCATTTTATCTACTTTCCTCCCTTGAACATTCTGTCCTTAGGGTAAGGGCTAAACTGGGAAAAAACCTGCTAAAAGACCCATCCCTCTTCACCAGGGCCTTATTCTCTGCCTCTATAATTATCATCTTGCCCTTGAACCTGCTAAGTCCATTCAAACCAATAGTGGGGAACCCTCCTCTAACCCTAAGGATACTCCTAGTGATGAACCCGGGCCATCCCCTGTTCCTACTAAGACCAAAGACGTTGTCTTCTCCACTCTTGAGGATATTCTTGCTGATACTCTGGGTTCTACTATCAGTATGAAGGGCAAAAAGAGAAAGACTATTGCTAGGGATATAAGCACTGGTAGAGCTGTGATTGGGACTTGGGACCCCTCAAAATCCTGGTAGGACCCCGGTGGGCTAGAGCAGGTCTCGTTCTTCTGCCAAGGTTTTTAAGGATAGTATCCCCTCTAGTGTTAGGTGGTCCGAGCGTATCGCTGGCAAACCCGCTCTTAAAACAAAACTAATTGAGTACTCTAAGATCGGTTCAGAAGAATCCACCTGGGGGGAAGAGGATAAGGAAATTAAGGTTCAGGACATATTTGGGGATGTTGAAGGCAAGCAAGAGACTCATGATATGGGGGCTACCACTGAGGAAGTTGCTGACTCTACCGACAATGCTGACGAAGCGGGTGAAATGTTCGTGGAAGAGGCCGATGATGATTTGGACACTGATGCTGGTTTGGGGGCTGATCTGGCGGGTCTGAGGGCTCGTATCGAGAAGCTAGAGCAGAATCTCTCCACTGTGCTCAGGAGTTCTATTTTCCTTAACATTTATGTGCTGAAAAACCTGGGGATGCCTATCAATGCTGACAATGATGATCTTGCTAAGAATTTGGATGACATTGTTAAGTCCATGGTCAAGCAAGGAGAGAATTTGCCTCCTTAGTTTCTGTTTATATTTTGTTGCTACTCTACTTCTCTACTTCTCTATTTTTACTATCATGGTTATCGGTTGGGTGTGCTGGTTATGATGGGTTTTCTATTTTGATGGTTCTGGTTTAAGGCACTTTTTGTGCTTGCTGGCTTTGTGGCCTGCCTGCTTTTTGTAAGGGTTCGGCCCCTTGTTTTGCCACCTTATATTATCAAAAACAATATTATTATTATTGCTATCTTTTAAAGTTACTAATTTAATTTAATATAAAAATCAACTAATTAATATTCTTAATTTTCTACATTAATTAAATAACTAATATTGATATATATATATAAACTTATTATTATTACTATAACAATTAATAAATCTCCAACAATTACACATTGACTATATAACCAAAATGATCAAACATCAACACATCTATACACATAGATCACTTATTCTATAAAATGATCCAAACAACTATAATCAACAACTTAATACCTTGGTCACTAACTTCAATAAAATGAACCTTAAACTACATTAAACAAATAATAACAACCACATACCAAAGGATGACAAACACCCGAGGACAAGTACCAACTAAGCGACAACTACACCTTTGACTAGAAATACATGGTGATGACAAATTGAAGACATTGGCTGATAGAGGGAAACCCATGTTATCTCCCATCCACATTATCCATTGGTGTAAAGGCACGCTTAGACTTACTAATTTAGGTGGAGTCAGTGTCTGGTACCTGCAACCTGCATCAAACCAAGGGGTTGTGTACAAACATATTTATATAAAAGCAAACACACTGTAATAGGGAATCATAGCATAGTAGGGTGCTCATAATGAGTAATACTACACTATCCCTTCACCAAAAGCATCACAAATAACATATTAAACAAGTTTATTAGTAACTAAACAACCAGATAGCACATAGTCAGTTAGTCACGTAACTCACGTAGTAAAACAAATCTACATAATCAATTAATCTATGACTGATCACAACATAAGTATAATGTACTAATCATAAAGTATCAACAGTGTCATCATAGTAAACATCAATGAGTGTCATCAACCACATAAAAATGGTAAATCTTCCATCAATATGTCTAACATACCCTAAGTATTCCGAGTATCTTACCTTCATCTTCATGCTCCTTAGCCCGACCGCCTACTCATCCAAGGTGAGAATGGAGGGGCACTACAGTGTTGGTTGTATGTGGTTTTGAGGTGGCGAATTAATTTTTTTCACAAATTTTGGGCTTTGGATGTGATGTCTTTGGACTTTGGAGATTAAATGATGTACTTGAGGTGTTCACACATTTCAATGGTTTGTTTTTTCAAATGTTTGGGTTGTGTCAATGATAGATTTCTTTGGCAAGTGATACAAATATTCCAAACAAAAACACACAATGCCCAAGGGTTTGACATGATGTTTAAGCGTAATGTGTATGTTCAAGAATCCCCTCAAGGACCAAATTTCCACAGGTATTACACAATCAAAAACACTTGAAGACACTTTCTACCTAAGGTTAAGGTTGATGGTGACTTACCAAGCCCACAACTTGGAATCTCTGATGCAAATGTCAATCATGCTAACAAAGAGGCATCTTCCATTATATTATCTTCTTGAGAGAGGATGGGTAGGGCCTCATGGACTGGAAGGATGATACAATCACCCTCTCCTTGGAAAGCTATGTGTAGCTTATGCTATGCCAAGGATTTCCATCTCATCTCAAGGTAGCCATATGGTGAGAATCTTGGGGGTGAAACCAACGACACCCTTGTCTTGAAACAAATTGCCAAAGGCTAAAAAGAGTAGGCCTCTAACTTAAGGTGTCTAGTAAGTGCATTCATTCAAGTGGCCATATGTATGGTGATTCACTTCGATTAGGAGGCCTCCCAAACTGCAAAGGTTACGCTCTATAGGTTTTCACACACCACAAAGGGTATTGGGGGAGACATTCGTCCGTATGACATAACAACACCTGTTTCTTGTGACTTTCATCACAAACACATTATTTTATATAGTGGCTTGAATGAGCTTGGCTTTATCTTGTTGTCGCTTGGGTCATTCCCACCTTTTGAAGTGAGGTGGCAGGTCCTCTAAAGGTTCAACAAAAGTAACACAAGTACAAAAATACTTTTGATCCCCAATTTCATATGAAGATACGAGGGGAGAGCATATGTATTTTTGCGCTTGGGTCACACTAGACAAAGGTTCATTTTTTAGTTCTTAAATTATGATGGGGGTGATTCATGCAAGTGTTGTGAGATGTTTTTGATTCCCAAGATCACCATTGGTGCGAGGGAAGAGCATACACTTTCACAATATGAACACAATCACAAGACACTTCACATGAAATTATTCATTTTCATTCTTAGATAAGTGAGAATGCAAATTTGTGGTTCTTTTTAACCCAATGAGTGAGTATGCAAGTTGTTGTTCTTTTTAAACCTTATGCGTGAAGAATGCAAGTTGTTCTTTTTAAACCTTACGCGTGAAGAATGCAAGTTGTTGTTCTTTTCAAACCTTATGCATGAAGAATGCAAGCTGTTGTTCTTTTTACACATGCATTAAGAATGCAAGTTGCGCTCTTTTTAAACCTTATGCTTGAAGAATGCAAGTTGTGTTCCTTTTAAACCTTATTTGTGAAGAATGCAAGTTGTGTTCTTTTTAAACCTTATGAGTTATGTCTAAGATTGAACAAGCAAATTCACACAAAATGAATCAAAATAACATGTTTTAACTTAGAAAATCTATGCAAGAAATGTGTTAATAGTTTGATATGAGCTCCTTGACAGTTGAATCAGGTTGAAAAACCAAAAGATAGTCAAAAAACTCAATTCAGTACTAGGCACCAATTTGTGGGACTAGGCACTGATGCAGAGGGATAGGCACTGATCCAAGATAGACAAGAGTTTCCCCTTATAAAATTGATTTTTCCTACAAAACAGAGATCTAGGTGGCCAAAAAGTTAGTAAAACATCATGCAAGCATAAAATGTTGAATTTGACCTAAAACCCATTAGAAATTAGTGATTCTATTTTGTTTGTAGATGGGTGCTAATCTACTACGCTGGGCACTGATGTGGCACATAGGCATTGATGTGTCTGATAGGTGTTGATTCAGAAGTTTAAGCACTGATCAGACTTGTCACAAGAAAAACACCACAAAACATGTAAATTTTGTTAGGGTTAAGGTGGTGGGGTCCCACTAGGCATGCCAAAATGTTTTCTTATAGAAATGAGACCTAAAATAGATGTAAATTACATGTAGAATGTACCCAATCTCAAGTCCAAGGGACCTCAATATTGAGCTAAACTACTAATGTACTAATTGTCTAAATTGCACCCTATCTAAGCACATAAGTAGTGATTTACTCTAAGATATGGTATGCTATGACTAAACTAGTTTAAATTGCACTAGGAGCTATAGATGTGAGCACTCAAATTGGTAGAGTAACTTTGCATTTAAAATGACTTGTCCCAAATGGGAGGTGGAGGCTTCAATTTATAGATTTTTAGGGATTGGATTGGAGGGCTAGTATCAATTTGAAGGATCAATAGTGGATATTGCTTGAAGATCCTCAAGCAAGGAGAATTGGACAAATGACATGATTGGATTGGATGAGAAAGTTGTTCCAAGATTCAAGGGATGACCAATGGATGAAAATGCAAGTTTGAATAGATGGATGGCTAGGATTGAGTAGGTGCATGACATGTAAGGACTCATTTATGAAAAGGTAAGGCTTGGATTTTGTGAGAAATTTAAAAGTATATGGAGAGAATAGGTGGAATTAAAAATTAGAGGACTAGTGTTCAAATAGTGCCACATGAAATTTTAAATTAAAATGAATAGTGACACATGGAGTGGGGTGGAAGAAATATGACAAATGTACCCATTTTGGAAGATTTGCTCATGCTCCCAAAGTATCACTTATCATGTACAAACATGTACATTGGATGAGAAGTGGACTTCTAGAAACATGGGGGTTTGAAATGATGAACTAATTAAAATTAATTCATGTGCACATGGATTAAAAGAAAATAATAATGATTACAAAAAGTAATCAAAAGTGAACAAAATATAGAATTAAATAAATATGATATTTTTTTTTTGGGATGAATATTACTAAAAAATATTTAATTTTGAAACTATAGTAGAAGAATTGATTTTTATGATGGGATAAAGGCATGGAATGAATTAATTAAATAATTAAAATTTATTTAATTAATAATTCGATTGGTCAAAGTGATGCAGGTGGATTAGGGTTGAATGTGTGAGTGAATGAAGTTGTGGCCATTTTCAAGTGTCTACACATGGTATGAGGTATGAAAAGGAATCACAATGCATGAGGAAATTATGGAGTTTTGACTAAGATGTCTCCCACAACACATGTACGAATGAATCATTGTAAAAGTTGGGTGTGAAATGGAATCATGATACATATAATCCAATAATAAAGTTGTGACCAAATTGACACACATTACTCAAACACGCATGAGACCATGTAAGATTGAGATGATATGTAATTATGATGCACACAATCATGAAACCATATATATACTAAGATAGATCTAGAGATTGGAAATCTCATAGAGAGGAAGTGTGTGAGAGAGAAGGGGGGAGGGAGATGGAGACAAAGAGAGAAAAAGAGAAATAGAAAATGAGAGAGGGAGAGAGGGAGAGAGAAACATATGCAGAGAGATATTATTGATTCCTATAGTAGAAGATAGTGTGTGTTATAAAAGCAATGAGGAAATGAAGGAAGTGTTAAGATCCTTTTATCAAAAACTTTTTGCAGTTGAAGACGGAACCAAGGAATGTAGAGAGGCATAAAGTTTCTACAGAGCTATTTGCACAAAAAAGTCATAGATGAAATGTGTATCAAGTTTAGAAAAGAAATTACTAAGGAAGAAATTATCAAACTTATAAGGACAATGGAAAATGGTAAGTCACTTAGCATTGATGGTATTCCAATGGAATTTTATAAATGTAATGAAGAATGGATAGTTGATGACTTGTTGGAATTATATAAAGAGGCTATCTCTAAAGGAACTTTGGGGGAAGAATAAATAAAGGAGTGATCAAACACAAAAAATTGGAGAGAAGACAAGCATTAGAAATTGGAGACCTATTACTCTGTTGAATGTATCCTATAAAATTATTGCTAAAATCTTTGCTATGAGACTTATTGATATCCTACCAAGCATTATCAGTCCCACATAGACATGCTTTATTAAAGGAAGACTCATCTTGGATAATTTGATTACAAGTTGGTAAGCCCTGGATTGGGCAAAAATGAGTGGGCAAAATGCAGGTATCATATAATTAGATTTTGAAAAGGGATATGATAGAATTGAGCGGTCCTTTGTATTTATGATGCTAGAATCTTTAGACTTTCTTGAGGAATATTGCAATATGGTTAGAATGCTATTCATGAATTCCATTGTACAAATTGACATTACTGGATCACTATCTAACCCCTTCAAATTGGAAGGGTCTATAAGACAAGGTTTCCCTCTAGCCCTGCATTATAATTTTTCATTGCTTATGAAGCACTTTTTTATATCTTGAGAACCAAATTGATAGTGAAGGAGATAAAAGGAATAACACTTCCTAACAGTGAATCACTACCACATATACAGTTTGCTAATGACACCACATTTTTTCCCATTCTAGAAGAGGATAATCTATTAAACTTTGTGAAAAGACTAATGATTTTCTATAAAGCTACAAGAGATAAAGTGTCTCATTCAAAATTTGTTCTATTAAGCTAGAATGATATTCCTTCTTTGTGGTTGGATGTTGTTCACTAGCAATGGGAGGACTCAAACAAACTGGTGAGATTTCTTGGAATCCCATTTTCTGTTAAGACCTCCTTGAAGGAAATGTGGGATTGGATCTATATGAAAATCAATAAGAAGCGTAATATGTGGGACAAGAAATATCTATATATGGATAGAAGGCTACAACTATGTCAAAAAATTCTTTTAGCTTATTCCATTTACTATACGTCTTCTTGGTTGTTTTCAAGTTAACAACTCAATATCATCCAAAAGAGTATTAGAGATTTTCTATGGTTTGATGGTATGGGTAATAAAAAAAGACATGATGTACTATGAGAATGGTGATGCATGAATAAAAATATTGGTGGACTAGGGTTAAAAGATCTAAAAATCTAAGATGCTATGCTAGTGGCAAAATGGATTGTTAGAGTGTTTGAAGGATTTGAGCCTTGAAAAGTATTAGTTGTTAACAATTTGAGAAAAGCAATACCAATAAAGGGAAAGACTGGTCAGGCCTAGGTCTTTATGACATTGTTTTAGGAGACTTTAGAATCAAGCCCTTGGGGTCTTCTATGTTTGCCTCAATATGGAAATCCTATGAATCCACTAAACCTTTCAATTGGAATAGAGGGGCCCTTGACTATAGTAAGAAGGTGATATATAATTATAGAAACATCTAGTGGAATCTAAAATACAATGACAAGGCATTAGCCTTCTTGCAAGGTTGCTCAGCTAAAAGATGGCATAAATTGTGAATTGCTTCATTTGAAAATATTATAAATAACAATTCTTTAAAAAGTTGGCATCTATTCAAGACAGAATATGGTATTCTAGATTCACAAAAAAGGACCTATGTAGTACTGAACAAATCTATCAAGAGCTATATGCAATAGAGCCTAATTTTAAAAAGAGATAATTGGAAGGAAATTAGATGGAATGATGGTACAAATTTTGGAAAGAGTGATTCCAAAGAAGTTATATAATCTGATGACTTAAAATCATGTAGATTTTATACACATTGATTATGTATGGAATGTCAAATTAGATTCCAATGAATTGTCAAAATTAATGTATGCTATTTGGTCTAATGTCAATGAACCAAGAAAAAGATGCTTTAGGTGGTTATTGTTATTAGAAAGGCTAGAAATAGGGTCAAATACAAACTTGTATCTTTACCATAAAATGTTCAAAAATTGTGAACATGTTTTTTTATTATGTGTTTGTAAAACAAATATGGAGTGTTTTCTTATGGTCTTTAAAAGGAGTGTTGTGTGGGTTATGTGTTACCAAAACTAATATTCTATGTGGATATGTTAGTAATACTGAACATAATGTTAATTTGTTTTGAATTTTGTCTTCTACTAAGGTTTTGTGGTATTTGTGGAGGGAAAGGAATAAAAGTGTACCAAGGAAGGGAAAAACTACTTATTTGGTCCTTTTTGAGACTCACAACTTGGTGGATTTATGTATAGGCTACAACAACATTGATAATCCCCACTAAAAGATTCATGAAGGTTTTGGATGAAGGAGTAGCAATAGTCTATAGTGTAGATATCCAGATAGTAGAATTTTGGCCTCATGATTATAGAATAGTGGATCGAAGCTTCCATAAGGAATATATGAAAGACCATAGCAGGCACAATAAATAAAACTTAAATGAAGATAAAATAGAAGATGAGATGGGAGCAATGGAATATGTATGCCAAAACATTAACATTGAAAGCAATTTGCTTAGAGTCTCACAAAAAATTGAAACTTTCAAAGAATGGGACTCGTTTATTAAAAGTGATAACAAGAACGAAGCTAACCAAGTGATAGGGATGAACCAAACTCAATCTAATGCTGCAAAACTATAACAAATGTGGACAGCACAAGATAATTTGAACAGAGAATCATAGTTGGATGCCACTGAATTAAAAGATTAGAAAAATAAGGATTAAAATAGTCTATTGTAAAATTTATAAATAGGTATATGCTATAAGATGTATTTTGGGTGAATGAGTGGCTCCCTTAGCCACCCAATGTACTCTCTCTTTTTAGTATTAGAATTATTATATATTTAATTATAATTTAAATATATTATATAATATTATATTATAATTTTATTTTTAATTTTTAAACAAAAGTGGCAAGCCATTATAATTATATATATTAATATTAAAAAGTTACAAAAAGCTAGTTCAATAGAGCATACTGGCGGGAAAGAGCCAGCAATAAAACCTCCAGTTGTAGCTTGAAATTTACAATTTCCCTTTAATGGGTTTACAATAACGAGAAATGGGGAAATAGAATAATACAGAAAAGATTTATAGTCTTTGCCCCCAAAACCTCCACAAAAATGAAAGGATTTGAAAATATCCCTTGGAACATCAGCTGAATGAGAATAAAATTGTTGTAGAAAATATCTCCACAGGATACAGAGCTTTAGATGAAAAGCCTTTGCCAAAAAATTTGCAAAACCAATGACTAAATACAAGCGGACAATCTAACCATCAACTGGTGCATTAAGATCTTGCAACATAACATTACCCTCGGCAACATCCGGTTCGACTGGTGACCCAGGAGGAGGAGAAATCTAAGGATGCTACTAAATTAAAAAGAGCAGAGCATGAAACTTCTCTTCCACCTGATTCACCAGTAGATTACCCAACATAGCTCTATGAGCATGAAGAGGGATACTCAACAGTTCCTCATTCTCAAGTCGGATGGCCGAACCAAAGGCATTGAAGGTGCAATTGTGCGCAGGAGAATGAATAATATTGCATTTAGTAAACAAACCACCAATTAGAGCACCTGACTTAAACAAATCATAATTCTGAAAGGCATCTAGTAACACCTCCTCTGAATACAGAAAATGATGAACAAACTTTGCAATTAACTGCCTTACCACAGAAGAATCCTAGACCAAATCCATCACATTAGAAGCAAACATAGATAAAATCTGAGAAGGGTAAAGAGACCATGCATAGGAATCCAACAATTCATTCCCTACCACCTCATGCACCACTTCCTTAGAATCTTGATTATCAATTACAAACACAAAAGCTAAACCCTCTGCATTTACATTACCAAAAAAGGCCGTCTCCCATTTCTACAAAGGGAAGTGAAGTCTACGATTCAATTGGATCTCCATCTTTTAAACTTAGAAATAGGGGATGAAAAAACCAAACACTAAATGAGGTTAAATAAACTAAGGGACTTCAACTATTAATGCAAAACATCATTGCAAGTCCTCTTAGCTCATGCCACATTGCAGCAAATTGAGATGAAGTACTGAAAAATTGGAATCATTGTAGATTACCCTGCTGTGAAAGGAGAGCACATGCAAATGTTATCATGAAACAATTAATACGCATGAATAAACAACTTTAATTCCAATAAAGGATAAGTAGGAGGTATTAGGAGGAGCATGCTTCGCATGCAATCAGACTTTACAAGTACTAGATTCTTTTTCAATTAGACTTAAAATATTAGGGTAACCTTCAATATTCCCACTGTCCAAAATCAAATGATCTACTTTCAAATTGAATGCTAAATTAGCTAGAGCATCTGCCAAAAGATTACTTTCTCTAAAGCAATGAGAGATAATAAAGTTATCAAAAAAATTCAACAAATCCCAGGCCTCTTTTAAAATATAATTAATCTTCCAATTCAATGCAACATTTTTCTTCAAAGCATTGATTATTACCAAAGAATCCCCTTCTATGTGAAGGTTAACAATATTCACCTGCTTAGGTAATTTCAAACCTTCAAGCAGAACCAAGGCCTCAGCTAAATTATTAGTGGTTTCTGATATTTTCAAAGAAAATTCTAATAAAAGTTCTCCCAATTCCCCTCTCAGAGCCCCTCCAATTGAGGTAGGACCTAGTTTACCTCACGAAGCACCATCAAAATTAAGCTTTATATACCCTTGAACAGGAAGCAACCATCTAATGGTACTTCTATCAATTTTAAAGTTAGAAGAAAAACCCAAGTCTAGCAAAGGCTTTAAAAACTTCCAAGATTTCAAAAGCTGATCATCCCAGGAGGAAAAATTTAAATATGAAGAACCCCTCCTTTGTAAATTGCTCATGACCACTTCTGATATAGACTTCTCAATCTTTGTGAAAATAATTTCACAAGTTTGGAATTCTTTTCTAAAAATCCTCCGATTTCTCTCTAACCATAAATTCCATATCACAATAGAAGGAGAGACAATCCAAATAGAAGAGAAAGTTGAGCCTTTATAAAGAATTGGCCAGCTATGAAACCAATTCAAAATAGAATTAGGTAAAGGAGCAAACCAATTAAGCTTTGAAAATAACCAATACCAACAAGTTGAAGCAAAAGAATAAAGCACAAAGAGATGATCAGGTTCCTCATCACACTTTCCATAGAAAACACATTTAAAAGGATCTGCTAAACCAAGTTTAGTAAGCCTTTGGCTAGCCAAAATTTTCCTCTCAAGAGCCAAGCAAGCAAAAGCACCCGCTTTAGGAAGACAAGCAACATTCCAACAAAGAGAGAAAGGCTAGTCCAACATCTGGCTTCCCTGTTTGAAAACCAAGGATCTAAACCATCATGAATAGAGTAAGAACCATTATTTACAAAAGTCTAAATTAATTCATCTACTTTATCAGAAAAACAAATCTTCCTCTTTTGAAGCTGAAAAGAAAGTAAAATAAAATTTCCTGAGAAAAATCACACTACTGAAAATCTTTCCACACCACTGAGGAGAAGGATCCATCCCTGATTACTGAAAAATAATCTCTCACCTTACTCCCCCAATTAAGTAAAAGGTAATCTCTAGCCTAATCCAAACCATCACAAAGAGAAAGAGGAGGTAAACCATTCCATGAATCCTCCCAAAAACTAGCCTTAGAACCATTAAAAACCTTCCAAGAAAGATTAGGGAGAATAACCCCCTATAGGCCACTAAAAAATTCCACATACTAGATCCCTTAGGAGGATTCTCTACTGTGAAAATTCTTTCAGGATCAGGAGAATCCAAATACTTATATTGCATAAGTTTACACCACTTTAACTGAGGTTTGGAATAAAGCTTCCGAGCCAACTTAGCACCCAAAGACTTGTTTTGAGCTTCTAAGCTATGAATACTTGCTCCCCCTAAAGATTTAGGAATACAAACCTTATCCCGAGAAATCAATGGGATCTTACTACTAACTTCTGAACTATCCTTCCAAAGAAAAGACGTAAGAGATTTCTGAATATCTTCAATAATTCCTTTGGGACTTTGCAAGACTGAGAGCATATAGATTGGAAGAGCAGAGAAGATTGACTTAAGAAGAGTAATCTTACTAGACAAAGTAAGCCATCTGCCCTTCCATAGGGCAATTCTATTATGAATTGACTTAGAAATCTTTGCCCAAAAAGACTTCCTATTAGGACCAAAAAATAAAGGGATGCCCAAGTATTGGCTAGGTAATGAACCCAATTTATATTTCAAAAGAGAAATGATTCTAGACTGAATATTTGTCTTAGTGTTAAAGAATTTTTTTTTTGACTTCTCCAAATTAACCTCTTGATTGGAAACATCACAATAATTTGAGACTGTAGTCTGAATGCATTTAGCCTCACGAAAAGAAGGAAATCCAAACAATAAAGTGTCATCTGCAAAAAGAGTATGAGTAAAAGGAAAAGGAACCTGAGGAATCACAATACCATTCCAATTAGAAAGCTGACATTGATTAATGATAGCTCGACTAAAAGCATTTGCCATCAAAATGAAAAGATAAGGAGAAAGAGGATCCCCTTGTCTGATACCTTGAGAGACTTGAAAAAAATTAGTAAGAATTCCATTTAACAAGACTGCTGACCTTACTTTTGAAATGCAAGACCAAATCCATTTATACCATTTCTTCAAAAAAACAAATTTCCCAAGAACTTTCAACAAGAAATCCCAAGATACTCTATCGTAAGCCTTCTTCGTGTCTAATTTTAAAATCATGGCTAGGAGTTTAAACTCCTTAATAGAGTGAAGAACTTCATGAGCTATTAAAGCTCCATCTGCTGTCTCTTTTCCTAGAACAAATCCTCCTTGCTCATCAGAGATTAATTTTAGAATTAAGGAGGCCAATCTCATAGTAATGGCTTTAGTAAAGATTTTATACAAGGTATTACACAATGAAATAGGCCTAAAATGAGCGAAAGAAGTTGGAGAACTAATTTTTAGAATTAGGGTTATAAAAGTAGAATTCATTTCTCTTAAAATATTACTACTCTTTCTTGACTCTTACAAAGCAAGCCAAACATCTCTACCTACAATATCCCAACATTTCTAGAAGAACAATGGAGTGAAACCATCTGGACATGGAGCCTTATCTGGATCCATGGAGAAACCAACACCCCTAACTTCTTCAAGGGTAAATTCTTTTAGAAACATAAGATTATCTTCTTTATCTACCAAACTAGGGATATTACTCAATAAAGAATTACACTGCTCTTCTGAAAAGGAAGCATTATTGTTTGAAAGAAGAGAGGAGAAGAAGGAAACAACCTCTTTTTGAATATCTCCAAAATCAGAGAAGAGATTTCCTTCCTTATTTTGGATGAACTGAATTTTGTTTAAATGCCTGTTCATTTATACAGAGGCATGAAAAAATCTAGTATTTCTATCTCCTGCCTGCAACCAAGTTTCTCTCGACTTTTGTCTCCAAACGATCTCTTCTCTCAAAAGAATTTCCTCCAACTCTGACTGTAATGCTTTTTGATATTCAAACAAGTGATTATCCATTCCTTGATTAATGATTTACTGATTAATAAAATGAAGTTTATCTAAAATTATCTCCTTCTCTTGAAAAATATTTTTGAAATGAGAAATATTCCAACCTCTAATTTTCTCTTTAAGCAGATAAAGTTTTCTACAAATTTGAAACATTCTGGAATCCTTAATAAAAGGAAGAGACTCCCACCACGATTTTATTAATGGAACAAAATCAAAATCATGAAACCACATTGCTTCCAGCCTAAAAGGTTTTTTATTTCCTTGAAAGACTTCCACGAATTCCAGATTTAATTGAATAGGAAAATGATCTGACCTTGAAAAAGAAAGAATCAAAGAAGAAAATGAGCACTTCTAAAAGATCCAAGAGGAGGAAAGAAGGAATCTATCCAACCTTTCTGCTATCTGCAAGAAACCCTTTCTTCTATTTGACCAAGTAAATTTACCGTTAATGGGAATTGAATCAATGAGACCATTATTTGAAACAAATTTAGAAAAATCTGCCATAGTCTTTAAGGGAGGGCTAATACCCCCTGATTTTTCATCTAAACTCAAGATGGCATTGAAATCTCCTCCAAGAATTAATTTCTCATTTTGAAAATCTTGTAAAATAACACTTAAAGAATCTAGAGCCTTTTTTCTTTATCTATAGTAGCAGTTGGACCATAAACATTAATTATCCAAAAAAATTCTAATCCATGATGAATCTTTGCTAGTAAACAATTGGAAGTTATAGAAACAACTTGAACATCCACTAACAATTTATTCCAAAGAAGAGCCAAACCTCCTGAAGCACCAGAAGCTGCCACAACAGAGAAATTCCATTTTTTCCATTTGCTAAAAAGGTTTTTTGCTAAAGATGCAGAGAGTTTTGTTTCTTGAAGAAAGACTAAATCTACACCTGACAAATCCAACTGATGTTTTATCAGGCATCTTTTTTTAGGGGTGTTAATACCCCTAACATTCCATGTTAGGATTTTCATTAGTCTTGAGGAGAGAAACAAGCTCTCCTCACTGAAGATCTAGTTAACATTTTCTCCAAAGTCGACTAAACTCCTACTTGAATTTCTTCTTCTATAACCTTGGATTTTGGTTTCCTTCCTTAGGGTTTAGTAGGAGGAGTGGCACTACATTTTTCCTCTAAAGGAGTTTGAGAAATTGAGGAAAGAACATCACTCCCTTCCACAACTTCCTCAACCATTACTTCATCAGCTATCTTATTAATTAATTCCTCCCCTACTTTCGAAATAACTTCATCAATGAACTTTTTTGCCTCCTCTATAGTGAAAGAATCCTTAAATTCCCCTGAAATCTGATCTACAGAAGAAACTAAAGAGTCCTTATTTACTGCATTAGTCACAAAATGCAAGGAGTCCGAAGCATTATTAGCACAACCCAAAAAATTAGAAACAAAATCAAGATTCACATCACCCTGTTCCACCAAAATGAGATCTTGGGAAGAGGAGATAGCATTACTTTCCAATCCAGAAGAAGGATTAACTAAATAATTAAAAGACAACTCATAATCCTTAGACCCAAAAATCCCATCATCTAAAGAAGGTAAAACCTTATTAGAACACTCTAAACCCAGAACTCTTTCATCCCCTATATCCAATATAGGCTCTTTAGAACTCTTCTCAGTTGAAAGCACAGAACTTTCCCTAATGATTATAGAATCTTGTTGGTTTACACTTTACACATTAATTAAGGAACTAGAAAGATGATCTTTTTCCAAACAATTTGATTTATTAGTACCTAAATCTGGAGAAGCATCTTTAACAATCGGTAAAAGATCAAGAGATTTTTCTGAAACTCCCCATTCCTTATAATTACAAAGATTATCAAAATTTAAAATAGTTTGAGGATCTTCAAATACAAGATTCTATACCCCAACACTCTTAGAAGTTTTCAAAATCATCGAAGAAGGTAAAGGAAAGAAGGTGTTCATGACCACACACATTCTTACTGGGAGAATAGGGTTTCTGTAAGTCAACATATCATGATTCACAAAAAACCCCACTCTTTCAGCAATAAATTTTAGAACACCCAAATCTTGATATTCCAAAGGTAAATTATGAAGACTAATCCAGAAAGGGAAATAGTTATTTGTATTAGCTAAGGGATCAAAATTTGGAATCCATTCTTGTAAATATATTCTTTTACCTTTGAAAAACCAAGATTTAACTTTCAAAATATTATCTCTTGCCTTCTTATTCGAGAAAATAACTATAAAAAACCCTAAACCCTTATCCAATAACCAAAAATTGGAAACTTCATCAGCAAAATTTCAGATCTTACTTATTATATAAAATATTATGATAATATATCTAACTTATATTATAAGATTAGATTATATAATTATATTAATTCTTAAGATATATAATATAGTTAGAATTCTTATATTTAAAAACTATGTCTAAAGTAAGTTGATATATATATCCTTCTATAGGTGTCTATTTTTAAATTACTAATCCTAACATGTCTAATCTTACATCACATAAAACTCAATCCTTTTGTGCTTATCATAAATTATATGGACATTCTATAGATAAATGTCTTGTATTCAAGCATAATATCAAGACTTCATACATAAAAGTGGGGATGAACATGAAGATTACACATTGAAATGAAAGAATTACCTAATGTGACACAAATTAATTATCTACAAGAGACATGTGAAATAAAAACAAGAAGAAAACAATACAATTTTGAAATATATTAACTTGACAAAAACTATATAATGGCCCTTTTAAATATGGAGAATACATTTTTTAAAATTTGAATATGAAGTAATAGATTTACAACATTTATAGTTTTGAATTTTGAGACAACTTTTTAAAAGCTCAAAATTTCAATGCTATGAATTAAGAGATTTACAATATTTTGTTTATTTTTCAGGTATTTAAAAATATATCTTTTATTTTTAATTTAATAAAAATCTTTATTTATAATTTTAAAATTGAGAACAGGAAGTATGGGATTTGAAATGTATTAACATATTAAAAAGTAAATGAATTATATCTTTAAAAATCTAACCATTACATAACTTCTATCACCATAATTTTGTTATCCATCATTTTCTCAGTTTTCTTATTGACTGACCAGGAATGAGGCTGGGCTTGAATGACACCATCATCCGGTCAACCCTCTGTTTAACATTTTTAATTAGAGCAATGTATTGCCAAAACCCTTCACTTAAATTATATGCAAACACCTTTAGACGACCTTCACTACCATACACACTGCTAAAGCACACAAACACACTACCGATGCCACCATTTTGCATCAAGATATTGAGGGAGAGAGTCTCGAGGCATTCTTGTAAACTCTTTCCACTTCCAAACCAACTTATCTTGGTCATCCTGAAACAACTCCCAAATAACAATACCCACAGCGTTTCGCAATGTATGTGGGTCAACACGTCGGCGTATAGGCATGCTGACTACATAGAATTCATTAACAGCGTGTTCGTACGGAATGGTTACTAGCACATTGTCTGGTGGATCCTTAAATGTCGCTACCACAAGAATGAACGACCCATATGCAACTATAGATATAACATTCACATTCTCATCTTCAACCAGTTCGCGAGGTAATGGAGCTATTCTAACAGGCTTAACAAAATCATCTTGGATATTGTAAATGGAGCTATTCTAATAGGCTTAATAAAATCATCTTGGATATTGTAACCAGCAATAGTAATAGAAGAATAAGCCGTCCAGAAAATAACGCCATTGCACTCAACCATTTCCTTACCCAATTCCTTCCTTTTTCCTTACCCAATTCCTTCCTTTCTCCCACAATCTGAAATTTAATCCTCCATGAATCTTAAAAATAATGGTAGATCTGGAAGGAGGAATTTTTATAGATCGAGCGCACTACCAAATAGGGCTCTCTGTTTCCTCCTTGTACGCTATGGCCATACTTGTCACACACATCGATTTTTATATTTGCGTAAATTATCATAAGCGGGTTGCAAGCACATAGTGAGTAACCCCTTCGAATAAGTAGTAACCCCTGCACTGCACTTGATAACTCGTGATAGTCCTTGTGATAGTCCGTGAGAGAATTTGGTAGAAAAGAGAGAGATAGTCCTCCATATTTGTGTGGAAAAGCAGTAAGCCATGACACTTTTCTTGACCGCAGATAAGAAGCCATGGACTTTTGGTGGGCAATGAAGACAGAAAACTGCGTGAGGACAAAATAGAATTCCATTCCTTGCAAACCATGCGAGAGCTACAGATTGATTGTAGTGAAAGCTTTTCAAATATCAGTTCCTGCATAGCTTGAGGCAGCTGAGATATACCACACTGCTCTCCATCTCCTTCAATTGCTGAATAAATTTTCGCTCCATTCCTTTTAGATCTAATGTCTTGTATTCTTACAACCCTAGATTAAGTATGCTTTTTGATTTTATCACGCTCTCCCATTCACTCCCTTTTATAGGTGTTTGACATGGAGTACTTTTCTAAATCAACGCGTGGTTATTATGGCACCCATTGGGTTAAGAACAGCCGACCTTGAGAAAATATAAATTGAAATAAATGATGGCATCGAGTTTCAGATACAAACTCAAACCTGTTACATAAACAAACTGACAGAGAATTCAGAAATAGTGATAGGAAACACAAGAACAATTCCTCATAATGACAGGAGATTATGTAAACTATTGTCTTGACTTTACAATTCTAATGCCTTACGAAATCTATTTTCAACCGAAAAATTAGTACCCAGAAAGAGATATATTTTAACCATTATATTTTTGGCTAAAAAGACCTCATTACATATTCAATATCTAGCCATATATTCGGCCTCCCATACTTTAAATCCAAAATGACTATAACTAATTAGATTTCTGTCAAAAATGACTCTCTGGGACCCGTCGACCTTCTCTTCTAACAATACAGCCTCAGTTTCCAGACCATCAGCCAGCTCATACAAAGGAATTGAATAATTCCTAAGAACTATTTAATGACTCCTGATGACCTCATTTCCTAATCATCATCCACACCGATTCACCATCTACCTCCTTACCTTGTATTTCTCCAGCACTATCAAATTCCTCCTTAATCGACCTCCTTAGTCGCTCTTTACTTCAATCACTCAGATACTATGGCCAATCTGAATGGCCTCCTTCAGTATATACGTAGCCTATTCTCTTCTCTACTATTCCGCCCCCTTTAATATATGCCGCTTCTATTGGATCGACCCCTGATACAATGCTCAAACTTCCCTTCTTTCTAATCTCTCCCCACCTACCAGATGGTCACCTTATCATATATATAGCTTGCTCCACTATTTCTATCGCTGCAATAATGAAACCATTATCAGAGATAATGCACTCAGCGGCTATGGAGAAATTCAACCAACACTGCCCTGTTGTAACCGTCACTAAGAAGGAAGAATTGAAAATGAAATGACCATCAGATAGAGTAATAACCACCACCCAAAATAGCAAAGATATAGCCAGAAGAAATAGAAACCACGATGTCCACGACTTGCAGATGTTTAATAGAAATTCAATTCTCTTTCTAATCTTGTCGATCCACCAAAAGAGTATAAAGAATCTTTTTGCCAGCTGGTTCCTCTTTATTTTGCACAACTTGAGGCTTTTGTGGGATTCCATTGCATCAAACTCCCTAGGTAGAAAAATTCATTAGCTCCTTCTCATGAGGTCAATGATTCCACTTTATTTTTCCTCACTTTCCAATTTCTTAATTATACACCTCCATACTTGCATTGTTGCCTTTAAAATTTTACTGTCTGCATTTGTCGGCTTCTTTCTCTCTATACATACTTTCTTCGTTGATTCTCTTTATTAATTCCAAATCTCTACCATTCTGACTCATCATCATCTATTAGCATCATCTTAAATGAAAACAAAACCTCATCCTTACTTTGTGTAAAAGAGATTACCTCCAGAATCTTCATTTTGGCGATGTTATCTGATAACAGTAAGTCTTCTGCCTCTTCTACATCCTCTAGTTCTTTCATTGAACCTTTTGTACTTCCTATCTCTATTGCATCCACCTTCACTACGTCTGTACTCTCTTCTTCCAAATACTCTTCCAAACTAAACATTTCTTCTACTCTTAGATTCTCCTTTGCGACCACAAATTTCTCCTCATCCTCACTACATTTGCCATCGTTAGAAATGAAAACAAGAACAAAATCTTTTCCATCATTAGGCTGAGCACCATCTTTTCCTAGATTATCAAAACAATCAAAATATGAACTTACTAGATTTAGAGAATTAATATTTGCACTAGTTTTTGTCACTGGATAATCTTCTTCCTTACCAAATTGTTCGCAGTCCTCATCAACATCCTTCGCTTTCTTGATGTCATTTTTCTGTCACAAAAGTTAATGCAAACCACTCCTCTTTGTTGCACATCAACAATTGATTTCTTTTGCCAAGATGGGATTATATACCCATGATCTACTAATTTATCCTTTTTCTTTTGAACTTGTACATCTACATTCCCATTACCACTTGCACAATCAAAATGAACTTTTACCTTGTCATTGGTCTATTGCCCCAATTTGTAAATATTCTTGGTTGCATGTCTTACCAACTCCCTTTCTTCACAGGCTTTCTTTTTTTCTTGATCAGCCCTCTTTTCACCTTCAGGTACTATTGCTACAAACTTTCTTTTATTATCTATTGCTACAATCTAGCTTCTTTTGCTCTTATCTCTGGCTCCATTGACAGGCTCTCTTCTTGCCCTTTCTTTCTTTGCCTCCAAAGGGTTGTCCTTATTCTTTCGCACACTGTATTCAAAACTTCAAACAAATCATCAAAAAATAAATCAAGAGACCATGATATCTCCTCAGGTGCCTCCATCATGGACACCTTCTTCTCTTCTTTTTCTAGTGCTCATTGCTGCACCTTCTCTTTCCTTCTTTTCTTACTTTTATCCAAGTCCTCCATAACGAGAACTTTCTTCTTCTCTCCTTGTTTGCTCCCTGTAGTCATAACCTTATCGAGAAAATAAATCTTTTCCAAGATTTCCATTCCTCTCGAGATCTCTTCCAATCCCTCTTGGTACCTTCTCCTTTATACAAGTCATCCCAATATCTATCCCAATATGGGATTATCACAGGTCTTCTTACACAAAAACTCATTTATCTTATTGCTGCAATCCACAGTCTCTATTCAATCTCCAAGCGTAAACTACCTCTCCTTCAGCACTCTGTTCACACACAACAACACACCTTTGCACCTCACCTAGGGCTTCTCTCTTTCCAATCTTTTGATGCTTCTCCTTTCTATTACTATGTTAATCAGCAACTCCAATATGCTCTCCTTCCCGCATGACCTAGCTAAGTTGCCTCCTTCAGTGATCTACTTAGCACTCAGAACCTTCTATGCTCTGATACGACTTGATGGCACTAAGTTTCAGATACAAACTTAAACCCATTACATAAACTAACTCAAAGAGAATTCAGAAATAGTGACAGGAAACACAAAAACAATTCCTCATAATGACAGGAGATTATGCAAACTATTGTCTTGGCTTTACAATTCTAATGCCTCACGAAATCAATTTCCAACAGCAAAATTAGTACCGAGAAAGAGATATATTTTAATCATATCTATTCAAATGTAGAATGGAATAAAGAAAATTTAAATGAGTAGTGAAACATAATGAGGTGACTAAACCACCATTATTCATTGAGAGGATTATATAAATCTAACTCAAGGTAAACAAATGATAATAAAGAACATAATAATTGTATAAACAAAGGCATAATAATTATATAAATCCTACTTACTGTGCTTTTTAATAAGGAAAATGAATGAGTAGTGAAACATAATGAGGTGACTAAACCACCATTATTCATTGAGAGGATTATATAAATCCAACTCAAGGTA
The DNA here is from genome assembly GCA_027924645.1 of Cunninghamia lanceolata. Classification (NCBI taxonomy): domain Eukaryota; kingdom Viridiplantae; phylum Streptophyta; class Pinopsida; order Cupressales; family Cupressaceae; genus Cunninghamia; species Cunninghamia lanceolata. The sequence continues at coordinate 6,993,894 of BSBN01000221.1, forward strand.
AACAAATGATAATAAAGAACATAATAATTGTATAAACAAAGGCACGATCAACATAAGAAGGAACACAAACTTTAGGTAGAGGACAAAGTTTTTGGTTACTTGGGAAAGGAAAGAGTATGAGGGAGATAAAGTAAACTTAAACCGTTAAGATATGGACCCATCAAAATCATGGAGGCCATAGGTGAAAATACATTTAAATTAGATCTTTGTCCTTTCATAAAAATACACTCAATTGTTAATTGTGATTACTTACAACTTGATGAGTCGTCCATGCTAGACAAGGTAGAAAAACATGTACTACCCTCCATAGAAGATTTTGGTGTCAAACAAATTTCCATGATCATAAAACATGTGCTTCTAGAATAGACAAGGTAGAAAAACATGTACTACCCTCCTTAGAAGATTTTGGTGTCAAACAAATTTCCATGATCATAAAACATGTGCCTCTAGAATAGAAGACAAGGGAAACCAGTAATAAGAGTAGGTGATAAAGAGAACATTGGATACATTTTAAAACAAATCAAATACATATTATCATTACATTTATCTCAAGGAAATTGAGGGATTTAGTCTTGAGGTGCCTATCTACCCCATGTAAAATATAATAAAGGTGCTTGAAGGAATGTATCTATACATATTTTAGATAGATTTATTTAAGATATATATGTGGACACCATTTATTCATTATATATTATAATGATGAAATTTGAATAACACCATATATTTATTTTTAACCTATTTTTTATAGTGTTGTCCCTTGCACTATGCTTCCTACATACATGTTGTACACATCCATTCACCCTTATTTATTATCTTATCCATATGGTTAGACATTCCCATTTATTTTCCCTATTCATAGTTGAATTAGACCAATCTACACACATTCCTAGACACATCTTCCCCAACTTCATTTAACAAATTTTGGTCATAAGTTAATATCCATAGTCACAAACTTGACCCCAATACCTAAGCTCAAACTTGTGTGTATTGAAAGTAGAATATATATTCTAAGGTAAATACTTGTCTAATATAGTACCAAATGTTTAACAATATCAAATTCAAAGCTACATTAAATTGAGTGTACTTCATCAATCATATCAACCAATTACTCACTATGTTATTCTCATTAAGATCAAATGGTGAAATTTGTATAACATGCCACTTCTTATTTATTTACATGGTTTTATTTATTATCTTTTGGAAGTGCTAATGTTTCTATATATTAGAATAACTCTTACACCATAACTTCATTACCTTATGCCTAATATCTCTAATCTTACATCACGTAAAACTCAATACTTTTGTCTTTATCATCAAATATATGAGCATTCTATAGACAAATGTTTATTATTCAAACATATATCAAGACCTCATAGGTAAAAAGAGAGATGGTATGAATATTACATGTTGAAATAAAATAATCCCCTAATGTGAAACATATTAATTTTCTACAAGAGACATTAAATAAAACAAGAAAAAATAAAACACAAATTGAAGACCTCATAAACAAAAGAGAGATGAACATAAATATGATCCATTATGATAAATTAACTACATAATGTGCAACAAACTAAATATCTATTAGAGACACTTATAGGCAAAAACATGTTTCACCCACTTGAGGATATTGCCTTTAGTTTTCAATGCCCTTTATCGAGATGCTTTATTCATCTTCACCTTTTTTCTTGACTTCATGTCATCTTTATTTCAACCTTCCTTTATTAGCAAAACACTTCCTATGATTGTTTGTATCCTCTATTACACATTATCCATACTATTTTGAAAATAGTAAACTCAACCAATAACTATATAGTAGTAGTTTTCAATATGGAGTTAACTTTTTATATCCATACTATTTTGAAAATATTAAACTCAACAAATAACTATATAGTGGTAGTTTTGAATATGGAGATAATTTTTTATATCCATACTATTTTGAAAATATTAAACTCAATTGTGAATTAGTAGATTTACAATACTTATATTTTTATTTTTAAGTATTTAATATATATCTTTTTTTTAATTTAATAATAATCTTATTGTTGAAAAATAAAATAACTAGTGAAGTAAAAACTAAAGTAATTTTTTAAATTTATTTTTTCAAAATTAAAAAAATATATTTTTATGATATATTGTATTACTATTGAAAAATGAAACTAGCATACATATCTTTAACAAGATTTATGTAAAAGACATTGAGAGATATCATTTTAGAGGGGCCTATTTCACTTAAATTACATATTCCATTAAAAAATAGGGATCTCAATAATAGTATCTCTCAAAGTGTTTTACATTAATTTTTACTTCATGAATTATTTGATATCATTTTTAATATTTATCCTAAACAATGTTTAATGATATTTATATATAGATGTCCCTGTTAAAAAAGTTCATAAAATTATGAAATTTCATAAATTATAAAAGATTTATTTAAATCATCTAATTTATTAATATTAAAAAATCCATACCATATATATATAAACTCTTATTTAAGACCTATCACTACTAACACCACCATAATAATCTTGTCATCCATCATTCTCTCACTTTTCTTAATAACTGATGAAGACTAAGGTTGGGTTGGAACAACATCATCGTGCGGTTAACGTTTTTTTTACTTTTACATAGAGGAAGGCGTTGCCAAAGCCCTTCCCTTAAATTATACACAAACACCTTTGCACCTTCACTACCATATAGACTGCTAAAGCACAGATAATCTCCCACACAAACACACTGCCGATGCCACCAATCCCCATCAATATATTCTTGCAAACTCTTTCCACTTCCAAACCAACTTATCTTGGTCATCCTGAAACAACTCCCAGATAACGATACCCACAGCGTTTCGGAAATCATCGAATGGGTCACTGCTAGGTGCTATAATTCGCCATATTCTCATCTTCAACAAGTTCGCCGGGTAATGGAGCTATTCTAACAGCCTCAATATAACCATCTTCGATATTGTAACCCGCGATAATTTTAGGCCTCGCTGCCCTCCAGAAAAGAACGCCATTGCACTCAACCATTTCATAACCTAATATATTAGAGCCTGTTTCTCCCACAGACTGAAATTTAATCCTCCACTTGTCTTGAAAATAATGGTAGATCTTGAAGAAGAAAATTTCAGAGTTCGAGCACACTACCAAATAAGGCTCTTCGTTTCCTCCTTGCACAATATGGATAATCTTGTTAGTGACTGTTGATATCGATTTCTATCTCTCCAAAAATTCTCACAAGCGGGTTGCAAACAAAAAAATGTTGGGTTTCTCGAAAAAGCAGTAACCCCTGCGCTGCACTTGATAGAATGTAATCTCTAACAAAATTTGGGAGAAAGGAGGGAGATATGGTCGGCCATTTTTTTATGGAAAAGCAGTAGGCCATACAATACCAATTTCCCTTTTAGGTGTTCTTGACCGCAGATAAGAAGCCATGGATTTTGGGTGGGCAATGAAGACAGAAATCTGTGCGAGGACAAAATAGAATTCCATTCCTTGCAAACCATGCGAAAGATGGAGATTGATTGTAGTGAAAGCTTTGCAAATACCAATTCCTTCATAGCTAGCGGCAGCTGAGATATACCACGCTGCTGTCCATCTCCTTCAACTGCTGCAATAAATTCTCTTTGCAATAAATTCTCTCTCCATTCCTTTCAGATCTCCCAACTAATACAGTGTATTCTTACAACCCTGGATTAAGTATGTTTTTTTAATTTCATTCTACATGCTCTCGGATTAATTTTTTATAGGTGTTTCAAGTGGAGTGCTTTGCTTAATCAATGCGTGGTTAAGAGCAACAGACGTGCAGAAAATAAAAATTAAAATAAATAACATAAAAATTAGCATAGTTATTTTAAATGTATTTAGGGAAGAGGACTTTAACCTCATCCATCTCACAATTATATGATTATTGTATCTGTCTCTGGAAAAATAGACTTTAAAGTAAATAAACTAATTATATAAAATAACTCTTAGATAAATAAAATATCGTTTAGATGTTTTATTTATTTATTTATTTTTATGATTATATTATTATTATTATTTTAAGCAAACTGCTATCAGACGGTAGCACTCTTCATTAAAAATCTGGAAAATTACATGATTATAGGGCTAGATTCATCTATCTTGTTCATGTACACAGTAATAAGGCTAGTGGCCAATTCAGTTAGCCTCCTCACTTCTGCATCTCCATTTCTCTGTTGCAAATTACAGAAAGAGGCATACCATCTTGAAGGCAGCCAGAGGGACTTATTGCAACCCATGAGCAATCTTGCTCAGCCTAAGGTGGGATTCATCTTTTTGAGTCCGTATGATCTCCTTGGCCTCTACAGAAATATTAGAGGAGCCATGGCTTCCTTTTCACTCTACTTAAATATCATCCACTTTAATTGTCAAACAATCAATAGCAATTTTACACCTCATTCACAATAAAAAAGTGTTAAATATTTGTCTTATTTGTATTGGCCAAAATTAACCTTTGACTGTTAAAGTGAATGATATTTAAGAACAGCCCTTCCTTTTACCTCAATTTGATAGGGCGTGGGCTTCAAAAAGTTTTTCCAAGCCTACCCACTCATTACGACCGTCCGATATATTCTCAATAAAACTTTGATCAATGTCACGTTTTGAAAGATAATCCACGGCTTGATTTGCTTCCCTGTACACGTGGGCAACCTCGTACTCATTTATATGTGGCATGACATTGTTTATTTTCTTGATCCACATGCGAAGCTTCCAGCTAGGCACAGGCTTTGTACTCACTGCTCTTATAACAATTTTGGAATCACCTTCTATGTCCACGTTGTGCCAACCACTATCCACACATGCCTTAACACCTTCGAGCAACATTGAGCATTCTGCTTCATTGTTTGTCCCTGGGGACAATTTTAACGATGCTTCCCATATGAGATTTCCTTTGTCATCCCTTACCACAAAACCTGCATCCGAAGGCCCAGCCCAGGATTACTCCTGGAGGCCCCATCAAAGTTAACTTTCAGTCTGTCTTTTGGGGGAGTTCTCACTTGGTGTTGCCACAGGATGGCTTGTTCTTTAGAAGATGTCCTTTGGGGGACTTATTCTTACAACCCCGGATTAAGTATTTTTATTTCATTCTACATGCTCTCTCATTCACTCCTTTTTATAGGTGTTTGAAATGGAGTGCTTTGCTTTATCAACATGTGGTTAAGAGTAGCTGATGTGGAGAGAATTTAAATTAAAATAAATAACATAAAAATTAGCATAGCTATTTTAAATGTATTTAGGGAAAAGGACTTTAACCTCATCCATCTCAAAATTATGTAATGACTATTGTATATGATATATAATTTATTTTATAATATTGTATAAAAACAAATCACAAAGAAAATATACATGAAATAATACAAAATAAGGTATATCATTTTATAATATATTATGTTATATATTTTATATATAAATAATATATATTAAAACTATATTTATTATCATATTCTTCCTTTTAATAATGTCAATTAATAATTTTTTCAATATAATATTATAGTGTAAAGTTGTATAGTTTAATTAGATACATTTAGTATTTTAAATCATATATGGAATTATGATGCATATAATCATGAAACCATGATAAAGTTGTTTATTTAAATGTCACAAATTTGACGGCATCAACAAAACACATCTTCATTAGAACGTGTTCCCCACCTCAAGTAGCAAAGTTTGAATTTTATATGATATAAAGTTAATATATTCTTACTAAATTTATCATTGTTTTTATGAAAGCTTTAATTTTATTCTAACTATTGTGAAAGTTTTATTATAATTTTATGTTTATATTATTATAGTTGTAATTATCAACATTTAGATATTATAAGAGACAAATTTTATATTTATTATTACAAAAATTAGTTATTTCCTTTTGAAAGAGCATCTTAGTTTTCCTCAATAGATATAACATGAAAAGAAATGAAAGTACTTAAGGGATAATTGCTATTAGTAGATATAAAATAAGGATCATCAACATTAGACTTATCTAACCAGAGTATAGCTAGCAATAAGAATACCATCATCCTTTGTGAAAGATGAAAAGTCACATACAAAATGAAATATTGCATCCATGTATTTTCATGCTTATGTTAAATCAATATGATGTCATCAAGGATCAATGGATTTGAATCAAAAAATTGTAAAATACGTTGAAGCCCTTAAGGCATGTTTCAATATAAGCTAAGGACAGGGGTTGGCGGAAATCCATAGTAAAAAAATCAATAGCCAGGTCAAATAATACTATGGATAAATCTAGAAAGATGACCTACAAATTTTAGATCTAATATAAAGATACGAAAACTTAAAAATTAGAGATGGGAAGAATTCAAACCTTGGGGAAAATTCTTTTGAAGGGATTGCAAAATTTGGCTTCACAAAAATGTAAAGAAAATGAGTGAAACCTCTATGGAATCACATGCATGGTATGAGGTATGAAAAGGAATCACAATGCATGAGGAAATTATGGAATTTTCTCTAAGACATCTCCCACAACACATGTAGGAATGGACCATTGTAAAAGTTGGGTGTGAAATGGAATCATGATACATATAATCCAATAATAAAGTTGTGACCAAGCTGACACACATTACTCAAACATGCATGAGCCCATGAAAGATTGAGATGATATGTAATTATGATGCACACAATCATGAAACCATATATATACTAAGATAGATCTAGAGATTGGAAATCTCATAGAGAGGAAGTGTGTGAGAGAGAAGGGGGGAGGGAGATGGAGACAAAGAGAGAAAAAGAAAAATAGTAAGGGAGAGAGGGAGAGAGAAACATATGTAGACAAATATTATTGCTTCCTATTAAAATATTATAGGGGTTTCCACCTATTAGATCAAAACCTCCAATTAAATTAATCATTTCATCAGGTATTTATTTATCTTCCACCTTAATCAAATTACCCTTAAGATGTTATGTGGAGAGAGGGGAATAAAGAAGGGGATAGATATAGAGAAACATAGAGAGAGAGAGAGAGAGAGAGAGAGAGAGAGCAAGAAATCTTAGAGATAGGAGAGAGATAAAAATAAAGAGAGATAAATCTTATAGGGAGGAAGTATGTGACGGGGAAACAGAGTTAGAGAAAGATAAAAATGAATTGAGAGCTAGAGAGGGAATCAAAGATATGTATAAAGACCTAGAAAGATAAATAGGGAGAGAGACATAGAGAGATAGAGAAAAAGAGAGAGGTAGAGAGACAAAGACAGGAAGAGAGGAAGAGATAGATCAAAATAGAGAGGTAGACTACCTTTTAATATCAAGTAGAAAACATGGCTACATGCACAACCTTCCTATGAATAATTATTTCCAAATCTTATCTTTACCACCTATCACAATTGAAGAGACAGAGTAGCAAAAAGAGATAGAGATAAGATATATAAAGGGAAAGACATATAGAAAAACAAGAGAGAGAGAAAGAAATAGATGGTTATAGGGATAGAGAGGGAGAGAGAGGTATAGAGATAGAAAGGGATAGAGAGATGTTGAGAGAAAGAGGGAGGGAAAAAAACCTAGAGAAGAGAGATAGTGTGATAGAGGAAGATAGAATAATAGAGAGGGAAAGAGAGGAAGAGAGGAAGAGAGATATAGAAGAGAAAGAGATAAATAGAGATAGAGACAGAGAGTTCAGATGGAGATAAGGAGAAAGAGAGAAAGAGGAAGATAGAGAAACATAGAGATATAGAGAGAGATAGAGAGAATGAGACAAAGAAATATGGGGAGAGGTATAGTGATACACAAATATAGATGGAGAGGGGGGGAGAGAGGAGGAGAGATAAAGAGGAGACAAATAGATATAGAGAGAGGTAGAGTGATATAGAGATAAAAAAGTAGAGAGGGAGAGATAAAGATATGAAGAGAAGGATATTAGTAGAGAGAGGAATAGAGAAAGAGAGATAGAGATAAGAGATAAAGGGGGAGAGAGGGGGGTTGAAGAGTGAAATAGAGATAGAGGAAGAGAGAAGGGGAGAGTGAAGGAGAAAGAGAGAGGATAAAAGGAGAGAGGTGGAGAGGGAGACAATGATAAATAGAGAGATCGAGAAGGAGATAGATATATAGTGCATCTAATTATGAATACCTTCACCAGTGACACACTTTTTAACACCTACACATATAAAGGAAACCATAAGACATTATCCACACTAGAAAGTGTAAGCTAGGGTAAAACATTCAAATCCTTGAAAACTATCTCATGCATGCCCTAACTCCCTAATGGAGTACAAATAACTTAGGAAACAAGTATGCAAAAAAAAGAACTAAAACCATAAGTTACTTGTGTCCTCCCTCCATTATTTCCCTTTGACCTTGCTATATTTTGTTATCAGATTTGTAGACCTCCAATATCAATGAGAAACTCAAGAGTAAGTGAGTAGAAAAATCAGAGAGATAGTGCTCAAGCTCAACCAGTGGGAAGTGTCAAATTGAGGTGTGAGAAGCGATTTTATAGAAGACAAAGGTTGAATGGAGGGCTAAGATTTGATGTTGACTTTGGAAGGAAATGAATGGTGAGGATTGATTAGAGTTCCCCTCTTACAAAAGGACAAGAGGGAAGTTTAAATTTGAAAATATGATGAGGGTACCCACAAGAAGTTGGGTCCACATAGAGGGGAAGTCATGGGCAAAAAAAAGGCACCCTAATTCTAATCTAACCTAAAAAATAGGTACCCTAATTCTAAACCTAACCCTAACCCTATTTCTTATCATAATTCTAACCCCAAGTCTAACCTAAACACTTACCCTAATTTTAACCCATAACTCTTATCATAAATATAATATATAATATAATTAGAATTAGAATTTTTTTATAATATAATATATAATTTTAATTATTATATATTTAATTATAATTTTTATATATTATATAATGTTATATTGTATAATTATTATATAAAACATTATGATAATAAATATAACCTATATTATAATATTATACTATATAATTATAATAATCTTAAGATATATAATATAGTTAGAATTAGGCTTGCTAGTCCCATGCTACTAGCATACATATATTTAAAAACTATAAGTTTTTTCAGAGAAATTACTTTGAGAAGAATGAAGGGTTTTTTAATAGAAGGAGATAAAGGAGCAAAATATTTTTATAATTTATTGAAAGTTAAAAACTTGAGAGAGGATATTGGACCTATAGTAGAAGATAATGTGTGTTATAAAAGAAATGAGGAAATGAAGTGTTGAGATCCTTTTATCAAAAACTTTTTGCAGTTGAAGATGGAACCAAGGAATGTAGAGAGGCATAAAGTTACTGCAAAGCTATTTGCCCCAAAAAGTCATAGATGAAATATGTGTCAAGCGAAGAAAACAAATTACTAAGGAAGAAATTATCAAACCGATAAGGGTAGTGGAAAATGGTAATTCACTCAACATTGATGGTATTCCACTGGAATTTTATCAATGTAATTAAGACTAGATAGTTGAGGACTTGTTGGAATCATATAAACAGGGTATCTCTAAAAGAATTTTGGGGGAAGAAATTAATAAAGGAGTGATCAAACATCATAAATTGGAGACAAGACAAGCATTAGAAATTCGAGACCTATTATTCTGTTGAATGTATCCTATAAAATTATAGCTAAAATTTTAGTTATGAGACTTACTGATATCCTACCAGTCATTATCAATCCCACATAGACATGCTTTATTAAAGGTAGATTCATCTTGGAGAATTTGATTACAAGTTGGGAAGCCTTGGATTGGACAAAAAAGAGTGGGCAAAATATAGGTATCGTATAATTAAATTTTGAAAAGGGATATGATAGAATTGAGCGGTCCTTTGTATTTATAATGCTAGAATCTTTAGGCTTTCCAAAGGAATATTGTAATATGGTTAGAATGTTATTCATGAATTCCATTGCACAAATTGACATTAATGGATCACTATCTAACACCTTCAAATTGGAAAGGTCTCTAAGGCAAGGAAACCCTCTAGCCCCTACATTATTTGTCATTGCTTTTGAAGCACTTATTTATATCTTGAGAACAAAATTGATAGTGGAGCTGAAAGGAATAACACTTCCTAATAGTGAATTACTGCCTCATATATAGTTTGCTGATGACACAATAATTTTTCTGATTCTAGAAGAGGATAATCTATTAAACCTTGTGAAAAGACTAAAGATTTTCTATAAATCTACAAGAGATAAAGTGTGTCATTCAAAATTTGTTCTATTAAGCTAGAATGATAGTCCTCCTTTGTGGTTGGATGTTGTTCACTAGCAATGGGAGGACTCAAACAAACTGGTGAGATTTCTTGGAATCCCATTTTCTGTTAATACATCGTTGAAGGAAATGTGGGACCGGATCTGTATGAAAATCAATAAGAAGCTTAATATTTGGGACAAGTAATATCTATATATTGCAAGTTAACAACTCAATATCATCCAAAAGAGAAAGAGAGTTCTTCTATGGTCTAATGGTAGGGCTAATAAAAAAGACATGATGTAGAATGGGAATGGTGATGCCTGAATAAAAATATTGGTTGACTAGGGTTAAAAGATCTAAAAATCCAAGGTGCTATGCTAGTGGCAAAATAGATTGTTAGTGCCTTTGAAGGATCTAGGCATTGGAAAGTTTTAGTTGTTAACAATTTGAGAAAAGTAGTACCAATATAGGGAAAGAATGGTCAGGCCTAGGTCTTCATGACATTGTTTTAGGAGACTTTAGAATCATGCCATTAGTGTATGATATGTTTTCTTCAATATGGAAAGCCTATGAATCCACTAAACCTTTCAATTTGAATAGAGGGGCCCTTGACTATAATAAGAAGGTGATATATAATTATAGAACCATCTAGTGGAATCTAAAATACAATGACAAGGCATTAGCCTTGTTGCAGGGTTGCTCGACTAAAATTTGGCATAAATTGGGAATTGCTTCATTTGAAAATATTATAAATAACAATTCTTTAAAAAGTTGGCATCAATTCAAGATGGAATATGATATTCTGGATTCACAAAAAAGTACCTATGTAGTACTGAACAAATCTATCTAGAGCTATATGCAGTAGAGCCTAATTTTAAAGAGAGATAATTGGAAGGAAATCAGATGGAAAGATGGTACAAATTTTGGAAAGAATGGTTCCAAAGAAGTTATATAATCTGATGACTAAAAATCATGTAGCTTTTACACACATTGATTATGTATGGAATGTCAAGTTAGAGTCCTATGAGTTGTCAAAAATAATGTCTGCTATTTGCTGTAATGTCAATGAACCAAAGAAAAAGATGCTTTAGGTGGTTATTGTTATTAAAAAGGCTAGCAACAGGGTTAGATAGAAACTTGCATATTTACCGTAAAATGCTTGAAAATTGTGAACATGTTTTTTTTTATGTGTTTTCAAAATGAATATGGAGTATTTTCTTAATGCCTTTAAAAGTAGTGTTGTGTGGGTTATGTGTTACCAAAACTAATATTCTATGTGGATATGTTAGTAATACTGAACATAATGTTGATTTGTTTTGGATTTTGTCTACTACCAAGGTTTTGTGGTATTTGTGGAAGGCAAGGAATAAAAGTGTACCAAGGAAGGGAAATAATGCTTATTGGGTCCTTTTTGACTCACAACTTGGTTGATTTGTGTATAGGCTACAACAACGTTGATAATCCCCAATAAAAGATTCATGAAGCTTTTAGATGAAGGAGTAGCAATAGTCTACAGTGTGGATTTCTAGACATTGAAATTTTGGCCTCATAATTACTGAATAGTGGATCAAAGCTTCCATAAGGAATATATGAAAGAACATAACAAGTATAGTAAACAAAACTTTGATGAAGATAAACTAGAAGATGAGATGGGAGCAATGGAATATGTATGCCAAAACATTGACATTGAAAGCAATTTACTTAGAGTCTCACCAAAAATTGGAACTATCAAAGAATGGGACTTGTTTGTTAAAAGTGATAACAAGAACCAAGCTAACCAAGTGATAGGGATGAACCAAATTCAATCTAACGCTGCAAAATTGTAACAAATCTAGATAGCACAAGAAAATCTGAATAGAGAATCATAGTTGGATACCAATGAATTAAAAGATTAGAAAAATATAAGAATTAGAATAGTCTACTGTAAAATTTATAAATAGCTATATGCTATAAGATGTATTTTGGGTGAATGAGTGGCTCCCTTAGCCACCCAATGTATTCTCTCTTATTAGTAATATATAAGTTAAAAAAACTATAAGCCTATGGGTGGAAGGGTGGGAATCCTTCCACAGAACGGGTGTGGAAGGACCGGGGTCTTCATTTTCTAGCCAGGCTGCCTAGGTGGCAAGTGATTTGGAAAGAAGGGATTCGATGTGATAAGAGTGACAGATGTGTAATGAGGGGTATGCTATTGCAAGGAGCATTAATATAGTTTAGTCTTGGCTTGCATAATTATCATAGCACACCATCATTGTGAGGAGTGTTGCCTCCAATTCTATAATTGTCCCCAAACGAGCTTTTCCAGGAAGACTTGAGAAGACAATTTTGTTTATATAGAGAAGTCTAGTGCAGGGGATTTCATTCTTATCAGTGTCTTTTGAATTCAATGGTGAGTGGGTCTAATTTTATCATGAGGATTTCAATGGAAGGTCTGGTTTGCTTGGGCATGGATACACCATTCAGGTGGAGAGTGCAATTAGACAACTTGCCTTCAATAGTCTGGTGACTGATCATAGACTCAAAAGGATTCTGCGCTCAAATGATGACTTCATTTTGTTGGCTATGAAGGTTATCTTTGGCAAAACATTTCTGGAGGAGAGTGAATTCTACAGAGTTGACACCTCCATTATGTCCCAGTTCTTAGCATCTTTATTAGACACAGGCATTTCGATGGAGAAAACTGTCCTCTTGGTAAGGCAAATTTTCATTGATAATTTGCTTGCAGGAGTGGGTTTTCTTAGGCTTGCAGATTTTCATCTATTAGAGGATGATGAGGTGGTGGTTCATTATTATCCCTTCGTAATTAATCCTAAAGGATGGCTGCTCATTCTACATATAGAACAAGTTGTGGTGGGGGTGGATTTTATGTTGAAGCTGTTACAAATTGAACCGCATGGTGGCTCCTTCAACTGGATAGAAGACTTCAGGGTAAGGGTAGAAAATCTAGGTTTTGATTAATAGCTAATAAGGACAAAAGTTTTTCTATGTTTGGTGTAGTCGGATGTAATTTTCTCTGCTATGGTTTCAGTTCGGTAGGTGCATAGGGTTAGTTGCATGTGAGGGTTTTGTTCTCTCCCCTGTAGGACTAAAGTAACTATACAATTTTTGATGGCCCATAGGCCAAATTTTGGCACTGTATCCCTGGGTAGTTTGCAAGCCTTGCATGGCCAATTTTCATCTTATGGTGACCCTGCGAGGTCAAGAAGATACTGGCATAGAAAGAATAGGAGATAACTGCAAGCAATATGCAGTTAGATATGTAATTTTCTTTTTTCAAATCAATATAAACTATAATCTTATGAAAAGCAAAAAAAAACTATAAGCCTAATTTTAACTCCTAACTCTCATCCTAACTATAATATATAATATAATTAGAATTAGAATTATTATATAATATAGTATATAATTTTAATTATTATATATTTAGTTATAATTTATATATTATATTATAATTATTATATAAAATATTATGATAATATATCTAACTTATATTATAATATTAAATTATATTATTATATTAATTCTTAAGATATATAATATAGTTAGAATGCCTATATTTAAAATCTATATCTAAACTATAGTTGATATATATCCTTCCATAGGTGTCTATTTTTATATTACTAATCTTAACATGTCTAATCTTACATCACATAAAACTCAATACTTTTGTGCTTATCATAAAATATATGGATATTCTGTAGATAAATGTCTTGTATTCAAGCATAATTTCAAGACCTCATAGATAAAAGTGGGGATGAACATGAAGATTACACATTGAAATAAAAGAATTGCCTAATGTGATACAAATTAATTAATTATCTACAAGAGACATATGAATTAAAAACAAAAAGAAAACCATAAGATTTTGAAATAGATTAAACTTGACAAATAACTATATAATGGTCATTTTAAATATGGAGAGTACATATTTTTAAAATTTGAATATGAAGTAATAGATTTACCACATTTATTGTAGTTTTGAGTTTGTAAACAAACTTTTTAAAATCTCAAAATTTTAATGCTATGAATTAATAGATTTACAATATTTTGTTTATTTATTTAGGTATTTAAAAATATATCTTTTATTTTTAGTTTAATAAAAATCTTTATCTATAATTTTAAAATTGAGAGTAGTAAATTTGATATTTGAAATGTATTAACATTTTAAAATGTATACATAATTTTTCATACATATTAAGAATTAACAGTTGACAATAAATATTAATTACTAAAAAATGATAATTTATTTAAGGTGTTTTGAAAATAATAGGAATCTAACATTTCAAGAAAAAAAATCTTTTTAATTAACAAATTTCATTAGTTACATAAGGAAAAGATTATAAAAGATCAATATAATGATCTAACATATCAATTATATAATTAAAAATCTAACCCAATATATATATATATATATATATATATATATATATATATATATATATATATATATATATATATATATATATATATATATATATATATATAGTAATAACCATTACATAACATCTATCACCATAATCTTGTTATCCATCATTCTCTCAGTTTTCTTATTAACTGACAAAAAATGAGGTTGGGCTTGAATGACATCATCATCCAATTAACCCTCTGTTTAACATTTTTAATTGGAGCAATGCATTGCCAAAACCCTTCCCTTAAATTATATGCAAACACCTTTAAACAACCTTCACTACCATATAGACTGCTAAAGCACAGGTAATCTCCCACACAAACACACTCCCGATGCCACTATTCTGCATCAAGATATTGAGGGAGGGTCTCGAGGCATTCTTGCAAACTCTTTCCACTTCCAAACCAACTTATCTTGGTCGTCCTGAAACAACTCCCAGATAACAATATCCACAGCGTTTCACGAAGTATGTGGGTCAATACCCTTCTCGATCACGTTGGCGTACAGGCACGCTGACTCCATAGAATTCGTTAACAGTGTGTTCGTATGACTATCACATTGTCTCACGGATCTTTAAATGTCGCTACCACAAGAATAGACGACCCACATGCAACTGTAGGTATAACATTCACATTCTCATCTACTACCAATTCGCGGGGTAATGGAGCTATTCTAACTGGCTTAATAAAATCATGTTGGATATTGTAACCAGCAATAGTAATAGGTGAATAAGCCGTCCAGAAAGTAATGCCATTGCACTCAACCATTTCCTTACCTAATTCCTTCCTTTCTCCCGTAATATGAAATTTAATCTTTAAAATAATGGTAGATCTGGAAGAAGTTTTATAGATCGAGTGCACTACCAAATAGGGCTCTCCGTTTCCTCCTTGTACGATATGGCCATACTTGTCGCACACATCGATTTCTATATCTGCATAAATTCTCAAAAGCGGGTTGCAAGCACATAATGAGTAACCCCTTCGAATAAGCAGTAACCCCTGCGCTGCACTTGATAACTCGTGATAGTCCTCGTGATCTCTTACGGAATTTGGTAGAAAAGAGAGACACAGAGTCCTCCATATTTGTGTGGAAAAGCAGTAAGCCATACAATACCATTTTCCATGACACTTTTCTTGACCACAGATAAGAAGCCATGGACTTTTGGTGGGCAATGAAGACAGAAAACTGCGCGAGCACAAAATAGAATTCCATTCCTTGCAAACCATGTGAGAGCTGGAGATCAATTGTAGTGAAAGCTTTTCAAATATCAATTCCTGCATAGCTTGAGGCAGCTGAGATATACCACGCTGCTCTCCTATCTCCTTCAACTGCTGCAATAAATTCTCGCTCCATTCCTTTCAGATTAATGACTTGTATTCTTACAACCATGGATTAAGTATGCTTTTTTATTTTATCATGCTCTTCCATTCACTCCCTTTTATAGGTGTTTGACAGAGTACATTGCTTAATCAACGCATGGTTATGATGCCGCCCATTGGGTTAAGAACAGTCCACCTGGAGAAAATATAAATTAAAATAAGTAAGATAAAAATTAGTATAGTTATTTTAAATGTATTTAGGGAAGAAGATTATGGTTAAACACTTAATTTCATGCTTCTCAAAATTATATAAATTAAAATAGATAAAGATAAAAATTAACATAGGTAATTTGAATGTATAAAGGGAGTTAAGCATCCTAACTTCATGCCTCTCAAAATTATTGTCAAATTTTTATAGTAGATTTCATGTTCACACTAGCAAATTCCTTGCCACAAATATACTTGACTAAAGGTATGGAAAATAACATTTTTTTACTCTCAATCCATGATAAACAATTGTAATGCTCAACTTTTAAAAATATTTGTACGAATAATTAAATTATCTTTTCATTCAACCTTTGAAATTATTTGTACCAATAATTAAACCTATCCTTTCCTCATATTATCTACACACACTCAAATTATTTATTTCATCATATTTTAAAACACCTATTTCACCTAGATATACAAATATGTAAATACATGACTAGTAAATTAAACAACTTAAGGCTAGATAATAAATACTTTAATCCAATCAAACTATTTTAATAATAGAATATTATGTAAATAAAACCATAAAACTAATATCAATCTTTCTTATTCTTGAAACACCCAACCCTAAATTTGCATGAAATGCTGCTATCAACCCTATAATTTCTTAACGAGGGAAGGATTTTTAGTGACCCTCCTATGTAGGAAGGCATTAACCACTATCCTTTCAAAATTTTCTTGGCTCTTCAAATTCACCCATTTGGAGGCATGTCTCTACTCAGCATCCAAGTCCAACAATTTGGTGGATGCCCATACCCTATTACAAAGCTCTTTTCTTCATGCAACTAGTGGGGATGTGACATAAATTTGTTCAACACTATAGAGCTTGTAGATTGTGTTTTGCATGGAAGACAAAGTCCAATTGTTATGGTTGTTGCAATAAAGGGTCTATTTACAAAACTTCAATATTGGAGCTTTAATGTGAACACATCATTTCAATCTCTTATTTAGAGGTTTACAATGAAGTGGTGAAGAATCTCTTGTCACCATGCAAACCTCTTGTTCTCAAAAAGGACAAATGGGCATGTTGTAAGAATCTTCCAACATCTTTCTTTGAGATGAGCATTCCTTTGATATCATTTATATTATCTTAGGTAATTAATCTTTGCTCCTCTTCTTTCTTTAGGGGAGTGTCTCTTAAGGATATCATAGCACCATACTTGCACAACTAATAGTGTATCTTTAGACCTCTTCAAAATATGAGTTCATCTTACATTTATGTAATAGAGTTATAAGGAGCACAACTAAGTGGGCTTGTAGGTGATCTACTTGCTCCATAGAGGAAATCACAACCAAACAACAAAGGCCACTCAAATCAATGAGACCTCATCATGATCCCATGCTATATTGTAGGTTTGTACTTCAAACTCTTAGATTTAACCTTAAACTTAATAGGACTACTAATTTTAAAATGCATTTCTCCACTACCTACTACCAATCAAGGTTTGCACTCACATAGTTCATGCTTTTTAAACAAAATCTATTGTTCTTTGTTGTAGGTTGTGTAGGTCCATAGAAGAAAGGACAGATCAATTATTGCTACTCATTAAGGAAAATTCTATGTATTGATTAAAGGTAGTTTTGGAAGTAGTCAAGAAAAGGGTCTCTGATGGAAATTTACTTGTATAGTTTTATGGGCTTGCATTGGAAATGAAGACTTGAAGATACTTGATTCCTAAATTGAATAGAGAGAGAGCTACAAAATGAGAATGAGAAAATACTTGAATGCATGCTACCAAATTAGAACAAAGGCTACTTGTTGTGGAAAGCCACACATCTACTTCTACTCCGTCTTTGCCCTACTCATCTCCATTCATCCTCTCTCTTTTCACTCCACCTACTATTAACCCATTGAGAAACAACTTCCAAGAACTGAAAGAGAAAGGTAATCCTATGAAAATAGAGTGCATTGCCTTTCCCAAGCATAAATAATATATCATCTAACATCTTTATGCCAATGTTGTTGTCAAGTAAGTCACTTATTTTAGCCTCACAAAATGATTATGTCCACACTCATTCAAAACCCCATTGCTGGCCACCCATGCCTCTAAAAATTAAGGATATGGAGATGAAGCCATTCAAACCTTGATTCTTAGATGTTGAGGGCTTACCCAATCCTCATCTCCATCTCAGAAGTTGTCATTTCTTGGATTAGGAAAAAAGCCCTGCCTCCTTGTAGACATCACCAATTGCATTAGTAGGGAGTAGAATGAACACCACTGATTATACAAAATCTATAATCTATAGTTTTCCCAAACATGAATTTTCAAATTTATGGGGCTTTTTCTTGTAAAATCTAACTCATACAAAAAATGTGAATCTCATCCTTTTCTTATAGAGATTTGATGTCTATGCAAGGATGATGATGATATCTAGTAGCAAATATAAAGGAGCATCCACTATCATAAATTTTAGATCTAACTCTCTTGCAAGAACTTGTGTGTGCCAAGAAAGAAGTGCTTCCTATCTTCCATATTGTTCTTGCCTATACCACAATCAACCATGATTTGTGACCAAAGATGATGAATGTAAGTAAATCACTTAACATAATTAGAGCTACATTATAAAATTCATAATGGTACCAAATTAATCAATTTTATCTCCTCTCTCTGATGTTTTATGAGAATTATTGGGACCATCTTTTGACTTGTTTTTCCTCTAATAGTTGTTGTATTCAAGTGCAAGATCTCCTATATGCTACATCTTATCTCAATCTAATATATGCAATTTACTTGAAATATTCCATTTCTATTCAAGTATCTTATCAAAGATTGTATATTTGTTCACGTTGCATTTTTCATTTCACAGTCCATGTGTTGTATTCTTTATTCTACTTTGGGTATAAGTTTGGATATTTATTTTGGTGAAATTCATAAAACCTATTCTACATTAAACAAATCATTGTATAATTTAGTGTAAGTAAATTCATTAAAGACTTCATGTGACTTGTGCAAAGAAGTGGGGAGAATGTCTTATCACATATACACTAGAAATTTTAGTATCTTTATTTTTTTACTTTGTTCACTTTGAGAAGTAAAATGGAACTATCTGGAATTTGTAGTTTCTATTATTTTTTGTATTTTATATGTTCAAGTAGTAGCAAGGAACAACAATTTAGATGACTGGATGTCCAATCTTGCTTCATAAACATTCACTATAGGATTTGTTTGTGCATATGGATTTATCTCATGCATTTGTAATAATTACCTATAATGATGTATGTGGATTGATGATAGTTGTTGAGAATGTGTGTCTCAAACTCACTATAAAACCCTTGTTCCATTGTGTTGCATTTGATCTTTACCACATTCCACAAGGTGCAAACTAAGAGAGGTGTAGGCTGGAAATGTTTACCACCATCCCACGAGAGTCTAGAAGTTGACTTGTGGTAGTGTGATGTTACTACCACCCCATAATGATGGTTGACTCCTACCTACGGTAGTAAATATTTCTGGGCTTGCATTGAAAATGACGACTTGGTGATACCTGATTCCCAAATTGAATAGAGCAAGTAGCTACAAAAGGAGAATGAGAAATTAAGAATGCACTCTACCAAATTAGAGAAAAGGCTACTTGTTGTGGGAATCCACACACCTACTTCCACTCTATCTTTGCCTGCTCATCTACATTCATCCTCTCTCTTTTCATTGCACCTACTATTAACCAATTGAGAAACAACTTCCAAGCATTGAAAGAGAAGGGTAATCCTATGAAAATCAAGTACATTGCCTTTCCGAAGAATAAATAAGATATCATCTAAAAGCTTTATGCCAATGTTGTTGTCAACTAAGTAATTATTTTAGCCTCACAAAATGATTATGTCCACCCTCATTCAAAACCCCATTATTGGCCACCCATGCCTCCAAGAATCAAGGATATGGGGATGAATCCATTCAAATCTTGATTCTTTGAGAAGAAAACATAGCTTAGTCCTCAATCATACCAACACCTTCCCCAGATCTAGGTAATACTCCCACTTCATATAGAAGATAATACAACACGTTGCTAGTAACAAAAAGAGTATGAGAAAGTATTCTTCGATAATAGGGCCTCACTAGTTAATAAGGAGGAGATTTTGGAAGATTTTGAAGGATCAGATAAGGGGGTAGACAAACACCTTGAGGCACAAAATGGGAGCATAGATATGGATAACTTAAACTTAGAGACAATCATCAATGAAGTTATCCACAAAGTTAGCAATGATATTTTTTATGACATTGTAGAGGAAGTGCTTGAGGAGCCATCAGATGAGGAGGACCGACCCTCCCTTAGTACATCTCAAATAGCCATGGGAGAAAAAGGTTGGGATAAGACCTCTGCAAGATAAGCTAGGAAATCAAGAACAAGAATAATAAAGCAGAGGTGGAAATCATAGTAGGGATGCAAACCACATTAGATAGACCATTGAGATGAAAATCAAGGAGGGTGTTACACTCTCGTTAGATCTAATAAGATTCCTTTAATGGAGTGTTAGGGCCTTAAATGCCCCTAAAAAAAGGTGTCTCATCAAGAGTTATCTTGATGGGGCAAATGCAAATATAGTACTTCTATAGGAAACAAATTTTTTGGAAGAACAAAACCCAAAAATATTTTAGAAATAGAAATGTTGGGAAGCATTACTTCCCTCACTAACAATGCTTCATGAGGCTTGTCAATATCATGGTGCAATCATTTTCCTAAAATGGAATCTATAGCATGTAATTGGAGTTGGATCCTGGGCAAATTCCCAAGTTCTCTTCATTCAAAACATATGTGGATTTTCTGGAGTCACTCAAAAGAGTTCTCTTTGGACTCATATTAGTCAAACACTATGCACCTTAAGAAAAGAAAGAGTAATTCTTGGCACGGGGATTTCAACATGATGGTAGAAAAAGATGAAAAGTCTAGTGGTATCTCCCACTTGGCCATGTCAACTAAGGATTTCAAAGAGTTTATTTTAGACAATAGTCTTTTAGACTACATACCCAAGAATGGTAAATTCACTTGGACCAACAAAAGGGAAAAATTTTGCCAATTTTTGGAAATCTTAGATAGATTCCTGGTATCCAACATGTGTTTCTACTCTCCTGAATTTTTCTCCTTAAATATTTTTCTACTCTCCTAAATAGTTTCTATGGGTGAGACTTACTCTTTGTAGCATAAGTATTTCAAATTTCAAGATATGTGGTTTAGGGACCCAGACTTCATTCCCCAAGTACAAGGTTAGTGGAACTCAACTCGTTTTATGTAGGGCTCTAAAATGTTTCAATTAACTCACAAAGTAAAGTTCCTTGGAAACCAAATTATCACATGGAACAAGTCACACTTCATAAATATATTCCAAGGGACAGATAAAATTAAAAATGAGCTAGAGGCTCTTACATAGCAAGCCATTCTAAATGGAGCACTTGAATGAGGGCTCATACACAAGAGAGAAACTTCTCAAATAAAATCTTGATGAAATCATTAAGAGGGAAGAAATATTTTGGAGACAAAAATTGAGAGAGACATGGGAAGAGAAATAACTTCCCCACCTTCATCTAACAATTTTTTTGATCATATTTTAATATCCATAATCACAAACTCGACCCCAATACCTAAACTCAAACTTGCATGTATTCAAAGTAGAATATATATTATAAGGTGAATACTTGTGAATACTTTCTAAATCTTTAAGGATATCAAATTCAGAGCTACATTAAATTGTGTGTACATCTTCAATCATGTCAATCAATTACTCACTATGTTATTGTCATGAAGATTAAATAGTGAAATTTGTATAACATGCCACTTCTTATTTATTTACCTAATTTTATTTATTACCTTTTGGAAGAGCCAATGTTTCTATATAGTAGCACAACTCTTACACTATAACCTCATAACCTTATCCCTCACATGTCTAATCTTACATCACATAAAACTCAATACTTTTGTCTTTATCATCAAATATATGGACAACCCTTAGATAAATATTTTTTATTCAAACATATATCAAGACCTCATAGGTGAAAAAGAGAGATGAGCATGCATGTTATATGTTGAAATCAAATAATCCCCTAATGTGAAACCAATTATTTTTCTACAAGAGACATGGATAAAAACAAGAAAAACTAAAACACAAATTCAAGACCTCATAAATAAAAGAAAGACTAAGATAAATATGATCCATTACAATAAAATAATCACATAATTTGCAACAAACTAAATATCTATTAGAGACATTTATTGGAAAAAACATGTTTCACCCACTTGAGGATATTGCTTTTGGTTTTCATTTCCCTTTTCTACCATTTAGGTCTTTTTTATGCAGATGATTTATTCCCCTTCACCTTTTTTCTTACTTTAGCTATTTAGATTTCAACCTTTCTTTGTTAGCACAACACTTCCTATGATTTTTTGTATCCTCTTTTACACATTATCCATACTATTTTGAAAATATTAAACTCAACAAATAACTATAAAGTTAACTTTTTAGGAGTTTAAAATTTTAAAATTCTGAATTAGTAGTTTACACTACTTTTATTTTTAATTTTTAAGGATTTAAAATACACCTTTTATTTTTAATTTAATAAGAATTGCTCCTATAGAAGGATCCCAGGGGTTACATGAGGCTTTGTCTACAAATCCTCCATGTGCCTCCCATTTGGGGCCTCTCTCCTTGCTAAGAAATCCTTCATCTTCCTTGTCTTCTTGGTAGATTTGCAGTCATCTCTGTGATCTTGGATCAATTGTAATTGGCATGGTGTTTTGTATTCTTTTAATTCTTTAATTTTTAAAATTTAAACCTTTGTTTTGGTAGTTTCCCACTCTCCCCATTGCATCATTTCGACTTGGCACAGGGGGTTGGTGGATGGGCATCAGCATGTGGAGTATGGAGTTTGATAAGCCATTAATTTTGAATTAAGGCTCTTTAGTGCCTATGGAAGACAATTTAGGGAGACAGGAACAACCAGGTAAGGAGAGCTTAAAGTTCTTCAAGGAGATAGTTAATGCAGATGATGCTCAAGTCATGCCTAAGAATGTACTCTTCGTAGTCGTGGATGGTGTTAGAGGACTTGGTCCAAGCACTGAAGAGGGTGATGAAGGAAGTAGACCCTTGGAGTGAAGGCAAGGTGAGCCTCCTTCAGTGCCAAGAAAAATTTCTTTAAAACCTAGTGATGAACTAGGAAAAGTAGTGAAAAAAGAAGAATCAAGATTAATGAATATTGCTGTGTTTTTTACTTTTGTTAATTTAGAAAAATTGCCATCGAGGAAATTATTTGACAATTGGTTGATAACAGTTTGGGAAAAACAACTAGGCATTCATTAGTCATTCTATAGAATGATACAACCGAGAATATTTGTAATTTTTTTAAAATCACATGCTATGTAGAAAAGGGTAATTGAGAAAGATTATTGGAATATAGGGCTGACTTTTTTCAAGGTTTTTCCTTGGAAGCCAAATACACCACACAAAGAAATAAGTTTCTATTCAGTTCCAAGATGGATTCTGTTCAAAAATGTTCTGATCCAATTCTAGATTTTTTTGCCTCAAATCTTTGAACCTTTTGGAAAAATACTAAAAATTGATGAAATAAGAACCACCCTTCTCCATCTTGATGTGAGAATTCTGGTCTCATTTGACATAGGGGTTCAAATCTCGAAAGTCATAGAAATTAATTGGGAGGAGAAAAATTCTTATATGAGTTAATAAGTATGGGGGGCTCAATTCATACTTCCTGTGTAAACAAGATGGACACCAAATAAAAAATTGTTTGACACTCAATAAAAACCTAAACAAAGGTAAAATAGGGGTTTCAGTAAACAACCCTAAGGAAAAAGGAATGGACTCTAGGGATGGAGTTTCTGCCCCACCACCAGAGAATAAAAATGAGGGCCTAACATCAAATATTAGGAAGGTCATCAAAAACAATATCTCAGACCATAATGAGGGCCCTGGACTTAAGGTGTCATCTCTAGATGAAGTCACGAATGGATCTTTGTCTTTGATGATGGTTTGGACTTAGAAGCTATAGAGGAAGATCACCTAGATGGTGATGATTCAGATAGTACCCAAGATGGAACCCTAAGCAGCTTCTCATTGGGATATAGATCTTTTGAAGGGTGGATGGAAGAAGACCCTGCTCTTGTTTCACAGATTGCAGACACTCCTTTGCAATGCAATGATAACATTGTGGCATTGGGGGAGATCTTCCCTCCCTAAATAGACCTTGAAAACAAATGGGATGGTGTTCCTCTAGGATATACCTCTGACAATGGGTTTATCTCAATGAGAAAAAAATGCACAACAACTTGCACTTGACAAAATAAGGGAAGTAGTAGGGAAAAAGAATAAACTAGACTAGCTCAAAGAGGAATTCTTAAGGAGAGAAGCAGACCCCTCTGGGTTAGATAAGAGCATCCTCAAGCAGAGTATCCTTGAGGCTGAGGAGGAAGATAAAAAAAGAAAGATTCTGAGTAGAAATGTTAGTAGCATCAAGCCTAGTAAGAAAGGGAAAGATGAATCCATCCAAAAATATTTGGTGGAAAGCACTAAACCTTGAAGAGACCCTCCACCCCCTCAATTTCCAGAGTAATGAAAGCCATTCATTGTTGTAGTTGGAATGTTAGAGGTATGGAGTCCCTTGACAGGAAGTATGTTCTGGGAGACTTTTGCAATAAGAATAAGGATATGGATGTATTATTTATTCAATAAGTAAAGGCAGTTGGATTCACCTTAGAAAATACATTGAGATTTGTTTGGAGGGAAGCAATTTCCTTTACCTCAAGCCATGATAAAGGAAGAGGGTGAAATGCTATTTTGTTAAGCACAAAATTAGAAAAAAACCTAAAAGAATTTGGCCATTCTCCTTACAAGAGGTGTTTATGGATCACTCTGAATATTGAGGGTGTGGATATTGAGTTATTCTCCATCTATGCCCCCAATGACTATTTGAATAGAACTGAACTATGGAAATGGTTAACATCTAATCTCCCCAAGGTTCCCTGGATCTTCGGGGGGATTTTAACATGATAGAATACTTAGAAGAAAAAGAGGAGGGAAACCTCTAGTATGGAGAGGGAATGCAAAATTTTTCTAGATAAGACGTAAAAAGACACTCAACCTGGGATACCCAATTTTTTTGGGGGGGGGAAAGAACAACAAAGGCATCTAGTTCTCTTGGTCAAACTATCAGAATGCCAATAAAAAAATCTATTACAGGATTGATAGATTCTATTTGAATAAAGATTGCTTCTCTGTCATGCAAAAGATGAACACAAACAAAACTCAAGTTATCCCTAAACCACTGTCAGACCATCACCCTATTAAAATGGTAGTTTCAGTCAAAAAGCAAGAGCAAAGTATAAGAGGCCAAAAGGAATCCTTTTTTAAATTGAAGTGTGAGTTACTAAAGGATGAAGATTGCAATCAAGGAATTAATACTCTCAGGAATATATGTAAGGCTAGGTATGGAGGTCAAGGAAATATATTTTACTGGTCTAGGCTCACCGAAGCTTGTAAAGCTATTTTCCAAATTGTTGGGAAAAGATATGCCTTAGACAGAAAAAGAGAAACTCTCTTGTTGCAGGAAATGTTCCTCCATGTAGAAGAGAAATTGTAAAATAATCCAAGAGATGATGAGCTAGATATAAAAATGGAAGAAATAAAACATAAATTAAAAAAAGTACAAATAAGGAAGGCACAAGAAGCTAGAGTAAGAGCTAAACTTAACTCGTTACAAGATGGGGACAAGGGTACTAAGTATTTTTTTAACTTGTTGAAATAGAAAAACATAAAAGAAAATATTCAAGTAATAATAGAAAATGGTGTCAATCTAAATTCTCAAAAGAAAATACTGGAGGCTTTTAGGAAGTTTTATGAAACCTTGTTTAAGGTAGATGATAATGGGGAGGGCTGCAAGGAAGCCTAGAAAATATGTTGCAAAATCTGTAAAACTAAACTAAACCCAGACATGAAAAGGAAATTAGAACAAAAAATTAATAAGGATGAGATTAAAAAAAGCTATCAATTCAATGAGCAAGGGTAAGTCCCTTGGGGCAGATGGGCTGCTAGTAGAATTTTACAAAGCAAACATTGATTGGGTAGCAGATGACCTCCTTGAACTCTACTTTGAAACCACAGAGAAAGGGACTTTAGGAGAAGACATAAATAAATGCATTATTAAGCTTCTTCCAAAGGAAGGACATAGGATAGAAGAAAATAATTGGAGACCCATAACACTCCTAAATGTCTCATATAAAATTATTGCAAAAGTGTAGGCCTTGAGACTAAGAGATATTCTCCTAGAAATTATTAGCCCTACACAAACAAGATTTATTAAGGAAAGATATATACTAAAGAACTTGATAACAAGCTAGGAAGCCCTTCAATGGGCTAAAGACTCCAAACAAAATGTAGGTATACTTCTTCTAAATTTTGAGAAAGCATATGATAGACTAGAGTAGTCCTTTATTTTTATGATGCTCAGAGTCATTGTCCCATATTTTCTTAGAATGTGTATATGACAACTATGTTTGGTCTTTTCTTATGGGTAATATTGGTAAATGGTCTCTTTCAGTTAATATGTTTATGAAAGTAAGGTCTAATCAAAGGTTTGAATATAAAAAATAACTATTTTTGGTTTGTTATGTCTTCTAAAATTATATGGTTCCTATGGAAGAAAAGGAATGAAGAAAGAATTCTTGGCAAGGAAAGAGGACTCACTAGGATTTCTTGGGATCTCACAGTTTTTAACTTTTTTGAACAAGTCATTGTAACAATGGAAATTTCTCTTGGTAGGTTCAAAGGAATGGTTGAAATAGGTACAATGTTCTACAAAGAGGACATTAAAGAAATAGATTTTTGTGCAAAGAGTCCCAGGAAATTTATTGAAAAGTTATTCAATTCTTATACAAACTTCCAAAACCTACACAGTAAGCTGAAAGAATTGGAGAAAGTTGAAATTGAACTCTATAAGAAGCTAGAGATGTCAGAACATAACTACAGTCTTAACACAGAGTAGCTAAGAATTTCTCCCAAGATTGGTGCTATCCACGGACTTGATTCCTTTGAATACAGTGACAATAGGCTACACATTTAGGACAATGAAGGAGAATGGTATGATGACCCTAGGTTGGAATTCAAAAAAGTTGAAATGGAAGACTCAAGGCATGACACCGAGTTGGATGACAGCTAAGGATTGTATTATCAATATATGGGAATAATAGAAGATTCATAGGTGGTAGATCAAAATAGGCCTGCTATGGACGATGGAATGGATCAGAATGCCAGAGACAATGATGCGGGATAGTCCCCTCATGTGCTTGCTTACAAAGATGGAGGACTAGGAAAATCTAGAGTTGGATCTTAAGACCAAGTCAAGGATAGAAACTTTTAGCAGTAGTTACTCTTAATAGATAATGAACAATCATTAGATAAGGAGTATCCTTTCTAATATATACTTTAGTTTTTGATCTTTAATTTGTTTTTTATATAGTAGGAAGAAAGCATTTTTGGATTGATGTAAGTAGCAATTTTGGTGTGGTATCTCCAGCCACTTTGATGTAAAGCATAGTAATTTTTTTGAATAATATTTGTGCTTGATTCTCAATCCAAAAAATTTAATAAGAATCTTAGTGTTGAAAAATAAAAACTCATGGAATAAAAACTAAAGTAATTTTTTTAATTAACATTTTCAAAATTAATAAAATATGTCTTTATGATATATTGTATTACTATTCAAAAAATAAAACTAGCATACATATCTTCAACAAAATCTATGTAAAAGACTTTGAGAGATATCATTTTGGAGGGGCCTATTTCGCCTAAATTGTATATTGGGTAAAAAATAGGGACCTTAATAATGATATCTCTCAAAGTGTTTTACTTAAATTTTTACTTCATGAATTATTTCATATCATTTTTAATATTTATCCTAAACCATGTTCAATGAGATTTATATATAGATGTCCATATTGAAAAAAGTTCATGGAATTATAGAATTTCATAAATTACTTTTAAAAATTATAAAAGATCAATATAATAATCTAATTTAATTAATAATATAATAAAATCCATATAACAAATTATTACAATCTTAAAAACAAGTAATAACTCTTACATAACACCTATCACCACTATCACCATGATAATCTTGTTAACCATCATTCTCTCACAATTTTTTTCTTAATAACGGATGAAGAATGAGGTTAGGTTCGAACAACATCATCCTGCAGTAAACATTTTGACTTTTACATGGAGGAAGGCATTGCCAAAGCCCATCCCTTAAATTATATGCGAACACCTTTGCATCTTCACTACCATACAGACTGCTAAAGCACAGGTAATCTCCCACACAAACACACTCCCCAAGCCACCAATCCCCATGAATATATTCAGGGAGAGGGTTTGGAGGCATTCTTGCAAACTCTTTCCACTTCCAAACCAACTTATCTTGGTCGTCCTGAAACAACTCCCATATAACAATACCCACAGTGTTTTGGCAATTACACGAGTCAAAAGTCAGAAAAAATAATGGAGGCGCTTTAAAAGATTGGGGGCTGTACAACTTCAGCTAGTCTACATCGAATGGGTGACTGCTTTGTGCCATCAACTCTATCCATGCCACCACTAGAATAGACGACCCATATGCAACTATAGTTATAACATGCATATACTCATCTTCAACAAGTTTGCAGCGTAATGGAGCTATTCTCACAGGCTCAATAAAACTATCTTTGATATTGTAACGCACAATAATCTTAGGCCTGGCTGCCCCCCAGAAAAGAATGCCATTGCACTCAACCATTTGATAACCTATTATATTAGAGCCGATTTCTCCCGAAGACTAAAACTTAATTCTCCACTTGTCTTGAAAATAATGGCAGATCTCGAAGGAGAAATTTTCATAATTTGAGCACATTACCAAATAGGGTTCTTCCTTTCCTCCTTGTACAATATGGAGAAACTTGTAAGTCGGATCGACTTCTATCTCTCCACAAATTCTCACAAGTGGGTTGCAAACACAAAATTGTGTTTGGGTTTCTCGAAAAAGTAGTAACCCTTGCACTGCACTTGGTAAAGTGTAACCTCTACCATAATTTGAGAGAAAGGAGAGAGATAGTCGTAGAGTGAAAGCTTTGCAAATATCAATTCTTTCATAGCCCCAGGCAGCTGAGATATACCACGCTGCTCACCATCTGCTTCAACTGCTACAATAAATTCTGGCTCCATTTCTTTCAGATCCAACGCTTCCCAACTAATCGCTTGTATTCTTAGAACCCGGGATTAAGTATGTTTTTTTATTTCATTCTACATGTTCTAGCATTCACTCCTTTTTATAGGTGTTTGAAATGGAGTCATTTTCTTAATCAACGTGCGGTTAAGAGTAGCCAATGTGGACAAAATATAAATTATGTTGGAGATAATGTTTTTTTCAATATGGTATCAGAGCCCTCTCAAATCTTGGGGCTGTAATCTGTGGTTTTTGTAGTGTTGGCTGTGCATTATGCAGGTTGTGTAATTGGAGGCTGATCACCATTGTTTGTGGTGAAGAAACAAATATATTGCAGCAAAGAGAAGAATCAAATCAGCAGAAATTGGTGAGAGATTTCTGATTTTAATTCTCATCTTAAAAAGAGGGAATTTGATACAATGGATTCAATTGGTATTCCTTTACCTACAATTAAATTAAATGGCAAAAATTATTATGATTGGATGTCTCATATGGAGATTTTTCTAACGCTTCAAAATTGCTTTGAAATTGTTAATGGTAGTGAAAAAAGACCAGCAAACAGTGGAAAAGATCAAGAAGATTGGGATAAAAGAGATAAGAGGGCAGCAGCACTGATCAAGCTTACACTTTCAGAAGAAGTTTTTCCAGAAGTTCGCAATGAAAGAAGTGGAGTTAAAGTGTGAGATATTTTGAAAACTACATATGAAAATTCAGGTGATGTAAGGATTCTAACCCTCACTGCAGAACTATACAACATGAAATTATCAAATTCACAAGAGTTAGTCCCTCATCTAAGTAAATTAAAGGAAAAGAGAAATGAACTTGCTTCTCTTGGAAAGGATATAGGTGAAAAATATTTTGTGCAAATAGTTTTACAAAGTCTCCCAGGATCTTATCAGTCATTCATAAGAGGGCTAGATACTGCTGATAAATTAAAGAGCATAAAATATGAAGAGTTATGTGCTAAATTAGTGCAAGAAGAAAAACGTCAAATCAAAGAAAGGGAGTCATTTAATGATGAAGCCTTCATAATAAGAGGGAAACAAAATTACAGAAGTACACAAGAAAATCATTCAAGAGAGAAAAATTGGAAGTATGACAATAGGTATACTCCAACCAAGGATTATAATAGAAGCAAATGGAAATGTAATTACTGTGGTAAGTTGGGTCATAAAGCAAATGAATGTTATAAGAGGATCAAAGATACAGAAAGGAAGACAAATAAGTTTACAAAAAATTCTGATTCCAAAAGTAATGCTCTCTGTATTGCACTTAAAGCAAATGATTCTTATAAAGATGACTGGGTTATTGATTCTGGGGCCACACAGCATATGTGTTATAATAAAGAACAATTTGCATCACTAAGAAATGATAACAATCCAGAGAAAATATATTTGGGGAATAATAGTGCTTTGGAAGTTAAAGGAACTGGAAATGTTAAAGTAGATAATGGTGTGTTCAAAAATGTGAAGTTAGTTCCAGAATTGAAGATAAATCTTCTTTCTGTATCTCAAATTGCAAATCAGGGGTATAAAATAGAATTCTATAATGACAAATGTTTGATCAAGGATGTGAGTAATAACTACAAAGTGACTGCAATCGGTAAAATGGAGAATGGATTATATAGGTTTCAAGAATTTACTTCTAAATGTGGAAATGAGAATATGTGTGCTATTGCCAGATATAATGATATGAGCAGGTTATGGCATGAGCGTATGGGACATGTCAATTATCAAAGCCTCAAGCTTATGGAGAAACTATATATGGTGCATGGGCTTCCAAAAATCTCATCAAGTCACAAGGTGTGTGAAGGATGTGCTATGGGAAAGCAACATGTGGAAAGTTTCCCACAAGGTAAATCATGGAGAGCAAAGACTCCTTTACATTTGGTTCATAGTGATGTAATGGGTCCCTTCAGAACACCATCTCTTGCAGGATCAAGGTATGCCCTCACCTTTATTGATGACTATACTAGAAGAATTTGGGTTTATTTTTTAAAAAAGAAGAATGAAGTGTTTGATAAGTTTAAAGAGTTTAAGGCATTGGCTGAAAATCAAAGTGGAAGATCTCTGAAGATAATAAGAACAGATAGAGGTATGGAATATATGAACAAAGTTTTTTTAGATTTTTGTAAACAACATGGTATAAAGAAGGAATCAACAGTCTCCTACTCACCTCAACAAAACAGAGTTGCAGAAAGGAAGAATAGAACTATAATAGAAATGGCTAGGTGCATGCTTCACTCTAGAAATATAGAAGTTAAATTCTGGGCTGAAGCAATTTGTACTGCAGTTTATATTTTGAATAGAACACCTACTAAGGCAGTTTTGAATATAACACCAAAAGAGGCATGGAGTGGTAGGAAGCCTACAGTATCTCATTTTAGAGTCTTTGGATGTAATGCATATGCCCACATCCCTGATGAAAAAAGGAGCAAGTTAGAAAGAAAGAGTGAGAAGTGCATAATGGTTGGGTATAGTGAGGAATCAAAAGGATATAGGTTATATAATCCTAAAACAAATGAAATTTATATCAAAAGGAATGTATGGTTTGATGAAGATATTTAAAGTGAACATTCTCCTACATTATCTTACTTTCCAATATTGATTGAAGAAGATAAGTCTACTTATACTAATGCTCAAAATCAAGGTGTGCAATCTTCTGCAGGAGGAGAAGGAACACAAATTGAAGCATCAAGTGAAAGTGATGATGAAGACACACAGAAGACTAGAAGCATTCAAGAAATATACCAAGAAGGCCCTAGAAATATGTTTGCTAACTATGCTCTTATGACTAAGGTGATGCAGGTTGACACTCCAAGTACATATGAGGAAGCAAAAGGCAAAGAAGAATGGGAAGAAGCAATGCAAGATGAATACAATTCTTTGATAAAAAATGGAACTTGGGAATTGACAACTCTTCCAAAAGGTAAAAGTGTGGTTGGCTGCAAGTGGACCTACAAAGTAAAGTTCACATCAGATGGAGCTATTGAAAAATATAAAGCAAGACTTGTGGCTAAAGGCTTCTCACAAACAGAAGGTATTGATTATACTGAAACCTTTGCTCCAGTTGCTAAAATGAGTTCGATTCGTACAATAGTTGCTCTAGCTGCAAAATTTGGTTGGAAAATTTATCAAATGGATGTAAAAAGTGCCTTTCTACATGGTGATCTTCAAGAAGAAATTTACATGCAACAACCACCTGGATTTGTTAAAAGTGGTGAAGAACATCTAGTGTGTAGATTAAAAAAATCATTATATGGTCTTAAGCAAGCACCGAGGGCATGGTACTCCAAAATAAATGAGTACTTTATAAATGCAGGATTTAAAAGAAGTAAAGCTGATCCAGATGTGTATGTAAAACATAGTGATGGTAAAGTTGTTATTATTGTATTGTATGTGGATGACTTGATTATTACAGGGGATCACACACATAATATTGAAATAATTAAGGATCAACTCAAACAAGCTTTTGAAATAACTGATTTAGGGTTGATGCACTATTTTCTGGGTATGCAAGTATGGCAAGAAGAAGGAAGAATCATGTTGTCTCAAACTAAATATGCTCTTGATGTATTGAAAAAGTTTAATATGACTGACTGTAAAGCATCTAATACACCATGTGAAGTAGGCTTAAAGTTGAGTGCTAATTCTACTCAAAAGAAGGTGGATGGAAAATTATATAGACAATTAGTTGGGAGTCTTTTGTATCTCACCATAACTAGACCAGACATTGCATATGCAGTTGGTATTGTATCCAGGTACATGTCAGATCCACACATTGAGCATTGGAAAGCAGCTAAGAGAATATTAAAATATATTAAAGGCACTTATCACCTTGGAATTGAGTACCAATATGGAGGAGAGCCAACATTAGTTGGATATACAGATTCTGATTATGCAGGTGATATTGATGATAGAAAATCAACTTCAGGGTTCATGTTTCATCTTGGGTCAGGACCAATTTCTTGGAGCAGTAAGAAACAAGCAACAGTATCACTATCATCTACAGAAGCTGAATATGTTGGCTCATCAAAGGCATCTCAAGAAGCATTATGGCTTAGAAGACTACTTGAAGAAACACAACATCCACAAGTTTGTCCAACTACTATATTCTGTGATAATCAAAGTACTATCAAGCTAGTAAAAAATCCAATTTATCATGCTAGATCAAAGCATATAGAAGTGCATCATCATTTTGTTCATGATTTGATAGAAGATCAAGTGGTGGAGTTAAAATTTTGTGGAACAGAAAATCAAATTGCTGACATATTTACAAAAGCACTACATGAAGTGAAATTTATCAAATTTAGAGACTTGTTAAATCTCAAGGAAGTTGCTATATAATAATCTTTTGTAATTATCTTCTCCAAATAAACATTATGGGGAGGTGTTGGAAATAATGTTTATTTCTTTATGGAAAGTTCCAGAATATGGAAACTTCCACCTCCAAATAGAAACATCTAGATTTTTCCCTTTCAACACTTCTCTTAGCCATTCTAAGATTTTCTAGAAATTTCTATGAATGTAATAAATATAGCAGCAAGGCTGCCATTGTAATTAATTAATATTATCTATTTTCTATGCAAGTTGCTGATCAATACTTGATTTAAGTTTTTTCTTTATATTTTGCTGCACTCTGTTTCATTTCTTAATCAACGTGTTAAGAGTAGCCAATGTGGACAAAATATAAATTAAAATAAATAAGATACAAATTAGCATAGCTATTTTAAATGTATTTAGGGGAGAGGACTTTGGCACTCATGCATCTCAAAATTATATAATTAGTGTACGTGCCCTTCAAAAATTTTATGTAAGATGTCAAGATATTCTAAGACATTTTTTATTATTATTGTAAAGTAGACTTTTAAGTAAATAAACTAATTATAATAAATAACTCTTAGGTAAATAAAATAGAATAAAATATGGATATAAATATCATTTAAATGCTTTATTCATTTATTTTTATGATTATATTATTATTAAAAATAAAATAGCTCTTTATTTAAACAATGTTTAAAATAAAAAGTTCTATGTTCAAATAAATAATTGTTTTAAAAATATTACTTACTAACTTATTTATTAAAAAATTATAAAGAGGTTTTGGATGGAAGAGGGTTTTGGGGTTGATCAATGGAGACAAATGGTTTCTCTCCATGATCAACTTGGTTGAGGCCTCTTCCATACTGCAAATTGACTCTGATTAGCTTATTTCATTGTTTTGATGAAAAAAAGGACAAGTTCACATGTTCCTGAATTTGTTCTCTTTATTTTCTTTGTGGTTTTTGATGTGATTGTGTTGATTGGTGTTTGTTCTATGAATTGTGTTTGAATTTGAATTGTTTTCCTACTTTTTATATTGATGATTATATTTTTTTTTAAAAAGAGGAAGGAGTATGTAGTACACCACTTGGGAAATCGGGAACAACTAGGCTGATACATTTATTCCTCAGCTATGAGAAAATTATAGTGAGAACTAGTGCTAGCAAAGAAAGGCTTAATGAAAATAAAAGATATAGAGTAGCGTTGGATATTGAGGTTGCCAAGGCTCCATCGCAAGAGGCCGTCTTTGAGGTTCAAGATGGACTTAAAGCCAACCATGGAGATGCTGACTAGCAAGGAAAGGCATAGAATGGAGGAAAAGAAGAGAAAGGTAAGAACCTCCCTCCATCTTCAGTACTTTGTGTAAATCCTAATAAAGATATGATGAAAGCACTTAAAAATGAAGAATGTAGATTAAAAAAGATTATTGTGTTCTTTACATGCATGAATGTTGAAAAAATGCATTCAAGAAGATTTTTTGACAATTGGCTTCTAACTATTTGGGATAAGAAATTGGGAATCTAGGGCTCTTTCTATCATATAATCCATAGAGGATTGTTCTAATTTTTTGAGAAATCATAACATGCAAAAGAAAATTTTAGAAAAGGGATATTGGAACATGGGGTAGACAATGTTTAAATAAATTTCTTGGTCTCTTGATACCACACACAATGACGTTATTCTTTGCTCCATCCCTAGATGGATGGTAATAAAAGATATGTTTTTAGGCTTTTTTGCCATAGCTACTCAAACAATAGGTAATTTATTAAAAATTAAAGAGAAAAGGTATATTGTACCACATATGGATGCAAGAATTTTATTGTCTTCAAATTCTAGAGGTTCTTGAAATCAAAATTGAAATAAAAAGTTTATAAGTGTGAAATGGTGGTCTAGATGGACTTAATACCTATTTTCTATATAAAAATGATGGTCATAAAAAAAATGATTGTCTTATTATAAATATAAATAATAATAGGAGGACAAATTATACAATACCTAGAGAGAAGAATATAAGAAGGGGTACTGAAATTCCTAAGGAGAAAAGAGATGGGGCCTTCAAAGACCTAAACAAAAGTATGGAGAAAATGAAAGAAAACATTGATGTCACTATTAGTGTTATTAAGCTCACTTAGTCAACTATATTTAGCTATGCTAAATTTAGGTGTTATTATGATTTTATTAGCATGTCTATGTTTAGAATAAGTGTCTAACTTAGCTTATCCTAAGTTAAGAAGTTGCATGCCTATCTTGGAGTCATTACTATTCTTAGGCTTGCTTTCTTATTTATGGCATGTCTAGACATAGAGAGACTCTTGCCTATATGTAATCATTCATGTGATCTAATACATCATTCAGGGTTCACTATGCATATTGCTTGTGTCCTTGATAGTATTGAGTGTGTGATTGTTCATATCTCATGACTCATGTCAGTATTGTAATCATCTACAAATTTTCTTGGTTTCCACATGGTCTCAAATGAGAATGGTAAGGTTGTGAACCTATTCTTCTATCAAATTCATCAAGCATAGCTTTTCTTGTTCAATATTGGTTCAACTTCAGAGGTGTTATTCACTATCTTGGTAGACTTTTACTGCTTGAAAGATGATCAAAGGTTTTTTTCTCTATAGAAGGTGGTCTTTTGGACTCTTTTTTTGTGTGGGCTCTCTATAGGGTGTGGAAAGATGTTTTTTCCAATATGAGGCACTTTTTCTCTATGTTTTGAAAGCTCTCTTTAGTAAGCAATGTTGAAACTTGCCACAGAGGTCAATCTTTTGCTTTGGAGTCATTTTCTTGTGCAGAGATGGTGTTTTTTGTGTTTGGTTTTTTTTTTGTAGCACAGTGACCTTTTTGTAGGAATGACCCATTTTAAAGACCCACAACCTATTAAAAATAACCATACAAGCCTTTAGAAGCCATGACCTACCTTCACAAGCTTGTTGGGCCCCTTTTCTACCCTTGACAACAATGTTGAACCCCTTCACAACAGTAGTAAGTCCTTCCACGTCAACGAACTCCACATTAGATTAAAAGAATTCACCCTATTCAACTTTTTTTGCTAGCATTATCTTTGTTTTTCCTAGCATTAGCACAAATTCACTCAGCACAACTTCAAATCAGTAGATTTCATGTTTTTTTAGAGTTTCTCTTCAAACCAAAGGTATTTTTGACTTTTTTTTTTCCAAAAAATTGCCCTATTTCTTCTTTTTTAAAGAAATTAGTGCTTTTTTTAAAGAAAAACTATATTTACTCATGTTTTAAAAAGCTTTTTTAACAAAAAAACTATGTTTTTTTGGAAAAGCTATATTTAGTCTCATTTTAAAAAGTTTTTTTAACAAAAACCAAATTACTCCTCCTTGTAAAGTTTTTTTGTCCAAATATTCTTTGGAAAATTAAACAAAAAAGAGCATTTAAAATTGTGTAATAGGGTCTATTCCCACACACTGCTTATAAAGTGCCAAAGCCAGGGGGTCGCATAATAATACAATGGATTTATCTCAACATTGTGTGGTTGTATTTTCTCTTTCCGCATTTCTTCAGTTCAACTTTCCATATGGATTCTAATCATGCTATTTCACAGTTAACCCCATTTAATATCATGATTGGAAATCCAAAATCCAGTTGATGTTGAAAAATCATGGGTTAAATAGGGTTACAATGGGCACTAAAATGGAACCATCTGATGATGACACTAAAGTGAAATGGTTTATGAAGTGTGACTAGGCCTTTAATTGTTTATGTCTTATAATATCTCTACAATTACTATTTCATGTTGAATCTTTATCAACCCCCAACGAGGTATGGCTTACTCTTGAGAAGCTCTTTGGGAAGGTAGATGAGATGACAGCTCATGAGCTAGAGAATGAGTTAATCAGTTTGAGTCTGAGCACATTTAACACACTAGAAGAGGTTTTTACCAAGTTTAAATGTATCAAGTTGTAATTAAAAGAATGTGGAATTGATAAAAAAGATGACCAACTTGTGCTTTCAGTTCTCTCCAAGTTAGGACCTAATTATTCTATATTTGTATCTAATTTCTAATCCACTAAAAGATCTCTTGGAGCCACATGGAAAATGCCATCCTTAGGCAACTTCATTGCAGACTTAACTATGGAGCAAGATAAGTTAATACACATGGATACCTTGAAGGTATCAAAACCTCAAGCTCTCTTTGCTGGGAATGGGGAACATAATCCTTCAATAACAAAGGGGAGAAGAATAAAGAAGACAAGTAGACAAAGAAAGAAAAAAACTTGACACATCTAAAAGTTGCATAGAAAATTCATCCAAACAAGGGCAGCCTAAAAAGGACCAAGTTTAGTGTGCCTATTGTAAAAAGATAGTGCATGATGAGCACAAGTGTATAACGAAAAAGGTTGATCAGCTTCCTCATCTCTTAGAGAAGAACAACATAGGTGTACCTAAATCCTTCAAAGTATTCTCATCCAGTCCAGAAACTTCTAAGTCAAAAGGTAAAGAGAAATTCAAGGGCAAGGATATTGTTGCAGTTTGCTTTTCAACATCTTCATCGGCTCCATCTTCGATTATTGACTCATGTGCTTCACACCATATGGCTTCTTCACAAGTTGAGTTTTCTTTCATAGAGCCTTAAAAGCTATCTAGCATCACTTTGGGTAATGACACAACAATAGAATAGGGAAGGGCATGTGAGATGAGTTTACTCCATAGGCAAGGGCATGCTAGTTGAGTTTACTCCATATTCAGTTGAGATTAGAGAGTTCCATAGCAACAATTTAGTGGATTTGGGAAGCTTAGACCACCATGATAGGTTATACACCTTCTCACACTTTTCCCTAAATATTTCTCCTTCTGACCATCCACAATAGATTCCCAAGGCAGAGTTTTATTCTTCTTCTAGTTCTGATAGCGAGGATAGTGATGGGGTGCCATCCCTATCCATCTCAAGACTCATTTTGGAGGATGAGGATTCAACATCTAACTCACCTATATTCAACTCTCTTTGGGCTAGATGACCACTTCAAAGTGAAAGTACTAGGGTACAGGATCTAGCTAGTGTTTGACTTCTATAATCACATTACAGGGCTCATGCTGTTTATGCCTCTGCTTTCAAGTTCAGTGTTGATCATTGAGAGTTATGATTTCTATGCCTCTTCTTCTAAGTTCTATGTTTCTCATTTGAGAGTTTTTAGTGATTAATTATAGTACGGTCATATTCAAGATTTAACTCAATGGGACACACTTCTACCAGATATCTCTTAGTTGTTTGTAGAGTCTTATATATTAGATCTTGATGATACCTTGGAAGATCTAATCTTATTGTTTGATGATAGTTATCTTGCACCTACTACTACTACATAATTAAAAGAGGCTTCACAAAGGGCTTCCAATGATTCTTTGCAGGGCATCTCATGAGATTTTCTTTGTAGCCACATGACATGTATTGACATTCCACTTTCATACATCAGTTCTTCAGATCCTATTCTTCATCAGTCTTCACATGTTTTGGAGAGGTCATTCATTTTAGTTAGGATTGAGTATCCTGATTTGATTGTGACTCATTTTGATATCACCATGATT
This sequence comes from Cunninghamia lanceolata, assembly GCA_027924645.1. Classification (NCBI taxonomy): domain Eukaryota; kingdom Viridiplantae; phylum Streptophyta; class Pinopsida; order Cupressales; family Cupressaceae; genus Cunninghamia; species Cunninghamia lanceolata. The sequence goes on from BSBN01000221.1 coordinate 7,033,143, forward strand.
ATATCTAAGTAATATTCTGAGACAGGGTACTTCATGAGTCTTACTACCTCACCTTTCTTCTTTGAGAATTCACCATTGGAGTTGTTTCAAGGATCCTAAGGGGAGCAATGTTATTTTCCAAAAAAGGGCCATCTTCAACATTCATACATGGGTATTCTTTTTGGCATAGGAGTGACTTCATTGTGGGGGGGTACATAGTTTTTTTTACTCTCCTATGGGGGGTCATACTACATCATCACAGTCAGAGTGACATGTTTCCAGTCTTGGTATAGAGTTGTCATCTTCAAGGAGGCTTAAATATAGTCTTCTCCATTTTCCCTTTCTCTTTTAGAGGGAAGTTTTTACCCTCAAGGTTTTCTTCATTTCTCCACTTTATGAGAGATTATGTTATATTGCATTGTACATGTATACCTAATCAGGCCTAGTTGCCAGGACCTATTTTTCTTCCTCACCTAAGATTTTCCTAAGGGGTTGTTAGTTTTATTAAGCTCACTTAGTCAACTATATTTAGCTATGCTAAATTTAGGTGTTCTTGTGCTTTTATTAGAAAGTTTATGTTTAGAATAGGTATCTATCTTAGCTTATCCTAAGTTAAATAGTTGCATGCCTATATTTTAGCCACTACTATTCTTAGGCTTGCTTTCTTATTTATGGCACGTCTAAACATAAAGAGACTCTTTCCTATATGTACTCATTCATGTGAGATAATACATCATCCAAGTTTTTCTTTGAATATTGCTTATGTCTTTGATAGTATTGAGTGTGCGATTGTTCATCTCTCATGACTCTTGTTAGTATTTAAAATCTTCCATGAATGTTTTATGTTTCCACATTAACATTTAATGCAATCAAAGGATGTGATGTTGATTTGGAAGTGGTAAATGTTGATACCCCTATTTGTGAGAGGTCTGAATCTAAGGCTTCTTAAAAAAAGGTGTATAATGTTAACAATAAAATTGTTGAAAACAAAGAAGAAACCATAAATGTCATAGTCAATGCACCAAATGAAAGTGATGTGGAAATTGAAATGGCAAATGTGGTTACCCCTATTTGTGAGGGGCATCTAACTAAGGCTCCTTATGAAGAGGTGTCCAATGTTAATAGGAAAGATATTGATTGCAAGGAAGTAGAAAACCAAAAATGTCATAGAAAATGCCCAAGAAATTGTCTTGGACAAATTAAAAGAGCAAATAAGGACCAAAAAAGAAGCCCGTGTTATTAAAGAAAAGAAACCTCCAAATAGTTAGAATAAGGAAAACCCTAATGGTTTAGGGGATGGTCCCCCTAAAGGTAATAATAGTTATAAGACTAATAAGGAAATGATTTTGATCCCTTGCAATGCATAATGGAATATGGAAAGAGATGTTGAAATAGAAAATATATGAAAGGAGGATGAAAATAGAAAGAGAAATGAAGTCAACAGCGATAATAACTCCCAAAAACTACATAAAAATGGAAGGGAAAAAAGATTCACAAATTTTTTGATATGATTTACAAATATCAAAAGCCTGATACCCCTTCTTTGATGAGGTTGAATTGTATTACCTTGAACATAAGGGGAATGTAATCACCTAATAGGAAATACATTATTAGGGACTTGCATAAAAAAATAAAATAAAATGATTGCTTCTTATTGTAGGAGGTTAAGGTTTTTGGTTTTCAATTGAAAATGTTATGATATTGATTGGAAATAAATGAAAAATTTAGGAAAATAGTAGACCATTTTTAGGGGTTGACCTTCAATAATCATAAAATAATATGTGAATTCAATATTAGAAGATATGATGGTTTGGGAGATTCTCCCTCTCCCATATTTATATGCATGACTATGTAGGGACACACCTCTTTATCCTAACTAAGTTATCATATGGAATAACTAAGAATAATAAATGAATATAATAACGTTAAGCATGCCACAAGCGCTTTACTTATTATAATTAGGACTATATTATATTAGGATCCTCACATTACCATCCCCTTCAAAAAAGTGTTATCCTCAACACTTTGTAACTCTAGAATCTTTTCTATGAATTGTTCATCATTCGATACTTTACTATAGATGAAGATGTCCTCAAAGAATTCAAACACCATTTAAAAAAAAATAGATGGAACATCAAATTTATGAGGCTTTGAAAATTTGATTGGGTATTAATGACAACTAATGACATAAATAATAATTCATAATGACCCTCATGTGTTCTAAATGTGGTCTTATTTATATCATCTTCCTTTAGCTGAATTTCATGATAATCTAAATGCAAATCTAATCTAGTAAAGAAAACTAGATTATTAGATTCATTCACCAATTCATCAATACTAGGAATATGAAACTTTTCATTAAAAGTGAGCTTGTTGAGCTCCCTATATTATGGGCATATATCCCATGAATCATCCTTCTTGTTAACCATAATCATTTGGAATGAATAGATACTTTTATTAGGATGAAAAATACTTCTTGGTATTAATTCAATGGCACAATCATGGTATTTGACTATGGGTAGACTTGTAGGTTTTATAAATGCATGTTGATGGTGTTGAATGATCTCTTGAATCTTTCATTGATCTCAAATTTTCGCATCTTGTGCTTGTACAAAATTTAGTTGTGCCCTTGTGCTATAAGAATCTTTTTTAATTATTTTCTCCATCCTATGAGAGCTAAAAATTTGACTTCATGGTGATTGTATCCATATAATTTTATAGTGTTTCCCACATGTAGTAAAAACCATGGATAAGTCTTGAAAATTAAAAGTCATTGTTCCTAATTATGTAAGCCATTATACACCCAAAACTACATCTACTCCCAGAATTGGGATAAAGAAAAATTTCTTAATCTATTTACTAATTTGCCATCAAGAATTCTATATGATGGAATTTACCACTGCAAGAGATTTATTTCCTATCATCTATCATGACCTAAAAATTAGATATTGGATACATAAAATAATTGAGTTAACTAGCTAATCTTCTATCAATAAAGTTGTGTGTACTACCTGAATCAACTAACACTATTACCTTTCACCTTTTGATATAACTAATTTATTTGACTATTTGTGGTGCACTTGTGCTATTTAATGCATGTCAAGAGATAATAGTACATTTTACTTCCTTAAAACTCGCATGCCCAACCTCCACATTTGGTTCTTTTTGTAGCTACTTTTTTCTCTTGTTCAATGTCATTTTTATAGACATTAGTGTTTTCTCACTATTAGTCCACTTATGAATTCTAGGCCATTTTATACAACCATTCCAACAAGATGTAGAAAGGTTAATAATTTTCCTTGAGTTAAATAAGATATCCCTATTTTTTTTCAATAGAATTATTTTTGCCTTTTAATCCCATTGTTCAACCTTTAGTGTAACTTCTAGTGATGCAGTTTTGTTGTTCAAGTTTTGCATTTGGTTCTTTTGTAATTCTCTCTCTTCTTCAACTTGATTCTTGATACCATTCACTATCACAATTTGAGCATATATCCTTTTAACTTTTGGTTTCCTCTTTTTTTAGGCAAACTGTTACCATAGGGGGTAAGTCCCTTTCATTAAACACGTGGAAATTTACATAGCTTAAGTATATAATGTATGGATTAGAATTCAGTTGGCCCCAATAGCTTCCTAAAGTCATTTGATCTAAGTAGGAGTAATTTATGAAATCAAACCATGTACCCAATTCTCTTCTACAACATATTGCATCACTGCCTCAATCTCCTTTAGGGACTGACTCTCTTTCTAGGTTTGGACAAAAATTTCATCGCCAATCAATCATGTTGCTTGTTCTAGAGATATACTCTTCATGACATCAATTACCATCTTCTTTAGCTGTGTATGGACTAACCATTATATGGTTGGCTCTATACACTTATCCACTTCATGGATCACCAATGTCGACATTCTAATCCTCGCAGGCCTCAATAAGTCAAAGGATCGATCATGTTGATAAGACATTTGAAATGATTAAATGTTTTGTTTGATCAATTACCCTTTTAGATAGAAAGTCTACCTTAGAACTTGCCTCCCAATAAATATGTTTAATTGTAAAATCACCAATCTCAATCAAGACCTTTCAGATTGCACTCAACTGCATCTTTGTCTTCTAGCTAGGCACTAGGTTGGAGATAATATCTTTAGCAACATTCAATGAATCTCCCTCTGTGTCAATGCCTTTCAAAAACAATTCTTGGCATAATTTTAGGCTACCTAATAATGCCACAAACTTTACATCATGGTTAGTCCCATTTGGAAGTTTTATGGAGCTACCCCAAACAAGTTTACCTTAATCCTCATGGATGAGGAAGTTGGAACCTGACAATCTTGGATTTCCCTAAAGCCAAAAGGTACCATGTAACATCTATGTGTTCTTTAATACTGTTAATTTTGTCACTTTTTGGAAGAATTAAGTGAGGCAAGTTTTCTGATATTTGCTCATCCCAAATTTAGTAATTATCCCACATCTGCTCAGCTCTACCTTAACATCTATATGTTCACTTATCCCAACTTCAATCTTGTTTAGAAATAACAATAAATATGAATCCCTTCCATTGAACATATGAGTATTTTGTTCCCTCCATAAATTCCATATTACCATTGATGGGATTGCACACTAGAGCCCAACCCAAATACAATTTCTATGTAATAATGGACAGCATGTGTAGATTTACTCCAAAGTGGTGGGCAACAGACCATGCCAATTCATTTATCTTTGGAAGTGTGCCCAACATTGTCATGCAAAAGTGCATCCAAAAAATAAATGGTTCAAGTTTTCTTCATTCTCGCAACAATATTGTCCCAAGAAACCAAGTTTGGACAACTTATCACCAGTTATAATCTTACTGTCATGACCTAATATCTCTCTCTCTCTCTATTTAAAAATAATATTTAATTTAAAATCAAATAAGATTTCCCTTCTCACCTTGCACAAGAATTTAATTTAATTTATGTGACAAGATGTCTAAATACATAAATGAATGAACAAATAAATTTAAGAGAGTACATTCTAGAAACAACATTTATGAAGGCTCACATGGGAGAACTTTCTTCCATAAGAATTAATGACAAATTAGAAAATTGAAAAAAGAGGCATTTATTAGTTAGACTTGACCCAATGACTCAATCTTCCACCATGTGTTGAAACTTGACTCCAAAGTCTTCCAAAATTTCCACCATGTGATTGGAAAATGAGGTTCTAGACAAGGGTTGAATTTTATATAAATAGTATGGAGATATCAAAGCGAAGACACACTTGGGGATTTGTCTGGATTGCTGGAGCAAGTTGTAAGAGCATTCCTCCTTTTTCTAATTTGGTTTCCCTTGGAAATTTTGTTAGAAAGATATGCTTCTCAATTTAGTTTTGGGTTCATTTTGATGAAATGTCTCAAAATAATTTATAAATGGTTTCATATGTTGTTGCATTATTTAACTAGCTTAGATTTATGTTAAAGAGAGAATAGATACAATGGTAGAGAAATAATTATTTTTCCTCCTCTTCCACAACATTACGTAAATGTCTTAAGTCTAGAGAATATCTTGTTGCCTTCATCTTCCAAGCCAATTTCTCCAACCTTGCATGAATCTCCAGTGTCTATGGATGTAGTCTTTCTCCTACATGAAAAGTGTGTATCATTTTATGGCCTTAAATCCAACCACATATAGGGATCTTTTTAATTCCTCTATCTTTCACCAATCTCCTTACCATTTGAGCCTCAACACACCTACCACTTCTGCATAGATGTTGGAGAGAATAACATAAGTCATTGCAACACATAACATCGCTGTAAATACTCCTAATCATATATTCATGTGTGATCTACAAGCACCAAGAAAACACACCGACACAACCACCATAGGTTTAATTGGCACCTTAATTATAAAGTTTAGTGTGTCCTCAAGATAGCCAGCATTGTGAAGAAGGTCAACTATGCCACACATAACAATCAACTGTAGTTGTAATGGAATAAGGATATTTATGAATCCTTTCTTAGTCTGTGATGCTTGGTAGTGTCTAAACAAATTCATCCTCTTTGCCTCTTGATGGAACTATGAAAAATTTTCCATGTTTTTGATAGTTTTATTCCTAGCTTTATGTCACCTAGTTACTAGATTTCCATACTTAGGGTTTTTCTACTAGAAGTGTTATGAGTAGCCCAACTCTACAAAAAACCCTAAACCCTTATAAAATCAAGTTAGTAGTTGCATTCAATCTAATTCTTCGGTGACTGCTTGTTCCCATCACCATCCTTTTAAGTTCCCTTTTCATGTCATCCCTCAACGTTATCTACTGGCCCCTCACCAAGTAAGTACTGCTTATAGCCTGCACCTAGAAGAAGCCTAATATTAAAAATAAAAAAGTTGCCCAATTGGTCACCCTTCATCTAAATGGCAAAAGGTTACATACATGTCAGAGACTAGTCCTACTAACTAGTTTTGTGCAGGTAGCACATGTGGATTGGTTTTTGCCATTTCACCCATGATGAGTTACAAAGGAGACTGGCCTCAATGGAAATTCAGAAAGGTGATAGGTAGTTGTGGATAGTCTCGGATGGACGAAAGGTGGGTTGCAAGTGCTATATATCAGTTTTGTCTCAATTCTGCCATTCCGCTAAACTCCATCAAAAGGTTTCCTGAGTGACCACAGAATCACAAAATTAAGATGTGTGGCTTTCTAAAGGTGATGGGATTGTTGTATTAAATGCATGCCCTAGACGTGGCATTAGACGTGACTATTTCAAGAGACACTCTGCTCAAAGTATAGTGATCCAATAGTTATCTACCATTCCGCTAAGATCATATCTCTGACCATATCCTTCATATGTGGAATGGTGGGTGTCATCTTAACTACACTGTGAAGGGGTTTTCTCCTCAAGATCATGGTTGGAGAGGGATGTCCAGGTGGCATGTTACTATTGGATGAAGTGATCAGTAGGGTCCAACCTGGAAGAAGGGTCAAATCAGCACCATCAAAGTGTGCCAACTGGGATTAAGATCAACGACCAAAATTCAAAATCATGTTAGAAGGATTCATTTGCACTGAAAATGACTAAGTTACATATCAAGGCATTAATTGTTCAGGGTTGTATGGGGTCTTCATCACCATCGCTTCTATGGAATTTAGTAACATAATGATTTGGCTTATGCAAGCTCAACCTTTGAAAATCTGTGCCTCTGCTAGAGGTGACATTTCATCTATTGTGTGATCAAATTTGATGATAGTGCTTAATTGGGAGATCCAAGATACCTGATTTGGAAAAGTTTGATACAAGAAGTGATGTTTTCAAGTTATGTAGAGTTATGATGCCTTATCTTTCTATTCAATTTTGGCAATCTTTAGTAGATTTCCATTTATGACATAAATGTTCCAAAGTGACTAGAAATTAATACACCACAGATGGGTAGATGTATGCTTACATCCTGAAATTTCTATAAAGAGGCAAGTGTTGTTGTTACCATGCATACTATTTAAAAATACTTTGATAGTATGGCTTTCCCATGTTTTTGTATGCTCTATTTGCTCCCATATTCTGTAGGATTTTCTTCCTTGTTCTCATGGCTATCAGTTTTTCCTTACCAGATTAGAAAAGGCCTGGAATTATCTCTTCTAGAATAGGTGATATAGGGAAAATTAGAGGTTAGCAATAGTGTCCATTGTAACTATGTGATTTCTTCTCCATCCTCATATTTCATCTGATTGGGGACTCTGAGAGGTTTTCTTCATAGTCTAGTAGTTCCTTATTTCTGTGAGTTGGTAGATTCCCTTCTGAAGTAGAGAAACTTCTCTACTTCCTCTACCCCTCCCTTACATGTAATCTTCCTAATGGAGCATTAACTCTAGGGGTAAGGAGATTGTCCCCTTGGATGAGACAAATGAGGGATGGGAGGAGAATTGTTGTTGTTGCTATTGTCCTCTTGGGTTGGCTTCCAACATTTTTGAAGCTAGCCAGGTGTGGATTCCCCTAGTTTCTGCTTGGTTGAAGTTGTTGGAAACTTCTCAATTTTGAAAAGGAATCCGTACCACTACAATGGAACCTAGAAATAGTGAAGGAGATTCTGTCAAAATGAATCTCCTATCAATATTGTTCCCTGCAGGTTTTCTCAATCCTTGGCATGTGGTGTGGAGAGGCAAAGTAGTGATTACTCACTTCCATTTTATTGGAGGTATTTGAGGAGTGCCTGGCTCTAGTGGCATCTGGTAAAAGCATTGACTATTATGAGCATGATCCTGTGCCCTGCCAAAATTGCATAGCATATAGTCGAGAAGTGGTTACACCAACTTCTTCTTGTAGCTGCATCTGTTGGTTACAAAAGTTTTGTAGCTTCTTTTGTCATAAAGCCTTAAGCTTGTTGCTCCCTTATCTCTATAAAAGGGAATTCAAGGCTTATAGAATAGGATTGGTTCAAGCTCATGTTGGTAGACTCAGTTTGAAATATGGATCAATCTAGTCAAGGAGGAGTTGTAAATAAGTTTGTTTTTTGCAAATGTATGAGTTAGTTGTCTGTTTTTAGATTTCCATTTTCAAGTCTCTTTTGATTTCTTGATAGAACTATTGAAAGTTTTGATGTAAGACCATTGAACAATTTATTTTACAAAAGCTTGGTGAGTCTTGGAATATACTATCTCCTACATCATGTATACAGTCTCACATTATGAATATATATTTGCTTAAAGATCATTTTTATTCATCATGACAGTCTTTCCTGTGATTTCATATTTCTCTTATTTCTTTTACACAAGGAGTAATGTAAAAATTGCTATTAGAAAATATCAAGTGTGATTCAGCTGTGCAAGGATAACTCAGTATGGTTAATTTCAAAACTAGTAGAGTAATTTCAATGTAATGCATTGTTGTAACTTTACAATAAACTAGGTTTATTACAGCATATCTCATTTAGTCTCTTGTTAATTTAATATTTTTAACTCTATGGCCCCTGGATAGGCACTGATCTATTTATGAATGGTCTACTAAATTTACACCCTTTTGGCTATCCTTGAGATGTTTTCAAAATCAATTCAAACATTTTCCCTTCTAATCTTAGGTTTTAGATATTTATATTGATTAAGTTAAAACCCACATGTTCCTCTGCAAAGAAGAAGATTAGAGCTTGGAGAATTCAGCCCATTTCGTTACTTTATCATACATTCTTTTAGGTAGACTACCAGGAACTTATCTATGACTAGAACAATGTTGAGAGGCTAAACACCCTATAAGGAAACTCATTTAGAAACACTGTTTTCCCCCTCAATAAGAAGGCCTTAGTCAAGTAGAAATAGCCTTCAAACAAATCCAATATTCCACATTATTAGGAACACCCTCCTCAATTTCATAGAGCCTAAAGTCCAAAGGAAGAAGAAAGGGCCCTCTATCTTAAAAACTTCCTAGTCGTTGGCCAATCCCTCAAGGTAGACTGATTATTAATAAGTGGCTGACTTTATAGGTTTGCTGAGAGAATCAGTTTGGGAATTTAAAACAACCAACATATTGGTGACTCTACTGGGGACTTAAAATAAGAACTATGTCTTATCTTAGAGTATATATTCCTTTAGGCAAAGAAAAGTTATGTCTTATCCAAAGAAAAGTGTCAATACTTTATGAGATCTAAAAGAGGTTTTCTTTTGTTCAAGGTTTCGTCATGGTTTCTGACTTTATAAAGTTATATTCTCAAACTGGAGGTCTTTTGATAGATATGATAGAGGACTATTTGATTGTATTCCTTTTAATGAAAAGGATGGAGACTCTACTATAAAATTTTCTATTCACAATTGTGATAGATAAAGGAATGTTACAGAAAGTTATATATGTTAGAATATTCTATGTGAAACATGATTCAAAAGTTGGAAGCAATATATTTCTCTACAAATCAGAGGTGGTGACACTATGAGAAGGGATCTGGTGATGCAGTCTATTGTTGTTGATTTTGCATGAGAACCAAAACAAAATTTGAACCAGAGATAAAAATCTCTCTTCAGGTATTTTAGCAAGCTTCAAAAAACATTCCTAGAGATTTAGAAATGTATAAGCAATGTTGTCAAGGTGGCTTTGTCATGGAAAGATTTGGGACAATTGACTTTAGTAGTATTTAGGGATTTCTAAACCATATACCCATGCAAATTAGAAATCAGATAGGTTAGTTCAACAATGACAGATCGAAAATAGCTAGTGGTCATTTACAAGATTTTTGTGACTTAATGGGTGATAATGAAATAGATCATAAGGATAGTCATAAAATTTTTTTTTCAATTTTTTAAAGGAGAAGTTAGGGATTGGTTTGCCTATCTACCCAATCAGTCTATCTTTTCTTGGCAAGATTTAAATATTGCCTTCATGGAAGAATTTGGAGAGAGAATTGATGTAGGTATATTGATTAAAGAACTCATGTAGATTAGAAGAGAAGATAAGGAATCAGTCCCAACTTTCAATTTAAGATTTGCCAGAATAGTGAGGGAAATTCTTGAAAATATCAGACCCAATGAGGCTATTGGTATCTTACAATGACTTAACAACTGAGCTCTTAAAACTGTAACTCAAAGATTGGACATCTGAACTGAGTAGCTATCTTAATCACTATGGAGATGCATTTCACTTGTCAACCTAGGGATGTGAACTTGAAATGGGTCAGCACAATATGTGCACTAAGAACTTCCAAGTAGCCATGTTCATTCTATAGCTACGAAAGACATAATGCTGAAGATAAACTGCTAAAAAGGAAATAACAGGAATACAAAATATTAACCAACAGCTATTCTGGAATCAAGTACATAACACAAAGTAACAATTTGGGCAAACAAATAGGAAACTACTATGTCTGCTTTGGCTACAGGAATAGACACAAAATAGAATTCTAGTGGCTGCAGGAACATTCAATGCCAGATTTACTAAATACTTATCAGAAAATGCAACTAAACTAAAGGGTGGAATTCTCACCAAGTGGGCCCCCTTGGATGAGTATTCCCTAAAACAAATGTAAACTTAGAAATGCGAACTCACAACTTTATTTTATTCATTCGAAAAGATGAGTACAACTGAACATGATAACTGTATTACTGAAAAACTGGATAATGCTATTGAGAAATGGTGAGCAAACATACACAAAATTAAACCATAATAAAATAATATAGTATTGTCTTCAGGATGATTTTACAATGCAATACATTGGCTTTTTAAAGCCTTAGTTATTCCCGTATATAACTTCTTACCGGAAAGTAACTTCTCGTAACTTCCCAAAACCTAACTTATAAACTAACATTTATTTAATATGCATAAACTAACAATGTAATACTATATACTATTATGCCAACATTCCCCCCCTTATTACATTGTTCCTGCAAAAGTACCAGTACCCCCCCTTAATGCTAAAATACTCAACAAAGCTGATTACATAATATGAATACATATTTTATAGAAGATCTTCCCCCAAAGAACAAATCCTGAACCAAGCGAGGCTCCATCATGCTGTCTCGTCTACCCTCGGGAAGGCGTAGCTTCGAGTTGTGTTCTTGAGCTCTTTAGTCCCAAGCTCTCAAATCACAGAGTCTTGAATTATTCGACAATGGACCCTAAGAGATACAACAGATCTCTGCCATGTTATCTAGTGACCGTGAAAGGGTATAATTCAAGATCATATACTCTTTGAAGCTCGCTGGACAACAATCCATATTGAGCTCAACACCAAACCCCAAACCTATCTCCAAAACAAAATCTTCACAAAACATACATTCTTCAAATTTATCAGCTCCGTCAGCATCAACAAAGAAAAGAAAAACAACCAAAACCAAAAATGCTTCTCATGCAAAACATCATCTCAAAGCGAGAAACTAACTTGAGATGATGGAAAATCCTCCATCCTCTGATGCCGCCTGCCTCCAATATGACCCTATTACACTTTAACCAGCTGATGTCTTGGATGAGTCTTTTGAGGCCTCATCAGGTGTAGTATAAATGGATCCGAGAGCAATTGATGTAGCCATGATAAAACAAGGTGTTGAATTCCACCAAAAGTGCACCTTTTACAATATAGTGTAAACACAATTATATCCTTATAACTCCAATGTTTTCCACCTTATTACTCCAAAATAAAACCTTATATCTTCAATGACAAAATAATATTTAAAATTTATACCTCCCAAATTTTGAACTCATAACCACCTCATACCAACTATTAATTCCTCCTTCATTTAAATCTTTTTTTTAATTTTATTCCCTTCCAAAAATTTGGTTCCAAAAATAGCTATGAACCATAATTTTCCAAATGAAAATAGCATTAATGTTTTTAAATGTGAACTTACTGCTGCGCGTTCAAATCAAAACCTAAAAAATGCCACACATTTTACTCTCCTTAATATTTCCTCTTAGAAACTTTTTAACTTTATCCAAAAGGAAATTGTATTACTCTAGGTAATAAGTGAAAACTTTTCAATGTTTGCTATAAACTCATAAAACATTTTCCCTCATGTATCATTAAGAAATTTTACTCAGTTTTAATCTCACCATATGAATTGCCTCTTTCACTTACATTCAACGCAACAGAGAAAATATTTTCCTTTCACAAGTTTGCGCTCCCAGCAATCATAAATTCATCATCCATGGTTTTCACTTCATAGTTGTGTTTATCAACCTTCTTCAAACACACCAACTCCCTGATTCAAAAATGTGAAATAGGCATCCACAGTTGCTACTGTGTATGTAAATTAACCATCTAAACTGCACCTTTCTTAAACCCTAATTAATTTCCCCATATTGATCGGCCACCTTCTCTAATCGTTGGATGCTTGGAGGCTGCATTTAGAAACAGATTCGTATACCTTCTATCTGCTGCAATAATTATATTCCATAAGATATCATCAAAACGCCTCAAAAAAAATATCTCCAAAATCACATATCTATGGGAGATCAAACATCAATAAAAACTGTCATGAAAAACAACTAAAGACTTCATTCAAATGTCCATTCTTGCACGCAGTCATACAATGTGCTCCAAAATTTTTCTTTATATATATTGAACATCTCCTTTATCCAGTGCGCCAATAAATCAGCTATAATGGTAGTTTTAGATCCTTTATCACGCAGGCCATTATCGAACCATCTCTATGCTTCCCCTAGATTCTAACGCACAGGCACAACGAGCTCTGATACCATATTGAGAAATGGTGAGCAAACATACACAAAATTAAACCATAATAAAATAATATAGTATTGTCTTTAGGATGATTTTACAATGCAATACATTGGCTTTTTAAAGCCTTAGTTATTCCCGTATATAACTTCTTACGGGAAAGTAACTTCTCATAACTTCCCAAAACCTAACTTATAAACTAACATTTATTTAATATGCATAAACTAACAATGTAATGCTATATACAATTATGCCAACAAATGCAAGTACAATCTCTAACTAATCAACAACCCCTAAAAAGGAGTATTTGAGTCTTATTTATAGAAGAAAGACTACTAACTAACTAGCAAGGTAGTCAACTCCAACAAAATAGGAGGACACCACATTATGGAAAACATAGAAAGTGGAAGGAAGTTACGTATGCAAGGAAATCAGGTCAAGCGAGTTGCTTTAAAACAGATTTAGCATAACTATAACTCCTAAATTCACTCAACAGATATTTAAGATCAATTACAAAATGGTTGCTTCCCTCCATTTGATATTTGAATGGCCACCACCTTTGACTTTTATGATAAACAACCATCAGCAAAATCTTCCTCACTTTATGGATGCCAATTATTTCTACAAAATAATGTTAGTACATAGAAATAATTGCTCATATGTAACCATGTTGGAGTAATATTTATTAACCATATGCAACATTAACATAAATAGTTCAAATAGCATGTCTTCCATAAACGGATGTAAGAAATGACCTATGCTCAACAAGTTATAGTTTTGGGGCAAATGACATAGAAAGATCAAGAGTAAAGTATCAAAGTCCAAGATAGTTACAGCAAATGGACAATAAAGTTTAACAAAATATGAGTCATAAACTAGACTCATCACTCTCCCCAACCTAAGACTTTATTGGTCCTCTAACAGAGGAAGGGTTGTTCTTTTCCTTGGTCAATGCTCTGAAGTTAACAACTACCAATTGTCCAACATTAGTCTCTCTGGTGCGTGAATTAGGATCCCAAAAGAATCCTTGCTACCTATCCGACTTGCTCCATCTCTGTTTTTCTTCTGCAATATCATACTAGTAAAATCTGTAATTTGGTACTGGCCACAATAGGAGGGGTGGTTGAAAAATTAAGGGAAGCCAGAATTGTCCCTTTGTCCTTCCAATCTGAATATATCTATCCAGTCTTCTACATGCTGCAGCATAATTCTGCAGAGAGTGAGACTCTGCTTGTTTTAGCTCAATAGATAAACTATTCCACCTTTGTGTCAGTTGTCCTTTCACATATTCTCCAGTAGTGCATGCCATCTTTTCATATTCTCTGTATGTTGCTTCTCTTTCGTGCAGGATTCTATTACCATAACTTGGCCTATAAAGCATTCTATGCCAATCACTAAAAATGCTTCTTGGATTTCCAGATTCTGCTCTAATAGGTAATGGAGTGTTAAATTCTAATTTCTTATAAGCCCTATATTGTTGTCCCCAACTAACCTCATTTTGCATCCAGGACATAAATGCCCTTAATTGAACATCCCCAACATACAATAAGGGGTTCCACTCATGGTCTTGGGACATAGCAAAATTATGCAAATAAAATTCACACAACAAATTTTTATTTCTGGAGGAGCAATCCTACAAGCATTGAAAAATTCAAGAGGAGTTTCAATGGAAGGGTTCAAACCAGAAATAATTCTTGCCAACTTAAAAAAGAGGTACCTTTCTTTTAAATGCAGAGCATAAACTCTTGGAGGAGTCCTGCATTCTAATACTTGAGGCACCGAAGCTACCATTCCATCTACTCTCTTTTAAAACTGCAATTTTTGCATCCTTTTCTTTGATCTCTTCATCCTTCTTTTGAATTTCAACTTTCAATCTACGTTTCTCCCTCTTCCATTCCTCTTCTCTCATCTGCATTTCATTCCACAAATTCATGGCAACCATTTGTATTGAAAAATTAGTGGGTCTATGAATGCCTACCAAAGGTTTTCCTGGCAAAGATGGTAGTTCTTCCTGTAACATAGGCTGTAGGGTTTCTGACTGCTCAGCCAAATTTGGCTGTAGGGTGTCTTGCTGTAAGAACTATTGTTTACCTTCATGTTTCTACCTCTCCATATGATCAGCAGTGGTGGTAAGGTCTGCCAAGGTTACATCAGCTGCTTCCTCAATTATGCCTTCTTTTTCTACACCATCATCATGCCCCACTGGGACCTCTATTTCTTTAGCTGCCATTTCATCAATCCTAGGGCTTGTCTATGTAGATGCACTAGAAGCAGGCTCAACAGGTTTTGGTTTACTAGAAGGGTTTTGATGTTGTTATTTGTCTACAGGAAGAACAGTGTCAGCTTTTTGTTTCCTAGAGTGCAACACCTTCCTTTCTGTGGTTTTCTTTTTGGTTTTACCTTTCTTTATTTCTTCCCTCCTCCTCTGTGCTCTAGTTTGAATTAAATTACTAAGAGGAATATCCTCATTGTCAGAATCTGAAGAATTTTCTTTATTTGCATGCTTTGTTTCAGAAGAGCTAATTTCAATAGCTGGTTCTGCTGTAGGAGGGTTTGCACTGCAAGCTAAAGTTCCTGGAGTAGTTTCAACTCTATGTATCATTCTCCTAGTTCTATGATGTTGTGGCACAACCACAGGTCGCAAATGACTAGGTCTTATTTGATCAATTTCTAGAAATTCCTCCCAAGTCATATCAGATACATCATGTAGAGACTTCTCAACAAGCAATTTGATTAAACAGTGGTGAGAGATAGAATTAGGCTTACCTTTTTGAGTTTCAGCGGCCATAATCGAGAGAAGATGGTGAAGCAGATTTGGCACGTTCATTCTTCTTCCATGTCTCATATGATTTAGCAATTTGAAATGCACAGAGTGAAGGTTCGACTGACGACCTTCACAAGTAATATATTTCACCACATGGACAGCTACCTATTTCCATGGCTCAGGCAGAGAAATTCTTTTGGCTCCCTACTTGTCTATAATCAATGGTGGATCCCTAGGTTCAATAAACTTAGCCCTAGTTGACCTAGCATATCTGGTAATAGGGTATTTTTCACCATCAACAGGTCGACCTGTAACCTCTGCAATTCTTTCTTCTATGGCCAATACCTCTAAACCTCTTACCACTGCTTTACCATCAGACAACGTCTGAGCAAATTCCAACACAATATTTTCATCGAAACCATTTAATTTCAAGAAATAGTCTATCCAACCATAATTTTTGAATTCAGCCTAGCTAAGTGCATCTTATAACAATGCATCATGAACTGTGGCTTCATTCTGAATTAATCCTCCTCCCATGACTTAGTTGTCTGAAATCAATCACAATGCAAAGTTTTTTTTCTGCACAAAACTTTAAAACAAGCTTCACCTTTCTGCAACCTTGTAAGTTTACAATAACTCATTCTATCTACATTTCCTTTTACGACTTCTTTTCTTGGGAATACAAAACAAAGGTGGTACAGGCATAAATGAATGATCGATGAAGGTTGTCATCTCACACTTGTGAGCCATCACCTCACTCAGGATTCAAATTATTCAATTTCAAAACTTTAGTGACATTCAGGCATAAAACATATGGACGGATAGACACATGGTCATTATATTTACACTCCCTCCCAAACCTATATGTAGGCATGTGTCCACACATGCAGATTTGAGGCGTGACAGGACAAGGAAGGGAATAACAACATGCTACGAGAAATATTGATATTAATGTGCAATAATTAAAAAACAAACCACAAGGTAATTAAGAGAGAATTATTGAAGTGTGTGTACCTTTATTTGTGGAAGATCTGTTGCAAGAATCATGGAGAAAATCACGGGTAATGTTTAAGAATTTGTTGAGCAATGAATGGAAGTGAAGTGGACTGAAGCAAGATGGGATGAAGTGTAATCAATACACGTTATGGAAGAGAGAAGAATAGATATGGGTGGGTGGATGGGTGAAGAAGTGGAAGAATGGACTCCCACGAATGTAGAAATCTTTATTATGATCAGTACTGATCCTTGGTTAGCCAGAAGGAGGGACACTAGGTCCACTGCCTTTGGCTGCAGGAAGTTTTGGAGTTGCATGTTGATTGAACTACTGCAAAAATTTTTCTTTGGAATCCAGCTTATGATATAACCTAAGTCTATGACCATTGACCAATAACTTGAATTTGATAGGGTCAATAGTAGTAAGCTGAACAACACCATTGGAAAACACTTCAGCAACTTCATATGGGCCTAGCCATCTTGTTTGTAAGTTTCCTGCATTTTATTGATACCTTGAATCATAAAGCAAAGCCCAATCACCAGGCTGGAACTTCTTATCTTTAATGTATTTGTCATGCCACTTGATTCTCTGATTCTGTACTACATCTGTACAATGTAGTGATGTTTTTCTCATTTTATCCAAAGCATTAGCTGCATGATTCTTTCTTTTTGTGCTTGAGATAAATCCATCCCCAAGTCAAGTGCAGTTCTAAGAGTTCTATGTTCAAATTCAATAGGCATCATGGCTATTTTGCCATACATCAACTCAAAAGGAGTAAAATTAGTAGTTGTTTTCTAGGTTGTCCTATAGGCCCAGACAGCTTCTGGCAACCTATTTGCCTAATCCTTCCTATGAACTGCCACAGTTTTGGTCAAAATAGCTTCTAGTTCTCTATTAGTCACCTCAACTTGGCCATTAGCCTGGGGGTGATAAGGAGTAGACTTCTTGTGCCTTATGTTGTATTCTTGAACTAATTCTGCAACTAGAGTTGAGGTAAACTAAGCTCCTTGATTAGTCACAAATTCTTTGGGGACTCCATACCTTGTAAAGATTTCTTCATAGAAAAATTCTGCAACTTTACTATCTCTTGCATGCTTCATGTCTTTAACTTCAACCCACTTAGTTACATAATCAGTGCATACTAAGATATAAGATTTACCATTAGATGGAGGATCAATAGGTCCTACAAAATCTAATCTCCATTTATCAAATGAAGTAATCACAAGCTAAAGATAAAGGGGCATCTCATTAGACTTTGTTGGTCGTCCCATCCTTTGAAAACTATCACATTTCTTGGTATACCTTGCTGCATCTTTGTATAGTGTAGGCTAATAATACCCTACATTCAAAATCTTCATTGTAGTTCGCTTTGCTGCAAAATGTCCTCCACAAGGTTCATTGTGACAGGCATGCAAAATATCATATGTTTCATCTTCTCTCACACATCTCCTCATGACGTTGTCTGGTCTAGTGTAGAACAAACATCCAACAATCCATGAAAACGGAAATGATTTTTCAATGAGTACCCTTCTTTCCTTATGAGAGAAGTGAGCAGGGACTTTTCTTGTGACTAGGTAATTGGCTGTGTCAGCATACCAAGGTGTTTGTACAGAGAGTGAAAACAAATGTTCATCAGGAAAAGAGTCATCAATGACCTGGTTATCTTCTGATGTAGTCATTCTGGAAAGAAAATCTACAACCACATTGGCTTTTCCTAGCTTATCCACAATAGTGATGTTAAACTCCTGCATTAACAACACCCATCTTGCTAACTGGCCTGATATGAGTAGTTTGTTTATGAGATACCTAATGGCTACATGATCTGTGTGCACAAAAATTTGATAACTGGTTATGTAGTGCCAAAACTTATTGAGTGCATAGATGACTACTAACATTTCCTTTTCTATGACTGTATAGTTGAATTCAACACCTTGTAAGTTTTTTCTTACAAAATAAATAGCATGCTCAATGACTTCTTCTTTCTAGCCTAAAACTGCTCCTATGGCATAATCTGATACATTAGTATGAATGTGAAAAGGAAGTTCCCAATTGGGGCCTTGAAGTACAGGAGCATGGTTTAAGGCTACCTTTAGATCAGAAAATGCTTTGTCACAGTCTTCATTCCACTGAAATTTAGTATCCTTTGTCAGAAGAGTATATAATGGAGATGCCATTTTGCTGAAATCTTTGATGAAGCATCTATAATATCCTCCATGACCCAAAAAACTTCTGACATCCTTTTGTTTTGCAGGAATGGGCAGATTGATGATGACCTCAATCTTAGCTGGGTCTACTTGTATTCCTTTTGGAGAAATGTAGTGACCAAGTACTACACCTTCCTGCATCATCATGAAGCACTTTGCACTGTTTAATGATAGGCTGTGGTCTTCACATCTTTCCAAAACTCTGCCTAAGTTAGCTAATGCCTCTTCAAAAGTAGCACCATAAGTAGTGAAATCATCCATATAGATTTACATACAATCATGTGAGATATTAGAAAATATGCTAATGACTACTCTTTGGAAAGTTGCAGGTGCATTGCATAAGCCAAATGGAAGCACTAAATAGGCATATATTCCCCAAGGACCGGTAAATGTTGTTTACTCTTGATCTTTAGGTGTAATCTGAATCTGATTGTAACCACTGAATCCATCCAAAAAGGAAAAGTACTTCTTTCCTGCAAGTGAGTCCAAAATCTGGTCTATGAAAGGAAGGGGAAAATAATCCTTTTTGGTAGCAGAATTTAATTCTCTATAATCAATACATACTCTCCATTTTCCTCTCTTCTTGGGCACAAGAACCAGAGGGGACACCCATTGGCTATCTAAGATTGGGTAGATAAATCCTGCATCTAATAGCTTCTGTAATTCTTCTTTGACAATTTCTCTTAGTGCAGGGTTTATTCTCCTTTGTGCTAGTCTTACTGGTGTATAATCTTCCTTTATGTAAATCCTGTGAGTGCATAATGTAGGATCCAATCCCTTCGTGTCATGATAATCCCATGCAAATGCATTCTTATGTTTCTTTAACAAGTTTGCCAAGGACAACTGTTGTGCTTGAGTCAAGTTGCTATTAATATTGAGATATCTATCTTCTGAAATTTCCACTTGAGTTGTGAAGCAACCATAGTTATCTCATTAATGCTAGGTACCTTAATTTCTTGTGGAATCAATGTATGTAACATACCTGATGCTGCAGGAAAAATTGGAAGAAGCATCCTTTCTAGATCAGCTAAATGAGAGGATGATGCTTCCTCAATTTCATAAAGATTTTGAATTATATTGGACAACACCTCCTCCTCTCCTTGAAGCTGTAGGAAAGAAGTTCTTTCAATCATCATAAGCCGCTTGATAGAATTATATTCCTCTACCTCTTCACCAACATGAGGCCAAACAAGATTATCCATATCATGAGATGGCTGCGTAGGTGGGTAAAGAACAAGTGTTTTAGTGCTTCTCCCATCAGAGATGGTCATGTCTCCTAACCGGTACCCAATATAAGCATCTGCTGTGGCTAACCATGGCCTTCCCAAAATAATGGGGTATCCTCCCAATGTAGATTTAGGAGAAAGTATCATGAAATCAACTGGATATTCCCATGAGTCCAGGGATACCACAAGATCCTCAACAATCCCATCAGGTTTAATAGTAGAGCTATCAGCAAGCTGCAGGACAGTAGGGGTTGGTCGCATAGTTGCAACATTCAGTTGCTGTAGGATATCCTTTGTCATTACATTTATGGCTGCTCCAAGATCAATTAGAGAATTTCTAATTTGGATTCCATTGATGACAACTCCTACTATAGGACTTCCTAGGTCATTATATTTAGGAACAGTCACCTTTCCAAGCATGATGTCAGCCAGCTATCCCACCACATGGATCATAGTGGGGTCTTTCCTTTTTCTACCTGGCTTCTTAAGGCATGCTTCTTTTATTACTTTGCCATATATAGGAACATCTTTTATGGCTTGAAATAGAGGTATCTTGACACATACATGTTTCAACTACTCTAGAATATCAATGGTGGGTTCTTCCTCTACTACCTTTTGTTTCATAATTTCTAACCTTTGTGGAAATGGTCATTCTTAGGGAGTCTATTTGACTGTCATTGGTTCAAGATTTTCAAGCACATCTGATTGAATGGGTGTTTTGTTAGGCTCCACTTCTTCCTCAGAAAGCTCAATAATCACAGGTCTTGAAGGAGCTTCCAAGGTAGTTCCTGAACCCAGATGTATATCACTAACATTCACAACATATGCAGGGTATTGATTTGGATCAGCAGAATATACTGGCTACTTCTGTGGTCTATTATTTGGGTTTAGGTGAGGGTTGAGATGGTATTTGAGTAGGCTTATGTGTATTTGAATTGGAGCTAGTAGGTAGAGGCATTATGGCAGGCTATTGGGGCTGAGAAGGTGACTGCATGTAATTAGTGGTCTAATTTGGCCATTGATGTCCTCCTCTCCATTGAGATGTTTGCTGCTAATTTCCTGGAGGTGTCTGCCAATTCCTCGGAGGCTGCTGCCACTGGGGTGTAGGGTTTTGGTAATATAGCAAAGCATTTTGAGGGTTGTTCCAAGGCTGAGGTGGATATCCTCCATAACTAGATGGAAATGGTTGTTGCCATTGATTACCAGATGCATAAGTATTAAAATGTGGACCAGTATATGATAATGGATCTGGTGACATACCTTGTCTTGGAGCCCATGGCCTCCTTTGGGCAACATATAAGATTTGATCCTCTTCAACTTGTATTGGCTTGAACTCAGGTGGAATCTTCTTACTATCAATGTTAACTACTAGCTTGCATCTACAGTCCCTCTTCTTTTGTCTGCAATGAGGACAATATTCTACCAACATTGCCTCAACCTCTTCATGCTTCTTCTTTGCTTGGAGTGTATCCAACTAGGTGGCCATATTGTTTATAATATCTTTCTTAAAATCAAATAGCAAATGGCTTATCTCCATCCTTGAAATTCCATTAGTAGAGGTTTTGTTCGCAAGGGGATGGTAACCTCTTCCTTTCTTCCTGGCTGCTCTAGAATAATTCTGGCACAACTTCTTAATATCATCCCAAGACACTTGGGTAATATCTCCTCCTCCCATTAAATCCAAAGAATCTATGCAATGCCCACTTATTCACCTGAGGAAGAGTAGTTTTTGAGAGTCCTCAGTGAGTGCATGATGAGGAGACTTTTGTAAACAAAACAAAAACCTTGAGATGTAATCCTTCCAACTTTCATCTTCTTTTTGTTGCATTCTGAACACATCATTTCCTCTCATATCCCCACTCCTACAGTAGTCTTTATATTTCTCAAGAAATTTATCTTTCATTTCTTCCCAGGTATTGACAACATCACTGCCTAAACTCATAAACCACCTTCATGGTAGTAGGAAACAACTTAAGTTTATGAGCATTAGTAGTGTAGTCATAACTTCTGCAGAGGATATCAAATTCAAACAAGAAGGTGTCTGGGTCCTCTGTTGCAAGTCCATAGAACTTGGGGAGAGCTGAAGCAGGTATGTTCTTGAGATTATCCACTTCATTTTAAAGAGAAATAGGGAATGGAAATGTTGGTTGATTAGGTACATTTTGGGCAGCCATGACTGTTTGACCTACTATCAAGGCAAATGGATTTTCAACTAAATTTTGGGTATCTAGTTCTTCAGAGGAGATTTTAGAGCTATTCAAATTAGGGAATGCATCAAGGAAAGGATTCACTTGTGCTTCTTTTGCTAGGTGAGTTAAATCATTAGGAAGGAATCTCCCTAAAGCATCTCTTCTCCTACCTCTATGCATGCAATATACTCAGTATCAACCACTTCTCACACAAAAATATTGATGGGTTGTAAATGGCTTCCTCCTAACTATCACACATTTTAAAGAAAAACTACAAGGATGAATACTAAAAGATGACTCCAAAGATTTTCTTAGTTTGACACCATCCCCGACAACGACACCCAAAATGTTGGTCTCTTACAATGACTTAACAACTGAGCTCTTAAAATTGTAACTCAGAGATTGGACATCTAAACTGAGTAGCTGTCTTAATCACTATGGAGATGCATTTCACTTGTCAACCTAGGGATGTGAACTTGAAATGTGTCAGCACAGTATGTGCACTAAGAACTTCAAAGTAGCCATGTTCATTCTATAGCTATGAAAGAAACAATGCTAAAGATAAACTGCTAAAAAGGAAATAACAAGAATACTGAATATTAACCAACAACTATTCTAGAGTCAATTACATAACACAAAGTAACAATCTGGGCAAACAAACAGGAAACTACTCTATCTGCTTTGGCTATAGGAATAGACACAGAATAGAATTCTAGTGGATGCAGGAACATTCAATGCCAGATTTACTAAATACTTATCAAAAAATACAACTAAACTGAAGGGTGGAATTCTCACCAAGTGGGACCCCTTGGATGAGTATTCCCTAAAATAAATGTAAACTCAGAAATGCAAACTCACAACTTTATTTTATTCATTCGAAAAGATGAGTACAACTGAACATGATAACTGTATTACTGAAACACTGGATAATGCAAGTACAATCTCTGAATAATCAACAACCCCTCAAAAGGAGTATCTGAGTCTTATTTATAGAAGAAAGACTACTAACTAACTAGTAGGGTGGTCAACTCCAAAAAAATAGGACGCCACATTATGGAAAACATAGAAAGTGGAAGGAAGTTAGGTATGCAAGAAATTAGGTCAACTGAGTTGCTTTAACATAGATTTAGCATAACTATAACTCCTAAATTCACTCAATAGATATTTAAGATCAGTTACAAAATGGTTGCTTCCCTCCATTTCAAATTTGAATGGCCACCACCTTTGACTTTTATGATAAATGACCATCAATAGAATCTTCCTCACTTTATGGATGTCAATTATTTCTGCAAAATAATGTTAGTACACACAAATAATTGATCATACGTAAGCACCTTGGAGTAATATTCATTAACCATATGCAACATTAACATAAATAGTTCAAATAGCATGTCTGCCATAAAGAGATATAAGAAATGACCTATGCTCAACAAGTTATAGTTTTGGGGCAAATGACATAGAAAGATCAAGAGTAACGTATCAAAGTCCAAGATAGTTACAACAAATGAACAATAAAGTTTAACAAAATATGAGTCATAAACTAGATTCATCAGAGGCTATGTGTTTGATCATATATTTCAATGCATTCAATAAAAGGGATAGTTATAGACGAAGAGATAAGAACCCTATTATTGTAGACCCACACTTGGTGTAACAACATTTCATTTGCACCTATTATGTGGCATATCATGTTCAGTGGTAACCCACCATGTACTTCACTTGTCTCGAGGCTAACATTTGATTATTTATTCCTTCCTAAACATTACTCTTTGTTTGAAACTAGAGTTTGGGAATAAAAATGAAGATTGGTAAGATCAAATTCAAACTTTATGGCATGTGAACAAGGCCTTTGGACTTTCTATATATTATTTTTTGGCAATAGCATGCTTCTTTCTCCATACTATGTATAACATCTGCATACACCCTATATACATTATGTGGCTATTCCTGCAAGAAGACACTTGTCACTTATATCATATGTCATTCTAAATGGAAGCACTTCCCTATAACATAGAAATATGATATACAAGATGATCATCAGTTTGTTGTTCCTTTGAATCTTTGTATCTTTTGTGGATGGCACCATTTGATAAACATGAACCTGAGATGGTTTGATAACCTATAGAATATATATGATGTCTCAAACAAAAGCATGATAACACTATTGAATGATGACACTTAGCATTATTTCTTCATCATAAAAATGTGCAAGTTGATTACTATTCATGACTTGATATGATCACAAAATGATAAAGCCATAATCTATCAGAGTATCATTTTGTAGATCCATTTGGCATCTGTTGTTCTAATTTGTCTGATGCATCAACACTGTTTGATATACAATAGTTTCATGCATAATAAGTGATATTCTGATTTATTTGGCTGCTTTTGACATTCAAATGATGAAATGTACTTGATGTTCTTATTTTTCTCTGATGCAGACCATGATACATATAAAAGTGAAATACCCAAATTCCATTTTTCCAATGCTAATTTAAATAATGATGACAGCTGTTATGTGCATTAAATGTTGTCTCTTTTATAGTTCAATTCATTTTATGGTTCCATTTCATTTCTTGAATTGTAATCATGAACATGTCCTGAACCAGACACTAATGCATATGACTATTTTCTACTCCTTTAGTTTGTCATGTAATTTAAGCAATGTGAATAATGATCTTTCTTTTTCCATTCATCCCTTTTGAGATTAAGTGGAAGAAGCATGTTGGGCTCAAACCTTGTGGGAGCCTCATTTTAAACAACATGTTGATTTGTCTTCAATCAGCTACATGACTTATCCTATACTTGCACATGAAACAAATAAATTAGAATAAAAATAATGAAGTTCCATGATTGTTTCTTTCTTAGTTCCTTCTACATGTGGATGATGACCATTGATCAATGCATTATAAACAAAGTGTTATGCCTCTTCTTATAGGATATAGGGATTTCATAACCGGATCTTGTAATAGGACCCTTCCCACATTTTTGTAGATTCATATCAAAGATCAGGAGTAGGACAGAAGACAACTTCGAAGACTGGAAACATCCAAGGCAATGATGGCTATGACCTTCTCTTTTCTTATCATTAGATGCATAGTATTTTCTTTATATCTTCATATGTTCAACTATAGCCATAGCTTGTGTGGGATATTTGATATGTCACTATTTTTTTCAAAGCAATGCTTATTCTTTTACGTATTTCAACTTTGTAAATCAACATTGATCATTGGGGTGAATGAAATACTTATTTCTCTTGAATGTTCTACAATGCAATGAGTGATCTAAAATATCTTCTTCTTTTGACAAATGAATTGCAATTAATACTGAAACACAATAACTATGCAAATAAATTATAACAAAAGAATGTTAACCTTCACTCTAAAAATGAACTTGTCACATCAGCTCTGCCAATTTTTGAGTTGTGGAGAAAAAATGGTAACAGTAATTGCTTCTTCAAGTCTTCTTTAATGTTGTTACTGGACACTCCTTCATGGTATTAATATATGTCTGCGATGTTGAATATATGTGATATACCTAATGTCTCTGGTAGCTCCAATTCATATGCATTTCCTGAATCAAATTTCCTAAGTATCCTACATGGTCTAAATTTCTTCATCTTCAACATGTTATATGTCCCAACTACAAATCTCTCTTTGCTTAGATACACCATCACTTCATCTCCAACTAAAAATTCTTTGTGTCTCCTTTTCTCATCTACATGCTCTTTATACATACTATCATCTCATCCAAATGATTCCTAACATGATTATATACTATCTCCATGTGATCTACCAATTCTTCTACCTCTATATTTCTCTTATTCTCTATGCTAATATCACTCAAATATGCAACTCCTCTAGGGTTTACTCCAATTACAATCTCAAAATGTGTCTTTCCTATACTCCTATTCATTGAATTATTGTATGCAAACTCTGCTTGTGACAGAATCAAATCCTAATTTCCTATCTTCTCTCCAACTAGACATCTCAAAAAGTTACCCAAACTCCTATTCACCACCTCTTTCTGTCCATTAGACTATGGATGAAATGTTGAACTAAACTTCAAATCTGTCTTTATCTTCTTCCACAATGTCCTCCAAAAGTATCTAATGAATCTTGTGTCTCTGTCTAAAATTATGCTCTTAGGTAATCCATGCAATCTCACAATCTCCTTGAAAAATAGGTCAGCTACATGCACTGCATCAATTATCTTCTTCCAAGGTATGAAATGTGTCATCCTTGAAAATATGTCCACCACTACAAATATAGAATCATGTCATCTTTGTGTCTTTGGAGATCCCAATATGAAATCCATGCTTATGTTTGGTGCAATCACAGTGGGAGGGTTCATAGAATGAACTGTCTAGATCATGAAGCAAGAGTAAACACAATGGAAACAACTCAAAGAAATGGAACAAATACAAATTCAGTCATTCAGTATATCATAGAATTCAAATACAATCTAGCCGGCAACATGCGAGCTTACAATATGGGCTCAAAGGCCTAATCACATACATGCACAAGATAAAGATTTGAAGCTCCTTCACATCAAAATCTAATCTATCAATTATTATTCAATTGTTAACTACCTTCCTAAGGATCTATTACATTATTGTATATAATTTCTAGATTAATAGATTCCTCTGCGTGAACTAAGGAAGGTCACAAACTCCAATGAAGAGTTCTAACGTGTTCACAGATAGGTCGGACCTAAATGCATAGAACACTTACTTAAACGAATGGAACAACATGCAAACCTTCAGGAAAGGTTGGCTACAAACCAAGGATCATGAATGATGTGTCATTAGGATCCGCAAGTCATGGAATGATCTACAAGCCTTCTCCTTCAACAGATTATCACGAACTATTAGAAATCTTTGCATTGAGAAAATAGTTGATCTTCTGATAGTGATAACTTTTCTGTAACTAATCCAAATGCTCTAGATTCTTGATATAATGTAGATGAATGAATGTAGGTGCTAAGTCTAGATCTACAAGATGTGAAATGCAAAAATTGAACCACAACCTAAAACTACTTTTAACTAAACTGCCTGAACTAAACATGAAAAATGAAAGAACTGAAATGCAAATGTTTTTGGTTGATGGAAGATTTCTCTTGAACTAGGGATGCTCCTACATTAGACATCCAGGGTTATTGAAAAAGTGAGTCCCTCACTTTGTTGGGGCTAGGGGAGAACCAAGACGGTCCACCTCAGCTTGTGAAATCCAAGATAAATCTTCTTTTGGTCTGCCTTTCCATTTCACAAGATATTCTTTGTATTGTCTTCCTCTAGTAATGCATCCAACTCAGCTATCCAAAATGTCTTCAATCTAGTCTAGTGCTTTGTGTGGTAACTGTTTCTTCAAGTCTTCTTCCATGTTGTCATTGAACTCTACTTCATGATACTGTTATAAGTCTACAATGTTCAAAATAGGTGATATACCCAATGTCTTCGATAACTCCACTTCATATGCATTTCTTGAATCAAATTTCCTGAGTATCTTACAAGGTCCAAACTTCTTCATCTTCAACTTGTTATATGTCCCAATTGGAAATCTCTCTTTTCTCAAGTACACCATGAATTCATCTACAATGTCAAATTCCTTATGTCTTCTCTTTTCATCAACCTTCTCTTTATAGTTATTGTTCATATCCTCCAAATGCTTCTTCACCTGATTATGCACTGTCTTATGATCTTCAAATTCTTCTTCTTCTACACTTCTCTTTTCCTATGTACTGATATCTCTTAGTTCTGTAACTCCTCTAGGATTCACTCTAGTAACAATCTCAAAGGGTGTTCTTCTAGTACTCCTGTTTACTAAATTATTGTATGCAAACTCTGCTTGTGAAAGAATCAAATCCCAACTTCCGGTCTTTTCTCCAACCAAACATCTCAACAAGTTTCCCAAACTCCTATTCACTACCTCTATCTATCCATCTATCTGTGGATGAAAAGTTGAACTGAACTTCAAATCTATCTTCATCTTGTTCCAAAGTGTCCTCCAAAAGTATCCAAGAAACTTTGTATCTCTGTCTAAAACTATACTCTTAGGTAATCCATTGAATCTCACAATTTCCTTTAAAAATAAGTCAGCTACATGCACTACATCAGTTGTCTTCTTACAAGGTATGAAATGAGCCATCTTTGAAAATCTGTCAACCACTAGAAATATTGAATCATGTCCTCTCTATGTCTTAGGTAATCCAATTACAAAATCCATACTTATGTCTTCCCAAGGTCTCTCCGGTGCTGTCAAAGGTTTATACAATCCAGTGTTCTAACTACTCCCTTTTGCAACTTGACAAACTCTACAACTCTGCACAAATCTTTGAACATCCTTATGTATCTAAGGCCAAAAGCAATTTTCACTCACCAAACCCACTATCTTGTCAATGCCAAAATGTCCTACCACTCCACCACTATGCTTCTTAATCAAATTATCTCTCATTGAATTTCTAGGTATGCACAACTAACTTCCTTTGAACATAATATCTTCTTGAATAAAATAATCTAACCACTTGCTCCTATTTGTCACAATAGGTTCCTTATATGGTTTCCAAGGTTCTGCAAAATTAGTGTCTCCCTCATACATGTTCTTCAATTCATCAAAACCCAACACTTCAACTCTCATTTTTGTCAACAAGTTTCTTCTTCTACTCAGGGCATTAGCAACGTTATTTGATTTACCACTCTTATGCTTCATGTGATGCCTCATCATGCAACCCTAGAGAGTTAGGCTAACTAACAACAAAATATGGAATATTTATTTTTTCAAAACCAAGTATTTGCATTAATCACTAGAAAAGGTAACATTAATTACAACATTTAAATTATACGATCAACTAACATCTCTAGGGAACATAACTGCATCAATAATTATAAACAAAGATCATTAACAACATAATACATCACACATGCCCATATGAAATTTTGATACATCATAAGAAGATTA
Source organism: Cunninghamia lanceolata (assembly GCA_027924645.1). NCBI lineage: Eukaryota > Viridiplantae > Streptophyta > Pinopsida > Cupressales > Cupressaceae > Cunninghamia > Cunninghamia lanceolata. Next base: position 7,062,571 of record BSBN01000221.1, read on the forward strand.
CACCTTTCAATTTAGAAGGTAAGAACAAATACAAATGAGATCAAACACAAGTTTACATGATTACAAGATGTCTTGACTAATTACATCAATTTACAATATAAGTCAGGACTATACAATTCTAGAAGCACAATACAAATCTTTGAATGCCATATGGATCTGGAACCGAAAAACACCTCTACAACGAACATGAACCATGATGCCAAGAAAACCAATGGATTAAGCTCTTCCATCTGACCATGTGGAACCCTGAGGTCCACCCCCTGAGCTAGGCATTTACCTTCTTACATACAAATCTCAACAAAAAGTATCCAGAGAAAGGCATGGGTCCTCTTGCTTGATCACATAAACCAACACAATAATTTATTCCATGCTCAAAACAATAATAAACCATAATATTCAAGAAGAACTCTACATCCACATCACAAACATGACATCAACAAAACCACAAGAATAGGAACATCGAGCAAGGCATGGGTCATCTTGCTTAGTCGTCACAACCATAAGAACCAAAAATAGAGGAAAGTAAACATTACATAAAACCAAATGCATATTAAACTGTTAGCAAGATTACATAATCATTAGGGTCATACCCACGATTACCCCTCCTGGCCTTTGGAATAAACTTTCCCAAAGATACAGACCCTAGACACCACTGTAACACAAGGGTCCCACATCGACGTTCACTTTCAAATGCACAACAATTTTGAGTAAACATAGTCCTAAAACTCTTTCGACTAAGCAAAACATTTTTTTTATATCGAGCTATTATTCATGAAATAGTAACATAAATTCATATATTTGCACCTAACTATCTTTAAATCTATAGATAATAACTAAATAATTTCAAACCACTATCTAGTAGCTAAAAACACACTCTTAATAACAAGGATGGAATAATTTTAACAATAATCTTATTCTTTATTTTCTTGCACAAGTAAGACATATGATCATTATAGATTTTTATTATACAAATTTACTTACATTTCTAAAAGACTTTTCTTTAACTAATACTAATTACCTAATAACAAAGGTATACATTACATCATCTATTTTACTAACCAACAAAGTTTCTCTTCTAATTCTAAATATTTAGTTAAAATCATGTTAATCTTAAATCTAACATTTATTAATCCTAAATTCTATGAAAAGTAAGTAGAAAGGTTTAAGTAAAAGAATAATTTAACAATGAATAAATATAGTATAATCCTACTAAAATCATTCACAAATAAAATCATATATTTATTCGATAGAATCTTTCTATTTGAACAAACATGATATATTCTTTAAATATCTTTCTTTACTTACTAAAATGATCTAAAATATCAACAAATGAAAGGGAATAATTATAAAGCTGATTTGATTCTTAACTAGTGAGGATTTAGTTTCTAAGAAAAGAACATTTCTATTCCAATGCCACTTGTCATTAAGAAATAATAAAGATAAAATAAATAATTTAAACTTTCTACCTAAATTATAAGTCAAAGCAAGGATCTTTTAAGTAATACAATTGTCTATACAAAGCTTCATTATTGCATATATCTTATTTCATAATTAACTTTATTTTCTAAATCCAACAATGATTCTACAAACATTAATGGAAGGATTTTATAAAGAAAAGATAAACTAATGTATATTTATTTTAACATCCATAAAAATTTCAAAAATTTAAAAACTCATTTTATTAATTTACCTCAACATCCAATCTATATTTATAAGAGATTTTAAAGATATTGAATATGTCTATGTTACTAAATTAACTTCCACCCGAAAACAAAAATAAGTTAGATATTATGACATTCCAAGCATATTTCCCACAAATAATATCATATAAAAGCTTATTGCCAAAATGAATCTATTATGAAAAGAAAGTATATGTCAATCTAACTCATAACTAAAACTAATGAAATCCAACACATACATTCTATTTTTTTTATTATATAAAGGTAACAGAAACAACACATTTCTTCCATAAATGAAATACTTATGATAAAGGCATCCAGCACAACATAAAGGGTGAAATAGTCAAAATTATGGAAGCATAGAGTTAGCAAGTGTACTTCTTGATATAATGCCATACATGAATATGGTCTCTTAGGAATCCATGATTGTAAAATCACAATTGAGATTGGTTTAAAGGCCTTCAAAAAATTTTCAAGCAAAAACAACCACAAAGTGGAAGCATGGGGAGGCACACAATCTACTTAACATAATCCTCATGTAATGCAATGATCCTTGGAAATATACAGATTAATTTAACTTATTAGAGTTTTCAAGATGTGATACAACAGGTTCTATGCATTCTAATACAAAGATTGTAGGATATGTGCAAAATGGGTTTGTTGAAAAGTCTTTAGCGCTGGTACTTGAGTTTCTAGAACCTCAATATTGAGTTAGGGGAAATGGTGACAATCACCAAGTTTAGAACCAACTTGAATCTTGTCAGCCAAAACAGTACCATCTTGTGGGAATTTATTTTAAGAATGATCAAAATCTTCTGGGATGAGCTATGGCTTCTTAATACACGTTTTTCATAATGGAGACAGATCACATCAATAGACAATGAAGATTCATGCAAGGTTGGAAGGTGAAAGTGCCAAGGTATTTATAGATTCAAGACATTTACTTGATGCCATGGAAGAGGAAAAATAATTATTACTCAGCCAAGTAGATATAATTATGTATATACATTGCCACATATACAACCAAATCTGCTTAATGGCTAAATCATTGCCCATGAACAAGACAATAAATAGATTAACTTCTAAAAACCCCTAGTTTTATTAATGCCATAGGAAAAATAATGTAGTTATAACAATGAACTCTAGTATGGTTCATTGTCATATAGTTGTAGATTAAATAGTTAAAAACATACCTATATGGGTTGTTTCCTTGCAAAAGAAACTAAACAAATCTAACTTATAACTACGAGTCAACAATTTAACAATTAGAGTCTAAATCAACTTATCATTGAGAACATTAAAACTAAGAGTGGAACATAAAGGAATGATCTAAAACATCTTAATATTAAACCTAAGATAGTGCCTTATACATCTAAATTAGATTATTATTATATCCTAAATGGTGACTAAATGAAATGATTAATGGAAAATTATTCTATTAAGTGAATGAGTCAGTGGCATAAGGATACGATTCAATGTAGATAAGAGTATTGATTGGAAACTCTTTTTGGTTCGACATCTTAACCACAAAGAAAATTTATTACCATAAAATCTATCACATAGTTACATTAAAACTCCTAAGGTCGACACCCGTATTGGAATAAATTCTTTCATTTAGAAATTTCTCTATGCAACTCAATGCCCTCTAATAATCTAGGTACTTATATTTTGGAATGTCCACTGAGACTGGATGCCTTATACAAATGATTTAATGAAATCATTAACTTTACAGATAAACATCTTAAATCAAGTAGAAATTACAATAAATGAAAACCATATTTCACATGGCAACATGCAGGATTAATAGAGTTTGTGGAATTGTTTTGAGGGAAAGTAATAGTTGATAGGAAGAAATCAATAGGTTTCAAAGACGCAACAAATAATATAGTTCAAGCAATTTGTAAAGAAAATCACATTTCAATCCTATTGTCATCCACAACTTATAATGAAATTTTGGAAATGATTTAAAACAAATTTCATAGATAAGACATTCCTTTACAAAATAAATTTTAGATAATATACTCAGCAACATACCTAGTAAAATTTACATAGGAAGAATTAATTCTTTGTAGCCCCAATCAGCGTTATCCTCGAACATGGTCATAAATCTCATTCCAAAACTGAAGAATCAAATTTCCCACAAGTTCCATCTTTTCCTTTCTCTGAAATTTCCAATCAGAGCCCCTTTCCTCCTCCTCCTTAATAATGCAATGACAGGAGCATATACTAATCTGCACTACCTCAAAAATAGTAAGCAAAATAACTTAAATGCAATAACTCCCTAATGTTACCCTCGTCCACTCTCTCCAAAAAATTGATTACATTTATTTCCTTCCCACTAACAACAAGATTCAATCTAATTTTGGATTCACTATCCAAGACAATTCATCAATGACATAATTAAAAGATTTACATTAAAAAAATACATTATCTTGACAACACACACATGCACCAAATTTATTAACAAATAGTTTATTAATTACAATTTTATTTTCATATTGGATTAATAATTAAATCCTCATAAAAAAATATTTTATTTATTTTCCACTAATAAATATTATTTATGTATTAAAAGAAAACCAACAACTCTTTCTAATAAAACAATTAACCACATAGAAATGACCTAACAAGTTGCATACTAGGTGAAACCTGACGACAAATAGAATCGTACATCAGAGACTCACAACACGACCATACAGATAGGACATAGGACTGGAAAATCATCCTCAGCCTAAGAAATCCAAGATGAATCTTCTTCTAGTCTACCTTTCCACTTCACAAGATATTCTTTGTATTATCTTCCTCTAGTGGTGTGTCCAACTCGGCTGTCCAAAATATCTTTAATCTATTCCGGTGCTTTGTATGGTAACTATTTCTTCAAGTCTTCTTCCATGCTATCACTGAACTCTGCTTCATGATACTAATGTAAGTCTGTAATGTTGAAAATAGGTGATATACCCAATGTCTCCAGTAACTCCACTTCATATGCATTTCCTGAATCAATTTTCGTGAGTATCTTACAAGGTCCAAACTTCTTCATCTTCAACTTGTTATATGTCCAAACTAGAAATCTATCCTTTCTCAAGTACACCATCACTTCATCTCCAATGTCAAATTCCTTATGTCTTCTCTTTTCATCAGCCTTCTCTTTATGCTTATTGTTCATATCCTCAAAATGCTTCTTCACCAGATTATGCACTATCTTCATATGATCTGCAAATTCTTCATCTTCTGCACTTCTCTTTTCCTCTGTACTAATTTCTCTTAATAACGTAACTCCTCTAGGATTCACTCTAGTAACAATCTCAAAGGGTGTTCTTTTGGTACTCCTATTTACTGAATTGTTGTATGCAAACTCTGCTTGTGAAAGAATCAAATCCCAACTTCTGGTCTTTTCTCCAAACAAACATCTCAATGAGTTTCCTAAACTCCTATTCACTACCCCTATCTGTCCATCTATCTGTGTATGAAAAGTTGAAATGAACTTCAAATCTGTCTTCATCTTCTTCAAAAGTGTCCTCCAAAAGTATCCAACAAACTTTGTATCTATGTCTAAAACTATACTCTTAGGTAATCCATGTAATATCACAATCTCCTTGAAAAATAAGCCAGCTACATGCACTGCATCAGTTGACTTCTTACAAGGTATGAAATGAGTCATCTTTGAAAATCTATCGACCATTACAAATATTGAATCATGTCCTCTCTGTGTCTTAGGTAATCCCATTACAAAATCCATACTTATGTCTTCCCAAGGTCTCTCCAGTACTGTCAAAGGTTTATACAATCCAATGTTCTGACTACTCCCTTTTGCAACTTGACAAACTCTACAACTCTACACAAATCTCCAAATATCTTTATGTATCTGAGGCCAAAAGTAATTTTCACTCACCAAAACCACTATCTTGTCAATGCCAAAATGTCCTGCCAATCCACCACTATGCTTCTCCTTAATCAGATTATCTCTCATTGAACTTCTAGGTATGCACAACTAACTTCCTTTGTACAACATATCTTCTTTAATAAAATAACCTAACCACTTACTCCTATTTGTCACAACAGGTTCCTTACATGCTTTCTAAGGTTTTGCAAAATCAGTATGTCCCTCATACATGTTCTTCAATTCATCAAAACCCAACACTTCAACTCTCATTTATATCAACAAGTTTCTTCTTCGACTCAAGGCATCAACAACTTTATTTGATTTACCATCCTATGCTTCAACACAAAGGTATAAATTTGCATGAACTCTACCCATCTCATATGTTTCTGATTTAACTTACCTTGACTATTCAAATATTGCAAAGCTTGATGATCTGTATACAACACAAACTCTTTAGGCAACAAGTAATGTCTCTACTTGACTTAACACTACTCCAATTGCATTTCCACTTGCATCACAATCAACTTAAAATACCTTATTGAAATCTAGTAATGCCAAAATAGGTTGCTCTGTCACTTTCTACTTCAATAGCTCAAAACTTTTGTTTGCTCCTGATGTCCACTTGAAATCTTTCCTGTCACCTCTCATTGTCTTTGTCATAGGCTTAAAAACTGAAGTGAAATTTCTAATGAACTGCCAGTAGAAACTAGCCAATCCATCAAATGATCTAACCTCTCCAATGCTCTTTGGTGTAGGCCATTCAACAATTGCTTTCACTTTCTCAGGGTCCATCTTCAATCCTTCTGCAGAAATCACAAATCCCACATATACCAACTCTTCCTTCATGAAACTACACTTCTTGATGTTTATTAGCAATTTCTCTTCTCTCAACCTCTGCAAAATTTGTCTAATATGCCACAAATATTCTTCTTTTGTCTTACTAAAAATCATAATATCATCTAAGTATACAATCACAAACTTACCCAAGAATTTCTTCATAACTTCATTCATCAATCTCATGAAAGTACTCGATGCATTTGTCAATCTAAAAGGCATCACTAACCACTCATACAATCCTTCATTTGTCTTAAAAGTAGTCTTCCATTCATCACCTTCTCTGATCTTGATCTGGTTGTATCCACTCTTCAAGTCTATCTTTGTGAAATATTTTGCTCCACTCAAACAATCCATGATATCATCCATCCTAGGTAAATGAAATATATACTTAACTGTGATCTTGTTTATTGATCTGGAATTTGTACACATTCTCTATCTTTCTTTGGTGCTAGCACTGTAGGTATTGCACAAGGACTCAAACTTTCTCTGATCAAACCTTTCCTCAACAATTCTTGTATTTGTCTATTCGATTCTTCATTCTCTGTCAGTGTCATCTAGTGTGCTACTTTGTTAGGCACACTTTCTCCTGGTATATGATCCATGTGATGACTTATACTTCTTATAGGTGGTTATCCTTTAGGCACATTATCTGATATGATGTCTTCATACTCTATCAGCAACTCCTTTATCTCCTCCAGTTGTGATTCTTCAGTCTCCTTCAATGCTTCAGGTTTCTTAAGAATCAAGGCATAACACATATTCTCATGTCTCCAACCATCCAAAAATATTCTTCCATCTACCAAACAGATTCTAGCATTCCCACATACTTCACTCTTAGGATCATCTTCTAAAGGAATTAGAGTAATTCTCCTTCCATTTGTTGTTATAGTATATGTATTCTTTCTCTCATCATGAATAGCTTTTCTAACATACTGCCAAGGTCTACCCAACAAGATATGACAAACATCCATAGGCATAATATCACACAAGACTTCATCATGATAAGATCCCATATGAAATTTCACCAAAACATTGTTCACTCACCAGTACCTTATGATCATCCTAAATTCATGCCATCTAATAAGGCTTAGGGTGTTCCAATCTCTTTAGGTTCAGCTTAGTCACCATCTCCTTTGAAACCAAATTATCAGTACTACCACTATCAATTACAACCTTACAACATTTACCTCCTAATTTGCATCTGATCCAGAACAAACTTTTCTATAGTGGTTCTTTAGTTGTCTCTGCTTGAAATGGTGCTGTCCTCTTGACTAATGATTCTCCTTTATTAGGTTTTCCAACTGAACTAGGTGATCCAGTAGGTTCTTCTTCTACATAAGCTACTCTTCCACTATTCCCTATCTTCTTGCTTGTACTTCCCTAATGAAATTCAAATGCTCTATGTCTTTCACCTCCACACTTAAAACACTTTCCCCTAAATGTTCTCCTATTAGATCCCCTTTCTTCTCTTCTATATCCTTCACTCTGGTAAGAATTAGGGTTTCCTCTATGATAGAAAGTTTTATCATCTCTCTGATATGTACTGTTATATCTATCTTCCTTTTTGAATTGGCTATCATGCTTGTTCTACTTTGCATATGATCTTTCTCCTCTGGAATCTATTCTACCTCTCTATAATTTACCTCCTCTACATCTCTAACTCTTCTCATGCTTCTTATTCAACTTTTCTTCGACTTTTAGGGCAAACTGATATGCTTCTTCTATTGTTGTCATCTTCACCAAACTCAATTCTTCTTGAATGTTCATTCTCAATCCATTGATGTATCTTAGCACTTTCTCCTTACTTGCTTCACTATGTCCTATCCTTATGATCATCTTATGAAATTCTTTAGTGCACTTCATAGATTTCTCCTTTTGTCTGAAGTTTTGCAATCTTTTCAATAGCTCCAACTCATAGTCAGTAGGTATAAACTAATCCTTCAACTTTATCACCATTCTATCCCATTTTATGATCTTTTCTTTTCCTCTTTTGTTTCTATCCAACTGAACTTCTTTCCACCAAATAGTAGCATGTCCTTTCAACACAGTCTTTGTAAATCTCACCTTCTCTAAATCTTCAATTTCTTCATATTGAAAGTATTCTTCTAAGTCATTTATCCAATCAATCAACTCCTCTATATTCAAATTACCAGTGTACTTTGGTACATCCACTCTAAGTCTCTTTCCAATATTTGAAATAGCTCTCAACATCTTCACTTGATCTGGTTCTTCTTCTTCTAGGGTTTCTTCATTTTGATCAATAGAATGAAATTCTTCATCATCACTTTTAACATTTGGTCTCGGTGTTAATCCTCTTGTTCTATCTTCTTCAATAGCATCCAATCAAACTCATATTCTTTTCATCATCTCCATCATCTCATCTATTCTTCCAACCATAGTACCAATAGCAGGTATTCTCTTTGGTAGCATCTCTTCCTAGGATCAAGTGCAAGCTACCTCAAATTCTACGATCTGGTTACAAGGTGACAACTATCTCACAATCCATGATTGGTTAACCAGCACAAGTAGGCTTCCTTAGTTTAGCGATCTGCTCACAACAAGATCATATGCAATACCTTCACAACTTCTCATTCTAAAGGACTCAAACTTGGCTCTAATACCACTTGGTGTAGTCATGGTTAGGAGGGTCCACAAAGTGAACAATCCAAGCCGTACAACAAGAGTAAACACAATGGAAGAAACTCAATGGAAGAAACTCAATTATACGATGTAAATGCAGATTCAAATATTCTATATATCATATATTTAAAATGTTAACACGGCACCAACATGTGGGCTTATAGAATAAAGCTCATAGGCTTGATTATACTACAAAATGATATGGCAATCAAGCGCCTACTTCTCAAAGAATTTGAACTATCTATCTCATGAATTATCTAACTTATGATGAAATATTGATGAATTAATTTCCTATGCATCTATTACATGTATATATATCATCTTCAAGCTCCTAGATTCCTCCATGTCAGCCAAGAAAGAAGTTACATTCTCCAATGAAGGTGTAACATGTAGAACAGATAAGTAAGACATAAGCAACTAATACTCCTCCACAAATGAATAAAACAAGGTGTGCATCTCAAGAGAGGTCGACCATGTCCCAAACAACATTGAATGATGTTTAATTTAACTCTACAGAGCATGGAAGTGCTCTAGAATCCTTCTCCTTTAACTGACTATCTAAGACTATCTTTGTGCTATGTTATGAGAAAATAGTTAATCTTCTGAGAGTGATATCTTTCTGAAAAATTATCCAAATGAGCTGAATTTTGGATATGATGTGCATGTTGATGTTTAGATGCTAAGTCCTAATCCACGAGCTCTAAAATAATAATGTAGAAAAATGCAATATAAAATGTTGAAACTATTACTGACTGAACTATTGATGCATAAATCTGTGGGTTTAATCCAATAGCAACATGGGAAGTTTTAGGGATGTAGGATTGACCCTAGAAACAACCTCTAGATTTTAAGGAAGGTGGCTCTTCCATTTTTAGTGGGGGTTTGAGAAAAATGTTAGAAGGAAAATGAGATTTGCAGAAATAAATTTGTAAATCTAAGGTGATACACCAGATTAAAATGACTACTAGTTGCATAGTTTTTAGACCCTGAAAGATCTAACTGGAAGATTAAAGAGCAGAGATGCATGATTAAACCTAGTTTGTAAACATATTGAAAAAAGGAAAAAGAAATAGAGAGATTAGAAATCAGAAACAGAGACACCCAGGTATGCACAGAGCGATATTTCTCATTATTTGAATAATAAAAAATTATAGAGGATGAAATAGCACAAAATAAAATGTCACATCCTCCTGGAAGAGAGAAGTGCTAAGGCAAAAGAAAATATCTACTACTGCTCTAAAACTCTCTAATTTGAAAATATGTGGAACTCTGTATATCCCTTGAACTCTGTCTCAAATCTACATTTTATAAGCCCAGAAAATGAAAGAAAACCTTGAAGATCATCTCAACTGCATAGAAAATCTCTATAACTGCCCATAAAATCTGACACAAAATTTGGCAATGATTCTGGCAAATACAACTGAACTAGTTGTTCCGTTTTGCTCCATGGCTAAAAAAAAATCTTTGTTTGCTTATCTTTGGCCTACATGAGAAAATAAATTCCCTCGTTCTCTATTTTTCTACTATGTAAGAAATAAAGTGGCTTCCATTTGATTTTAGAGCTGAATCATATGTTTCCTTACATAAAGCATAAGAGAGTCATAAAATATAATAGAACATTTGCTTTGTGCTCTTATTGTAGCTTGCTTTTTAAATGGGACCTACCTTTATTTATAGAAACTTATTTATCTTTACTCCTGTGAGGCCAAATGAGACTCCTTAATATTTGAAACTACAATAAAGCATTTAGCTTTATGAAAGGGGCCCACCGCAATTATAGAAACTTAATATTTTAATAAAAGACACATCTTCTTTTAAAACTCCTGTGAAACACTTGCATTAATAAAATAAAATGAAACATTTAATCTTTCTCTTCTTGGGCTCAACCATGTGGTTGCATCCGTGCTTTCCTTTGTCTTTCCTTGCAGCGCTTGAGCCACTTGGCACCCTCCGAGAGTCTCTTTAGAAACTTTTATTGTTGCTCCTCTTTTATTCATAGTGAGGAGTAAGAATCAAATTTTAATAAAGATTTCACTTTATTATTTGCTGCAACCCACATCATTAAAATGATACTTAATCATATTTAAATCTGCCTTTATCTCCTATGTTGCAAATGAGACCTTATGCATTTATTAAAATAAGGCATTTTAATTTTATGAAGAGAGGGCCCACCACATCAAAAGAAACTCAATATTTTAATAAAATACTTAGCCTCTCTAAAGATTCATGTGACTCCCATAGAATTTTTATAAAATAAATTAGAACATTTTATTTTTCTCTCTTCGAGCTCAACCATGTGGTGGACTCCGCTCATCTTTATTTTCCCTCAACTTCCACAGCTTCCATGTGGTGGTTTCTACTAGTCCCTTAAGCTGCTCTCTCTTTGCATTCTCTTCGAACACATGGTGACCTCCAATGCTTGCCTTTGCTTTTTTTTCTTAAGTTTCTTTTGATGATGGCACATGCCATTACTAATAACTTGAGCATTTAGAATGAAAACTATGTCTTCTTTATGAATATGGCTGAGCATTGAATTTTTGAAATAGTGTAAAAAATTGTCACCAATTCTTGGCAACTGGATGGGAAAATAGGCTTGCCTATTTGAATCTCAAAATCTTTGGTTTGACAGATTAGTGCCTTATTTATTGGGCAATGGAGTCAAATGTCTAAAACTGAAACATCTAATTTAAAATAGAGTGGGTCCCAGACTATGTGCCACCATAACTAATACACAGCTGCCCAAAAACATCATTGAAGCTGAAACTATAGCACTACTAAACAAAATGTCTCTCTTAACTGAAACCAATACTGATAACCACTAAAAATGACCACTAAATTCAAAACATGCCTAAACCATAGAAACTAACCATTAAATTTGAAACATGGCTGAACCATAGAAACTAACAATTACGAACTGTATCACAAGAGCTCTTTTACAGCAAAGACTTATTGAAAACAAAACAACTGAAATATGAAAACTAATACTACTGTTATAGCTTATTTTGAAAACTAAAACTAAAATACTGGCAATTGAAACACACAGGGACATGCCCATTCACCGAAATAGAGAAATAACTACCTGATCTGATGATATCACTCTAGTGGCTCCACATTGCATTGAGAATTGTCCAAACAAAATGCATGAAGAAAAATAACTAGAATTTGTACCTTTTCACCTTCCTGCATTCCAGAGGTTCAGCATTTGCACGCTGATATGTATGCTACACTTTCTTCAGTTGAGGGTGGGAAGGAAAAATTAAGTGATGAAGTTCACATCTTTGCTTATGTGTGAAAGCATTTATGATCTTGGGCTTCTTAATGACTTCTCCTGATTGCACTTTTGTATGCTCATAATCCATATTGGCTGCAAACTCTAGCTAGAAGGTGATAGAGCTGGCAAGAACTATCTTGAATCTTATTGGCACTTCTTCTCAAATGAAGAACAGAGTATGATGAGACTCTATGTTCAAATCTTCGCCACTTATGTCTCCCAATACATCATTATCATGGGGGCCACTTTTTGTTTCATCATGATTACCCAATTTTGAATAGAAATCCTCTAGATCATCACAAAAAGAATCATTCTTAGACTCATCTTCACCTTTTTGCACAAGCAGACCTACTTTTTGTTTTTCTACAAACTGAGGCAAAGAATTTATATCTTCTGATGAATAGTACTTTTCAGCTTCTAGAATGAAGCCATTGTCATCTGTCTCATCTTCCTTTTCATGTGATAGTGCCCCTGAATCATCTCCTTCAAGATGTAAAAAATTCTGACAAAAAGATTGCCCCTCATTTGTAGACTTGGCAGTAACTTCTTTTGCAACGTTTTCTTCTAGATGTGTGAACTGTGGTTCATGTCCTGCCTAGTACTTTTTAGCTTCAAAGCACCTCTTGAAGTACTTTTCATTTTCTAGAAGTTGTAATTCATAAACAATTTCTAGATTTCTTTTATCAATTAACTAAGTTTCTAAGTTACATGTTACCATAGGTGCATGATGCTGATAACCAAAAGGACATTTTGAATAGATAGGAGCCACCTTCTTGCTTGCATTTTGATCTTTTATAGTCAAATATTCTTTAATGTCAAAATGACAAAGAACTTGACCTATGGCTATTATTGGCTGATTTGTAGTTGTAGTGCCCCTCAACTTGTCATCTGTCAGATTGATGTTTGCACAGTAGTATTAGACATCATGACAGTATCTTAGATCATTCAATGATGGATTCCTTGTTATTTTGTTAATTAATTATGGACCTGATCATTATGATAATAGTTGTTGATGTTGGATTTTGTTATTTTATGCCTTACAACTTGATTAATATATTAGATGATATAGATGCTTTGATGTTATTTGCTATATTTGGTTGTAAGATAATTGATTGTTTTATGTTGTCGATAAGTAACCCGAAATGTTGTTCAAAATAGTTAATTGTTTATACACGAATGTGAATGCATCAGTGTCGTATTACTCGCACTCGAGTACCCTAGCCCACTACGATTTCTATTCACAAAATGACTGCATCTGGATATATATCTTGTTATGTTTAACCATGCGTTTGCTGCAGGATGCAGGTACTAGGCACCGACTCCACCTGATTTACCAGGTCTGAGCGTGCCTTTGCCAATGGAATAGTTGTTTGGAGTTAACATGAGGTCCCTTGTAAGTGTTGTCTAGTTGTCAGTTACCCTTGTGGTCATTGTCTGTCGTTTGATCATGACTTCCAGACAGGTAATGTTACATCTTGAAGTCTAACTAGGTTAGAAGGGGTCTAAGTGTGTAAGGTACAATTGTGCATTAAATAGAATTATTATATGGAAAATATAATGTTGATAATTAAATATAATTATAAATATTCATAATTGAGCATAATTGTTAATGTCGATAATTGAGTATAATTGTTGTAAATAAATTATAGTTTTATGGGAAGTAAAATTGTTAAATAAAAGTTGTAAGAAACTTTGTATTATTGAATATAATATTATTTACAATGAATTTTTAAATAAATAAATAAATTGTAAGTCATGTTGTAATTCATGATTTACAATTTAATTAATAAAATAAATTATAATTTAGTTGTAAAATTTGTAGGTATTGTGCAATGTCACAACTTTATTAATAAAAAATAGTTGGTTGGTTATAAAAAAGATTAAATCTAGTTGGAATCATATATTTATATTAATAAATTTTAATAAAAATTAACTTGTTGGGATCATTAAAAGAATAAAAAAATTGTATTTGAAGGACGAGGATGCATAGGATCACGTGTCACATCCCTACAAGGTGGAAGGGTTTGTTTTATAAAAAGGGGATTGCAGAGAGGAGGGGAAAAAAAAGGGAGAGGAACAGAAGAAGATTGGAATTGCAGCAGCGGCATTGAATCCTTAGTCCAGTTACCTGCTGTAACCAGGTTCCATGAATTTCTATCTTTGCTCCTTTGTGAAATTTTCTTGTCAATTGAATTGTTGGGCCATTCGTAAATCTAATTCATGCATACACTCAAATGATGTCAATTACATTTGCTAGCTCATTTCTAAAGCCTTTAATTAAGTCCATTTTGTGTATATTTTGCAATCATTAAACCAACCTACAGTGCATGTGCTCTTCATTATCATGGTCATGGTACTAAGAACCAAATCCATATAATCTTAGATCCTCCTCTTCTAATTCTCCCTGAAGCCTAAATTTCTTTGAAATTTGGCCCTCCTCAAGTTCATGGCTATGGTGATGTTTGTGATGAGAATGAGAATGGCCCTGACCTTCGTGGTGGTGGTGATCATCTATAGAGGCCTCTTAGCTGAAGGGACATGATCTGGAACCCAATACTTTTCTGCTATTGTACTCCACAAGCACCACAAGGAATGCCCACACAAGGAACTTATCTCTACCTCTTCTTCCTAATCGATCCATTTAAAATTTACTTACAAACCTTGACCTCCTGCAAAATGATGATGGCTGGAGGGGAGCTGGCTAAGGACTAGATCTAGATTATCTGATCTGCATTAATGTGTACTATTAGAGATCTTGATACTGCAGAATCGAGCTTCATTCCTTACATTTGCTTGAAAGTTTCTTTAGCCTTTTTATCACTCCATTTCGTATATGTATCCTACAATCCTTGCATTCCAAAACAGCCTGCATACCTTGTGCAAGCTCCTACATTTCACATATATGTCTATTAGGGCCATTACAACTGCAACATCTAACTGATTTTATCTTATCCTTCATGCTCGATGAATGCCATACTCGTCTACCAGAGCATTTGCAACTATAATATCTGTCATAATCATTATGTTTTAGTGTTTGTCCATTCCTTGTGTTTTAGATTGCTAAAAAAAAAACAAGAAAAATTTACAATGTTAGGACCTGTTCCAAGCTTTCTTATTGGTGTTAGCTATAAGAATGCTGGCAAAGTTAGTGGATCTGGTTTAAATCCTGCCACTTGCTTTTTGCCTAGAAATCTTCTCACATAAAATTGACTATAGATGTAATGTAATAAGGGTTATAAATGTGATTAAAAGCTTTATAGCCTTCAGCCTTAATTGTCATTTAAACAGCCTCTTTAATTTCATTTTAATTGCCTTCATTTGATCAATCTACACTGAGAAAACCGTCCACACAATTACAGGTTGTATTGGCATTTTAATGCAAAGTTTAAGGTGTTCTCTACGTGGCAAGCACAGACAAGAAAGTCAATCATGCATTTATTTAATCAATTATAGGTGTAATAGAGGTAATTGGGTTAAATACCTATTCCAAGCTCCCATTTTGGGTGCAGACTGGCCGGACGTTGACAAGAGTTACGATCTGGTTTTTGTTGCAATAAATACTCGTAAGCCTTAATTAATTTGTGATCTATAGACACCAAGATAACACATTGATACAACTCGCACAGATTTAATAGGTATTTGAATGAAACATTTAGGGAGTCTCCAGATCATCGAGTGGGTTTGAGGTGTGTGAAGGTCGATCTTAATGGTCTTTTGAGACATGGTAGTGCAATCATGAAACACGGCAGTTGGCTTACTGGCAACTGCTACTGAAAATAATATAGATACCCATTACTCCATCTTCCTAAATTAGAAACCCAAATGATCACTTTGTCTATCACTATTACAATTTTATGCTAGAGCAGCGGTAGGAATTAAGTATTGTCGTGAAGTCACTTTTGCAGTATAGTTTTCTGGATTTGTATTTTAACTAGGAAGGTTTCTAGCTTTTATAGTGTTGTAATGTCTTGTTTGCAAGCCAGGCTTTTGTCATTCACTACCATAATGGTAGATCTGTAATAGCCAGAATCATCATACTAAATATGATAATTAAAATAGTTAAAAAAAAACACATTAATTGTGATGTGTTTATTTGTGCATATTATCATTTGTGCTAGCCATTTCTGCACATTGTTTGCAAAAGGCATAGCCAGCACAATATTAGATGTCTCATAATAATAAATAGACTTTTATATTTCTAAATCAACTATTTCTTATTACCTGATACAATCTAGAGGGGTGAAGAGACAATTCGCTGATGGCTGGTTCACTTCCCAATATGTCAAAAACAACGATAGATAACTCTTTCGGTCGTTTTTAATTGAAAAAGGTGCTCAGAATTTGTGCCCATGTGTTTTATAGCATAGCTAATGGAGTATTGAAGAACATTTCATTGATCAAGGACAACTGTTAATGCAATAGAATAGATGGATTTTGACGCGTAAGCGCCCAAAGATAGTTTAGCACAATCTTTCAATCAACCTTCTGTAAACGATGTATAAGGAGTTCTCACCATAGCTTTTATCTGATGTTTTTTACTAGCTACCATTACATATCAAGCCTCATTGTTTTTAGTTGTAGTAAAAAGGTTTATAACTGAAGTATTAAATGCTGTTATAAGAAGTGAGAACTTATCAAACTACCCTCCTTATAATTTGCTTTCCTGCTGAACAGCAATAAGAATTTTTTTTTAAAAAAAATTTCTTGTTACATGTCATGCATCTATCATAATCTATATTCTCCAGCCACTCTTGGCTGTTATGAGTACTGCATTCCATTTATGTGTTTTATTACAGGTTAAGCTAAAGCACGGTAATGCCTGAGGAAATTATATTTCCTATACCTAGAGGACTTTAAAATCTAAAACTTAGTCAATTTAAATTTAAATCGCCTTGTAGGTAGTAAGGCTGCTCTTAAATATCATCCATTTCAACAGTCAAAGGTCAATTTTGGCCAATAATAAAATAGGACAAATATTTACCACTTTTTGTTGTGAATGAGGTGTAAAATTGCTATTAGTTGTTTTAGCATTAAAGTGGATGATATTTAAGTAGAGAGCCACAGTAATGAGTGTAATGTAAATCTTTATGGATTATTTTTCACCTTCAGTTGAATAGCTCAAGTAAAATGTTTTTAAAAAAAATTAGATTTGTTAGCTAATAAAATTTCTAACACTACTTCAGAAAATTATTACATTTGATACAAAATTCATGTAGCAATATTAACGGCTGAGAGAATGAAATTATTTGCAATCCAATGATTCAAAGTATATTATTATTATTATTATTATTATTATTAAGTCTAAAGTAATAGTTGAATTGTTTAAAAGCCAAATAAATTAGAAAATTATAGTAATGTTGTCATTGTTAATTTGATTAAAAGATAATCGTTGTGACTATATATTAATGGTTATGTCTTTACATCATGCAATGAGTTGATAAGTGTTTTGAGATAATTTTTCCTCTTGTTATGTATGAGTCTGGTAATGATAATGTGAAATGATGAATATTCAAAGTTGTGAGTGCAATATGAGGAAGTAATAATCCCCTTTGTGGATGTAGTGATTGTTCATTTAATTGTATTTATCTTGTATTGAGTTTTGTGTTATTTTGTGAAATGGGGAGACATTGAGTACTGTAACAAAGTAATGTTTATGTATTGTTATGGACAATACTTTGTGAGTTGTCCCTGTGATTAAGTTGATATGCAAGAGGGTTAATGCCTTGCATTGTTATATATACATGTAGATATGAGGGTAATTGTTATGCAAGATGGTTAATTCCTTGCATGGATCCTCATTGTCATGATGATAGTTGCTATGTTTGTTGAGTAGGGTCTTCTAGTTGCAGGTAGGGGAGTGGCTCTCAATGGGGGCCGGAGCCCAAAGTGGTGTCTAGGACAACCCATGTGGGAGTTTCTTAACTCAGTGATAACCTAAATAATGAATTAGGGGGTTGGGTAGTTAATCACACTAAACAAGATAAGTGGATGCCTCACTAATGGCTCAAGTGCTCATTTAGGCTTGAGATGAGATGAGAAGGCCTGGAATGGCAAGATCAACTACCTTGTCCTCATGAAAGGTATGTTGATTCTGCATGAGCATTGTGTGGGGGCCGGGAGTTGGGAGAGGTTACCAGGACAACCCAAGATGGGGGCCGGGACCTAGGAAGGCTTACCAGGACAACCCAAGATGGGGGCCAGGGCCTAGGTAGGCTTCCCAGGACATCCCATGACAAGCCATGTGATGACACTCCTCCCTACTGCAGCCTAGCATTCCCTAGTTGTACTCTCCCCATTTGTTATGTGTTGCCTCTGGAAGTTGTGTTGTGTTGTTTATGTTATTTGTCACGTGTTGTATTGGAGTTTGGTCATCCTTTGTTCATGTTAGTCTTTGTCTACCTGACTGTTATTGTTTGGGACCTCATGTTAACTCCTAGCTCGGGGGGTGGACCTTAGGGTTCCACATGGTCAGGTGGAAGAGCTTTCATTCCATTGGTTTCTTTTCCTTGCCGATGTTCATGTGTGAGGAGGATATAGCTTGTGTATCAGACATCAAATCTTGTACCTGTTTATGGAGACGGTTATTATGCTCATATACTGGTCTGTGTATCAGACGATTCATTATGTATTCATATGTATTTAGAAGATGATAATGTAACAATGTAATGTGGTATTCATATGTCAGGAGAAATTGTAACTATGTACTAGATCCTGATGATTACTTATCTGATGTTATGGAGATGTAAATGTTTATTAATTTAATGCAATAGGTTTAGAATGATCTACTGATGTTAATTCATGATGTGTGTTAAATTATGTTAATTGTTTTGTCAAGTAACACAACCATGAAATCTTAGAGGACAAGTCGTTAGTTCAAATGATGTGTTTAGATATGTTAATATTACTTTGTTACTTTATTCATTTAAATATATATATATATATATATATTCTGGATTGCATAGCATAGATGTATTGTTCTCTAAGGTGTTCATTGTGGGGCGTTACAGTAGCTTTAGAGGTTTGTACAATATAATTTTCAAAATGATTGGGTCTATGTTGAGCCTGAGGGAGGATCTCTTCAATAAACTAGTTAGATTGATATTGCTAGTGACACAAACTTTGAGGCATGAAATAGGGACAAACCTGATACAAGGCTTAACCTTTTAGCTCATTAAACTCTTGGGCAAAAGATATTAAGAGTTCTTTTACCTCCATCACATCCTTATGATTTGATGAATCAGTAGGGAGGGTGGGTGGACTACAATTTATATGCACTTGGCTATAAGAAAGAGCCTGAGATAGGTAATTTGTATGTGACATCAAAGGTCTTAAAGGAAAAGGAGGAAGTTTACCTGCTTCAATGAGATTATTTTCAGCTATAATAGCCAAATCATATGATTGGGGAAGAGTATCACCTCCTAGGGCTTGTATCATGACAGATATTTCAGGGTCTAAAGCCTTTAAATAATAAAGAAATGTAGAGACTGGAGGAGGCTTCATGTCAATAGAAAATTTCTTCCATACCTTGTCAAATCTTGAATTGAAGTCATGTATGGGCTCCATAGGATGTCTCTTGATGGTGATGAGATTCTGGGTAAGAGTGCCAACATCTGTCTCTTGATTGTAGATGAGTCTACTAAGCTGATCCCATCCAATGATTGAACCAGGTGTCAAAGTTTTGTACCATTCTTTTTCTTTGACATTGAGAAAAGATGCAAGCAACAAGAGGGCATGATTCTTAGTTGTGACATTGTGAATGGAGCATAAACTGGCTACATCTTGAATATGATCTATAGGAGAAATTGAGCCATCTCTAAGAAAGTGGGGCAGTGCCTTCCATGCTATGTCAAGAACTTGATCCTGCTATTGAAGAACAAAAGGACTTGAATCCCAAGTCACAAAGGGTAGATCCCTTTGAATATTTAGATGCACATAGATACCAAGCACTGCCATGGTCAGCAAAAGAAAAGACCTATGAGAGAACCCTCAGTAGAGTCGCCAAATGGATGATTCATGCTCCTGTAAATAGATACTAATGTGATTTTCCATCAAAACCATAGAATACAAGGCAAAAATTTAGTGAAAACAAAGACCCAAGTCTTTGATTCTAGTCCCATAGGGCATGCCAAAAACTTTTGATACATAAATTTGTGGGTTTAATCCAGCAGCAACATGGGAATTTTTAGGGATGTAGGATTGACCCCAAAAAAACCTCTATATTTTAAGGAAGCTGGCTCTTCCATTTTTAGTGGGAGTTTGGGAAAAAGGTTAGAAAGAAAATGAGATTTATAGAAATAAATGCCTAAATCTAAGGTGATACGTCAGATCAAAATGACTACCTAGTTGCATAGTGTTTAAACCTTAATAGATCTAACTAGGAGATTAAAGAGCAAAGATGTATGATTAAACCTAGTTTGTAAATAGATTAAACAAAGGCAAAAGAAACAGAGAGATTGAAAACCAGAAATAGAGACACCTAGGTATGCACAGAATGATATTTCTCATTATTTGAATAATCACAAATTATAGAGGCTGAAATAGTACAAAATAAAATGTCACATCCTCATGGAAGAAAGAACTGCTAAGGCAAAAGAAAATATCTGTTGCTGATCTAAAACTCTCTGATCTAAAAATATGTGGAACTTTGTATATCCCCCATCTTAGATCTACATTTTATAATCCTAGAAAATGAAAGAAAACCTTGAAGATCTCCTCGACTGCTCATAAAATCTCTGTAACTACCTATAAAATCTAGCAATGATTCCAAGAAATGCAATTGAACTAGTTGTTTCATTTTCCTCCATGGGTAAAAATAAATATCTTTGTTTTCTTATCTTTTGCCTATGTGAGAAAATACATTCCCTCGTTCACTATTTTGCAACTATGTAAGAAATAAAGTGGTTGCCATTTGATTTTAGGGATGAATAATATGTTTCTTTACATAAAGCATAAGAGAATCATAAAATATAATAGAGAATTTGCTTTGTCCTCTTGTTGTAGCTTTCTTTTAAAAATGGGACCCACCTTTATATATAGAAACTTATTTATCTTTACTCCCATGAGGCCAAATGAGAGTCCTTAATATTTGAAACTACAATAAAGCATTTAGCTTTATGAAAGGGGCCCATCGCAATTATAGAAACTTAATATTTTAATAAGAGACATAGGTTCTTTTAAAACTCCCATGAAACACTTGTATTAATAAAATAAAATAAAACATTTAATCTTCCTCTTCTTGGGCTCAACCATGTGGTTGAATCCATGCTTTCCTTTGCCTCTCCTTGCAACACTTGAGCCACTTGGCACCCTCCGAGAGTCTCTTTAGAAACTTTTATTGTTGCTCCTCTTTTATTCACGGTGAGGAGTAAGAATCAAATTTTAATAAAGCTTTCACTTTATTATTTGCTACAGCCCACATCACTAAAATGATACTTAATCATATTTAAATCTTCCTTTATCTCCCGTGCTACAAATGAGACCTTATGCATTTATTAAAATAAGACATTTTAATTTTATGAAGAGAGGGCCCACCACATCAAAAGAAACTCAATATTTTAATAAAAGACTTAGCCTCTCTAAATATTCACATGACTCCCATAGAATTTTTATAAAACAAAATAAAACATTTTATTTTTCTTTCTTTGGGCTCAACCATGTGGTGGACCCCCCTCAACTTTATTTTTCCTCAACTCCCACGGCTTCCATCTTTATTTTTCCTCAACTCCCACAACTTCTACATGGTGGCTTCTGGTGGTCCCTTGAGCTGCTCTCTCTTTGCATTCTCTTGGGACATGTGGTTACCTCTGATGCTTGCCTTTGCTTTTTTTTTAGGTTGTTTTTGATGATGGCCCATGCCATTACTAATAACTTGAGCATTTAAAATGAAATATGTGTCTTCTTTATGAATATGGCTGAGCATTGAATTTTTGAAATGGTGTAAAAAATTTGTCACAATGAACTAGAAAATGAAAGAAAACCCAAGAAATGCAAATATTTTTGGTTGATGCAAGATTGCTCTACAACCTAGGATGCTCCTATAACAAGACCCTTGGAAGAAAAATATTATATGCTCTATTTTGTTCTTTTATATTGACCGGAATTCAATAAAAATCAATGTTAGGCAAGAAATATAACAGGGGTACACAGATTAGGGCATGTAATTAGAAAAATCTTCATTACAATTAAATTATGTTTTAGAAGAATACTTAACCAATATAAAAATAGAATCACAAAAACTATTACACTCTTAATTGATGGGAATATCACATCTATCCTTAATTTTGATTGGCATTCTCTGCATAGCATAATCCACGTTGGTTTGATTCAATTTACTTTGATCATGAAGAGTTGCTCCATTATAAAATAGATAGGGTTAGAATTAGAATTAGGGTTACTGAATTAGGGTAAGCATTAGAGTTACAATTAGGGCTAGGGTTAGAGTTAGGGTTAGAATTTCACATTGGCTAGGGATAAAATCACAATTAAAATTACGATTAAGGTAGGGGGTTAGAATTAGGGCTATAGTTAGGTTAGACTCAGGCTATAGTTAGGTTATACTCATTATTATAATTAGAATTAGGGTTAGAGTTAGGGCTAGGGTTAGTATTAGGGTTCCTATTAGAATTAGGGTTAGAGTTGAAGTGGGTTACTATTAGAATTAGGGTTCAAATTAGAGTTAGGTTTAGAGTTCAATTAGGGTTAAGGTTTGTATGAATGTTACGGTTAGTGTTTGAATTATAGTCAGACTTAGGATTAGAGTTTGGGTTTGGGTTAGGATTAAAATTAGAGCTATGTTTAGGGTTAGAATAAGGGTTAGGGTTAGGGTTAGGCTTAGGCTTAGGCTTCAAATTAAAATTAAGGTTATGGTTAGAATTATAATTAGGATTGGGGTTAGGGTTATAATTAAGGTTATGACTATAAATAAGGTTAATGTTAGAATTAAAGTTAGGATTAGGGTTACAATT
This sequence comes from Cunninghamia lanceolata, assembly GCA_027924645.1. Classification (NCBI taxonomy): domain Eukaryota; kingdom Viridiplantae; phylum Streptophyta; class Pinopsida; order Cupressales; family Cupressaceae; genus Cunninghamia; species Cunninghamia lanceolata. Next base: position 7,085,845 of record BSBN01000221.1, read on the forward strand.
AAGGTTAAGTTTAGTATAAAGGTTATAGTCGGGGGTTTCAATTAGGATTAAGCTAAGTGTTAAGATTAGAGATATGTTTAGGGTTAGAACAAGGGTAAGGGTTAAGGTTAGGGTAAGAAATACGGTTATGGTTAGGATTAGTATTAGGGTTATGGCTATTGTTAGAATTAGGGTTAGGGTTCAACATTGAGATTAAAATATTCCTTAAAAATAGGTAGCCTTATTCTAAATCTAACCCTAACCCTAATTCTAACCTAAACACTAACCCTAATCCTAATTTTAACCCCTAACTCTAATACTAAATATAATTATATTTATAATTATTATATAATATTTAATATATAATTTTAATCATTATATATTTAATTATATTTTTTTTTTGCTCTGTACTAATAAGATTTTATATAAAACTTTGTAAGAAATATACATCTTCTTATGCATAGCATACTGCTCCAGACTGTTAGAGTCTAATACAAGCCCTACTATTAAACTAAACTGTAAACCTATATATCTATCTATGGCCACACAGGGCCTGTATCCTCCTATACTACTAAGCTATAAGGCTTTCTTAAACAAAATGAAGCCATAGTACTAAAAGTATATGGCCAACTATTAAAAACTAACAATGCAGGCACCTTAACCACTTTACTCCTTATCATATTCTAATAGAAGTAGGTTGAAATTGGCCACCCACTGAAACCCATCCATTACTACCATCTCAAATATCCTTTTAATGAAGTCCACTACAAACTGGGCTTGCTCCTTCAGGATGATCAACTCAAATCCCCTTATGTCTAGCAAAAAGGGGTAGAGTTTTATTACTTCCTCAGGGTTGAGGAGAAGCTCCATGTTGTTTAGCCTGCGAGAACCAACCCCAAGAGTTGCAGCCCGCATAATCACCTCCAAGTTACCCAAAAGCTTGGGAATAAATAATCCTTTCATGATTACTTTGATTTCCACCTTGGGAGTGTTCATCTCCAACAACTTAGCCATGAATCTTGACAGGATATCTGAGTCTACCCTATAATGTTGACTGCCCACCATATACTTCTTGCCCAAGACCATTCGAATAGTCCCAACCATCAATGGGTCATTACATCAAAGAATACTTCATAGGCAAAGATCAGATATCTACCCTAAAAAAGCCATTTGTATCTTCTTACTCACCAATCTCACTAGAGTGTCCATGCCTCTGCACTGTAAAGCGTATGCCGAGAAAATGGCCACAAATCTCAAAGACATGGAGAATAAATCTACTATGAAATTCTCCATAAAGTAAGCTCTATGGATATGAATGATTTATACCCTTTCCAATAGTACTTAACTTGTCATCGCTCATTGGAGAGGACTCTGGAAGCATGTTGTGTTTAGTCACTCGGTGTAACTTAACTTGCCATTATTAACCTCAGCCTTCCCACAATCATTTCAAAGTCTGCTAATCCTAATGACACCCTATATTCCTGCCATCTATAACATCTAGAAACCTACTTATTGTCGAATGCTTTCTCATTTGGAAAAAGAATTTGGCCTTACCATCATTGAAAGGATGGCAAGGCATCTGCCCTTCCTCCCATAATATATTTAATTATAATTATTATATATAATAAATTATTATTTTATATATGATTATTGTTATTAATCATATATGCACCCTATGCTAAGCTTGCAAAAGACTTAGCTATCTGTCGACACATGGAAACACTCTCAAATTGTGGGTGATCTATGTTGAGAGTGAATCTCTAGAGTGAGCTGGTTCTCCTTATGAATTTCATAATCTAATTGACTTGTAGGGAAAAAGGGAGAGAGAATAACCAAAATGCAAAACTAACTCTAAGATTTAATCTAAATGAATATCTTCACTCACAAACAACCCTTCAAACATAAACTTTCACAACCCCACCTTTGATATTTGATCCCAAAATAATTTGTAATAAGGTTCAAATGGAACACAAATTACAACCTGGACTAAAAGAAAATTTTATAGTAAGAGACATAACAAAGGACATGAAACTGCCACAATGAGACATCAAATCAAAACTAGAAAAATAGACAAATAGATGGAATAGGAAAGTCTGTTGTATTGAACTGGAATGAGTATAATGCAAAAAGAAAACTAAGTCAACTACCTATATACAACTCTCTGCCTGTGCTCAAGAGAGGAGAAAATGATATCAACTAACTAAGAAAAAACTATGTTTTCCTCCTATAAATGTATCCAAGAGATCTCTCCAAAAAGATCCTAAAAATAGATGAAAGAAATCCATTTTTGAGCTCCTTAGTAAAGCCCAAAATAAAGCCCTCAATCTGCCACCAACTAGAAAATAAAAGCTGCCAAGGTGTCCTCTCAATTGGTCCCACCAAAATTTGCTTTCTTTGTCCATAAAAAGTCAATTTTTGTGTCTCTTCTATCCACAAATAAAGCAAATCTGAAAACAACTTGACTTTGCTTTATCTTTTTCCAAGTACATAAGATGACAAAATATTAAAGCAATTTATTAACAATATTGCTTTAATATCTATCTTATAATAGATTCTGCAACTTTTCCCTCTAATTTGCCTAATCTTACCCCATTTGATTTCCATTTACAAAACAATAATACAAGTCTTATATTTTTCTTGTTTCACCAAGTTTATTGTAGTTACAGTACTTGATTTTTCTATTAAAAATCATAGAAATAATATCATCTCCATATATTTTCCAAATAATAAAGCCTTTAAGGTTTATTCTCTATATACCCTGCAAGAATAGTCTCTAAGGCAAAGGCATGTCCTCTATTTTCAAATGTTCTACAAGTGGTATATCAAGGTAATGACAAGGCACTTCAAGGTTTCAATAACACTAAGTCTTGTGAAATATGTCAAATGGCATAAGGTTTTAACATGTGAAAAAGGACCCTAAGCATTCTGTAAGTCAACAATTTTCCAAAACAAGAATGCACAACAAATTATAATCTAGATTATAATGAAATAATTAAATGACAATATTCCCTATTAAATTTAAATAAAACAATTAATTTAACAATCTTTTCTATAGCAAATAATTATATTAATTCAATTTTTAAAAATGCAAATAAATATATTAAACAAGGCAAATAAATATATGAATTTAGTCTTAATAATTTGTATAACTGAGTAGATAATACTTATATGTATGTATTTAGAAAGAATCCAAAGATTACTGCAATGGACCATGGTTCAGCCTCTTTCGTCTATGAGCAATCTAAGAGAAATAAGTGTACTTTGCCGCTCTACACGAGTGCTGGTTCATCTGGAACAATGCTCAACACCCATGCAAAACCCAAGCCCTAGCTAGGATAGTCCTGAGTGTACTTTTGTACCCCAGGTTGGACACACACATAAGATGTGGCCCCCTCTTCATCTTGCTCATAGCCTACTAACTTGGAATCCTATTCCCCCAATTTATAGTGCTTCCTTATTAATATTTTTCTTTCCTATCTCACATAAATGCTTATATAAGCATTAAGGGATGGACACCCTTTCACAAGAGTTTCATTTTAATAATTATTTAATAAATAATTATTCCCCTTTTCATAAAAAGTTCTTTTAAATATTCTTCATTACTCTTTATTTAAACTAAAGAAATTATCCTTTATATTTTTTTTTTCCATCCCCTTTTTTAATTGTAAAGGTTTATTTCATCACTTTTATCTTCTCTTGGGGAAAAAGTCACATAACAAATCCCCCCTTGTAAATTAAGTAGCATAAGATGCATCTGCATCACAACTCAAAGAAACACATTATCAATAATTGAAGAAACTGATATTGCATGATCAATAATTGAAGAAATTGATATTGAATATGTTATTATTCATAATGTTTTTATTTATTTTTGTTTTTATCTACATCCTTTTCTTATTTTTTTTAATTCATAGTCTCTCTTTTTTTTTTCCAATTTTATTTTAAATTAACCAATAATATCAAGAGAATCTTTTTTCCAATCAAAATCTATGACTAGAACTATAGATACATACATATCAAGAATTTACAATAAAAAACTAGTGATATTTTATATATTTTATCACATATTTTTCAACTTTATTAATTTTCTCTCATGCAACCCATTATCTTTAATATAAATATCTTAATCACTTACATGAATCTTTAATACTAAATTCATAGAATTATCATCATGTGTTGTCATAAAACTTACCTAGTAAATGGCATGCATATCCTCTACTATATAGTCACTCATCATTGAACTACATATAATCTACATAATCACATACCTTCCAGGATGATATCCATGCAATCAGAACTACATGAATATCCTCTTTCCATAATATACAACTAGAATCGTAGTCCTATACAATAAGGAAAATGTACAAGGTTATTGGGTTGATCAAGTCTAATAACAAAGTACAATATAACAAAAGATGGTATAAAGAATGTCAAAAATGCATCCTACAAAATACAAGGTTTAATCTTCCTTTAAAAAACTGGAATAAGTAAATTTCAAATTACTTCTAGGATGAAGATTTGTTCAATAAATTTGATGGATAAATATTTGTCTATAATGAGGATATAGTCATACTTACAACCATGTTGTAAATGTAAGAGTAAAGTGGAATACAACTTTTTATTAGGGTTCTCATCATAAAATTAAATATTAGGGGTACATAAGGAGAGGAAATATTATGTCATTCTATAAATACATCCCTAGGCTTGAACACCTATTGATATATGATATTATTAGATTGTGTATGATAAAATAATTAGTATAAATTTAAAATTTTAATTTCCTTAGAGGTTCTCTCTCCCCCTGTAAGATTCAAGATGTCCCCATGTCTTATCATAAGAAAATTTTTATTGTGCAATTGATAAAGTTCTATTTCATTCCAGCCAATGCATTTAAACAACACAATATTTTCAAGGTTTAAGATGTAGAAATAGCATGCCTATGTGGGTTTATATCTTATAAATATGTTACTCTCAACACTTCATCCCACACATATTGTTGTTTCTTTAAAATGTGAATACAAGGACCTTTGGGTTATATGCCCACAATGTAACTTATGTTAAAAAAAATCGAGGCATCTATTTTATTTCTAAACTAACAAGTGTAGGAACACTAACTAAAAAAAAAAAAAGATGTAAAAATTAAATGGAAATTTGCATGGAAATACAAAGTTGACCATTAGAAATACAAACTCATTAACTCTTTATTTCTATAACAAATTCTTGTAGAAGAGGGTACAAGTCCTTATTGCCATCATTTCTAAACTAGCCATTTGCAAACATATTGGAGAAACAAAACAAAACAAAAAAAAATGTTACCTATTAAAATTGTTGGAGTCACTGTAATAACTAGTAATGTAACTCTCTTCCAAAGTCCTCCCTAATAGAGAACTATATTGCAATAGATTTCTAGATACCCATAATCATGGAGTGCTAATATTATAAAATTTGCTATGCATAAGGTGTTAAGGTACCTCCTACCATGAAACACCTAGCAATTTAATATGCTAATTAAAATCATTAATCAATTAGTTGTTTTGACTTGAGGAAACAAATAGAAAAGTACAATATAGAAGAAAAGCTTTTCAACAAAACAGGAAGGATACAACATAAGTTCCATTCTATAATAGTTTCTTTATGATAATGTGATTTTAGGTGAGCTCTCACAACTAAGGTATTTATGTAATCTTTTAAACATCACAACTAAAGAAAAATGTTTCTTACATTAGGGTAAGTAAAAGACGTCAATGAAACCCAATGTAATCTTTTAAACATCACAACTAAAGAAAAATGTTTCTTACATTAGGGTAAGTAAAATACATCAATGAAACCCATCTTTACCAAAAGGGAAAAAAATCACAAAATATGAACCTCCTTGAACAAACCCAAAAACAATACAAACCCAAACCATAATACCCATAACCATGCAGTAGTTTGTTTTAAGCATGTTGTCTTAATCGCTAATTGAATTCAAGCCTTAGCATTGTGCTGATTGAAAAAACTATAGAAATCTAGAGAGCACAATTCAAAAATACAACGCGACGTTTAATTCATTTTAATTGGTAAAAAGAGTCTAGCTAAAACGTTGTTGTTCCAAGCTTTGAAGGTAACATACCTTTAAAAAACAACTATTGTTGACAAAAACTGTTCAAATACATGAAGTAGAATAGATCTATGTATATCTCGTGATCATAGACGAATGACAACCTTTAAATAGTAATTTTTTCAAAAGCATAGAAAAGCTTGGACATTTACAATGGTTTTAAGATGTACACACCTTTAATTTTAATTTCTTTTGTTGTTTACTGGGGGCATAATGGAAGAAAAGCTTCAGCAAATTATTATGGGATTTTATGTGGTTGTTTTATTTCACTTGACTTGCTTTTTTGGTTGAAGTAAACACTTTTTGTATTCTTTTGAAAGTTCTAGATATTTTCTTTACATAATCTATCTCACTATATTTCTTTTTAGATAATTTTGATCAAGTGTTGAATGTGAAATCTTTTAAATGCATTTTCTCTTATTGACCTCCTACAGATTGGATTATCTTCTCTTACACCTCAAATCGGCACTGCTTGTTAGTTTTACATGTTATGGTATACAATTTTGTGAGAACATTGACAGGGGAAAACTTATATATGTTGCATGTTTAAGCATGCTAGATTGAATCCTTAGGTCTACAAACTGATCATATTTATGTTGTCCCTCCACTATTACCTCAATTAATGTGTTTGGATTGGAAGAATCTTTATGAAGCCAATTCATGAAACTTACAATGCATTTGATCTTCTTTAGTCATTCATCAATGGGAACTATAGATGCTCCTCTATAATGTTGTTCCCTTGGATACTTAAAACATATCCTACCATAAATGAAATACCCAATAGATTCCTTCCTAATAAATAATCAATTTATAGCTTTGTGAAGCCCATAACATCACTAACTCTAAAGGAACTAATGCAACATGAAAATGGCTAGTTCTTAGTTGATAATAAATCATTATAACCTAGTAGAAAAAAGAAACATTGGTAACATATGGAGTGTTGGCACCCTCTCTAATATACAACAAATGCCTTGGAGTGCTATAAATAAAACAAATGGAACTACATGGAAAAATCAAATACACAAACTTTCTACATGACTTCTATAGGCCGAGAATTGAGCTCCGCCTTGGAAATATAAATATATTAGGAGCACTTTAACTATGGCATATTTGAGCTCCCAATTAAATTCATTATCATATACGTTTAGATCATCATGCTTTGAGTTTACTTGGAATAATGTAGGAATTTGGTAACTCGGTGAAGCCAAGATGTAGCCTAGCGAAGCTCATGCTATGAAGAGATAAAATCATCCTCTACATGTAAAGGGGGATGATGCATGAATCTCCCTTACACAAATCCAGACAATATAAACTAAATGCTCGAACCTGCTAAAACTATGACTCTTGAATTACCTTGTCCATTATTCCATAATACTGCTCACAAGAAACTTTAATAAAACAAACGCCAATGAGAGGTCGAGAAATTTGGCTTTACATCTACAAATTAAATTGCTTGCCAGTTTCTAAATTGTAAATTCAACAAATACACCTTGTGTATATCCTACAATCCACGACATTTCCAATTCTTGCAACATCATTTTATTGTTTCAGTTTCAGTGGAGTTTGGCATAAAATGCCCTACCAAGGCTGAGCCATTGAGAGATGAGAAAAGTGGTTGGACATGCGTTGCTCACTACCCTAGTTAAACAATCCCAAAGATATCCTCTTCGTTGGGACAACTAGAACAAAATGTTTTGAAACATCAGCTTCATTCCCATTAAAACAAGAACCAGTCCCATTGGTAATGGTATGGTAACGGAACATACAAACTCTCCTAGTTCAATTTCTTTTTTTAAGTTGGACGCAGAAATAATGGGAAGAGCTTAATCAGCAGGTGTGTTGTAAATGACCGGCTGGTCGCTATCTGTACGGCACTGTACATCTGGTCGAAACACAGTTGACCACATGTACGGCTAGCATGGTCGCAAAATTTCAAGCTGTCTGAGTTCCTAGTCAAAATGTTTTGGTCGACCAGAGCACCCATCCATACAGTCAGTGAGTTACAACTCACTGGCTGTTTACGCAATGCCGCATTCATGAGGAAAGGATATGATGCCAAAAGCACGAAAAAAAGTCATGATGATCAATGTGAATTGGTATACAGTCAACTTGCTTGGAAATATGCAATTATCTGGGATTCACATCAGGGTAGCACATTCCATCTCTCTAATCTCTAGATGGTTGTTTTACTTCTCTTTACTCTGCAAAATTTATTCAAACACTAATCCTTAGTTTTTCCCTTCATAATTCACTCTTTATATCATTTACATTTTCTTTACTTTTACACAATAAAAATTATCTTTTAAATTTATGTGAAAACTTTATGCTTGTCTTATTTATTTCTGTGTGTACTTTGTATCTCTTGCATAATAAAGGTATTTATTAATTACTCCTATCTTTAGGGAAATTCACAAGTAATTTTGTTTCATGAACAATTTGTGTATAATAACTTAGGTATTTAATTACTCCTTCTACCTTAAGGGAAATTCACAAGTAATTTTGTTTCACTCTAGTTTTAGGTTGTACTAATATTTGGTAGTGTTTAACTATTTAGGATTTTTCTGGAAGATCACATTACTCCATTGTAAAACCAACAATCACTATTGTTTACTTTAATGTAAAAACAAAGCTAGATGAATTTCATATGGGGCAGTTTACCCCCTTTGGGCTACATTCAAAATACTGCAAAATAATATAGCAAATGCCACTGCTACTCCATGATGTTCAAAGAAGGAAATATACATCAGATTGAATGAATCTTACAAAATTCTCTCTATTATAATCACACTCCCTCACAATAGAACCCTAAAAAACATTGCCTTCAATTGACGATTTGCATTGAGAGAGCCACTATTTAAATACTGGACGTTATATGATCTGATGCATTTTTAAATTAATTGTTGTGATTAAATCTTCATTTTTTGTAGTCTATCCTATGCTCACATCATATGTATAATGTTATTGTTTAGAATATCCTGAAATTGGGTACCATTAGATATTATTTTTGAGATATATATGTATTTTCTTGCAAAAACAAGTTTTAATGTATTGGATTTTAAGGCATCGTCTATATCTCAACCTTTAACATTAGTTTATAACTTTGAAGTGCAATAAGGTAACATTTTAATAATCATATTAAATAGAAGTTTTGATCACAGTTAATAATAGATTTGCTAAAGTGTTATTTGGTGATAGGAAATGATTTTAGAAAACTTGAGAGTTCTGGTTGATGAGAAATCAATTCATTGTGGTACAATAACTTATTTTCACTAATTATGTTAGTTAAGATAGTTATAATGCAAGCAACCCTAATCTAACAATTAGTTCAATTTTTTTGAGGGGTACAAGTATAAAGTAATTGTGATGCGTACAGGCTCTGATACCAAATGTAAGTCAACAATTTTTCAAAACAAGAATGGACAACAAATTATAATCTAGATTATAATGAAATAATTAAATAACATTATTGCTTATTAAATTTAAATAAAACAATTAATTTAACAATTTTAACAATCTTTTCTATAGCAAATAATTATATTAATTCAATTTTTAAAAATGCAAATAAATATATTAAACAAGGCAAATAAATTTATGAATTTAGTTTCAATAATTTGTATAACTGAGTAGATAATACTTATCTGTATGTATTTAGCAAGAATCTAAAGATTGTTGGAATGGACCCTAGTTCAGCCTCTTCCCTCTGTGAGCAATCTGGGAGAAATAAGTGTACTTGCCACTCTACACGAGTGTTGGTTCCTCTGGAACAATGCTCAACACCCCAAGTTGGACTTCTGTACCCCAAGATGGACACACACATAAGATGTGCCCCCTTCTCCGTCTTGCTCATCAGACCCTTTCACAAGAGTTTCATTGTAATAATTATTTAATAAATAATTGTTCCCCCTTTCATAAAAGAGTTCTCTTAAATATTCTTCGTTACTCTTTATTTAAACTAAAGAAGCATATTATCCTTTATATATATATATTTTTTTTCATCTCCATGTTTAATTGTAAAGGTTTATTTCATCACTTTTATCTTCTCTTGGGGAAAAGTCACATAACACATTCTATGGTCATGACCCCTTATAAGTCCTATAGACTTAGGCAAAAAAAGGTGGTTGACCTAGAATTGATGACACCCGATGGCATTAGTGTGGAAAATAGAATGATTTCAAATGTGACAAAATACCTAGTTTTGAACTAGGGCAAAGGTAAACCCTCAGACAAAATAAGTTTTACCCTATTCTTTCAGGCTCATTTGCAAAACACATTTTAGTGAAAGTACTCTCTATGGCCGCCTTTACATCTCTAGGGTTTGAAGATGAATCCCCTTCATTTTATTGCAACTTTGGTTCTCTGAGGACTTTTCAACAGCAAGGTAAAAGGTAATCTCTTTATTCAAAGTGTTCATCCATTTTTTACCATTCCTTGATGGATTTCTTCTTTCAACTGTGGCTGGAAGTGTCATTTTTGATGCACCATTTGATCTCTTTTTTTGGCTTCCCTTAGAAAATAAAAGGTGACTCTTTGATTGTTGTTGGCTTTATCATGTGTATCTTCTTCTTTAGAGGGCCGCGACTGGGCATTTATCTCTACATTCTTCAAAAATGACAAGGGTTTCATTTCTATGGATTTCCGAGATTGCACTTATTCATTTCATTGTATGACTACTTTTCTTGTTTTATATATTTCAAAACCCACGAGGGTTGTAATTGTTAATTTTAATGTAGCTTAGACAGGTGTTCTAGTCTTGGGTGGTGATTACGAGACTAGAAACACAACTTGAATAATTATCTCCATACCTAGAAAATTGATTTCTTGAGAGACTTCTAGATATTAGGGTTTGTTAGAGTATAATTAATCTTAGCCATTGATTGAGATTAAATCATGGCCATTTGTTTTCAATGAGAGGATTATAAAAGAGGATCAATGGGCATTTGGAGAACACAGATTTGAAAAATTTTTGCAGCGATAGCAAATAAATAAATTTGTAGATAGCAAATTGATTTGCAGTGAGAGCAAGGGCATAGTGATAGCGTTGGAGAGCAGCAGTGGAATTGCCGGAGAAGAAAATTATTTCCAGAGAAGGAAAATATTTATAAATAATAAAATATTGCAGGAGCAATTTCAGTAGGAGCAATGAAAATTGCCGGAGCTCTGCCAATAAGAGGCAAGCAATTTTATATCTCTTGATTTTTTGATTTTTTGCAGTTGAATAAAATTCTTATGTGCTGACTAGTTTTCACTTCGGGGTTTTTCCAGGGACAATTTGTCCAAAAATATTGTGTTCATTTTGTTTTTCTATCTTTGTGATTATTTGTGAAGTTGCAGTTGTATTATTTTTTAATATTTACTGTGAATTAATTTTTCGGCAGTCAAATAATATATATAAGATAGGAAATGAATAATCAGTAGCTGCAATAGAATTTCACATGGTATTAGAGCATATTTAAGGGTAGAAAAAAGCTCAGTACAGGCACAGGGAGAAATAAAAAATAAAAAATCTAGGGTTTATAAAACCCAGTTTGACCTTTTCAAAATTATTATTATTATTTTCTTTTGAGATGGCCTCAACAGGTCTAAAAGATCAGGACAAATTGGATGGAGCATCAAATTTTGGTGTCTGGAAAGATAGAATTTCTTTATTGCTGGAAGAGAATGGTATCAAGGAATATGTGACCACTATTGTCTCTGTACCTACAGATGCAACACAAGAAGGAAGATGCCAAGGTGAGGAGGCTGGTTCTTAACGGTGTTAAGGATCATATTGTTCTACATATTGCAAAGTTAGATACAGCAAAGATGATGTGGGATGCCATTATGAATATGTACCAGAATGCTACCATTAATTGGAAGCTGATTCTAAGAGAAAAGTTGAGGAATACCTGGATGAATAAGGGAGAAGACATCACAAGTTACCTCACCAAACTTAGACTTGTCAAGGATGAGTTGGTACCTGTTGGAGACAAACTAAATGATGATGAGCTAGTACGAATAGCCCTGAATGGGTTTACTAAGTAGTGGGATGTCTTTGTTCAAGTTATTAATGGACAAGACACCTTACCGAGTTGGGATCGATTATGGAGTGACTTCACTTAGGAGGAGCTTAGACTAAGTCTTGTCAGTGGAACCAGTAGTAATAGTCAGAAAAATGAGGTGGAACAGGAAAATATTGCCCTAGCAGAAAAAGGGAAAGTGAAGAAGGGGTATGGCAAAGGATCAAATCCAAAAAGTGAGAAGAAGGACTTGTCTAAGATCAAATGCTATGGCTGTCACAAGTTTAGCCACTATGTCAGTGATTTCCCACAATGGAAGAAAAATAAAAAGAAAGGAAAGAAGCAGACGATAGCTTTAGCAACTGTAGATGAGCTTTTTAATAGAATGGAGGATGAGTTTGCACTCATAGCTTGCCTAACTAGCTCAACCTCACAGGGTGTTTTGTATGTAGATAGTGGGGCGTCATTTCATATGATAGGAGTTAGAGAGTACTTCTCTAGCTACAAGGAGGACATCAAATTCTAGATTCAGATGGGGAACAAGTCCAAGTGCAATCTAGTTGGGAGAGGGACTGTTCTATTTTAGAGGGAGAATGGCAATCCTATTTCCATTCATGATGTGTTGCATGTGCCAGGCTTGGGCATGAATCTAATTTTCATATCTATCCTTCATGATAAAGGCTACAATGTACTCTTTAGAGGGGCGCATGTTTTAATCAAGCATAAGGATTGGAAATCACCCATAGCTATTGGAGTTAGGAGTGGCCGACTTTATAGGTTGCAGTTTGATACTCCTAAGGCACTAGTGAACAGCAGTAATCCTAGAGATCAAGGAGATCTATGGCATAGGAGGATGGGCCATATACATCATGGAGCACTTAAATTGCTTCTTGAGACAGTGACAGGTGTTCCAGAGGTGAGCACAAAGCATGATGATGTATGTAAGGGATGTGTATTGGGAAAGTTTGCAAAAGCAACTTTTCCAAGGAGTGACACCAGATCCAAGGGGGTTCTTGATCTAGTACATTCAGATATATGTGGACCAATTTCAATGAAGTCTCTCAGAGGATACAAGTACTTTGTTACTTTTATTGATGATTTCTCTAGGAAGACTTGGATATACTTCTTGAAGACCAAGGATGAGGTCTTCAGTCACTTCCAACAGTTCAAAGCTCTTGTGGAGAATTCGACAGGTAGGAAGGTAAAGGTTCCTCGGTTAGACAATGGAGGCGAGTACAAAGGGAAAGAGTTCCAAGAGTTTTGTACTAGGGAAGGAATCAAGAGAGAGTGGACCGTTCCTTACAACCCGTAGCAGAATGGAGTTGTTGAGAGGAAGAATCATTCTATATCAGAGGTAGCAAGGGCTATGTTGTACAACCAAGATATGCCACATTACTTATGGGCAGAGGCATGCAATACAATAGTATACATATAGAACAGGGTTCCACATAAGGTATTGGGAAGATGACACCAAAGGAGGCATTCTCAGGGAAGAAGCCAGATGCCAGTCACTTCACAATATTTGGGAGTTTTGCATTTTGTCACATTCCAGGGCCTACACATTCCAAGTTAGATTAGATTGCAGAGAGAGGGTACTTTGTGGGGTATAGAGAGACCTCAAAGGCATGTTGGATATTTATTCCAGGGACCAAGAGGATTATAGTTAGGCGTGATGTCAAATTCATAGAGGACAAGGCATATAGGAGGTCTAGAGATTTGCCAGCAGATGATCAGAATGAGCAACCAACAGAAGCTCCAAGAATTGTTCAACCAGAACAAGGGTAGCGAAGCATGAGTACAGTTACTAGTACAAGTACAGGCTCAGGTGTTGAGAGTTCATAGTGTATGGAGCAACAGATACAACAAATCCAAGAGACGCATCAAGAAGATATGGAGTTTGATATTTTATCCTCTATAGTTGAAAGGAGGAACCGTGAGGTTCAACAGACACATAGGGATACTCAGGAGTTTGTGGGAGCTCCTTAGACGAGTAGTAGATAGTGGAAACAACCAACCAGGTATAATGACTATGTGGCATTGGTTAGTTAGTTGGTAGATAGTGAGCCTTCCAGCTATCAAGAGGCTGCATAGCAACAGGTGTGGCAAGATGCAATGGTTGAGGAATATACCTCAATAGTGCAGAATGATATGTGGGAGGTTGTGCCTAGACCGACAGATAGGGCAGTAGATGGATCACACTGTATCTATAAGATTAAGCATGGTGCAGATGGTAGCATCAAGAAATACAAGGCAAGGTTCATGGCCAAGGAGTTCTCTCAGAAGGAGGGAATAGACTATGAGGAGACATTCACTCCAATGGCCAGGTATACTTCTATATGAGCCATAATCTCACTTACAACACATATGGGATGGTTGATCCATCAAGTGGATGTCAAGACAACATTTCTTAATGGTGAATTGGTAGAGGAGGTATACATAGAACAACCAGAGGGCTTTGTAGCACATAGCAGCGAAACCCACGTGTGCAGATTAAAGAGAGCTTTGTATGGACTCAAGCAGGCTCCCAGGGCATGGTATGAGAGCATTGATAGATACTTGTAGGGAATAGGCTTTGTGAAGAGTGAGGCATATGCTAACCTCTACTACTTGGTGGTTGGGGGTGAAGTTCTCATTCTTGTTCTATATGTGGATGACTTGTTTTTAACAGGTTCACTAGGGCTCATAAAGGAGTGCAAGAGGGACATTGAAGTAGAGTTCAAGATGAAGGATTTGGGGCTTATGCACTACTTTCTAGGCATGGAAGTGTGGCAGTCAAATGGAGAGATTTTCCTTGGACAAGGGAAATTCTATATTAAAATCTTGAAGAGGTTTGAGATGCAGGATTGCAGAGCCATGTCTACACCTATGATCATGAATTGGAAGAAGGTAGACTCATCCAAGGAAAAGGATGTAGACCCCACCTTATATAAGAAATTGATTGGATCTCTCATGTATTTGGTCAACACTAGGCCAGATATATCCTTTGCAATAAACTCTCTTAGCCAGTTCATGGTTGAGCCGAAGAGAGTACATTAGACAATGACAAAGCATGTGATGTAGTATTTGCATGGTACAATTGAGTATGGGATAAGATATGCTCAAGGTGATGGTATCAGGTTGATAGGCTATACTGATGCAGATTGGGAAGGTGGTATAGTGGACAGGAAAAGCACTTTAGGGTGCTACTTTAGTTTGGGATTAGGAGTTGTCTCTTGGTACAGCAAGAAACAAAAGTCTATGGCTTTGAGTTCTGCAGAAGTAGAATACATAGTAGCTAGCATGGCAATGTGTGAGGCTATATGGCTTTGAAAGTTGTTGGTAGCCTTGTTTGGTCAGAGGGTTGAGACTACCATGATACACTGTGACAATTAGAGTTGCATCAAATTATCTGAGAATCTAGTGTTTCATGATAGATCTAAGCATATAGACATCAGGTATCATTTTATCAGGGATTGTGTACAGCGGAGGATTGTTCAGCTACAATATATACCTACATATCAGTAGGTAGCAGACATTTTGATAAAGGCATTGGGGAAGGTGAAATTCATCTTCATAGATAAGTTGGGTGTTATGCAAAACACCTTCCTCACTAAGAGGGAGTGTTAATTTTAATGTAGCTTGGATAGGTGTTCTAGTCTCGGGTGGTGATTATGAGGTTAGAAACACAACTGGAATAATTATCTCCATACATAGAAAATTGATTTCTTGAGAAACTTTTAGATATAAGGGTTTGTTAGAGTCTAATTAATCTTCGCCATTGATTGAGATTAAATCATGGCCATTGGTTTTCAATGAGAGGATTATAAAAGAGGATCAATGGGCATTTGGAGAACACAGATCTGAAAAACATTTGTAGCGATAGCAAATAAATAAATTTGCAGATAGTAAATTTATTTGCAGTGAGAGCAAGGGCGCAGTGATAACGTTGGAGAGCAGCAGTGGAATTGCCGAAGAAGAAAATTATTTCCAGAGAAGGAAAATATTTCTGAATAATAAAATATTGCCGAAGCAATTTCAGCAGGAGCAATTGAGGGAAGGAAAATTACCGGAAAGAAAATTGTCGGAGCTCTGCCAGTAAGAGGCAAGCAATTTTGTATCTCTTGATTTTCTGTAGTTGAATAAAATTCTTATGTGCTAACTAGTTTTCCCTTCGAGGTTTTTCCAGGGACAATTTGTCCAAAAATATAATGTTCATTTTGTTTTTCTATCTCCGTGATTATTTGTGAAGTTGCAGCTATATTATTTTTTAATATTTGTTGTGAATTAATTTTTTGGCAGTCAAATAATCTATATAAGATAGGAAATTAATAATCAGTAGCTACAATAGAATTTCACATATCACTGCTTTTCCTGTTGTATATATTTCAAAACCCACGAGGGTTGTAATGTCTCTTTATGAATTTTCTTGTTCAAATATATGTAAAGTTCCATCTTATTTTGTCTCTGCATTGTCATAGGGCTGTGGCCAATGTCATACATCTACTTCTAAAAGGGACTTTATTTTGATTAAGATCTACAACTTTTGATAAAACCCTCAAATGGGTATGGGCAAAAATGACTTAAAACCACGGCTTGACCTTAGCACTTGGAGTATCTATATATTGAAAGCCTTGTTCCTCTCCTATCTACAACTTGTAACTTTTCTTTGAGCTCACCTAAGTATGTACAGTACTTTGCAATCTCTCCTTTTGATTCCATATACCTATAGTTGTTTATTCTTGTATTCTCTTTCACATTCTAGATATGTGATATACTTATGATGAACGGATGATAGCACATCAATGTTCCTTATAATAGCATCATATGATTTTGAAATTGTTCTTCCTTCTTGTACACTGTCTCTTAAATGTATACAATTTCATTTTGAGATAATCCACCTCTTGGTGTTGATGAAAACTAATGATTGGACTATAAATTTTAGCTGATGCTATCTTGCTCTTTTGACAATTATATGATTGTATATCATTTGATGGAAGTGACCTTACCTTTCTCTATAGAAGGTAGATATATCCATATACTTATGGCTTCCACCTACAAGATGTCTTATACATTCTCTCTTTTTGTTGCTCTTCTCAGCTATATATGATCTTTCCATGACACTTATGATACCTTGTTCAATCTGTAACACCTGAAATACATGTTGCAATTTTACCTCTGTAATATTACATCGATAGCATTTATTATAGAGCTCTCGTAATGATAACTCCTGTGTATAAGCTGCAACTATCTTTTGGCTATGCACATACCTGTTATGGTTTTTGTAACATGATACATATACATGACAATGTAATATAGTGCATGCATAAGACCGTACATTTCTTTTGTTATAGTATGGCAAATGAGATACCAATGATTATTGTATTAGTTGACCATTCATCTCCTTTATAGCAATGATGCTTACTTGCTACTGCAATACATGATACAATATGCATTCTAATTTATTACTATGGCTGCCTTAGCTACTTCATATATGCACTTGATTCTTTCCTGTCACTTTTGACATAGGAGAAACAAACTCTCTTTAAAAAGGGAAAATGTTTGATGTAAACTCTATTTCACTTGTGCACATGCTTTCTCCTATATTGGCTCATTGGCAACCATATGAAAAGTTTACTGTTCATAGATGATTGCCACCTCAACCCTTTTGGATTGGTAGTAATAGGTGAACATTGAGCTTAAAGTTCAATCTAAGTTGATGTAACATTATTTTACTTTATCATTCTCTCCTTTGCACAATATAAATGAATATTCTGATCTCATTGCACTTAAGACTTAGGGGCAGCAAGTTGGGCTCAACCCTTGTGGGAGCCCATTTTGCACCACATGCTGAAATGTCTCCAAAATAGCAACATAATTTCACCTATACCTGCACATGAAACAAATAGAGTAGATAAAAACAATGAAGTTCAATGATTGTTTTTGTTTCAATCTATCTTACTCATGGATGATATGATTGTCTGATGTACACCATAAGCAATATATTATGTATCTTTTGACAGGCATACAAGGAATTATTTGTGGAGGTCTAATATATTCCTTGTCATAACACATGTCCACTCAAAGATCACGAGCGAGGAAGATTCAATTGCAAGGATGATCAACCGAGACAAACAATGATGGAAATATTTTCTTTCTTGTCTTTAGATGCATAGTATCTTTCTTATGTCTATACTAGTTCATCTATACCCACAGCTTTTGTGGGAAATTTGATTTGTAGTTATTTCTTTCAATGCAATGTTTATCCTTTTATGTATCTCAATTTGTAAATGAATAATCATTGTAGTGAATGAAATACTTATCTCTCTTGTAAATGTTTTGTAATGCAATGAATGATCTAAAAATATTTTCTTTTCTTGAACAACATAACTGAACTGTAATATTGGTGCTCATTCTAACTATGAAAAAAAAAGAAAATGTTAAAACCTTCTTATCTGTGATGAACTGAATAAATTCAAGCTCTACCAATTTGAACTTGTGAGAAAAGTTGGTAACATTTCTAGTGACCTCTGCAATATTATTTCTTCCTAAGCATCAGATCAGTTTCCTTGAATATCCATTGGGCATTGAGTCATACTCTACTCTTCTCAAACTCAAAAAACATTAAAACTCAGTGACTTCAACAAGTCCAAAGAGCAACAGAAAATAAAAATAAAACAAACCAAAATCAAACTAACAGGCCCTGATGGCCAATAGAAATGTGCAGCAGTGCTTAGAGAAACAAACTAACTAGAATAAATGTGCATGAAGCGCTTATTAAATGAAAATGCTAACTCTAACCTACTCTAACCAGCCAAGGAAGTTGGTCAAACAAACCCATTCATTGATTCGGTGAAATAGCTGCCCTTTCTAAGAAATATTCAATGCTTCACATAATTTAGGATAGCTACATGAAAGAGAACAATGGTCAAAAGAACAATGAACCAGATGTACCACATCTTGAAGAATATACATATAATCACTAACCTCCTCATTTGGGATAAAAACATTGCTACCTTGAGGTGGCATAATGACTTGAGTCTGTTCTTCTTTTACTGCACTCTTATGCTTAGGCTCGATCTTGGAAAGATGCCTGATTGGGCATCATTTTGAGATGACATACTAGAAACTCCTTTTGCTAGTTTCCCCTATGGGAATTGTTTTTTCCACTACAACTTCCTTGATCACTTGATCATACTGATCACCAACTCTCACCTTCAAAGGTGCCAATCTAGCAACACTGTTGGAGCAAAAAATTTTAACGACAATTGAGAAAATATCCTTTTGATGGATGATTTCATCATGTGGTCTATGATCTAACTTATCCTAATAATGGCATTCAAAACACATACCTTCAACATCAAACCCTTGATCTTGCTTATTGTCTTCATCATCTACTAGCTTACACTCTTGATTGCTACAAGAAAAAAGCAGAGTGGCAAGCTTTCTACAAGTTGAGCACTCAGGGTCCTGACAATCAAGTATGAAGTTATCTTGGACAGGTTGATCATCTTCATCTGGTTGACTTGATTTATCATCAAGGCAAAGTGCCCTAGTCTCATTCATGTTAGTTT
This sequence comes from Cunninghamia lanceolata, assembly GCA_027924645.1. NCBI lineage: Eukaryota > Viridiplantae > Streptophyta > Pinopsida > Cupressales > Cupressaceae > Cunninghamia > Cunninghamia lanceolata. The sequence goes on from BSBN01000221.1 coordinate 7,105,470, forward strand.
CTTCATTATAGTACAATGGGGGCTCTGAGAACAAACTAGATGCCTCATCCTCATAAAGTATCTGATCTGATTCAACATTGTGTTTAGCTTGGTAGTCAGGGTCTTCATGCAAAACAAGCATGCTACATTCAAAGACAAAACTACCTCTTTGCTCTTCAAACTAAACTGATGTCTCAATCTCATCATTGCCCTTTGAAACAAGAGTGTATCAATTCCTGCAATATCTTCTCGCTGTCCCAAATCAGCTAATAAGTGGGATTCCTGCATGCTGTCTTCATCATCACCAACACAAGCAGACAACTGATCAAATAAGGAAACTAAATCAATTTCCTTTTCTAGTTCATTCTCCATTTGAACTTGGGGAATTTGTCTTTGCAATTGGATATTTTCACCCTCCAAGCTCTGCATCCTACTTTGATTCATCTTATAATAAGCATTAGAAAACTTGTCAAAAGAATAGAAATGCAAAGGGTTCAGTGGCATGTTTGAATCAGCACCTGCTACGCATGCATTCTATTCAGATTCAACTAGGGATGCAACACAAACAACATCAACCTTTCCATGTTAATCAACCTCTTGCACTAGTTGATTTTCTGAAAAACAAATTATCATCTTGTTTGAAACAAGGAGGCTGTTTGGTGCAAATATTGATAGATTCATCACGGGGAGCCTTCTCTTGTTTGATCTTCTTTTTCTCTAATGAATATTGCTCTATAGCTATATGCAATAAATTTACCTTTCTAGCTTCTTTCATGGTGAATGAGTCATTTTGTAAGATAATCAGTCCATCTTTACAAAGCTGAATAGTGATAGGACAATCAGATTTGTCAGGTTGGGGAACTTGGGGAGTTTCTTGAGTTTCTTGGAGGAAAAGAGGTTCTTCAAGTGGCTGGTCTGCAACTACACTAGGCTGAATATGACTATTTTCCTCAACCTACAAGGGGTGAAGGCTTCTAAAACTTGGGATTTCAAGCTTGAGAGGCTGGTTTGGGGAATCAAGAACCTTATTCTACCTAAAACTCATAATATCAACTTTAGGAGCTTTAGGAGGTTCATTCTGTCTAAAACTTTGAAATTTATACTTACATACCTTTTCTTGAATAGGCTATTCAAGAATAGTAGGATCTGCTTGGGCTCAAGAAAGAAAAAGATTTGTTTGTGTAGCTACCTCTCTCTCAAGATTCTCTTCAAACTGTTTCTTTTGTGTCTCCCACTCTTGATCAAAATGAAAGATCTCACAGGGTAACTGCTTTGGCTGTAGAAAGTAAACTTAGTGATTCAACTCTTGCAGCTGCAAATTAGACTCTTCATACTGCCTTGCTTGAAACCCCCCTCCTTGTTGATATTGATAACTCTTTATGTTTTCAATCTCTAGCTCAAATTGTGTTCTTTTGTGCCTCCAATTCTCGCTCATGAAGATAGGCTTGATAAGCCAGTTCCTCCTAGTGCTGATTGTACTCCTATTCCCTCTTAATCTCTTCCATCTGCTTATTAAAGTATAACAGAATGTCATTAAGCTCCTTAATTTCATACTGTTTTATCTGGTAAGAAGGATAACTAGGAGATTGGGTAGGAATGGACATGCGATAAGCATCTTGAGTATTTGGACTAAAAGTAGCATTATGGCTGCTTATGTATGGCTGGTAAGGAGGCTGAGCAGGGGTAGGTGGTTGGTAATCATACTATGCATGTTAGTTTTGAAGGGCGATGGAATTGGAAACAACAACATAATTGGCCTGATATGGCTGATCTAGAGATGGGTCGGTTGAATTCTCATAGTATGGGGTGGGTATACTTGTTGCCTATGAAAAGTCAACATTTTTACTCATATAAAAGCTAGAAAATGGAATGAATAGGTGATTTTTGTAACATACCAGCACTTGATCATACCGAAACATGTAGATCTTGATTCAGAGTCGCCAGATGTGTTTAGTTTTCTACCTCCAAAGGATGAGACCACTGATACACACGCCAAATATTAGTGATAGATGACATGCTATTGCACTGAAATGGTCCAATCTATCCTAATCTTGTTTCCACAAGCTGAATGCACTAGTTATGTATGCAAGACTAGAAGATTGAGTCACTAGGTATACTTGTAAAAAGCCTCCAAAGGTTGGAACACTGCTGCGTATACTAGAACAACAACTTGAAGAGTTGATAGTTTCTCTAAAAACACTTTCAGAGTCCCACCGAGTATGCCAAGAACTGTTATCAAACAGATATGTACCCTATGCTAAGCTTGTAGAAGACTTAGCCATTTGTTGACACATGGAAACACTCTCAGATTGTGGGTGATCTGTGTTGAGAGTGAATCTCTAGAGTGAGTTGGTTCTCCTTATGAATTTCCTAATCTAATGGACTTGCAGGGGAAAGGGAGAGAGAATAACCAAAATGCAAAACTAACTCTAAGATTTAATCTAAATGAATATCTTCACTCACAAACAACCCTTCAAACTTAAACTTTCACAACCCCACCTCTCAGATTTGATCCCAAAATAATTTGTAATAAGGTTCAAATGGAACACAAATTACAACCTGGACCAAAAACAAATTTTACAGTAAGAGACATAACAAAGGACATGAAACTGCCACAATGAGACATCAAATCAAAACTACAAAAGAGACAAATAGATGGAATAGGAAAATCTATTGTATTGAACTGGAAGGAGTACAATGCAAAAAATAAACTGAGTTAACTACTTGTACACAACTCTCTACCTGTGCTCAAGAGAGGAGAAAATGGTATCAACTGACTGACAAAAAACTAAGTTTTTCTCTTATAAATGATTCCAAGAGATCTCTCCAAAAATCTCCTAAAATAGATGAAAGAAATTCATTTTTGAGATCCTTAGAAAAGCCAACATTAAAGCCCTCAATTTGGCAAGGTGTCCTCTTAGTTGGTCCCACTAAAATTTTCTTTCTTTGCCCATAAAAAGTCAATTTCTATGTCTCTTCTATCCAAAAATAAAGCAAATCTAAGAAACAATTTGACTTTGCTTTTTCTTTTTTCAACTACATAAGATGACAAAATATTAAAGCAATTTATAAACAATATTGCTTTAATATCTATCTTATAATAGATTCTACAACTTTTCCCTCTGATTTGCCTAATCTTACCCCATTTGGTTTTCTTTTATAAAACAATAATACAAGACTTATATTTTCCTTGTTTTGCCAAGTATATTGTAGTTACAATACTTGATTTTTCTATAAAAAATCATAAAAATAATATGTTCTCCATATATTTTGTAAAAAGTAAATCCTTTAAGGTTTATTCTCTATGTACCCTACAAAAATAGTCTCTAAGGCAAAGGCATGTCCTTTATTTTCAAATGTTCTACAAGTGGTATATCAAGGTAATGACAAGGCACTTCAAGGTTTCAATAACACTAAGTCTTTTGAAATATGTCAAAGGGCATAAGGTTTTAACATATGAAAAAGGACCCTAAGCATTCTATGGTCACGACCCCTTATATGTCCTATAGACTTAGCTAGAAAAAGGTGGTCAACCTAGCATTGATGACCCCCGATGGCATTAGTGTGGGCAAATAGAATGATTTCAAATGTGATAAAATACCTAGTTTCAAACGAGGGCAAAGGTAAACCCTAAGAGAAAACAAGTTTTGCCCTATTCTTTTAGGCTCATTTGCAAAACACATATTGGTGAAAGGGCTCTCTGTGGCCAACTTTGCACCTCTAGGGTTTGGGGATGAATCCCCTCTATTTTACTACAACTTTCGGTTCTCTAAGGCTATTTCGATAGCAAGGTAAAAGGTAATCTCTTTCTGCATAGTGTTCATCCATTTTTTCTATTCCTTGATGGATTTCTGCTTTCAACTGTGGCTGCAAGTGTCGTTTCTGATGCACCACTTGATCTCTTTATTCAATTTTCTATGTCACCATACCTCTGTCGAGGCTGCCATGGATATGCTCTAAGCTTGTTTAGAAAATGAAAACTTCATCTTCCCTCAGAAAATAAAAGGCGAGTCTATGATTAATGTTGCCTTTATCCTGTGTATGTTCTCTTTAGAGGTCTACGACTAGTTATTTATCTCTACATTCTTCAAAAATTACAAGGGTTTCATTTATCTAGGTTTCTGAGCTCACACTAATTCATTTCATTGTATCATTGCTTTTCTTGTTGTATATCTTTCAAAACCCATGAGGGTTGTAATGCCTGTGTATACATTTTCTTGTTCAAATATATGGAAAGCTCCATCTTATTTTGTCTCTACATTGTCATAGGGTTGTGGCTAGTATACTATCATACATCTTCTTTTAAAAGGGACTTTATTTTGTTTTAGATCTGCAACTTTTGATAAAACCCTCAATTGGGTATGAGCAAAAAATGACTTAAAACCACAGCTTGACCTTAGCACTTGGAGTATCCATATATTGAAATCTTTTTTCCTCTCCTATCTACAACTTGTAACTATTGTTTTAGCTCACCTAAGCATGTACGATACTTTGCAAGCTCTCCTTTTGATTCCATATACCTATAGTTGTTTATTCCTATATTCTCTTTCACTTTCTAGATATGATACACTTATGATGAACTGATGATAGCACATAAATGTTCCGTCATTATAGCATCATAGATTTTGAAATTGTTCTTCCTTCATAGACACTGTCTCTTAAATGTATACAATTTCATTTTGGGATAATCCACCTCTTGGTGCTGATGAAAAATAATGATCAGACTATCAATTTCAGCTAATGCTATCTTGCTCTTTTGAGACTTATACAGTTGTTTATCATTTGATCGAAGTGACATTACCTTTCTTTATAGATGGTAGATATATCCATATACTTATGTCTTCCACCTATAAGATGTCTTATACATACTCTCTTTCTGTTGCTCTTCTCAACTGTATATGATCTTTCCATGACACTTATGATACCTTGTTAAATCTGTAACACCTGAAATACATGTTGCAATTTTACCTCTGCAAAATTACATCAAAAACATTTATTATAGAGCCTTGGTAATGATAACTCTTGTATATAAGTTGTAACTATATTTTGACTATGTACATACCTATTATGGTTTTTGTAACATGATACATATACTTGACAATGTAATATAGTGCATGCATAAGATTGTACCTTTCTTTTGTTATGGTATGGCAAATGAGATACCAATGATTACTGTATCAATTTACTATTCATCTCCTTCATGGCAGTGATGCTTACTTGCTACTGCAATACATGATGCAATATGCATTCTAATTCATTACTAGGGTTCCCTTAGCTGCTTCATACATGTACTTGATTCTTTCTTGTCACTTTTGAGACAGGAGCAACAAACTCTCTTTAAAAAGGGAAAATGTTTGATGTAAACTCTATTTCACATGTGCACATGCTTTCTCCTGTATTGGCTCATTGGCAACCATGTGAAAAGTTTACTGTTCATAAATGATTGCCACCTCAACCCTTTTGGATTGGTAGTCATAGGTGAACATTGAGCTTAAAGCTCAATAGGCTGAGTTGATGTAACATTATTTTACTTTATCATTCTCTCCTTTGTACAGTATAAATGAATATTCTAATCTCATTCCACTTAAGACTCAGGGGTAGCAAGCTAGGCTAAACCCTTATGGGAGCCCATTTTGTACCACATGCTGAAATGTCTCCAAAATAGCAGAAATGTCTCCAAAATAGCAACAACATAATTTCACCTATACCTGCATATGAAACAAACAGAGTAGATAAAAACAATGAAGTTCAATGGCTGTTTTTGTTTCTGGAGCTCTAATATATTCCTTGTCATGACACAGGTCCACTCATAGGACAAACAGGTAGTGATGGAAATATTTTATTTCTTCTCTTTAGATGCATAGTATCTTTCTTATGACTATACTAGTTCAGCTATACCCACAACTTGTGTGGGACATTTGATTTGTCATTATTTCCTTCAATGCAATGTTTATCCTTTTATGTATCTCAATTTGGAAATGAATAATCATTGTAGTAAGTGAAATACTTATTTCTCCTATGAATGTTCTATAATGAAATGAATGACTTGAAAATATTTTATTTTCTTGAACAACGTCACTAAACTTAATATTGGTGCTCATTCCAACTATGCAAGAAAAAATAAAATCTTAAAACCTTCTCATCTGGGATGAACTGAATAAATTCAAGCTCTGCCACTTTGAGCTTGTGAGAAAAATTGGTAACAATTATCATAATATATTTAACCTATATTATAATATTATATTATATAATTAAAATAGTATTTAAGATATATAATATAGTTAGAATTAGGCTTGCTACTCCTTCTGGAGGCGTCTATTTTTTAATCACTAATTTTAACGTGTGTAATCTTAAATATAATTTTTTAAATATAGGTATTCTAGTACTACCTTATCCCTAGCATGTCTAATCTTACATCACATAAAACTCAATACTTTTGTGCTTATCATAAATTATATGGACATTCTATAGATAAATGCCTTGTATTCAAGCATAATATCAAGACCTCATAGATAAAAGTTGGGATGAACATAAAGATTACACATTGAAATAAAAGAAATAAAAGAATTACCTAATGTGACACAAATTAATTATCTACAAGAGACATATGATATAAAAACAAGAAGAAAACCATACCATTTTGAAATATATTAAACTTGACAAATAACTATATAATGGTGGTTTTAAATATGGAAAGTACGTATTTTTAAAATTTGAATATGAAGTAATAGATTTACAAAATTTATTATAGTTTTGAATCTAGAGATAACTTTTTAAAAAATCAAAGTTTTAATGCTATTAATTAATAGATTTACAATATTTTGTTTATTTTTTAGGTATTTAAAAGCATATCTTTTATTTTTAATTTAATAAAAATCTTTATTTATATATTTAAAATTGAGAGTAATAAATATGAGATTTGAAATGTATTAGCATATTAAAATGTATAAATAATTTTTTGTACATCTTAAGAATTAACAATTAACAATAAATATTAATTATTAAAAAAGCACAATTTATTTAAAGTACTTTAAAAATAATAGGAATCTAACATTTAAAAAAAAAATCTTTATAATTATCAAATTTCATCAATTACATAACAAAAAGATTATAAAAGATCAATATAATTATCTAATTTATCAATTATATAATTATAAATCTAACCCTATTTATTAAAGACAAATAATAACCACTACATAACATCTATCACCATAATCTTGTTATCCATCATTCTCTCAGTTTTCTTATTAACTGACACAGAATGAGGTTGAGTTCAAATGACATCATCATCTGGTTAATCCTCTGTTTAATGTTTTTTATTAGAGGAAGGCGTTGCCAAAACCCTTCCCTTAAATTATATGCAACCACATTTAGACCTTCACTACCATACAGACTGCTAAAGCACAGATAATCTCCCACACAAACACACTGCCAATGCCACCATTCTACATCAAGATATTGAGGGAGAGAGTAGATCGAGGCATTCTTGCAAACTCTTTCCACTTCCAAACCAACTTATCTTGGTCATCCTGAAATAACTCCCAGATAACAATACCCACAGCGTTTTGCAAATTATGCACGGGTCAATACCCACCTCGAGATCGTGTCGGCATATAGGCATGGTTCTTATGGAGAGTTGATGTCTATGCAAGGATGATGATGATATCTAGGAGCATCCACAATCAGAAATTGTAGATCTAACTCTCTTGCAAGAAGTGTGCACCAAGAAAGATGTGCTTCCTATCTCTATATTGTTCTTTCCTGTACCAAAATCAAGATTTATTATATGCTACATTTTATCTCAATGTAATTTATGCAGTTTAATTGAAATATTCCATTTCTATTCAAGTATCTTATCGAAGAGTGTATATTTGTTCATGTTTCATTTCTCAAGTTTTGTAGCGCATCAATGCTTTAGATTTCGCAATCCTTGTTTTGCATTTTCTATTCTACTTTAAGTATAAGTTTGGTTATTTGTTTTGGTGAAATCCATAAAACCTATTCCACATTAAACAAATGATTGTATAATTTAATCTAAGTAAATTGCTCAAAGCCTTCATGTGACTTGTGCAAAGAACTAGGGAGAATGTCTTATTACATACACACGGGAAATTTTAGTTTCTTTATTGTTTTGACTTTGTTCACTTGGAGAAGTAAAATGGAACTATCTAAAATTCATAGTTACCATTGTTTTTGTATTTTATACATTCAAGTAGTAGCAAGGAATATGAATTCAGATGACTGTATGTCTAATCTTGCTTCATAAACATTCACTATAGGATTTGGTTGTACATATGGATCTCTCTCATGCATTTGTAATAATTACCTATAAGGATGTATGTGTATTGACAATAGCTTGGTATACACCTTAACTCTATCACAAGGTCAAACTTTAAGTACAAAATTTCATAATGTTAAAAGTAAAAAAAGCCTACTTTCACACAAGGAGGGTTTCAAATGCCAAATTGGCTTGATGGAAAATTTGGGACTTGATAGAACAATTATTACTCAACTTTTAACTAAGCAAAACTAGATTTGGATGAGAAACAAACTGGGGATTCATTCTTTTTGTAAATAACTTGCAAGACAAATAAACTTGGAAAAGACTCCATAAAACTTGGCTAGAAACTTGACATATCTAAAACAAATTTTTATTTTGCTAAACTTCAACATTTAAAGTGGATGAGAATTTTCAATTTATATTGTAGGACAAGAATGAATAAAATTGACTATATGTCATGTTGATACGGATGGGGAGATAATTCAAAATGTCACTCGCATTCATATGGACATTTGAAATAAAATTATAGAAAATCATTCCATACATGTGTATAAAATCCTAAAAATATTGAAATTTTTCAAAGATTTCAAAGATTTACATCTAGTTGTGCATAAATCAAAACTATATTTAAGTTCATTTTGGCATTACTGTTTAAATCATATTTTGAATATTACATATGTGTTTTATGCATCAAATAGTGGGCCTTACATTTTCATTGTCTTATAGTTACTTCAATATTTGGTGGTTAAGGTCTTCAAAATATGTATTAATTGTACATTACTTGAAAGAGATGGAATGACACTTTTATGTATTTGGATTAAGAGTTGTACTTTTTTCTATGGATGAATGTATCAGATGGTGGGACCTACAATTATGTGAGTTGCTAACATGCACCACTATAACCTTCATTTGCATTCAAGCATCACTCATCCCATTCTACAAGTAAATCTATAGGAATCAACCATGATTCATGTTTTTCAATAGCTTGACTATGTATTCTATTGCTAAGGGCTAATTAGAAGTTACATACATTACATTTTTATTCAAGTATGTATTTAATTTAACAATCATGCATTATATGTTTGGACAAAAGAGCTACAAAACTATAGAAAATCAAACTACTAAATGTGATGACAAATACATAATATTTTATATTAATAACATGATATTTACTATGAAATCTTTATTTGCAATAAATTTGATTGATTATGTCCCATGTGGACCTAGATTTTGACTACCATTGTTTATACTTTTATGATATGATGAGTAGTTGTACACATTTTTGTTTATTAGTGATATATATTATGTTAATCTATGATTGACACGTGATTTAATATTTATTGATAATTTATATTTAAACATTGATAAAAATTGTGCTATTATTGGGTCAAAATATGTCAACTAGTCTCACATCTATTGAAATGCACTCAAGTATTGAGTCCTCTCCCCTATGGAAAAAGGTGCTAACTTTCGAGACAATTTTTAAAATTTATTTTGTTTAAAAATTTGATATAAACATTTCTAGCTTGATATCTCTTTAGATGTTCTAAATAGATGTATTTATGATATTTATACTAATATTATGTATTAATTATATATTATAATGGTTAAACTTATATAGTTATGCCATTTTCTATTTAGTTTTGTGTTATTTTTAGAAGAGTGTTTTGATATAGTGGCATTTTAATACATAGCGTATTTTTTTGCAATGTTGAGTCCTTTGCCCATGTCACATACATCCAAACATTTAATGTTTATCTTCTCATTATGTTTACATATTCCCATATATTCATTGCATCCATAACTAATCATAAATACATATACATATATTCCTAGACACATGTTCCACACCTTAATTTGCCATGTTTTTGGTCCTAGGTCAAGATCCACATTATGTAGGGAATCTAGAATAGTCATATTTTTCTAAAATACCTATTTGTTTCCTTCTCCCACCAATTATTCAAGAAATTATGTAAAAATAAATGAATTATTTATTTTTAGGAGTTGAAAAAGATTGCATTCATATGGTTTATTTATTACGGACTAACCATGATGAAATATTGATAAATTATATCAAAAATATCTATGTTTTCTCCTGTGAGATGCCTTGGACACTCTTTGAGGAAGTAGGTTCAAACTTTGAAGGAACTCAATAAGTAATGGATTACACTAGAGATATTCTTGCCTATTCTAGAGACTTCAAGATCTAAAAAAGGTGGATGCACTTCAGAAGGACTACGATAGCAGACTACAAGAGAGATAATTGTCACATTGATCGAGGATTCTATATGTACACAACATTAATTTCCACCAATCCCATTTGCACAGTAATTTTACCGGTTGGCCAAGTCAAGTTTGCTAAAGTGTATTCAAATATTGAAGACTCTCGTAAGGAGTCATATATGAAAATATTTTTATAATTCATGGTAAAAGACGTACTTTCTATTAATAAGGTAATAGACTCATTTGTTCCTTTTTTTTAAGAATTTCATAAGACTTGGATATCTCATACATGCATAGCACGTATCTAGATTTTAGGAATTTACTTTAGATATATGGTTAAGTAGTAGTAGAATTATTATCAGTCAATTACCGTCATTGGCTATCATTAACACTCATATTTTACAAGCAAGGACATATGTTCAATTATCTTTTCTTTAAGTAAAATGAGAATTTGTACATAGAAAATATATCTATCGTGAGTGAATGCAATGCCACAATTTTCTATCATTTTTATGTTAATAATGTTAAATTGAGAATATTTTGCTTCTTCTAGAGAGTTGGCCACTCATTGGAGAGGCAGACTAGTAGATTATAGATAAGTATTTTATTGTTTTTTCATAAATCTATGATATCCGTTCTATTGCTGTTGCTTGTAGGTAACCTATAGGTTTAATTTATTTATTCATCTTCATTAATATGTTTGTTATTATTATTCCAAGTCATTTGTCAGGGTACTATTATGTCATGCACGAAGTTTGTGTATGTTTAGTAATCTTAAGTAGAAAATATTTAAAAAAATAGAAGAAAAGATTTCAAGGTTTATTTCCTCTTTTCATTATAGAGATATTAGGAAAAGATTTGTAGTTCAGGAATTTATTATTTAAGCATAAGCAATTTTCAATTTCATAGATTAGTCTTTTCATTCTACTTTTGCATTTCAATTTTGTAATTATTAATCTCTTATAAAGTTTCAGCATTCCAAATTTGTAGATAATCATTTAAATTGTAGCTAACATATTCAAGTGTGTGCATTTCCTTTCAAATAGAATAGGGTGACTCTTAGCAAGAGATTTATTGTCACACTTCTGTAGATGGCCTTCAAACACCCCCTAGTTTGACAAGATTTTATCTACTAAAGTACAAGGTTCAATGATCCATTATCATTTTTTGATTTTGTTATTGGGGACAGTCCATATGTGTAACTAGGTTTGAGACTAAGTAGTCCTAGATAGTGTTAGTGTAGGAATACTAATGCTATCACTTATTATTTAAACAAGTAATTATGAATATATTCCACACATGGCTTTAAGCACCTTAGGTGGTTAGGTGTCAACTTGGAGAGTTTGACACAACACTCCAAGCTATGTGTCGACACTTATTTTCCATGACTCTTTGAGTGTTTGAGTCAAATTATAATTCAACTCAAACTATTTATTGTATTCTCATTGTGTATAGTTTATGTATTGCAATTCTTATTGCTTTCACTCCATTTTGTGAGTAGCTATGGCTTAGTCGATCTCGTTCTAATATGGTATTAGAGCCCACTAAGTTTGTGTGTTTGTTTACCATGGAGGCATGAACCTCATGTCGAGAGAGGGTTTATAGTCAAGAGTCTTGGTTTCATATTTCTATCACCATTCAAACTCTAAACCATGAGTTCAAACATCCGTATTTTTTGGAATGATCTTGTATTAGCTCAAAGGTACATCGTATTGTAACATTGTAAAATGTGTACACCACCATTTTACACTTAGTTAAGCACCTAGATGGGCCTCAAATATTTAAACTTGTCAAATAGGACCTATTTTAACACCTTTTTTAGTATTAAGCATGTAGTTTGTGATTTTGATGCATAAAACCTGGAAATAAATCATAAGGCAGGGCTAAGTATAGTTTAAGTTACCTTTTTCAAAAATTATGTGGCTAAAAGACCAGGGAACCCAAGTGCCCTAGGCCCTCCTTTAGCCCTACCCTAAATTGTGGCCTTGCCAGCTTAGGCCCCTTAAAACATTCCTAATGTCAGCCTTGTGTGGTTTAACTCTCCAGAAATCAACAAGAATGCATATAACAGTAAGTTAAGTCATTCATTTGAACATATAACTCTCTCTAGTGAATCTTGGAACCCTCTCTCTCTCTCTCTCTCTCTCTCTCTCTCCGTCTCATCCTCTCTACAGCTCTCTATTGTGGATTATTGCTATTGCTAGGGAAAAATTAGGTCTGAATCATAAACAACAAACTATCAAACCCCAACAAGAACAATAGAGCACAAGATAGCATGAAAATCAAAACAATGAATCAAATGTAAAGCAAATCTCCATGCTACACTTGATTTATCTCCATTACTCTTCTCAATATTGCATAAAAATGCATGATTTCAGAGGTTGAATGTGGGAAGAATGTTGGTTGCTCATTCCAATAGCATAACAGTACTTAAAAGCTCAACATCCAAATGGCTTGTGAGAGGGTTGATTTATCAGAAAGGGCTGATTTGATTCAATGGCTAAGATTGAAAGTTGTTTTCAACGATGTGGACGACTAGGATCAAATAGGGTTTCCTACTCCATGAGGAGTTGTAGTCATGTGAAAAGTGTGTGAAGGAGAATAAAGGAGACCTAATTCAAATATTTTATTTGAATTAGTTGGAACATGTGAAGTGTATTAAATTAAAGTTATAGTACCACACATGATTCAATTGAGAGGTGGACAACTATTGCAATGAGATGAAATGTGAGGATAAATTCAAATTTTTTATTTGAATTATTTGGGATATGTGAAAGGGCAATTAATTAAATAAATAAGATTTATTTAATTAATTAGAAAGTGGGATAAGTGGGATTAGGACAAAATGTCATATGATGTCTCTAGTAAAGTATTTGACAAGGTGTTGTAAGACACATGGACAAATTTAGGTGTCTACATTTTATCCTTCATTGAGATGATGAGATTTGTGTCGAGTAACATTATTTCAAAGAAACTAAGGTATGGATAGAGGAAAATGAAGATGATGTAAAGATAGGATGATGATTCCCCCTCAAGAGGATAGGCTGGTTGGACAAACATGGGTAGGCTCTCGAAATGAAATGGATTGGTCAAGGGAGAAAGATAAAGGAATGGATAAAAGAAAAGAATGATACGTTATACTATAGTGAAGGTGGGCAACTATGAAGGTTTATATAGCACTAGACATTATGCACCAAGGTATAAGGACCAAGGTGACGATGTGTCTTGTGCACCAGCGTAATATAACCTTGTCTAGATACAAGATATGAATATTAGTGGGGAATGATTTTGATGTGATTCAAATGCAAGATAAAATGATAACACATACAAGAAAGCAAGAAAGCATGCACTAATGATTCAAAAACAAATAAGGTATTGTCCCTGTCAAGTTATAAACAAATGATTGGTTGATTGATTGATTGATTGATGATAGTGATGATGTCTAGTTTTAGGAAATGAAACACATCATATAAGATGTCTGGTCTAGTTTCGACAATTCAACATACTATATGAGACAATTGATTGATTGATACTAGTGTTGTTGGCCATGAGAATCAACATGAGGATTTGATTAATGATTGGTTGAGTAATTGATTGGTTTATGTCAAGATTAGGATTAAGAACATTGAATGCAACAGGATAATTTGACAAGATTGATTAACTTGATTGGTATGAATTAATGACAACTTATATTTGAGATTTATTTCTTAGATTTTTTGATTCATGAGTGATCATAATGATTGAAGAACTGATTTAACTTTATGAATTGATTAGAAGAATTGATGTGATTGATTTCAAAAGTTGGATTGTTTTGATTTGAAGAATTGGATTGAATGATTGATTTGATTTGGAATGAATTGATTGAATTGATTTGATGAATGGATTTGAAAGAATTGATTGAGTGGAAGAATTGTTTTGAAGAATTGATTTGATTGATTGGATTTGATTTTTATATACTTTTGAAAATGTTTTGATTTTTTGTGTTTTTTAAAAAAAAAAATTGTTTGGATTTTTGAGATGTTTTGGTTTTTTTGTTGATTTTTGGAATTGTTTGGATTTTTGGGATTTTTGAATGTTTTTATTTTTTTTGTTTTTTTTGGATTTTTTGATTTTTTTTTGGTTTTTTGGAGGTTTTGAGGATGGCATTGGATGATCATTTTGGTGGCCTTTGTGATAGATACCAATGACAAGGGAGAACCAAGTCTAAATGCAAGGATGGAGGTGGGATGGGATGGATAAAAGGATAGGCTATAGGATGTAAGATGGAAGACTCGTGATAAAGGGATGGGCACCTCATAAAGGAGCTAGGATGTGATCTCCAAAGACTATGTTTCATAGGAATAACATGCCCCATTCTAGGTGGAATGCTTAGAATTTTTCATGACAAAGCTTATGGAAATAGGATAATGATAGGATTGGTTTAAAACGGATGAGGTATATCAAGGGATATCCACAACATGTGTCAACATTTTGCTGCCATATCTTTATCAAGATCAAAAGGAAGGAGGGAGGATGAATTGACTCACTAGGATAGGTTTGTGTATGGATAAGCATGGTAGGATAGGATAGGAAATGGTATTCAAATAGTATGATAGGATATGATAGTTTGGATGAGACAACATGCCCCCATGTGCAAGTGACATAGAAGATCAACTTACACATGATGCTTGTTTCCCAAGTTTTCATCATGGTACTTATCCAAGGCGCCACCAGTAGTGTTTTTCACCATTGGACAAAGGGATTTATCTTTACTATTTTGAATTTTTTTGAATTTTTGAATTTTTTGGATGGGAGAAGGGGAATATAGATGAGAGAGACTTGAGTATCTTGTTCCATGAAAGGTGATACTCCCATTAGAGATAGATGTCATCGCATGGACCATGTCAATAGGTAGATAGTGGATTATGATGTGGATTATGAAAGGTTGGATGGGGGATAATGGATTATGATGTGGATTATGGAGGACTTATGCAAGGATGGATGAAATGTTTATCCAAAATCATGGACCATAGGAAGGTTATGGGTGAAATATGTAGGATAATGGATGAAGGATGGGGAGATGGAGGCATGGTGAAATGTTGTGGAATGGAATGGGACCATGACCAATGGTTTCACACACCATGATAAATATTGAAGCTTTTGATTTGGAGGTGTAGGAAGCAATGGAGATGTTTGCTTAGGGGATGGTTGATTTAGTACTTTAGGTACCCACATGGACT
Source organism: Cunninghamia lanceolata (assembly GCA_027924645.1). Taxonomy (NCBI): domain Eukaryota; kingdom Viridiplantae; phylum Streptophyta; class Pinopsida; order Cupressales; family Cupressaceae; genus Cunninghamia; species Cunninghamia lanceolata. The sequence continues at coordinate 7,121,172 of BSBN01000221.1, forward strand.
TAGAATTTTTATGATTTTTGTTTTGCTTGTGGGATGAAGGAATTTGAGATTTTTGGATGGAAGAGGATGGTTGGTATTTTTGAGATGTGGATTCTTCATTTGACATGCTTTCTTTCTTCTTAGGTACCCAAACCATTTTAGTTTTGACCTTTTCTTGTGAAGGAATGGGCTTGTGTAGCCTTTTTAATGTACTTTGCTTTGACATTTTGCATTTGTGTCCTAAAGCATGAGGATCCTTAGGATGTTTACCTTTATAAGTAGAGGCATCCAAATGTTTATTTTTGAATCTCATGGGTTGGGTGGAAGCTTCGTGTTTAGATGATGTGTGCATTTGTTGATCATCATTGGGATTTTAAGGGTATTTATGGATAAATGGATAAGGGGATTAGAGGATAGGGATATTAGGATTTGGGAGAAGTGGAGGTAAAGTGGATGAAGGGATATTAGGAATTGGAATAAGTGGAGGTAAAGTGGATGGTGGAAGGTGTATGGTAACATGTTTTTTGGATTTGTATGATAATTGAGGTGGAATGACAGCATATGTTTTGGGAGTATGATATGATTTATGATGGAATGTGGTGGATTTAGAAGGTATAGAGGAAGTACCAATATCTTGAGATTGTTTACCTTGGGGTGTGTATCCAAGGTCATATGAGCATGGAGGAACTTTGACAAGGATGGGAGCCAAAATACCTTGTTCATGAAGGCCTAAGCCTTTACCTTGATAGTTCATCTTTTGGAGGATGCGTTGGACAATGGGACTATGTGTGTTTTGGACATTAGACATGAGCTCATTATTGGATAGAGAAGGTGAAGTGGATAAAGGTTGTTGTTTCCCTAAGGAGGAACATTCATGGATGAAAGTGGTGAGACCCATAGGATATGTTGGTGGATTTACAAAGGGGTCGATAGAGGATGATGAAGGATCATTAGGAACTTGATTATCATTATGTTCACTAAGATTTGAGGTATTGGTTTGGTCTTCTATGTGTACTTGCGAGGCATGTGTCTCATCATGACAACTGGATGTTTTTGGATCATGGATGGGTGGAATGATAAGCTCTTGACCATAGAATGCATAAAGTTGACTAAGAGGATTATCATGGTCTTCTTGATCATAGAGGGGATTTTGATCATAGATGGGCTCTTAGTCATAAATGGGATTAAGTATGTTGTCTATAGGTTGAATGGAGGTGATTTAATCTTGATTAAAATGGGGGCTAGATGTATCCATGTGCTTAAGAATAGAATCTTGACATATCCCTTGACTTGCTTGAATCGAAGTGGAAGTGAGAGTGGATGACTCTTGTAGAGCCTTGATATGTTCTTTATGATCAACAACATGAGGGTATAAATCTTAAGATTAGGATTATGTGGAATGGAAAGTTCCCATGGTGGACAAATAAAAGGAGTGGAATATGTTATAGGATTAGGATTTGTACTTTGATTAGATGGAGTGTCAAAGGCATTGAATGGATTGGTGGATTTGGATAACTCCATAGGTTTTACTTTTGTAATGTTTGAACTTAGGACATGGAATTGATGGATTGGAAAGTGGATTGCATGGTGGTGTTGGGGTAGAACTAGGAGGATCTTGGATTGGCATGTGGTTGGATGGTGATGGAAGATACTTATAGGATGCATGAGCTAGATTTATGTTTCCCTTGTCAAAGGTAGCATTAAAACTTGAGGGAATTTGATATTATTTCAAGGAGTGACTTAAGATAACATGTTCTTGTTGTGGAAGGAATTTAAAGGTTGATGCAGGAATCACATGATAGGTGGATGGATTAGGTTGGTATGAAGTGGAGGGGGATGACACAGGATTTATGTGGAATTTCTTGAGGTTGAGGTTATAATTGTTGTTTAGCTAGGGGATGTGTTTGTTGGGTTTGGAATTGATGGGTGGCTATGAATTGTTGGGCTTGGACTAGGAGGTGTTGTATTTGAGGTAATTGGATTCATATAAATTGTTGAATGATGGCTTGGAAGTGTTGTATAGTTGGTTGGTCTAGGGGTTGTACAAGTACTTGGTGTAGTGTTTGGATGAGGTCTTGGAATTGGGCCACTAGAACCTTGTCTTATAGTGTTGGCATGGAGTTGCACATGTTTAAGTCTTTTTATTTCACCTTGTTCCTCAAGGTATGCTGCATGGTTCTTTTCATCATTGGAAGTAGGAGGAGGGGCCCCACGAAGCATAATCTTAGGTCTTTGTTTGTTCTCATCATTGATATTAGGAGGAGGGCCACCTCTAAGTAAGATTTTGGGATTTGGTTTTGTCTCATAATTAGGATTAGAGGGAGGGCCTCCTCAAAGTATAAGTTTGAGCTTTGGATTGTTTTCATGATTTGGATTAGGAGGAGGTTTTACTCAAAGTATGAGCTTGGGCTATGGATTGGGCATAGGCTTGCTAAGGATTAGGACCATTTTGGCAAGTGCTTGACTAGGTTTAGGGTGACTTGGAATGATTAAGATGATGATTTGGATCGAGTGATTGGATAATTAGGAATGAATATTATTGGAAGTGAGATGATTAGGATATGATTAGGATGAAGTTAATTAGACAAGAATGAAGATGATGATGTGTAATGATTAGGATTGATTAGGATGAAATTGATTTGGATATGATTGTGATAATGATTATAATGATGTTGGTGGGATTAGAAATAATATGATGATGTGTAATGATTAGGATGAAAGCTGATTGGCTTAGAAAGAGAATGATGATGTGTAATGATTAGCAATGATTAGGATTTGATTAGGATACAATTGATTGCATTAGAATGAAGATGATGATGTGTAATGATGAGACTAGATGACATGGATTGATTAGGATGAATGTTGAATGAAGAATATATGATTAGAAGGTGATTAGAATATAATGTGGAATGACAAGATTGGATGATGTGATTAGGAAGGATGATCTTAGGATATGATTAGGATGATGATTAGAATGATGTTGATTGGATTAGAAAGATGATGGTGATGTGTAATCATTAGGAATGATTAGGATTAAGGTTGAATGATGAAGATATGATTAGGATGTGATTAGGATAGGACAAGTAGGATGATTAAGATGTGGATTAGGTGAATGAAAAGGATGACTAGGGTTTTGATTAGGATGAGATGACTTGGAATGAATGTGTTGAGAAGAATATTTAGGATGAAATGTTTATGTGTTTGTGCTTATAGCTTGATGTGGTAATTTGCAAACAAATGATTACACATGTACACACATGAATCACACACAAAAGACACATAAGCAAGTTTTACTTTGAAATTTTGAATGAATGTGATGATTAAGCAAGCACTTGAAGAAGACACATCAACAAGTCCTAAGATTAGTCAGGTAGGTGTGGCCAATTAGGTCCTAGTCTAGGATGCACAAGTTGACTAAAGATGTCCCCTATATACTCGAGGTATCGGGGGCCCAATTTTGTGAAATGAAAGTGAAATAATGCCACATAGCCGGAAGAAAGGGGTAATCCACCCTTCACCTTCACTTCCCAAAGATATAAGTTCCTTGGGGCTTAGCCAAGGGTGACAAGATTTTGACTTCAAAAGAAGATGTCTTTCAACTCACACCTCACTTTTTATACGCTACCAGAATGCTAGAGTTGAGGTCATCCCTCGGAGTGGTGTGTCTTCAAGTAGGCCTCCTAGGAAGGGTATGACAAAATCAAACCAAGTGGGTGTTTTTGATCTCCAAGATCACCTTGTGGTGTGAGGAGAGAGCATACACATGCACCATTGATTCACATTTGCACTTATTAATTTCCCTTTAGAAATGAAATGTGTGGTGTGAAAATGAATGGATGAGGTGTGTTTTTGATTCTCAAGATCACATGAAGCACATGAGAAGAGCATACACACATTTAATATTACTCAAGTTCACCAAGAAATGAAAAAACCTATTCATTTTAATCCCAATTTAAAATGTGTGATGGAAGACAATGGTTCATTTTATGCTCAATTTCGATGTGTGATTGAAGACAATGTTTTAATGCCCAAATCCAAATTTGATAGAAAACAAGATGTTAATTTTTATGCCCAAATCAAAGTGTGTTTGCAAACAATGATTACAAATAAATGAAAAGAGATGAAAGGTGAATAGAGTACACATAAATATTGTCACTTTTCAATCTATTGTTGTGACTGATGTGAACACTGCTACATCTCCATGTGATCATCTAGAAGCCACAAAAACCAAGATATAACAAGTAAACTTGTAAAGAAATGTGTTTTGTGAAAAAGATCAAATCTGATAAATTCTAATGAAAATGAATAGCTATAGAAAAATAAATAGCATAATCAAAAAATTTAGGAGATTCTATGCAATTTTAGAAAACATTTCATGAAAACTTGATTAATTTTACAATAGTTATGAGCATTTGAAGTTCATAAAAGAACATTGAATTTGACAAAAAAAGAGGTTAAAACCATATACTTTCCCGATGAAACCTTTTCCACAATGAAGCTGATTGAGTTAGCTTTCCAATGAGTTATTTTTTATGAATTTTTGACCTCGTATGATGAAGTTATGGTGAAAAGGAAAAATGCCCTATTAGGGCATGTAAAAGACAATAGGCAGGTTGGCAGTCAGGTGTCAAACTGCTAGCAATGAAGAAAGTTGGCGGTGACATGCACAGTCAAGTCAGATGGTCACTATTTATGCAAATGGCTTACATTAGCCCCTGGTCATCCATATGACCAGGGGCAAACAAAAGGTAAAAAAGAAATGTGGGGTTGGCAGTGCCAGCCCATGGTCACAAATATGACCATCTTGACCTCCATACATAGTGGGTTAAAGCCTAAGAAGCAACCTAACTAACCTAACTGACTAGCCATGGGCTAACAGTTAGGGTTTTTTTTTTCATGTGTTGGCAGGGAGGTGGCAATTAACAACAGCGGTGACTGCATGAGTCTGGGACGAGTTGAGGGATTGAAGTGATGACTAGGGGCTAAGGGAATCTTCAAATAGGTGGTGACTATGTATTGACATAGTGGTTGCAATGGGTAGAGGTCAAATGTGAGGTGACCAGTGATTAAATCAGGTGATGGTTAGCATTTGGGGGATATGTCTAGGGTTTTGGTGGAGGCACATGGAATGTTAAAACATCAAAGGGAACCTTTAGAATGGTGACAAGTTTTTTGAAGGATGCCAAGGTTTTGAAAGGAAGTGAAGGGGTATACTGACAATGGTGACAGGTTTAAAATGGTGATGATTGGGCATCCTTACAGTGGTGACTAGGATTTCAAGTAGTAGTTGGAGATAGAATGACAAGTAGGAGTATAGGCAAATTAGAGTTTCTTTAGAAGAGGTTAGCGGATGAAGTGGTGAGCAAGCAGGGGCAATAGATTCCCTACAATCATAGAACACTGCACAAAATTGTATGACTAGTCCATATAGTACAGATCCATATGGTACAGACTAATACCTAAAAAAGTTCAAAAAATTGCTAAAAAGTTCAAAGTGACCAAAACACTACAAATTTTATGTCAATCTTCATCAGCAAGGCCTCCCAGATACAATGACAAGCTTTGTTTTAGGCCTGGAGGTCACCTGCAAAACTAGACTTCCCAAAATTGATTAAAAAATTATTAGATTTGCAAGCTTCACATCAGGTTCACCAAATGTAGTTGGGGAAAAATCAAGTCTAAATCATCAACAACAAACTATCAAATCCTAACAAGCACAATAGAGCACATGATAGCATGAAAATCAAAAGAAAGAAGCAAATGCAAACCAAATCTCCATGCTACACTTGATTTATCTCTATTTCTCTTCTCAATCTTGCATAGGAATGCATGATTTCAAAAGTTGAATGTGGGAAGAATGTTGGTTACTCATTCCAGCAACATAACAGTACTCAAAATCTCAACTTTCAAGTGGCTTGTGAGAGGGTTGATTTATATGAAAGTGCTAATTTTATTCAATGGCTAATCTATTGAAAGTTGTTTTCAATGATGTGGACAGCTAGGATGAAATAGGGTTTCCTACTCCATGAGGAGTTGTAGTCATGTGACAAGTGTACAAAGGAGAATAAAGGAGACCTAATTCAGATGTTTTATTTTGAATTAGTTTGAACATGTGAAGTGTATTAAATGAGAGTTGTAGTACCACACATGATTCAATGGAGAGGTGGATAAGTGTTGCAATGAGATGAAAGGTGAGAAAAAATTCAAATTTTTAATTAGAGTTAGTTGGGACATGTGGAAGGGGAATTAATTAAATAATATGATTTATTTAATTAATTAGAAAGTGGGATAAGTTGGATTAGGAGAAGGATTAGGACAAAATTTCATATGATGTCTCTAGTAAAGTATATGACAAGGTGTTGCAAGACATGGACAAATTTAGGTGTCTACAATTACTATGTCACTAACATATTACAGGTCTTACAAAGATCTTTTTGCTACACCAACTTCTTGAGTGAAGTTATGACACCATCTACAAGCATGAAAGGGTTCCATACTCAAGGTGACTTCTTTCCTTCATGCTCTATTATAGCATTCCATTCTACTTCAAATTTACCTAATTCACTCCTAGATTTGAGAAGGGACCTATAGATCTTAGGATTTTATACTATGTAAGAGGCACTAATGGAATCGATTTCTAGAAATTGCCAACAAAATAAAAGTAACCTTCAACAAAAGAGTAGAAAAAGGATGAATTTCTTGATTATGGTACAAAAGGTACATGAGGTGCCTTTATTATATAGGTAAGGTAATGAGATATGACAACATAGTATTGTGACAAGTTTCACAATAATATTACATGAGCCACAAAGAGATAACAATCCTAAGTGTGACCTAATTAAAGTTAAGTATACTAGAGCGAATGGGACCTAATAGGGAAATTGGCTAGGTAATATGTACCCCATTCACAAGACACCCTCTTAAATGTAACTATTGATGTGTAAAATTATGCAGGTTCTAACACCAACATGGGAAGTTTCAGGAATGTGGGACTTGCTACCTGAAACAACCTCTAGATTTTAAAGAAGCTGGCTCTTCTCGATCTTAAATGTGTTTTGAGGAAAAGGGTAGAAGCTAACAGGATTACAGATACATTTAAGCAAATCTGACTATGGCGATGCGCCTGAGTAAAAATATTTCCTTCAAATTAAACATAGTGAAACTATCCTCAAGATTCAGTTATATTAAAGAGCAGATACTGCATGATTAACATTAACAGATGTAATGAATATAATCAAAGGCTCACAATTAGACACTTTGCAATGACACAGATAATATCAACCAAGGCACAGAACAGAGTTCTCATTAATTTCAGCAATATAAAAGACATAGACACATGCACAGGTACATTAACTTTCTAATCAAGAACAACAAAATAAAGGAAAAATGATATCAACTTGGCACAACAAAGTCTCCAACTTCTCTCTTAGATTCTATGACAAAACTTATCACAAATCTCTATCTTTGTGTATCTCTGTATGTCTAAATCTGAACTTTGATCTATTACAAATATTACATATTTATAGCCTAAGATCTAACTCTAGATTGTCTGTAACAATCGAATCCCAATGGCCCAATGTAACTGGAGATGACTAGAAGTCTCCGGCAGTTACGATCCTTCAAATCTGCAGCAGTTTTTTCCTTCCTGCAAGCTCATTTGCTGGGGCAAAATATATGTGGCACAATTCCTTCCATTAAGGGACAGACACATGGTGAGACTCGCGTAATTGAAACTTGAAGCATAATATAATAGGTGGTAGCATCCGCAACAAAATGAAAAACTCCTTCGTCTCTTAGAAGCCAACAGGAAAATGACACTTGTCGCATTCCACAACTTTCAAAACATCTATGTGTCTTCTTCTGCAAAGCCCTCAAAATTGTGTCTTTATGCTTGGGTGAACTCCACTATTGACAACTGTCGTAACCCACATTATTTTTAGAAACTAACATATTAATAATGGGACCCACAGCCTCAGTGCTCACTAGCCTTCAAAGGGAGATAACTAGGACAGGTGGCATCTTTCGTGTGCACAATAACTAACACGTGGTAGCACCCACATTACTTCTTGAAACTTATAAATCTTTTGAAACTCCCACAGAAGATGACACTTGGTGGGTTCTGCATCACTTTAGAAACTTTAATTTTCTTGCTGAAAAGAGTCATAACCAAAAATAACTCTATCTCTGCAACCACCACGTGGCATTCTCTACACTCTTGAAACTGAAACAAACTATAGCCCACCATCCATCTTTACTTAGCATCAATATGGTATGGAAACAAACATGTGGCAAACTCCATAGCAAAACAAAGTGACACACGGAATACTCCACAGAAAGCTAAGGACTTTAGGGACTACCTCCGCATACTACACATGGCAACCTCCATAGCAAAGATGAAACTTAAAATATTGAAACAATTTGCTATGTGGCGAGCTCCACACAAAAGTTAATATTTGAAACAAATGTCATGGATTTAACTATGGCTTGACACTTGGCAGCTTCCGCACAAAGCATTAGAAACCCACACAGTGATTCCTTTGAAACCCACACAGAAATAAAAAGGACCCGCGAACAGGCTGTGACTAAAAAAAAATTGTAGAGTTTGACACTCTACAGTTCTTGGTGACCAAGAGGACTTCTGAGCCTGCTTGGAAAGAACCCAAAACTAGAAAAAAAAATATATATATTTGAAAATACAAGATAGAGTCACAAATTCTGCAATGTTGTCTGATAAACAGACTATTCTAAATTGGAGAGTCCCTACCTACTCTACAAATATTGAAAGGCAAAATCAAGATTAATTATATCCTTATGGGAAAAAGTCTACAAAATTTGCACAACAGCTTTTAACTGAAATTCCAGCTGGGCCATAGGTATCAACACAGCTTCCACCTCCTTGACTGATGAAGAATCACCCAAACCCTAAAAAATTGTTTCATCATTTTTCTTGGTTAAGAGCAGAGCCTTGATATTATCGATCATCAGCACTGTGTTATTATCTGGGAATGGTGAAGGAAGACCCAGTTGCACCAAATCCTCAATATGCTTCTTCATATTTTTAACTCCTTCCTTCACTGTATCCAGGAGCTCTTAACAATTTGTAGCTGCAGAGTTGCAACTCAGAACCTCATTGACCTTTTTAGTAGTGACCATTGTATCATTTATACCAGATGTTGACAGAGTTTCATCTGTTGTATCATATAATTTCTTCAATAAAAGTTGAGAGTCAGAAACCCTCAATGAAATAGTAGATAAGGTGGCTTGTACCAAAGTTTCAACTTTTTCACACAGCTGCTGAGCATTTAATAGAAATATTAAAGATGGCTTTAGTTGTATAATCTCCTCAGAGATTCTCTTCCACACTGAAATATAAATCTCTTTCACCAAATTTAAAACTCCAGCATTCTATGGCTTCTTAGCTAACTTAATTATCAGTTGCTTTGTCTTTTGTTGCTCAGCTAGGAGTTGTGCCTAAAATGCACCATTAGCATTCTGCTCACTTGACAACTTTATCTGTAATTGTGTGGCTTGTTGCACCTTGTCTTGGTATTTCTTCTCCAAGGTGGCTTTCTCCTATCTCAACATAGTCACTGCAGCCTTTTCTTGTGCTAACTCAGAATTAAGAGAAGCATTTTGAGCCTGTGTAGCCCGATGTATCTAACAAGAAACATTATTTTGCAACTATTTGTTCAGACTTTCAATCTTATTCTTGTTGGATTGAACTTCCCCAGCCAGGTTGCTACTATTCACCTTCTCCTGAGCTAAATCATTCTCTATTTTCTGCAACCTCTTAGACACTTTCAGATAATCAGTTGCAACAATAGTTGTAGTTTCATTTAGTAGCTCAACCCTATCTTGTGGCCTGAAAAGAGACATATCCATAGCTACAACATTCATTGAATAGTCTTGGGGCTACATCTATTCATTAGGTTTCCACATCCAGAGATAAATGTGTGACTATCAGTTGTTGTTGAATGGGGTCAAAAAGTGACCTCATGTGTGGTACAACAGGGCTCTTGTTCTCCTTCTTCCTCTTCTTGTCCATTCTCACCTCTCTAGCCCTTTTTGTTGTGTCTGCTTGGGCTTGGAATGTAGGAGGTGAAGCAATGTATCCTCCAGTAAAGGGATGGCCTTGAGGTAGGCCATAGGGAATACCCAATAATTGTTGGCTAGGAGAAACTTGAGGAGGGGTTATTTTTGGCATAGATGGAGAAAATAGTGGCAATGTAATGGCCTGTGAAGACATGGCCTGTGAACTGGCAATTGGGGCAAGGGTTGATGAAAGTACAACAGAAGTGGCAGGGGGTATAAATTCTCAGCTAATTGGGATTGCCACTCCTATAGTAGAAGAAAGAGAGACATGAGAAAAAGGAGAAGAAACACTTACCTGAGTAACCGAAGAGGTGATCGGTAGTTGTTGTTGTTGTGGCTCAATTCTTCCTCTAACTCCTCTTGCAGGTACAGTTTCCTATGTTTCCTAGGTCTCTCTCCTATTTCTTCCTCTGTTTCTTTCTCTATTTCTTTTTCTTCCACATTTACCACCACTGATGGTTGCAAAGAAACAAATCTGGAACCTCCAGATGCTGAAGCTACTTGAACCCCTATAGTTGGTGATGAGACCACACCTTTCTACTTTTCTAATGTACTGAGGGATTGAGGCCATGAGGATGCAAGAGCAACAGATGAGGCCTTTCATGTTTCTTGCATAGTCTAAGCTGACTCTGTTTCTTCCTCAAATTCCTCACCCTTCCTCTGAATTCTACTAGTGTCTAGGCTTAAGACTGGAGAGGGATGCCACTCATCCCAAATTGATTCCCATTTCTCATAAGTGTCAACATTTCCAAATGAATGGGTGATCTCTGAAATCTCTTGCCTATATTTCCAATAGGCTTCTATCTTTTCTAGTTCCTAGTCTCGGGCCTTCAAATCCTTTCTCAGACCAATAGTCATTCTTAACTTAGGGTCAAAATCCTTTTCTTTAACATAGATGTTTTCCCACAGCCTGGCCCCTTCAAAGGGTAAATCAACTAATTCAACATATAGGTCTGGGTTGTCTTCTTTTGGATTCCTCCTATCTTCCCAGAATGGTCGACCCTCATGTACCATTTTAGCACAAACTTTGTTATTCTTAATCTAGTAGGCTAGGAAACTGTTTGGGTCATACTTCCATTTATCTTCAATGATGAAGAAACCAAGGGCAGCTAGCTTTCTAAGCAAGAGGTTCTCTACATCTTTGACCTCAAGTGTCATATTCTTCCTGACCCATGGGATATCATACATCTTCCTTCTTTTTTTCTTGTGTCCAAATTCATTATCAACCACAAATACCTGTCAGGTCACCTCTAAGAATGCAACCCTAGGGGTTAATAATTTAGGTAATAGCATGGGCTCTTTATTGAAACCATGGACTCTGATTATAGTATTGTGTGCCCCAAAAAAATAATCATAGGGAATTGGGAAGTTGGTCATAAATCCCCTTATACCTTATGTCAATCTATGCTCTACAGGCTCATGGCTTAATTGGCAAAAGGCAGGGGCTACAAAAAGTTCCCAAAACACATATGGGTCAGAGGATTTAGATAATACATGTGTCCATGCAGACACATGAATAGTTTTATTTTGACCAAAATATGGGTCATACATATTTAATTGCATATGTTGTGTGAAAAGATTATGGTTCTAATATAAAATAAGGTGGAATAGAAAAGAAGAATACCTAACAAATCACTTTGATTTAAAATTTATGAGTTGATCAACCATGGCATTGGCAATTTGCTCTGAGAAATCCAGCTGGTACTCCTATGATTTGTCAATAGTTTTCAATTTGAAGATAATAGCAATTTGCCATTCATAGATTGTGTTATCTTCTCTCAACCCAAAAATGAAAGCTATCATTGAAAGTGCCTCTTGGACATTTTGATTGAATTGTGCCCTCCTAGTGGGTAATGTGGGCATCTGGGTATTATCATCTCCCAACTGCATCTCTGAATTAAGAAACTTGACTTTATTAATTATATTGGCCCATGTATTTTGTATTTTAGCACTAGTTAGGAATGTGGTTGTTTTGTCATGCTGTAGGGCCAGCATGTCTCTTATGGCCTTGGGTGTGATATGTGCCATGAAAGGGCCCTATTGTATGGTATTTGATGGTGCATGAAACAACTCTACACATAATTCAATTAGCTCGGGACACAGATGAACATTAGGAACCAGGAACTCTGCCAATCACGAGGTCCATATCCTCATACCAAAAGTTTCAGACTGCCCACTATTCACTCAGAGGATATACCTCTGATGTGCCCCCTCCCTGAGAGTCTTTGTATTCTTTTGAAGGGGCGTGTCAAAAATGCCATCTGCATAATCCTTCACCTTTGCTGGGTCAACAAAAAAACCAACCCCAGGGACCCTTGTTCTTGGATAGGTTCTCTTTGGTTGCACCGACGCTGAAGCATATGATTTGTTGTTTAACAACTTATCAATTGACTCATAAATCCCCAGTCCCTCCTGTGGTGACTGTGTCTCAGACATAGCTATATCTGTGAGGAAAATGCAGGAAACTTGACACAAGAAAGAATGAAACTACTTAACTAGAGTGATACTTAGCTACAAAGTGCTCGTGACAGATGCAATTCGGAAGCAATAGTAATTGAAAGTAGAGAGAGACAGAAACAAATGAGAGCCACACTTAGAATTTAACACTAACTCATTAGGGGTTATGAGGGTAATCAATGACACATCTAATCTTATAAATGACATTAATGCTGATAAACAATTATTGTATTTGTTTGAAATCTGGATGGAATGGAGTGTTAGATATGTTACGGGAGTGGTTTATCTTTTCTAAAAAGTGTGTACTTCTGGGAAATTTGGGGATCAGCGAACAACCTTAATAAATGCTAAACCAAAAGAGAAGGGGCTTTGTGCTGCAAACACTTGTTCACCGAACACTTATTGAAAGGGAAAGCAAGAACATAAAGCAAGAAAATAGGAAAGCAAGAAAAGGAAAGAAACTAACTATGATACATAAGAGCCCCTGCTTAATTGAAATGTTTCAAATAGATCCCATTTACAGGAATCTCTTCAGGTTCCCCATCCATAGTCTCAAGCTCAAGTGAATTATGTTGTTTATAGGAATGAGTCTTATAGGGACCCATCCATAAGGATTCAAATTTGCTATGTTGACCTAGCTTAGCAGCTCTTTCATCCCATTTCAATACCAGAGCACCAACCTCAAAAATGCGATTTGAAGTCCTCTTATTAAAACAATCCTTTACCATTTTCTGGTGTTTCATTAGTGACTCATGTGCCTTCTCTCTTTTTTCTTGCACTTCCAACAACTCAGCCAATCTGACTTGCATGGGGCCATTTTCTTCAATCTCTATCTATTTCAACAATTGCAGAGTAGGGATCTCCAAGCTCACTGGCATTATTGCTAGTTTACCATAAACTAATTCATAGGGGGACATTTTAGTTACTTGATTTGGTGTGATTCTGTCAGCCCACAGTGTTGTATTAACTAGTTTATGCCACTCTCTGTGATAATTGGTCCCTATCCTCTTAATGAGTCTGATCAGGTTCTTGTTAGTGGACTCTGCCAGACCATTACCCTGAGGGTAATAATTTGAAGAAGTCTTCAAATAAATCCCATTCCATAATGTAATTTCAGATAGTTTGGTTCCCAAAAATGCTTTAGCATTATCTGATATAATGGTACGAAGAGGACTAAACCGAACAATTATGCCTTCTAGAAACTCTAGTATAGCCTTTTCTGTTGCCTCTTTGAGTGGTACTGCTTCACTCCACTTGGTAAAGTAATCTGTTGCTATGAGGATCCATTTGTGTCCCATACTTGACACTAGATTGATCATACCAATAAAATCTAGACCCCATTGAGCAAAGGGTTCATCCACAACTATGGGGCTTAGAGACATTGTTGCATTTCTCCTTTTGCCTATATAAAACTAACAAGCCTGGTATTCTTTAACCAACTGATAGCAATCTGTAAATAGAGTGGGCTAGAAATATCCTACTTGATTCACTTTGATTGTAGTAGTCCTTCCTAAAAAGTGTCCACCTGAGGCTCCATGGTGTAATTCATGTAGTATTCTTTGAGCTTCATCTTTCTCTATACATCTCAAGAGTATACCATCAACATTTCTTCTAAATAGAATATGGTCAATTAATACAAAATGGGCCCCTTGCTATCTGTAGTATCTTCTCTTATCATGGGAAAGCTTATTTGGGAAAATTCCATGCTTCATAAATTGTATTCTATTTTTGACCTAGGAGTCTTGATCAACCTCTTAGATTTTTAGTACATTTTCACTTTCTGTTTCTTGTGTCATTATTTTCTCCATGTCTCGAGTCATATATTGGCACAATCCGTTGCCTTTGACTAACTGGTGGGTCTTACTTCTACATCATATTCCAATATCTTTGCTATCCAATTGGCTCTTTTCTCAGTAATCTCACCCTCCATAATATATTCCCTTACATTGGGGTGAGCAATCAATATCAGAATCTTGTTTCCTGTCACGATATGTCTAAATTTTTTAAGAGCCTTTACCATGGCATATGCTTGCTTCTCAACAAAATTATATCTAGCTTCATACTCCCTGAGAGTTCTGGAGAAAAAGGCTATTGGGTGTTCTCCTTCTTGCTGTTCATCTTTATGAGTTAAAACATCAGCAACACTGAATTCTCCTCCATACACATACATTATGAAAGATTTAGAAAAATCTAGATTTCTAAGCACTAGGGCTATTGAAATGGCTCTCTTGACTTCTTCAAAACCTTGCCTTCCTTCTGTGGTCCATTTGAAAACCTAATCCTTCTTACGCACTAGTGTCATTGGTCTAATTAGACTTGCAAAATTAGATATGAACTGGCTAACAAAATTGATTTTTCCTAGAAAAGATTGGACTATTTTCTTATTGATTGGTAGAGATAAGTTCATTATGGCTATAACTCTTTGTAGATCAATAGAAACCTCTTCTTTTGACACTATATGCCCTAAAAGTTTACCCTGAGGGACTGTAAAGATACATTTCTTGGGATTCAGAGATATTCCAAACTCTTGGCATTTCTTAAAAATAGTCTCTAAATGGTCAAAATGATCTATAGCCTTCTTAGAGAAAATAGTGAGATCATCAAGATAGATCAGAATAATTTTATTTATAAGTTCCCCAAATGCTACATCCATTGCACGCTGAAAAGTAGCTCCAACATTTGAAAGGCCAAAAGGCATTTTAGCATATGCAAATGTTCCCCACTTTGTAGTGAATGCAGTCCTATGTTGATCTTCATCTGTTAACCAGATCTGATTATATCCAGAGAAACCATCCAGCAAGGAAAACCTTTCTGATCTAGCCATAGTCTATAAAATTTATTCCATAGAGGGTAGGGGATAATGGTCTTTGAAAGATGCTCTATTCAAATCTCTAAAATCTACAAAGAGTCTTATGTCACCATTCCTTTTTCTTATAGGAACTAAGTTTGATACCTAGGTTGAATGATTAATAGGAAAAATAATCTTGGATTATAGGAGCTTTTGCAGATCATCCACCATTAAAGGTTCAATTCTAGGATTCACTGGCCTTTGTTTCTGTCTGACTGGTTTAGATCCTTTAGTAAGCTCTATGGTGTGCTGGATGATATCTCTATTATAGCCATGAAGGTCCTCATAGGTCCAAGCAATCACCCTATCATATTTTTCACACAAATCAATAAGCCTTTCCCTCTCTTATTAGGTTGTATAATTGCCAATTTTCAATCTTCTTCCTTCACTAACTTGGATCTCAGAATAATCTTCCTTATTTGCTTGAAACCTCCTCTTCTCCAGGCTTGCATCTTCTAGGTCAAACAAATTTTCCAGAGTAATTAGCCTTTTAGGGAGTTTATTTGATTTTAGCTGGATGATTTGGTCAGCATATGCTTCCTCAATTTTGGGATGTAATTGATCAGCAAACTCACCTGATTGTTGTAAGAATGAGAGTACTTGGAAATCATTATCAAAAACTTGCCAATTTTTGTCATTATCTAGAATAGTTGGTCTCACTATAACTTTGACTAACTCATTGTTGACTAATAGATCTATTGCTAGATCAAACTGTGAACCAATCTGTGCCATTCTATCTGCCTCAGAATTTTGGGCTCTAGGAACTACCTCAATATTGAAATCCTCAAAACCATCTATCAGGTCCCAAATTCTATGCCTATAGGATCTCATTCTTACATTTTTGGTTATTGCCTTTTCTCTTATTTGTTTCACCACTAGTTCTGAATCTCCCCTTACTATCAGATTCTTTACTCCTTTTTTCTTTGCTAACATGAGTCCATGCACCAAAGATTCATACTCAGCATCATTATTAGTACAGGAAAATTGAAAGTGAATGGCTCTTAGAATTTTCTCACCACTAGGGGCAGTAAGGCAAATTCTTGCTCTAGCACCATTTTTACTCCTAGCCCCATCAAAATTGAGGGTCCAAATTTCTAAATTTCTTTCAGATTCCTAACTCTGTGATACTTCTTTCTTTAAAACATTAGGGATTTCTTAGTCTTCTTCAAATATGACATAAGTGCCTATACCTGTAGAATAATAATTTCCATAGGGATCACTCTGCATCATAGTCAATAACTGATTATTCTCTTCTTCTTGTTGGTCATGTTCAGTCTAGTCACCTAACTCTTCAAGAAAGATTCTATCCTCCTTATTCAGCATAGCAAGGGATGCCTCTAACTTTGGGGTTGGTCCATTTGTGATGTGGTCTTTAGATAATGGCTTAGACAGTATTTTCATCTTTTTTCCATATTTGGTTCTTAGGACGAGGTGTGACCAATCTAGTGACATATAACCTCCTATCTTGGCTGTGAAATCTCTAGATAAGCATAAACCAAATACAGGTGGAATATCTATGACTACCACATCTTGATTGACAACTCTATTGGGGCAAGTATATAGTCGTAATGGAAGTTGTTTGATTTTTCCTATTGTTTGAACAAATTTTCCATCCAATTGCATGACCCCTCTTGTAAGTGGCTCATATTTTATTTTTAAAGCATATGCTATCTGCTTTGGCATTATTGTAGTACTGGCCCTAGAATCTATCATTGCATTATGCAGCAATTTCTTTCCAACTATTAGAGTCAAATAAAAGGGATCTGGTTTAGATTTACCAAACTCAAATTCACTATTCAACAGTGCTATTATCTGTAGAGGTATAGTATCTTTGAGCTAAAGCTTCCCTTTATCAGTAGGTCCTCCTTTAGTATTAGTGTATTTAGAGACTTCTTGGCCTTACAGAGCTTCCTGCAATAGTGTCTTCTGCTCAGGAATAGCTAACATATCCCATATTGATACATGTGTTGGAGTTCTTTTCAGCTAGTCCACCACATTCATAGGTCCTATGGCTTGGGTCTTTGGATAATAAGGGTGCCTTGTCTTTTCTAGAACCTATCCTAAGGCTACCTAAGTCTGCACAGGCTGAGGCATTTCTTGTCTAGAGACTATGTTCTAATGATTTTGGAATGTAGGAGCTCCCATGATCTCGTTATTAGTCACTTCAGGATGCTCCATCATTCTCCTCTTTGATCTGGTATAATAGTCTGACTGCACCAGTGGTTTCTTTCAAATAGATGCCTCATTCAGAAACACTAAATCTTCCTCTTCAATCCATGAAAATAAAGCATGCTCAGGGGCTATTTCTTCTTCCTGTTGTATGGACATCCCTTGCATCTGGGCCATCATTACTATGTTCTGAACACCAGGGGACTGATATGGTGGAGCATTAGAAGTTGAAAATTATCCTTCTAACCCTCTTTGTTGTGCTACCTTTTGCTGCAAGTTTCTTCTAGGATAGTCTCTGGGCATATGAGCATTGTTGCAGAGAAAGCACCAAGCATTTGTGCCATTTGCTAAGTTATTTTTCCCTAAACAATTTCCTTGTTGGGATTAGGAGGAATAGTTTGTAGAGGTGTAGGGACTGAAACTAGCTAGTTTGAAGGCTATGGATTAGCTTGCCTTTGAGGGCCTTGATATTGATTTGGCTGAAAGGGAGGTATATTTCATTGATAACCCCGATAAGGGGGTTTTGGATAGGGATTTTTCTATCTCTTTAGATTAATTATCTCATTTGAGAAGGTTCTTAGAATGTTCTTGACATCATCCATTTTAGATGGTTGAGCAGAGATGGTTTCTCTAGCAAGTTGTTGAGGTGTTGGAAATGAATACATGGATACAGGTGGAGCTTTAGGATTAAGAAAATCTTGTGGAAAAGGTAAGGTAATTTCTGGGAACATGGGCATAGGAGGCCTTGGGGGCAGTTTTCCAGCATCTATTAAGTTATATTTAGCCTTGACTACCAACTCATATGCTTCTGGTAATGTCTAACCTCCAAGAGACTAAATCATCACTGATATATCTGAGTTTAAAGCTTTAAGGTAAAACACAATAGCCATACCTGGTAATGGTCTTGCTGTAGCAGGAATTTTGTCTCAAATGTTTTGAAATCTTGAGTTGAAATCAGTCATGGCCTCCTGTGGTGCTCTTTTGATAGTGATCAATTATTGCAACAAGGAGGATTTATCACCTTTTTCTTTAAATCTTGCAAAGAAATCATCCCCCAGCTGATCCCATGTAGATATTGTGTTTGGAGTGAGAGATCTATACCAATCTAGAGCCTTTCCTTTAAAAGAGGCTGCTAACAATCTTGTGGCCACATTTTGTTGAGTGATAATATGTACTGCACACACATCAGATACATCTTGCAGATGCTCTTCTGGTGTCTTCAAATCTTCCCCACTGAACTTGGGTAGAGCCTTTAGAGCATTGGCTGGAATGGGGTCCCAAGTTCCTAGTGGTACTGGGAGAATTAGAGGACTGCCAGTGTTCTAATTTGCATAGTTCCTTGGGGCTACATGTACTCCTATATTTACTCTTTGTGTTGCTGTAAATTGATTAACCCTTCTCCTTGGAGTAGCTACTAATGGTGGCAAAAGAATACCTAGATTAGCAGTAGACTGAGCTCTTGTTGTAGGTCCATAGCTCTATCTCCTTATTGTTCTCTAGCTCATACGATCTTGACAGAAACTTCAAGAAAGAGTCGCACCAGGAGTGCCAAAAACTGTTGATGTGTAAACTTGCACAGGTTCTAACACCAACATGGGAAGTTTCAGGAATCTGGGACTTGCTACCTAAAATAACCTCCAGATTTTAAAGAAGCTAGCTCTTCTCGATCTTAAATGTGTTTTGAGGAAAAGGGTAGAAGCTAACAGGATTATAGATACATTTAAGCAAATCTAACTATGGTGATGTGCCTGAGTAAATGTATTTCCTTCAAATTAAGCACAGTGAAACCATCCTCAAGATTTAGTTATATTAAAGAGAATATACTGCATGATTAACATAAACAGATGTAATGAATATAATCAAAGGCTCACAATCAGACACTTTGTAATGACATAGATAATATCAACCAAGGCACAAAACAGAGTTCTTCTCATTAATTTCAGCAATATAAAAGGCACAGATACATGCACAGGTACATTAACTTTCTAATCAAGAACAAGAAAATAAAGGCAAAATGATATCAACTGGCCACAACAAAGTCTCCAACTTCTCTCTTAGATTCTATGACAAAGCTTATCACAAATCTCTATCTCTGTGTATCTCTGTATGTCTGAATCTGAACTTTGATCTATTACAAATATTACATATTTATAGCCTAAGATCTAACTCTAGATTGTCTATAACAATCGAATCCTAACGGCCCAACAGAATTGGAGATGACTGGAAGTCTCTGGTGGTTACAATCCTTCAAATCTGTAGCAGTTTTTTCCCTCCTGCAAGCTCATTTGCTGGGGCAAAATATATGTGGCACAACTCCTTCCATTAAGGGATAGACACATGGTGAGACCCACATACTTAAAACTTGAAGCATAATATAATAGGTGGCAGCATCCGCAGGAAAACAAGAAACTCCTTCATCTCTCAGAAGTCAATAGGAAAATGACACTTGTCACATTCTGTAGCTTTCAAAACATCTATGTGTCTTCTTCCACAAAGCCCTCAAAACTGTGTCTTTATGCTCAGGTGAACTCCGCTATTGACAACTGTCACAACCCGTATTAGTTTTAGATACTAACATATTAATAATGGGACCCACAGCCTCAGCGCTCACTAGCCTTCAAAGGGAGAAAACTGGGAGAGGTGGCATCTTCCGCACACACAATAACTAACACGTGGTGGCACCCGTATTACTGCTTGAAACTTATAAAGCTTTTGAAACTCTTGCGGAAGATGACACTTGGCATGTTCTACATCACTTTAGGAACTTTAAGTTTCTTGCTGAAAAGAGTCATAACCAAAAATTACTCTATCTCTGTGACCATCATGTGGCATTCTCTATGCTCTTGAAATTGAAATAGACTATGGCCCACCATCCATCCTTACTTAGCATCAATATGATACGGAAACAAACACATGACAAAATCTACAACAAAACAAAGAGACACACGACAAACTCCACAGAAAGCTAAGAACTTTAGGGACTGCCTCCGCATACTACACGTGGCGACCTCCACAGCAAAGATAAAACTTAAAACATTGAAACAATTTGCTATGTGGTGAGCTCCGCAGAAAAGTTAATATTTGAAACCAATACCACAGCTTTAGCTGTGGCTTGACACTTGGCGTCTTCCGCACAAAGCATTAGAAACCCATGCAGTGATTCCTTTGAAACCCACATAGAAACAAAAAGGACCCACAAACAAGCTGTGACTAAAACAAAATGTAGAGTTTGAGACTCTACAGTAACTTAAGGAGAATGAGAAAATAGTCAAATGATAATGCAATGATTTTATGATGGATGTGTCCTAGATACAAGGCCATGTTAGATATCCATGTACAAAAGATCTTTCACAAATGGACAAAAGGAGATAAACTTGTAATAAAAAACCCCTCCTGAAAAGAGAGAAAAGAAAAAAATATGTGATGCAAGAAAATAAGGAAGACTCAACATGACCCCCAAGGATTGCATACAACACAAATACATAATAAATGATACCCCCATAGGAGAGAAAGAGTGAGATGATAGACCCCCTACAAAGAAGTAGCTCATGTTGCAATGGTGAATTCTCAAAGATAGAATACAATCCACTATCTACAAACAACATTTCTCCCCATGGAATGAAATAAATGCAACAGTCGATGTAGAAGAAAATCCCATGTTTTGAATGAATAGGGAATGCAAATCTAGATGTGTGTCTCAAAATACAACTCTAGTGTCCTCATGTTGGAAAGATGTATTCTCCCAAACATGAAATCAATTCCCAATCAAAGAAGGTGAACTAGGATAGTAAGGATACTAAACTACATTTGAAAATACTAAAGATGTGATGACATCACTACCATCAAAGAGGAGAAATAAAACCTCAAATGTTTCCTCCAAATCTGATAAGTAAGACTCTATAAACAAGGATACAATGTATGATAAATATGAATCCCAATGGGCTGAATCGGGAAGAGAAAATGGTCATGCTACAAAGAATCATTGGAAGCTCTCAAAGAAAAAATAATGAAATCTGAAGTAGAAATAGGTGAGAATGGAGTAGCAATCTCAATAGGATCAGAAGGAGAAATAAGAGAAGTTTTTGTTTCATCTAAACTACCAAGGCTTGCAAAATATTTAAGCTTCTCTAAATCTACCAAATTTTGTTCTAAAGAGTGTGTGAGCACTCAATATGTGAGATGGAACACAACATCAAAATCAGCACTACAACAAATCAATCCTGGGATATGACCATTTCTAATATCCCATCCATAATTCCTCTAAGGTGCATTTGGTGAAGGTGTGATTCCATAAAGATAAGACAAAAGATTAGGCCACTTACATGTGTTAGGATGCCTTTTTGCCGAGACTCATAATCATCCTTCTTTAGTGTTACCATAGAACGATGAAAAGAAAAACCCATGATACCTCCTTGAATGATAAAATTAGAAATCAAAACTTCTAACAAAAGCATAGGTTAACCCCCCAACTCAGTCAATCATGAGAAACCCTAGCAACATATGATCTTGGCATGTTAGACTTCTTACAGGTACAACTATCACTATCCAAAAATAGAAAAGTGGTCTTAATCTTAAAGTACATGTAGATGTGAGATTACGCCACAAATTGAAAGTACAATTTTGATTCAAAATGAGACATCACCAAGAATTGCATTGAAATTATACACTTTCAAAAAATTACACCAAAAAGTGTTACCGTATAAGCCCAAATGGAGCCATAGAAGTTCCCGCACTGAGAACTACTCATCAATAGTTCTAAAATCTATAGTTTCTGTAACAACTAGACATCGACATACAAAACTAATTGTAGCACTATGAATTCTATGAAAATTTCCCCAAATCAAAAAATTACTTCCAAAAAGGAGCTTGTATGAGTAAGAATGAGGCCTCTAAAGTTTGAGTCCCAAAATCAAAATTGCATTGGTGTAGGGGTTGGATAGGAGGAGGAGATGGATGATGACATCACATGTACATGTTAACAAAAGATAATGACAAAATCTTTATAGATTCACCAAAATATTTTCAGGAACTCCAAATTTATATTCAATTTCCCAATACTACCTTCAAGGAATCAAAACCATTGTTTAAATAGAAAAACCATAATTTTTGTTAAGGAAAATTTATTATCAACCAGTTGGTGTTTTAGAGGATGGGAGATCTATTTTATGGCACTAGATGGAAATATTCACCATAATATTTCTTTGGTGTTAGGTTGGGGAAAGTTTTCAATGGTGTCTCTATTTAGAGGGACAAGAATTTGTTGACTAGGAGATTGGAGGTCACTGGAAATGATGGAATATCCCCTAGAATTGATGGAGATGCTGCCACTAGGTTGCTAAGTTCAAAATATGCATTGAGATTCCCTTTGTTGATGTCATTGTT
Source organism: Cunninghamia lanceolata (assembly GCA_027924645.1). Lineage (NCBI taxonomy): Eukaryota > Viridiplantae > Streptophyta > Pinopsida > Cupressales > Cupressaceae > Cunninghamia > Cunninghamia lanceolata. Next base: position 7,144,099 of record BSBN01000221.1, read on the forward strand.
ATGTGTGGAGAGAAAAAATTTCCAATTAAATATGTGTGTTGATGAAGGCATGGCTAAGGTGGCCATGTGGCATCCTTGACATCTACTAGGTACACATGTCATGATAGGGTACAATAGAACCCATGGATCTAAAAAAATTTTATATAATATACAAAATAACCAATAGATAAAAGCTAAATAACCAACGAAAAAACTATTTAAGAAAAACAAACTTAAGGTAGAGGAAAAAATTGGCTTTACTTGGGTAAGGAAAGGTTATGAGGAAGATAAAATAAAAGTATCCCATTAAGGTTGTCATGCCCACATTTTCCATGTGGTCACATCACGCGTCACACATGTCATAGCCACATTTGTCATGTGGTTATGACAAGAACTATCAAAAATTTTCTCATGCAACCCTAGAAACCCCCTCGCATGCGTAAGCATGCTCGGTGGTGTACGCTCAAGGCGAAAACACTACAGTTGTCGGTGGGATACAAGTACAATTGCGTGCAACCAGACGCAAGCAGTCCAACAAGGGGGTCTCCTTGATGCAGTTAACGTCGCTACAAGGTTTATATTTTTGAGGTCCCTAACCCTAATTCTCGGCAGATTTTGATAGCATAACGCCTTATGGCGTAAGTGGGAATTACTCAACACTATACCACTTACGGGGTTTCCTGATAGATTAACAACTTCCCACGATGCCTTGTTCCTACTAAACTAACTCGTGATCTCCCTATGGGGATATTTTTTAGCAAAGCACATTTGTCTGCCTTCTTTCTCGTTTCCTGAAATATACTCCTACTTTGAGCTTAGCATTCTCAACAAGACAGTTCGTTTGCCCTCTCTTCCGCTTCTCTGGATCTTAATTTTGATTGTATTTCTATCGCGCTCACCTTAACTATTTCTCTGATGTTTTTGTTTGTTTATATTTCGGTCTCTCTCTTTTGGGTCTCTTCATTTTCTTTATGTTTATCCTGTCCTTTCTTCACATTCTACATCAATCAGAGTTATCACTGTATCTATTTTAACATTGTTCCTAACTTCCAGATTTTCCAAATCACACAGGCTAGTTTACTACTTCGCTGGACTCGGTCTCCTATTTTTCTCCGATCTAGGATTCACCGTGTATTAATTAAACTTGTTCCTAAGCAAATTTAGCAGAAGGATCCATCAACTTAGTTCTCTTATCCCATGTGGGAAATGCCGCGCATTTTCTCTTCTGTGTTTTCCAATGTTAGTTTTTCTTCTTCTTACTCTCTTGCAGGCTTTCTTCTTTGGACGTTTACTAACTACAGTTGAGATTAAAATGGCCTCACATGGAATGTCTGTGATGGCTTCTTAAGTTTATTTCCAGTGACCTTGTAAACAAGGTGACGCGTAATTTTCCTCTTCATTTTCCTGGTTATTAAATTTCGTTGATAGTTAAACTTCTGAGAAACTCTTCTCGGAATGTTATAATATATTCCGTTATGCTCCATTTAAGTTATAATTTTATAATCTCTGACTATCGTAAAGAGAAAACGGCCCCTCTAATACTCTTAAATCAAATTACAATAAATATATGTATCTAAATATATATATATATATATAGATAAATAGATATATAAATTTATCTTATTATTATTAATAGTAATACGATTCTTTATTATTAATTACTATTGTTAGATTATTTTATTATTTTTTTAACTAATATTACTGTTGTTATTATTATTACAATAGTTATTCTTCTATTGTTATACATTTAAATAGTGCATGCTAACTCATTCCAACATAATATACATTTATATAAACACATATATAGACTTGTCTATATATATATTTATATATATGATATAATTTTTTTATACTCAAAGGTAGGGATTTAACCCTAAATATTTTCTTTGTTTCCTTCTAAATATGTTTGATTTCGTAGGTATGGGCGGCGGAGGTTTGGACTGGCACAAGAGTTGTAGATGGTGGTGGTGGCGCAGTGTATGGCGGAGGGTCACGGCAGAGGCGGTGGCTGTGGCCGCAAGGGACAGTGGATAGCAGGGTTGGGGCGGCGGAGCAAGGTACGGTGGGGGCAGTGCATGCGGCGGAGCTTAAGCTTCGCGGGGGTCTAAAGGGTAGGGGGTCGTGGGAGCTGTGTTGGGAGCAGCGGATGGTGAAAATGCAGGCAGAGGCCGTGCTTTCCCCAGCCGCGAGGTTAAGTGGGGTGACGGGGGTGGGATGGGGGCGAAACCTCCACCCACATCCCACTTGGTGGGGTGTGGGTGGGGGTTTCGCCCCCATCCCACACCCTTGTTTTTGTAAGGGTCGGCAGTGGGTTTCAAGCCCCACCGCCCCCAAAAAATTTTTATATATCTCTGTATAATAGTTCTATGCTGTTTATACCATAGAACGACAAAACAACACAGTGAGCAACATTTGTATTATCCGTCCACCATTTAGTTAATAACTTGACATTATAAAATACAGGGAATTAAGTCTAATCCTATTAACTTCCATATACCATCATAGTTCCTCTAAAATTTGCATTTTACTATATTTGATTTTTTTTTATTTATTTATTTATTATTTTTTTCTTTTATACAAAAACATAAATATATATTTCTATCTAACTGTCATATACAATCCTAGTTCATTTAATATCAACTAATACATAACATTGTAAATACAGGGAATTAAACGTAAATTTCTTAAACTACCATTTACAATTTAATTAAGAAATATATAAGCAATTACGGAAATTAAACTTCATACAATTAATGTTAAACGAGGAGTTTAGTAAAATCGAGAATTATTTATATATAATTTCTTTCCTTAATTCACATTTGCAAATTTCAATTCAGTGCATGTTAGCTTCAATTAGAGAAAGGAAAGAATCATTACAAATGCATTGACTCACAACTAATTACGATCTACAATATATAAAAGTTAACAAGATGCATAATGCCTTCCACACACTTCCTAACAATACCATAGTTAAACATAAACACCTTTGTCAAGATCAACATACAATTTCACTACTCAGCAACAGATTCTCCAAGTATACATAACTGTCAAAACTCATAACTAACAACCACCACTGAAGGGAAGAATTTCTCTCTTTCCCCAAACAATAAATTATACAACTTTAGAGGAAAAGAATCCCCCCATGATGAACTTAATCAGGATGTAGTTCAATGAGCCAAACTCTTTCTATAGCAAGGATGAAATTCTTTCTTCCCTAAATACAGCACTTCTCCAATTCCAACCTTGAGCTTCAAAAGGAAACCTATGTATCAAAGACAAACAAAGAAGAAAACACCACTCATCTAGCTCTCCTCCCTTCTGTAGACCTGCAAGAAGGTCATCCCCTGAGCTAGGGAGACCATACTCACACCTGGGTAACTCAAGCAATCCACTTCACAACAGGGAACAACAACCAACCCAAAGCACACAAACACCCGTGGATAAATTACACAACATGAAAACTCAACAACGGTGAGCTTCATAAGGGGCAGGAGAGTGGACACACTCAACTCTAGAGTGTCACCCTTTCAGATATGATAACCAACACAATTCTCTTGGCCTCAAACCAAGTTTGATCACAAATTTTTCCAAGAAATCTGTATTTGACTCTCAAGTCAAAGAACCGGTCATAGATACAAGCCCTCAAGGCTTTCAACATCCCAAAAGAAGAAAACAGGTATGCACCCGAGGAGGATCACTCCTCCCCTACCCCATACTTGATGAGCATTTCTCCCAAGTGGGAGAAGCTCTGTCAACAACCCGACAACAAATCCCACAGAAACAAATCTAAAACACAAACAAATAAACATCTTTCACACAATTTTTCATACAACATTAAGATATACGAAAGAAAGGTAAAACCAAACCAACCTTACAAAGCCCTTATGGAATGAAACTGTTGTAGAGCTCCACTAAGATCTCTCCCAACCTTAGCCACCAACTCCTTCTTCCTTTCCTCACCTCAAGCTACCTTTCCTATTCTGGCAATAAAATAAAACTCTCCAAAAAAAATCAACTAACTCCCTTCCGTTCCAAAAATGGAATTCAAATAACCCAAAACTCTCCAGTTTAGAGAAATGGGGAGGTGACACTTGTCACCTCCTCACCCTTCCCAAAACCACTATTATGTCCCAAGGGATGAGTGTTGGCTTATGTCACTCACCCATCCCTAGAGTAGTCCTTATCCCTCTCCTAATGTCATTTCTCTTACGCATGGGAGAAATAAAAGGAGTTAAAGGAGGAAAAGACAGGTGACCCATGCCTCTTCTCCCTTCCTTCAACATGGATGACCCCACAGCACATGGGGAATCTCACTAATGGTGAGGGTGACTTCAAGTCAATCCCTCAATAATGGATGGGTTTGTAGTCATCTCTTACCTTGGGGATTGAAGAGGGATGGGTTGGGTGTTGGTACAACCCATCATGTCCCCCCCATACCTCCAATTTTCGCCACCTAACTTCAGGGTGAGGTTAAGATGACCTCAAGGAGGTTACACAAGGGTTACCCATGTCAAATGGGGCCCTGGACCCATGGGGTATAACCCAGGGTCAACTTTAACCCATTCTGGACAACCATGGTCAAGGTAAAGCACAAGAAAAGGCCTCCAAGATTTAAATAAAAGAAAAGAAATTCAAATTCAATCTTTTTACAACACAAATCATAAGTCAGTTTTACAAGAGGGTAGACCAACCCATTCAAACTTATGAAAGACCACATTACGACACCATATCAAACACAGAGTGATCTTGGTTCCTTGTGGAACCAGATCGGCTTAACAAGGAATAACAATAACAAGGTGCAGAATGATCTCCGAAATCTGTGGTTTGATTAGTAAATTCCTGCACACTAAATTGCAAGATCAGTTTCACATATATTCATCATAGCCGAAGCAACTTAAAACATGCATTATCATGACATAGTTCTAAATAGCATAAATGAAATCATATTACAATTTTCCATCATCACCTAATTAACTTTTCTGAAATGTAAACTTATCCAAACATCACCCAATTAGTTTTTCCGTAAACAAAATAAAGTTTAATAGTTTGACAATTCTGGGAACTACTATCCCACACATATAAAAAGTATCAATAACAATAATGTAAATAGTCACAAGAACAGAAGTAAAAAGGTGGTCCTCACAACCTCTCCCCCTAAGATTGTACTTCCTCCTGGAAGTCGTCAAAAAGGTGAGGATAAAGGGTCTTCAGTCTCTCTACATCTTCCCATGTTGCTATGACTTCGTCGTAAAGATCCCACTGGACCCTAACCTGGTCCAGCTCTCAACCTCGAAGGGCCAGCGTCCAACGAGCCAATATGCTAATTGGGTCCAGCGCCAACTATCCGTCTGCCTCTACCTGAAGAGCAGTCCAATCCAATACGTGAGATAAGTCAGAAATATATTGACGTAAAACAGAAGCATGAAATACATTGTGGATACGTGACAGGCTAGGTGGCAAGGCTAGACGATAGGCTATAGGTCCTATCCACTCCAAGATCTCGAAAGGTCCTACAAATCGAGGTGCGAGCTTAGAGCCCTTCCCGTAACGGATTGGACTCTTGTGCGGTTGCACTCTCAAAAATACTCTATCACCCACAACGAAGCTTCGGTCTGTCCTCTTAGCATCGGCATACTTCTTCTGCCTGTCCTATGCTTCCTGAAGTCTCTGTCTAATCTATTTAACCTATTGTTCCATATTCTGAACTATCTCTGGACCGATGATCGTTCTGTCCTCTATCCGATCCCAACTCAGGGGTGTTCTGCATGGTCTGCCGTATAAAGCCTGGAAAGGAGGCATACCCAACGAGCTGTGATGCCCATTATTGTAGGCAAACTCAACTAGATATAGGTACTCCTCCCATCTATACTAATGATCCATAACGTACATGCGGAGCATGTCTTCTAACACCTGGTTAACTCTCTCAGTTTGTCCATCAGTTTTCGGATGATAGGCTGAACTGAAGTTGAGCTGTGTGCCCAACGCCTGATGTAAGGCTCTCAAGAATGATGAAGTAAATACAGAGTCTCTGTCGGATATAATGCAGCGAGGTACCCCATGAAGTCTAACAATTTGATCAAGAAACACCTTTGCCACCGATGGTACATTGTACGTTGTGCATATTGGTGAAAAATGCGCCACTTTGGTCAGCTTGTCAACTGTCACCATAATAGCATCATGGCGATGTGATGACATAGGTAGACCAATGATGAAATCCATAGAAATGGTGTCCCATTTCCATTCAGGTATTTCGTGAGGGTACAATAGTCCAGCTGGATGCTGATGTTCGGCCTTGACCCTCTGACATTCTAGGCAATGAGCAACATATTCTGCAATGTCACGCCTCATCCCAGCCCAATGATAAAGCTGTCATAAATTAGCATGCATCTTCTTCACTCCTGGATGTGCTGCGTAGGGTGCTCTATGAGCCTCTGATAGGATTATTGTATGAAGATTACCCGCATGGGGTACATAGATGCGCTGCCGATGTCGAAGCATACCATTAGTCTCAAGGGTATATCCTGTAAATTTGTCCTCAAGGGCCTTCTGATTTAGTATTGCCTGCTGCACCTCAAGAAACCACTTGTCCTCCGGCAGATGCTGTAAGATGCGATCTCTCAAGTCCACCCTCAAGGTTAGAGTCAGGATCTTGTGGCGCCTTCGACTCAAAGCATCAGCGACCACGTTCTCCTTCCCTTTGATGTAGTGGACATCAAAGTCATATTCGCATAGGAATTCCATCCAACGCCGTTGACGGGTGTTCAAGTTTGGTTGTGTAATAATATACTGCAAACTATGATGATCCGAATGGAGTTCGAAGCGTTGACCTAAGAGAAAGTGTCTCTAGCGGACCAAAGCATGAATAACTGCTGTGAGCTCTAAGTCGTGAGTAGGGTAGTTTAACTCATGTGTCTTTAGTTTCCGTGATTCGTATGCGATCGCTCTACCACCCTGCATAAGCACGGCTCCCAAACCCTCTAATGATGCATCTGTGCAAACAACAAACTCTTCTGTAGGATCTGGAACCGCTAAAATAGGAGCACTGGTAAGATGCTCCTTGAGGACTGCAAAGGCCTTTTCACACTGTTCGGTCCATATGAAACCCTTCCCCTTTCGCTGAAGGGAAGTGATGGGATGTGCTATCCTGGAAAAGCCCTCGACAAACTGACGATAATACCCAGCTAACCCCATAAAGCTTCTGACCTCTGTCACATTGGTGGGTGCCGGCCACTCCTGAATTGCTCTGATTTTAGATGGATCTACAGAGATGCCATCGCCTGATAAAATGTGTCCCAAATACTGTACCTCTGTCCTGAAGAAGGCACACTTTGCCAAGTTGCCATAAAGCTGCTCCTCTCGTAAGCACTGCAAAACCTAACGCAAGTGCTCCACATGCTCTTCCTCGGTCCGCGAATAAATTAAAATATCATCTAGAAATATGATTACGAACCGATCTAGGTAAGTACGGAACACCCTGTTCATGAGACTCATGAACACTGTAGGGGCGTTCGTCAACCCGAAGGGTACCACTGTGAATTCGTAATGGCCATATCTAGTTCGAAAAGCAGTCTTATGAATATCTGCCTCTGTGATGCGCAATTGGTGATACCCATATTTTAGATCAATTTTTGAGAACACTCTGGCTCCCTGCATCTGATCAAAAAGGTCGTCAATCCTAGGCAGAGGATAACAGTTCTTCACCGTCACCTTGTTCAACTGCCTGTAGTCCATGCATAATCGAAGAGACCCATCCTTCTTCTTCACGAAGATAACCGGTGCGCCCCATGGTGAAACACTGGGTCAAATGTGCCCCTTCTCAAGTAATTCCTCTAACTACAGCTTGAGTTCGATGAGTTCATGTGTAGTCATCCTATAAGGTGCACGGGATATCGATTCTGCACTCAGCACTAAGTCGATGTGGAAGTCCACTTCTCTGCGTGGAGGCATACCTGGTAATTCCAGTGGAAATACGTCGGTAAACTCTCTAAGGACAGGGTGATCATCTAAAGTAGCCTCAGGTTCTTCCTCTGTTCTATCACTGACCGTAATGGCAACCATCTGACATCCCTTCCGCATACAGCGCTTAAGCTGCTGAGCGGATATCATACGAACAGCCGTGGGCTTTTGAATGCCCACTATCTCAATCGGCGAGCCATGATCGTCTAAACAACTAATCGTCCTCTGGCGACAATCTAGCTTGGCTCTATGTGCCATAAGCATATCCATACCCAGAACTACACCATAGGATCCTAAGGGCATAACCCTAAGGTCACATGATGTAGTGAAGGATCCTAATGTAATCTCGTAGTCTTTAACCAAGGTATCTACTGACATCCTGGCCCCTGAGGCCAACTGAACTTCCCACCTAATGTCTTGCCTAGAAGCCACCAGCCTGCAACGCTCCACTAACGATGTAGACAGAAAGGAGTCAGTAGCTCCCGAGTCAAAAAGGATAGAGATGGGAAAATCCCCAATTGTACCTATTGCCTCAATGACTGAGGCCTAGAAATCAGCCTGGCGGTTATCAACTGCTGCAAACATGTGGTGGGATTTGCCCACGTCTCCTACGGTCTATTCAGATCCTCCTGATCGGGGCTGTCCCCCTGCTGTAAATCCCTGCGGGCACTCTCTAGCCAAATGCCCTGCCCCACCACACACATAACACGGTCCTCTAGCCTGTAACTGTCATGACTGTGTTCTGCCTGATTGTTGTTGCCTAATCTGTCCCGTGGACCCCTGTGAGCCTCTGTAAGACTGCTAGGACCTCGCGGGTCCTGTCGATGAACCCTGCTGTCTCTGATCTCTGCGTGAACCCTGCTACTGCCAACCACGGTTCTGTCCTCCCTGACCCCTTTGTTGGAATTTAGATTTTTGCTGATGTTGCTGCTGCTGTGGAGGCCTAGGAGGTAATGATGAAGAGTTATATCCTCCTCTCTATGTTGTGTTTTGAGGCCTTCGAAAGTTCTGCTATTGTTGGGGATTACGATCCTGATACGGTGGGCGTGAATTCTACCCTCGTCCCTAAATTTCCTCTGATATAAGGGCTTTTTCGACCGCCTCGCTCATGGTTTGGGGATTTGCCATACGAACTGGTCCTGCTATCCCATGATTCAGCCCTCTGATGAATTTGTGTATTAAGATTTTCTCGTCATTGAGGTATTCTGCGTAACGAGAAAGCTTAATGAATCAGCTCTCATACTGAGTAATAGTGAGTCCCCTCTGCTGTAAATCATGGAACTCATCAATCTTGTGCTGTCTGTAATGTTCTGACAAATATCGCGCATTAAAGCGCTCAATGAAGATCTCCCAAGTGAGTGTATTCACGGAAAGTCAGCGCTTGCACTCCTCAGTGGGCCACTAGGTAGCTGCGGCGTCCCTCAGAAGATGGACTGCCACTCGTGCTTTCGTGTTGCTTCCATATGGTCGCAATGTGAAACACCTGTCTAAACTAATCAGCCAAGCCTTGGCCACAGCTCCCTCTGTAGCACCTGCAAAAGTGGGTGGGTTGAGCCTAAGTAGATCTCTGATGGGGTCCCCTCTGTCTCTAAGTCCCACAACTGGCTCTTCCACCCCATCCTCATACAATCCATGATGTACCTGCTCTGCCCTCTGGGTCTCATCTCGTCTCAAAGGTCTCGGAGGACTCCTGCTCCGTGCACGGGAGGCTGACCCTACCTCCTCTACTGTTGTGTCGGGGATCTCAATGAAAGGCTCCACACATGGCACCTCTAGTGGATCGACGCGGGGCTCCTCAAGTGGCTCAATAAGTGACTCGGCACGTGGCTCCCTACATGGCTCCTCTCACGAATCAACATGAGGCTCGACACGTGGCTCAGGAATCACTGGCGGTAACCTCTCTAACATAGTCTGCAGTGCCTGTAAGATCTGTGGTCCTATATCCAATACTGGTGGTGCCTGTGGTACTAGTGGTGCTTGTGGTACAGGTTGTACAGGTGGTGGTGCTGTAACGGCGGGTGCCCGTCCCTCGGCTGAGGAATCGCTATGCACCTCGACAGACGCTGTGTGGCGTCATCGTGCTCATCGAACACGTCGGGGAGGCATCCTACAAAACAAGGTAGAGACTAATTAATCAAAGTTGTGGAATAATAACGTGCCCAAATATACCCAGTGTTTAAGCCTGGCTCTGATACCAAATGTCATGCCCACATTTTCCATGTGGTCACATCACGCGTCACACATGTCATAGCCACATTTGTCATGTGGTTATGACACGAACTATCAAAAATTTTCTCACGCAACCCTAGAAACCCCCTTGCATGCGTAAGCATGCTCGGTGGTGTACGCTTAAGGCGAAAACACTACAGTTGTCGCCGGGATACAAGTACAATTGCGTGCAACCAGATGCAAGCAGTCCAACAAGGGGGTCTCCTTGATGCAGTTAACGTCGCTACAAGGTTTATATTTTCAAGGTTCCTAACCCTAATTCTTGGCAGATTTTGACAGCATAACGCCTTACGGCGTAAGTGGGAATTACTCAACACTATACCACTTACTAGGTTTTCTGATAGATTAACAACTTCCCATGACGCCTTGTTCCTACTAAACTAACTCGTGATCTCCCTATGGGGATATTTTTTAGCAAAGCACATTTGTCTACCTTCTTTCTCATTTCCTGAAATATACTCCTACTTCGAGCTTAGCATTCTCAGCAAGACAGTTCATTTGCCCTCTCTTCCGTTTCTCTGGATCTTAATTTTGATTGTATTTCTATCGCGCTCACCTTAACTATTTCTCTGATGTTTTTGTTTGTTTATATTTCGGTCTCTCTCTTTTGGGTCTCTTCATTTTCTTTATGTTTATCCTATCCTTTCTTCACATTCTACATCAATCAAAGTTATCACTGTATCTATTTTAACATTGTTCCTAACTTCCAGACTTTCCAGATCACACAGGTTGGTTTACTACTTCGCTGGACTCGGTCTCCTATTTTTCTCTGATCTAGGATTCACCGTGTATTAATTAAACTTGTTCCTAAGCAAATTTAGCAGAAGGATCCATCAACTTAGTTCTCTTATCCCATGTGGGAAATGCCGCGCATTTTCTCTTCTGTGTTTTCCAATGTTAGTTTTTCTTCTTCTTACTCTCTTGCAGGCTTTCTTCTCTGGACGTTTACTAACTACAGTTGAGATTAAAATGGCCTCACATGGAATGTCTGTGATGGCTTCTTAAGTTTATTTCCAGTGACCTTTTAAACAAGGTGACGCGTAATTTTCCTCTTCATTTTCCTGGTTATTAAATTTCGTTGATAGTTAAACTTCCGAGAAACTCTTCCCGGATGTTATAATATATTCCGTTATGCTCCCTTTAAGTTATAATTTTATAATCTCTGACTATCGTAAAGAGAAAACGGCCCCTCTAATACTCTTAAATCAAATTACAATAAATATATGTATCTAAATATATATATATATATATATAGATAAATAGATATATAAATTTATCTTATTGTTATTAATAGTAATACGATTCTTTATTATTAATTACTATTGTTAGATTATGTTATTATTTTTTTTAACTAATATTACTGTTGTTATTAGTATTACAATAGTTATTCTTCTATTGTTATACATTTAAATAGTGCATGCTAACTCATGCCAACATAATATACATTTATATAAACATATATATAGACTTGTCTATATATATATTTATATATATGATATAATTTTTTTATACTCAAAGGTAGGGTTTTAACCCTAAATATTTTCTTTGTTTCCTTCTGAATGTGTTTGATTTCGCAGGTATGGGCGGCGGAGGTTTGGACTGGCACAAGAGTTGTAGATGGTGGTGGTGGCACAGTGTATGGCAGAGGGTCACGGCGGAGGCGGTGGCCGTGGCTGCAAGGGATAGTGGATAGCAGGGTTGGGGTGGCAGAGCAAGGCGCGGCGGGGGTAGTGCATGCGGCGGAGCTTAAGCTCCATGGGGGTCTAAAGGGCAGGGGGGTCGTGGGAGCTATGTTGGGAGCAGACGGTGAAAACGCAGGCAGAGGTCGTGCTTTCCCCGGCCGCGAGGTTAAGTGGGGTGACGGGGGTGGGACGGGGGTGAAACCCCCACCCACATCCCACTTGGTGGGGTGTGGGTGGGGGTTTCACCCCCATCCCACACCCTTGTTTTTGTAAGGGTCGGTGGTGGGTTTCAAGCCCCACCGCCCCCAAATTTTTTTTATATATCTTTGTATAATAATTCTATGCTGTTTATACCATAGAACAACAAAACAACACAGCGAGCAACATTTGTATTATCCGTGCAAATTAAATTTAATAAATATTCTCAAATTCATTTATATAAGTGATATATATATATACACTCCATGACTGTAAAACCTAGTTTCTCATTTACCTGACAAATATAAGAAAAATACAATAGAACAATATATAAATATATATACATATATATATATATATAAATATATATATATATATATAGTTCACGTTTGTTTGTTTTTTTTTTGTTCTTTTAGAAAATTAATCCATCCACCATTTAGTAAATAACTTGACATTATAAAATACAGGGAATTAAGTCTAATCCTATTAACTTCCATATACCATCACAGTTCCTCTAAAATTTGCATTTTACTATATTTGATTTTTTTTAATTTATTTATTTATTATTTTTTTCTTTTATACAAATACATAAACATATCTTTCTATCTAATTGTCATATACAATCCTAGTTCATTTAATATCAACTAATACATAACATCGTAAATACAGGGAATTAAACGTAAATTTCTTAAACTGCCATTTACAATTTAATTAAGAAATATATAAGCAATTACGGAAATTAAACTTCATACAATTAATGTTAAACAAGGAGTTTAGTAAAATCGATAATTATTTATATATAATTTCTTTCCTTAATTCACATTTGCAAATTTCAATTCAGTGCATATTAGCTTCAATTAGAGAAAGGAAAGAATCATTATAAATGCATTGACTCACAACTAATTACGATTTACAATATATAAAAGTTAACAAGATGCATAATGCCTTCCACACACTTCCTAACAATACCATAGTTAAACTTAAACACCTTTGTCAAGATCAACATACAATTTCACTACTCAGCAACAGATTCTCCAAGTATACATAACTGTCAAAACTCATAACTAACAACCACCACTGAAGGGAAGAATTTCTCTCTTTCCCCAAACAATAAATTATACAACTTCAGAGGAAAAGAATCCCCCCATGATGAACTTAATCAGGATGTAGTTCAATGAGCCAAACTCTTTCTATAGCAATGATGAAATTCTTTCTTCCCTAAATACAACACTTCTCCAATTCCAACCTTGAGCTTCAAAAGGAAACCTGTGTATCAAAGACAAACAAAGAAGAAAACACCACTCATCTAGCTCTCCTCCCTTCCGTAGACCTTCAAGAAGGTCATCCCTCGAGCTAGGGAGACCATACTCACACCTGGGTAACTCAAGCAATCCACTTCACAACAGGGAACAACAACAAACCCAATGCACACAAACACCCGTGGATAAATTACACAACACGAAAACTCAACAACGGTGAGCTTCATAAGGGGCAGGAGAGTGGACACACTCGACTCTAGAGTGTCACCCTTTCAGATATGATAACCAACACAATTCTCTTGGCCTCAAACCAAGTTTGATCACAAATTTTTCCAAGAAATCTGTATTTGACTCTCAAGTCAAAGAACTGGTCACAGATACAAGCCCTCAAGGCTTTCAACATCCCAAAAGAAGAAAACAGGTATGCACCCGAAGAGTATCACTCCTCCCCTACCCCATACTTGATGAGCATTTCTCCCAAGTGGCAGAAGCTCTGTCAACAACCCGACAACAGATCCCACAGAAACAAATCTAAAACACAAACAAATAAACATCTTTCACACAATTTTTCATACAACATTCAGATATACAAAAGAAAGGTAAAACCAAACCAAACTTACAAATCCCTTCTGGAATGAAACTGTTGTAGAGCTCCATTGAGATCTCTCCCAACCTTAGCCACCAACTCCTTCTTCCTTTCCTCACCTCAAGCTACCTTTCCTATTCTGGCAATAAAATAAAACTCTCCAAAAAAAATCAACTAACTCCCTTCCCTTCCAAAAATGGAATTCAAATAACCCAAAACTCTCCAGTTTAGAGGAATGGGGAGGTGACACTTGTCACCTCCTCACCCTTCCCAAAACCACTATTATGTCCCAAGGGATGAGTGTTGGCTTATGTCACTCACCCATCCCTAGAGTACTCCTTATCCCTCTCCTCATGTCATTTCTCTTACGCATGGGAGAAATAAAAGGAGTTAAAGGAGGAAAAGACAGGTGACCCATGCCTCTTCTCCCTTCCTTCAACATGGATGACCCCACAGCACATGGGGAATCTCACTAATGGTGAGGGTGACTTCAAGTCAATCCCTCTATAATGGATGGGTTTGTAGTCATCTCTTACCTTGGGGATTGAAGAGGGATGGGTTGGGTGTTGGTACAACCCATCATGTCCCCCCCATACCTCCAATTTTCGCCACCTAACTTCAGGGTGAGGTTAAGATGACCTCAAGGAGGTTACACAAGGGTTACCCATGTCAAATGGGGCCCTGGACCCATGGGGTATAACCCAGGGTCAACTTTAACCCATTCTGGACAACCATGGTCAAGGTAAAGCACAAGAAAAGGCCTCCAAGATTTAAATAAAAGAAAAGAAATTCAAATTCAATCTTTTTACAACATAAATCATAAGTCAGTGTCACAAGAGGGTAGACCAACCCATTCGAACTTATGAAAGACCACATTACGACACCATATCAAACACAGAGTGATCTTGGTTCCTTGTGGAACCAGATCAGCTTAACAGGGAATAACAATAACAAGGTGTGGAATGATCTCCGAAATCTGTGGTTTGATTAGTAAATTCGTGCACACTAAATTGCAAGATCAGTTTCACATATAGTCATCATAGCCGAAGCAACTTAAAACATGCATTATCATGACATAGTTCTAAATAGCATAAATGAAATCATATTACAATTTTCCATCATCACCTAATTAACTTTTCTAAAATGTAAACTTACCCAAACATCACCCAATTAGTTTTTCCGTAAACAAAATAAAGTTTAATAGTTTGACAATTCCAGGAACTACTATCCCGCATGTATAAAAAGTATCAATAACAGTAATGTAAATAGTCACAAGAACAAAAGTAAAAAGGTGGTCCTCACAAAGGTATGCACCCATCAAAATCATGGCTCAGCCATAGGTAAAAATACAATTAAATTATATCTTTGTCCTTTCATGAAAATTACCTCAATTATTAATAGTGATTGCTTACAACTTCTTGATCTCTCTATTCTAGATGAGGAAGAAGAACATGTACTAGCCTCCTTAGAATATTTAGGTGTGGAATAAATTGCCATGATCATAAAGGATATGCTTTGAGAATAAAAGGAAAGGGAAACTAGGAATAAGAGTAGTTGACAACAAGGATGATATAAAATAATTAAAAAAATAAAAATTAAGATATAAATTAGCGTGGATATCTTCATTACATTTATCTCAAGGAAATTGATAGATATAGTCTTGAGGTGTCTATCTACCCTATGCAAAAATATAATAATGGCACCCAAAGTATGATATCTTTACATATTTTAAATAGGTTTATCAAGATATATAAGAAAATACCAGAGATTATTTATATATTGTACTGGTGGAATTTTAATAACAAATTCCCACTTCCCATTTAATTTTTAGCCCATTTTTTAGAGTTCTTTGATACATTTAGATGTTAGAAAATGGAACAAGTTTATGAAATTTCATGTCCCTTGTAGTATTCTTCCTACATACATGTCATACACATTCATACACATGTTTATATGTTATCTTATCCCTATGGTTACACATTCCTATATATTTGTATTTTCATACTTGAATTAGACCTATCTATGTGCTCATTCCCAAACACATCTTCCACACCATCTACCCAGTTTTTTGGTCATAGGATAATATCCATAGTCACAAACTCAACCCCAATACCTTAACTAAAATTTCCATGTAGTCAATGCAGTATACACACACACACACACACAAAGGTGAATACTTGTCTAAGATAGTATCAAATATTTAGGCATATCAAATTCATAAATACATTAAATTGTGTGCACATCTTCAATCATAAATCCCAGTACAATTATTTATATTCAGATTTCAGCATAATTTACTTATTGTAAATAATTCGAAAATACCTGCCCAACCCTTAGTTATTAGTCTAGGTTTATTTATGATTTTATGTGTATTCATATTATAATATAAGCTTATATTAGACTCCAAGGAAATGTAATATTGCAATGTATATTTTGGTGAAAAATTCAATCTTACATCACCTAGTTTTGATCTTAAGGTTGTAACTTCATTAATTTTAGGGTATTTTAGATTTGATATTATTTTAATTTTATGATTCCTTTTCAAACTTCCTAGGTCTAGATTCCTTTATGCTTATTATATGTTGATTAGGGTTTACATTTATATAGGGATATATGATGAGTGATAGGTAGCACTCATTATATACATTGATTTATCTCCATTTTCTTCCCTATAGAACCATCATACCTTGGTTTTACCATAGAAATTAGTAGAAATATTGTTTAATATTGTTAGAAATAAGTGTTATATTGTGTTAGTCGCATTGTTAAATGGTTTCAAGATTGTTGATGGTCACCAATAGAATTTTGTAAAAATATACCCCTTTTTGTGTGTAGGTATCTAACCTCCCAAGATAGCTCCAAACTTTCTCCCAAGACTCTGGAGCTTGGAAAATGACATCAAGACCTGAGGAAAGAACTACAGTTGGCACATGTTCCATAAGTGACCAAAGATTTTGGAGGAAAAGGGAACTACACTTTAACTAACAAGGTTCATACAACGAGTTAGAGTCCTAGTTGTATCCATTCAGTAAAGAGACCACTAATTTTGTTTATTTTAGTTCTCTTCTATTTATCTTTTATAGGACCTTGTGGACTATTTACAAACTTCAATTGAACTCTTGTGACACCTATAGTGTCACCATATTTTCTTTCAATATTTTTCATGAATTATCTAATAAGACTTTGATATCTGTAATGAGCTACAGTATGGAATAACTACTCTAAGGATATGTATCAAAATAGAATGTGATATATAGAAGATTAGAAGTAGGAAAATAGTTAGTCTTTTTCTACATGAGAGGATAGATTGAAAGGATCTTTGAATCTGTGTGTCAACTACATGCATATGATATTTTTGGACAATCTAGAATAAAAGAAGCAGATAATTCAGTAACCTGATTCTGAGTTGTTAGTCTAGTCCCCTTTCCACCGATGTGGTGCAAGCGCCCAATCCCACTAGCGGAGATAGTCTATTATTTTATTTCTATTTATCTCTTTCAGCTTGATAGATTAATTGTTGTTTTAGAATAAGTCTTGCTATGGTATGATTTACTTCTGTATTTTACAATTGATTATTGAGTTCTCGATTAAATTTTTATTAGTAGTTATTCTTTCTTGGAGTAGACTTCTTTCCATCAAATGTGTGTGGTCATTTATCAAACTCAGTTTCTAGCATTTAGATGTATTTTTTAGTGATGAGTAAGGGTATGAGTTTGATTAGGATGTTAGCTTAACTCTTGGAAATAGTGTGGGACTGTTAATTGTTAGCTCTGCTGAAAATTACCATAGATACACTACCCTGGATTGATAGATCTAAATATATCTAAATTCAAGGTACAATGAACCTTGTCATTTTTGGAACCATTTCTGGGGACAAATATTATTAGTAGATACTTAAACTAATAGTCCTAATTAGGGTTAGAATGATACTTTCATTGTTAGGCCTAGAGACTCTTTAGGAAGATTCATTAAGATGACACTATTGAGTATGAAAATCAATCACCAACAATATTGAAAGCATTCCCACCATTAAAAGCTTTTGCAGTTCCCCAACATCATGTAATCCCAGAATTTCTTCAATAGTTAAAGGAGAAAACCCAAACTTATTTCCTAGGAGATTTTCTTCTTAGGACTCCAGCAATGGAGAATAATGATAGGATGAACTACTAGATCCTATGGGGGAGAGGGTTCCTGGCTGGACTTTCTCTTACCCTATAGTTCTAGATTTTGAGGATAATGCCCCTATGAAAAAGATCCCTCTAACATTCCTACATTTAGAGGAATCCCTTCAAAAGACCCAGACCAATTCTTTCTTGAATTCAAGGTGTTATGTTAGACTTATGATCATGGTGTTGATAATTAGAAACAAAAGTTGTTTCCTTCCACTCTCCAAGGCTCTGCATTGAAATGGTTCATGAGTTTGACCCCTAATTCAATACATTCAATGGGACAGATGGAAACTAAATTTCTGGAAAAATACCAAGACTACTGTCAGGTTAGTAATAGGAAAGAGGAGTTTTTCATAAGCAAACCAAAGGAGGATTAAAGATTAGAAGATTACATAGATAGATTCAATTTTTCTTTGCAAAGATATGAGAATCCCATGGAACATATTTTCACTAAAGCCTTATTCCATAGACGATTAGAAAAGGAATTGAAGAAAGTCTTGGATTTAATGGGAAAGGGAAATATTAGCTAACTAAACATGCTAGACATAGAAGAAATATCTAGGAATTACTCTAAAATGTAGGATGGCATTAGGGCACCTAGATCTGGTAAGGAGAAGGATGATATATATTAATTGATGGAGGAAATTACTAATCTCAAAACAAACATCCTCAATTAGTTGAACACCACCTTGGATGGAATTCAAGTAAAAAATAGAACTATAGAACCACTATCCTTTTATTGTCCCAGGTCTAGAAATAAACATATTCTAAGAGAATTCCCCTTAGACAAAATTGAAGTTTGCCACATTTGTGATAGAAGCCACCCTACTGACCAATGTGACCAACATCCTAACTTTAAATGGTTGACAAAGAAAAATGCCTAGATGGATGAATAATTGAACTACATTCACTAGAAACCACATGGCAATCCATCATATCCACATCAATAGTCTTATGAAGGTGCAAAAAATTAGGGGATTAACCAATCGAATCCACAGTGGAATGGACCCATACAACCTTCTAAATTGTACCCACTAAAGTTGTAGAACCTATTGATGGTATTTGTCATTGATGTCAAATGTAGTTTGTCATTAGTTACAATGGTGATAATGCCCTATGCCTTTGCAATGATGTTGAAGTTAATATTATGGTAGTATGTCAATTGTAGTGATGTTGTTCTGGTATAAGGTGGTATTTCTTGCAGTGATGTTGTAGTGACATTCTTGCTTACAGTGATGTTATTTTGGTATAGGTGGTGTTGTTGATGGTGTGTTGAAGTTAATATCTTCAATGTCAAAAAGATGAAAAAGTGTCCCATATTATCTTCCTTTGTGAGAAGCGTAAATAAAATAAAAAACCTCCATAGTATCATTGCATCCCTAAAATTATGGTGACATGCAAAACACTTGGAGTATACATACCTTAAGTCAATAAGAGTTGGAAAAAATCAGTCTTTTTTTGTCTTTCTTTAAAGATCTTTGTTTCTAAGTCCTAACATGTCTTTTCTCTTATGTTAAAACTGTGTTGCATTCAAAGACATCCTTTCTTCATGACTCATTGTCACTTGATGTTTCAATGGTGGTTATATTTAATGCTGAGGGTTTGTTGTGTCTAATTTCTTTCACTAGGGTTGAATTGAACAATACCCTAAAATCCTATAAGGTATGTTTTAAGTGTTTATTGAGGCTCATTGTGTGCTCTATTGAATGTCTACCTTTTTTGTTCTTTTATAGAGCTGATTGGCTATACAGGTCACTAATAACTTAAGTGACCACTTGAGGGGGTCTCTCTCATAAAATCACCAACCCCATCCCCTAGTTCCCTTTGGTGGTCTCAATGAAAGTTGAATAGATGAGCGGGAACATATGATCAACGACCATTTTGAAGGTGGGAGTCAACGCATCGATGGTTCCAATTTAAAGTTATTTTAAATTGTAACAGGCATTTTTCTGTGTTTAAGGCTGATGGGCATATGAGGGTTTGTTCACTAATTACAAGTTTGCAGAATGTTAACTAATTTCAAAACTAGTGACAAAGACATTTCTATGATTAATATGTTAAGCACATTATGAATGAGGGATGGTTGTTGAATGTATGATGCTTTGAAGACCTTACCAGTACTTCTTTCATGATTGGAGAATGTAATTCACAGCGAAGGAGTTATAAGTAATAGCTTATGGACTAAAGTATGATATTAGTAATGTGTTCATTGCATTTTTTCTTTGTAGAGGGTGTTTGATAACTGTAGTTCTCATGGATGTTAGTGTATATGAGAGGCTGATGTGTGGGCAGTATTATGCAAGTAATGTGTTTACAGGTTAATGTTTGTGTGATGTTGTTAGTCTTTGATAGCAGGATTGTATGTAGAACAATCATTAGGTGTTTATAGTTCATTGTTATGGATCAATCTATTTGTCCACAAGAAGTGTGGTGAATGTCTTTCTATGATCTTAGACATATCAACTTGATCTTATCTTATATGCAAACTTTGTAAAGGTAGTATGGGAGTTTTGTGTAAGGAATTATAAGAAGTGAGTTGATTTGATTTGAGGGTTGAGTAATATTGCAGAGTTCTACTCTGTACTCTTGTTTCTTTTTTTTTCTAATTGGAGTTGGCACTTCTACATTGGAGTTGGTGCTCTTGTGTTTGTAAGGAGTTGGTGCTCCTAGATTGTATTCAATGAGAATTTGAGTTAATGAGACAATAATGAAATGTGTGGAGAGGATTAGATAGTGGTTTTTCCCTTTTAGGGTTTCCACTTTAAAACTTGTGTTATGTCTCTTCTTGATGGTTTGCCACATTGAGTTTATTTTTTCATCTTTCTTAAAGTATCATGTTTTGTTTTACATGTCACTATGATTCACTCAACATCTAATTCCTATGATGCTTGAAGTGCTTTAAATGAATTTCCTTGCATCATAAACAAGTGAGTTAATAACTCAAATATTTGGTTCTTCATTAGACCACTGATTCACCCCCCTCTTAGTGGTCTTGTACTCCAATAGAACCAATAGTGAAAACCTCGGCCATGGTCTAACCAACAATACATAAACAAGGAGTGGCAAAATCAACTCTGGTGTAATCAACAAGGACTACTATAGTTTCAACCTCATTATGCCTCCCAATGGAATTCCCATCAAAACTTTGGTCAATCTTATTAGAATCAATAAAGATGATCCTCTAACAACTAGTAGGCCCTACTAATAGAACCAATAAATACACAATAACAAAATGAACTTGTGAGTCAACCACCTCTCCCTACTCAGCCTATGGAAAATCTAAAACATAATACACTATAAGCAAGGTACCCTTCCTTGAATGGTTAAAAAACATTGTCCCTAAAAAACAAAAAAATACTATCCAAAAAAATACAAACCACTAGAGAATTAGAGTTACTTAAGGAGATCAGGCAATTGAACATTTAGATGCCACTACTCCAAGCCATTAGAGATGTTTTTGAGGTTAATCAATTTATTAAACAATATTGTGTTAGGACTTAGGGTCAAAGGTCAACCCTTCCTAAAACCATTCTCATTGAGGTAAAAGTAGTAGACCTACTAATGGGGGAAACACTCCTCCCTAAATATGGTGACCACAGCAACCCCATTATCTCAATCTGCATACCAGGAACTAAGATACCAAATATGTCACTTGATCTAGGGGAAGCAATCAATCTGATGGTAGTCCAAACCTATGCTAAGCTAGATCTCATAGGTATGCAACCCACATTCATCATTCTACAATTGGTTGATCAGTCAGTGGCAATTCCCAAGGGAGTGCTCATAGATGTACAAATGGTGATAGAATTATGGGAATACCCTATGGATTTTCTAATTTTGGAACCTAGGAACCATAAAAGTGCTTACCCCTTAATCCTAGGAAGGCATTGGTTGGCCATTACAATAGAATCATTTGACTACAAAACATGTGACAAGGTCATATCTAATAGTATGGGAATGAAAAAAATGTCCTTATATCCCCTAGCCATACTAGGTATTTGGTACTCAAGGCAACTTTGTGTAGATGAACCTATTAGTTTTAGGATAGACAACTGAGAGGGGGGGTGAATCAGTTGTCTCTAGAATTTATGTTCATTAAACACTTAAAGCCTTCTTATATTTCTAGAGCATAATAATGATTCAATCATGGAAGCACAATACAATAATTTAAGAGCAGAAACACATTCAACACATATGACACCAAGATTTTAAAGTGGAAAACCTAGTTAAGGGAAAAACCACAGGGTGACTAACCCAAGATGTATTCTCTGTTAAAAGAATAAGAAGAAAAGATGGCACTTGCCAATTAGGGCTCACTACCTAAGTACACTACTCATAAGAGGCCCACTGCCTATAGGAGACACACTGTCTATCGAATAATATAAATATTACGTACTTGAACTGGAGATTAGCATCTTCACCATGCTTGAGATAGTTCCATTTAAGCTCAACACTTCTACTCTTCTTTTCACTCTTCTCCTCTCTACCACTTTCTCATCTCGACCAAGATGCTTTGAAATGACTTTGCAATTCTTATTTATACATGACATCAACTTTGGAATGATCATCAAAGTCGGCACAACATATTCTATTACAGAGCAATTACAAAAATACAACTTGATTTGTTACAAGGACTTCATGTGTATCACCACACATGTCTAGGACTTCAATCTTCTTTGAGGAATACACCATGCTTCGCAAAACATCTTCAAGATCATCTATAGATGTGCAAAACATCTAGTCAACTAAGATTAGGAAGAAGACCATCACCTGAAATCAAATCTTCAATTACGAGCTCAATCTTTAATGCGGACCATAAACACGAACTAGGCACAACCTAGCGATCCTCACAAGCTTGCCTGAATCACCAAGAACATCTACACCACTTCTGCTTACTAAAATCATTCACATCTCCATCTAGAACCTCAAAAACATAGTCTGTCATCACTGTCACAATAGAATAAATGCTTGCAAACCTCCAGACCATGAACCAATTGAGTTGTCAATTCACATTAGCTTCCTAAACATGCCACCAGATCTGCAGAACAAGATATTGCATTTCCAGATCTTACCAGACCTATTTGTGTATGTCACCTCTAAACAACTGCCAGAACCATTTTTACTCATATGGCCATAACTTCTCCAAATCTTCATGCAGACCTCTCAAATCTTGACTAGATCATCTTTAGACACATATCTACAAACCCTTTGATATGCATTTTCTAATCTTCATCTGGATGGGATCTTCACTTCATAGAGCTTCACTATCTTCATTGTTCTTCTCTGTTTCTGATAGGACTAATTTTCTCAATATCCTTAGCACACAACTCATCCAATCCTTGACATCAATGCAACAGGAGTATGTTGACATAAATGACAACACTAGTTAGGCCCATACTTGTAACAATCTCCCCCTTTGTCATTGATGGAAACATATAATGTGAAAAATTGTTTTAGCCATCAAGACAAGAACTTCTCCTCACTAACTGACATAGCTCCCCCTATCATTAGCAATCATTCATATGTCTTCTCTTTCTTTACTACTCCCCCTTTGATCAACAACCACTTTTGTTTTTCACATGTCTTCTCTTCCCCTTTGACATCAATGGCAAAGGGAACATACTTGCATCAATACTTCAGAATCATACAGACTGCTCCCCATGAGTAGCAGCTTCCTATCATCAATCTAGACCACAAGATATAACTGTGAGATCCACCAGACTGAGGCACATTATCGCACCTTAATTTAGAACTGGAGGGGTAATAACTCCTAACTTCTCCCTGAGATACTCAAAAGAGTCCTTAGGTAGAGGTTTAGTAAAAATGTCTACAATTTGATCCTTTGAGGGCACAAACTCCAATCTGACTTCACTCTTGTTCACTTGCTCTCTCAAAAAGTGAAACTTGATGGATATATGTTTTGTTTTTGAATGCAACACTAGATTTTCTGATATATTTATTACAGTCAAGTTATCACAGAAGATTGTGATAGGTTCCTCATACTCCACTCTGATGTCTCTTAGCATTTGCTTCATCCATAATACTTGAGTGCAACTACCTTTTGCTACAATATATTCTACTTTTGCAGTGGAAAGAGATATTGCCTCTTGTTTCTTGCTCAGCCAAGAAACTAATCTTTTCCCCAAAAAGAATGCACCACCACTGGTACTCTTCGAGTCATCCACATCTCCTGCCTAATCTACATCTATATATGCATGAAGTGAGAAATCATAATCCCTAGGATACCATAAAGCATACTCAACTGTTCCCTTTACATATCTGAGAATTCTCTTGATTGCCATGACATGCGATTCTCTAGGATTAGCCTGGAATCTAGCAACAAGACCAACAACATTCATAATATCAGGTCTAGTTTGAGTAAGATATAGTAGTCCTCCAATCATTAACCTGTACTTTTTCTGATCAACCTTAGGAGATTCATCATCTTTGCTTAGTTTACATCCAGTTGCCATGGGAGTATTCATTGGTTTTGAATCTTCCATCCCAAATTTTTTCAACAATTATTTCACATATTTGGTCTATGATATGAAGATTCCTTTCTTTGTTTGAGTGATTTACAAACCCAAGAAGAAATTCATTTTCCCAAACATAGACATCTTAAATTCACTTTTCATTTGATTTGCAAAAGTCTTGCACATACTATCTCTTCCTCCAAAAATAATATCATCAACAAATACTTTAACAATCAAGATATTATCAAGATCAATCTTGAAGTACAAGTTATTGTTAGTAGTACCTTTGTTGAAACCAATCTTCAAAAGATGTTTATCTAATCTTTCATACTAGGCCCTTGGGGCTTGTTTGAGTCCATACAGTGCTTTCTTCAACTTACAGATTATATCACCATGATCGGATAATTGAAATCCATCTGGTTACTCAATGTATACTTCTTCTTCCAAGTCACCATTCAGGAAGGTAGACTTGACATCCATCTGATATACTTTGAAATCCTTGAAGGCAACAATAGCAAGAAATAATCTAACTACTTCAATTCTTGCCACTGGGGCAAAAGTTTCTTCAAAGTCAATTCCTACTTGAGAATAACCCTTACAGACCAATCTAGCTTTGTTTCTGACTACTTCACCATCTTCATTCAGTTTATTCTGGAAGACCCACTTAGTCCAAATCACATTTTTGTCTTTAGGTCTAGGAACAAGATTGCAAGTGTGATTTTTCTCAATTTGCATCAACTCTTCCTCCATTTCTTTAGCCTATCTTTCATCAATGCATGCTTCACTTACTGTTTTTGGCTCAATCTTTGAAATCAGACAATACTTTTTTGAATCTTGAGCAATCTTTCTTCTTGTTTGAACACCTTTTCTTCTATCACATATGATCTGGTCTTTAGAATGATTTAGTCTTACATACCTGGGAGTTTTGGGAATTTCTTGCACTACTATTTCTTGGACAAGTTCATTCAAACTTATCTCTTCTTCCTATATTTCAAGATTCTTCAGATCAGTCTGGATCTAAACTTCAAAAGGGGCTTGAGCTTCTTGGACCAAAACATCATTCTGATCATCTTATTCATATTCATAAAACCTTGAGGGTTTTTCAATGCCTTCATCAACCTTCACATTTGTACTTTCTACAATCTTTCTTAATCTCTTGTTATAACATTGATATGCTTTTCTTTGAGTAGAATAACCCAAGAATATTGCTTCATCACTTCTAGCATCAAATTTGCCAAGGTCTTCATCTCTTCTAATGTAAAATTTACTACCAAAGACTCTGGAATACTTTATAGTAGGAGTGATGCCAAACTAGAGTTCATAAGGGGTCTTACCAGTATTGCTTCTAATTTGTACTTGATTAAGAGTATATACAGTAGTGCTTACATCTTCTCTCCAGTAGATCTGAGGGACATTTGCTTCCATCATCATGGTTCTAGATACTTCCTGGATGGTTCGATTCTTTCTCTTCACTACTCCATTCTGCTGTGGAGTCCTTGGAGTAGATAACTATCTCTTTTTCACATGTTTCTCATAGAATTCTATGAACTCTCTGGATGTGAATTCATCACCTCTATCAGACCTAAGACATTTTATGTTTAAACCAGTTTCATTTTCTACCATAGCCTTGAATATTTTGAACTTCTCAAGAGCCTCATATTTCTCTTTCAGGAAAGTCACCCACATCATTCAGGAATGGTCATCAATCAGTAACATGAAATATCTATCACCTTGCAAACTCCTGATTCTTGTTGTTCCACATAGATCAGTATGTAGTAAGTTCAACAATCTAGTAGAAGATTGTTCCTTACTTTTGAATGTGACTCTGCTTTGCTTGCCCAACTGACATTCTTTACATAAATGGTTAGTAGGTTTCACCAGTCTTGGAAGATCTCTTACATCCTAATTGTTGCTTATCTTGAAGATATTATCAAAATTTACATGACACATTCTCCTATGCCACAACCAACTCTGATTAATTTGAACAAATAAACAACTTTTTTCAATACCAACCAAGTAGAAGATGTTACCTTTTGTTTGAGTACCAGATGTAATCTCTGTTCTAGAACTTTCAAAGATCTTACATTTTCCATTTTTGAATTGGAGATCATAGCCTTTGTCCAACAAATGCCCAACACTGAGAAGATTGTGCTTCAGACCTTCAACATATAATACATCACTAGTTTTGTTCTTTCCATCAAAAGAAGTAGTTCCCCTGCCTCTGATTCTGGCAGCAAAATTATCACCAAATTTTACAACTCCTTCATACCTTTCTAGATCTATGAACTTATTTTTGTCACCAGTTATATGGTGGGAGCATCCACTGTCAATGACCCATTCATCCTTTTCTTCAACATGGGTAGCCAGAACTCTTTCTACCATTTTATGATTGACAAATTCAATGGGCATTGGATCTTCTTCCTTGATGGCAATAAACACCCAGTCACTTCCAAATTTGTTTCTTGTTTCTAATTCATCATCTGTTACTCCTTCATCACCATCATCTTCATGAACATAGTAACATTTCTTTTGAAATATTGATCTATTTGGATTTGTCCTTGAAAATCTTTTCGAACACCTTGAAGCAAAATGACCAATCTTGTTCCAGTTGAAACATTTGAAGGGCAATTTTCCTTCATACTTACCAGATCCTCTTGGTAGTCTTTTTGTAATAAGAGCTTCAAGTTGAGTAGCTTCTGCCTCATCTTCTTCTAGATCTTTTCTTGCTTTTTGATACCATGATAGTTTCTTTGAGGAGTTCTCTCCTGGATCATACCTTTGTTTGCCTTTTACAGAGGCACTAGCTTTGAATGCAGATTCAGTCTTGGGGGGTGCATCTCCAAACTCAGCCAATTCAAATGTAGCTAATTTTGCAACCAATTGATCTCCTGTGATATTTGATAAAGATTTGAATTCCTCAATAGAAGCAACCTTGTGTTTGTAAGCAAGAGGTAAGGATCTGAGAACTTTGGCAACAATCTCATCTCCATCCAAGGTTCCACTAGCACATCTAATGCTACAAACAAGCTCATTTACTTTTGGCATAAAAGTGGTGGTATTCTCATCTTCATTCATCTTCAGGTTTTCAAATTTTCCTTTCAGACTTTGTAGGTTGGCACATTTAACATATTTGTCTCCTTCATGCAGAAGTGTCGGCTTTGACCAAATTTCATATGTAGTTTTTAAATCCATAACATTTGTCAGCTCTGAATCAGATAAGGCACTTACTAAGGCTTCTTTAGCTCGAAGATTATCTTCAGCATCTTTGATTTCATCTATAGTTATTAGACCATTCTTTGGAGGAACATAATTCTTTGTAGTCATGGTCCAATATTGCATTCCCATACATTGCAAGTGATATTCCATGTAGCTTTTCCAAAGAGTGTAATGTGTTCCAGCAAACCTTAGACTATCCTTCTTGT
This sequence comes from Cunninghamia lanceolata, assembly GCA_027924645.1. Taxonomy (NCBI): domain Eukaryota; kingdom Viridiplantae; phylum Streptophyta; class Pinopsida; order Cupressales; family Cupressaceae; genus Cunninghamia; species Cunninghamia lanceolata. The sequence continues at coordinate 7,172,052 of BSBN01000221.1, forward strand.
ACAAAGACATCCTGGATCTCCTCAAGTGGTTAAGCTCTTTTAGAGGAACATAGCTCTAATACCAATTCTTAGTTTTAGGACAGACAACTAAGAGGGGGGGTGAATCAGTTGTCACTAGAATTTCTGTTCTTTAAACACTTAAAGCCTTCTTATATTTCTACAGCATAGTAATGATTCAATCATGGAAGCACAATGCAATAATTTAAGAGCAGAAACACATTAAACACATATGACACCAAGATTTTAACATGGAAAACCCAGTCAAGGGAAAAACCACAGGGTGACTAACCCAAGATGTATTCTTTGTTAAAAAAATAAGAAGAAAAGATGGCAGTTGCCAATTAGGGCTCACTACCTGAGCACACTATTCATAAGAGGCCCACTGCCTATAGGAGACACACTGTCTATAGAATAATATAAATATTACATACTTGAATTGGAGATTAGCATCTTCACCATGCTTGAGACAGTTCCATTTAAGCTCAATAATTCAGCTCTGCTTTTCACTCTTCTCCTCTCTACCACTTTCTCATCTTGACCAAGATTCTTTGAAATGACTTCGTAATTCTTATTTATACATGACATCAACTTTGGAATGATCATGAGAGTCAGCACAACATATTCTATTACAGAGCAATTACAAAAATTCAACTTGATTTGTTACAAGGACTTCATGCGTATCACCACACTGTTGGCCACACATGTATGGGACTTCAATATTCTTTGAGAAATATGCCATGCTTCGTACAACATCTTCAAGATCATCCACAAGATGTGTAAAACATCTGGTCGGCCAAGATTAGGAAGAACACCATCACCCAAAAGAAAAAATTCAATTACGAGCTCAATCTTCAATATAGACCATCAACACGAACTGGACACAACCTAGAGATCCTCACAAGCTTGCCTGAGTCACTAAGAACATCCAAACCACTTCTTCTTATTGAAATCATTCGCATCTCCATCTGGAACCTCAAGAACATAGTCTGTCATCACCGTCACATTAGAATAAATGCTTATAAACCTCCAAACCAAAAACTAATTGAGTTGTCAATTCACATTGGCTTCCTAAACATGCCATTAGATCCGCAGAACAAGATATTGCATTTCTAGATTTTACCAGACTTATTTGTGTCACTCTGTCCCCTTTGAATAGCTGCCAGAACCATTTTTACTCATATGGCCATAACTTCTCCAAATCTTCATGTGGACCTCTCAAATCTTGACTAGATCATCTTTAGACACAAATCTACAAACCTTTTGATATGCATTCTCTGGTCTTCATCTAGCTAGGATCTTCACTTCATAGAGCTTCATTGTCTTCACTATTCTTCTCTGATTCTAATAGAACTAATTTTCTCAATATCCTCAGCACCCAGCTCATCCAATCCTTGACATCAATGCAACAAGAGTATGTTGACATCAATGACAACATCGGTTAGGCCCATACTTGCAACAGAACCGACCACTAGAGAAAATAGTGCTTCCCTATCCTTGGTGACAATTATAAAACACTTAGGGGAATTGGAAGGAGAAATGGATTATTATACCCCTAAATACATAAGTGACATCCTCATCAAAGGGGATACAATGGACCTAGCTTAGGATTTAAGGCATGAATTTTTTATTATAGCCCATTGTACCCTTGCCAATGCTATACCTCGTACAAAAAATTTATACAGAGACCTTGCCACCTTTCATTTGTTTCTTCCACATTCTTGGCCCCTAAACACCATGAGTCCATAATGTAGAATGAAGATCCATGAAACAAATCACACAGCGAATAATGATCTTACCTAGAAAAACACTTTACATTGGTACCCAGTTAACAAAAGAGCATAAGGAAAACCTTCTTAATCTTCTAGTATCCCATTCAACAAAGTTTTCTTGGTAATATAAGGACATGATGGGCATACCTCCTGAGATTTGCACTCACCACATATATACAGAAGATGTGAAGCCTGTTAGATAACCTCACAGAAGTTTGAACCTTGAACTAAAAGAATTTGTGAAAACTAAGATAGAAGAACTGTTGCAAGTTGGGTTCATCTATCTAATCTTCAATAGCCAGATGATGTCCCCATTGGTCATAGTGAAAAAAAAGAATGGGAAATGGAGAGTATGTGTTGGTTATAGGGAATTGAATTAGGCTACCAAAAGGGACTATTTCCCCTTGCCTTTCTTTGACCAAGTGTTATACAACCTAGCATGGAGGAAATACTTTTCATTCTTGTATGGTTTTAGTGGATACAATCAAATCCAAGTGGCACCTAAGGACCAACATAATAACACCTTTACTTGTCCTTGGGGGACCTACGTATACATAATTCTCCCATTTGGACTTTGCAATTGCACTAGCCACCTTCAAATGGGTAGTACTAGCCATTTTTGTAGAATTAGCAAATGAATGTATGGATTTTTACATGGATGATTTCAATATTTATGGGAACACATTTGAGGATGCCCTATAAAATTTTGATAAAGTCCTAAAATGCTATGAGAAACACCACTTATTCTTGAGTCATTTGAAGTGCTTCATTATGGTGGAACAAGGTATTGTACTTGGCAATTACATATCTGCCAAGGGGATCAAGGTAGATTACAACAAAGTGGAAGTAATCAGATAATTACATACACTTAAAAATTAGATTGATGTAAGGAGATTCATGGGACATGTTGGTTATTATAGGAGGTTCATTCAATGTTTTAGTAAAATAGCTACTCCTTTATTCTCCCTTTTGACAAAAGATACTGAGTTTCTTTGGATAGAGGAATGTCAAACTACTTTCCAAACTATTAAGGAGAATCTAACTCATACCCCTATTCTAAGAGAACCTAAATCAACTATCCATTTCAACATTCAAACAGATGCATCCAACAAGTAAATAGGAGCAGGAATTCCTAGGACAAAAAGAAGGACAAGGGATTTATGCCATCTATTACATCAGTAAGAATCTAACTCTTGCTGAAAAAAAGTATACCACCACATAAACAGAAGTCCTGGCTGTAATATATGCTAGCAAAAAAAATTGGCATTATATCATAGGATACAAAATCTTTGTACACACTGATCATGCTTAGTAATTAGTTACTTACAAAACAAACTAGTTGTCAGTGCAAGGACCATTAGGTGGTTACTATTGTTACAAGATTTTGACACTACCATTGTAGACAACCTAGGGAAGTTTAATTTGGTTGTTGAATTTTTGTCTAGACTACATAGAGAAGGAAAAAAAATGCACCTATTGAGTATGGTTTTCTAGATGAACATTTATTTTATGTCTCGACAATAACCCCTTGGTTGTTAGATATAGCTATCTCCTAGATACAAGCTTGTTACCTCCACAATTTATAGCAAAACAAAGGAAGAAATTGATGAAAGAAAGCTTATCCTAGAAATGGTTGAATGATATATTGTTCAAATGTGGCCCTAAATTTGTATTCCAAGGGTGTTTAAGGGTTGATGAAATTTTTTATTTCATGAGGGCATGTAATGATGAACCAGCAATAGAATATTACTCTACACAATGGACCATCCACAAAGTGTTCGGAGTAGACTATTACTAGCGATCTTTGCATAAGGATGTAAAAAGGTATCTAAGACAATGTGATCAATGTTAGAGGATGGGACAACCAAAATTGACAAGTGAAATGACACCACACCCTTAGGTGGTTTTAAATCCATTTGAACAGTGGGGTCTAGATTTTGTTAGACCCATTTCTCCATCCAGTAGGAAAAGATTACATTTTAGTGTGCACTAATAATGTGAGAAAATGGGTAGAAGTTCAAGCCTTGCAAGTTGCTAGGGAAGACAAAGTTGTTGATTTCTTATACAACTAGATTTATTGAGGTTTGAAACCCCAAGAACTATAATCTTAGACTAAGGACCCCAATTCACTTCTCAAGTGATCCAATCATTCATAGATCTCTTGAAATAAAACACTGAAAGTCACCATCTTATCATCCTCAAGCTAATAGATAGGTGGAAGTCACCAATAAAGAATTGGAAAACATATTAACAAGGACAGTAGTAATGAACAAGAAATATTAGGAAAATAGACTACATGAAGTAGTATGGGCTTCCAACACAACATGGAAATCAACAACAAAATTTTCACCCTATGAATCTGTCTATGTGAAGAACCCTATCCTCTTCATAGAATTTGAGCTCCAAACACTAAGAACATCACTTGATATTGGGTTACCATTGTCCATTGCACAACAAAATTAGATCTTACAACTTAATTAGATAGATGAGATTAGGATGGAGGCCATTCAACAAATAGAGATCATTCAGCATTGGAGAAAACAATGGCATGATCAACGTATATCAAGAGGAGGACATTTGAGCATGGACATTGTGTTCTCTTGTTTGAATCCAAGTTTAAAGAATTTAAAGAGAAGCTGCAAACTCATTAGATGGGTCCTTATGAGGTCAAAGAAGTCTACAACAATGGAATAGTTCAATTAGCACCCATTGATGGAGGATCAATACCATGTTTCTAGTGAATGGTCATAGGATTCACTTATAGGTCAATGACCCTCCAAAATGGAAGAATTTATCAAGGATCTATGTTAAGTAGGATAGGTCACACTCTCTTGAATGGTTGATGGATAAAGAAGGGTTGAAAACTAGTAAATGGTGGTTCTTTTCTTTCTTCTTTGTAGGTACACCTTCTGCATTTTCTAAAATACCACCAAGGTCTCCTAAGATCACATCTTGTGCTAATTAACATCTCTAGATCTTTCTAGGAACACTTCTGGTGCTTACAAAAACATCATCTTTGAAGCTCACCTTATTGCTCATCTCTGTACTAATTGTGGGGCCATGATAGCAATATAACATAGGTGTGAAATTGGCATACCATGTCCATAAGAGATAGTTGTCTGCCAATGAAGGATTCCTTGTCACTCTTGACAATGCATGTTCCATGGTGACGTCATTAACAAGTGATGGGGAAGACACTGCAAAATTCATCAATGCCATGTCACATGTTTAGTAATGATGGAAGATCAAATCACATCCCTCTAAAGATGCAACACATATTTCTAACTTGAAGCAGAATAATGTAATGCCCCGCCATGCAACCCTAGAGATAAGTTTAACTAAGCAATAAAAAGGGCAATTTTTTTTAATAAAGAAGTAACGATAACATAACATAACATAGACTAATAGCAACAAGTTAAACTATCATCTCTAGGGATTACATAGCTACATTATTGTAATTTAACAAAAATCAACAACAACCATAGATCATTTAAATAAATCAAATGAGTCAAACTAACATGTTTCATTACATCACAAGATAAATACATCAACATTTTTGTAATAAAGATTACAAGTGCAAAATGGTTTATCTTACAAAAGGAATCATATAATTTTGTTGATGCAAAAGCTCTTTTTCAGAATACATCAAATTACATAATGAATTCTATTGTTATATGGAGCCTAATCAGACTCGAAGGTTACATTTTCCCCACTTTTATCGGCGTGGTTTCCCCCCAAATTCCTATAGGGTCAAGGGGCAGCGCCCCTTGCGGGGGTTTGGGGGCAGTGCCCCCAAGATGGGGTCAAGGCATCGGGAGTTATTTTTCATTAACTGACATAAGAAAACCCTATTTTTGTAACCGACAAAAAGCTTGATAAAAGTGGCTAAGGGTTAGGGTTTTGATATATTGTATTGTAGCATTTTGCAGCGGTATTGAGTTGCAGGGATTGCTGATTGTAATCGGTTTGATTTACTGGATAATAATATTGGACTCTCTGTTTGGTGGATGTAGCCCAAGTTTGGGTGAACCATGTTAAAACTTGTCTCTCACTGTTATTAATTCAGTATATTTCCATTTCTCTGTTTAATCTTTATTTGCATTTAATTGATATCTTCTGCTGGCTAACCCTAACAAGTGGTATCAGAGCTAGTTGTGTTCGATTATCGTCTGCAGGAAAGTCTCATGGTTGATTGGGAGCAATGGTGGATGAGGGTAAATTGAAGGTCGATAAATTCAATGGGCAGAACTATCAGTTATGGAAGATGCAGATGGAGGATTACCTCTATCAAAAGGATTTATGGAGGCCATTGGAAGGAGTAGCCAAGAAATCAGCAACATGTCTGATGAGGATTGGAATCTTCTTGACAGAAAGGCACTGGGAACCATTCAGTTGTGCCTAGCACCATCGGTGGCATTCAATATAACGAAAGAGAAGACAACCGATGGTCTGATAAAATCTTTGGCTAAATTGTATGAAAAACCCTCAGCCTCAAATAAGGTATTTCTCATGAAGTGTTTGTTTAATTTGAAAATGGTTGAAGGTGGATTTGTGACAGGTCATTTAAATGAATTTAATATGATTGTCAGTCAATTGACTTCTGTAAATGTAAAATTTGATGAAGAAGTTAGAGCTCTCTTGATATTATGTTCATTGCCTGAAAGTTGGGATAGTTTGGTAATGGCGGTTAGTTGCTTTGTTTCTAGTTCAAATACCCTAAAATTTGATGATGTTGTTGGTGTTATTCTGAGTGAGAAAATTTGTAAGAAAAGCTCAGATGGATTCACATCAGGCAGTGTTTTGAATGCAAAAAGTAGGGGCAGATCAAAGGAGAAAGGAAAAGGTTCTGGAGGTCATGGGAAGTCATGAGGAAAATCAAAGGACAAAAGATCCAAAATCAGAAGATAGAAGGATTGCTGGTACTGTGGGAAACTAGGTCATCTGAAGAAAGATTGCTGGTCTCAGAAAAATAAAGAAGGAGACAAATAAGAAGGCAATAAGGAAGCAAATGTGGTAAGTAATAAATCTGAAGATGACACTTTGATTCTTTCTCTAGATAATGCTGATGATTCATGGGTTTTAGATTTAGGGGCCTCATTTCATGCTACGCTCCATAGAAGTTATTTTCTTGATTATGTCCAAGGGGATTTTGGGCTGGTTTATTTGGGAGATAATGAACCCTGTCAGATTGTTGGAAAGGGAAGAATCAAGATTAAGTTGTAGAATGGGAATCATTGGCTACTACAAGAGGTAAGGCATGCTCCAAGGCTCAGTAGGAATTTAATTTCAGCAGGACAGCTAGCTGAACAAGGTTGCATTGTTACATTTACTGATAAAAATTGGAAGGTTTCAAAAGGTGCCTTAGTAGTAGCAAAAGGTGTGAAAGTAGGCACCTTATATCTTTGTATAGGTCATATTGTTCCTTCTCCTTTAGCTGTTGCAGAGAAAAAATAAATAGGTTTAGGAATAGTTGTTGCATGTTCGCAGGAAGAGACTGAAACAGTTGCTGCAGGTTCTGAGACAACACTGTGGCATAACAGACTTGGGCATATGAGTGAAAAAGGTATGAAGGTACTTCATTCTAAGAAAGTTCTACCAGGTCTGAAATGTATTAATATGGATTTCTGTGAAAGTTGTGTGTATAGAAAATAAAAGAGAGTCAGTTTTCTCAGAGATGGGAAGAAAATTGAAAAGTTGGAGCTTGTGCATACAGATGTATGGGGACTAGCTCAGGTATCTTCTCTCAGTGGCTCTCGATATTATGTTACATTCATAGATGATGCAACTAGGAAGGTCTGGATTTATTTCCTTAGACATAAATCTGATGTATTTGAAACATTTAAGAAATGGAGAAGCTTGGTTGAGAATGAGACAGGTAAAAGATTAAAATGTCTCAGATCTGATAACTGTGGTGAGTATTGCAGCAAAGAATTTGAGGATTATTGTTCCTTTAATGGAATTCATAGGCAGAAAATGGTTCCAGGGACTCCACAGGAAAATGGAGTGGCTGAATGTGTGAGTAGGACAATAATGGAGCATGCAAAGACCATGAGATTGCATGCTGGGATGCCTTTAAACATGTGGGTAGAGGCTATCAACACTGCTATATATTTAATTAATAGAGGTCCTTCAGTTCCTTTGGGTTGTGGTATTCCAGAAGAAGCATGGATAGGTAAAAAGGTGAGTTATTCTTTTCTCAAAACTTTCAGATGTGAAGCATTTGCACATGTAGATTCTGAAAATAGAACCAAGCTGGCTGCAAAATCAAAAAAGTGTACCTTTGTTGGATATGGCATTGATGAATTTGGTTATAGGCTTTGGGATTTTGAAAATCAGAAAATTGTGAGAAGCAGGGATGTCATATTCAATGAGAAGGTGTTGTACAAAGATCAGTTGCAGCAGCATGAGAAGAAAGCAAAAGATTATGTGCTACTGGATGATACTCCAAATAGTGATGTTCCAGTGGTTCCTCATACTCCGCAACAGCAACCAGCAATACCACAAACTCCAGTGAATGTTAGATGGTCAACAAGGCTAAGTAGACCTCCTGAAAGGTTTTCTCCCTCTTTGTATTCTATTTTGTTAACAGATGCTAGTGGACCCAAAGGGTATGATGAAGCTATGCAGGTGGATACACAGGTTCAGTGGGAGCTTGCTATGAAAGAAGAAATGGACTCGTTGCTGAAAAATCAGACTTGGGAATTATGTAAGTTACCTACAGGTAAAAAGGCTTTACCAAACAAATGGGTTTACCAGCTGAAAGAGGAAGATGGAGGTAAGAAAAGATTTAAGGCCAGGTTAGTTGTAAAAGGATTTGCATAGAAAAAGGGCATTGATTTTGATGAGATATTTTCTCCAGTTGTCAAGATGACTTCTATTCGTACTGTTTTAAGTATTGTGGCTGCTGAAGATTTGCTTTTGGAATAGCTAGATGTGAAAACTATCTTTCTCCATGGTAATTTGGAGGAGGAGATATACATGGAACAGCCCCACGGATTTGAGGTCAAAGGTAAGGAGAAACAGGTGTGCAGATTGAAGAAGAGTTTGTATGGCCTGAAGCAAGCACCTCGGCAATGGTATTTGAAATTTGATAGTTTTATGGCTAAGCAAGGCTACAGCAGGTGTAATTTTGATCATTGTGTTTATTTTAAGAGGTTGGATAATGACAGCTACATTATTTTATGTTTATATGTTGATGACATGCTTGTAGCTGGCTCTAACATGGATTACATAAGAGAGTTAAAATAGTAGTTCACACAGTCATTTGATATGAAGGATTGGGGGCAGCAAAACAAATCCTTGGTATGAAAATTTGTAGAGATAGGAAGAATAGAAAATTGACTCTATCTCAGGCTGCTTATGTTGAAAAGGTGTTGCAGAGATTCCATATGGAGAATGCAAAAGCTGTTAGCACACCTTTGCCTAGTCATTTGAAATTGACTAAGGAGATGTGTCCTAAGACACATGAGGAGGAAGAGAAAATGTCCAAGGTACCATATGCTTCAGCTGTAGGAAGTTTAATGTATGCCATGGTATGCATGAGACCGGATATTGCATTTGCTATAGGAGTCGTCAGCAGGTATATGAGTCATCCTGGATTGGAGCATTGGAATGCGGTAAAATGGATTCTTAGATATTTGAGAGGTACATCCAATAAACATTTATGTTTTGTGGGCTCTAATGCTGATTTAGTAGGTTATGTAGACTTAGATTTGGCAGGAGATATTGATACCAGGTAGAGTACTACAAGTTATGTCTTTACTGTAGGTGGAACAACGGTGAGTTGGATTTCCAGGTTGCAAAAGGTGGTTGCTTTATCCACCACAGAGGTAAAATATGTAGATGCAATAGAGGCAAGCAAGGAGATGATATGGCTGCAATCTTTCATGGAAGAATTGGGCAAACAACAAGTTAATTATTATTTGTATACAGACAGCCAGAGTGCCATACATCTTGCCAATAATTTTGCCTTGAATTCAAATATCAAACACATACAGTTGAGGTATCACTTCATTCGGTCAGTGTTGGATGATGGACAATTACAGTTGGAAAAGATACATACAAATGATAATCTAGCGGATATGTTTACAAAGGCAGTGACAAGGGAGAAGTTGAGCTCCTCTTCAGCTTCGGTTGGTCTTCTTGACTGAAAACAACAAAAATAGAATAGCAAAGTCCAGGGTGCTTATTTCCAGTGGGAGCTACAGGGTCAGTGGTGTTATGATCAGTCTCCAAGTAGGAGCTGATATGGTTTGGAGTCTGATTAGTCTGCAAGTGGGAGATTGTTGTTATAAGGAGCCTAATCAGACTCAGAGGTTACATTTTTCCCACTTTCATCAGCACGGTTTCCCCTCAAATTCCTATGGGGTCAAGGGGCAGCACCCCTTGTGGGGGTTTGGGGGCAGCGCCCCCCAAGACAGGGTCAAGGGGCAGCATTTAAAGGCACCAGGAGTTATTTTTCATTGACTGACAAAAAGCTTGATAAAAGCGGCTAAGGGTTAGGGTTTTGATATATTGTATTGTAGCATTTTGCAGTGGTATTGAGTTGCAGGGATTGCTGATTGTAATCGGTTTGATTTACTGGATAATAATATTGAACTCTCTATTTGGTGGATGTAGCCCAAGTTTGGGTGAACCATGTTAAAACTTGTCTCTCGCTGTTATTAATTCTGTATATTTCTATTTCTCTGTTTAATCTTTATTTACATTTAATTGATATCTTCTGCTGGCTAACCCTAACAAATTCCACTAATACAATAGATATAGATGGAAATAGTAGAAATATATGTCTTCAAATACAAGTGCAAAATTGGATTCATGAGAGATATGTCTTCTTTACACACGAGCCATGACACTAGAAAACTAATGGAATAAAGCACAACCACCCAACCATGTGGTACCCTAAAGTCCACTCCTCATGCTAGGAGATAACAATAAGATCCCACAACATGAAATAGTTAAGAAGATAGGAACACAACACAAAAGGCTAACGTGACTCTAACATACAAATAGACATGACATTCACAATAGAGTCACCACTTCCTCCAATAGTCAAAAAAGATAATAGACCTATAGGTGCAAGGACTACACATGACTCCATAACGACAGTAGTCAATAAGGACATCACAAGTAACTGAACATCACTTCCAGAGGCACTCACAAAACAAGTGGAGAACAAAACTAGAGAATGATAGACTACAGTAGGGATGAGTGTCATCACATGGTCTTAGCATGGGTTACCCTGACAGTCTCTAGCTAGATGTTAGCGCCCATCCATGGGTTACCCTGACAGTCTCTTGCTAGGCGCTGACCCCCATCTATGGTTACCCTGACAGTCTCTCCCTAGATGCTGGCCCCATAGGGTGACACATAGGGAACCAACATTCCTTTTGTGAAGACAAGGAAGTTGATTTTACCAACCATGGCCTTTTCATCTCATCCTTAGCCTGAACGAGCACTACAAGCATGAGCGAGGCATCCAATTATCTTGATTAGTGTGAAATATACCCAACCCTCTAAATTTATTATTAAGTTATCACTAGATAAACAACTTCCAATGGGTTAGTTTGACAAGCCACTTTGGGTGCTAGCCCCACATTGAAAGCTACTCCCCCTTCACTACATCTAGATTCTAAAAGCCCAAAATAAAACCCAAGCATGACTATCACATTTCTCTTCATGATACATTTACAACACAAAATATACATCATTTCACATTACACAGAGCAAGGCATTACCCATCTTGTATAATCATCATAACCACATGAATAGGTACATTGAGCAAGGCATTATCCATCTTGCATAATCATCATAATCACATGAATAGGTACACTGAGAAAGGCATTATCTATCTTGCACATGTACCATATCAACATGAATAAGAGGAAACATTCTAAAATAGCAATTTATTCAACTTACATGATGCACACATAGACAACTCCCACACAATCACACCCTCCTAGGCCTTTGGAATCATCTTCCCCAAATGACACAAACAATTGACACCACTATTTACACAATAGTCACACATCACATTCACTCTCAAATACACAACATAAACTCTGATCCTTCATCAATATTTCAAATACAATACCACAAATGCAACATATGATATAATGCATTAATTATGGGTCTTAAAGAATGTAACATTAATCCAATCATGATCAATCATCTAACAAATATAAAGTGAATCTACCTCATTAATACAAAACTATAACTTTCTAATCACCACTAGTAGTTATAATATGATCATAAGATATAAGTATCCATGAGTATCAATATTTTAACTAATAATGCTCAAGACTTATTTTAATTTCATTTAATTAAAATGATTGCAAACAACATGCAAATAACCATAATGCATACAAATTAAACACAACAATTATTTACACTATTTACACTGATGTAGATTACATCAATAATTAGGATAATTTTGTAAATACTATTAAATATAACTGTATAAGCAAGACTAAAAGCCCATGCTATAAATCTCTTACACTAGTTAGAATCACAAGATACAAAACCCGAAGCTACAATAAAAGAACCTTGTTCTAAGGTTAGCTTGAGAGGAAAGAAATATAGAACAACAAAACATTTTTATAGATCTAACATTTTCATCAAATCTACCTCACTTTTAACCACATGCATAAGATAGGATCAACACAAAATAAATTTGTTGAGAAGGCTTTAGAAGCTATCAACAATGCAAAATGTGAAAGCATAGACAGGGCACACAGACTAATTGGTAAAATGCCCCAAAGGGAGTCATATGATGGAAATCAATGATCATAGGATATGTACAAATCAATTCTTAGATAAACCTAGTTCAAAAATATAGAGTTATTGGTGATGCAACTAACTGTTTTAATAGAGATGAAATGGGTGAGAGGTAGATCATCACAAAATATTCATATCTAAAAAATGACAAACTAAGTAAAGCTGATTTTTGGATATAATTTATATATCCAGGCCATGCACTATATATAAAAATATTAGATAAACCTAGTTCATAAAAATAAAGTTATGGTTAATGCAACAAACTTCTAAAATAGAGACAAAATGGGTGAGAGGTAGACAGTCACAAAATATTCATATCTCAAAAATAACAAATTAGGTATGGCTGATTTTTGGATATGATTTATATATCTAGACCATACACCATATATAGAAAAATTAGAGAAACCCAGTTTGTAAAATAAAGTTATGGCTGATGCAACAGACTTCTAAAATAGAGATGAAATGGGTGAGAGGTAGACAATTACAAAATATTCATATCTCAAAAATTGCAAACTAAGTATGGCTGATTTTTGGATATGATTTACATATCTAGGCCATACACAATATATAAAAAAATTAGAGAAACCCAATTCGTAAAAAAAAAAGTTATGGCTAACTCAATAGACTAGGTTCAGAAAATCTAGAAGAGTATTCATAGAATATTTTACTAAATCTAATGCAACAATAAATTAGATTTGTATCTCAATCCATACCTGTAATATTACTTCTATCACATCTTTACAAAGTTCCAAGCACACATCCATTTTCCCCCAAGTCTTTTCTTCTGGAAACTATGGTTTATGGTGCCAAAAGAAAAATGAAAAACTTCTTGAGAGAGAGAGATCCCCAAAACATAGAACATATTCTCCATTTGAAATGCATGCTCCTCCCCAAATTATGTCTTGAGATTTCAAAATAAATTTGAGCATGCATAACCCCCCCTTAATTTCTTCCATAAGATTCTCCTTATTACTTTCTTACAATTTTCTATTTTCAACCAAACAATAATTTCTCTCTCTAATTTTACTTATTTTAGAATTTTCTATTCATTTCATTTACAACCAAACAAAAAGAGTTTCTTTCTACTTTTCTAAAATTAGTCTCTTACACAAAAGAAACAATTATTTCTAAGATTCCCTTTTGAGGTGCATAACTTCCACTTGGAAATGGAAAATAAGTACTCAATGCAATAATAATAAAGAAAGAAAGTCTTTTTCAGACATAATAATACATATTTCCACACAACTATAATTTAGATAAAAGCATCTATATTTATTTATCAAAGTGCCCTTGTGACTTAATAATTTTATTTTTATGAAGCAATTAACCAAAACTAAACAAAATAACCCAAATGCCAAACAATACCTAACACTATGCACGATCGAAAAGCATGACCACAATGACATTGACTAACTATCACGCCCATACAGACAACATTGATTGGGTGCAAAACTAGATACTCATCCTTTTCAACAATGATGGCTAACTAGGGGACCATATGTTATCTCTATTCCACAGTTTCCATTGGGTTTAAGGTATGCTCATACCTATCAATTTAGGTGGAGTCGATGTCTGGCACCTACATCTTACAGCAACCAAACAGTCAAACAAATATACATACATATAATCATATAGTCAAATACACCGTGGAAAGGGAATCACGACATAGTAGGGTACTCATGCATGAGTAATACAACACTATCCCTTTCACCTACACATTAAACATGTAATCACAACACACATAGCAATCAGTTACTGAACGACTAAATAAGAACCATCATTAGATAATCGTATAATACACATAATAAGATTAATCCACACAACACATCACAATATAACATCCTATGATACAAAATCAGTCGCATAAAAATCAATTCTAACATATGACAATCATAGTAAGCTCAACGTCATAATCACTTGAATGTAAAACAATGTCAGAACATATAAATTATTAGTGTTGCAACAAAGATTATCGATAAAACATACTAATTGTCATATAAAACCACACATGAGCACAATCAGGAATGTCATCAACATGAATGTAGCATCTACTAGAATCATATAATGTACAACATCAACTGTCTAACATACCCTAAATATTCCTATTATTTTACCTTTATCTTCATCCTTCTTAGCTAGACCATCTACACATCAAAGATGAGAAATGGAGGGGCATTACACAACACATATTTCTAACCTGAAGCAAAATAATTATAGTGGTGACCACAGGTAACACTTGTTCTTTACTTGTTAAATAAGATAATTCCTATATTTGTGTTGGTACCATCAATCATAAACCAATGTCCTTCCCTCATTACAGAAATGCCTCCACAACTGTCATCCATGTGCCACCATTACTATTCCTCAAGAATGAGAAGACCACCTCCTATGGAGTAGTTTAGTCTTAATTTTCCCTTGCGCAACAATCATTACTATGGATAATTCCATAGTTGAGGTTCACAAGAGCAAACAATAGGAAAAAATGTTTAAGAAAAGCATAGGTATTCTACATTGAAGCTTGAAGTGCGATAAAAAAAGAAGAGAGACCAAGGATTGAGATATAGAAAGAAAGGTTCAAAGGATCAAAATGATAGTGTTGGGAAGCCAACCATGGGGATAAACAAGAAATCTGAACCAACAATGGTGGAAGAACTAGTAAAAGACAAAGTAGTTGAAGATATTCTCTGGAATACAACATAGATACTATTCCTAGAAAAATTTGAATGATACATAGAGGATGTGGTCAAAGAATATGTCTTGTACCTCAAGGAAGGCTACAATAATGTCTATGGTTCCACCATCCCCATCTCTACAACTATCATCAGCGAGATTTCATGTCTACCAGAGGAAGGTGAGAGGTTCTATTGTTTGAAAACCCTATATTGTGATATCATAAAATGCTTTTCAATAGAAAATGAAACCATAATATACTTGATGAAGAACCATGAGATTTTGTAATAGAGGATGAATGCACACACATCCTATATTTAGAATGCAAGGTTAGTCATCTGACCTAAAAGCCCAACTCCTTTAGTCTTCAAAAACAACCATTTTTCTATATTGATGTCATCCTACAACTATATAAAAGGAATTTGGAAGAATGTGTTCTAGAGTTTATCACATCTATGGTCTTCTTAGTTCCTACAAGAATTTCAATAGCAAGGAAAAGACGGGCCACCTTGACAATAGAGTAAAAAATGAGAGACTCGATGTCCCCTACAAATCTTAAGTGGTTTATAAGGAAAGCCAAGGCTATGCCCAACCCTAATTAAAAAATATCAACATGAATGGATTGATATGTGTTTCAGGCCACCTCTCATCATTGAACCTCTGCCTATATGGATTGAACAACCAGAGGACACTAAATTTTTGAAATGGTTGTGCCCTACTGATCTATACTATGGGAATGTTGATACAACTAGGACAAACTAGAAAGCAACTTTTCAAATCTACAACCTGATGGAGAGGCTATATCAACTCAATAAGTCAAGGCTTTGACATAATGTAGGACCTGCAAACCCTTGAGTTTGGGAAGGATGATGAGTGAAAAGTGGCACTCATTATATATGCTCAATTTGTCTCCCTTTTCTACCTTATAGAACCGTCATACCTTGGTTGTACCATATAAATTAATAGAAATCTTGTTTAATCTTATTATAAATAAGTTCTATATTGTGGTAGTTGCATAGTTATATGGTTTCTGGATTGTGGACAGTCACTAATAGAATATTGTAGAAATATACCCCTTTTGTGTCTAGGTATCTAAGCTTCCAAGATAACTCTAGAGTTCATGTTGTTATGTATGAAAACGGGATTAATGATGTGACCTAATGTGTACACTAAATCAAACCCTCTTCCACAATGGCATTCAAGGACAAGACTAAGACAAATCACTACCAAATGGAGGAGGACTCGGTTACAAGTCTTGTGCTCAAGAGTGCTATGTGAAGATATGATTTAACCAATCCTTTTATCAAACCCTAGGTCAATTATACATAAAACCCTAGTTCTAAGATAATCATCTTGTAACAAATAGAAAATGAGCAAAACTCAAAAACCAAATGCACAAGAGTGATCAGTATGATGTTGAAACATGTGCCCCAAAATCTAGAAATTTAGAAGAATATGGGGCGGGCACCTAATTCCTGAAAGTCAGAATCTTTAGAAGCTCAAAACTAGATAAATGTCATAGATAATGTCCTAATACCAAATTTAGAGCCTATTTGAGTAGGAGGACTTTAGGGCACGCGCCCAAGTTTTCTATAGTGGAATTTTGAGAAACTGCTCTCAGATATCGACACCATTTCCCTTACACAACTTTCTTGTACCTTCACTTCTTCAGACATGGCACCTGTAACCTACACACAGGAAGAAAATGGGTGTGGGGTTGTGGTGTTTAGGGATTTGCCTCAGTCAAATCCTAGGATAGCATTCAAGCTTCCTAACATTGCTGCTAGAGAGAGTGTGTGCCCTAGCAAGGTAGAGGATAAATATAAACAAATGATGAAATGATTCAAATAGCAATGATATCACCTTAGAGGTGAGGCTCTTAGGAGAATGAAGATTCTTCAACTCATAAGGAGATGGATGATGATTCCAAATCTACAACAAAACACATAATACAAAAACAAATCTTCTCTAGAAACATAATGAATGCATTGAATGCTCTTTGTTACAAGATCATAAGTTTCCTATATCCATCTCTAAGTTACAAATGAATTCAAAAACACACTTATATATCCTTTCCCTCTAACATTCGTAAATTAAATCAAAAGAGCCGACATGGAGAGACCCTTTTAAATGTCCTTTGCTGACATGTAGTGAAATTTACCTCGACCAATTATGGAGGAATTTGGCATTGGTGATGAAGTCCCTAGGCCCCTTTTTGGTCTAGGGTAAGGCATAAAATGCACCCCTAGTTCCCAATTCTCATGGGTTTTGAGGGATTTTACATCAGGATGAATATTTTGCATGTATAATGTAATCATGGGGACCTAGGAGCTAAACTAGGAGATAAAAAAGCATGCATCCACTTTTTACTCCATAACATTTAGCCCCCACTTTAATTTATGTATGGTCTTACGATCAGTACATACGTTAAAGTACAGTCAAAGAAAATCAAACATGTCAAACACAAGAGTGGAGACACAACCTAAGTTCAGAAGACTATTTCTAGCCCCCAAGCTTAGGCAAACACATGAAAACACTTAATGGTCAATGAATACAGTAGGGAAGCATGCAATACATGGAAAAAATAGTGAAGCACGTAATACATGAAGATGGCATGAATATAGTCGTGCAATACAAAAGGCATAAACAAAGAAAACACATCATTAAATAAATATATAAATATAATCCTAACATAAAACACATAGAATGGAGGGAGCTCATCACTATGGGCCTTTAGATCACGCAAAATATGTAAGATACACAAGGAAGACATAGAAAGACACATGGAAAATATGTAGAATACACGAGGGTCATAGAGTATGTCATTGACACACAATACATCTTATACACAACAAACATGAGTGATAGGGAGGAGCTCATCGCTATGCTCCACTATCAAAGAAATGCCAAACACACATGATGGTTGAGATATGCTACCACAACTACCAAAGACATGCTTAAGGGTGAATAACTCAAGATCCAACCTCACCTTTGTAGATGACTTTCTTAAAAGGATGTGCAACCACTTAAGGGAAGACACAATCTGGCCTACCAAAGAAGCTCTTTCAAAATGTAACCCCACTTATATCCATAGACACCTTATGGTGAAAAGGAAGCATGTGCTCAAAGTATAAAACCCTACCTACATCACTAAGATGCCTTACAGTGAAAAGGAGGTATACACAAAAAACAACAAAGTACATAACCACACTTGAATTATGGAGATGCCTTTTGGTGAAAAGGAAGCGTACACAAACAAGCTTTATCATTAATATCCAAAATAATCAACCACAATATATGTCCCCACCTTAAAGTGGTTGATCTCGCTTATTGGTATCAAACAAATTTAAGGTAAACTGAAAATAGACAAGGGAACAAGAGATTTTGCAAAGCCCATGCCCCCAAAGGTGACATGTTCTTAATGATCATTGAATGTTCCCACATACACATCAATACCATTTGTTAACATAATCAACAATATATAATATTTGGTTATAAAATCTATTCTAAGATAACAAGCAAATGATCTCATGAGATTGATATCAAAATCATTTCTCATATTACATTATACACCAAGGCTACACTTACAGGTTCAAATCTGATTATAGTCATTAGGTTATACTTCAAGTATCTTAGAACTGAGTGTAACTACAAGGTGAGATACAAAACAATCCAAAGTGCATAGAAGTAGATTTACAGTATTACAAAGCCTTGTTACAATAATTTCACAATACAAATCACAACATAGAGTGATTCTACTTGTCAAGCACCGGTAATATATCAACCCCATCTTCATATATGGACTAGGTCCATTTTTTCTTTCTTGTTGTAGGGATGTATGGTCCTTATCAGTATTTATTTGTTTTCATCATCTGCCGATTGGTAGAGCCACTTGAAAAATGAAAACATTAAAAATGAGAAAGAAGACAAAAGTGACTTAGGATCACAATGTGGGAAGATGCCCCCAAGACACCATACATGACATTATACCCCCAAGGCACCACATAGAATAATTACAATAAGATAGAGGAGAGTAGAAGAATAGAGAAACAAGTAGATTAAGTGTCACAATGGAGGTGGTCTCCTTGTATCCTTGACCTTACAAGAGTATCAAGGGTCATCCAAGGGGTCCTAAACAAACATTTAACACATCATAGGGGAACACAACATGACACATATAATAGAAGGTCACTCTTGAGAGAATCTTGGAAAGGTGTTGCATTAATTGTGGCTAAATAAGTGAGAAGTACTTACCTACTAGCTATTATCTTTCATCAAGTCATCTTATTCCTAGTTTCCATATGGAATAGGTGGTACATAAGGTACTATGGCCCACTTTAAAGCTTCATCTTGTATTTCATTTTCCTTTAGCTCTTCCTCTAATTGAGTTGTTGTTGGAGTATCTTAGATCTTAGGAATATGATTCTCATCTTGGTTAAATTCAACATCCATCCTTGAAGGACATAATATGAAAGGATTTTTGTCATCCATTAATGCTTCTTATTTTATAGGGAGAGAATTGGAATGAAAGGAAGGTAAAGTGTCATTAATAAAATTGTTGATTATTTCACCTTTAGTGATATCCAAGGGAGTTGAACATGTGATCGAAGGCAAATTGTTTATTATCATTGCAATTATATAGATTCCCAAGGAATTTAAATATTCAACCCAAGGAGGGAGATCAAAGGTTTTCACTCCCTTAGTGATATCCATGGTACTTGAATATTCAACTAAATGAGGAAAATTGAGTCTTCACTTCCTTGGTAATATCCAAGGTACTTGAATATTCAACTGGAGGAGGAAGATTGATATGATGATCCATAGAGACTTCATGCACTATGGTAGGGATAGAATTTTTAATATTGTTAGATGAATGCTCATTATCTATCCATGGATTGTTCTTCATTAGAAGAGGTTCTTCATTCACTAATGCTTGATCTTTCAAAGGGAGAACATTGGAATGAAGAGAGGGTAGGGTGATGTTAAGGGATGTGTCAATGATTTCATACTCTTGTGTCAAAATGTCCTCATATATGGTAACAACATTAGGAGAGAGATCATAAGGTAAAAACAAGTTACCATGACATGTATTAGAGATTAGATCCAGGGTATGATCCTGACCTTTAGCAATAGGACTTGAAGTAGAATATCCAATAGAGATAAAGTTATATAGGGCTTTATCTAATATATTGAAGTCATCATTACTAAACAATGCATCATATTTATTATTATCTATGAATTTAGTGAGATCGTGTAATATCGAAGGATATATTCTAATGAGAGTTATGAAGCTTTCAAAGTTAGATATATAACAAAGGATTTCATATGTGGAACACATAGAAATGTCAATGTCATATATGTATGCTCTTTGATTTAAGACTTAATGATGCCTATTGATGAATTTAGAAAACTTTTCAATGTCTATGATGTATGCAAACAAAGGTTCCAAAGATGAATAAGAATAAGCATCCATAATGAATGTATGATAGAGCTTTTGCACACCAAAGTAGTAGTTGGAGGGAATCAGGTTTTTAAATTAAAAAACACACTATTTTCACTACAAACAAAGTGAGTATGATGTCAAAGTTCTACACAAAAATGGGATTGTAGATGATTTTCAAAAGTTTGCTCAAAGAAGTATTAAGAGTGTGTTAAAACCCTTAATGTTGAAATACACAATGTGTAATTGCTAAAATCGATATTTTAGAAGCAAGGATGTCAAATTATGTAACACTACAATTTAAAATCAGATTTGAATAAATGTTTATGATAGTAGAAAAATATGAAATAAGATTTTGACTACAAACCCTAGCTTTTGTAATTCACTAGGTTATAGGTAAAATGCAAGTTTTCAACAAAACCCTAGCAAATGAGATCTTCAAATGCAAGATGTGATATCATGAAATGGTTAATTACTATAATATGGATAATATCTGATGTAGAAATGATAAAATAAAATGTTTCAATGATATGCAATGAAATTAATTGAAAACTATGCCTTTATGCAAGCCTAGAATGCCTATTTTTCAACCTTTTTCAAATTTATGCTTAATTTTTCAATCAATAATAATAAATATGTAATGAAATAATGCAAGATATAAATTCAACACTCAGCAAGATGCAAATTCTGTATGCTTTTGGTTCACCAAAACGTTATGTATTAAAAAGGGGATGAATGATGTAAGATAGTGTGTACACTAAATCAAACTCTCTTCCACAATAATATTCAAGGACAAGACCAAGAAAAATCACTACCAAATGGAGAAGAACTTAGCTATAGGTCTTGTGCTTGTGATTTCTATGGGAATATATGATTTAGTGAAACCTTGTATCAAACCCTAGGTCACTTGTGCATAAAACCCTAGTTCTAATATAATCATCTTGTAACAAATAGAAGATGACTAAAATGCATAAACCAAATGCACAAGAGTGATATGTAAGATGCCAAAACCTATGCCCTAGAAGCTAGAAATTCAAAGGACTATGGGGTGAGTGCCCAAGCCTTGAAAGCCAAAATCTTTGGAAACTTGAAATTGGAGAAATGTCACAGATGATGTCCTGATGAAAAATTTAGAGCCTATTTATGTAGGATGACTTCAACGAAGGTGCCCAAGTCTTCCATAGAGGAATATTTACAAACTACTTTTGGATCTTGAAACCCTTTCCCTTAAACAAACTTCCTATTCCTTCACTTATTCAGACTTCACACTTATAACCTGCACACAAGAATAAAAGGGGTTTGTGGGTTGTGGTGTTTAGGGATTTGCCTCAATCAAATCCTGGGATAGCATTCAATCTTCCCAACACCATTGTTAGAGAGAGTGCATGCCCTAGTAAGGTAGAGGCTAAAGATAAACCAGTGATTAAATGATTCAAATAACATTGGTATCACCTCAAAGCTCAAGCCCTTAGGAGATTGAAGATCCTTCAACTCATAAGGAGATTGATGATGATTCCAAATCTCCAACAACACACACAATACAAACACAAAATTTCTCTAGAAACACAATGAATGTTTTGAATGCTCTTTTCTCCAAGATCATAAGTTCACTATATCCATCTCTAGGTTACAAATGAATTTAAAAACAAACTTATATTTACTTTCTTGCTAACATTCATAAATTAAAGTAAAAAAGATGACAAGGAGAGACACTTTTAAATGTCCCATGTCGACATGGATTAAAATTTTCCATGACCAATGAGGGAGGACTTGGACATGGGCGTCCAAGTCCCAAGGCACCTTTTTGGTTTGGGGTAAGATATAAAATGGGCCCTTTGTTCCTAATTGTCATGGGTTTCAAGGGATTTTGCATTGGTATGAATATTTTGCATGTATAATGTAATCTTGGGGACCTAGGAGCTAAACTAGGGGGTAAAAGGGCATGTGTCCACCTTTTACTCCATAACACCTCCTAAGACTTTGGAGCTTTGAACAAGACATCAAGAGATGAGGAAAGAACTGTAGTTGGCATGTGTTCCATTAGTGATTAGAGATTTTGGAGGAAAAGGGGAGGACACTTTAAGAAACAAGGTTCATAATATAAGTTGGAGTCCTAGTTATAGCTATGCAATAAAGAGGCTGCATATTTTGTTTATTTTAGTTCTCCTTTGTTTCTCTTTTATCATCATGTGTGGCCTATTTGTAAACTTCATTTGAACTCTTGTGACACCTATATTGTCACCATATTATCATTCAGTATTTTGCATGAATAATGTAATAATACTTTGATATTTGTAATGAACTATAGTAAGGAATAAGTACTCTAAGGATATGTATCAGAACAACACCTAGTATATAGAGGATTAGAGGTAGGAAAAGAGTTAGTCTTTTTTCTACATGAGAAGATAGATTGAAAGGAACTTTGAATCTATGTGCCAACTACATGCATATGGTGTTTCTAGACAATTTGGAATAAAAGAAGCAAACAATTCAGTACCCTAATTATAATTTGTTAGCCTAGTCTCCATTCCAACGGTGTGGAGCAAGGGCTCACTCTCACTATAAGAGAAAAGCTAGTATTTTATATCTATTTATTTCTTTCAGCTTGATAGATTAGTTGTTGTTTTAGAATAATCCTTGTTATGGCATGATTTACTTCTTTATTTTACAATTGATTATTGAGTTCTAGATTAAATCTTTGTTAGCATTTATTCCTTATTGGATTAGACTTCTTTCTAGAAAATGTGTGTGGTCATTTATCAGATTTAATCTCTAACATTTAAATGTATTTTTTAGTGATGAGTAAGGGTATGAGTTTGATTAGGAAGTTAGCTTAACTCTAGGAAATAGTGTGGGACTATTGTTAGTTATGCTGGGAATTGCCCTAGATACACTGCCCTAGATTGACAGATAAAGATATTTAAATGCAAGTTACAACAACCATTGATAGTATACATCTTGCAAATGATTTAGAAATACCCAAGGATAAAGAAGAATATGAAGATCTTTTACAAATTTTACTTGGTATATGTGAGGATAGGGTGTCATTTGTTGATGATATATTTTTGCACCCTCCAATAATGCTACATATTACATGAGAAATAGCACATGCAAATGTGGGATATGTTGAGCATGATATTTCACATTATGTGAGCTACCCTATTAATAGGATTGATAATCCTAAATGGTATTTTGATACTTAAATGGATAAAGAGTTCAACCAAACAATGGGACTACAAAAATTATTCTATAATCATTTAGCATACACTACCTTGAAGTATCATTAAAAAATGGATTTATCATACCTTATTAAAATAGTGTGATGGTAGATGCAATCAACTACATCATTTACAATATGTCCAATTTATGTGTCTCCCTTACTTTCATGTCAACCAATTACTCACTAAGTTATTCTCATCGAGATCAAATGATCATACATATACATGGTTTTATATGTTGCCTCATTTTTGAAGGGTGAATTAAATTATATGTATATGTCTTTAACTATAACTACAACACCCCATTAATGGGTTTTAGGGAAATGAGTCTTGTATTAGGAGGCAAAGGTGAATTGATGCCCATTAGCAGAAGGATGGGTCAAAATGAATTTTGATGGGATGTCCAAGGGTAACCTTGGGAATTCAATAGTAGGATGCATCATTAGAAACATGAAAGGAGAAGTGATATTCTCAACATTGAAAAGACTTAAGGTTGGCACCAATAACGAGGGTGAATTGCAATATCTTATTCTCAGTTTGCACTTATGTCTTAACAACAATTTAGGGAAAGTTGAGATTGAAGGAGACTCAAGTATTATTATCCATGTTACCAGATATATAAACATCCTAAGTTGGAGGCTTAACTCCCTTGTCTTCCAAGACTTGAATTTAATGAATTATTTGAAGAAATATACTCTTAACCACGTTTATACAGAAGGTGACCAAGAGGTTGATTATTTGGACAAATCAGTAGTTGAGTGGGATGATGAACTCCTTATTGATATGTCTTCCAACATTTCCCAACATTTATGGCAATTACAATGCGAATTCATTGTTCTATAGGGCATGTATATGATTTAGGTGGTAGAAGAGATAGTTGAAGTCATGACAGTTTAAAAAATATCTTTCCCAATGAGCCTGGTAGGATACACCCATATAGTTAACATGTATGGAGAGGCAAATGGTATTCTTAGGAAAAATTTTAGAAAAAAGAGTTCAATGTGTATTCAAAACAAAGAACTCCTTGCTTTTGTTTGTAGTTCAGTGGGTTATAGGTGATGAATACATGATTGTAGTGCATAGATATTAGGTTAATTCTTATCTCATTCATGTTCATGATGACCCTTCTCGACATGGGTGAACCCAAATATTCTATTTGGGATGTAGTGAAGATAATGATTTTATTGACATTTTCTTGGTGGTTTGGATGAGGTGCTTAATGTAGGAAGGTATGGTGATGGCATCCCACTACAACAGGATTTTCATAGGATCTTGGCTGGTGGGGACATCATCTCCTAGTTCCCATTCATCTCCACAAATAAGCCTCACATGAAGTTTCAGTGGCGTAAAAGAGCAAAGAGGGACTATGTATTTCTCAAGAAGGTTCTGGGCATCATCGAACTAGGTGGAGTAGATGTGCTGTGGGAATTCATCTTCAAAGACTCAAAGGTTGATAAAGGGGTCTGAATATAGGTCATTTATAATATGGTTGATAAATGATAGAAGATAGAATGTATTAGTAGATAGTGTGTTTTCTGCTTCCTCCTAGGTTTTTGATTCTTGCATGGTTCTATATTAAACACTATGTTAATATACAATTATAACTTTTTGATAATATTTTACATGGGAGTAACCTCCCTTTGGTTGCAGTGTACTCATAAAAACTTTACCTATAATGTAATGGGATATGTTTATATATATTACAAAAACTCTTGTACTATCTTATCCTAACATGTCTAATCCTACATCACATAAAACTGAATACTTTTGTGCTTATCATAAAATATATGGACATTCCATAGATAAATTCCTTGTATTCAAGCTTAATATCACATCATAGATAAAAGTGAAGATGAACATGAAGAAATTACAAATTGAAATAAAGGAATTACCTAATGAGAAACAAATTAATTATCTATAAGAGACATATGAAATAAAAACAACAAGAAAAAATAAAACATTCTATAAATAAATCCATTATATTTAGACAAAATTTAAACACCTCATAAATAAAGGAGACATAATCATGCATATGATACATTATAATAAAAGTACCACATAATGTGCAACAAATTAATTATCTATTAGAGACACATTAATACACAAACAAGAAGAAAATATAGGAAAAAACATTTGTTTCACCCACTTGAGGATACTTCTTTGGGTTTTCATTGCTCTTTTCTAACATTAAGTTCTTTTTTATGCATATGCTTTATTCACCTTTACCTTTTACCTTCACTTTGGAACATATTGGTTTCAATATTCCTTTTATTGGCACATCACTTCCTATGATTGTTTGCATCCTCTTTTACACACCATCAAAAATGATTTTGAAAATATTAAACTCAACAAATAACTATATAGTGGTAGTTTTGAATAAGGCTAGTATGTTATTTTTAAAATTTAAAATCTTAAAGCTATGAATAATGTATTTACATTTATTATGAAAATGTAGTTTAGAATTTGGAGACAATTTGTTAGGAGTTCAAAATTTTAAAGCTATGAATTAATAGATTGACAATATATTTTTTTATTTTTTAGGTATTTAAAAATATATTTTTTATTTTTAATTAATTTAATATGAATCTTTATTTGTAATTGAAAATTGATACTAATAAATATGATATTTCAAATGTATTAACATATTAATACACATAAATAATTTTATATACATACTAAGAATTAACAATTAACAATAAATATTAATTACTAAAAATTATAATTTATTTTGAATATTTTGAAAGTAATATGAATCTAACATTTAAAAAAAAAAAATCTTTATAATTATATAATTTCATCAATTGCATAACAAAAAAATTATAATAAATCAATAATGATCTACTTTATCAATTATATAATTAAAAAGTCATACCATATTTATTGAATAAAAAATAAATACAATGCAAACCCCCATCAAAACCTTCCTTTCTGTGGAAGGTTATGAGAGCACAACCAGGAGTCATGAGGACCCTGCGTGAGGGCATGGTCTGGTTGCAATGCCTGCAGCAACCTCTATCAACGCTTTGTAATAGTGTAGGGTGTGACTGGCACAACAGAGATGAATTGGTAGTCTCCAGCTACGAATTGAGAGCATTGGCTACTGCTCAAATACTGGTAACTAGCGTGTCTGGGTGTTTGATGTAAGCGCTGCTGCTTTCAACGCAAATGGGTGTTTGATGTGAGGGCCTGGTCGTTGGCTAATGTGGGCGTCTATCTCGTTGGAAAAGGAGGCCGTGAGGGCTACTGCTTGTTGCTAGGTGTGTGGCAGATGGGTCACCCTGGTGGCCCTTGCTTTCAACGTGGGCGGGAAGCAACGTTCCATGAGGGTGTTTCCCTTTTTGGACAATGTAGGGAGCTTGCACACCTTCCCTAAGGCTGCACATTTCTACCCCTTTCAAACAGTTCTCTCTTCACACAAAAAAAAACTTCCAACCACAAAAAAAATTGCAGTTATTAAAATAAATCACCTTCGTTTCTCAGAGACTCTCTAGCTCGTCGAAACAAAAGGTGAATCACTTCGTTCACTGGCAGAGATTTTGCATTTTTTTGGCTGAATTTGCCTTAAAAAATAGTGAGTACAGCCCGCAACTATCTCTGCATGCTCTGAAACCATATAAGAACCTGCCAATCACAGAGATTAAAAGCAAACACAAAATAACACCGCAAATGAATGAAATTGACCGAATGTATTAGCCAAATAGGCGTGAATATAAAGACAGGAGAGAGGCAACCAAACTCCATGAAATGAGGATAGGACTCATCATACATGGAGTGGTGGCTCATCATATTTGGAGTGGTGGCAAGTTGCCTACCACGAAAGTAGCATGAGGTGTCCAGGTGTAAGTGAGTTGACACCCTAAATAACTTGACACCTCGTATGGGCAAAGTAGGGTTAAAGCCTATGTGTATGTCAAGTATACATTAACACTATAGTTGAGCATTTTAACATCATGCCTCTCAAAATTATATAAATTCAAATTGATAAAATACAAATTAACATAGGTATATCAAGAGAGTTGAGCATCCTAACTTCAGGTCTCTCAAAATTATTTTCCAATTTTTATTGTAGCTTACTTGGTAATCTCACTCCTAAACCTAAGATTTAATATCCACATCATTAAATTCCATGCCATAACTTTGCTCAATAAACAATTGTAAAACCCAACCTTTGAAATCATTTGTACCAATAATTAAATATATATTTCCATGATAAACAATTGTAATGCCCAACCTTTGAAATTATTTGTACCAATCATTAAACATATATTTCTGTAATATTATTTATAAGCCGCTCAAATCAAAATTATTTTCCAATTTTATAGTAGCTTACTTGATAAGCTCACTCTTAAAACTAAGATTTCATGTCCACATCATCAAATTCCATGCCACAAATCGGAAATAACATTTTTTTGACCCTCAATCCATGATAAACAATTGTAATGTGCCCAATTTTTTAAATTGTTTGTACCAATAATTGAATATATCTTTCCATGATAAACAATTGTAATGCCGAACCTTTGAAATTATTTGTACCAATTATTAAACATTTATTTCCCTAATATTATGTATAAACCACTCAAATAATTTCTTTCACCACATTTTAAAACACGTATTCCACCTAGATATATAAACATATAAATACACAACTCATAAATTCAACAACCTAACATTATAAAATAAACAATTTTAATTTAATCAAACTATTTTAATAATATAATATTATGTAAATAAAACTTGTTGAAACACCTATTTTTTGTGCAAATCTAATTGCCACCAAAAGAATGATTTCCTAAAAATTAATTTAATCCTAATAATTTTCATAGAAAACCGTTATGTTCATGAAACATATAAACATAAACAGCCTAGAAAACAAATAGATGATCCAGGGTTTGTTGGTAGCCCTAAATCAGGTGTTAACATGAAAGATACAAATGAAACCCTAAAAAGTTTTGAAGTAGATTTACAAAACAATGAGAATGGGGACAATGTCCTCATTGAGAATATTATGGTAGTAGAAAGAAAGTTAAGTGAACTGAGCCTTAAGGAAGGGGAGTGTAATGTTAATAATGTTGTCCCGTGAGAAATACCTAAACCCCATAAAACTACGAGTCCTCGAACTTCACAGATTAATGAAGAGGATCTCTCCCTTAATAAATTGTTAATTAATGAGGGTCAAGCTCTTGATGCTAGGGCTATAAACCTCAATCTCCCTGATAATGTTGGAGGTATTGATACCTCAAATGATGTGCAGTCAGGAAAAGGAATTACAAGCCAAACACATAACTTTGCAGAAGGTTTAGTAAAGAACGAGGAGGAGGTAAAAAATGTAAATGGTGATGTTAAACTTATTGGTGATATCGACTGTGAAGAAGAGAATGTTGCAAGTATGAGGTGAGCCAGTGTTGTCCTTGATGTCAACATACTCATATTGCATTGACAAGAAGGATTGGATGAGCTGTGTGTTGAGGATATTGAGAAAATTAGCCTCAGTCAGGAACAGTGAAGAACCGTGATGAGAAGAAGGCAAATGTATTGTATAGGTTGAGAACTGGAGGATGCGGATTAAAGGGTTTGTAGATATGAGTCTTGAGATGATTTAGTTAAGATTTCTGAGGTCCGCATGAAGATCTGAAGGAGTTGTGGCTGTCGGTGTAGAACCGGTTCCGGCAAGTATTCAGAGGTGACAGAGGATCACAAAAAGGTCCGGTGAGGTCTGGAACTGTATAATCCTAATATGCGGATTGGAAGGAGTCTTTGGGATGTCCTTGTGATGTGCCATCTCAAGTTATGTGAGATTTGGAGGTCCGGAAGTACCTCTTGCATTATGACAGTGGTGATAGACAGTGTTCTTGAAGTTCCACATAAGGAAGAGAAGAGATTCCAGTAAGTAAAGAAAGTGCGGATGTACCTGGTCATTCAAGCAGGCTTGTGAAGGTTCTTGGATCATGTTGAGGTTGTGTTGTTGGTCCGCATTGATAGTAGAGCCCGGAATTGAAGTTATTCTTCCGGATGAAGTTCTTGCTCTGTTTAGCCGACCGGATGAGTTGTTCATCCTGCGAATGTTCTTGTGGTGGCCGACCGGATGTGTTATTCATCTTGTGGATACTCTTATGGTTGTTTACCGACTTAAATGTTTGTTCCTAAGTCGATGTCTTGTATAAATAACAGTTTGTGAGTTCATTTTGTAGTGTGGATTGTGTGGATGAGTGTGGCATAGCGAAGAGAAGTGCGAAAGGCAGAGCAGAGGTTTTTGGGCTTAAATGGAACTGATCCAGACATGGTAGAGATGTCATTCTCCAGTTCAAGATTGTGATTCTTATCACTTTGTAGACAGTGTGTCTCCTTGTAGGCAGTGGGCTTCTTTGTGAGCAGTGTGCTCGGGCAGTGAGCCCTAATTGGCAAGTGCCATTCTTTTTCTTATTCTTCTAACAGAGAATAATCCTTGGGTTAATCACCCCGTGGTTTTTCCCTTAACCGGGTTTTCCACGTCAAAATCTTGGTGTTCAATGTGTTGATGTTATCTGCTCTTGTGTTTATGTATTATGCTTTCATGGATGATTAATTGATATGCTGTTAACTAACAACGAAGAATCAAGTGTTTGAAAGAACAAGAAGTTTTATACAACTGATTCACCCCCCCCTCTCAGTTGTATGTCTTAAATCCAACAATTGGTATCAGAGCCAGGTTCCTCTGAAAGGAGCTTAACCACTTGAGGAGATCCAGGATGTTGTCATACAAGAAGGATAGTCCGAAGTTCGATGGAACCAACTTCACTCTCTGGAAAGGTCGCATGAAGTGTCACTTGGAATGTATGGGAAAAGCATACTTGGCTATGGTCTCAAAACCATATGTACCTCCACAAGGTGGTCCAACAACTCTGAATGAAATCACAAATGCTGAAAATAATCTGCGAACCAAGGAAGCCCTACTAAGTGCATTGAATGATTCAGATCTCTCAAATGTTATTGACCTACCAACTGCATATGAGATCCTGACTAAACTGGAACTTCTGTATGAAGGAGATGAGTTTGTCAAAAGTGCAAGGTTGCAAAGTCTGAAAGGGAAATTTGAAAGATTGAAGATGAGAGATGATGAAAACATCACTACCTTTATGCCAAGAGTGAATGAGCTGGTATGTGGAATTAGAAATGCTGGTGGAACTCTAGATGAAAATGAGATTGTCTGCAAAATCCTAAGATCCCTTCCTGCTGCCTACAAAATCAAGGTTGCTGCCATTGATGAATTCAGAGCCCACACAACTATCACAAGAGAACAACTCGCTGGCAAACTAGCTGCATTTGAAATGACCGAGTTTGGAGATGATCCTCCCAAGACTAAATCTGCTTTCAAAGCCAGTGCCTATGTGAAAGGCAAACAGAGATTTGATCCGGGAGAAAACTCATCAAGGAAGATGTCATGGTATGATCAAGCAAGAAGAGACATGGAAGAAGAAGAAGTAGAAACAGCTCAACTCGAAGCCCTCATTGCAAAGAGACTGCCAAGAGGATCCGGTAAGTATGAAGGAAAACTACCCTTTAAGTGTTTCAACTGCAATAAGATTGGTCATTTTGCTTCAAGATGTCCGGAAAGATCTGCAAGGTCTAATACTAATAGACAAAGGTTTCAAAAGAACTGCTATTATGTTCATGAAGAAGATGACAATGAAGGAGTAACAGATGATGAATCAGAACTAGAAAGCAAATCCGGAAATGAATGGGTGTTTATTGCCACAAGGAAGAAGATTCAATATCCTCTGAATCTGTCAATCACAAGGTTGTGGAAAGAGCTTTGGCTGCTCAAGTGGAAGAAAAGGATGATTGGGTTATTGATAGTGGATGTTCTCACCATATGACTGGTGACAAGAATAAGTTCTTAGATTTGGAAAGGTATGAAGGAGGAATGGTAAAGTTTGGTGACAATTCTGCTGGCAGAATCAGAGGTAGGGGAACTATTTTATTTGATGGAAAGAGCAAAACAGGTAATGTACTATATGTTGAAGGATTGAAGCACAATCTTCTCAGTGTTGGTCAGTTAGTGGACAAAGGCTATGATCTCCGGTTCAAGAATGGAAAATGCAGAATCTTTACAAGCTCCGGAACTGAAATTGCATCTGGTGCTCAAACAAAAGGTAATATCTTTCATCTGGTTGGTTCAAACAAAAGTTGTCTGTTTGCTCAAGTTGATCAGAGTTGGTTATGGCATAGAAGAATGTGCCATGTGAATTTTGATAACATCATCAAGATAAGCAATATTCAGGCTGTAAGAGACCTTCCAAAATTGGTGAAACCTACAAATAGTTTGTGCAAAGAATGTCAGCTAGGTAAACAGAGCAGAGTCTCTTTCAAAAGCAAAGATCAGTCTTCTACCGGATTGTTGGAATTAGTACATACTAATCTCTGTGGTCCAACAAGAATCAAGAGTCTGCAAGGTGATAGATATTTCATGTTGTTAATTGATGATCATTCTCGGATGATGTGGGTTACCTTTCTAAAAGAAAAATCAGAAACATTTGAGAAGTTCAAAATCTTCAAAGCTATGGTAGAGAATGAAACTGGATTGAAACTAAAGTGTCTAAGGTCTGATAGAGGTGGTGAATTTACATCTGGTGAGTTCATTGACTTTTGTGAGAAACAGGGTATAAGGAGACAATTGTCTGCTCCTAGGACTCCACAGCAGAATGGAGTAGTTGAAAGAAAGAACCAGACCATCCAGGAAGCTGCCAGGACAATGATGTTGGAAGAAAATGTTCCTCAGATGTTTTGGAAAGAAGCTATCAGCACTGCAGTCTACACTCTCAATCGAGTTCAAATCAGAAACAACACCGGTAAGACCCCCTATGAACTCTGGTTTGGCATCACTCCTACTGTGAAATATTTCAGAGTATTTGGTAGCAAGTGTTATATTAAAAGAGATGAAGATCTAGGAAAGTTTGATGCTAGAAGTGATGAAGGAATTTTCTTGGGCTACTCCACTCAAAGCAAAGCATACTGGTGTTACAATAAGAGATTGAGGAAGATGATAGAAAGCACCAATGTGAAAGTTGATGAAGGAATTGAGAAGCCTTCAAGATTTTATGAGTTTGATGAAGATGATCAAGATGGTGTTCAGGTTCAAGGGACTCAATCCCCTCCGGTAAGTCAGAATCAACTTGATCTAGTAAATCAGGAAGAAGAAATAGGTCAGAATGAACCTGATCAAGGAGCAACAGTGCAGGATATTCCTAAAATTCCAAGGTATGTAAGACTAAACCACTCTGAAGATCAGATCATAGGTGACAGAAGCAAAGGTGTGCAAACTAGAAGGAATGTTGCTCAAAATCAGGATGAATGTTGTCTGATTTCAAAGATTGAACCTAAAACAGTAAATGAAGCCTGCAATGATGAAAACTGGACTAAAGCAATGAAAGATGAATTAATGCAAATTGAGAAAAATCATACTTGGGATCTTGTTCCCAGACCTAGAGACAGGAATGTGATTGGAACCAAATGGGTCTTCCGGAACAAACTGAATGAAGCTGGTGAAGTTATCAGAAACAAAGCTAGATTAGTCTGCAAAGGCTACTCTCAAATAGAAGGAATTGACTTTGAAGAGACCTTTGCTCCGGTGGCAAGAATTAAAGCAGTCAGATTATTTCTTGCATTTGCTGCCTTCAAAGACTTCAAGGTATATCAAATGGATGTCAAGTCTGCTTTCCTAAATGGTGATCTAGAAGAAGAAGTTTACATTGAACAACCGGATGGATTTCAATTGTCTGATAATGATGATATGGTCTACAAGTTGAAGAAAGCATTGTATGGACTAAAGCAAACCCCAAGAGCATGGTATGAAAGGTTGGATAAGCATCTTGTGCAGATTGGATTCAACAAAGGTACTGCTGACCGTAACTTATATTTCAAAATTGTTCATGAAAACATTTTGATTGTTGAAGTGTTTGTGGATGATATCATTTTTGGAGGAAGAGATAGTATGTGCAAAACTTTTGCAAATCAGATGAAAAGTGAGTTTGAAATGTCTATGCTTGGTGAAATGAATTTCTTCTTGGGTCTACAAATTACTCAAACAAAGGAAGGAATCTTCATTTCTCAGACCAAATATGTGAAAGAATTATTAAGGAAATATGGTATGGAAGATTCAAAACCAATGAACACTCCCATGGCAACCAGATGTAAGTTGAGCAAAGATGATGACTCCCCAAAGGCAGATCAGACAAAGTATAGATCAATGATTGGTGGATTGTTGTATCTCACTAAGACTAGACCAGATATAATGCAGGCTGTTGGTCTTGTGGCAAGATTCCAGGCTGATCCTAGAGAATCTCATGTTATGGCAATCAAAAGAATTTTTAGGTACCTGAAAGGAACAGTTGAGTATGGTCTATGGTACCCTAGGGATCCAAATTTCTCTCTTCATGCTTACACAGATGCAGATTGGGTAGGAGATGTGGATGACCAGAAGAGCACTAGTGGTGGAGCATTCTTTTTGGGGAAGAGATTGGTTTCTTGGCTAAGCAAGAAACAAGATGCAATATCTCTGTCTACAACTGAAGCAGAATACATTGCAGCAGTAGGTAGTTGCACTCAAATCTTATGGATGAAGCAGATGCTAAGAGACATTAAAGTTGAATATGAGGAGCCTATCACAATTTTCTGTGATAATTCAAGTGAAATTAATATTTCTAAGAATCCGGTATTGCATTCTAAGACTAAGCACATATCTATCAAGTTTCACTTTTTGAGAGAACAAGTGAACAAGGAAGAAGTGAGATTGGAGTATGTTCCCTCAAAGGATCAGATTGCAGATATCTTTACTAAACCTCTTCCCAAGGACTCTTTTGAATATCTCCAGGAGAAGTTAGGGGTCATGGCCCCTCCGGTGATGAACTAGGATGCAGTGATGTGCATCAGTCCGGTGGATATCACAGTCATATCTTGTGATCTGGATTGATGATGGGGAGCTGCGACTAAGGGGGAGCAGCTGGTATGATTCTGATGTATGAGAATTGCAAGTATGAGCCCTTTGCCATTGATGTCAAAGGGGGAGAGAAGACATGTGAAAAACAAGTGGTTGATGATCAAAGGGGGAGCAGTAAAGGAAGAGAAGACATGTGAAAAGTTGTTGTTGATAGGGGGAGCTATGATAGAAAGGAGAAGTTCTTGTCTTGATAGTTTTTCACATCATATGTTGCCATCAATGACAAAGGGGGAGATTGTTGCAAGTATGAGATGAGCCAATGTTGTCATTGATGTCAACATACTCATATTGCATTGACAAGAAGGATTGGATGAGCTGTGTGCTGAGGATATTGAGAAAATTAGCCTCAGTCAGGAACAGTGAAGAACCGTGATGAGAAGAAGGCAAATGTATTGTATAGGTTGAGAACCGGAGGATGCGGATTAAAGGGTTTGTAGATATGAGTCTTGAGATGCTTTAGTTAAGATTTCTGAGGTCCGCATGAAGATCTGAAGGAGTTGTGGCTGTCGGTGTAGAACCGGTTCCGACAAGTATTCAGAGGTGACAGAGGATCACAAAAAGGTCCGGTGAGGTCTGGAACTGTATAATCCTAATTTGCGGATTGGAAGGAGTCTTTGGGATGTCCTTGTGATGTGCCATCTCAAGTTGTGTATGATTTGGAGGTCCGGAAGTACCTCTTGCATTATGACAGTGGCGACAGACAGTGTTCTTGAAGTTCCGGATAAGGAAGAGAAGAGATTCCAGTAAGTAAAGAAAGTGTGGATGTACCTGGTCATTCAGGCAGGCTTGTGAAGGTTCTTGGATCATGTTGAGGTTGTGTTGTTGGTCCGCATTGATAGTAGAGCCCGAAATTGAAGTTATTCTTCCGGATGAAGTTCTTGCTCTGTTTAGCTGACCGGATGAGTTGTTCATCCTGCGAATGTTCTTGTGGTGGCCGACCGGATGTGTTATTCATCTTGCAGATACTCTTATGGTTGTTTGCCAACTTAGATGTTTGTTCCTAAGTCGATGTCTTGTATAAATAACGGTTTGTGAGTTCATTTCGTAGTGTGGATTGTGTGGATGAGTGTGGCATAGCGAAGAGAAGTGCGAAAGGCAGAGCAGAGGTTTTTGGGCTTAAATGGAACTGATCCGGACATGGTAGAGATGTCATTCTCCAGTTCAAGATTGTGATTCTTATCACTTTGTAGACAGTGTGTCTCCTTGTAGGTAGTGGGCCTCTTTGTGAGCAGTGTGCTCGGGTAGTGAGCCCTAATTGGCAAGTGCCATTCTTTTTCTTATTCTTCTAATAGAGAATAATCCTTGGGTTAATCACCCTGTGGTTTTTCCCTTAACCGGGTTTTCCACGTCAAAATCTTGGTGTTCAATGTGTTGATGTTATCTGCTCTTGTGTTTATGTATTATGCTTTCATGGATGATTAATTGATATGCTGTTAACTAACAACGAAGAATCAAGTGTTTGAAAGAACAAGAAGTTTTATACAACTGATTCACCCCCCCCTCTCAGTTGTATGCCTTAAATCCAACAAAGAAAACATATAATATTAGGGAAAATATAGGGAGCAAAAAGAAAAATGCCCAAGAGCTTGCCATGGAAAAGATCAGAGCAAACATAAGAACTGAGAATGATGAAGAAACTGATAAGAGGAATGATAAACTTGAACTGTCAGTAGGGAAAAAAATATACACTGCTATTCTAGAAGGTAACAACAGTGATTCCAATAAAATAATGTTAGAAGGTTCAAACCTTCCCAACCTTAGCAGAAATGAATAAAGCCTAAAAGGATTGCTAGACTCCCTTACCTAGGTAAAAATAGAAGAAAGAAAGAAAAGGAAATATGTTAAGAAAAGTTCCTGCATCTCTAAGCAGGATAAGAAAGACAAGATCCCAATATGCTTTAATAAAATTTACAAGAAGAGAAAAATGGACCCACCTAATACACTCCAATCATGAATTGTTGTTCTTGGAATATTAGGGGCCTAGAATCATTGGACAATAAGTATCTAATTAGGGATTTCTAGACCAAAACCAAAGACCTTAACCTCCTCATGCTCGAAGAGGTGAAAACAACTGGTTACACCTTAGAGAACAATCTGAGATGCATCTAGAGGGAAGCTGAAATTTTTTTCTCCAATTCTTCTAGAGGGAAGCTGAGATTCTGATAGATAAAAACTGGTCTAAACTGGTGACTCAAAAAGGTTTTTCCCCTTCAAATAGATGCATATGGATAATACTATAAAAAGAAAAACAATTATTTTGTATATGTGCAGTCTATGCACCAAATGAATATCACAATAGGGCTAAGCTTTAAAGATGGATGGCGAACAATTTCTGTGATATTCCTTCGATTCTTGGAGGGGACATTAACATGACAGAGAATAAAGAAGATAAATTGGTGGAAACATTTGGGCATGGAAGGGTAATGAAAATGTTTTTGAGACAAAATGCAAAAAAAAGTGAAAGAAGTGGATTATGGTTCACTTGGTGTAATATTTAGAAGGGCACTAACATAATCTATTTCAGACTTGATAGATTTTATGTTAATGAAGACAATTTTTACATTCCAAATAAAATAGGATCTAACTTTGTTAGAGTGATCCCTTCCACTTTATCTGATCATCATCCAATATTGGCTCAAATTTCCATTAAAGAAGTACAAATAGGCAAAAGAGTCAGAAAAGAAAATCTTTTCAAGTTAAACACCTCACTACTCCAAGATGTTGACTCTGCAGAGGGAATCAAGAGCCTGAGAAGAATTTCTAGAACATTGCATAGTAGTTCAAATAGGCTTCAGTGTTGGAATGTCCTAATCTCCAATTGTATGGCCCTTCTCCAGACTATGGGTAGGAAATATGCAAAGGACAATAGAAGGGAAGAGAAATTGTTGGAGGAAGAATTCTTCGAAGTTGAGATTAAATTGTATGCTATTCCTGATGATGAAGACATAACTAAAAAACTAGGGGAAACTAAACACCCGCTTAGGAAATTTTAGACCTACAAAGGTCAGGGAGCCAGAGTCAGGGCAAGGTTAAATTGGATAAAAGAGGGAGATAAAGGATCATAATACATTTTCAATCTCCTTAAGGCCACAAATGCTAAAGAAAACATAGGGCTAATTGTTGAAGGAGATGTCTACCATAATGACAATGAAGAAATAAAAGAATTGTTTAAGATATTTTATGAAGAACTATTCAAAGTTGAGGACGACACCAGAGATTGCAAAGAGGCACAAGAGCTTTGTAAAGATATTTATCCAAAAAAGATCCCCCCACATATGAAACAAAAACTAAGCAAAGCATTATCTAAGGAAGAAATTATAGAAGTAATTCAATCCATGGACAGTGGCGAATCCCTGAGCATTGTTGACATTCTTACAAAATTCTATAAAGAAAATGTAGATTGGGTAGTGGAAGATCTAATTGAAGTTTATAATGAAGTTGTCTCTAAGGGATCATTAGGAAAGGAAATCAATAAAGGTGTGATAAAGCTATTACCAAAAGAAGGAGATTAAACAAACAAGAAGAATTGGCGACCTATAACACTTTTGAACATTTCTTATAATTTTTTTAAAAAGTATTGGCAATGAGGTTAACTAGTGTTCTTCCTATAATTATAAACCCAACTCAAACTAGATTTATTAATGGAAGATACATTTTAGAAAATGTGAGAACTATCTAGGAAGCCATCGAATGAGCAAGAAATTATGGTCAAAATGGAAGTATTCTTCTCCTAGACTTTGAAAAAGCTTATGATAGAAATGAATGGTCTTTTGTGATAATGATGCTTGAGACAATTAGTTTTCCTGATGAGTACTACAACATGGTAAAAATCATGTTTAAGGATGCTACTATACAAATAGATGTGAATGGATCCCTTTCTGACCGCTTCACACTAGAGAGATCAATTAGACAAGGTTGTCCTCTTGCCCCTACACTATTTTTCATAGATTTTGAAGCCTTACATTATATTCTAATAATAAATCTGATTGATGGAGTCATGAAAGGCATAACCTTGCCCAACAAGGATACACTACTTAACATCCAATTTGCAGATGATACAACACTCTTTCCTATCATAGAAGAAAATAACTTGAAACAACTAGATAAAAGATTATCTTTCTTTTGC
The DNA here is from genome assembly GCA_027924645.1 of Cunninghamia lanceolata. Taxonomy (NCBI): domain Eukaryota; kingdom Viridiplantae; phylum Streptophyta; class Pinopsida; order Cupressales; family Cupressaceae; genus Cunninghamia; species Cunninghamia lanceolata. The sequence continues at coordinate 7,211,023 of BSBN01000221.1, forward strand.
CAAGCATCAAGTGCAAAGATTTATTTCCCGAAATCCATTTTGTTAAGTTGGAATGAGAATCCACTAGATTGGATTAATACTAACCATTAGCAACTAGGTAGTCCAGATAAATAGGTGAGATTTCTTGGCATCCCCTTTTTAGTCAATCCTTCTTTGAAAAATTTGTAGGAATGGATGTTTGAAAAAATAATAGGAAAATGAATATGTGGGATAGACAATATCTCTCTTGTGGGAAGACTACAGGTCTATCAAATAAATTTGTCTGGATAAATTCCATCTATTATGCATCTTTCTAGATGTTTGCTAGTTACCAAGTGAACATTATTCAGAAAAGAATTAGGGCATTTTTGTGGTCTAATGAAAGTGAAAAAAGAAACATGTAGTTGCATGGTATTGGTGTTGCCTGGAAAAAAAAATTAGAGGTCTAGGACTCAGAGACTTGAAGATCTAGGGTGCAACACTTGTTGCAAAATAGATAATCAAGGCTTTAGAGAGGAATAGGCCATTGAGGGTGCTTTTTTGTGAATAATTTGAGATTGGCAGCCCCCAAAAAGGCTAGAGATTGGAAGGGTATGAACCTTCTAGACACTGTGTTAGGGGAATATACTGCTAAACCTAATGGATCAATGGTTTTTGTCTCAATTTGGAAGGCATGGGAGAAGGTTAAGCCTCTTATTTGCAATAGATATGCTTTTAATGTTAAGGAGAAACTAATCCACAAGGATAGATCCCTTTGGTGGAATTTGAAACACAAAAATTAGACACTTGCCTTGCTTCAAGGCTATAATACAAAAAAATCGCACAACTTGTGCATTGTTTCCTTTAGTGATGTTTTAGAAGGCAATTCCATGAACAGTTGGCTACAGTTAAAAAATGAATTTAGAGTCTCAGATACTCAAAAAAGAACATATGTTATTATGTCCAATTCTATCAACATGATTCTTCCTCAAGGGGCAGTCTTAAAAGAGATAGAATGGAAGGAAATTAAGTTAAAGGAAGGCACCGAATTTGGAAAATTAAGCTTCAAGAAACTATATAAAATGCTAATGGAATCTAATACGGTCATCAAACACATCAAAGTTGTCTAGAACATTGGTCTAGAGTCAAACATGGTGTCCAAAACCATGTCTACAGTCTGGTCTGATATGAATGAACTGAAAAAGAGCTACTTTTTATTTATCAAAAGATTAGCTTTTGGAACTGAGAACAACCAGTGTCTATATTGTAATGAACCTAAAACCTATGAACATCTATTTTTTGAATGTGAGTTTGCCAAAAATGTATAGAAATATTTATTGAAGTCCTTAATAGGAGTCTTGCCTAAAACCTATGTATCTAATGTAAATATTTTATCTGGTTTTATAAGTAATGTGGACTATCATGCAAATTCATTTTGGAATATCTTTTCTACTAAAATTTTATGGTCTTTGTGGTAGAAAATAAATGAGAATGTATAATAGGGGAGTGAAAGAATCCTTACAGGATCTTTCTTTAGACTCATTGCTCAAATGATTGATGAATAGACTACATCCACTATGAAAAAACCTACAAATAGGTTCATGAGGATTCTTGATGAAGGAGAATGGACAATATACATGTTAGACATCTAGACTATAGAATTTTGGCTGTAGAACTATAGGAAGGTAGATCCAAAATTCTTCGAGGAGTATGTGGAGGCATATAAGAGGTACGATAGACCCATCAATCTAGATACTAGAGAAGAATGTGAGATGAAACTGATGGAATTCACTTTACAAAACTTTGATGTGGATAGAAGTTTACTGAGGTTTTCTCTTAAGCTGGGAACATTCAACAAATAGGATTATTATACAAAGAGTGATAACAGGAAACAAGTTCATAACATGTCAAAAGTGAATATTGAGTTGCAGATAGAAGATAGAAATATGAAACATGTATAGTCAGACTAAGGAGAAAAGGTTGGAAACAATAGTCAAGCAAAAGGAATTGGCATCAAATATGGAAAACATAGTGGATCAAAAATTAAAAAAATTTAAAAAATTAAAAAAAGACATAATTTTCTTTATATCATAAGTTTAACTTGCAAAACTCTTTTTTTATATATTACTATGTGATGTATAGTTTTTGAGTTGACCTCCTTGGCCACTATATGTATTGCTTTTTGTTATGTCAAAAAAAAGCATCCTTGGAGGATTTTTCCTAAAAGTTTAGCTCCCAGGTCATTAAATTTATATTTAGAGCATTTTGCATGTTAAATCAGACTCCCAATAAGAAAACCCATGGGGCTTGTGAGAAATAGGACATAGGGGGCTGAACTTCAATGAATCTTGAGAAAAGACAAGGGGTGGACAATGGCCCTAGCACCCTAGTCCAGCCCTATTTTAGGTCTGCCCTAATTTCAAATGTTAGGTTTGTGACCTTTATTTGGTTTCTAGGCTAACATCATAAGTTTCAAATACAAAATTCTTGGAGGGAATCTTATTAGTTGCATATATAAGCATGTTTATGTTATCATTTGCAAACTAGAGGATCATGTTTATGTTTCAAAAGTTATTGGCATACTTGTGATTATCATTGTGTTGTAGAGCATAGCATTAGTATTGTGTTTGTTTGCAGGTCAGATTACATCTTCTCCTTATGGCATTGAAGAGCTTCTCCCTTCCATGAGAGCTTCATCATCAGTGTATCATTTATTGTGTTTTTGCCTCTGTGTCCCAAGGGCACGCACTCTCTTTGACAATGGTGTTTGGAATAATTGAATGTCTCTTCAGGGCTTGACTAGGGCAAGCCTTTAAACACCACAACCCCCTCCCACAATCCTTGTGATTGCAGGTTATAAGTGTCAGGTCTAGAGAAAGTGGAGTTGCAGAGTAGGAAGGCATCTACATTGAAGATTTTGGATCTAAAAAGAAGTGGACATTGTTCAACATTTTGGGAGAAGGGCACAATCAATCTTGTCTCAATTTTTAGATCACAGGAAACATAAGACATAGTAGAGATTAGTGCCAGAAGGAGATCGGGACTATGTGGAAAAAGTTGTGCGTTGGACTAGGGCACCATCACTGTTGTCCCAGATTTTCCTATTTTATGACTACAAGAAATAGTGAGTTAAAGTTCTCTGCCCTCTGTCTATTTCCCATAGCATTTGTCGTAATTCACAGATTTGATTATTGTTTGCTTAAATTAGCATTTTAAGTACATAAAGGCATTAATTGGAAAACTTGTGTGATCACATATAAATTTCCCAACAGAAAACCAAGTGGCAACTTAAATCTGATAGCTAACTCTCCTCTTGATAGGCGAGGCACTCGGTTGAAAATCCCTTGGAATGTTTTGTGGAAAGGAGGATTCAAACTAAACCAAACATTAACCCTCATCCTTTTTACCCAAAAAAATTTTAGTCAACCCATGTTTGGAACTTTTTGGCACCTTTCCTAGTGTTGTTTGACAAATTTGCATTCATTCATTCTATTGCATTGGAAATATTACAAAAAATTGATATATTTAGAAAAATTGAAAAAAAATTACATTCTAGGGTTTGATTTTTAACATAGTTTGCATTCATTCAATTAAATTTAATTAATTATCTAATTTTTACATCATATTTGAAATTCATTATCATTCAATTCATAATTTCCAATATTACATTGGGAAAAATACAAAAAAAATTTAAAAAATTGGAAAATTTGCAAAATTTGGAAAATTTGCAAAAATTGGAAAATTTGCAAAAATTGGCATATTAAGCTTACATTTTTGTGAAATTTGAATTAATTGACATATAATTTAAATTAATTTCTGTAATTTACATTATATCAGATCCAAAATACATAAATTCAACATTTACAATTCATTTGCATGCTTGATTTGTCGAAATTTACTTGAAATCTTGCATTTTTCGTGAAAACCTAGTTTTGCATGAGCTAGGGTTGTAGTCAGAATCTTGTCTCATATTTTAATAACTTTTAAAAACACTCATTGGGTATAATCTCTGATTTTAGTGTTGCATTATAGTGTCCTCATGAAATTTCATGCCTAGGGTTTGAAAACTTGCATTTTTCACTAGATTTGAGCCTATTGTCTTTTTAGATTTGCACTCCAAGAATGTTGTAAGGGATTTTGCTGCACTAATTGGCTCATTTTACTGTTATTATCTGCTTCCCATTCTCAATTTATTTATAACACCCTTTATTTTAGGCTTTTGCATTCAAATTTTGGGAAAATTGGCATATTTTTAGTATCTTAGCACTAGGGTTTGGTCTAGAGAGGCACTAGAACTGTGTTGTAACATATTTTTTGGCATTAAGTGGCTGTTATTACTTTTATGAATTTATTTCCATCATCATTTTCCTTACAAAACCTCTTGTGCTACTCTTTTGCATGGAGATTCAGTAAAAAATTGCATATTTTGGCCTATTTTCACTAGGTTTTGGCTTATCGATTCTCTAGAGTTGCTTTAAAAGAGTGTTGTGAAGGGAATTTTTGAAATAGTTAAATATCATTAGGTATGTCATTTTTTTTATCTCTTTAAAATCATCACAACACCTCTTCTTTCATTTGTTTGCATGAAGATTTGGCGAAAAATTGTATATTTTCATTAGGTTTGGACTGATCGATTCTCTAGAGTTGCTTCAAAAGAGTGTTGTGAAGGGTATTCTTGCATTAATGGACTTTTATTCAGAATATAATATTCTTTCTCTCTTGAAAATATTTACAACACCTTGTCTTTCATTTGTTTGCATTGAGATTTGGCAAAAAAATGCATATTTTGGCCTATTTTCACTAGGTTTTGGTTTATTGACTTACTAGAGTTGCTTCAAAAGTGTGTTATGAAATATATTCTTGCACTAGTGGACTGGTTTTAGGAATATAATTTTCTTTCCCTCTTGAAAATATTTACAACACCTCTTATTTCACTTGTTTGCATTGAGAAAAGTTGAAAAATCAAGCATTTTAGAGCATATTCGACAACACTTTTGCATTTGCCTTTTGCAAGATCTTGAAAATATTATTTGGCACTCATTTGAAAACATACATCATGGGAACTTCTTTGGAATCTTTATTTGCATACATCATAGACGTTGATCATTTCTCTAAATTTGCTCATGAATATCCTCAAGTCTTGGAATAAATAGTATACATCCATGTCGTTGATCTCTCTATGTGCTCCACATATGAAATCATTTGTTTTATATCTAATTTTGATATCTTCACAAACCTCATGGGAATATATCCTTGGATATTAGATGATCTCACTAGATTAATGATCAATAATATATACTAGTGATGATCTTAAAATGTTAGAGGAAGCCTCGAATGATTTTATGGAACATGTTGTTTCAACACCTATTACTAAAACATGTGATGATAAATTTGGTTTACCTTATGATCCTTCTCCCAAAGTTGCTCCTCCTTATGAGGACACTTTGAAGCAAGAACATGATTTCATTGGCACATCTCTTAACATTATACCACAATCTCTTCTATCCAATGCTCTCTCTGGCTAAGAAGAAGTATTTGTGAATGAAGAGCTCCCACCACTTTATTGTAATGTTCTCTCTGGCCAAGATGAAACTTTGGTGAATAAAGAAACATTCAACCTTGTTCCTTTAGTTGACTATTCACACACCTTGGATATCACCAAGGAGGAGAAGTCCCTTAATCTCCCTTCTTTGATTGAACATTCAAGTCATTTGTACATCACTAAGGATATGGCACTAGTGGATGAGGAGAAGTCTCTCACATTAAATCCCTTAGAGATAGATTTTGAGATCACTCAAAGAAATTTGCTTCTCTCACCTCCTAAGAGGATAGTGAATAGGTGTACTAGTAAAATTTAACAAGAAAACATTCCACCTAACATTGAGTCAAACCAAGAAGTGTTTAAGAATGAACAAAATAATAATGACGAAAGTTGGGCTTTGGTACCTTACATGCCACTTTCATCTATCATTTTGGATTAGGAAGACAATGACCCACTTGACGATGACTTCTAGCATGGACCTCTCTACAGGTAAATATCTCTAACCCTTTATCTCTTTGTGATGTGCTTCCCCCATGATGTGTTATGCATTGTTAGGCCTCCTAGGATGACCCTTGATTCTCTTGTAAGGTCTAGGATACTAGGAGACCGACTCTATTGTGACCTTCTTCAATTTGTATCATCATTCTTCTATATCTCCTCTCATATGATTTCATTGTTGTGTGTTATATCTTACAGAAATAGTGTTGTGGTTGGTGAATTGCGGGCACCCTCCTACGTGACCATCCCTAAGACACATGTTCTCTCTAATTTATTGTTTACCATCCTCTAGTGTTTCCATCTAGTGGGTAGATGATGAAAAACATATTACACTAATGTGGACCTAGTATCCCTTTCACGAGTAATCAAAAAATGGACCTAGTCCATATATGATGACGAGGTTGTAAAAAATTATCCAACGCTTGGCTAGTGGAATCACTTTGTGATTTCTCTATCTTGATGTTGATGTCGATGTTATCTTATTTTGCTAACAACACTTTAACAATACTACTGCTCTAGGCACCTTGCCTATCATGAATATCGCCTTGCTTGGCTCTTTCATGTAGTTGATCATATGCATTGTTGTTTATTATGATTATTTGGACACTAACACTTTTCTTATAGGGATGTGTTTCTGGGAACATTTGGTATCTGTAAAGTACATGTCACCTCTATGGGGCATGGGCTTTGCAAGAGCTCGTGTTCCCTTGTGTGTTTTCTTCCTACCTTAACTTGCTTGATATCAGTACGTGATATCAACCACCTTAAGGTGGGGGCATATATAAGGTAAGCTATCTACTTTAGATCATATTAAATTGTGTTTGAATAGTCTAAAAATCAATCAAATCATTTAAGCCCTCTACAGAGGCAGGATATTGAGCATATCCTTTTATCTTAAGCCCTCATCGTGAGGCGGGGATGGTGTATTTCTTGAAGTAGATTGCATTATCCTATCATTTTCAAAAGTCCTCATCGTGAGGCAGGGAGTAGTTCTGTGACTAACTCAACCCCTAAGCATGTTTTTGGTGGTTATTGTGGTGAAGCCCAAGGGTAAAAGTACAAAGATGTGTCACACTTTCAGCCAACTTATTAGCACAAGTGAATCTAAGCATTTCTAACTAAAAATCAATTTTGGTCAAACATATGATCTTGTAAGATTCATTCTAGCTAAGTTAGATATGTCCACAACTTTTCCAACTAAAATTGTTTGCTAAATGCATATGTAGCACCACTATGAGGCCAATTTACCAAAAAAAAATTATTTGAAAATTTTGAAATTTCAAAAACTTCTACGTAAATAACACTTTAAAAAAAATATAAAATAACCCTTTTGTAGATATATAGGTTTAGTTTTTAGAAATATATATATATATATATATATATATATATATATATATATATATAGTTTAATTATTATTTATATTTTCCTTTCTATTTTTACTAAAAGTAGGTTATCAGCAAAAAATATTAGGTCGATTACCATGTCAAGGAAAAATAGTAAAACTTATTGAAAAAATTGAAAAAAATATGATGCACTAGCTAAAAGAATCTTTATCAAATGGTATAATTTTTTCTCTATTTTAGATAAATAGTTAATATGAAAGTTGACGTCGAATGGAAACAACTGCATTTTAATATATGTACATTTTATTATTTATTTAAATATATATATATATATTTATCAAAATTGGAAAAAAATATATCCATGCACTAAAGTTTCAAGTTATAAATACACATAGAAAATTGAAGAAAAAAATTAAATTTTACTATATAAATATTGACGTCTCATGTAACTTCATTTTTCAGCATTTTATCAGCAACTAAATTATAGTGTCAATTTATTAAAAACTATATTCAATTAATTTTTTTATTTTTTCAAAAAATACAAACATAAAACATGCTAAAAAATAAATATTTTATTAGTTTACATCATTTCAAAATTCAAAACATATATGTTACTTTTTAGTTATTCAAGTTTAAAAGTTGGATCAGTGTTGGCTGTTTCCTTTATAAAAGTGTGACACAAATTTGTGCTTTTATCCCCAATCGTCAGTGTGTTCCTGTAATGTGCCTGAGATGGTGATGAGCCTAGCAATAGGAACACTCCATCACTTGTCTACTATGTTTTATCCATGTCTTCAGCGTGTGTTTGTGTATGGCGTGCTTACTCTCAAAGTGCAAGACCTGTAGTGATGACCTCCTCTACACATTGGGATTTGTTTGGCTTGTTTGTTCTCAAGGTGCATGACTGGTGGTGAACAACTCCTCTACACCTTTGGATTTTGTTTAGCGTGTTCGTTCTCAAAAAGTGCAAGATTGGTGGCGATGAGCTCGTCTACACTCTTTCGGGATTTGTTTGTTTACTTTCCTTGTACTTACATCTTGCATTTCATATGGAAAAATCAAAAAGAAAATAATCACTACATTCATTGTATTCTCTATGCTCTGCATCTCTTTAATGTTGTATTCTTCATGTTTTGCATGCCTAGCATTGTCTTCAATGTGTTTGGCATGTCTTCTATGTGCTTGGTATGTTTGATGTGTTTGTGAACCTACTTTAATGCATGTATTGGCCTTGCATTTAATGCATACATTAAAGTGGGGGCTAAATGTTATGTTAGAAAAATGCACCCTTGGGGGCTTTTCCCTAAAAGTTTAGCTCCTAGGTCTTTAGATTTGCATTTAGAGCATTTTGCATGTTAAATTAGACTCTCGATGAAAAAACCTATGGGTCTTGTGGAAAATATGACCTAGGAGGGGGCTGCACTTTAATGAATCTTGAGTAAAGATAGGGGGTGGACAAGGGCACTAGCACCCTAGTCGAATCCTATTTTGGGTGTGTCTGTTATCAATAAAGTATGCACCCAAATGCCAAGCTATCAACTTAGCTACCTATTGACACATGGGAACAATCCTAGGCCTGTAGGTTGCCTAAATCTTGGAGTGAACCTTTAGAGTGAGCTAGTTCTCTTGGTAACTATAGAGCTAAAACTCTACATTTTGTTTCAGGTATATTGTCTTAGTATATTTCTAGTTAAAGTATATTTTAGTGGCTATGTATTTGTGGCTATACGTTTCTCGAAGGTGGATTGTGCCATGTGTCATGTCACTTTGGAGTGACAGTATTAAGTGGATGCTACCGCATGTTTCTTCCACATGTTTCTTCTAAGTTTCATGCTTGCAACAGAGTGTGCCACGTGTTGATACCGGACACCATGTCTAATGTTGCTTTTATGACACGAGCTTATGCAGTTTGTGTTGTGTGTCATTTTGTGCTATGATCAGAGGCTACCACATGTATATTCTTTTGTCGAAGCTTTGTTTGTACTGGCATGTATTTGGTGGGCCCACAATATTGAGACATAGTTTGTAGCTTACTGTAGAATGCACCACGTGGCAGAAGCGGAGGGCTAAACTATTTTCTTTTGATTCTCTTGGGTGGAGACACGTTATGATTTTTAGTTGCTACCGGAGTGTAACAAGTGTCAATCTCCACAGGATCCTTAGGGCATTTTTTATAAGATATTAATATTGCCAGATGGTGCCGCATGTCTAAAGTTGCTTTATGCATAAGGTGCCATGTGTCATAATATTGTTTCTCTATGTGGTTATTTGAAGGGATGTGGTTGGTCCCATATATATTAATGTCTCAGTTTCTAAGTGTAGTGGAAGCTTACAAATGTCATAGCGACAGTTGCTTGGGCATAAAGATAAAAAGACTTCTAGTTTTGCTACAAAGAACCACATATCATGTTTCAAGATCTAGTGGAGGTCGACAAGTGGTGCTATTTTGTGCGCTTTATTTTGAAGGTAAAGACATTAATGGTTAAGTAGAAACTGTCACGTGTTATATTTATTGAAGCTTTTAGAGCCCGTGGGTGCTGTCACACGTCTTAACAAGAATGCAGTTAGAGTGCTGAATTTTTCATTGCTCAACCAATGAACGTGTAGGGAAAAGAAGTTGCAGATTTAGAAGATCTCAGTATCAGAGAAGTCCCAGCTAGCTCCAGTTCTATTATGCCATTGTGATTTTAGGTGGTTGTAGGTGTTCTTGAGCCAAGTTTGTGGCTATATATATGCAGGAATTGTAACAAATTGATATAGATAGAATTAAGAGGATATCAGGAATTAATTAGAAAATTCAGAGACTTTGTTGTGATTAGATTGTATCTTTTGCCTTAATTTTATTATTTCTGATAAGGAAGCTGATATACCTGTGCATGACATTGTGCGACCTTTTTGTATTTGCTAAACTATTAATGAAATAAAATCTATTATGTGTTGTTGCTGATATTATCTATGTCTTTGCATAAATCTTCTGAGTTTAGCCTTTGATCTTATCATTTACGATCTGTCTATATTGATCATGCAACATTTGCTCTTTAATATAGCTGAATCTTAAGAATCTATTCATTGTACTAATTAAGGAAATACAATGCATTCAGGTGTATTGCCATAGTATTAGATTTTCTTATTGTATCTATAATCCTATCTCTCCTTCTCCCTTTTACTCAAATCCCCATTAAAATAGGAAGAGCCAACTTCTTTAAAATTTGGAGGTTGTTTCAAGTAGCTAGTCCCACATTCTTGAAACTTCCCATGTTGGTGTTGGAACCTGCATAATTTAACAGATCAACAATTTTTGGCACACCCAGTTGGACCTTTCTTGATGTCTTGATCAAGATTGTATGAACCAGAGAGGAACGAGGAGTTAGATTCGTGGTCTGACAACGAGAGCTCAGTCTACTGCTAATCCAGGGATTTTATTTCCACCATTATTTTCTACTCCAAGAAGAAGAGTAAATCAAGTTGCAATAGCATCAAGAGTAAACATGGGAGCACCTATACTCTCAAGGAACTATGCAAATTGGAACACTGGTAGTCCTCTCATTCTTCTGGTACCACTAGCTACTTGGGATCCAATTCCAACTAACACTTTGAAAGCATTCCCCAAATTCAGTGGAGAAGATTCTAAGACACAAGGGGAGCATCTTCAAGATGTATTAGATGTGTGTGCAGTACATGTCACTACTGTACAATATGTAGCAATCAGATGGTTGGCAACTTCTTTCAAAGGGAAGGCTCGAGACTGGTATAGATCTTTGACTCCAAATACAATATCTACCTAGGATCAGTTTGGTGATACTTTCTTTGCAAGATTTAGTGAGAAGGGTGACAAATCTTCCCTGTTGCAACAATTAATCACCATAAAGAGGGTGCCACAAGAAGCTATAACTAATTTCAAAACAAGGTTTCAAAAGACCTAAGACAGAATTCCTACTACAACAAGACCACCATCAGGTATGGCTATTGTATTCTACCTCAAAGCCTTCAATTCTAATATATCTGTAATGATTCCATCCCTAGGTGGACAAACTCTACTAGAAGCATATGAGTTAGCTGTTAGGGTTGAGAACAACCTGATAGATGCTAGAAAATTGCCTCCAAGGCCTCCTATTCCCATGTTCCCATAAATTTCCATTCCTTTGCCACAAGAATCCCCTAATCTTACAGCTACACCTATGTCTATGTATACCTTACCAACATTTCAACAACCTACTGTATCAACACCCTTTGCTCACTTATAAGAAATGGATGATGTCAAGAATATCCTCAGAACCCTTTCAAATGAGATAATCATTCTCAAAAGGCAACATACTTCTTATCCAAAGCCTTCATATCAAGGTTTCCAAGGAAATAGACCCCCATATCAATCAAATCAAAATCAAGTTCCTCAAAGATCGAATAACCCTCAACCTTCAAACCAATTGGTCACAATTCCCACACCTTTATAGACTGTCCCTCATAATCCTAATAGAGAAATAGTCCTAGGACAGAATAATTTAGCAGAAGATACCAGTTCTTGGTGCTTCCCTTGCAATAATGGACATATGCCCAGGGATTGTCCCAGAGGTAATTTACAACAAAAAATAGCAAATTAGAGAAGGGTAGAAGGACAAGTCATGATGTCTAATGCTCCTCCATATTAGTCACCCAGTGTCTAAAAAGTAGTAATGGTGGCTCAGATGTAGGGGATGTCTATTCAACAAGAAGAAGAAATTGTCCTTGAGCATGCTTTATTTTCATGGATTGAAGATAAAGATTCAATGTTCTTGAAAGAAGCATCCACTTCCAAGAAGCCCTTAGTACAGTCTAATTATTATACCAGATCAAAGAGAAGAATGATGGAGTAGCCTGAAGCCATGAATAATGAGACTACTGGAGCTCCTCCTTTCCAAAATCATTATAATCTAGTTTCTAGGCAAGAAGCGCCTTAGCTTGTTCAGAATCAAGTAGTCTCTAGCCAGATGCTAGAAAGAGCAAGGTATCCTTACTACCCAAAGAAAAAAATACTAGGACCTATGAATGTGGTAGAGTAGCTAAAAAAGACCCTAGCGCATGTGTTAATCTGGGATATGCTGGCTATTCCTGAGAAAAAGACATTGTGACAAGAAGCACTACAGAGCTAGGTTGACCCTAAATCTACTAGTACTAAAGGAGTTGCTAATAAAGGAAAGGCTCAAAATAAAGATACCACACCCTTGCAAACATCAGCTTTGTTGAATTCTACACTAGAGGTAAGTAAATCTAAGCCAGATCCCTTTTTATCTGACTTTAATAGTGGGAAAGAAATTGCTGCACAACTCAATGACAGATTCTAGAGCTAGTACTACAGTCATGCTGAAATAAATAGCAAATGCTTTAAAGATAAAATATGAGCTACTTACTAGAGGAGTCATGCAATTAGATGGGAAGTCTATCCAAACTATAGGAAGGATCAAACAACTTCCATTGCAACTATACACCTGCCCCAATATAACTGTCAAACAGGATGTAGTAGTCATAGATATTCCCCTATCTTTGGTTTACGCCTATCTAGATATTTCATAGCCAAGATAGGAGGATACATGTCACTGGATTGGTCGCATGTAATTTTAAGAACCAAGCATGGAACAAAGATAACTATATTTTCTGAACCTTTGTCCAAAGATAATATCATTGATGAACCAACCCCAAGAATTGAAGTGTCCCACACCATGATGAATAAAGAGGAGAGAGTCTTTGTTGAAGATGTAATATCCCTTGCTATTTTAGACCTTATCTTGCTGATTAGAGGCTCAAGGAATATTGTCAAACACTTCTGATGTAAACCTAATGCTTGCTGGTCTGTGTTTTCAGTCTAATATTTTTGCTTGATAATGATAGCTGAGTATTCTAAATGCTCATAAATCCAAACTATAATGTCTAAGCATTAATCTAAATACATATATGACTTCTCTTTTGGTATTTTTGATGCATTTACATGAAAATTAAACATGAAATGCACACCTACAGCCAATTGACATTTTGTCAAACACTTGGCATGCATACTATTATGCTAATCATGATAGATGTTAATATGCACATTACATCAAATAGATGGCCTACAACTTATCACTCCTTTATTGAGATATATTGTCTAATACAATGCTGATATGAATGGCCAAGACTCTTGGCTCTACAATTTTTATGCAACTCCTAAAATGACAACTATGAAACAATGCTGATATAAAGATGCTAACTCATGAAAGAACCTGGAAATGTACGTTACTGTGACTCGATGACAAAGATGAAGGAATGGCAGCCTCAAAATAGCTCATAAACATCCCTCTCAAGCCCCAATTGTGCCTCTCAAGTGTAGCACCCAGCCTTCTCATCAACCAAGGAAAGGAGTCCCTTCCAAACCCAAATTGAAACCCTCTCCTAGCTGCCCCGTACTGTAGCGTTACTGTTCACGGCACTATAGCAACACTGTAGCATACTGTAGCAAATCACTGTAGCGCGCACTGTATTGTCACTGTAGCGCTACTGTAGCATCACTGTAGTAAAAACACTATAGCGTACTGTAGCAAAACACTGTAGCAGCCAATAGAAAAACTTCTAATATGCAAATTGATACCTCCAAACCCCTGTTAACACTGCAGATTTAAGCACAAATGAAAGGACTGAAGTATCCCTTCCAATTTGCAACCCTTCGGAGGATATTTCACCACCTCAGTTATGCTAATCTATGGGAGTTTCCGTTCCCAAAGACTAAATATGTAGAAACCCTTGGCGCCACAAAACTCATCAAATGCAAATGTCAATAATCAGATGCCTGGAAGCTTGCCTTGCCCCTTCCTTTATACTTTTTCATTTCCACTTCAAGAAGCTTCTAGAAAAATAATATTATTTTATTTTAGTGACTTTATATAATAATATTTATTTAAGTCACTTTATTAAATTAATTAAATATAAGGTCACTTTAGAATATTTATTTATTTAATAACCTTACAAATAATTAATTTAATTATTATCTCCCTTATTTTTCCCATCTAACTGAATCCAAGAAACCAACCATCGACCAGGTGACTGCCTCAAGAAGACCCCCTAACCATGTACATTAGCCTACGAGGGTCAGGAATAGGCTAAATCATCCGCAAACAACATCAGCTAAAAAGGGGACATTACAGTCCTCCCTTCTTGAAATTGCTTGTCCCCAAGCAATCTTGGCTACAAAGACAATTCTCCCCGCCTAGATCCCAAGGGAGGATCTATGTAATGTCCCTATTGTCACCAAAGAGCTCCTGTAACACCAGCACTAGCACAACTGACTGAACCTGCTGAATCAAATCAACCCCAATGCCAAATGTCGCAAGAGCATAAGCATTAAGTGGAAGCATAACTGCGCAAGCTAAGCTGTCATACACACTATCTAGCATATACGCAACTGAGCTATGCGTCTGAAACAAATCATGTACATAAAGATCAAAAGTGCAACTGCAAGTAATCACCCTCATATACATGTTGCAAAACTCAACAGTGAACCCTGATGGGAACCCTGATGCACACAAAGGATTCCTCAACATACTGGAGAGCATCCCACAGCTAATGCCCGGATTCCAAATGAATCTGTAAGGAACTGCATCAGAATCTTGCTGAAAATAGCTGCAGCCATAGAACCTGCCAAAACTCAGCAAACTATGCAATTCTGTAGCTGAAATAAACATATCACTTCTGATGTCAATCCCTGGGTCCCTGTGCCAAACTAGAAGTCCATCACAAAGCACACCTGTTGACTTCCACTGTACCATTCTACATAAACCACTGACATCGCACCAAAAGTGGTGGAACACCTCATCAGGACCAAAATAGAGTGACGAACCAAACACATCACCACCAGGATCCCAAAATAGAATCAACAATCCACTACCAATGACAACTGGTGGCACCTGTTGCACCATATTGTCTGCAACTAGATCACTAATATGCCAAGAGGCTACTCCCTGATACTGAGACTTGTGGGTTATGGACCCAAACAACTGCCAGAAAAGATGAGTATCTCCTAACTCATCTGCAAATGTTGGTGTCCCCACAATACTCCAACTGCCAAAGCTAGAAGAAGAGTGCTCCTGACACCAACTCATAAAGCCAGTTGCACTAATCAATGCAACTGTGGAGGGTTGATCCCTCTCAGCATCAACGGAAGTGGATATCTGTGCCTCTTCCTTCACGAGTGCACCATACAACTGCCTAGCAAGCATGAAAGCACAACCTCTATCCTCTGCCCAATTCCTATGGACGTGCTGACTAACCAAGCCACCATACCTACTGCCCCCATAATCATTCTGTAACCATGTATCCATGTGAAATCTCTGTGACATAGAAGTAGCAAACCTTGTTGGATACATAATAGCACGATGGATAACTGACTGCTATCCTTGCAAGTAATTCCTCATACACAACTGAGTTGGGTACTTGCAGGCTCTAGTTCCATCTTCTGTAGATGGCAACTCTTCATCCCACAATGGATGGTATAAGCCCCCCGTCAATCCACATCGATGCATCAACCAATCCTTTGCATGTGAACTAAAAGAAAGGTGATGAACTCTCCTCACTATGTAGTCATAGTAAAAAGCACCAACCTCCGTCAATAATTGACCATCATAGTCCTGCTTTCTATCACCTGACATGGAACTAACCTTAGGGGAATCAAGTGTATTTTTAGATTCATCTCGTAGTTGAATAAAGATTCTTCCAATGTTATCTATCCTTTTTTGTCTTGCTATGTTGATGAGATTGATCTTTTCTTTCACTTTTTGAAGATGCTGTCTTGCATTGGTAGCCACTAATCTAGCCTCTTTGGCTTTTTGCAACCATTCTTCATTAATTTTTTTAGACTTCTTTACCTCTTTGATGCCAAAATATACAAAATCAGTCCTCTTATCCTTGATATCTTCATGTCTACCAAATGGTGTAGGGCTGCCATCAATGTGTGATATCATATCATTGGCTTTCTCATGATCACAAGCTCCTATCTCACGAGAATGATGGAACATAGTGCTATTGTCCTCAAACAAATCAGTGATGACATCATGCCATTGTAAAATGTCTTCTTCATCATGTGTAT
This sequence comes from Cunninghamia lanceolata, assembly GCA_027924645.1. Taxonomy (NCBI): domain Eukaryota; kingdom Viridiplantae; phylum Streptophyta; class Pinopsida; order Cupressales; family Cupressaceae; genus Cunninghamia; species Cunninghamia lanceolata. Next base: position 7,227,450 of record BSBN01000221.1, read on the forward strand.
TCAAAACACTAGTGGCTGCTCCACTAAGCAAAGGATCAACTTTCACATCCACCTTAATATCTTGGACCTTCAATGGACTTTCATATGTATGAATAACATTCATGGAAGCACCATCTAATTCTTTGCCACGATAGGATGAAGCAATGCTAGACTCAGCTAATGAAGCATCACAAGAAACCATATCTTCATGTAGCTGCTCTAATGTAACTGGTTTGTCTTTACCCATCACTTGCTCCTCTTTTCCCTCATTTCCTTGTCCCTCAATCATATGCACAACACAAGATTCTTGCCCATCCAAAGAGGCTGCAATAGAAGACTGATTTTCTGATTTCTTTGGTGAAGTATGAGCCAAACTCAACTCCACATTCAACTCCTCAATCTAATTTTCTGCCATAAGGAGAGCCATTTGAGAGTCTTCCAAAGATTTTCTAGTCTTCACTAGCTTCATGGTGAGTTGATCAACCTCTTCCTCTTTCCTCTTCAATGCATCTGAATATATGACACCCAATTCAAGTAGGTGATCTCTATCGGAAAGAAGAGTTAAATAGTTATTTTTCATAATCTCCATGGCTGTCTTAAATGCTTGCAAATCAGAAATTGATGAAGCCTCTTCAACACCTCTATGTCTCCCCTCTAGTTGGACCTTCCATAGATGAATTTCCACCATCTTGTGGGAATGATCAAAATGGGACAGCACTGTAACAATCTTATCTTCACCAACCTTTAGTTGGTTCTCCAAATCAGACTTAGGGACCAAGGAAAATTCATTAGTTGAAGTTGTGGGCTGCCAATGGAGAGCTTGACTCTCATCAAAATATTCTTCTGAAGTGTCCTCATGCTGGTTTGGAACTAGAGCAGCAGTAGTTCCCAACCCAAACTCCTCATCATCCCTCAAAAAAATAGACTTAATGGATGATGAATCGCTAACCTCATGCAGAGAGGTAAGATCACTCTTAGGACTATTGAAAGAGTCCCCAATCATAACCTCCATGTCACCAACTAGGAGACTCGTGCAACCCTGTTCTGTAGGATCCACTGTTTCTTCCTCTCTATCTTCTATAACATCAACTGAGTGAAGATCAACTGAAATAGACCCAAGCTCAATACTACTGGTCCACACTTCACCTGTTACTTTTCCCGCTGAATTTTTGTGAGTGCATTTAACATCAGCCCCAAAGGAATCATTAAAAGAATCCATACCATTGCTATCCTCCTAAAGAGAAGATGAAACCTGTAACCCAAAAGAAGGCATCTCCTGCTCATCACCTTTGTCCATTCTATTCTCCATAGGCTCAGCTGTATGCTGGTCACTAACTACTGAAAATTCATTGTAGAGGTTTCTAGATACTTCACCTATAGAGACCTTTTGTTCCTCCTTTTTGTTTTGTGATGTAGACCCCTTAAAAATGGATGCCATAAACCGAGCTGCTTTGTCTATGTTTGCAGGGTGTGAAAACAATTCATTCATCCTCTTCTAGTTTTCATCCAACTTATTCAAACTTTGTTTAAGCTTCTCCATATGCCTGTCCCACTGCTTCTGAGTACTTGAAGTAACCATGATTAACTAGCTGATTCAATGTCCAATCTACCCAACAGGATGGCAGGACAAAAGCTCTGATACCACTGTAATATCCCTTGCTATTTTAGACCTTATCTTGCTAATTAGAGGCTCAAAGAATATTGTCAAACACTTCTGATGTAAACCCAATGCTTGCTGGTCTGTGTTTTTAGTTTGATATTTTTGCTTGATAATGATAGCTGAGTATTCTAAATGCTCATAAATCCAAACTATAATGTCTAAGCATTAATCTAAATACATATATGACTTCTCTTTTGGTATTTTTGATGCATATACATGAAAATTAAACATGAAATGCACACCTACAGCCAATTGACATTCTGTCAAACACTTGGCATGCATACTATTATGCTAATCATGATGGATATTAATATGCACATTACATCAAATAGATGGCCTACAACTTATCACTCCTTTATTGAGATATATTGTCTAATACAATGCTAATATGAATGGCCAAGACTCTTGGCTCTACAATTTTTATGCAACTCCTAAAATGACAACTATGAAACAATGCTGATATAAAGATGCTAACTCATGAAAGAACCTGGAAATGTACGTTGCTGTGAATCGATGACAAAGATGAAGGAATGGCAGCCTCAAAATAGCTCATAAACATCCCTCTCAAGCCCCAATTGTGCCTCTCAAGTGTAGCACCTAGCCTTCTCATCAACCAAGGAAAGGAGTCCCTTCCAAACCCAAATTGAAACCCTCTCCTAGCTGCCCCGTACTGTAGCGTTACTGTAGCGTACTGTAGCAACACTGTAGCAAATCACTGTAGCGCGCACTGTAGCAAATCACTGTAGCGCGCACTGTAGTGTCACTGTAGCGCTACTGTAGCAAATCACTGTAGCAAAAACACTGTAGCGTACTGTAGCAAAACACTATAGCAGCGAATAGAAAAACTTCTAATATGCAAATTGATACCTCCAAACCCCTGTTAACACTGCAGATTTAAGCACAAATGAAAGGACTGCAGTATCCTTTCCAATTTGTAACCCTTCGGAGGATATTTCACCACCTCAGTTATGCTAATTTATGGGAGTTTCCGTTCCCAAAGACCAAATATGCAGAAACCCTTGGCGCCACAAAACTCATCAAATGCAAATGTCAATAATCAGATGCCTGGAAGCTTGCCTTGCCCCTTCCTTTATACTTTTTCATTTCCACTTCAAGAAGCTTCTAGAAAAATAATATTATTTTATTTTAGTGACTTTATATAATAATATTTATTTAAGTCACTTTATTAAATTAATTAAATATAAGGTCACTTTATAATATTTATTTATTTAATAACCTTACAAATAATTAATTTAATTATTATCTCCCTTATTTTTCCCATCCAACTGAATCCAGGAAACCAACCATCGACCAGGTGACTGCCTCAAGAAGACCCCCTAACCATGTACATTAGCCTATGAGGGTCAGGAATAGGCTAAATCATCCGCAAACAACATCAGCTAAAAAGGGGACATTACAGAAGAACTAGGTGATTGGATTAAACATGACCAACAAGAAGAAGAAAATAGTCAGTTGATGACCATGATGCAAAGTGATCCTTATGGAAACTATGACTCTACTAGTTTGGGCACTTATGTTATTTTTTAAGAAGGCCAGGAAATACCAAATGCTATGAGAAAAGAAGTATCTAAGAAAGAAGAACCTGGTAGAAACTCAGAAATATGGACCTTAAATTTTGATGGGGCTAGGAGTAAGAATGGTGTTGGAGTAGGTATATGTCTCACAGCCCCAAATGGTGAGAAAATTCTTAGAGCCATATGCTTCTATTTTGCCTACACTAATAATGATGCTGAGTATGAATCTTTTGTGCATGGTCTTATGTTGGCCAAGAAGAGAGGAATAAAAAATCTGGTAGTTAAAGTAGACTCAGAGCTAGTGGTGAAACAAATCAGAGAGAAAGTTGTAGCCAAGAATGTAAGAATGAGATCTTATCGTCACAAAATTTGGGATCTAATAGATGGTTTTGATGCTTTCAATATTGAAGTTGTCCCCAGAACCCAAAACACTGAAGCAGATAGAATGGCACAAATTGGTTCTCAATTTGTCCTAGCAAGTGACCTACTTGTTAATAGTGATTTAGTAAAAGTGATAGTGAGACCTACAATCCCAGACAATGACCAAAATTGGCTTGTCTTTGATAATGATCTTCAGGTACTCTTGTTTTTGCAATAGTCAGGGGAGTTTGCTAATCAATTATAGCCCAAGATTGAAGAAGCTTATGGTGATCAAATTATTCAACTAAAGTCTAATAAGCTCCCAAAAGAATCTATCACACTACAGAATCTATTTGACCCTGATGATGTAAGCCTAGACAAAAGGAAATTTAAGGCAAGTAAAGATGATTATTCTGAAATTTAGGTTAGTGAAGGAAGAAAGCTAAAGATAGGCAATGCTACTACCCAAGAGAAAAAGGACAAGCTGATTTCTTTATGTAACAAGTATGATAGAGTGATTGCTTGGACCTATGAAGATATTCATGGATATAATAGAGACATCATTCAACATACCATAGAACTTGTTGAAGCTTCAAAGCCAGTCTGTCAGAAGCAAAAACCTATGAATCCTAGAATTGAGCCATTAATGGTAGATGAACTATAAAAACTTTTAGAATCTAAGATCAATTTTCCAATTAAGCATTCAACCTGGGTGTCTAATTTAGTACCTGTAAGGAAAAAGAATGGGGACATAAGAATCTGTGTAGATTTCAGAGATCTGAATAAAGCATCATTGAAGGATCACTACCCCCTGCCTTCTATGGAATAGATTTTGCAAACTGTGGCTAGGTCAGAGAGGTTTTCTTTTCTTGATGGTTTCTTGAGGTATAATTAGATTCGGTTAGTAGATGAAGACCAACACAAGACAACATTCACTACGAAGTGGGGAACATTTGCATATGCCAAGATGCCTTTTGGTCTTTCAAATGTTGGGGCTACTTTTTAGCATGCCATGGATATAGCATTTGGGGAACTTATAAATATGATTATTTTGATTTATCTAGATGACCAGACTATATTTACCAAAGATGCCAAAGATCATTTTGAGCACCTAGAAGTTGTTTTTTCGAAGTTTCAGGAATTTGGGATCTCCCTAAATCCTAAGAAATATATCTTTGTTGTGCCTCAGGGGAAACTTTTGGGACACATAGTTTAAAAAGATAGGATTTTCATTGATCCAGAGCGAGTCATAGCTATAATGAATATATCTTTTCCAATTAAGAAAAAAGCAGTTCATTCATTTTTAGGAAAGATTAATTTTGTCAGTCATTTTATATCTAATTTTGCAGGGCTAGTCAGGCCCATTACTCAATTATTGAAGAAAGATTTGATTTTCAAATGGACAACAGAAGGGAGACAGGCTTTGGAAGAAATTAAGAAATCTATTTCAACCATGCTAGTACTAAGAAAACCTATTTTCTCTAAGCCTTTTATAATATATGTATATGGAGGAGAACATAGTGTTGCAGCTGTTTTGACTTAGAGAGATGACAAAGAAGAAGGGTAACATCCAATAGTATTCTTCTCTAGAACACTAAGAGAGTATGAATCAAGGTATAATTTTGTTGAAAAGCAAGCTTATGCTATGGGAAAAGCCTTTAAGAAATTTAGACACTTAGTAATAGGGAACAAGATCCTTATATTAGTAGCCCATCCCAGTGTAAGGAAATACATCATGGAGGGTGAAATCACTAAAAAAAGAGCCAATTGGATAACTAAGATTATAGAATATGATGTATAGATAAGGCCTACCAAATTGGTTAGAGGCAAGGGACTATGCCAATATATGACTGAAGACATAGAAGAATCAATGCCTGAAGAAGCAGAAATTGAAAAGGTGTTGAGACTCCAAGAGATTGATGAAGACTCTTGGGTAAGAGACAAAATATAGTTCATGAGAATTGGTGTGTTCCCAAATAAACTCTCCCCTAATAATAAAAGGTACTATAGGTAGTAGGGAGTTCATTTTGTATTAATTGATCATGTTTTATTTAGAAAGAACATTGATGGAATACTTTTATGATTTGTAGAAAGGGATGAGTCCCAAAAGGTATTACATGAATTTCATTATGGAACCTCAGGGGGACATTTTTCAGTAAGGACTACTACAATTAAAGTGACACAAGTTGGCTATTTCTAGCCTGCACTTTTTGCAGATTGCTATCCTATGGTCAAAGAGTGTCAAGTTTGCTAGTTTTATACTAGGAAAAGAAGAAATGTAGCATTGCCTCTAAGTCCCATAATAGTGGATGAACCCTTTGCTCAATGGGGTCTAGATTTTATTGGCATGATCAATCTAGTGTCAACTATGGGATATAAATGGATTCTTACTACAACAAATTACCTTACAAGGTGGAGTGAAGCAGTACCACTCAAGGAAGCTACTGAAAAGGTGATCTTAGAGAACTTTGTTAGAAGGGATTGTAGACAATTAAAATTGTCCATACTTGCAACAACATGTTTTGTCCTAGGTCCTTGCATAATCCCACTTGTAAATCCTATTTAATCACCTTTCTAATTAATTAAATAAATCTCATTTATTTAATTAATTCCCCTTCACATGTCTCAAATAATTCAACTTTAATATTTGAATAAATCCCCCATCCATGTGTCACATGACTACAAATATGCATAAATAATTTAAATAATTGTATTATTTAAATTATGAGATTCCCACACAAATCCTATTTTTAGCCCCACTTATTATGCGTCATAAGCGTCTTTCCTCTCAAATAAATAAAGGAATCCCACTTATTTCTTCTCATCCTATTTTTAGCCTCATGTAATAACCCACTTAATATGCATCATAGGTAATAAAATTGACTTTTAATCCTAGCCATACACACCACATAATTGACTTTTAATCTTAGCCATCCAATCCTATCAGCTTTTGCCTATAAATCAATCCTCATCCAAGCCATTTTTATGCATGGAGTTTCAAGTAACTTTACATTGTCAAAATCGCAATTGAACCTTTGCATCATTCATCTATCTATTTTCTTCTATCATATTCATCTTTCTGTTATGCTGCAACTATGAGCAATCAACAACCCTTTGACATCATGCATTATCATGCAAGATCGAGAAGAGCCATGGAGATCAATCAAGTCTAGCGTGGATTTAGTTTGTATTTGATTTTCTTTGTTTTTATTTTCATGCTAGTTTGTCCTTCATGGTGCATAGTTAGGGTTTAATTAATTTGTTGTTTTTAACACTAAATCTAATTTTCCCTAGCTATATTTTGGTGAAACTATTGTGAATCCTTTAATCTAGCTTGCCTTTTTTGCAGGTTTTATTAATTTTTGTTGCAGGTTTTTGTCATGTTTGCAAAAAACCCTTGGTTTTAAAAATTTTATCATATCTTTGAAATGGCTATTAGTTTACTACAAGATTTTCACAACAGCTTGTACATCATGTTCAAAGGCTACAGTAGAAAAATCACATGTTTAGTGCCTTTTTTGTAGGAGTTATCATGATTTTTTTTTTTTTCATAAAATCATGTTTCTAGGCACAAAATAATGAACTTTTTAGAAATTTTTACATTTATGGAAAGCTCTTGAAATTATAATGGGGGTCAATTTTTTACATATTTATTTTTGAGTTCATATATTGTAAGAACAAATCCAATCTTTGCTGACTGTAGATTTTTCATAAATCCACATTTTTGGGTGCAAAATAGGGAATTTTTCTAATTTCTTTACATTTCTAGAAATCTTTCTAAAAATTAATAGGGGTCTCTTCTTTAATTTTTTAGTTTTTAGATCAAAATTGTCTTGAAAAAATCAAATCTAATTTGGCTATGCATCTAAATTACAATTTTCCTTGTTTGGTGAGCTTTTTTTATGGTTGCATTATATATCATTTTTTGATAATGTAGGTGAATCAAAGGAGCTAGAGCAGCATTTAGAGCAGTCACAATAGGAAATTGGAAAGCGAAAAACAATCAGGGGCATACATTCCATCTTTCATCTCTAATCATTGCTTATCAACACACTTCAATTTTGGGCTTAAAAAGAACATCTTGTTTGATCACACATTTAGATTTTGGGCTCTAATACGAACATTGCTTGCTGTCACACATTCAAATTGGGCATAAAATTAACCATTGTCTTCAATCACACATTTTGATTTGGAATATAAAAAAGAATAAGTGCTTGAACTATTTTCCTCACATTTCATTTCTAAGGGTCAATTAACAACTGCGAGTGTGAATCAAGTGACAGCTCACTTGGTTTTCTTTTGTTTACCATATCTTAGGAGGCCTGCTTGGAGACACATCACTGCAAGGGATGACCTCAACCGAGGTTGAATCAAAAGACACCCTCATTGGAAGTTGTAAATCATGTAACTCTTGGCTAAGCCCCAAAGAACTTTATACCTTTGGGAAGTGAAGGTGAAGGGTGGGTTACCCCTTTCTCCTGGCTATGTGGCAAGATTTCATTTTCAATTCATTTCCCTAGGCAACCTTGTGTATCCTAGCATAAGACCTAATTGGCCATACCCCACTTGACTAGTTGTAGGCTTGTTGATATGTCTTCCACATGTGCTTGCTTAATCATCACAACATTTCAATTTCAATTTCAAATTTGTTTATGTCTTGCATGAGTGAATCATGTGTATACATGTGTGATTCATTTGTTTGTAAATTGCCTAAATCAAGCTATAAACACCCAACACATAAACAAGTCATTCTAAGCTTTCTTTCCAAAACAATCATCATTGTCATATCCAATCAAATTTCATCCTAAGCCATCCTTATCATCGCATAATTCCACATCATCATCTTAATCCTAGTCGACACATGTCAAAATGGTCATAATCCTAAGCAAGCCTAATCCTAATCCAAAGCCCAAGGTCACACTTCGAGGAGTCCCTCCTAATTATGACGACAATTCAAAACCATATATCCTCCGAGGTGCCCCAAAATTTGTTTCTAGTGATAATGAGAACTTTGTAGATCCTAGCGATGATGAGGATCTTGTAGATTTTGTGGCATACTTGGAAGAACAAACTAAAATCCAAAAACTTCAATCTATGTGTAACTCAATCCCAACACAAGAGCAAAAGATCATAGCACAAGAACTCCAAGACCTCATTCAAACACTTCACAAGGTACCCCAACTCTTAGATCAATAGATCATCCAAAGATTTGAAGCCCTCATTCAAAACTTTTAACAAAACCAATCACGACAAATACAACAACTCCTAGCCAAAGTCTAACAACTCATGAAATATCCATCTACATCACAACAAGCACATGTCAATCTAAGACACCCCTTGAAAAAAGATCAAATGTCCTCAAGCTCTAATGATACACTTGACAATGGAAATACCACCTTAAGTTTGGAATCATACACCACTCCATCTACTAGTCCTCCATCATCATGCAAGAGAATACCTATATCAAAGCCTACTTGTTCTACATCAACATCATCATCCAACCTTTCAAGCTCTAATCCATAAACCAACAAATCCTTTAATCATTTTCTCTTAAGATTCTTTGCAAAATCTAAAAGTAAAAGAAAAGCTATGGAGCTATCCAAATCCACCAATCCATTTAATCCCTCTGGCCCTCCATCCAACCAAAGTTTAATCCCTAAGTCTAATCCATCCAATATGCCTCTTGTCCTTCCACCTTGGGATCTATTTACTCCTAGTCCTAATCCACCTAATTCAATTGGTCTTCCATCTAATTCCAATCATGAGCCTTCAACTTCCGTCACCCATTCACCTACAAAGGATGTGATTCAAGGACTACTAGCAAGGAATAAAATATCCCCATGTTAAGCACCCATTGATGAGCTTACCAAAGAACCTTTGAATGCCATGTCCACTTCTTCAACCCCATCTTGTGGACCACAACCCCTTGATCCTATTGAAAATTTTCCTCCCATGAGTTCATTGCCCTCTTATGTTGTTGACCAAGAACCCATCCACGAGTCATCCACTTCCATTCAAGAAAAGCAAGAGGTATGTGAAGATCACATTCCTAAGCATGTGGAAATGTCAAGCCCTCATATAAATCAAGATCAAAGCATCTCTAAGTTCAACTAATCCATGACCTATATATTTTCTATGATCAAGATATTATTTCTGATCATGACCCTATTCATGATCAAAATTATCCCATTTATAGTACACTTAATCCTATTTCTGCTTCCATTTGTGATCAAGGTTCTATCTATGATTATGAAAACCATGATGATCCTATTATCCAAAATTTATGCATTTCATGATCAAGAGCTTATCACTTCACCTACCCCTATCCATGATCTATCAACATCCACTTCCCTTGATGAGACACATGCCTCCCAAGAATACATAAGCATAGAAGATCAAATAAATACCTTGGATCCTAATGAGCATAATCAAGATCCTATTGATTATTCCGCCTCCACTATCAACCCCATTTCCAATCCACCATCACATGCTATTGGTCTATCCACCTTCATTCATGAATGTTCCTCCCTAGTGTTACATCCCTATTTTCTGACTTTCTATACTTTTACTTTTTACTTGGGCATAAGTAAATTTGTTGAGATGTTATAGACTTATGACAAGATATGACATGGAATTATATTGAATATCGATTATGAAATCATGGAAATGATTATGTTATGGTCGATCTAATAATTGTATTATGAGATTTGATTTACGAGTTGAATTTATTGAATAATGATGCACTGATCTCTTATTGTTTGATGACAAGTGAAAACAGGATTACAGGTTATCGACTCTCAGAGAAGAGAGAGTATCATTTGAGAAGAGAGATATAGACCTTGGAATACAAGTGGTCTATTTGCCAAACGAGTCTAGTGTTAAATGATAATGTGAACCAATGATTCGTAAGAGGTAAGTCTTGTCTTGCTAGTTACTTTCAAATATAATTCGACAGGTAGTCGATATCTTGATTATCATCTAGTCAAGTTGATGGTGAGTCAACATAGTCATTTGTAAAGTTAACAACGTCATAGCCATAACGGTTGCGTTATTCTTCTTGAGTCACTTGAGGTTTTATTGTTGACTCTTAAACGTCAAGACATTCCCATCAAGTTAGATGATGCTAATATTGTCGATGTTTAACGTCAACAGATGAACCTATTTTGTGGCAGATTTGTGGATCACGTCTCGTAGTCGAAAGATGCGAGAAGTCATTTTGTGCATCAAATGATTTAGAAAACTTGTGTTGCATTACGCCCAATCCGTCGTGATTGTCGTAAAATGCTTTGAGTATTTGTTGTAGACTCTTTTCTTTGCGAAGTTCGACGGACGTCAAATTAGAAACCAAGGCGTGTTATAACTTGTTTTGTCGTAATATATGGGGGAATATGCCAAAATTACATAAGTTATATTTAAGTGATCATGAGGTATTTCTTCATTCTAGTTGGTTGTCAGTATCGATCCGGAGTTGTAGAGGGACACATAATAGTTCTTTATATGATGTCTTTTCGTTTGAATAACTCTTTTTATTTTCTAGTTTTAGACCACCAAATTATCACTATCGACCAAACTATTTTGCTAAGGTGGCAATCGTTGGTACTCGCGATCAGTTTAGAGTATAGAGGGATGTTTTAGTTATTTAAAACTACCACCTCGTAAGTTTTTGAACCCCATATATGTGTGTTATGGTGAATCCAATGGTATTGTGGTCCTAATTTCTTGTATAGTGGACGGGGTTGTTGAGCCCACCAACTACCACATTGCCAAATAAGGGAACCTCCACTTTGTATAGTGGTCGCTAAAGGTTAGGAAGTCGAGAGCATGCAGATAAACCAATTCCTTTTGTTTAGGCATGGTCGACAGTTGTGGGGGCCGTTACAAAGCTTCACCGTGGGAAGGTTTTAGGGGAGTTTTTGGAGTCAATTTCGGGGGTGGAGATTAGACTTGGAGTGGAGTAGATTAAAAGTACAGGAGAATAGGAAGGACTGCACTAGACAGTAGTTTGACCTGTACAAGTTTCCTTAGCAAGAATTCACAGTGAGGACTGTGATACCATCTGCTAAGATAATTCACAGTAAGGACTGTGATAACGATTGCTAAAAGTATTCACAGTGAGGATAGTGATACCATTTTGCAAGAAGCATTTTCAAGTGAGTTTGGTGCTCATCCAAAGAAGTTTACACAGAGTGTACTGTTGATAAGAGAGAGAACCATGAGCCTACATCTTCATTTGAGGATGGAGAAAATGTAAGAGGTAGGAGGTCATACTTCCTAAACCATGTTTTATTTCTTTCTCTACAATAAGTCTATCTCTTATAAACATGTTTGGAAGTTTTTATTCTACGTAAAATTTAGTTAGAATTAAACCAACTTAGAGAATAGATAGTAGCGGCTATGAAATCATAGAATGTTAGACTTAAGCTTTATCCTTTTGTTTTAATTAGTAGTAGCACTCCAAGTGCAATATACTTATGAGAATGATATCATGATTAGAGAGATATCAGTTTAGTTGTTAAACGACTTAGTGTAAATGATAGGATACTTAAGAATACCTTCTCTCTAATGTTTTGTGCCTTTGAATGGATAGAAAACTTAATGCAAGTAATGCTTTTATCAGTAAGATCTGTGTGAGGTTTGTTTTCAACGAAAATAATAGACTTGCGTAAAGTACCACCCTGCACTACGCCGCTCTATAGGAGTCAATAACTCAGTATTATATCATGTTTGACGTAGTTTTTGATTTCTAAGATAGCCTATGGAGTTATATTATCTAGCTGTGGTATCGGAGGATAACACCAGTGTAGGAGAGGGATACTACACATCTCTCTGTCCAAACAGTTTAGAATCTAGAAAACATGAGATCAAATGCTGACAAAAGTATTTAACTAAGCTTCTTATCTGGCATTAGTTATTAAGTTGAGGGTCGATAAATGAGAATGTTCTTCTCTAGACTCTTAAGATAATTTTTGAATGGTTATAAATTCATTTTGGGGTTACCTTCTAATAGATCCAATGGATGAATTGTTCCCCCTCATCACTCATTTATTATTGTTTTGATTCAATTTAATATTGGAAGAGAAAGAGGAACTTAACTTGAGTTCAAAAGGATAGCAACTTAGAAAAGTCTTTCCATCTTATCTTTCGTATCAAATCAATTCAACCTAGACAAGATTAAGCTTGTCAAGAACCTCTAGATTATCTAAAACAGAGCTCTACTTGTATATGAACTAGAATAAACTCATTTTGGTTCGATATTTGAGACCACAGCAAACTTGGACAACATTCTAGACTCTTGTGAACCATAGGATTTGTTATATGAAGATTTTAAGGTTAATCTAGACATATCCTTGTTGTAAGGATTAAATGATCCCTTAAAATTTAACAACATTGGAAAACAATCTTTTTCTAGTCAAGAGTGGTGAAAACCTAGAAAAGACCTTGTAGTCAACATACGACCTAGAGGTTAATCCTTTTGCTCACTAAATGGTTACTTTATGGGAATATACAGTTGTTCTTCCATTAGGATGGTATGAGAAGGATAAGACCTATAAATTGACCCGACAGGGAGATTTTTATATACTTTACCTACGAGATCACTAGAAAGATTGACAATGAAAAGGAGCAAATACTCTATCTATGGATGTTATTCTCACTTGGCAGAGAAGAATTTGGAAGTCATGAGAAGGCTTGAAAATAGTAATTCTCTTATACTTTTAATGTCATTAGGAGAATACTTTGCTCAAGGGATGTTCAAAGAGAATAGATTTCCCTACATCAACTTATAATAAAAACACTCATTTATATTTGGACTCTTTATAGTTCAATATGAAATAGGAGAAGAATTTTAATCATGATTTCAATGGACAACAAACAGGATTAGACTGCCAACCAGTTACAGTCCAAGCTTAGACTTGGAGTTGAACCATTTGGCATAATTGTTAGGCTTGTTTGGAAATGATCTTTAGGTCAAAAGAAGACTAAAGGAAAGTTGTTTACTTAAACTCTATTCTTGAACTACCATTATCATGGAAAAGGAAATACAAAACCCTAGGTTGACCTAGTAGGGTAATATTATTTAATATACCTTTATGACTACTTTATGAATCGATGATAAAGGGGTAAGAACCCTAAAGTTGTTCATTTATTTTTGGTGTATAAACCTATTTGATTGTTTACAATTTGACTTAAGTATTAAGTGTTGATAAGTTATGGATCTCAGATGATGCAAGGATGCAAGGAGATACCCAAGTATAGAAAGTTATTTCTTATGATCTTTGGAACAACGATGGTGTCTGGAGAATCTATCTAAGTCAAGAAGACTAGTTTCAAGTTAAATGAAACTCTTTAGTTAAACCTTAACTAACCTGGATATGGTAATTATTATACTAAGGCATTGAGATCATTATTTAGATTGTGATTGAAGGGTCAAGTGCCCTGACTATGCGTAATTATTCTTACTTGCAAGAAGTGATTTAGATTCCTAGACTATAATGCTTAACCTGGTTAAGGTTATCATCTTAGTCGTAATTAATCTATCTATATTTATTATGAGACAATAAGTCATGGACCTCGGATATTGCAAGTATACAATGAGAGTCCTTGTAAAGGAAGAAAGATGAAAGAAAAAGTCTGGATTTTAGACTGTGAAAGAAAACATGTTTTGGGTCGGGAAGACTAGATTGTTGAAATCGTCATGACTTCATAAGTTAAACATAGTTGACCAAGTCAAACTGTAGGAATATGATAGTATCTAAGTCGAGTTGGAGTGGGTGAACATTACGAAAACGTTCATTGTGAACATCAATTTATATTCAAAAACTATGGCCATAGTAATGCATATGTCTCTACATGCATTGTCGATTCACTATATCTAGATTGCACATCCTATCAGGAATCATACTTAGCTAGAGGGTATCTAGGGTTGTATGATAGATAGAGTTGTGTAAGATACAACACTATGTACTCGGAAAGGCAAATTACCACTGGTCTCCTTGATCTATACTTCTCGTGAAGGGAAGGGCCACTTCCAGTTAGGAAGGAGTACGGGAGACCGACGGTCTGTAGTTGGAGGTAAATCACTGGAAAGATACTCTCTCTCTAGCAGAAGACATGCCGGGGCTTGCGATAAAGATGTCAGATTTCTGGATGCAGTATATCTCTGAGACTTGTGTTTATTGAGACTAAGAAAAACATTATCTGTTTCAGGTATTTATAATAGATTTATTTTTGTAAACGTTGTACTTGAGAAAGACAATATGGTCTATTGTTTTTTTGTAATGAGATATCTTGTAATTGTAGTTACTCGACTATATGTTGAATAAAAGAAAAAAATTTTCTATCTCATTTTTAACTTGTAAATTTACTTTATGGTGAATTTTTGGTTTTTAGTATGTTTTTAAAATGTGGATTTTACACCTAGGAACACAGCAACCATTGTCTACCACACTCAATAAGGAACTCATGTCTAGTTCCCAAACTACACCTAGTCCCATTGTCCACTGCATACTCCAAAATATGGACTACAAAGGTAAAGGCTTAGGCCTTCATGAACAAGGTGTTTTGGAGCCCATCCATGTCAAAGTTCATCCACACTCATATGGCCTTGGATACACACCCCAAGGTAAATCATTTAAAGATGTTCGTACTTCTTCCATTCCTCCTAAATCTACCACTTTCCATCATAAATCCTATCATACCCCTAAAACATATGTTGACATTCTGCATCCATCATCCTACAAGTGTCAAAAGCATATGACCATACATCTTCCACCATCCAACTTACCTCCACTTCTTCCTACTCCTAATATATCTCCATCCACTCTACCACCATTGCTTCCAACTCCTAATATATCTCCATCAACTCTACCACCATTGCTTCCAACACCTAATATCCCTATTATCCATAAAACCCCTTACATTCCTAATCATGACCAGCAAATGCACATATTGTCTAAACATGAAGCTTCCACTCATTCCACCCATCCCATGGGATTCAAAAATAAAAAAAAATGGATGCCTCCACACATAAAGACAAAAATTGTAAGTGTCCTAATGCCTTAGGACATCAATTCAAAAAGTCAAAGGAAAGTAAATTCAAAAAATCCATCTAAAAGGATACCCAAGTCCATACCTTTCCAAGAAAAATCTAAAACTAAAATGGTATGGGTACCTAAGCAAAAAGAAAGAAAGTCAAATGAGGCATCCACCTCTCAAAAATTCTAACCATCCTCCTCCATCCAAAAGTCCCATTCCATGCAAAATTCTCAAATTCCTAAATCCCACAAGCAAAACAAAAATCATAAAAATGCCAAGTCTATGTGGGTACCTAAAGCACTTTGTCAACCATACCCTAAGCAAACATCTCCATTACTTCCTACACCACCTTCCAATCAAAAGATTAAATGTTTATCATGACGTGTGCAACCATTGGTCATGGTTACCTTCCATTCCACAACTCCACATACCTCTATCTCCCCATCATTCACCTATTATCCTACATATCTTCCCCATCACCTTCCTATGGTCCATGCTTTTGCATAAGTCTTTCATCCATCTTTGCATAGGTCTTGTTGTGTAATTTTACACACCATTTCAAAATTTTGATACAATCGTATCAAATGGACATGGCTCCCAGCCATTACCAAATCAAAGATACATGCATGGGTGCTCTCTGTATATTGGGGGTATAGATAATGGAGATATAATAAATTAAAGTCATAGCCACTGTAAGATGCAAATGAATCAATGGTTTGGGAGTAGTTAAAAGAAGAAGCTATGGAACGCACCATGTGGAGACACCTGAGAGATTCAGAAAGCAACTAAAATGAGTGCGGAGAACCCCATGTGGCTCTAGCAATGAAGAGAAATAAAATGATGTAGAGTCTTCCACATGTAAGCTATGGATCAAAAGGAGAGTAACTTTGAAAGTAACTTAGAATCATTTGGAGCAAGGCACGTGGAGAGCCCGAGCAGCAATAGAAAGAAATAAGAATTGTGCGGAAAGTGACACTTTGAGGCTGTGGAGTAAAAGTTGGAGAAACTCATAATGGTGTGGAGAAGGCCATGTGGTGGATGTGGAGGTAAAGTTGTTTGGTTTATGACCCTTTTCCAATGAGAAACTTAAAGTTTCTAAAGTTATGCAGAACCCGCCAAGTGTTAGCTTCCACAGTAGTTTCCAATGTTTCATAATGTTTCAAGCAGTAATGCGGAGAATGCCATGTGTTAGTTAGAATGCATGTGAAAGATGCCACATGTCCCAGTTTTCTCCTTTGAAGTTAATATAGCACTGAAGCTATGGGTCACATTATTAATGTGTTTGTTTCTAAACCGATGTAGGTTATGATAGTTGTCAATAGCGGAATTCACCCGAGCACAAAGACATAGTTTTGAGGGCTTTGCGGAAGAAGACACGTAGATGTTTTTGAAGGCTGCAGAGCGCGATAAGTGTTGTTTTCCTGTTCATTCCTAAGAGACAAAGGAGTTTCTCATCCTACTACAGATGCTTCCATCTATCATAGTATGTTTCAAATTTCAAGTACGCAGGTCTCACCATGTGTCTGTCCCTTAACGAAAGGAGTTGTGCCACATATATTTTTCCCTAGCCAATGATCTCACAGGAAAGAGAAAACTGTTGTAGATTTTGAAGGATCGTAACCACCGAAGACTTCTAGTTATCTTTAGTTCCATTGGGTCATTGGGATTTGATTGTTGTAGACAATCTAGAGTCAGATCTTAGGCTATAAATATGTAATATTTGTAATAGATCAACAGTTTTTAGACAGAGAGTTTTTAGATAGGGAATTTTTAGACATATAGAGAATATAGATAGAGATATATTCTGCCAGAGATCTAACAGAGAAGTTGGAAACTTTTGTTGTGACTAATTGATATCATTTTTTCTTTATTTTGTTATTCTTGATAAAAAGGTTAATGTACCTATGCATGTATCTGTGCCTTTTATATTGCTGGAAAATTAATGAGAAGAACTCAGCTCTATGCCTTGGTTGATATTATCTGTGTCATTGCAAAGTGTTTTATTGTGAGCCTTTGATTATATTCATTTCATTTGTTTATGTTAATCATGCAGTATCTACTCTTTAATATAACTGAATGTTGATGATAGTTTCACTATGCTTAATTTGAAGGAAATACTTTCACTCAAGCGCATCACCATAGATAGTTTTTCCTTAATTGTATCTATAATCCTGTTAGCCTCTTACCCTTTTTCTCAAAACCCATTTAAGATAGAGAAGAGCCAGCTTCTTTAAAATCTAGAGGTTATTTCAAGTAGCAAGTCCCACATTCCTGAAACTTTCCATGTTGGTGTTAGAATCTGCACAATTTTATACATCAATAGGTCCATCATGATCCACTATCTACTGTATCCATCTCACTTTCATGCAATCCCTTACCAACATCTATGAGAATAATGACTTGACATTGTCTAGATGTGATGACATTTCTTTCTAATGGGACTATCACCTTTCATGGAACTAGACACTTGAGTCCCTCTTATCCTTCTCCTATTCAAAATAATAAAAAAAAAGTCAAAAAAATAAAAAAAGTAAAAAAGTAAAGAGAAATCCCTTTGTCCAATGGTGAAAACCTAGTAAACAGGTGCCCTGGATAAGTACCATGATGAAAACCTGGCAAACAGGCGTCATGTGTAGGTTGATCTTCTATGTCACTTATACTTGGGGGCACATTGTCTCATCCAACCTATCATTTTCCTATCATACCATTTTGTATCCTATCATTTTCCTATCCTACCATACTTATCTCATTGAATGCATCCATCTTCCTTCCTCTTTTGATCTTAATAAGGATTGGCGAAAATCTATTGACACATGTTTTGGATATCTTTTGATACACCTCATCCTTCCAAACAAGCCTATCATTATCCTATTGTCATAAGCTTTATCATTGAAAAATCCTAAGCATTACACCTAGATTGGGGCATGTTATTTCTATGTGACATAGCCTTTGTAGATCACATCCTTGCTCCTTTATGATGCAACTACCCCATTCGCTATTGCTTGTCCTTTTATCCATCCCTTTATCATGAGCCTTCTATCCCATAAATTATCTCCTATCCATCATCCTACATTATCCTTGTACCTAGACTTGGTTTTCCCTTCTCATTGGTACCTAGCACAAAGGCTATTCAAATTGTCATCCATTGACAACTCAAAACATTCCAAAAATTAAAAAAAATCAAAATATTCCAAAATCCAAAAAAATCAAAACATTTCAAAATCCAAAAAAAAATATTCAACAAAAATCTAAGCAATAAAATCAATCATCAAATCACCATTCAAACAAATTCTTCCAATTCATTCAAATCCAATCATCATCATTCAAATCATTACTTCAAATCAAATTAATCAATTCTTCCAATCAATTTTTGTCAAAATCAAATCATTCAATCAAATTCCTCCAAATTCAATCACTTCTTCTAATCAACTCAATCAAATCATTCCAAGCAATAAACTTCAATGCAAATTATCTTTATTCCATACCAATCAAGTCAATCAATCTTGCTAAATTATCCTATTGCATCCTTGGTTTTATTCTAGTCTTATTGTTAACCAGGTCAATTGATCAATCATCATCATAATTGATGGAATTTATCATCCCCAATCCTAGTGTTGTTCTCAGGATATATCATTCCCATATCAGCAACACAATCCTTGTGTTATTTTCGGGATAAATCATTCCCACATCAACAATGTCATCAATCAATCAATCATTGGTTTATAGCTTGATAGGGGCAATACCTTGTTTGTTTTTGAATCATTTGGGCATCCTTGCTTGTGTGTGTTATCATTTTTTGCTTGCATTTGTAACAGTCCCATCTAATATTCATATCTTGTATCTGGAGAAGGTTGTATTATGCTAGGGCACGAGACACATTGTCACCTTGGTCCTTATACCTTGGTGCATAACGTCTAGTGCTATATCAAACATCATGGTTGCTCACTTTTATTGCAGCATAACACATCCTTCCCTTTCTTCTATCCATTCCCTTACCTTTCTTCCTTAATCAATCCCTTTCATTTCAAGAGTCTACCTGTGTTTGTCCAACCCACCTATCCTCTTGAGGGTGCATCATCATCCTATCCTTTCATCCTCTATCCATACCTTTTCTTATTTGAAATGATGTTACTCAACATAAATCTCATCATCTCAAACATCATCTCAAAGGAGGGCAAAGTGTAGACACTTAAAATTGTCCATACATTGCAACAACATGTTTTGTCCTAGGTCCTTGCATAATCCCACTTATAAATCCTATTTAATCACCTTTCCAATTAATTAAATAAATCTCATTTATGTAATTAATTCCCCTTTACATGTCTCAAATAATTCAAATTTAATGTTTGAATTAATCTGTCATCCATGTGTCACATGACTGCAAATATGCACAAATAATTTAAATAATTTTATTATTTAAATTATGGGATTCCCACTCAAATCCTATTTTTAGCCCCACTTATTATGCATCATAAGCATCTTTTCTCTCAAATAAATAAAGGAATGCCACTTATTTCCTCTCATCCTATTTTTAGCCTCATGTCATAACCCACTTAATATTCATCATAGGCAATAAAATCAACTTTTAATCCTAGCCATACACATCACATAATTGACTTTTAATCTTACCCATCGAATCCTATCAGCTTTTGCCTACAAATCAATCCTCATCCAAGCCATTTTCATGCATTGAGTTTCAAGTAAAATCACAATTGAGCCTTTGCATCATTCATCTATCTATTTTCTTCTATCATATTCATCTTTTTGTTTTACTGCAACTATGAGCAATCAACAACCCTTCAACATCATGCATTCTCATGCAAGATCGAGAAGAGCCATGGAGATCAATCAAGTCTAGCATGGATTTAGTTTGCATTTGATTTTCTTTGTTTTTATTTTCATGCTAGTTTGTCCTTCATGATGCATAGTTAGGGTTTAGTTAGTTTGTTGTTTTTAACACTAAATCTAATTTTCCCTAGCTATAGGGATAACTACTTAGTTTGGTACTCCTCGTACTATCATATCAGATAATGCTAAAGCATTTTTAGGGACTAGATTGTCTCAATTTGGCTTAAAAAATGGAATATATCTGAAGACCTCTTCTAATTACTATCTACAAGGCAATGGCTTGGCAGAGTCTACTAATAAGAACCTAATTAGACTCATAAAAAGAATGGGAGCTGATCATCAGAGAGAGTCGCACAAGTCACTTAACATAGTACTATAAGCTGATAGGATTACACCAAAGCAAGTGACTAAAATGTCTCCTTATGAGTTAGTCTATGGCAAGAATGTAGTGATGCCACTAAATATATAGATACCTACCTTGCAGTTGTTGAAATAGTTGGAAATTGAGGAAAATGGTTCAATGACAGTTAGAATCGATGAATTACTAGAGGTACAAGAGAAGAGAGAAAAGGCACATGAATCAGTATTAAAGCATTAGCAGATGGTTAAGAATTGGTTTGAAAAAAAATCATCCAATCCAAATTTTTAAGTTGGGGCTTTAGTGCTGAAATGGGATGAAAGAGCTACCAAACCAGGCTGATAGAACAAATTTGAATCATTATGGATAGGTCCTTTTAAGATCAATTCTTGTAACCAACAAAATGCATTTGAGTTGGAGACTATGGATGGAGAGCCTGAAGAGATTCCTATAAATGGGATCTTATTGAAACATTTTACCTAAGTATGAGACTCACCATGTATCATAGTTAGTTAGGTACTTTTAAATTCATTTCCCACTTTTGTCCTACTTTTTTGCATTTTCCCTTTTAAATAAGTGTTCTGAAAACACATGTCAACAACATAGAGGTTCCTTTTAATTAGCAGTTACATTTATTGAGGTTGTCTGACAGTTCCTTAATTTTAAGAAAGTACCCATCTTTTCAGAAGATTGCCACTCTTAATATGGACCTGACACTCCATCCAATACGGATTTCAAAAGACACATTAACTGTCTCTTGGCATTAATGCCATTAATAAGATTTGATGTGTCTTTTATTGCTTCATTATGCCTCACTGAGCTATGTTTTAGTCCCTTCGAGAGTTGCAATTGCTATTATCATTCTTGCATTCCTAAGCATTGTCTACATCAAAAGGCTCATTCTCCGCTAACATTTCTAGTTAAGTACAACTTCCTTTACAGGTCTTTCATCTTCTGTGTCAAGAGTATCCAATTTTTTTGCAATAGATATAGAAATGTCAAAGACACAATCACCACAGGAGGGGTTAGGGATTTTTTAACAATTTGATAAGTTAATGAACAAAAACTATCTGAGGACAAGGGTCCCAGAAATAGGGGTATACATAGATCCAATGCAGGTAAATGATTATGTTGATGGTGTCTTTGACACACACATGCAAAAGAATACCAATAGTCTATGGGAGGGAACTCATCAGAGGTGCCTCACCTGTGCAGCAAAGGGACGATGGGAAACCTTTGAGATGAGAATTTGGATGTTTGAATTGGCACAATTTCTAGTTCCTAATGTCCACCTGTGCCCTCTGTTGATTAACTTGTATGTGGAATTATTTCACCCACCATCCAAT
Organism: Cunninghamia lanceolata; assembly: GCA_027924645.1. Taxonomy (NCBI): domain Eukaryota; kingdom Viridiplantae; phylum Streptophyta; class Pinopsida; order Cupressales; family Cupressaceae; genus Cunninghamia; species Cunninghamia lanceolata. Next base: position 7,249,569 of record BSBN01000221.1, read on the forward strand.
TCTATTCAACGCAACCCATTTATGATACAAATTACTCCCAAGGCAATTAGGGATATGTTGGCTTTACAACATGACAGGACAACCATATTTCCTAATATCACTAAGTTGCAGGGCACATGGGCAAACCTCAATAATAAGGTGAAGTTTCTGAACACTGAGATGTGTCTAAGTGAGGAGAATACCAAGTTGCCTCTACCTCCCACTGGTCATGCTTAGTTCCAAACAAATGTTCAAGATGCCCTTGCTATGCTAGCCTTTATTTTCGGCTAGAATGAGGACTCTACAATACATGATTGGCAGTTGGTGGTAATTTTCAGATTGAAAACTGTGGATAAGTCCCAGGTGTATTAGCTAGATTTCGTAGAACAAATCTCTACAACTATGGTATAACAACTCGCAAACATCCCTCATAAATATGTTTTCAGGTACTCAGCATACTTATTCCATTTAATGTTACATCAAAATTTTTGTCTCTTCAAGCAATATATGTCTTTAAATATGTATAACCTAGAGTCTATTAGCAATAGAACTATTTTGGTGTCCACATTGACCCACGTTCTATCCGATACCTGAGACCCCTATGAGTTTGTGAAATGTTTTGATGCTCTTGCTTTCAGTCATTTGAGTCTTGGGCCTATAGAAAATAGGATGACGTAGAGTCTCAAAGGTTTCCTAACAAATTATCCAATTCCTTGTGATTATTTCTTTGGGGCTCACACAACTATAATTAGAGTCCATGGATTTAGTGGGGAACCTATTTTATTGCCAAAGGTATTAACCCCTAGGGTCACATTTTTAGAAGTAGCTCATTAGGTGTTTGTTATAGACAATGATTTTGGATATAAGAAGAAGAAAAAGAAGATGTATGATGTCCCCTAGACAAGGGAGAAAATAACAATTGAAATTAGAGGGACTGAGAATCTCCTATTGAGGAAGTTGGCTACCTATGGTTTCCTAATTGTGGAAGATAGATGGAAATATGATCCATACAACTTATTTGCTTCATGGATTATTAGCAACAAAGTGTTTACAAATGTTTTTCATGAGGGGTGCCCATTCTGGGAAGATAGAAGGTCCCCAAAGGAAGATGATGTTGCTTTCTATGTGGAATTGAGTGACCTACCATATGAGGGGCCCACATCTTGGGAAACATTTTATGTAAAACAGTGGGAATTTGACCCCAAAGTAAAAATGACCCAAGGTTTGAGGAAAACATTAAAAAATAAAGACTGGAGTAAGGAGAAGATTGAGCCTTATTGGAAATACAGACGGGAAATGTTTGAATTTACCCACAAATTTGGGAATGTAGAAACTGATGAAACATGGGAGTCAATTTGGGATGAATGGCATCCATCTCTAGTCTTAAGAAGCTAAGGAAGAAATAGAAGAGGTCTAAGAAATTCAAGAAATAGGGCAAGCATCATCTACAGAACCTAGAGCTCCATGGACTCCATCTTTAAGCGCCCTTGAGAAACAAAAAGAAATTGTATCATCACCGTACTCAAGACCCATATAGCATTGGCATCTGGGGGTCTTGGAGTAGCACCTTTGAAACAAACAATAACTAATGTTGAAGAAGAAGACCCAGAGGAGGTATTAGGTAGGCCTCAGAAGATAAAAAGGTTAATTTTACTAGAGGAGGAAACAGATGAAGAGGAGTCAATGCCTCAGCAACAACAATTTCCAACCATGTCATCGATGTCTCAAGTAAGTACTTCTTCTCTCTTCTCTCCTATCTCTATTTCTTCTTATTCAGGAGTGACAACCCGAAGTACCCAAGTTTCCACGTCTCTTGCCACTCCTGCTGCACCTTCACAAACCTTTGCCCCAATTTCCAGTGCACTGGCCATGTCTTCATAGGCCGTATCTTTACCATTATTTTGTCCATCCATGCCCAAGAGGGCATCACCTCAATTTGACCCTAGCCAACAAATAACTGCAATCCCTTATGGTGTGCCCTAAGGTCACCCATTTGCTAGAGGATATATTACATCCACTCCTACTTTCCAAGCCCAAGTAGACACATCGAGAAAGGCTAGAAAAGCTTGGATGGAGAAGAAAAGGAAGGATAATAAAAGCCCTATTATGGCTCACATGAAGTCTTTGTTTGATCCTATTCGATAGTCTTTGACTGTCAAACATCTATCTCCCAATGTGATCAACCAAATGAGCAGATGTAGCCATAAGACTATGCAATGAATGCAGTGGCTATGGACATGTCGCTTCTCAAGACACAAGACTAAGTTTAGTTAATGAATGAAACTGTTACAATAGTTTCTACCAATTACCTAAAGGTTTTCAAAACGCTACAAAAAGTTGAAGCTAATTTGACACAAGAGAAGGTTAATAGCAATAACTTGAGTTGGGAGATACAGGCCAAGGTCAAAGAAATTGATACCTTGAATAAAGAGTTGCAGTCTACTATTTCTCTACAGATTGATCAAATGACACAGGCTCAAGTTTCAGCCTTAAAGACTAAGTTGGCACAGGAAAAAGCTATTGTTGCCACATTAAGGTAGGAGAAGGCCATAGTAGAGAAAATATATCAAGATAAGTTGTTAGAGGCAACACAATTGCAACAAACATTGTTAAAGGAGTAGACTCTAAATAGTGCATCTCAAGCATAGTACATGGTTGAGCAACAAAAGACTAAACAACTAACAATTGAATTGGCACAAAGACCACAGAATGCAAGAGTTTTGAATTTGGTAAAATAATTATATGTGTCTGTGTGGAAAAGAATCTCTAAGGATATTATACAGCTTAAGCCATCTCTTACTTTCTTGTTGAATGCCCAGCAATTGTGTGAGAAAGTGGAATATTCTATATAGGCAACATTGTCTATTGTTTCATTAAGAGTTTTTGATTCTCAGCTTCTGTTATAGAAATTATATGACACAACTGACGAGACACTATCTGCATCTAGTATAAGTGATAGAATGGTTGGTACAAAAAAGGTGAATGAAGTTTTGAGCTACAACTCTACTGCAATGAGTTGTAAAGAGCTCCTGGATATAGTTAAGGAAGGAGTCAAAAATATGAAGAAACATATTGACGATCTAGTGCAGTTCACTCTACCTTCACCTTTCCTTGATAATAACACAGTATTGATGATTCATGAGATAAAGGCTTTGCTATTGACAAAACAAAATGATTAGACTATTTTTGAGGGTCTAAGTGATTCATCTAGTGTGGGAGAGGTAGAAGATGTGTTGGTGCTAATGGCTTAGCTTGAGTTTTAATTATGAGCTGTAGTTCAAATTTTGCATTCCTTTTCTCATAAAGATATTATCAATTTAGATTTTGCTTTTCAAGATTTATAGAGAAGACAAGGGCTGTCAAATTCAGAGTGGTCTGTATACCAAACTGCATTGCAGAATTTATGATTGAGTTTTCATTGATAGTGGTAGTGCCTTTTTGTTTCTCTTTTTGGAGTTCTTTCTGAGTAGGCCTAGAAGTCCTAGTAGTCGCCATGAACTATAGAGCTAAAACTTTACATTTTATTTCAGCTATATTGTCTCAGTATATTTCTAGTTGCAGTATATTTTAGCGGCTATGTATTTGTGGCTATATGTTTTTTGAACGTAGATCACACCGTGTGTCATGTCATTTTGGAGCAACAGTATTAAGTGGACACTACCACATGTTTCTTCCACATGTTTCTTCTATGTTTCATGCTTGCAGTGGAGTGTGTCATGTGTTGATATCAGAGACCATGTCTAAAGTTGCTTTTATGCTGCAAGCTTATGTGGGTTGTGTCGTGTGTTATTTTGTGCTATAATTAGAGGTTGCCATGTGTATATTGTTTTGTCAAAGATTTTTTTGTACCAGTGTGTATGTGGTGGGCCCACAATATTGAGACATAGTTTATAGCTTACTACGGAGTGCACCACGTGGCAAAAGTAGAGGGCTAAACTATTTACTTTTGATGCTCTCAGGTGGAGACACATTATGATTTTTAGTTGCTACCAGAGTGTGGCAAGCGTCAATCTCTGTGGGATCCTCAGGGCCCTTTTTATAACCTATTGATATTGTCGGATGGCATCGCATGTCCAAAGTTGCTTTATGCAGAAGCCACCATGTGTCATAATGTTTTTTCTTTATGCAGGTATTTAAAGGAATGTGGTGGGTCCCATATATATTAATGTATTAGTTTATAAATGTAGTAGAAGGTTACAAATGTCATAGCGACATTTGCTAGGGCATAAAGATAAAAAGACTTCTAGTGTTGCTGGAAAGCCCCACATATCATGTTTCATGATCTAGAGAAGGGAGACAAGTGGCACTATTTCACGTGCTTTATTTTAAAGGTAAAGAAGTTAACGGTTAAGAAGAAACTACTGTGTGTTATATTTTTTAAGCTTTTAGATCCCACAGGTGCCACCACACATCTTAACAAGAATGCAGTTAGAGTGCCACATTTTTCATTGGTCAACCAATGAATGCACAGAGAAAAGAAGTTGTAGATTTAGAAGATCTCAGTATTAGGGGAGTCCCTGCTAGCTTTAGTTCTGTTATGCCATTAAGATTTTGGGTGGTTGCAGGCGATCTTGAGCCAAGTTTGTGGCTATATATATGTAGGAATTGTAATAGATTGATATAGATAGAATTAAGAGGATATCAAGAATTAATTAGAAAATTTAGAGACTTTGTTGTGACTAGATTGTATCTTTTGCCTTAATTTTGTTATTTCCGATAAGGAAGCTGATATACTTGTGCATGACATTGTGCCTTTTTGCATTTTCTAAACTATTAATGAAAGGAACTTTGTTCTGTGTTATTTCTAATATTATCTATGTCTTCACATAAATATTCTAAGTTTAGCCTTTGATCTTATTCATTTACAATCTGTCTATATTGATCATGCAAAATTTACTCCTTAATATAGCTAAATCTTAAGAATATATTCATTGTGCTAATTAAGGAAATACAATTCATTCAGGCGTACTACTATAGTATTAGATTTGCTTATTGTATCTATAATCTTATTTCTCCTTCTCCCTTTTACTCAAAATCCCATTAAAATAGGAAGAGCCATCTTCTTTAAAATCTGGAGGTTGTTTCAAGTAGCAAGTCCCACATTCTTGAAACTTCCCATGTTGGTGTTGGAACCTATGCAATTTTACACATCAATAGTAACTTCACCTAATCTAAATGACTTATTGAGGAAAGGGTTAAAAAGATAGCTGAAAATGAAATCCTAAAACCTAATGATATTTTACCAGAATTTTATCTTATTCCAATGATCTCACTCACAAACAGCTTCTCAAGACAATAACTTTCACAATCTCACATGTACATACAACACAAAATTGATTTGCATTAAGGTTTAAAATCAAACACAATATGCAACCTACATCATATGGACTTCCTTCACCCACACTTGCAATAATAGGAAATAAAAAGGATCCAAAAGATAGAATCACAATGATAGCATCTAACTATTACTACAAAATGAGACAACGATTGAGATAGGAATGCTATGTTACTTCTATTGAACTAAAAGGAATATATCAAATTTAGAATCTGAGTACCAAAGTGTTTACAAAACTCTCTACAAGTGAACAAGAGAGGAAGAAACAATAATAAAAACTGAGAAAAAACTAAGTTTTTCTCCTACTTATAAATCCAAAATGTTTCCAAGCAAGAAGATGAGAAAAAACTCCTCAAAATAGCCATCCTGATAATTTTTGAGTTCCAAGAAAAAGACACCAAAAAAGTCACTAAGCTACCTCCAAACTAAGTAGAAAAGATGCCCAAATGCTCTCAAAAGTGGTACCACCCAAAAAATATTGAAAATCAGGGTTTTCCTATCTAATAAAAGATCCAATTTGCCGAGTTTTTCTCAATTTCACGTAGAAGAAAGCAAATCTAAAAAGAAAGATTCCTTTATATCTTTTTACTTTAATTGCATTAAAATAACATTTATTTAAAATCAATTTATAAGGATATTGCTTTAAATAATGTTTTACAATGGGTTTTACAATTTAATCTCCTGATTTGTCTTGATTTAATTTTTCTGTAAAAAAAAAACAATACATGGCTTATATGATTCATTTCACCAAGTATAATAAATTCCATTTGGCATTTGATTTTCTATAAAAGTCATTAAAAGTTCAAGGCATATTGAATGGTTTTGACTTACCCTTTATTTGGCTACAAAATATTTCTAAGGTATTATTGAAGGTTTAGTTACCTTTCTAATGTGGTAATGCATCCCTAAGGCATAAGCCTAAGCAATAAAACATATGCAAAGGGGAACAAAAGATACCACAAGGGTATTAGTTGAGGCAATAAAAATTAATTCAATGTGATAGAATATCACCATCAAACTAGGGCATTATGAAACCCTAAGACAAAACACTTGAAGGCCCTAACTTTTTAGGCCCATTTTCATTTTGTCTTTTTGATGGAATGAACTTTGCCCACGCCACCATGGAAGGCTAGGGTTTAGAGCTTGTGACCCTCTGTTCTTGCTGTTTCTAAGCAATCTCTTGATGATTCTAACAGGAAAAAACAAGGTAAATACCTTTTATCATAGATTTGAACCAGATTTTCATTCTAAATACAAATCTTTGGCTTTTGGACCGTGGCCCTCATAGCTTCTCTGATGCATTAATTGTTTTTCATTATTATTATCCTTCCTCTGTGCTCATGGCCACTGTGAGATTGAGTCAATGCTTGACATGTCATTTCTCTTGAAGTCAATCTTCCATACAAAATGATGGTAAGTCTTATCCTCCTGAGCTCTATATTCTCCTTGATTTCTTTGTCATATAATGCTCAATACATGATCAGGAAACTAAAAAGGAATACATTTTGAATCTTTACATTCTGCAAAGACAAAATGAAACCTTCTGCATAGGTGATGTAGAGGCAAATTGGATACAAGAAAAATGACAAATTTGACAAGGTTCAACTACACCAATGAGCCCAAAAATAAGGATCTTCATGGAAAAGTGGGAACAACAGTTAAGTTTCTTGAATTATTCTTGGAAATAATGTTTGAACATGTACTGGAACCCATTCCATCCATTGGCAAAGGTGGATCAAACATTGAACTATTAGTTCCTTCACAAACCTCAAGAAAGGCAAGTAACCCTACAAACAGAGAATAGTCCCAATAAATTTTTATACAGACATCCAAAGGCAACTCTCAGACATGAAATAGATATGCATTATTCCCCTCACAACATACTCCAGAATGGGTTTGGGTTGTTTTGGAAAGTATGCCCTAACCAATAACCGAAATGCAAAAATAACAAGGAAATGGCTGCTACAGTCACCTAGGGCATCAATTTAAACACACCAAAACAACTTTCTCAGTCCTGAGCCTTGGTCAACATGTCAATCACTCTCTCTACTTCCATTTCACTAAGTTTTAGAGGATTCTCATGGTGGAATGAGGTTTTATGACATTTTTCCTACCAAAACCCTAATTAACCTAGTTAACAAAGTAGTTTTAGAAAAAACATGATATCTTCCCCTAGGAATCAAGTTAATACCTCACACTAGATGCATTTGAAAGGTAACTCATTCCTCTTTCCAACCATATATGGCTTACCCCTGTATATGTCTGTACAGAACCTTACCAAATGCTGCAACGGGACTATTGCAGGGAAAATTAGAAAATTACAGTCCATAAAACACTCATATCTTTCACAAAACTAAATCAAAATGCATGGGACAAGAAGGAAATGGAAGGTGATTGAATATACTTTAATTTGAAATAAAAAATATATGTCCTTCTACCCGTACTAGGCCATACCATGCAAGGAAATAGTAAAATCATGAAGAAAAACACAGAAAAACATTATTTTTTACTATTTCATTTCAAATCTCCAATCACCTCCAAGTTTACAAAGGTATACAAAGCCTTTTTAAAGGTATTGCAAATGACCTTTCAGTTTCCAACTACTTGGAATGAACGAAGAGACAAATGACTCTTCAACTTCCCTCATTCTACATCTTTTTTCCAACTTTACATTGACAACCTTTACATGGTTTGCAGTATTTTGCATATTTGAAACTCCTATTGACCTAAACACATAAAAATGACTTGATGGACCTCAATACAATATTGAATCATTTAAAATTGAATCAAACTCCAAAGATTTGTCTAGGGCAACATTAGTTTGGCAAGGTGCTCCTGCACCATACAACCAACCAACAAAATTTCCAAGTCCCTTGGAAATGTATCTGCAAAAACAGTCTTTTTCTGCCTCTCCTCTGTCTTCAATCTTCAATCTTCTCAGCTACAATCTCCCAAATCTATAGAAATGGTGACCAACCAACCAACAAACAAACTGCCATCATCTTTAGAGCTTCTTCAGGCTCCTTCTACTCCCATCAGTGGAGTACTCTTCAGGCTGCAACATCAAGTGCTTCTTCAGTCAGGTATCCATCTCTCTACTACCTCAGAACACCAACTCACCAAACCATTCATCTCACCCAACAGCAGATCCTGGTGATGCACCTACCACTCTCTCCTCAGTGGTTTCTCTTTGTACCCTTATCCAGCGTAATCTCCATTGGAGAATGGTCATGACAGACCTCATCTTGTCTGTCCACACACACACAACCTCAGAAAACATCCTTCTACAGCTAGATGGATAAGCACCTGCAACCAAACAACTTAGTAAACAAATAATGGTCACCAACACATTCTTTCCTTCAGTTCTTCACCTGCCTTCTTAGTGACAGGAACAAATACAACACCCAAATCTTTTTCCATCTCTAATACCAATATGATGTAGAGGCAAATTGGATACAAGAAAAAGGACAAATTTGACAAGGTTCAACTACACCAATGAGCCCAAAAACAAGGATCTTCATGGAAAAGTGGGAACAGCAGTTAAGTTTCTTGAATTATTCTTGGAAATGATGTTTGGACATGTACTAGAACCCATCCCATCCATTGGTAAAGGTGGATCAAACATTGAACTATTAGTTCCTTCACAAACCTCAAGAAAGGCAAGTAACCCTACAAATGGAGAACATTCCCAATAAATTTTTATACAGACATCCAAATGCAACTCTTAGACATGAAATAGATACCCATTATGCCTCTCCACAACATATTCCAGAATTGGTTTGGGTTGTTTTGGAAAGTATGTCGTAACCAATAACCGAAATGCAAAAATAACAAGGAAAATGCTGCTACAGTCACCTAGGGCATCAATTTAAACACACCAAAACAACTTTTTCAGTCTTGAGCCTTGGTCAACATGTCAATCACTCTCTCTACTTCCATTCCAGTAATTTTTAGAGGATTCCCACAATGGAATGAGGTTTTATGACATTTTTCCTACCAAAACCCTAGTTAACCTAGTTAACAAAGCAGTTTTAGAAAAAACGTGATATCTTCCTCTAGGAATCAAGTTAAGACCTCACACTAGATGAATTTGAAAGGTAACTCATTCCTCTTTCCAAACATATATGTCTTTCCCTTGTATATATCCATACAGAACCGTACCAAATGCTGCAACGGGACTGTTGCAGGGAAAATCAGAAAATTACAGTCCATAAAACACTCATATCTTTGACAAAAAGAAATAAAAATGCATGAGACAAGAAGAAAATGGAAGTTTATTGAATATAATTTCATTTGAAATCAAAAATATATGTCCTCCTACCTGTACTGTGCCGTACCATGCAAGGAAACAGTGAATTCCTGAAGAAAAACACATAAAAACATTGTTTTTTACTATTTCATTTCAAATCTCCATTCACCTCCAAGTTTACAAAGGTATACAAAGAATTTTTAAAGGTATTACAAATGACCTTTCACTTTCCAACTACTTGGAATGAACCAAGAGCCAATGACTCTTCACCTTCCCTCATTCTACATCTTTTTTCCAACTTTACATTGACAACCTTTACATGGTTTGCAATATTTTGCATATTTGAAACTCTTATTGACCTAAACACATAAAAATGACTTGATGGACCTCAATACAATATTGAATCATTTAAAATTGAATCAAACTCCAAAGATTTGTCTAGGGCAACATTAGTTTACCAAGGTGCTCCTGCACCAATAGGCCATTCAGGCCATGACCAAATATCATGTCTGCTGACTCCTCTTGAAAAAGAGCTCGACCTACTATGTCTTTAATAAAAATAGCTCAACTCAAGCCTAAATATTTTTTTAATCTTTTGCAGAAAGAACACGAGGCTATGAAACCCCACATAGTTGTAGTCATATCTCACTATGGGTCTACTAAAAGATGAGGTTTTACTATATACAAAGGCCACCATGAAACCTTAGGGTTTTAATGGTTTTTTACTTTCATTCTCTACCTAAAAGGAAAGATCTTTTATATCACTATGAACTGATTATTTACCAAACTATCATGAGATTGAACCCTATACTTTCTTCTGTATTTGAGATTTCTCAATGTATCTTGATATGGGTTTTAATATTTTATGACGAAAATAAATCCTTAGGTTGTGGCTATATTTTGTATATCAAAGCACTTCTTAATTTATTTCAAGCTTGCATAACTCGAAAATGGACATTTCTTTCCCTGTATTTGTAATTCTTTCCATGTAGATATGCATGTGGGTTTTGAGAAAAGTGCAGTCTCTTGCCACGGCTAGAGAACTCATAACACAATTTTTACTTGCATTCTATCTTTTCCTCTATAAAGAGAACTTGATTAATGATAAAATAATGCAAGATTTATGAAATGAATACCTCCTTTTATTCTGAGTATTGCATTAGACAGTGGCTGAAGGTTCATTTCTTATATCAAGATGAGGTTTCATTTTGTCTACTTCTCCTTTTATATAAATCTCTAAGATGGAGCTCTTCAATGGTTTGAAGGCTTCACTCTCTTTAGCTATTGTTTGGCATTGATTACTGTAGGTGCACCTCTCTGATCTCTTTACATTGTTCTTCATTCATGAGGCTTCATAATAAAATTTCTTAGCTGATAATAACTACTCCTATAATTCATGATGTCATTGTCCTCTTATGTATATAGCCCTTTTGTGAAACTCTTGCTGTTACATGAATCTTAGTTCTTAAACTCATTCTTATAAAGTGAACTGGTAAAAGATGGATGCCACATTGCTTGATAAATGATAAATACTTACTGCTAATTCTATCATTGTCTTTTTCTCTCACACTAGAACTTATGAAACTATATTTAGTACTATGAACAATTGATTGCTTCATATGGACAATGTACTCTTTGCTATTCCTTCAGAATGATCACTACACCTATATTTTTCATTGCATGATTCTTGTAGCATAAACCATCTTCACTCATGATAGTAGCTCACTTTTGATTCCTATAGCTTATGATTTCTCCTTCGCATTTAGTCATTATAAATATACTTGCTTCTTTGGTTTCAAATGTATTGTATAATTTCATGATTCAGGAGTATGCTTGATATGTCATGAGATTCCCTCTTCTTATGATCTTTCTCACATACAAGACAGTTGTTCTATTGCTGTCCATTGTCATGGATGTACCTTGTCTGCTATCTATTTGATATTTCTACATTTATCTGATGCTTCCATTATGACATGTAAAGAAGAACTAGCTATGTGAACAACTCAACATACCTACCATTTGCTTTCCATTGTTCATTTGTATTTTCTAATTCATAGGGCTATTTTCTTGCACTCTTAACTTGGTTGCTATGAATGATCAATGATTGAGGCTCTTGTAAAAAATTAATGATTTACTCCTTCAGTTGAAATGTTTGAATTTGAGCATATGAACATGAATTTATGTTTCAATCCCCTTTTGAAGTTAAGGGGAAGCATGCTGGACTCAACCCTTGTGGGAGCCCACTTTGTACCACATGCTATGATGTGTTTAGATCAACAACACAATTCTTCTATACCTACACAAGAAACACACATGTTAGTTTTAAAAATAGTGAAGCTCAATGATGTTTCATCTTTTAGGCTCTCTTGCATATGAATGATTTGATCATGTGATATAGTAAATCATAGGCAATGTATCATGTTTCTGTTGATAGGCACATAGGAAACCATATCTAGAGCTCTAACAATCTCTCTTTTCATGGTACCGGTTCATTCAGAGATTGGGGATGAGGAGGAGCTAGTTGCAATGAAGATTAACTCATGACTCCAAATAGGCAATGATGTATATGCTCTTTTCCTTTTCTATCTTCAGATGCATAGTGTATTTCCTTTCTTTGTACTGGTTTAGCTATTCCCATGGCTTGTGTGGGACATTTGATCTTTCTTTCTTTCATTCAATGCAATACTTGTTTAGCTTGTGTATATCTCATTTGTCAAATGAATAATCATTGCAATATGAAATGAAATAACTTCTTATTTATCCATGAAAACTTTGTAAAGCAATGAATGATAAACTAAATTTCACTCTTCTAATAAAACTAAACCCTCTTCTTTTCGAGCACTCCAAACTATACAAACTATCATAGAAGAAAAAATGTTAAGAACTTTTCATCTTAAAATGAACTTAATGAACCAGTTCTACCAATTTGAGTTGTAGGTGAAAAATTGGTAACATTTTTGGTGATTTATGCTAAATGCTTGCCTACTAAGCATATAGACCAGTTTCCTTAGTCATCCATTAGGCATGGAGTTAAACTCTGCTCTTCTGAAACTCAAAAAAATTGTGAAACATAGCTGCCAACTACTCCAAATAGCAGCAGAAAAACAAACTAAACTAAACTGAAAGCAAACTAAAAGGCCCTAGTGGCCAAGAAAAAATGTGCAATAGAACTTATGGAAAGAAAACAACTGAAAGAAAAGTGCGAATAACACTTATTAATTGAAAACCCTAACTCTAACCTACTCTAAATCGCCAAGAAGTTGAGCAAACAAACCCATTCACTGGTTGGGTGAAGTAGCTACCTTTTTTTATGAAATATATGATTTTTACATGATTTTGGATAGCTACATGAAAATGAACAATGGATAAAAGGCCATGAAATAGTTGTACCACATCTTGAAGAACATATAAAAGCTCACTAACCTCTTCAGATGGAATATAATTACTACTTCCCTGAGGTGGCAAAGTAACTTGAATATATTCTTCTTCAACTACACTTTCATGCTTGGGCTCAATCAGGATAAGAATCTTCTTGTTGGCCTCCACTTTAGCAATATATTTAATTGGAGACCCTGTTGACAATACAAAATTGGAACTGCTCTTGATGGTCTCACTCTTGTCAACTAGCTCCTCAACCACAACTATTTCTTGCTTTGGATGAATCATGCCCTCAACCTTCTAATCCTCCACAACCAAGTTGTCATCATTTATTTTCTCATGGATCAGTATTCTAACAATGTGACTTTTATGCTTTAGCTGATCGCAACTTGTCAATTTTGTTAGCTCACATACATTTTCTTCATCAATACTAACATTTATAGGAACTTATTCGAATGAATCAATCAAAGCTTGAGTTTGGATACCTCCTTTTGCCTGTTCAAGCTACTGTTCCACACTTTCTCCCTCAAAAGATGATTGTTTGACATCCAAGTTTGAAACAAAGATCTAAACGTCATCCCAAAACATGTCTTCTTTATTCCCATTTTCATTTTCTAGTGAAGAGAGATTGTTTATTACCTTGCTACAACCCTCTTGAGGTATCAAAACATCAAAGTTTTGAACCTCTTCTTATAGTTCTGGAACTAGTATGCATGTAATATGAGATATGCTTTCTTCATCATTCACAAAAAATGGTAATTCATTAAATAGATCAGTCAAAACTTGAGAACTATGAGTCATTCCTTGATCTAGAATTTGTTGATCCTTAACTACAGCTTCATGTCTCTCTTGTGGTAGTTGTTCCTGATTTTCTAGATCTTCTTCATCACTATGCTAGCTAGATACTTTGAAATAGTCATTGATATTCTATTGTTCCAATGAACCAAACCTCTCCACACATGCCACATTCTTGTGTTTAGTTGATAAAATGGTATAATTAGTAGCAACCTCTTGCTTTACATCTTGTTGCGCTAGTTGATCTTCTAAAAAAATTTCATCATCTTCCACAAGACAAGGAAGCTCATTAGTGAAAGCATTGAAAGATTCATCAGGAGAAGTCTTTTTGTGTTTGATCTTTTGTTGCTACAAATGGTAAACTTCCAAAGATGAATGCAGTGGATTTACCATTCTAATCTCCTTAATGAAAAGTAAGATATTCTGATCAAAGGTTTCGCCCTTGGATTCCTCAGGTGACGAAACTTGGGGAGGTTCTTGGATTTCTTGTGGGGAAAAATGTTGTTCAAGGAGATGATCTGCAATTATACTAGGTTGAATATGATTGTTTTCCTCAACTTGCAAGGGATGAAGGCTTTTGAAACTTGATATTTCAAGATTAAGATGCTAGCTTGAGGAATTAAGGACATTATTCTATCTAAAACTTAGAATCTTAACTTTAGTAACACTAAGAGGCTCATTTTGCATAAAATTTGGAAACTAATGAGCCTCCTCAAGTAGGTTGTTCTAGAATGGAAGGAGTTGTTTGGGCTTCATGCCTTTGTATTTGAGCAAGAAAAAGTCTCATCTGCTCCTCTTTTACAAGAATCTCCCTCTCAAACTGTACCCTTTGTGCCTCCAACTCCTACTCATGAAGATAGGCTTGATAAGACATCTCTTCCTATTGCTGATTATGCTCATGTTGCTTCTTAATCTCCTCTACATGCTTTGTGAAGTCTAATAAAATGTCTCTAAGCTCCATAATTTCAGAATTTTGAGATTGACTGGAAGATTGGGCAAGGGTGTATGGGTCGTAAACATCTTGAGTAAGCTGGGAGCTTGCTGTAATAGGATTATTTGGAATAAAACCAGCATTGTAGTTGTTTGGATATGGTTGATAAGAAGGTTGGTTGACAATATTTTCATAGTATGGGGGTGGGTATACATATTGACTATGAAAATTTGACATTTCTACTCATATGAAGATTAGGAAATAAGAACAAAAGCTTGATTTTTTGAAACATACCAGTACTTGATCAATTAAATCTAGTAGATCTTGATCCAAAGTGGACAGATGTGTTTGAAGAATTTGCCTCCAAAGGCAAAGATTGCTGGTGTACACCAAGAACCAACAATGAAATGATGAGCTTTGAACTGTGAAAGTTCAAACTGTCCCACTTGGCGTCCCAAAAGCTGTTATCAACAAAGTATGCACCCAAATGCTAAGCTATCAACTTAGCTACCTATTAACACATGGGAACACTCCTAGGCCTATGGGTTGCCTAAAACTTGGAGTGAACCTCCAGAGTGAGCTAGTTCTCTTGGTAACTTCACCTAATCTAAGTAACTTACTGAGGAAAGGGTTAAAAGGATAGCTAAAAATGAAATCCTAAAACCTAATAATATTTTACTAAAACTTTAACTTATTCCAATAATCTCACTCACCAACAGCTTCTCAAGACAATAACTTTCACAATCTCACATGTGCATACAACACAAAATTGATTTGCATGAAGGTTTAAAATCAAACACAACATACAACTTACATCATATGGACTTCCTACACCCACACTTGCACTAATAGGACATAAAAAAGGATCCAAAAGATAGAATCACAATGATAACATCTAACTATTACTGCAAAATGAGACAAGGATTGAGATAGGAATGCTCTGTCTATTGAACTGAAAGGAGTATATCAAACTAAGAATCTAAGTACAAAAGTGCTTACAAAACTCTCTGTAGGTGAACAAGAGAGGAAGAAACAATAATCAGAACTGAGAAAAAAACAAAGTTTTTCTCCTACTTATAACTCCAAAATGTTTACAAGGAAAAAGCTGAGAGAAAACTCCTCAAAATAGCCATCTTGATCCATTTTTTAGCTCTAATAAAAATCCACCAAAAAAGTCACTAAGCTACCTCCAAACTAAGTAGAAAAGATACGAAAATGATCTACAAAGTGATCCCACCAAAAAAACATTGAAAATTAGGGTTTTCTTGTCTAATAAAAGTTCTAATTTGTCCAGTTTTTCTCAATTTCACCCACAAGAAAGAAAATCTAAAAAGAAAGATTCCATCATATCTGTTTGCTTTAATTGCATTAAAATAACATTTATTTAAAACCAATTTATAAGGATACTGCTTTAAATAATGTTTTACAATCGATTTTGTAGTTTTATGTCCTGATTTGATTTTTTTTTTTTTAAAAAAAATTACATGGCTTATATGTTTCATCTCACCAAGTATAATACATTCCATTTGGCATTTGATTTTCTATAAAAATCATAAAAATTTCAAGGCATATTGAATGGTTTTGACTTACCCTTCCTTTGGCTGTAAAATATTTCTAAGGTATTATTGAAGGTTTACCTACCTTTCAAATGTGGCAATGCATCGCTAAGGCATAAGCCTAAGAAATGAAACATATGCAAAGGGGAACAAAAGATACCACGAGGGTATTAGTTGAGCCAATAAAAATTAATTCAATGTGATAAAATATCACCATCGAACTAGGGCACTATGAAACCCTAAGACAAAACACTTGATTGCCCTAACTTTTTGGGCCCATTTTCACTTTCTCTTTTTGATGGCATGAACTCTACCTACACTGCCATGGAAGGCTAGGGTTTGGAGCTTGTGACCTTCCATTCTTGTTGTTTCTAAGCAATCTCTTGATGATTCTAAAAGGAAAAAACAAGGTAAATACCTTCTATCATAGATTTGAACTAGAGTTTCATTCTAAATACAAATCTTTGGATTTTGAACCATGGACCTCATAGCTTCTCTAATGCATTAAATGTGTTTCATTGTTATTATCCTTCCTCTATGCTCATGGATGCCATGAGACTGAGTCGATGCTTGGCAAGCCATTTCTCTTAATGTCAATCCTTCATACCAAATGATGGTAAGTCTTCTCCTCTTGAGCTTTGTATTCCCCTTGATTTCTTTGTGATATAATGCTCAATAGGAGCTCAGGAAACTGAAAAGGAATACATTTTGACACTTGACATTTTGCAAAGACAAAATCAAACCTTGTGAAGGTCATTCAGGCTACGACCAAATATCATATCTACTCGCTCCTCTTGAAAAATAGCTCAACCCACTATGTCTTGAATGAAAATAACTTAACTTGATCCTAAATATTAGTGTAAGATTTTGTGGAAAGAACACTAGGTTATGAAACCCCACATAGCCGTAGCCATATCTCATTACAGGTCTACTAAAAGACAAGGTTTTACTATATACAAAGGCCACCATGAAACCTTACTATTTTAATTATTTTTTACCTTCATTCTCTGCCTAAAAGGAAAGATCTTTTATAGCAGTATGAATTGAGTATTTACCAAACCATCATGAGCTCGAACCCTCTACTTTCTTCTATATCTAAGGTTTCTCAATGTATCTTATTATGGGTTTTGATATTTTATGAGGAAAATACATCCTCAGGTTGTGGATATATTTTGTATATCTAAGCAATTCTAAATGTTTTTCGAGCCTACATAACTCAAAACCAGACATTTCTTCATCTGTATTCTTAATTCTTTCTATGTAGATAGGCATGTGGGTTTTGAGAAAAGTGTAGTCTCTAGCCATGGCTATGAGAACTCATAACATAATTTTTACTTGTATTCTACCTTTTATTATGTAAAGAGAACTTGATTAATGATAAAATAATGAAAGATTTATGAAATGAATACCTCCTTTTATTTTGATTATTGCATTAGACCGTGGCTGAATGTTCCTTAGCTTATATCAAGATGAGGTTTTGTTATGTGTACTTCTTATATATATATGGATCTATTTGATGGTTTGAAGTCTTCACTCCCTTTAGTTATTGCTTGGCATTGATTACTGTAGCTGCACCTCTTTGATCTCTTTGCATTGTTCTTCATTCATGAGGCTTCATAATATAATTTCTTAGCTTATAATAATTGCTCTTGTACATCATGGTGTTACTGTCCTCTTATGTATACAACCCTTTTGTGAAACTCTTGCGATCACATGAATATTTGTTCTCAAACTCATTCTTATAAAGTGAACTAGCAAAGGATGGATGCCACATTGCTTGATAAATGATAAATACTTACTGCTATTTCTATCATTGTCTTTTGCTCTCACATTAGAACTTATTAAACAATATTTAGTACTATGAACAATTGATTGCTCCATATGGATAGTGTATTCTTTGTTGTTCCTTCAAAATGATCATTGCACCCATATTTCTCATTGTATGATTCCTGTAGCATAAACCATCTTTTCTTGTTATAGTAGCTCACTTTTGATTCCTTTAACTTATGATTTCTCCTTGGCATTTAGTCATTATAAATATAATTGCTTGTTTGGTTTCAAATGTATTGTATCATTTCATGATTTAAGAGTATGCTTGATGTGGCATGAACTGCTCTCTTCCTATGATCTTTCTCACATACAAGATAGTTGTTCTATTGTTCTCCACTATCATGGCTACGCCTTGTCTACTATCTATTTGATAATTCTACATTTATCCGATGCTTCCATTATGAAATGTAAAGAATATATGGATATGTGAACAACTCAACATACCTAGCATTTGCTTTCCATTGTTCATTTGTATTTTCCAATTCATAGGGCTATTTTCTTGCACTCTTGACTTGGTTTCTATGAATGATCAATGTTTGAGGCTCTTGTAAACACTTAATGATTTACTCCTTTAGTTGAAATGTTTGAATTAGAGCATATGAACATGAATTATGTTTCAATCCCCTTTTGAAGTTAAGGGGTAGCATGTTGGGCTCAACCCTTGTGGGAGCCCACTTTTCACCACATGCGATGATGTCTTTAGATCAGCAACATAACTTGTTCTATACCTGCATAGGAAACAAACATGTTAGTTTTAAAAATAGTGAATCTCAATGATGTTTCATCTCTTAGGCTCTCTTGCATATGAATGATTTGATCATCTGATATAGTACATCATAGGCAATGTATCATGTTTTTGTTGATAGGCACATAGGAAACCATATCTAGAGTTCTATCAATCCCTCTTGTCATGGTACAAGTTCATTCAGAGATCACAGATGAGGAGGAGCTAGCTATAATGAAGGTCAACTCAAGACTCCAAACAGGCAATGATGGATATGCCCTTTTCCTTTCTTATCTTCATATGCATAGTGTATTTCCTATCTTTGTACTGGTTCAACTATTCCCACAACTTGTGTGGGACATTTGACTTTCTTTCTTTCATTCAATACAACACTTGTTGAGATTGTGTATATTTGATTTGTCAAATGAGTATTCATTGCAATATGAAATGAAATAAGTTCTTGTTTATCCATGAAAACTCAGTAAAGCAATGAATGATAAACTGAATTTCACCCTTCTGATAAAACTAAACCCTCTTCTTTTCAAGCACTCCAAACTATGCAAATTATCATAGCAAAAAAAATGTTAAGAACTATTCATCTTAAAATGAACTTAATGAACCAGCTCTACCAATTTGAGTAGTAGGTGAAAAATTGGTAACACTACCATAATTTCAAATGTCGGGTTTGTGATCGTTATTTGGTTTCTAGGCCAACATCATCAGTTTCAAATACAAATTTCTTGGTAGGAATCTTAGTAGTTGCATATATAAGCATGTTTAGGTTATCATTTGCAAACTAGAGGATGTTTATGTTTCAAAAGCTATTGGCATACTTGTGATTATCATTGTGTTGCAGAGCATAGCATTGTTATTGTGTTTGTTTGTAGGTTAGATTATATCTTCTCCTCATGGAATTGAATAGATTCTTCCTTCCATGAGAGATTCATCATTAGGGTATTATTTATTATGCTTTATCAATTATTATCATTTGGTTTTTGCCTCTGCCTCCCAAGGGCATGTACTTTCTCTAACAATGGTGTTCAGAACACTTGAATGTCTCTCCAGAGATTGACTAAAGCAAGCCTCTAAACACCACAACCCCCTCCCACACTCCTTATGATAGCAAGTTACATGTGTCAGATCTAGAGAAAGTGGAGTTGCAGAGCAGGAAGGCAGGCATTGAAGATTTTGGATCTAAAAACAAGTAGACATTGTCCAACATTTTGGGATAAGGGTACCATCAACCTTGTCCTCCATTTTTAGATCATGGGAAACAAAAGACATAGTAGAGATCGATGCTAGAAGGAGATTGAGATTGTGTGGAGAAAGTTGTGCATTGGACTAGAGCACCATCACCGTTGTCCCAGATTTTCCAATTTTTTTACTATGAAAAATAGTGAGTTAAGGTTCTCTGTCCTCTGTCTATTTCTCATAGCATTTATTGTAATTTGCAGATTTGATTATTGTTTTCTTAAATTAGGGTTTTAAGGACATAAAGGCATTAATTGACAAAATTGTGTGATGACATCTAAATTTCCTAGTAGAAAACCAAGTGGCAACTCAAATATGATAGCTAACTCTCCTCTTGATAGGTGAGGCACTCAGTTGAAAAGTCCTTAGAATGTTTTGTGGAAAGGAGGACTCAAACTAAACCAAACATTAAGCCTCATCCTTTTTACCCAAAAACACTTTTATTAGTAATATATATGCAAGTTAAAAATAAAAATAAAACCTTAAACCTAAAATCAATCTTTCTCATTCTAAAAACACTTAACCCTAAAATTACCTGAGTAGGCAAAAGAATTTAGTGACCCTCCTATGTAGGAAGAGATCAACCACTAGCATTTCAAGCTTGTTTTTGGCCCCTCAAATTCACCCATTTAGAAGAATGTATATGCTCAATTGGAATATCTTATAGCTTCTAGGTTTGATAATTTGATGGATGCCTAGTGCAGGAGCACTACAAAGACTAACATATTAAGTTCTCTTGTTTGATGTTCATTTTGTTTTGTTGATCCAATAAGGTCATGAAGACCATTTTCTTATGTTGTAATCATTATGCCTTGTTGTAACAAGGACTATGTCCAAATGTCTACATATGGCTGTCATAAAGCCATAAAAGGCAGTCATGTAAAACTTCATGTTGTAAGCCTTGTCAAGGTGATGTTCAAAGAGTCTAAGGTGATATTCAAAGAGTCCAAGGTGATGTTCAAAGCCTAATTGCATTGTAAACATGTTTGAAGGTATTGTTAAGCCCAAACAATAGACGTAACTTGGCCAAACCGATGTAATTCGTTTGCTGCAGTTAAAATAGAGCAGTTTTAAAGAGGAAATTCAATGGTTATGCAAGTTCCATTGACCTAAACTACCTCTAACTACTCCAAGGTAATTGTAGAAGGCTTTTTAAGCACTGCCAATGGTCATTGTACATAGTAAAGACACTTTTGTTGAAAGAAATAACAACAAACAACAATTTTCTACCTTTTCTGTGTTACTCACTCCCACAGGCCGTACTTTGCCACCGTACAGAAGTGTCATAAGATAGGAGTTTGGGGAATGATGGAGGTATGAGTTAACTTTGCATTGCAAGTGGTTAGAGGTTTTAAAATCATTCTACGTTGGAGTTATCTACATTTTTTAGAAATCTGATCACCATAACCTAAAATAGGGTTTCAATACAAATTATGTATTTTCTTACCATTCCACTGACTTGAGTCACTTTTGATTAGTGGAATGGGATGTAATGGGTCTGTATTAGTAGGATACGATGAATTTTTGGTAGGAAACTTGAAGAGGAGGATATTTCTTTGAGGAAACCTAACATCATCATGTATTAGGTGATGTTTAGTGAAGTAGAAAAGGAACCATAGAGACATTTTTGGGAATAGCAAAGAGTAGGAGGATACAACCCACAAAAATCATAGTTTGGCAATGTGTTCTAAGTTTGTAAAACATTGGTTGAGTTCTGGACATGAATTTTAGGGGGGTCTCTTTGTACTTTTGGCCTAATTGGGGCTCTACGCTATTGAGAGGAGTTATAGCTTGGGGTATTCCATCCAAAACAACCCATACCTAGTTTTGAATATGTCATAGGGGGTCCTAATGGGTATCTTCTAATTGTCTAAGATCTATATATGAAGACCTGTAGCAAAAGTTATTAGGACTGTTCTTATTTTTTAGGGCTACAAGTCATTTCTTGGGTTTGTGAAGGAAGTACCATTTTAGAGTTTGACCTGCCTTTTCCAATGGATGGGATGGGTCCCAATACATGTATAAACACCTTTTCCATGAAGAAATCAAAGTCTCTAACTATTGTTCCCACTTTTGTAAACTGACCTTTGATTTTGGGCTTTTAGGTGTAGTAAGAACCTTGTCAACTTGTCTATCTTCCTCCTATCCAAAGTGCCTCTACATCATAGTGGTATCAGAGCCATAAAAGGTTCTATTGTTGGTTGTGTAAGGCCTGGTATATTTCACAATAGGAGAGTGAAGGAGAGGCTAGCAATATGCCTCCAAAGGGGGTGACCACTGAAGTGGTCAAGAAGTTCAAGGAGATGGAAGAGAAGATTAAAAGTGGAGTCAAGGAAGCACTCCAAGCAGAGTTGAAGGCATTGAGGATAGGGAAGAGGATAGATGAAGGTTCTAATGAAGAAGAAGAAAAGGAGGAGGAAGAAGAAGAACAAGAAGAGGTAGAGGTACCGGCTGATCAAAGGCATTTCCTTGAAGCCATCAAGGCAATTGGCAAGGATTCTTCAAAGGCTCGGATGGAGATTCCCATGTTCAGTGGGAAGATGAATGTTGATGAATTCATGGAGTGGATTGAGGCTCTAAACAACTACTTTGAATAATGGGAAGAGTATGATCTCTTCATGGAGCAGAATGTTGGAGAGGATCAAGTCCTAATTCCTTCCATCAAACTATGAGGTGCAGATCTAAAAGAAGATGCAAAATCTCAAGAAAAGAGATTTGGATGTGGCTACTTACACTGAGGAGTTTCACAAATACACTCTTCATTGTGGGTACATGGAGGATGAAAAAGCTAAAGTGGCAAGGTATCTAAATGGTTTGAGGTTTGATATTCAAGATGAGATAAGTTTATTAACCCCTGAAACTATGGAAAAATGCTTTCAGGTGGCATTAAGGGCTGAAGAGAAGTTGAAGAGGAAAGGTGAGTAGCAAAATAGAGGAAGAGGTGGCAGAAATTTTAGAGGTAGGGGCAGTTTTGGACGTAAAAATCAGTCCCAAAGAAGTCAACGAGAATCTAGTTCCCAAGAGCAAAGTAGAGAATCAAGTTCTAGAGGAGGCTTTAGAGGAAGAAGGCCTAATGGAAGAGGTAGATTTGGTGGACCAGGGAGAGGTCCTAATGTCTTCACGAGAAGGTGCTACAATTGCAACCAAGTGGGACATCTAGCCTTCAAATGTCCTAAAAAGCAAGCCTCAGGCTCTCATGGAGGAGAGAGAAGGAACCAGTTGATCCAAGAGGAAGATTGCCAAAGTGTCAACTCTCCAATTGGAAGTGCAGCCCCAGTCCATGAAGGAGAAAGTTTGATGATGAGAAGAACCATGTTGAAGGTGCCTCAAACACAAGAACCCCCTCAAAGGAAGACATTGTTTAGCACAACATGCAAGGCCTATGGTAAGATTTGCAAGGTAATTGTTTATTTAGGCTCAACTGAAAATTTGGTTTCCATTGAAATGGTAGACAAATTGAAATTGAAAAGACTTCCTCATGTTAGTCCTTATAAAGTATCATGGTTGAATAAGGGGAAACAAGTTTTGGTAGAACAATCATGGGTTGAATTTGAAATAGGAGAATATAAGGACAAGATTTTGTGTGATATAATTCCCATGGATGCTTTTCATTTTCTATTAGGACATCCATGGCAATATGATGCTCAATCACAACATGATGGTAAAACTAATTCTTTCATTATAACTAAGAATGGTAGAAAATATAGAATAGATCCATTTCCTGATGAACATGTAGAGAAGTATGTTGGGTTAAGTGTCATGATTGTGAGTGGTAAAGAGTTTCTTGATGCCTTAAGGAAGAAGGAGCCCAAGGGTATGCTCTAATTTTGAAGCCTAAAACCAATCCTAGTTTGCATGATCCTACTAAGGAAGAAGTTCCTAATGAGGTGCAACAATTGCTAGAGAAGTATAAGGGGATTATGGTAGAAGAAATGCCTAATGAGTTGCCACCTATTAGGAACATCAACCATCAAATTGACTTCATACCAGGATCTACTTTACCAAACAAAGTAGCCTACATGATGAAACCTTCACAAAATGAAGAGATTGCCAAGCAAGTGCAAGAATTGTTGGATAAGGGATTGGTAAGAAAGAGCCTTAGCCCATGCACTGTCCCAATAATCCTAGCCCCAAAAAAAGATTGTAAACGGAGGTTGTGTATGGATTCTAGAGCCATTAACAAGATTACCATAAGATATAGGTTCCCTATGCCAAGGATTGAGGACCTAATGGACTGTTTGGGAGGGGCTAGATACTTTTCTAATATTGATCTTAAGAGTGGGTATCATCAAATTAGGATCAAACAAGGGGATGGATGGAAGACAACATTCAAAACAAATGAGGTTCTTTATGAGTAGTTGGTGATGCTATTTGGTCTATCTAACTACAAGTACTTTTATGCATCTCATGAATGAAGTGTTGAAGGATTTCATTGGCAAATTTGTTGTGGTATATTTGGATGACATTCTTGTTTTCAATAGGACTAAGGAAGAGCATTTGCAACATTTGGATCAGGTTTTGAAGAAGTTGCATGATGAACAATTAATGATCAACATGGAAAAGAGTGTCTTCATGAAGAAAGAACTCACCTATCTTGGTTTTGTGATTTCACAAGGTAGTTTGAAGATGGATCCAAGAAAGGTAGAAGCCATTTTGTCATGGCCAACTCTAAAAATAGCAGGTGATGTGAAAATTTTTCATGGTTTGGTAACATTTTATAGGAAATTCATAAGGGGTTTTAGTCATATTTGTGTACCAATTTTCGATACCATAAAAGGGGGGCAGAAATGTAATTTTTTTTGGACAAAGGTAGCCAATGATTCTTTTGAAATTCTAAAACAAAAGGTAGCACAACAGCCCATACTTGTTTTTCCTAACTTTAATAAGTTGTTTGTGGTGGAATGTGATGCTATTAACCTTGCTATAGTGGCTGTCCTAAGTCAAGAAGGCAGGCTTGTTGCTTTCTTTAGTGAAAAATTGAATGATGCTAAGAGAAAGTACTCTACTTATGACTTGGAATTGTACACAATGGTATAAGCTTTGAAAAAATGGAGGCAATATCTTTTGCCAAAAGAATTTATTGTTTTTACTGACAACCATGCACTTAGTTTTTTGAATTCACAGGAGAAACTCAATCATAGGCATATGAAATGGGTTGAGCAACCCCAAGCCTATACTTTTTCAATCAAACACAAGAAGGGGCAGGATAACAAAGTGGCAGATGCATTGAGTAGAAGGGTGTGTATGGTTTAGGAAATTCAATTGCAAAGTGTAGGGGTTGATGCTCTCAAACATATGTATTAGGATGATGAATATTTCAAGGAGGTATATGAAGTTTGTTCACAATTTTCAAACTCTTATCATTCTGATTTTTCTAAGTTTTTGTTGTAGTAGGGGTTGTTGTTCAAACACAGTCAACTATGTGTTCCTAGGTGTTCCATGAGGTGGAACATCATAAAGGAAAAACATTGTGGTGGACTAGGAGGTCACTTTGGGTTGGATAAAACATTGGATCAGGTGAAGAGGTTTTATTTTTAGCCTAAAATGCAATCAGATATCAGAAAATTTGTTGAATGTTGTAGTATTTGTCAAAGGGTAAAGGGTACTTCATCTAATGCTGGTCTCTATTGGCCACTTCCTATTCCTAATAGGCCATGGGAAAGTATTAGCATGGATTTTGTATTAAGTCTCCCTAGGACTCAAAGAGGCTTTGATGGTAAATTTGTTGTGGTGGATAGATTCAGTAAGATGGCTCATTTCTTGCCATGTAAATGCACTAATGATGCTTCACACATTGCTGGTTTGTTCTTCAAAGAAATTGTTAGAATCCATGGTTTGCCTCTTAACATTGTGACTGACAGGGATTCAAAGTTTGTAGGCCATTTTTGGCACACTTTGTGGAAGAAATTGGGCACTCAATTGTCCTTTACTTCAGCCTATCACCCTCAGACTGATGGACAAACTAAGGTGGTGAATAGGTCCTTGGGAAATCTTCTCAGGTGTCTTACCAAACAGCATGGAGAGGCATGGCATATGATCATCCTTCAAGAAGAGTTTGCTTATAATGATACCACCAATAGGAGAACAGGAAGGAGTCCATTTGAGATTGTTTATGGTCTTCATCCAATAGGTGTTCTTGAATTGAGATATCTCCATGGATTGGAAAGGAAAAGTCCTCAAGGTGAAGAATTTGCATTGGCCATGAAGGACATCCATGATAATGTCAAGGAAACTTTTCAAAAGAACAATGACAAGTATAAGGAGAAAGCCAATGAGAGAAGGAGAGATGTACAATACAAGGTTGGGGATTTGGTCATGGCACATTTGAAGAAGGAAAGACTTCCAAAGGGGCAGCAAACCAAACTCCTCATGAAGAAGATAGGACCATGCCAGATTGTGCACAAGTTTGGGCCCAATGCCTATGAGATTGAACTTCCTCAAGGCTTGGCCATATCTCCTATATTCAATGTTTCAGATTTGTTTCCTTTAAAAGGTGATTCTAATGTAGATTCAAAGGTAGATATGACAGCAACAAGAGATGATGAATGGGTCAAGGGTCTTCCACCCAATCAACCAATGAAGTTAGAATGATTTCTTGACACCAAGCTCTTGAAGAAGACAATAAAGAAGACATACAAACATTTCCTTGTCAAATGGAGTGGCTTACCCATTGAAGATGCCACTTGGATGAGTGAAGAAGACATCTTGAAACATGGTGTCACAATTGCTGATCTACTTCCTCAAGAGACTTGAGTTCTCTTTCCACCTGGGGAGTATGGTGTAGGAGCACCACAAAGACTAAGGTCTTAAGTTCTCTTGTTTGATGTTCATTTTGTTTTGTTGATCCAATAAGGTCATGAAGATCATTTTCTTATGTTGTAATCATGATGCCATGTTGTAACAAGGACTATGTCCAAATCTCTACATATTGTTGTCATAAAGCCATAAAAGGCAGTCATGTAAAACTTCATGTTGTAAGCCTTGTCAAGGTGATGTTCAAAGAGTCTAAGGTGATATTCAAAGAGTCTAAGGTGATGTTCATAGCCTAATTGCATTTTAAACATGTTTGAAGGTAGTGTTAAGCCCAAACAACAGATGTAACTCAGCCAAACAGATGTAATTAGTTTGTTGTAGTTAAAACAAAGTAGTTTTAAAGAGGAAATTTGATGGTTATGCAAGTTCCATCAACCTCGACTACCTCTAACTACTCCAAGGTAATTGTAGAAGGATTTTTAAGCCCTATCAATGGTCATTGTAGACAGTAAAGACACTTTTGTTGAAAGAAATAACAACAAACTGTAATTTTTTGCCTTTTCTGTGTTACTCGCTCCTACAAATCATACTCTGCCATCGTACGGAAGTGTCATAAGCTAGGACTTTGGGGAATGATGGAGGTATGAGTTAAATTTGCATTGCAAGTGGTTAGAGGTTTTGAAATCATTCAGTGTTGGAGTTATCTACATTTTTTAGAAATCTGATCACCATAACCTAAAATAGGGTTTTGATACAAATTATGCATTTTCTTACCATTCCACTAACTTGAGTCACTTTTGATTAGTGGAATGGGATGTAATGGGTCTGTATTAGTAGGATATGATGACTTTTTTCCAAGAAACTTGAAGAGGAGGAGATTTCTTTTTAGATGATGTTTAGTGAACTAGAAAAAGAACCATAGAGACATTTTTGGGAACAACACAGAGTAGGAGGATAAAAACCACAAAAATAATAGTTTTGGCATGTGTTCTAAGTGTTCAAAACATTGGTTGAGTTCTGGACATGAATTTTATGGGGGTCTCTTTGTAATTTTGGCCTAATTGGGGCTCTAGGCCATTGAGAGGAGTTATAGGTTGCGGTATTCCGTCCAAAACAACCCATACCTAGTTTTGGATATGTCATAGGGGGTCCTAATGGGTACGTTATAATTGTCTAAGATCTATATTTCAAGACCTATAGAAAAAGTTATTTGGATTGTTCTCATTTTTTAGGGCTGTAAGCCATTTCTTGGGTTTGTGAAGGAAGTACCATTTCAGAGTTTGACCTGCCTTTGCCAATGGATTGGATGGGTCCCAATACATGTATAAGAACATTTTCCATGAAGAAATCAAAGGCTCTAACTTCTATTCCCACTTTTGTATATTGACCTTTGATTTTGGGCTTTTGGGTGTAGTAAGAACCTTGTCCTATCCAAAGTGCCTCTACATCAATGCCCATACCCTATTATAAAGATCTTTTTTTCATACAAATAGTGGGAATCTGACATAAATGTGTTTAGCACTATAGAGCTTGTAGATTATGTTTTGCATGGAAGACAAAGTCTAGGTGTTATGGTTTTTTTCCATAAAGGATTTCTTTACAAAACTTCATTCGTGGATCTTTAATGTGAACATGTCATTTCACTATATTATCTAGAGGTTTAAAATTAAGTTGTGAAGGATCTCCTATCACCTTGCAAGCCTCTTGTTTTTAAAGAGGACAAACATGCATGTTGTAAGTATCTTCCAACATCTCTCTTTGAACTGAGCATTCTTTTGATATCATTTATATTACCTTGGGTAATTGGTTTGTGCTCCTCTTCTTTCTTTAGGGGAATGTCTCCTTAGGGATATCACAACACCATACTTGTACAACTAATGTGGTATATTAAAAACTCTTAAAAATATGATCTGATCTTACTTTTATGTAACATAGTTATAAGGAGCAGAACTATGTGGGTTTGTAGGTTATGGACTTGTTCCATAGATGAAACCACAACCAAAGAAAAAAGGCCACTCAAAATCAATGATACCTCATCACAATCCCATGCTATCCTATAGGGTTTTACTTCAAACTCTTAGATTTAACCTTAAGCTTAATATGAATGCTAATTTTATACTGAATGTTTACACTACCTACAACTAGTCAAGGTTTGCACTCATCTAGATCAAGTTTTTTTTACACAAAATCTATTATTAGTATTTTTAGGTTGTGTTGGACCTTAGAAGGAAGGATGGATCCATTATTGTTACTCATTCAAGAAAATTATCTCTTGAATATTTGGATAGATCTAATAGTTCTTCTACAACATATCAATAAATGTCAAGGTCTACAGAAGGGGCCAATATTTCTTTTATCGCACTATAGTTTCATCAAGGCTGTGGTGGAAGGGAGAAGTCAAATTCTACATACAACTTATAATGGGTGATCCCACAATAGTGGGTTACACTTTTTGGCCAACGTTGACATTGAAATGAATATTTTGAAAAAAATCTTCTTTTTCAGACACCTATAGTTGCTAAACCATGAAGAATTTGAAGATGACGTAAACTAGTGATTTGTCACATTTTGTTTGTAGATTCTAAGTATATTTAAAAAAAAAATGGAATCGAATTGCATTTCTTTTTCCATCTCCTTCAATAACTAGTTTTTAACAGTAAACACCATTTTTAAAGAGTGATTTGTACTGTGTAAAACATACCTTTTTTTCTATGAATGATAATTTTTTTTTTTTAATTTAGATTTTTAACTATGATATCTAGAGGATGCACTTGGTTTCATAATGTTTTATTGAATGTTTTTCTTTTAATTAACTTTTGAAGTCAAACCAATTATATTTTAGACATAGGTGTATTGTGTAAAGAATAACTTTTTTTTATGTATCAGAATTCAAAAATTTTGTTTGTTAGATCAAGGATATGAATACCAAGAGGATAGATATTTTTAATTATTTTTTTGGTAATATACTATTTTTCCACATGTGCAGAATAGAGAGCTTGATTTTTGGTGAAAAACCTATGTTTAATTAAACTTAAAAAACAATTATAATAAAACCACAATATATCAAAATTATACTTTATATAAAGCTCATTTCAAGGACTATAATCCTCCAGATGGGTTTGTCAAGTTGATTCAATTTTGATCCTCAACCTAAGCTTCAAAAACCAAAAATTTGCATAAAATTGCAGCAGGAGAGAGGCAAGGGCAAAATAAGGGGGTTCGATTGAATGGGTGTTCAAACAAACTCCCCATGACCCATTCGATTGAACTAGAGTTTGATCGAACCCCCATTCGATCAAACCCATCTATTTAAAAATAAAAAAAATCATAGTGGGGGGTTCAATTGAATCCCCCATTTTATTATTAAAAAATCATACTGGGGGGTTTTGATCGAACCCCATCAATGACTTGGGCTAACGTATTGTTTGATCGAACGAGGAGGTTCAATTGAACTTAGTCATTTTTTTTTTGAGGCATGGGCAATTTTCCTTCACCAATGCAATTGTAACCTAGTTATGTGGGTTCACCCTTATAAACTTAAATAGCTTCTCTAGGTAAGAATGGTTTTGTTTTCATTTTCTCCAAATCTTCTATCAACACATGATAATCCCATGGGTCACACCCCATTTCTTGCACTAGTATCCTCTATGAAAAATCATTCACATATCTAGTGAACTAAAGAAGCTATATATTGAGTCTAGACAAACAACCCCTTAGTTGTTCATTTAAACCCTCGCCAGTATCATTTATCAAAGGTGTGAAATATTAGAGTTTAGAGATAATGCACAATATTTTATTCATACTATCAAGGAGATAGATTTATCTGTGCTATAATATGAGTAAAATCTTAATTTCTAATATAGACATACCTTGGTGGGTGATTGCAAGATTCAGTGGGTGGAGCTTGCCACACAACTATTATGGCAAATATTTTTCCTAGTAGTACATATTATTCCTAGAAGCATTGAATACTTAATATGCAACATTTCTTTCTTAGCTCTATTAGCTATCTCCCTTCTATATTTCATTTCTTTTTCCCAATAGTAAGGAACCTTTGAACTATCCTTAGTTACAATATTCTCTTTCAACAAAATTTCAAGAAACAATTTGCACATCATCTAAAATCTAGGGAAATTTTGAGAATGATATTTCTTATTTTTACTACAATTATCTTGGAGGTTATTCATATCCTCCATGAGGGTAGAAAAATATTTCCAAGCTTGAATTTCCTCATCAATGGCCTGAAAAACCTTGATCATATATATCATATAACCACATATGGGTTACTTTAGCCATGTATTTAATTTTATAAATCTTATTAATTTCTTTCTTAGAAAAAAATACGATAGGAACTACAATGCCATCATCTTTCTATCAGGGGACTACTAGATGATTGATATATTTTTGGAGTTATGCTACCTGTTCTTTTAGTTACCTTTTACTCATTTCATCTTTGTTCATTCTATGGACAATGCTACTAACAAAACCTTGGGATTCCTTAATTTCATGGGTTCTAGTTGTCTGCCCAAGATTAATAGTAGAAATTTGGAAGTCCTCGGTCCTGAGATCCCTGTTATCCTCTTCAATGACTGGTGTTGCAATTTTAGAAAATTTTGAACCTAAAGCATTCCTAGTAATATGACATTGCACCTTATCCTTGTTTGTGTTTGATTTATGTGTGAAATGTTGAAGAAATATGTCATGAATCAGTAGAACAAAATATAAACAAGGCAAAATTGTTTTTCCATAGTAATCAATATTTTTTTTGCTTGGTTAATTGCTGACTTGGGGTTAGTTCCCTTTGTATTATAATTAACTAAAAATTTGAAGAAAGTTTCAACATTACAGTTGGATAAATAAGTATAAAAAGGCTATAGACAAAATGCCCTAATCTTGTGTAACAAACCCTACCACCCTAAGTTAAATAGTACATACTATAGCTACTCATTACATAGCAAATTCCCCATACAGATATTAACTAAGAAAATATATTAACAAAAAACTACAAGTTTCATCAGCAAAGAGCACCGACACCATTGGCATCGACCAATTCAATCATCCTCATCCTCTACATAATATAGGTCCAACGGCTCCCTCATTTAGTCATATTCAACTTCTAATCCTGCCAATTTTTTTAGGAATGCTACCCCTTTTGCAAACTTGCATCACCTAGAAGCCGCTCTATTATCCCCTGCCTCCACCACAAACGTCCACCACTACACCGCATCTCTAGCCTGATTGATTATGTGAAAGTCATATGGTAGGGGTATACCAATGCTACTTCTAGAAACCCTAACCACCTCCATCCATTTGCCCCATTAACGGGGGGAATTATCAGCCCTTCCCATTTATTTTTGAGTTTGTCATCCCCAAAGGTGAATCTACTTTTTATTGCACCTCTTATTTTGTTGTTAACCACCTCTGTTATCAATGACTCCACCTTGTTTAAGAAAAAAATAGTTACCATTGCCTTGTCCTAAAACTCTTCTCTTCCATTCCTTCCGCACCTCCCAAAGGAGGATTGAAGGGTTGATTATCCATATACTAGCATAAGTTGAAAAGGTTTTGAGTACTAGCCAAGCTTGGAACAAGCTTAAAATGATGTTTGAAAATGCACTAATCTAGCCCAATTTAGCACATAAGCATTTCCAACATTGTTGTGCAAAGGGACATTGTAGGAACAAGTGATCTGTGGTTTCACAGTTATTATAACATAGCACGCATCTGGATGGTCCAGCATAACCAAGATCTTTAAATCCTTCCCCAGTTTTTTTGGAGGATGGCCCACACAAAAAATCCTACTTTAAGCAGTACCAGTTTATTCCAACAAAGGTGGATGGGCAACTAAGTTTGATCTTGATCTCCTTCTACTACCACATACCCCATTTTTGCATTATAACTCCCTATGGATGAGAAATTTTGTTAGATTGTATCTCTTCCTAACCCTAAATAAATCCTTCTCCTTTGTAGACATTCTCTCAACTGAACCACCTCTTGATCTGGAAAGCCCAAGTTTTCAATAGACTTCAACTGCCACCATCAACAACCATTTTCAATCTTCGTTTCTAAATAATCTGCCACCTTGTTTCCCCAAGAAACTTCTACTATCTATTTTATTATTGGGAAGGCATCCCCTATAATTGGGTACCCAGACCACGAGTCTTCCCAGAACAATGTTGTCCTGCCATTCCCAATTTTCCATGTTAAGTGATCCGTAATGATCCATCTACAACTTGTTATAAAATTCCAGAGCCTAGGCCTTTAGTGGGGTTAGCAATGGTTAATATTATGTCATCCTTTGAGTTGTCTAGGTATTTGTTTCTCATAATTCCAACCAACTTTAGATCTAATCTCACATGAATGGCCTAGACCAACTTGGTGCCTAAGGCATTGTTTTGGATCTCCTGATTTCTCAGCCCTACCCCCCTACACTTTTAGGCTTATAAACCTTTTCCCTCCTAATTAATAGAAATTAATTTACCTCTGAGGGCCCTTGCCAAAAAAAAATCTCATATTCTACTTAATAACTTTGTTAGTTGTTTTAGGCAACCAAAGGCATGATAACAGCAAGATAGAGATTGCCAATATGACTACCTTGAGCATAATAATTTTGCCTACCCATGACAACCCTTTGCCCTTCCAAGAATCCATTCTATCTTTGATGTGCTGTAGCATTGCTTCCCACAGCCTAGTTTTTTGACAACCTTCAAAGAGGTGAAAACCCAAATGTTTTCTTGGGAAGGATCCTTTTTGTAGCTTAGAATGTTTAAAAGGTTTGATTGTTTTCTCTGATCCACCGAGAAAAAATAAACTTATGATTTATTTGTGTTAACACTTTGTCCAGAGATTGCAGTGTACAAATCTAAGGCTCTTTTTATTATTCTTGCTTCCTTTATCTTAGCCTACCCATACAACATTGTGTCATCTACAAATTGTTGGTGCGTGATAGGCTCCACATTCCTGGTGATCCTTAGACCCACCCATTCTTCTTGGTCTGCTAGCTTCTAAATATGTCTACCTAGTGCATCAACCATGATAATAAAAAGGAAGGGGGACAATGGGGTCCCCTTTTTTCAGTCCTCTTGAGACATCAATAAAACCCTGTGGACTCCCATTTACCAGCACTGAGAATCTTGGTGACACCACAAAAATGAAGATCCAGTTCAGCCAATCCCTATCAAAACCAAATGCTTATATTGTCATCAAGAGGAATCTCTAGTCCACTCCATCATAGGCTCTCCTAATAACTAGTTTGATAAGCATTCCACTCTTCTTAGCGGAGACCAGAGTGTGAATAGCTTCCTGTGCAATTATTGATCTATCAAAAATTGATCTTCCTAGAACAAAGCCACTCTGTTCCTCCTAAATTATTTCATTGAGAATCAATTTCAATCTATTCACCCATTGCTTTGGACATGATATTATACATTGTATCGCATAAGGAGATCAACCCAAAATCATCAAAAGTGTTTATTTGATCCTTTTTTGGAACTAATGCAATGTATGAATTATTTAGGTCTTTCAGCAGTCTCTTTTTCCACCTAGATTCCTCCATTGCATCAAGAATAGACTTACCAACAATATGCTAACATTTATGGAAAAAAGCTGTAGGGAACCTATCCAGCCCTAAAGCTTTCTCTAGGTGTAGTTGCAAACTTGTTGCTTTGAATTCTTCTTCCATGAACAATTTTTTTAGCATATTATTATTCTTCTAAAACCTTCTTAGGGATACTTTCCAACATTCTTCTCTGTACGATCAGATTCACTACTTCCCTGTTGTTTAGTAGATCTTCAAAGAACTCAACTCCCATCTTCTTTATTCTAGCTTCTTCTTCACATTTGCTTCCATCCTCTAATATGATCCTAGGGATGCTATATCTTTGTCTTCTTATTCTAGTAGAGTTATGAAAAACTTTTGTGTTCCTGTCACCCTCTTTCAACCAAACCTCTCTCAATTTTTGCCTCCAGAAGATTTATTCTTTAGTGAGAGTCCCTCTGTACTTTTACATTAGATCTTTCTCTATCTAATAAGAACTCTGTGTCATGCCATGTCTAAAGACTTCTTCATTTAGCTTCTCATTCTACCCTCCTAGCTATGCCTTCTCCTTAAAATATTTCTAAAGTGTTGTCTGTTCCACATTTTTAGTTTCTCTTTAATTCTCTTCAATTTGAAAAAGAGAGTAAACACTTTTGTTTCATTATGATCTTCTTCATTCCACCATTCTTCCACTAGACTTAAAAAAACTTCATCCTGCATCCACATATTCTCAAATTTAAATAGACTTATGTCCAATTTTCTTTCTTATCTAATTTGGAGCAATATGCGAAAGTGATCAGAGCCAGAGATGGGCAACATTATACTTTTGCATTCTTTAGCAAAGGCCCCTAAATCTCCACTCCATAGAAACCTATCTAATCTTTTTGTTACATTACAAAATCCAGATCTCCTATTTTTCCAAGTATACTTTCCATTTTCCATTGGTATGTCCAATAGATTATTATTTTGTACAAATTCTAAAAAATCTATCTGAGATTGACTTATTTTTCCTACACCTCCTGCCTTATCATTGCTGCTAAGGATTGAATTGAAGTCTCCCCCCAAGAAGCAAAAAGAGGAGGATACTTTCTCCAAAATTATTTCCAAATCTCCCCAAATTCTCTTTTTTAGAGCCGGGGAATTAGGTCCATAAACATTTATTAAAAATAATTAAAATTTATTTAGAACATCAGATACTTTAACTAGCATCCAAAATTTATTTGTACTTCCCAGTTCCACAAAGACTTGGCTCACTCTCCATAGAATTGATAAGACTCCTGATGCTCCCTCTACATATTTGAAGAAGCCTTCCCAACTTTTTACCCTTATTTTGAAAAAATCAATATCTTTCTTGGACAATTTAGTTTCTTGTAGCAAAAAAATCTAAGCATTTGCTATCTCCATCTAGAGTTTCACCAGATGCCTCTTGTTAGGGGCTTTCAAGCCCCTAACATTCAAAGAAGTGATATTCATTGTTGTATAAGAAGGGTATTTCTCTTCCCAAACATCTACATCAATTGTGTTATTTTCAATTACCCTTTACCATCCCCATCTTCTTCCATTTTAACTCTATTTGGCTTTATACCTACCTTCTTAGATTCCCCAAGTTTGGGGTAATCATTTTTGTTTCTATTTGGGTTATACCCAACTTTTCCAGGGAGACAAACTCTCCTTCTTCTAGATCTATGTCTTTTTCCTACTCTTGCATTGGCTAGATTACCACGGTTGTTCAAAAGGGCTCTACTAACTCTTTGTGACAACTTTTTTTCCTTTAGATCTTCTTCCTCCTAGTTTTATGCAAAGCCTCTTCCCAATTGCTTATTTACTATCTCCCTAATGTCATCTATGAACTCCTTTGTTGGGGTCTTCCTATCCTTGTTAGTACCATCAGGGACACAGTCAGTCTTGGATATGCTTCCTCTTTCTTTCCCTTCTTTCTAACCATTTGGCATCAATTCTTCATCTTGCCAATCCCTATCTTCTTCTTAGTCTAGGGACATTGTGTCTGAACTATTTTTTCATTAAATTCTTCACTTCCCCCTCCATTTGTTCATGTTGATGTTCTAAACTTGTTTCATCCCTCCTTTCATCCATGAATTACATACCCTCCTTTGACACCACCTTTTACCCTTCTCTTTCACTTTCTTCCTCTAGGTCTGGGATATCTTCCATCTGATCTTCGTTTTCATCCACTATCCCTACCAATTAAAGTTTTTGCCTCCAAACCCCATTTTGGGTTTCAATTTTGATGTATTCTAGAAAGATTTTTGACATGTCTATATTTACACAAATTCACATGTAAACCCCCGAGGCCCCATTTCTTGTTGAATTGTCCATCTACAAATCATTACCCAGACAATTTCTAATTTTGTTGAAGATCTCTTTAGTCCAATACTTTAAGGGTAAATTGTACAATATTACCCATCTTGATGTAATTTTTATTGCATGTACCATGGAGTCAAAGTTCGGTTCCCATTCTTTGAAATAAAAACATACCCTATCCATCATCGAGGGTCGAGCGACAAATTTTTTTCTTTAGTTTCTTTGGTATTGTAGATTACCAGAAAAAATTCCTTCTATATATTTCTCAAGGTGATGGTTCTCCCCCAATTCTATTGGTACCATGCATTTATTTGGTCCCATGCTGGACATAAATCCCCCCATTTAAGGAAGAAGGCTTTTTCTGTCAAATCTTTCACTGATATCTTGAAGCAAACCATTGTCGATTGTTACAATTTTCTCCTTGCTCTTTGTGTTTAAAGGTATCATGTTTGCACCTAACACAAAATCTATAATTTGATTGTTGCTATCCCACATCCACTCCTTTTTCTCCTTTCTGATCCATATCTTCTGTCGTCGCTTATCTTTTCTACTTCCCACTTCACCATTCGCTTGAGGGTTTCTCCAAGGAATTTGTTTGCCCACCTTGCAAAAATTACGTCTTCCATCTTGTTGCCAAAATTTTTTAGTTTGTTATCTTCTGGAAACTTTCTACTCAATGTATGAACCCACATATTCCCTTGCCTCTACTAGAACCCTCCTCTACGCATCTTCGCTAATTTCATTCTATAGTAATCAATATTGATTTTGATGCAATTTTTCATTATCAAATTTGGACATTATGATAAAAGAATATTTTCTTGGTCACTTGAAGTAAATATATGCCAAAAAATTTTAATTTACACATCTTCCAAATTTACGTAGATATTTCTGAAATTTATACAATGAAATGTATTTATAAATGCATAAAATTTAGCCTATGAAATCAATATTATAGAATAGGCAATTAAATAATTATTAATATAATACAAAATTCAATGTCAAAGTTAATGAAAATCGAACACACAAATACTATCAAAGTAATATGTCAGAGTAGCTTCATACATAGACTGTGCTTGTGGAAAATGTAATTATATAGGAATTCATGATCTTTTCACTTCTAAATTATAGAAGAGATAATGATTAACTTTATATATAAGGAGGCAAGAAAACTTAGTATATAGTGAGTGGTGAGGATTAATCCAACACCAAGGGTCAAAATTTCATCTACATTAAATGTTTTGGGAATAACAATATATATCATATATCTCTAATTGACTTTTTATCCAAGGGTTATAATCCCAATTTTTCACTTTCGACCTTTTTTGTAAATACAAAATTGTATTTTTTGAGTCATGTGAAACAAAAAAAATAACTTTTTGATGAGTTGACAAAAAATAAAAATGACACATATTTCTGAGGGAGGTGTTCTTGTTGTGGGCTTCCTGAACTAATTTGTTCATAACAAATGATAGAAACTAAGCCTCAGGGATTGGGTGCATCATCTTTAATGATAAGTTTGTCATTTACCCTTTCCTTTCTTTCATAGTCCATGTAGATGTTGAGTTCTAGATTCAGATCCTCTTGATGTAGCTCTATGTATCATAAGCTCTTACTAGAATATTAAAAGAAAACTTCCTAGCATGAGTGCCCTTCTAAAAATCTTTGATTTCCTATAAAAATTGTGTAGCCACATTCATATTATTCAGATTAAAATCATAAGGAATCTCTTGTAGCCCTCGCTAGAGCAGTAGTTTCCATCGTTGGTTAAATAAATTAGCATCCAGCTTAGTTTTTCATCATTATATTGCCCTTTCAAACTACTCACAAGGTTAGAACAATCATTCAAAATCTTAAAATCTTGGAATTTCATATGTAACATTTCTTGCTTAGCTATAATAGTTATCTCCCTTTTATACTTCATTTACTTTTCCCAATATTAAGGCACCTTCAAACTATACTTAGTTACAATATTTTCTTTCAACAATACTTTAAGAGGAAATTTACACATCATCTCAAATCTAGGGAAAATTTGAGAATGATATTTCCTATTTCCACTGTAGTCATCCAAGAGGTTATTCATATCTCCTGTGAGGGAAGAGAAATATTTCCAAGCTTGAATTTCCTCATCAATGGCCTAACAAAACTTAATCATATATATCATATTACCATGTCTAGGTTACTTTAGCCATGTATTTGATTTTATCAATCTCATTAATTTCTTTCTTAGAAAAAATTACTAGAGGAACTACAATACCATCATCTTTCTATCAGGAGATTACCAGATGCCTGATATATGCTTGGAGTTCTGCCACCTTTTCTTCTAGTTTCCTCTTAGTCATTTCATCTTTGTTCAATCTCTAGACAATGGTAATGAAAATACCTTACAATTCCTTAATTTCTTGGGTTCTAGTTGTTTGACCAAGATTAATAATAGAAA
This sequence comes from Cunninghamia lanceolata, assembly GCA_027924645.1. Taxonomy (NCBI): domain Eukaryota; kingdom Viridiplantae; phylum Streptophyta; class Pinopsida; order Cupressales; family Cupressaceae; genus Cunninghamia; species Cunninghamia lanceolata. Next base: position 7,288,646 of record BSBN01000221.1, read on the forward strand.
TTTCAAAGTTTTCAGTCTCGAGATCCATATTATCCTTGTCAATGATTAGTGTTGCAATTTGGGAAACTCTTGAACCTGAAGCATCTAGCCTAGTAATATTATATTGCACATTATCCTTCTTTATTTTTATTTTATGCATGAAATCTTGAAGAAACATGTCATGAATCAGTGGAACAAAATATAAATAAGGTAAAATTGCATTCTATAGTAATCAATATTAATTTTAATGTAATTTTTCATTATCAAGTTTGGACACAATGATTAAAGAACATTTTCTTGGGCACTTGAAGTAAATATATGCATGAGAATTTTAATTTATACATCATCCTATTAGGTAGAAAAGAGAGACTAGCTCTGTAGGGCCCCTCCTCGATACTAAAAGGAAGCTAGGTGTGTGAAAATTGCTTCCTACACCAATCTAATGAGGGGAAGAGAGTGTAAATTCAATTTTATTTTTATAATTGCAGATTATGTTAACCAACTAAAAGAGATATTGCAGAAAACACATACACAAGAATGTAAGACAAAAGAAGAGAGACACAAGATATACGTGGGGAAAACCCTTATTGGGTGAAAAACTTCACACTCCAAAAACATAGCTCAAATGTATTCCGTAAACAATGAAGGTTACAATATAGCCACATAGCCAATGCTCTTGCAAGAGTCTTTGACACTCATGTCTGGAGATGATCTGACAGCATAATAGTACCTGTCAATCACATAACATCACCTCTCAAAAGCACCTATTTATGAAGCAAATACAAGGCAAAAAGCTGCACATTGAGATGGGTGTCCAACATGGCCTCATGGCCCAAAACCCGCACCTATGGACACTTGTCCAACACTGTAGGATGTCCCTAACACTTTTCAAGTCACCCCATCCCAAGGAGGTCACCTATTTCCAAAATGGGCTATGACAGATGCTCTTACGACTCTTACAACCGTCATAAAATCTATCATAACTGTCATAACTTACAGGTGTAAGAGAATCTATCATACACAGGATATAATAGCATATTCTCTGACAACATTTCATAGTCCACCTTGGGGCACTGAAAGATGCCTTTTTCAAAGGTGCTTCTTGATGCATGTCCATACCTATCATAGGATCTTCTATTTCTGACTCTTACATGTCATAACTTTGTCATAGGAATCTGTCATGACTGTTTCAATCAATATTCCCTTACACACATTCCAAGATGCCGACACATGGAAAAATATTCCTACCACTAAGTGGGACACCTATCTCCTCATGTGAAGACAAATTTACATGTGGTCATATGCCATGTAGGATGACACATCACTGTGCCAACTCCCAAAATATGACAACCAAGGATTTGCATCCAAATTACACAATAGGCAATAAATAAATAAATACAATGAAATAATACAAGGAATTACCAAGGTTGAGACACCTTAATTCCCAACATTCTCGCACTTGTCGAACACCTTGTAAGAGCCAATAGAATTAACAAGATTTAACTGTAATAGGCTGAGAGGCCCATAGACTCTAAACACCATCTAAACTTCTTTTTGCCCACTAGCTTCATTAATGCATCTGCAACATTCTTCAAAGTGTCTACCTTCTCCAAATTTACCTTCCCATCCTCTACCATGTCTTGCATGAAGTGAAACTACATATCAATATGCTTTGTTCTGGCATGGAAAATTGGATTCTTCACAAGGAAAATCACACTCTGACTATCACAACAAATCGTAATATGTCTTGCATCAACACCAATATTTGAACACAATCTCTTAAGCCAAATGGCTTCCTTGCAAACATGAATTTCTACCATGTACTCAGCTTTTGTTGTAGACAAAGCAACCACATGTTGTTGCTTACTCATCCAACTAATTGCACCACCAAACATAGTGAACACATAGGTACTGGTGGATCTCCTGTTGTCAATGTCACCTGCCCCATCTGAATCCACAAATCCATGAATATAGATTGAATGTGGAGGTCCTATGACATTACCATAATAACATATGGAATACTTAGAAGTATCCCTCAAATATCTAAACACTCGCTTAACTACATCCCAATGTACCCATCCAAGATTAGCCATAAATTGACTCAGGGCTCCCACAGCTTGGGCAATGTCTGGTCTTATGCAGACCATAGCATACATCAAATTGCCAATAGCACTAGCATAATGTACTCTTCTCATGTCCTCCAACTCACTAGGAGTGTTTGGACAATCATTAACAGACAATTTTATCCCCAATGAAACAAGAACACACAATGGTCTACAATCTACCATGCTGAAACTATCCAACACGGTCCTCACATACTTACTCTGGCTTAACCAAAGATTTATGTTAGCTCTATCTCTTCTAATTTTCATTCCCAGAATGTACATGGCTACCCCTAGATTTTTCATCTGAAACTATGCTAACAACTGAGACTTCAAATTAGAAATCATATTTTTACCATTCCTAATCAACAGCATGTCATCAACATACAATGCAATAATGAGAATGTGATTATTATCCAATTTGTAATACACACAATGATTTGATTATGATCTCACAGATCCAATCGACAACACAAGGGCATCAAATTTTAAGTACCACATCCTAGGAGACTGCTTCAAACCATACAAAGACTTTTTTAACTTGCAAACGAAATTGTCTTTACCTTTCTCTATGTAATGCTCTGGCTATGACATGTAAATCTCTTCCTCCAAATAACCATGAAGGAAATTTGTCTTCACATCCATCTATTCTACCTCTAAGTCATAAGTAGTTGCAAGAGATAACATGAATCGAGTGGATGTTAGCTTTGCAATGGGAGAGAAATTTTCACCATAATCAATTCCCTCCACTTGTGAGTACCCCTTCGCAACCAATCTAGCCTTGTACTTTTCACCACTGCCATCTGTACCAAATTTCTTCTTGAACACCCATTTGTATCCAACGAGTTTCTGTCCATTAGGCAAAGGCACCAAGTTCCATGTTTTATTCTTTTCCAAAGAAGCCATCTCATCTTCCATGGCCTCCTTCTAGGAACCTATATCTTTCATGCCCATAGCCTCTTTCATAGTTCTAGGCTCATAAGTGTTAGTAAGTAAAGCAAAAGCACAACTAGAATCAAGTAATGAATAACCAAACCTATCATGTTGCTTTCTCATTTGTGTAGGCCTCCTTAATGGCTGAGGTTGAGGTTCTACTTCTTCTTCTGAGATTTTAGAGCTACTAGAGCTCTCCTCATCTTCAGGTCTCACAAGGTCTGTCTGTTCAATCTTCTCAAGGGTAGAAGGAAACTAAATTGCATCCTCTTTCTTTTCTGTCTGTTCTGGCTGTAGAACAATGGGAGAAGGTGTTTGTTTTCTAAAGATAACACTTCTACTATACAACACTTTTTCAGCCATAGGATCCCAAAGCTTGTATCCTTTCACACTGACACCATAGCTAATGAAAATACATTTAATAGCCTTGTTCTCCAATTTAGACCATTTCTCCTTAGGCACATGTGGATATGCCTCACAACAAAAAACATGAAGATGTCTAATTGAAGGCTTTTTACTAGACAACACCTCCATAGGTGTCTTACCAACAAGAGCTGATGTAGGAGATATGTTTACCAAATAGAAAGTAGTGGCAACAGCTTTAGCCCAAAACTTTTGTTTGAGGCTTGCTCCACTATGCATACTCCTAGCCTTCTCCATTAGTGTCCTATTCATCCTCTCTGAAACTCCTTTTTTTGTGGGGTGTATGGAGTTGTCTTATGTCTTTCAATCCATTGCTCTCTATAGAACTTATTAGACTCTGTCGAACAAGACTCACCACTATTTCTAGTTCTCAAACACTTAATCTCTTTACTAGTATGATTTTCAGCAAAGGCTTTAAACTCCTTAAACTGACTAAAGACTTTAGTCTTTCTTCTGATAAAATAAACCCATATCCTTCTACTATAATCATCTATCAAAGATACAAAATATACAAATTTGGAAATTGGAGGAACATTAATAGGACCAAACACATTAGAATGAATAAGATCCAATACACGAGAAGACTTGTGAGAACTGGAGTAAAATTGAACATAGTTTTGCTTTCCATATACATAATGTTTGCAAAAGTCAAACTCAAGATTGCAATCATTTAAACCCTCAATAAGGTTTTTATTTTTCACAGTTCCCAAACCCTTCTCACCAATGTGGTCATATCTCAAATGCCATAACATAGTCTTTTCAGTAGGAAGTTTAACTTCCAAAGCATGTGTACTATCATCAGAAAGTGCTACAACAGATTTCTTCACTGCTTATTCAGATGGTGGGGATGAAGTGACTACAACTCTTTTCTTTGAGTCACAAGAACTATTGCATAGTGAAGTGCATGCCTCTAGCTAAAAAAGAGTACCTCTCCAAGAACCCTTCACAAGCACCATAGATCCTCTAGTCATCTTGCATCCATCCTTGAAAAAGATAACTTGCACACCTGCATCATTCAACATACTTATAGAAAGAAGGTTCCATGAAAGGCCTGGGATGTGCATAACCCTAGTGATCCCCTTCACTCTTCTATCAGGGAATCAGATTGAGACTCTTCCACAACCAACAATCTTTAGATGAGAATCGTCACCTAGGTACACTATTCCACTATCAAACTCTTCATATTTTGTAAACTAGTCTCAATGCGAGGTCATGTGGAATGATGCACCATAATCAATCAACCACACATCATTAGATGCATGGGTGGCCAGGGCTATGATGAAGGCATCACCATCATTTTGTGACTTGTAAAAATCTGAATCAGGAGCATTCTTCTTCTTTTTCTTCTCCTCTTTAGATTTCTTTTGGAATTGCCTAGTTTTCCCACAATTCCAATAGAGAGCCTCAAACTTTCCAGGAGATTTGGATCTCCCATGGGATTTGGACTGCCCTTTTCACCTTTCTTGTCCTTCTTCCATTTCTCTTTGGGTCTTCCACAAACCACAAGAGCCTCTTTGGCTGCCTCAGAAGACTTTCTCTGCATCTCTTTAGATAACAGTGAAGACACCACATCTTCCATCTTGAAGGTGGTAGTGGTGCTTCTGATAGCCATGACAAGATGATCCCATGAATCTGGCAAAGAAAAAAGTAGGGTCATACATTGATCCTCCTCCTCCATTTTCACACCCACAAATGTCAATTATGCAACAATCATGTTGAAAGCATTCATATGGTTTGCAACAGATCCTCTGTCTTCCATCTTTAGAGTAAACAACTTGTTTTTCATAAACAACTTATTCACCAAGGACTTGGCCTCATAAACATCACCCAGCTTCTTCCAAAGGCCTTTCATGCTCATGTCCTCATGGACATTCAACAAGACAAAGTCAACTAGATAGAGTCTTATGAGACCCTTAGCCTTTCAATCTTTGAGGTGCCAATTAGCTTATGAAATTGATATAGGTTTTACACTGGATATAGTTTTCGATAGGTCACAATCAACAAGTAGGTCTTCCATCTTGACTTTCCACAACTCAAAATTAGTGCCATTATTTCTCCACCTCTAATCTTCCAGATGTACTTGCAATCTCCTTCCTGTAACAAGATATAGAATACTCTGTACAAACTCCCAATCAACCTAAAATTAGCTCAAAAAACCCCTACCCAGCAACTAGAACCAAAACTGACTAGGCTCTGATACCAATTGAAAGGAAGCTAGGTGTATAGAAATTGCTTCCTACACTAATCTAATGAGGGGAAGAGAGTGCAAATTCAATTTTATCTCTACAATTATAGATTATGTTAACCCAATAACAAAGATATTACAACAAACACATACACAAGGATGTAAGATAGAAGAAGAGAGGCACAAGATATACGTGGGGAAAACCATTATTGGGTGAAAAACCCAACACTCCAAAACACAGCTCAAATGTATTCTGTAAGCAATGAAAGTTATAATATAGCCACAAATCCAATGCTCTTGCAAGAGTCTTTGACACTCATATCTAGAGATGATTCAGTATCATAACAGTACCTGTCAATTACATAACATCACCTCTAAAAAGCACCTATTTATAAAGCAAATACATGGCAAAAATGCTCCACATTGATATGGGTGTCCAACATGGCCTCATGACCCAAAACCCCGGCCTATGGACACTTTTCCAACACTGTAGGATGTCCTTGACACTTGTAAAGTCACCCCATCCCAAGGAGGTCACCTATTTCAAAAATGGGCTTTGACAGATGCTCTTACGACTCTTACAACCATCATAGAATCTATCATAGCTGTCATAACTTACAGTTGTAAGAGAATTATCATACATATGCTATAAATAGCATATTCTCTTACAACATGTTATAGTCCACCTTGGGGCACCCAAATATGCTTCTCAACACATGTCCATACCTGTCGTAAGATCTTCTATTTCTAACTCTTACATGTCATAACTTTGTCATATGAATTTGTCATGACCATTTTGGTCAATATTCCCTTACATTACAAGATGCCGAGACATGGAAAATATTCCTACCACTAAGTTGGATGCCTATCTCCTCATGTGAGGACAAATTTACATGTGGTCATATGCCATGTAGGATGACACATCACTGTGCCAACTCCCACAATATGACAACATAGGATTTACATCCAAATTATATAATAGGTAATAAATAAATAAATACAATGAAATAATAAAAGGAATTACCAAGGTTGAGACACCTTAATTCCCAATAGGTACCGCCATTATGGAAGAAAGTGATTATACATTTTTCTACTATGGTTCTATCATGAGAGGTTATATGTTTTGCTATCTTTGTTATTTGATTTTTGACTTGGACCATAATTGTTACATACTTTTATATTCGCATATCCTCATTTGACTTTATATCATGCTTTTCAGATTTTGCCTCGTACCTTGTGTTAGTAGAATATGCTACTTATTTAGATATAACAATACATGATTTCCTTGGATTAGGTTGAGTCCAGATTCATATACCTTGTTATGGATGAAGTGACTAATTGATATTTATAGCTTACAATTATTATTATCATAACTAACATTGTGGAAACAAGTGTGTAGGTTGACCCAATGAAAATGGGGAAAACACTAGGAGACCCATTATGGTTCCCCAGTTAGTTGACCTAGCCTATATGGAGAGGCTTAGGTCCCTTGTATGGTCATGTGTTGTGTGTCTATATCAAGTGTGTTAAGTCCTTGTTATTGTGATCTCATTATGTTTATGGTAGTATTGTGAATGTAAATCTTGTGTTGTGAATGTGAATCATGAATGTCAATGTGAGTCATGGTATTTCAACTCGTGTTAATGTGAAAGACTTGTGTTCAAATAGGATTAAAATCTTGGTCTGATCCCATTATTATTTAATTAAATTAATACCTTTTCCTTTTAAAATAAGAAGATCAAAAAAGAATTTAAAAAAAAGAAAAATATGATCCCTTGTCCTAGACCTAGGTGGGCCCCTCTAAAATACACTATAAAATTAAGAAAAAACAAATTTTAGACACTTTTTTTGACCATTTTTATTACTGACAGGATTTCATTTTTATATTATTAAACAAGGGGCCTTCAAAAGGACACATGTTGTCCACCAAGTGTGACAACATGCTGCTCACATGAGGACACATGTTGCCTCCAAGAATAGATGTAATCTCATGGAAACAAAAGGTAAAAAGGGAGAAGAAAGAAAAGAGAAGGGTTTTTTTTTTCTAGTTTTTGTCATGCACTGTAAAAGAATTAAAAATAATAGAGAAGAAGGAAGGGGGGAGAAAAGAACAAGCTAGAAGACCAGGAGATCTTTGTTTAGCCTAACTATTCTACAGAGAATTCTAGGTAGGGTATTAAACTGAGTTACTTGAACTTAACAAAAAAAAAGATTATAAGTTAAATTGTGTTTTTTCTATTACTGATACATTAAAATTCATGATGTGTGTGTGTTAAGTGTTGTAGGAATATGTGCTCTTATACAATGTTAAGTGGTCTAAATTAGATTTGTCTTCCTATTATAACTTATGTGTGTGGGGGTAGAAAAGAAGAGGTCTTGTAGGAGTCTGGAATGAGTAAGAGTACCCAATGCAATTATTTCTAAATTTAAATGATGAATGGGTAAGAGTAACTAATGCAATTATTTGTAAAATTGAGAGGGTAAGAGTACCTAGGAAACAAAGAAAGAAAGATCTCTATCAAATTCAATGTGTAAGAGTACCCATTAAAGGAAAACTGAAGGGTATGAATACCCATGATAAGAGAAATTCTATACAAGAAAGGCCAAATTGTCCTATAGGGTGTTGTCTTTTTTTCTACCCCTTGTGTGAAGTTTTTTTACACAAAAGCTTTCTTGCGGACTATGTGTGTGATTAACTAGTGAGTGTGCTAAGATTTTATGTATTTTGATGTTTTGTCAAATCTGTAAGTGTGTTTTCTATGGGTCAAGTGAATGGCTATGCAGTTACACCTGGGTCTCCTTGTATTTTCCCCTAGCTCAGGGGTGGGTAGGTACTACCCTAGATTGGGAGGCGAGATCCCCCTGGAAATACTAGAAGATTGCCCTTTTGTTGTTATCTATGTCATACTATAGGACCCTACATGCAGAAGAAAAAAGAAGACTAATTGCTACAATTTCCAGTTTATTCATCTTTGGAAGGATAGGTGGAAAGAAAAAAAAAAGAGAAAGAAGGAAAACCCATGGTCAAAATTGAAACTTGTTGAGTCCAGGGAAGGGAGTTTAAATTTTTGAGTTTTATTTGAGTTTTGGTGCCTAATTTGTATAATGTAAAACTATCAATTTCTTAAGATAATCTGTAAAACATAAATAATCAAAAGAACATATCTATGAGATTTTATGTGTTTTGAAAAAAAGGAAATATTATTTTGTTGGCCAAGGCATATTGTATTTAAGAATTTATTTGAACTTTCTATGTAATGAAATGCAACTAGATTTAGATAGAGAAAAGAAAAGATCATATTTTTTGGAATGATTTTTTAGTGTTTTTTTTTAAGAAAAAAAATTGTTGTTCTAAGTTATTTAGATTAAAGTTGTATACCTTACGTATAGAAAATGGGTAAACTAGAATGATAAATGAATAGATAAGCATCATGTTTTTGTTCAAGCAATGTCTAACCTATTTCAATTGCTTTTAATCTGGTGGAAGAAATAATAGTACAAATGCATTGAAAGAATGTAATTTTTACGTTTTGAATTTGTTGGACAACCATGAATAGAAAAAAAGAAACTATTGTGAATAGGGAAAAAATAGGATTTATTTATGCATTCTTGTTGTCATGTATAAAGAATGTGCTTCAAACTAATCTCTTCTTTAGTCAAAACAACCACCCAAAAAAAAAGACATCTAATGCAGAAGTGCAGTCTATAACAATCCCCAGCTAGGAGTGGAAGCCAAAAAAATAAATGTCCAATCAAGAGTTCCCACATGTGCCATGGAGTACTCTATCTAGAGGGTTGAAGAATGCCAATAAAAAAGTTTAAAAGACTAGGAGTCATACCATTGTTATGGTTATAAATTTTTTTGATTGAAACAAAGGACCACTCACCATTAAGATGTGCACCCATGACTTCTCTGGGAAGGTAGTATTCACAATGAATAAATAGTATTGGAAAAATTAAAAGATAGGAAAGCTCAAAGCCATGAACATCAACCTTGCTACAACTCTAAAACAACATATACCCTTCAATGACCACTTGAGGAATAAGGCAAAAGGAATATAGGCAACCTCTCAGAAGTTTTTCCACCAAAGGATGACATAGTAAGTCCTCCATTTGAGTCACTACCCTGGAAAATCCAAACAGAAAGAAACAATGTTCATAAGTCTTCTAAAAATTAAATCCCCTAAAAAAAGAGAAAAGTAACATAGAACAGTGAGTTGCAGAGATCATATCATCCCTTTGGGAGTTTTCTATTGTCCTAGCTACTATTGCCACCTCATGAAGGGGTGAGGAGCTGATCAATAAGCCACAAACGTCCAAGATTATATCAATGACTACCATAATCTAAGATTCTACATAGTTTTAGACCTAGCTTGGTGCAAACAAAGGAAAGGAGTAGAGCAAATATCCCTATAAGCTAATACACTCTTGGCCACCACCATGAGCTCTATGTTCACCCAAGAGAAAAGAAGACAAGATTAAGCATATAGTTTAGGGTAAAATTTAAGGTTGTATTTTCATCTTAGTGTTGGATATCCACGTCAATGTTGGGTTATGTTCTTTGATTTAATTTAACAATAGAAAATTTAGGGCGTGTGTTGGGAGTGGCCCTCCCTAAGTTGTTATCACCTTAATAAAAAAATTAGTTGTTTTTTACCTCATTAGGATCATCAAAGGTTTTTGATGGGGTATTAAAGTATCCTTAAATTTTTATTGCCTTGATAAGTACTACCACGATGCCCATGAAATAGAATCATAATTACGAATTATTGCATTCCTTATTAATGCCCAATAACCATGTTGTTCAATAGACTAGGCATTTTGGTAGATCTCGTAATTTATGAGACCTATAATTGTTTTCTTTTCGATCTACCACGAGATTAGTTAACCATAGAGAGAGTTTCATATTCATTTTAACCCGCACATAAATGTTGGCATGATTATTTTATTTTATTTATAAACTATTCTAATGATATAATCCATTCGAGATATTTTATTTGATCAGGAAAGATAGAAATCACTTTTAAAATTTATGTGTGATTATTCCTATTTTCATCAAGCATACTTTTGTTTCCTTTTTAGAATTTAAATTAATAATATACTTTTATATGATTAAATTTTGGGTTATTCTAAATTCCAATTTAGTATAGTCAAGATGTGATTATGAGTCCTATTAAGATTAAATCCTTCTCTTTTTAAAAAAAAGTGGTTCAATTTTTTTTTTTGTTGCATTGGGGTGCTTTGAGTGGTGAGTTGTCACATAGGTATCAGAGCCAGGTTCTCAACTCTAGGAGATATGGGATCAAATTGTACAATCTTTGTTTTAAAATAGTTATACCTTGTCTCTAGGATGTTACGTAGAGAGGGGAGAGCCAACTCTCCCTCCAGAGCTCCAAGTGGAGCACAACCATAGGGGGGCAAGTTGAGTCCCAGAGAATTAATTAGGATAGGGGATAGGACTATGGACCCTATATTATTCAGGCCTTATAGGGCCAAATGGGGGTGCTTGAGGTGAGACTACCTCCAGTTGCGGGGAGACCTCAGGGGGATCAATTTGGGGTCGGTGATTACATACCAGGGTTATATGAGTAGAGAAAGAGTCTCCCGGGTATGTAGGAGGTGATTATAGAGGAGGATGAGGATGAGCCACCTCGCAACCCATCGCCCCAACTGAATCAACCATAGATAGAGTTAGAGCTAGCACCAAGGGTTTCTCGATGCACTAGTGATCAGATTTGAGAGCTACTTTATTTACAACCTCCTACTTTTTAAGGAGCCACCAAGGGGTGGAGGCTGAGTCTTGGCTACTTAGCTTAGAGGGGTGATTTTGATTGCAACTGTATGGAAGTAACTAGAAAGCTAGATTTTCTATAAATTAGTTGAGGGGACCCACTTCTACATGGTGGTGTGAAGAGGAGTGGAAGCACCACATGTTGATAGACACTCTAACTTGGGAGATCTTCTTGGACTGCTTCAGAGCGTGTTACATCTCTAACCATTTTAGGCAAAGGGGTATTGATGAGTTTCATGTTTTACAATAGAGAGGCCTCATAGTGGCCTAATATGAGAACATATTTTTTGAGCTCTAGTAGTATGTGGATAATATTTAGGATGAGAAAATACTTGTGCACCATTTCATTAGGGGCCTAAACCCCAGCATTGCAAGCTTAGTACGTTCAACCTAGTGGATTTTAGTGATGATGTGGAGAAGGCCCTCATAGATGAGGAGGTACAGGGGAGGTCCCAGGAGGCACGAGAGTAGTTCAGAAACCACAGTCAAGGACAATAGGACTCTACCACTCCTTGAGTTTCACACCTCTCTAAGGGGGAATTTAGATCTTCTTTGGGGCCACCAGAGGCACCCTAGGGTATGTGCAGGATCATCGTGGGCCAAATAGTGGCAATAGGAAAAAAATCGTGTTTTTACTTAGCCAAATTCATGACTTGGCAAAGTTTGACTTTGAAACGGATATCTGTTTTGGTTTGGATACCAAACCAAAATGGATATCCATTCTCAAAACGGATATCTGTTCTTAAAACGGATATCCGTTCTCAAAACAGATATTCATTTTCTAGAAAAATTTGGGAAAAAGGCTTTTTAGTCTTTTTGAAAATATACCTTTTAAATCTTGGATCTCCCATCAATATATGAACCTCCTTAAAGACCATTTCTAGTGAAGGAGGAGGGCAAATTAACATTGGTAGCTTCTTTACACATTAATCCATAAGGATTTGTTAAACACTAAGAATCGTCACTAATGAATTACTCAAATAATCAATAATAAAATATTCAGTTTTGTTCATCATGTGAAATAATCACTTTTAGACTATGTTCCAATATTTCAGGGATAGGAATGGTGGGGCAGCAGGGGATGTGTTTCAGGGCATCTTGGATTTCATGCCCTAAATTGCTTTACCCAATCCTTCATATGATTTGATTCATGATACATGGTTTGAGAAGGATACACATGATATACCCTTACCCTCTAGTGATAAAATTATGAATGATACTTTATGTGGTGAAGCTACACCTTCATTAATCCTTCATGACATTGTTATTCCTTATGATGATGATGTCCTTCATGTGATATGTTAGGACATAATGCAAAGTTAACATGGCATGAACTCTCTTGGAAGGGTAAGCATGGACTATAAGAACATTGAACTAGTTGGATCTGTTAAGCTTGCCATTTATGAAAGAACCTTAAAGGTTAACCTTAATTAGGTAAGGTTATGTTTCAGTGTGGTTGTTTGTGCAACAATGTGTAAATTAATGTTACCGAAGGATAAAACTAACTATACTAACATTTTAATAACCATGAGAGCTGGGACTAACAATTAGACTAAAAACTTGACAAACAATACAACTTGGACACATGTAGGACTTGGAAAATGGAAAAGAATATAATTAAATGTGAAAACAATGAAAAAGTGGTATTAGTTGCACCTATATAGAGAAGTGGTTTAGAGGTTGGTTAGGGGAATTATTTAGGGTTTAGAGGTTTAGGGTTGCTTGGGTTTAGGGGTTTAGGGTTTACAGTTTAAAGAGAGATAGAGAGAGGGGATGAAAGAGTTTGGGAGAGATAGAGGAGACAGAGGGGAGGGATAGGGAGATAGAGAGTGAGAGACATGTCCAAAGACATAGAGAGAGAGAGAGATTGAGAGGTAGAGGGATGATAGAGATAGGGAGATAGAGGTTTAGGGTTGCTTGGGTTTAGGGGCATTATTTAGGGTTTAGGGTTTAGGGTCTTGGGGTTAGGGGTTAAGGTTTAGAGGTCTAGGGTTTAGGGTTTAGAGAGAGATAAAGGACCAATAGGGAGATATAGAGGAGTCCGAGGGGAGAGATAGGGAGATAAAGAGTAAGGGACATGGCAAGAGACATAGCGAGAGAGATTGAGAGGTAGAGGGACAAAGGTGATAGGGAGATAGGGGAGAAATAGGGATATAGTGGTTTATGGTTACTTGGGTTTAAGGTTTAGGGTTTCTCAAGTTTAGGGGTTAGGGGTTAGGGTTTAGGGGCATTATAATTTAGGGTTTAGGATTTATTGTTTAGGGGTTAGGGGTTAGGTTTAGAGGTTTAGGGTTTTGGATTTAGGGTTTATAGAGAGAGATGAATGATAGGGAGATATAGAGGAGTCTAAGGGGAGAGATAGGGAGAAAAAGAGTGAGGGACATGACCAGAGACATGGGGAGAGAGATTGAGAGGTAGAGGGACAAAGGTGGTAGGGAAATAGAGGAGAGATAGGGAGATAGTGGTTTAGGGTTACTTGGGTTTAGGGTTTAGGGTTTCTCAGGTTTAGGGGTTAGGGGTTAGGGTTTAGGGGCATTATTTAGGGTTTAGGATTTAAATTGTTTAGGGGTTAGGGGTTAGGTTTAGAGGTTTAGGGCTTTGGATTTAGGGTTTATAGAGAGAGAGGATTGATAGGGAGATATAGAGAGGAGATCAAGGAGAGAGATAAGGAGATAGAGAGTGAGGCACATGGCCAGGGACATAGGGAGAGAGATCAAGAGAGGTAGAGGGATAATAGAGATAGGGAGATAGGGGAGAGATAGGGAGATATACATTTAGAGTTGATTGGATTTAGGGTGTACCTAGGTTTAAGGTTTCTCAATTTTGTAGATAGCTAGATAGAAAGCGAGGAGATAGATAGGGAGAGATGGAGGTGACAAAGGGGAGAGATAAGGAGATAGAGAGTGAGCGAGATGTCCAGAGAAATAGGGAGAAGGATTGAGAGGTAGAGCTCAATGATAGAGATAGGGAGATAAGGGAGAGATAGGAGATAGGGTTTAGGGTTGCTCGCGTTTAGGGTTTAGGGTTTAGGGGTTCAGGGTTAAGGTTTAGGGGCATTATTTAGGGTTTATGGTTTAGGGGTTAAGGTTTAGAGGTTTAGGGTTTAGTGTTTAGAGAGAGAGGACAATTAGGGAGATATAGAGTGAGGGACATGGCCAAAGCATAGGGAGAGAGATTGAGAGGTAGAGGAATGATAGTGATGGGGAGATAGTGAGATAGGGAGATAGGGAGATAAAGAGATAGAGGTTTAGGGTTTCTTGGGTTTAGTGTTTAGGATTTAGGGGTTTATGGTTTCTCAAGTTTAGGGTTTAGGGGTTAGGAAATAGGGGTTAGGGGTTAGGGGTTAGGGTTTAGGGGTTAGGTTTAATCATGTGTTAATATAGGTTGTGGAGTGAGAAATGGGTGGTATGGGAGATCAGAAGACTAGTTTAAAGTTGGGCCGATGGATATATGTCACAGCGAAAGGTTCAAAGGCTCGTCAAAAGTGGAGTGATCGGAGCATCAGTATAAGAATTTTTGAGTTGGCTGATAGTGTTTATCTTGCTGATAGGAAGAATTATATGATTTGATGTTATTTGGGACATTGAGAAGGTTTCTTAAAGCTGATTAAGCTTGAATCTACTTGAACTATAGGTTTTGATGGGTATTTCACTGTGTTTTGAGAGCTTCCACTGTGTGCTCTACATCAGACCAATAGGGAGATATAGAGGAGTCTGAGGGGAGAGATAGGGAGATAAAGAGTGAGGGACATGGCAAGAGACATAGCGAGAGAGATTGAGAGGTAGAGGGACAAAGGTGATAGGGATATAGGGGAGAGATAGGGAGATAGTGGTTTATGGTTACTTGGGTTTAGGGTTTAGGGTTTAGGGGCATTATAATTAAGCTTTAGGATTTATTATTTAGGGGTTAGGGGTTAGGTTTAGAGGTTTAGGGTTTTGGATTTAGGGTTTATAGAGAGAGAGGAATGATAGGGAGATATAGAGGAGTCTGAGGGGATAGGGAGATAAAGAGTGAGGGACATGGCCAGAGACATAGGGAGATAAATTGAGAGGTAGAGGGACAAAGGTGGTAGGGAAATAGGGGAGAGATAGGGAGATAGTGCTTTAGGGTTACTTGGGTTTAGGGTTTAGGGTTTAGCGGTTTAGGGTTTCTCAGGTTTAGGGGTTAGGGGTTAGGGTTTAGGGGCATTATTTAGGGTTTAGGATTTAGATTGTTTAGGGGTTAGGGGTTAGGTTTAGAGGTTTAGGTTTTTGGATTTAGGGTTTATAGAGAGAGAGGAATGATAGGGAGATAGAGAAAGGAGACCGAGGAGAGAGATAAGGAGATAGAGAGTGAGGCACATGGCCAGGGACATAGGGAGATAGATCAAGAGAGGTAGAGGGATGATAGAGATAGGGAGATAGGGGAGAGATAGGGAGATATAGGTTTAGAGTTGATTAGATTTAGGGTGTACTTGGGTTTAGGTTTTCTCAGTTTTGGATATAGCTAGATAGAAAGAGAGAGGGGACAGATAGGGAGAGATAGAGGTGACAAAGGGGAGAGATAAGGAGATAGAGAGTGAGTTAGATGTCCAGAGAAATAGGGAGAAGGATTGAGAGGTAGAGCTCGATGATAGAGATAGGGAGATAAGGGAGAGATAGGAGATAGGGTTTAGGGTTGCTCCCGGTTAGGGTTTAGGGGTTAGGGGTTAAGGTTTAGGGGCATTATTTAGGGTTTAGGGTTTATGGTTTAGGGGTTAAGGTTTAGAGGTTTAGGGTTTAGTGTTTAGAGAGAGAGGACAATTAGGGAAATATCGAGTGAGGGACATGGCCAAAGCATAGGGAGAAAGATTGAGAGGTAGAGGAATGATAGTGATGGGGAGATAGTGAGATAGGGAGATAGAGAGATAGAGGTTTAGGGTTTCTTGAGTTTAGTGTTTAGGATTTAGGGGTTTATGGTTTCTCAAGTTTAGAGTTTAGGCTTTAGGAAATAGGGGTTAGGGTTTAGCAGGTAAATGCTATTGGAGGTCTCATTTCATACGCCAAGCATCCTAGTCCTTCTGGGCAAGAGGCTACCGGTAAAGTCCCTTAAGATCCTTGAGACCAAAAATGCGCCAAACTTTGACAGAACAGTTCTAAGAATTCGTGATAGCTAGGAATGTTGTGTTTGGACCTAAAGGTGCATGTGGGGTCCTTTGATAATAACCTCTCTCATTTTTGGTCAACTCCATTCTGTTTGACCGTGTTGAAATCAAACACATTGTTGCAAAATGCTTGAATTTGATGTAGTGGAAAGGTGCTAGGTGTGACATTTTTCATTCCATAGCTAGTGGGGTCGAATGGACTACACCAACACGTCAGGGTGGGTGGGTAAATGCCAATGGAGGTCTAATTTTGTGCGCCAAGAGTCCCAATTGTTCCAGGCAAGAGGCTACCGGTAAAGTCCCTTAAGATCCCTGAGACCAAAAATGCACCAAACTTTGACAGAGCAGTTCTCAGAATTCATGATAGCTGGGAATGTTGTGTTTAGACCTACAAGTGCATGTGGGGTCCATCGACAATAACCTCTCTCATTTTTGGTCAACTCTATTCCATTTGACCATGCTGAAATCAAACGCATTGTTGCAAAATGCTTCAATTTGATGCAGTGGAAAGGTGCTAGGTGTGACATTTTTCATTCCATAGCTCGTGGGGTTGAACGGACTACGCCAACGCATCAGGGTGGACAGGTAAGTGCCAATGGAGGTCTTGTTTTATGCGCCAACCATCCCAGTCATTCCGGGCAAGAGGATACCAGCAAAGTCCCTTAAGATCCCTAAGACCAAAAATGCACCAAACTTTGACAGAGTAGTTCTCAGAATTTGTGATAGCTAGGAATGTTGTGTTTGGACCTACAGGTGTACGTGGGGTCTGTCGACAATAACCTCTCTCATTTTTGGTCAACTCCATTCCATTTGGCCATGCCGAAATCAAACGCATTGTTGCAAAATGTTTCAATTTGATGTAGTGGAAAGGTGCTAGGTGTGACATTTTTCATTCCATAGCTCATGGGGTCGAATGGACTACACCAAAAAGTTAAGGTGGGCGGGTAAATACTATTGGAGGTCTCATTCCATGCACCAAGCATCCCAGTCCTTCAGGGCAATAGGCTACCGGCAAAGTCCCTTAAGATCCCTGAGACCAAAAATGCGCCAAACTTTGACGGAACAGTTCTTAGAATTCGTGATAGCTGGGAGTGTTGTGTTTGGACCTATAGGTGCATGTGGGGTCTGTTGATAATAACCTCTCTCATTTTTGGTCAACTCCATTCCGTTTGACCGTGCCGAAATCAAACGCATTGTTACAAAATGCTTCAATTTGAGGCAGTGGAAAGGTGCTAGGTGTGACATTTTTCATTCCATAGCTCGTGGGATCGAACAAATTGCGCTGACGTGTCGGGGTGGGTAGGTAAATGCTAGTGGAGGTCTTGTTTCATGCACCAAGCATCCCAGTCCTTCTGGGCAAGAGGCTACCGGCAAAGTCCCTTAAGATCCCTGAGACCAAAAATGTGCCAAACTTTGACGGAGCAGTTCTTATAATTCATGATAGCTGGGAATGTTGTGTTTGGATCTATAGGTGCACGTGGGGTCTGTCAACAATAACCTCTCTCATTTTTGGTCAACTCCATTTTGTTTGACCGTGCTGAAATCAAATGCATTGTTGCAAAATGCTTCAATTTGATGCAGTGGATAGGTGCTAGGTGTGACATTTTTCATTCCATATCTCATGGGGTTGAATGGACTGTACCAATGTGTCAGGGTGAGTGGGTAAATGCTAGTGGAGGCCTCGTTTCGTGCGCTAAGCTTCCCAGTCATTTCGAGCAAGAGGCTACCGAGAAAGTCAAAAGTTGCTAGGATTGAAATTTTGCATTCCATAGGTCCTGGGGTCGAACGGAATACACCAACACATTGGGGTGGGCAGGTAAATTCTAGGGGAGGTCTTGTTTTGTGTGCAAAGCATCGCAGTCATTCCAAGCTATAAGCTACCAGTAAAGTCACTTTGCTGGTAGCTTACAACTCAGAAGGATTGGGAGCCTTGGCACATAAAATGAGACCTTCCCTAGCATTAAATCACCCACCCCGATGTGTTGGTGCAATTTGTTTAGCCCCAGGACTTGTAGAATGCAAAATTTCAATCCTAGCATCTTTTGACTTTGTCAGTAGCTTACAGCTCAGAACGACTGGGATGCTTGGTGCACAAAACAAGACCTCCACTGGCATTTACCTACCCACCCTGACTCATTGGCATAGTCCATTTGACCCCATGAGCTATGGAATGAAAAATGTCACACTTAGCACTTTTCCACTGCATCAAATTGAAGCATTTTACAACAATGCATTTGATTTTGGCATGGTCAAATAGAATGGAGTTGACCAAAAATGAGAGAAGTTATTGTCGATGAACCTCACGTGCACCTGTAGGTCCAAACACAACATTCCCAGCTATCACAAATTTTGAGAACTACTCTGTCAAAGTTTGGCATAGTTTTGGTCTCAGGGATTTTAAGGGACTTTGCCGGTAGCCTCTTGCCTGGAAGGACTGGGATGCTTGGTGCACAAAATGAGACCTCCATTGGCATTTCCCTACCCACCCCGATGCGTTAGCATAGTCCATTTGACTCCATGAGCTATGGAATGAAAAATGTCACACCTAGCACCTTTCCACTGCATCAAATTGAAGCATTTTGCAACAATGCATTTGATTTCGGCATGGTCAAACAAAATGGAGTTGACCAAAAACAAGAGAGGTTATTATCAAGGACCCCACATGCACCTGTAGGTCTAAACACAACATTCCCAGCTATCACGAATTCTGAGAACTACTCTGTCAAAGTTTGGCACATTTTTGGTCTCAAGGATCTTAAGGGACTTTGCCAGTAGCCTCTTGCTCGGAATGACTGGGATGCTTGGCGCATGAAATGAGACCTCCATTGGCATTTACCCACCCACCCTGATATGTTGGCACAATCCATTCGACCCCATGAGCTATGGAATGAACAATGTCACACCTTGCACCTTTCCACTGCATCAAATTGAAGCATTTTGCAACAGTGCGTTTGATTTCGGCATGGTCAAACGGAATGGAGTTGACAAAAAATGAGAGAGGTTATTGTCGATGGACCCCATGTGCACTTGTAGGTCCAAACACAACATTCCCAACTGTCACAAATTTTGAGAACTCCTCTATCAAAGTTTGGCACATTTTTGGTCTCAGGGATCTTAAGGGACTTTGCCGGTAGCCTCTTGCCCGGAACGACTGGGATGCTTGGTGGATGAAACGAGACCTCCATTGGCATTTACCCACCCACCCTAACATGTTGGCATAGTCTATTCGACCCCACAAGCTATGGAATGAAAAATGTCACACCTAGCACCTTTCCACTACATCAAATTGAAGCATTTTGCAATAATGCGTTTGATTTCAGCACGGTCAAAGGGAATGGAGTTGACCAAAAATGAGAGAGGTTATTGTTGACGGACCCCACATACACCTATAAGTCTAAACACAACATTCCCAGCTATCACAAATTCTGAGAACTGCTCCGTCAAAGTTTGGCGCATTTTTGGTCTCAGGGATCTTAAGCGACTTTGCAGGTAGCCGCTTGCCCGGAATGACTGGGATGCTTGGCGCACAAAATGAGACCTCTACTGGCATTTACCCACCCACTCCAATGCGTTGGCATAGTCCATTCGACCCCACGATGAGAAAAACAAAAAATATTGTTCTAGTTGACACATTCTCAATCATTGACATGGATGTTATCTTAGTACCATTCCTTTAGGCACAATATGAGCTTCCAAGGGAAGGCACAATTGTGAGGTTGGAGATAATGAAAAGTGCACCTCATTCACAATCATGTTTTACTTGTCTTTAATGATGATTCCTTGATTCAACTTAATCCTTTGATAATACATTTTAACCTCCTTGTCAAAGCGCACTTTCAAGGTTGCTTGAGCAAGAGCTAGTGCCTCAACATCTAGGCACACTTTTGGTGTTCTAGAAGCATGAACTAGAAACTCAAATAGTAAGGCACTCATTCTAAGTTGTTTGTTCAATAATTGGCACCTTGTATTCTTTGGACATTCTTTCAACTTGTGGAGACAACCTCAACTTGCAAGATCAATTCATTATCAAGGTGCATATCCAAAGTCAGAGATATGAAGTGGTGCCTCACTAATCTAGGTGCACATTTGATGGTGTAGAGAGGTAGATGTGCACCCAAGTCATCATTTGATGCCTTCAATAACTATAAACTCCTTTGATGATGCATTTTATCCTTCCAATTCAATATCTAGCCTTAGGCGCACATTTTAGGTTCATCAATCATAATCTAGCACCCTAAGTACCAAGGCGCACTTTTAGGTTAGTTTGATCAAGGATTAGTGCCTTCACTTCTAGGTGCAAGTTTGGAGTTGAAATACATCAAAATAACAAGTTTCTTCATCACTTCATATTGTCACATGTTGTAAGCCATGTATGTGAAGATGTAAACATAGTATTGGTGACATGAGCAACACTACTACATATTCTTAAGTGTTGTAAATATGCATCTTCTTATTTAATCATGTGTTGTAAATGAAGGAATGCAATGATTGTAATATGTGCACAAAACAGAATTTTAGATAAGGATTGAAAGGAAATGTTAAGAAAATGCAATTGGTGGGTGTAAATCCAAAGTGTGGAAGCATAGACAAGGCATGTGAATAGTTTGGCATGACACCTCAAAGAGATGCTATCTCATGGAATGTAATGATTGCAAGATATGCACAAAATGGATTTTTTGAAAAGGCTTTAGAAACTTTGAAGCAAATACAATTGGAACATTTAAAACCAAATTCCATAACCTTTGCAAGCATTATCCCTACTTGTGCCAAATTAGGATCTTATATATACATATATGCATAATGTCATGAAAATAATTTGTATAGTGTATATATCAAGCCATATAGGCATGTACAAATAAAACCATATGGGTATATACAATGATATACATCGATAACATACAAAAGTATGTTTGCAAATCCAAATAGGCATATGTAACAAAATGTCCCAAAATCAAATCTCCTATGGATTGCTATCAAATAATCTATGGCTCTTGCTAGGCCATGAAGATGGTGAACTAGTCAATGACTCATCCTCTGTCGCTCATCGACTAGACCTCCTCGATAGAGATTTTTGAATTTCCACCTATTAATACAATCAAACAATGTGAACATTAATATAGAATTTAATATTCAAAATATATAACATGACTTAAGTAATCAATCACTTACCGCTAATTGGTGATCCCTCTTGATCATTTATTGTCTCTCTTCTTCTGTAGAGCTGGATGGGTAGGGGAGGTGACGTCCTGTGAGAAGCATGAACAAGCAAATTTAAGTAAATCCCAATTCTTTGCCAACGGACACTCTGCAACGTCCATATCACTACTACAAAACAAATATCTATTTTATTATGTACATTTGGATTCTAGACTAGGGATTCATTTTATTATTCTATAAACTTGTGAATTACCATCTAATTTGAATGTTTACACACTAATCCACCTAGGTATCAACTTAATAAAGCTTTGGATATAAGCCATTATTTGATTTGAGTAATCTTACTTTGGACACATTTGTGAAGACTCCTAAAGAGCCTGGACATACAATTGTAAAGATGATATAGCCTCCATATAAGCATAAAGATGATATATAATTTTAGTTTGTTGAAGGCCATGTAGATTAGTCATTGATGAGGACTCTGCTACACATAAAGTTGAGTCCTTTGTTTGGAACTTTGACGCATGCAAAGAGGTAAGTGACTTGTAATGCTTAAGTAAACACGAGTCTCAACATGATGTAGTTCAACTTGATGACATGTCTAAATATGACACATTTTAGTTTGTATTGCATGAGGACTTCCTTATTCATGCATATCAAATTTATAATTAGGTATATTTTTCTGAATTGTATGAGTTTGAGGCTTTCAATTTTTGTATTGACTCACTTGAGGATGCTAGTAGCCATGTGAACATGATTAATATGGGATCCAAGAGTTGTCCTTTTCCCATGCATTTGGAGTGGATTGTTGGCCCTTATGATTGTTTAAATCATGTTGGCCTAGCATTTGAATAGTTGCTTCGTGACATGGATGGGAATAGATAATGTATAGACTTTATCACACTTTAGGGTTTTCCCATTATGCTAAAATGTTATGACTATCTACTTATTCTATTTATGCTATCATCAAATGAGGAGTTTCTAAAGGCAAAAATGTTGTCCCAAAAGAAGGCTCAATGTTATTCGTAAAGACATTAGATTGTTAAAATACAAATTCAAGGGTAGATATTCCTTGGGCTATTTTAGTATAGAGAAGCAAAATTGCAATATATGACTATCCTAGGAATTAGAATGGTTGATCATAGGATATTCATGGCATTTTGATATTAATGGATGGATTGATGGATGTTTAGGGAGTTTAAGTTTAAATGTAATGTATGAGAATTCTTATTTATGAAGGATCTAAAAGGTCTTATGTCTTATTTGTAGGCCATTCAAGAAAGAAATGAAAAGATACCATGGACTATCATAACACCTATTACAACTAGGTGCATCAAAGGATTGTCATCCAGGACCTTACCACTATGGGAAGTTATCAAAACCATGTCATGTTTAAACTTAAAGGCTTTATCACCTCTTTGTCCCTATAGGCCTATTAGAATAATAGGTCACATTTTATTCATATACCGGGGTTGAGAATAAACACTAAGCATTTGTAGTTATGGCAAGTGTAAATGGAAATAGATTACAACTTTAGACAATCTATCCTCTCCTAAATTGCACTGACTGAGTGGAAATTAAAAATTCCTTATCAATGTCCTTTATATACTGAAGGTATGGGTGAGAAAGGTAAACTTTGTATGTTGTAGACAAGGCCTCAAATATAAAATATATTATGAAAATAATGATAAGGACTGTTAGGCATGAATGCTATCACTATTATAGATTGTCAAACCAACCATAGGCTGCCATAATAGTACACTGCTGACTATCATACCTTTAGGCATGGTGCCATGAACCTTATGAGTAGAATGCATTGGTATTTGTGAGAAATGTATTGCTTATGTTAAGAATAAATATTTATATTGTTTGAACATCATCAAAAGGTGGACTACAAATATGACTTTGTCAAAGGAAAACTTTAGTGGCAAAAATCTAACTATGAACTATTGTGCCATCCAAGCACAATCATGACCAACATCAAGGGATAGTCAAGGCATGGGTGTCTTAAGAAACACAATTGAAATTATCCATGGATATTTGAAATAATTTGCAATATTCATGATCAAGAATCAACTCTGACTGTCTCAACAGTGGTAAATTTGGCTTCAAGACAATAAAAAATGAGCTTAGGGATTCATTATCACCAAGTAATAAAGAAGAGTAACCGTAAGTGTCAACCTTCAATTTCATTATACAAGAGGATGAAGAAGGGGCCATAGTATTTTCATACCATAATACAACATACAAAAGGAGAATCATGAAGTCAAAACATGTGCAAAGGGTATCTATGTTAAAGAGGAGAGTTGTGAATGGATGATGACTATCACTGTCAAAATAAGATATAGTCTCACTAAGGACAGTTAGGTGATTTGTGGATTGTCATGACTACAAGGCATGAGAATCTTGTGTATGAAGAGGAAATAAATATAAATAAAAGAAGATTGAAGGATTGTTGCACCTGGGTACAATGATCCTAAAGGATTGTCATGCTAAAAGGATAGTCAATAGTACAAAGATTCATATTTCAAGGCTATCCTTTATCTCATTCACATGGTCCTAATGTTGGTTTGATTTGCATGGAGTGAGATGACACTATCAGGATTAATTGAAAAGGTGAAAGGATTTGGTACCAAATTTGGTCACAAGTGTAAAAATTGCAATAAGCTTGAGAATATTGATCACTAAACCTAGAACTATCACCATATCCAATTTGCAGCTAAAGAAAAACATACATAAGGGGTGCTAAATGTTAGCTATTACCATTAGTGATAGGTAAAAGGGACTGACAAATATATCTTTAGATGATCACCCTATCCTTAGGGAGTTTTAGATGTTTTTCCATCAAAGTTGATAGGGATGCCACCCCACTATGAGGTGGACTTCCATATAGATTTGGTTCTAGCGGCACAACAAGTCTCGCATGCATCTTACAGGATGACTACTCAAGAGCTCAATGAGATCAAGATTTAGTTGGAGGAGCTATTAGAGAAGGGCCATATCTATCCTAGTATCTCACCTTCGGGTACACCAATCATCTTCGACAAGAAAAAGGATGGGTCCCTTCACTTCTACATTGATTACAAAGAGTTGAATAAATTAACAATCAAGAATCATTACTCTTTGCCAAGGATTGATGATCTTTTTGACCAAATGAGGGGAGCTAGAGTATTCACCAAGATTGACTTGAAGTCCAATTACCACCAGTTGAGGATTGTCGAGGATGACATTCATAAGACAATATTCTAGACTTAATATGGTCATTATGAGTTTACATTGGTACCATTAAGATTGACGAACACCCTTGTAGTATTCATGAGTTAAATGAATGGTGTATTTCGCACCTTTTTGGATCATTTTGTGCTCATTTTTTTATGACATATGGATTTATTCTCACATAGAGGAGGAGCATGAGAATCATTTGAGGCAGGTACTACAGTGTTTGAGGAGACACAAGCTTTATGCCAATTTGGTTAAGTGTGAATTCTTCCAATATGATGTTTAGTATTTAGGACAAATTATTTTTGGCGATGGTATCTTAGTAGATCCATCAAAGGTTAGGTTGATTGTAGAGTGGCTAGTGCTCACCCACTAGTGTTATAGATGTTAGGAGTTTCATGGATTTGGTTGGTTATTATCACAGGTTTGTGGAGGGGTTTTCAAGGATAGCACACCCTAGTACTTCCCTTCAATGCAAAGAGAAGAGGTTTGAGTGGACAAAGTAGTATGAGAGGGTATTTTAGATCCTCAAGGAGCATCTTACTAGTGCTCCCATTTTAGTCATACCAGATTTGACTTGAGATTTGGTGGTTTGTACAGATGCTTCTTTGGATGCTAAAGGCACAGTGCTTATGCAAGAGGGTTAGGTTATTGCATATGCGTCGTGGAAAATCAAGACCCATGAGTAGAATTACCCCACACATGACTTAGAGCTTGCATCATTAGTACAAGCTCTTCACTAGATGGAGCTACTTTCTCCTTGGACATCATTTTGAGCTTTATACTAATCACTACAGTCTTCAATATATTTTCCCTCAGCCAAATTTGAATGTATGACAGAGATGATGGATGGAGTTCCTGTGTGAGTAGCATTTTGATGTGCACTATATCAGAGGGAAGGATAATGTAGTGGTAGATGCATTGAAAAGGAGATGAAATGAGATCATGGCCATGATAGTGTGTACTGATTTGAGGTCTCGTATCCTACAATAGTTGTGAGAGGATGAGTGGTATCAGGATATTCAGTGTGTGATGCAATCATAGAACACCCTTGAGGGTAAGGTTTTATTTTTTTTCTTGAGGAAGATGGCTTGTTAAAGTGCAGGGGATGTATCTATGTACCTTAGAGAAGGGATGTATGGAGATTGATTCTAATAGAGGCTCACAGAGCACCGTATGCAGCTCACCTGGGGGTTAAGAAGATGCATGTTAATCTTTGTCAGCTATATTATAGGTCAGGCATGTGTAGAGATATTGCATAGTTTGTGGCTCGATGCCTTGAGTGCCAGAGGCTCAAGACTGGGCACTAGCACCCCACAAGACTATTATAACCCAATGAGATTTCAAAGTGGAAGTGGGATACCATCTCCATGGATTTTATAGTTGGTCTACCCATCTCCAAATGCCATGACAGCATCATGGTGATGGTTGACAAGTTGACCAAGGTAGCCCTCTTTTCACCTATTTGCACAACTTATACAACATCGTTCATAG
Source organism: Cunninghamia lanceolata (assembly GCA_027924645.1). Lineage (NCBI taxonomy): Eukaryota > Viridiplantae > Streptophyta > Pinopsida > Cupressales > Cupressaceae > Cunninghamia > Cunninghamia lanceolata. The sequence continues at coordinate 7,315,051 of BSBN01000221.1, forward strand.
CACATGTATTCTTGGATGAGATTGTTAGATTGCATGGGGTACCCCATAGAATTATTTTAGATAGGTATCTAGTGTTCACTTCTACCTTATGGACAACAGTTAAATGAGCCTTGGGTACCCAGCTCAATTTTAGTTCAGCTTACCACCTTGAGATAGATGGATAGTGTTACCATTTTTTACTGACAGCTCAAATTGGTAGAGCTAGTGCAGCAAATTTATTTTTAGAGTGAAGGTTTTAACATTTTCTGCTATAATTTATTTGCAAAGTTGGAATGATTCAGTGATATTATAGTTCAATTGCTCAACAAAAGAGAAGAATTTTGTATTATCATTCATTTGTAGAAAGGTGCATAAGAGATAAGTTATTTCATTTCACTACAATGTTTATCCATATCACAAATGAAGTACATTAAATAAATAAACATTGCATTGAATGAAAAGATGATACATCAAATATCCCACACAAGTCATGGGAATAGTTGAACAAATGCAAATATAAGAAAGATACTATGCATCTAAAGATAGAGGAGAGAAAGATCATAGCCATCATTGCCTTGTAGTGTCTATGATCTTTGAGGGTGCCTTCTGTCCTTGATCCCAACCTCTGATAAGAATCTATAAAAAAATATAAAAATACCTATTAGAGCTCCAGTTATGAGTTCTCAATGTATCTATCAGAAGAGGCATAATACATTGCTTATAATGCACTAGATCAAATATACATCACTCACATGCAAGAGGAACTGAAAATGGAACAATCATTGAAATTCACTATTTTTATCTAATCTGTTTGTTTCAAATGTAGGTATAGGATAAGTCATGTAACTAATTGAAGACATATAAGCATGTGGTCTCAAGTGGGCTCCCACAAGGGTTGAGCCCAACATGCTGCCCCCTTAATCTCAAAGAGAATGGAATGTAAAAGAGAGATCATTATTCATATTTCTTAAATTGAATGACAAATTGAAGGAGTATCAAATCAGTTAGATGTATTGCTTTTGAGAACAAGAAATTCAAGGAATGGGGTGAAACCATGAGAGTGAACTGGACTCACATATGACAATATCCAATGCATGAAAGCATCTAACATTGTTTCTGCAGTGATAATTGAGGGAGTGGAAGTCATAAATGAACATCATAGATCCATGTATGGGATAGTCAGAACATCAGGTATATTCCATCTATGCATCTTTGATAAAATTATATGCCAAATCAATGTAAATGAACTTCCTCGTTCAATAAGTGCATGACTATTTTGGTCATAGAATAACACCAGAGATAAATATCATTTTATGCATGCTTGAACAAACTAAAGAGTGCAAATGAAATATCATGTATTCTTAAGTGATACATTGCATCTATGAAGAGACAATCAAGCTAGTGCATTCATCATCTATCTTATTTTCTATGCTACAATCAAGCTAGTGCTTGATAAGATAGGGTTAGGTCAGTTTTGTGTTAGGGTTTTACTGAAGCCCTAACTCAAATATGATTTTTATCACATCTATTTATTTTTTCAAAACTCTGACTAATACCCCAAGGGTATTAAGGTCCTAAGTCATCATGACTTTAGAATGAATGTGCATAAGACCCCTTAACAACTTGGGTGTAAAACATAGGTGAAATTCCATGGTCACCTCGAATACACCTTAAAACTTTTTTGATCACCTATGGAATAATCTCATGCCCTTGAGTTTTGCAGACCTATTTGGAGGGTAGGCCTTGAAGGCCTTTCATTTTATTTTTTGGCAAAAACTCCCATATATGCCTTGATATTTTTATGATTTCTTGTAGAAAAATCATGCTATGTAATGTAAATACTTGGCAAAATTATAAGCCATGTATTGTTATTTTTTGCAAAAGCCAAATCAAAAAATAAAGCTGCAAACATTGTAACATTTTGTTTTAAAAGCAATAATTTATAAATAGCTTTAAAATTAAAACTATTGTATGCAATGAAAGTAGATAAAGGAAATCAAATATTTTTTTCAAGATTTACTTTATTTTGGGGAAAAAATGGACAAAATAGGATCTTTTGGAGTACACAAAGAAAATTTTCTAGTGGTTATAGCTTGGAGGGCTTTTTGATAGTTTTGGCAACCTGATTGGAAGTGATTTGGGGGCTTATTTTTTGGCTTTTTTGTGAACCTTGAAAATGGATTTCTATATCTATTTTTAGGAGCTTTTTCAGAGAGATCTTTTTGGGAGGGAATTTATAGGAGAAAAAGTTATTTTTTTGAGTTGTTTGATACCATTTATTTCTTTTCTCTTGAGTACACAGAGAGTTTGTATACAAGCAGTTGACTCAGTTAGTTTATTTTGCATTATACTCCTTCCAGTATAATATAACAGGTTTCCCTATTTCATTTACCAATCTATTTTGTAGTTTTAATCTGATGTCTCATTGTGGCAGTGTTATGTCCTTTGTTATGTCTTTTTATTGTGAAATTGCATGTTGATCCTGGTCATAATTTGTGTTCAATATGAACCTTATTATAAATTATTTTGGATCAAATCTTGTAGCTAGGTTTGTGGAAGTTTAATTTTGAAGGGTTTTTTATGAGTAAAAATATTTCATTTAGATTAAGATTTAGAGTTTAGTGTTTCATTTTAGTTCTTCTTAGCCCTTTTTCCCTACAAATCAATTAGATTAGAAAAATCATTAGGAGAGCCAGCTCACTCTAGATATTCTCTCTCAACATCAATCACCCACAATCTAAGAGTGTTTCCATCTGTCAACAAATAGCTAACTCTTCCGTAAGCTTAGCATAAGGTGCATATCTGATTGATAACAATTTTTGGTACATCTGGTTGGACGCTAAAATTATTTTTAGAGAAGTTGTTAAACTCATAAAACTTTTATTCTAGTATATGCAGTAACATTCCATCCTTTGGAGGATTTTTACAATATGCATGCAAACTCATTCTTCTCGTCTTATAAGTAGAACTAGTGTAACCATCCTATGAAAACTGGATCTACTCCAAGTCTATTTGACTATTTGTAGCTATCTAAACCAAAAAAAAGGCAAATCAGCAAGTAGAATAGTTGAATCATCAAGAAGATCAATGCCTACAGCTCCAAAATTTAGTTCTCTGAGTAAATTAAAAAGAAGTAGAAGCCCAATATTGACAGTTCAAATACCAATAATGGCTAGGCAAATTGCATTTGTGCCTTTCAATAGAGGCAGCCCATTACAACTTGCCCAACATGATGACATTCCAGATACAGCCCTCAAAGGACTGCCATATTTCACTAGAGAAGACCACATTACAGCTACCAAACACATTTAGGATGTGGCAACCCTCTGTTTAGTACATAACCTTACCCAAGAGAATGTAGCAATCAGACTATTTGCTACATCACTTAAGGGTAAATCCTTGCAATGGTTTAGAGCTCTTACAGAAAACTTAATTATGACGTGGGATTAGCTAGGAGATGGGTTGTACAAACATTTTGAGGACAAGTCTGATCATCTCTCATTGCTGGAGCAGTTGAGCACCATCAAAAGGTCCCCCCATGAACACATGGTAGTTTTCAACTATCGATTTCAGAGGACTTGGGATAGAATCCTTGTCACAATAAAGCCCCTGCCAAGGCATGCATTTTTATTTTATCTTAAAGCTTTGAACAATGAAATTTCTGTAATAATCTAATCTATGGGAGGATCCACCCTTCCTAATTCTTTTGAGATTGTTGTTAGAGTAGAGAACTGCGGGAAGATAGCACCAAGGCCCCTTTTACCAATTTTTCTAGACATCTAGTCATCTGTGCCAATGGTACTGCTATTGCAAGTATGAGGACAACTAGTGTTGTCATTAATGTCAACATACTCATATTTCATAAATGAGAAGGATTGGATGAGCTGTGTGCTAAGGTTATTAGTCTCAATCAAGAACAGTGAAGAACAGTGATGAGAAGAAGGCAAAAGTCCTCAATAGGCTGAGAATTAGAGGATGCGGTTCAAAGGGTTTGTAGATATGAGTCTTGAGATGTTCTAGTCAAGATTTCAAAGGTTTGCATGATGATCTAAAGAATTTATGATCACTCAAGTAGAACTGGTTCTGGTAGGTGTTCAGTGGTGACAGAGTGTCACAGATTGGTTCGGTGAGCTCCAGAATTGCATTATCTCATTCTATGGATTAGATAGAGTGTTGAAGAAGTGTGTGTGGGGTGACAACTAGATTTGTTCATGGTTTGGAGGTTTGGAAGCATCTTTTTCATTATGACAGTGATGACAGACTATGTTCTTGGAGTTCTAGATGAAGAAGAGAAGAATTCCAGTAAGCTAATAAAGTGCGGATGTTCTTAATGACTTAGGAAAGGTTCTGGTGATCCTTGGATAATGTACAATTCTTATTGGTGGTTTGCATTGAATTTAGAGTTTGCATTTGAAGAATAACCATGGATATTGGTGTTCTTCTTGAGACTGGCTGACCGGATGTATTACACGTCTTGCGAATGATCTTGTAGGTGTTTGCTGACTTAGATGATTGTTCGTAAGTCGATGCCTTGTATAAATAAGGGATTGTGAATTCATTTTATAGTGTGTCTTGTGGTAATAAGAGTGGTATAGCGAAGAGAAATGCGAAAGGCAGAGCAGGAGTTTTTGGGCTTAATTGGAACTGATCCAGGCATGGTAAAGATGTCAATCTCTAGTTCAAGTTTGTAATTCTTGTTACTTTGTAGACAGTGTGTCTCTTGTAGGCAGTGTTCCTCTTGTGAGCAGTGTGCTCGGGTAGTGAGCCCTAATTGGCATGTGCCATCTATTTTTCTTATTCTTCTAATAGAGAATAATTCTTGGGTTAATCACCCCATGGTTTTTCCTTGACCGGGTTTTCCATGTCAAAATCTTGGTGTCTCATGTGTTAATGTGTATCTGCTCTGGTGTTTATTCTTTATGCTTTCATTGAAATGCTATTAAATAACAAGGAAGATTTAAGTGTTTGAATTAAAGCAAGTTTTTGTACAACTGATTCACCCCCCTCTCAGTTGTGTGCCCTAGATCTAACAATTGGTATCAGAGCCAAGTTCCTCTAAAAGGAGCTTAACCGCTTGAGGAGAGCCAGGATGTCGTCATACAAGAAGGATAGTCTGAAGTTTGATGGAACCAACTTCTCTCTAGAAAGGTCACATGAAATGTCACTTGGAGTGTTTGGGAAAGGCGTACTTGTCCATGGTCACAAAAGCATATGTACCTCCATAGGGTGGTCTGACAACTCTAAATGAAATCACAGATGCTGAAAACAATCTGAGGACTAAAGAGGCTCTTCTAAGTGCATTAACTGACTCGGAGCTCTCAAATGTTATTAACCTACCAACTGCCTATGAGATTTGGATTAAACTGGAACTTTTGCATGAAGGAGATGAGTATGTTAAGAGTGCAAGGTTGCAGAGTCTCAAAGGGAAATTTGAAAGACTAAAAATGAGAGATGATGAAAATATTACTACATTTATGCCAAGAGTAAATGAGCTGGTGTGTGGAATTAGGAATGCTGGTGGAGTTTTGGATGAAAATGAGATTGTTGGCAAAATTCTCAGATCCCTTCCTGCTGCCTAAAAAATCAAGGTTGCTGCTATTGATGAATTCAAAGCCCATACAACTGTCACAAGAGACCAATTGGCTGGCAAACTGGCTGCATTTGAAATGACCAAGTTTGGAGATGATCCCCCCAAGACTGAATCTGCATTCAAAGCCAGTGCCTCTGTGAAAGGTAAACAAAGATTTGATCTGGGAGATAACTCTTCAAGGAAGCTGTCATGGTATGATCAAGCAAGAAGAGACATGGAAGAGGAAGAAGCAAAAACAACTCAACTTGAATCCCTCATTTCAAAGAGATTGCCAAGAGGATCTAGTAAGTATGAAGGAAAATTGCCCTTTAAGTGCTTCAATTGTAATAAGATTGGTCATTTTGCCTCAAGATTTCTGGAAAGATCTACAAGGCCAAATTCTAACAGACAAAGGTTTCAAAAGAATTGTTATTATGTTCATGAAGAAGATGATAATGAAGGAGTAACAGATGATGAATCAGAGATAGGAAACAAATCTAGAAATGAATCGGTGTTTATTTCCATCAAGGAAGAAGATCCAATATCCTCTGAATCTGTCAATCATAAGGTTGTAGAAAGAGCTTTGGCTGCCCAAGTTGAAGAAAAGGATGATTGGGTTATTGACAATGGATGCTCTCACCATATGACAGGTGACAAGAACAAGTTCTTAGATTTGGAAAGGTATGAAGGAGAAGTGGTAAAGTTTGGTGATAATTCTATTGGTAGAATCACAGGAAGAGGAACTATTTCTTTTAATGGAAGAAACAAAACTAGTAATGAGCTGTATGTTGAAGGTTTGAAGCACAATCTTCTCAGTGTTGGATAGTTGGTGGACAAAGGCTATGATCTCTAATTCAAGGATGGAAAATGCAAAATCTTTGAAAGATCCAAATTAGAGATTGCATCCGGTACTCAAACTAAAGGTAATATCTTCCACTTGGTTGGTGCTAATAAAAGTTGTATGTTTGTTCAAGTTGATCAGAGCTGGTTATGGCATAGAAGGATGTGTCATGTAAATTTTGATAACATCATCAAGATAAGAAATACTCAGATTGTAAGAGATCTTCCAAAATTGGTAAAACCTTCAAATAGTTTGTGCAAAGAATGTCAGCTGGGTAAACAGAGCAAAGTCTCATTCAAAAGCAAGGATCAGTCCTTGACTAAATTATTGGAATTAGCTCATACTGATCTATGTGGTCCGAAAAGAATCAAGAGTATGCAAGGTGATAGATATTTCATGTTACTGATTGATGACCATTCCCAGATGATGTGGGTTACCTTTCTGAAAGAGAAATTAGAAGCTTTTGAGAAGTTCAAAATCTTCAAGGCTATGGTAGAGAATCAAACTGGATTAAAACTAAAATGTCTAAGGTCTGATAGAGGTGGTGAATTCACATCCGGTGAATTCATAGATTTTTGTGAGAAGCATGGTATAAAGAGACAGTTATCTACTCCTAGGACTCCATAGCAAAATGGAGTAGTAGAAAGAAAGAACCGGACCATCCAGGAAGCTTCCAGAACAATGATGATGGAAGCAAATGTTCCCCAGATGTTTTGGAGAGAAGCTATCAGCACTGTAGGCTACACTCTCAATCGAGTTCAAATTAGAAGCAATACCGAAAAACTCCTTATGAACTTTTGTTTGGTATCACTTCTACTATGAGATATTTTAGAGTATTTGGTAGCAAATATTACATTAAAAGAGATGAAGATCTAGGAAAGTTTGATGCTAGAAGTGATGAAGGAATTTTCTTGGGTTACTCCACTCAAAGCAAAGCATACCGATGTTACAATAAGAGACTGAGAAAGATGATAGAAAGTACAAATGTAAAGGTTGATGAAGGAATTGAGAAGCCCTCAAGGTTTTATGACTATGATGAAGATGATCAAGATGGTGTTCTAGTTCAAGGAGCTCAATCCTCTCCTGAAAGTCAGATTCAGACTGATCTGGTAAATCAGGAAGAAGAGATAGGTCTGAATGAGCATGATCAAGAAGCAGAAGTGCAAGAAACTCCCAAAGTTCCAAGGTATGTAAGACTAAACCACTCTGAAGATCAGATCATAGGTGATAGAAGCAAAGGTGTGCAAACTAGAAGGAAAATTGCTCAAAATTCAGATGAATGTTGTCTGATTTCAAAGATTGAACCTAAGACAATAAATGAAGCCTACAATGATGAAAATTGGTCCAAAGAAATGGAGGAAGAATTGATGCAAATTGAGAAAAATCACACTTGAAATCTTGTTTCTAGACCTAGTAACAAGAATGTGATTGGAACCAAATCAGTCTTCTGGAACAAACTAAATGAAGTTGGTGAAGTAATCAGAAATAAAGCCAGATTAGTTTGCAAAGGCTACTCTCAAATAGAAGGGATTGATTTTGAGGAAACCTTTGCTCCGGTGGCAAGAATTGAAGCAGTTAGACTATTTCTTGCATTTGCTGCCTTCAAGGATTTCAAAGTGTATTAGATGGATGTCAAATCTGCTTTCCTGAATGGTGACTTAGAAGAAGAGGTGTACATTGAACAACCAGATGGATTTTAGTTATCTGAGCATGGTGATATGGTCTGCAAATTAAAGAAGGCACTATATGGTCTAAAACAAGCTCCAAGAGCATGGTATAAAAGGCTGAACAAACATCTTTTGAAGATTAGTTTCAACAAAGGTACTGCTGATAGTAACCTATATTTCAAAATTGATCATGAAAACATCTTGATTGTTGAAGTATTTGTTGATGATATCATTTTTGGAGGAAGAGACAGTATGTGTAAAACCTTTGCAAATCAAATGAAAAGTGAGTTTGAAATGTCAATGCTCGATGAAATGAATTTCTTCTTGGGTTTGCAAATTACTCAGACAAAGAAAAGAATCTTTATCTCTCAGACCAAATATGTGAAAGAACTATTGAAGAAATTTGGAATGGAATATTCAAAGCCAATGAACACTCCCATGGCTACCGGATGTAAGTTGAGCAAAGATGATGACTCTCCTAAGATAGATCAAACAAAGTACAGATCAATGATTGGAGGATTATTGTATCTCACTCAGACTAGACCAGATATAATGCAGGTTGTTGGTCTTGTGGTGAGATTCCAGGCTGATCCTAGAGAATCTCATGTCATGGCAATCAAAAGAATATTTAGGTACTTAAAAGGAACAGTTGAGTATGGTCTATGGTATCCTAGAGATCATAATTTTTCTCTTCATGCATATACAGATGCAGATTGGGTAGGGGATATGGATGATAGGAAGAGTACAAGTGGAGGAGCTTTCTTTTTGGGAAAACGGTTGGTTTCTTAGCTAAACAAGAAACAAGAGGCAATATCCATGTCTACAACTGAAGCTGAATACATTGCAGCAATAGGAAGTTGCACTCAACTTTTGTCAATGAAGCAAATGCTAAGAGATATTCAAGTAGAATATGAGGAGCCTATCACAATTTTCTGTGATAATTCAAGTGCAATAAATATTTCTAAGAATCCGGTATTGCATTCTAAGACCAAGCATATATCTATCAAATTTCACTTTCTGAGAGAGCAAGTGAACAAGGGTGAAGTCAAATTGGAGTATGTGCCCTCCAAGGATCAGCTTGCAGATATTTTTACTAAACCTCTTCCCAAGGACTCTTTTGAGTATCTCAGGGAGAAGTTAGGGGTCATGGCCCATCCGGTGATGAACTAGGATGCACTGATGTGCATCAGTTCGGTGGATATCATAGTCATATCTTGTGATCCAGATTGATGATGGGGAGCTGCTACTAAGGGGGAGCAGCTGGTATGATTCTGATGAGAATTACAAGTATGAGCCCTTTGCCATTGATGTCAAAGGGGGAGAGAAGTCATGTGAAAAACAAGTGGTTAATGATCAAAGGGGGAGCAGTAAAGTAAAGTAAAGACATGTGAAGAGTTGTTGCTGATAGGGGGAGCTGTGACAGAGAGGAGGAGTTCTTGTCTTGATGGTTTTTCACATCATATGTTGCCATCAATGACAAAGGGGGCGATTGTTGCAAGTATGAGGACAACCAGTGTTCTCATTGATGTCAACATATGATGTAACAATTTGGTTGACAAGCTCAAGTTGGAGTCTCATGGTAGCTACATAATGACAGAGATACAAAAGGAAACATATCAGAGGATGTGTTAGGATCACAACCAAGGGGGCTGAATAATGCTTTGAAAATGTAGAAAGAGGTCATATTCTATGATAAAAGAGGCTTACCTTTCTTCTTCCTGTAGGGGCTTCAAGGAAATCACTTCAAGTGCCAAAGACAAGAGCTCATTTTAATGTTCAAACCCTAACAATGGCGGCCCATGGTACAGGAACACAAGGTGCACCTTATACATAATCAAAGAGTCATGAAATCTATTAGAAATTAATGCAAAGGCCGCGGCTTGGAAAGTCATTTTTAGCTCAAAAAATGAAAGAAACATCAAGAATGTGAGATTCATTTGCATCAAGTAGAGTCTTCCCTTTGTTTTTTGTGAGAAATCCATGGAAATCATGCATAGAAACGCCTGGAAGTCAAAGATTCTCGAGGTCAAACCCTAGTGTTTCATGGCGGCTACAAGTAGAGCCCCATTTCATCATAAGATACAAAGTGAAATGAGCCTGATAAGGTAGGGTTAGGTCAGTTTTGTGTTAGGGTTTTGCTGAAGCCCTAACTCAAATATGATTTTTATCACATCTATTTATTTTCTCAAAACTCTGACTAATACCCCAAGGGTATTAAGGTCCTAAGTCATCATGACTTTAGAATGAATGTGCATAAGACCCCTTAACAACTTGGGTGTAAAACATAGGTGAAATTCCATGGTCACCTTGAATACACCTTAAAACTTTTTTGATCACCTATGGAATAATCTCATGCCCATGAGTTTTGCAAACCTATTTGGAGGGTAGGCCTTGAAGGCCTTTCATTTTATTTTTTGGCAAAAACTCCCGTATATGCCTTGATATTTTTATGATTTTTTGTAGAAAAATCATATGCTATGTAATGTAAATACTTGGCAAAATTATAAGCCATGTATTGTTATTTTTTGCAAAAGCCAAATTGAAAAATAAAGCTGCAAACATTGTAACTTTTTGTTTTAAAAGCAATAATTTATAAATTGCTTTAAAATTAAAACTATTGTATGCAATGAAAGTAGATAAAGCAAATCAAATATTTTTTTCAAGATTTACTTTATTTTGGGGAAAAAATGGACAAAATAGGATCTTTTGGAGTACACAAAGAAAATTTTCTAGTGGTTATAGCTTGGAGGGCTTTTTGACAGTTTTGGCAACTTGATTGGAAGTGATTTGGGGGCTTATTTTTTGGCTTTTTTGTGAACCTTGAAAATGGATTTCTATATCTATTTTTAGGAGCTTTTTTGGAGAGATCTTTTTGGGAGGGAATTTATAGGAGAAAAAGTTATTTTTTTGAGTCGTTTGATACCATTTGTTTCTTTTCTCTTGAGTACACAGAGAGTTTGTATACAAGCAGTTGACTTAGTTTATTTTGCATTGTACTCCTTCCAGTATAATATAACAGGTTTCCCTATTTCATTTAGCAATCTATTTTGTAGTTTTAATCTGATGTCTCATTGTGGCAGTGTTATGTCCTTTGTTATGTCTTTTTATTGTGAAATTGCATGTTGATCCTGGTCATAATTTGTGTTCAATATGAACCTTATTATAAATTATTTTGGATCAAATCTCGTAGCTAGGTTTGTGGAAGTTTAATTTTGAAGGGTTTTTTGTGAGTAAAAATATTTCATTTAGATTAAGATTTAGAGTTTAGTGTTTCATTTTAGTTCTTCTTAGCCCTTTTTCCCTACAAATCAATTAGATTAGAAAAATCATTAGGAGAGCCAGCTCACTCTGGAGATTCTCTCTCAACATCAATCACCCACAATCTAAGAGTGTTTCCATCTATCAACATATAGCTAAGTCTTCCATAAGCTTAGCATAAGGTGCATATCTGATTGATAACCATTTTTGGCACATCTGGTTGGACTCTAAAATTATTTTTAGAGAAGTTGTTAAACTCATAAAACTGTTGTTCTAGTATATGCAGCAACATTCCATCCTTTGGAGGCTTTTTACAATATACATGCAAACTCATTCTTCTAGTCCTATAAGTAGAACTAGTGTAACCATCCTATGAAAACTGGATCTACTCTAGCTCTATTTGACTATTTGCAACTATCTAAACCAAAAAAAAAGGTAAATCAACAAGTAGAATAGTTGAATCATCAAGAAGATCAATGCCTACAGCTCCAACATTTAGTTCTCTAAGTTTAGTAAAAAGAAGTAGAAGCCCAATATTGACAATTCAAATACCAATAATGGCTAGGCAAATTGCATTTGTGCTTTTTAACAGAGGCAGCCCATTACAACTTGCCCAACATGATGACATTCCAGTTGCAACCCTCAAAGGACTGCCATATTTCACTAGAGAAGACCACATTACAGCTACTAAACACATTCAGGATGTGGCAATCCTCTGTTTAGTACATAACCTTACCCAAGAGAATGTAGCAGTCAGACTATTGGCTACATCACTTAAGGGTAAATCCTTGCAATGGTTTAGAGCTCTTACAGAAAACTTAATTATGACATGGGATTAGCTAGGAGATTGGTTGTACAAACATTTTGGGGACAAGTCTGATCATCTCTCATTGCTGGAGCAGTTGAGCACCATCAAAAGGTCCCCCCATGAACACATGGCAGTTTTCAACTATCAATTTTAGAGGACCTGGGATAGAATCCTTGTCACAATAAAGCCCCTACCAAGGCATGCATTTTTATTTTATCTTAAAGCTTTGAACAATGAAATTTCTATAATAATCCAATCTATGGAAGGATCCACCCTTCCTGATTCTTTTGAGATTGTTGTTAGAGTAGGGAACTGCGGGAAGATAGTGCCAAGGCCCCTTTTACCAATTTTTCTAGACATCTAGTCATCTGTGCCAATGGTACTACTCCCTTTGGTTATTGTCCCACTTGTTCCATCAATAGGAAACTAAACTATAGCCCAAGAAACTACTATTCCAGTCCAAGAATTCCAAGCGCTTAATAACTATTTAGTGGAAAATTGGATTCGTTAATCCTTTGTTATTTGGGTGTTTAAATCTGCCTCTCCACTATACATTGAAGGATCTAGGTTCGAGTGGTGAGCACTATCATACCCTAGGTCACTTGCAATTGAGGGGAAGATTGGATTAGGGAATTAACCATCAATTTTTCCTTCTCTTATGCTCAATTTACCATTAAAACCCTAATTATGTAAATATGTCAATAAATTAATGAATTACAGAAAAAGCTCTTGTAGATAGGAATAAAATATCAAATTATAGAATACCTATTTTTAGGGTTTGAAAGTAGAATAGTCAGGGACACTGGAGCGGGCACCCAATTCCAAGGTACCTATTTTTTCAAGGAATTTGGACCTCCTTCAGACACTGATCAGCCCTGTAACTTCTATTTTCTAGAATCTATTCATAGAGGACACTAGAGTGAGTGCCCTACTCCTAAAAGTGCTCCTTTGTCCATCTTTCCTTTAGATCCTGAATACCTGATGTCTTTCCCAGCCTTCTTGCAAATTCATTTTTCTTGGATGTGACACCTATAACCTACAATCACAAGAATTGGTTTGGGGGTTGTGGCATTTAGAGGTTTGCCTCAGTCAAACCCCAGAGAACACTTAAGTCTCCAAACACCATTCTTAGATAAAGAGGGCATCCCCTTGTGAGGCAAAGGCCAATACCAAATGAAACAATAATAAAAACACAATATTATGTCACCTTGTAGTGAAGCTCCCATGGAGGAAGATGCTCTTCATGCCATGAGGAGATTGATGCTCATATTTGTAAATATCAACACATAAAACACACAAGTCTACTCTTGCAACACAATAGAAAGCCTTGAATCACCTTGATAACACAATAGCTTTCTAGTAATCATCTAGTTTTAAAATTAATGCCTACACATGCTTATATATGCATCTACAAGCACTCTTCCCAAGATATTTGAAATTCAAACTTATCATTTTGGCAAAGGGATCTAATAACAGTCACTAACTGACACCCAAAAATTGGGGCCGCCCTAAAATAGGGCAGGACTAGTGCGCAGGCACCCAAGTCTTCCCCCCTATTTTAGGTAGGGTACAGCTCAAGGGGTCCTCCTAGGTCCTATTTACCATGGGACTTAGGTCTCATTCCATCAGGATGCTAAAATAGGAACTAAAATGTCCTAAATGCACTCTAAAGACCCAAGAGCTAAACCTTATGAGGGAAAAGCTCCCAAGGGGACATCTTTTGATGTTACATTTAGCCCCCACTTTAATGTATGTATGAACACGAGGCCCATTCATGCATTAAACTAAGGCCATAAACATAGCAAACACACCAAGCACGAAGAAGACACGCCAATCACATAGAAGACAGTAACAGCCAAGCAAAACACAGAGAAGATAGTTATAGTCACGTAGAACATGGAGTAGACAATTAATGCATAGAAGACACTTTAATGCATGGAAGATACAAATGATATCTTTTCTTTTATTTTTCTCATATATATGAAATGCAAATGCAAGTATTGGAAAGTAAACAAACTTCCCATAATACACGATGCACCACTTAACGGCGCAGGTCTCTATATATGGGCCAACACACACACAAGACACGCAAAACCTCCCAAAATGCACGAAGCACTCCCCAAGAGCACTGATCACTGTATATGGGGCAACAAACATGCCATACAAAACAAGCATGCCAAAACACACACACTTGAAGACACAGAGAAAACACAATAGACAAGCGATGGTGTGTTCTATATTTCTAGGCTCATCACCATCTCAGGCACATTACAGGCACACACTGATGACTGCACTTCACCACAACAATCATCGAAGACATGCTTAAGGGTTGAGTTAGTCACAAAACCAATCCCCGCCTCCGTAGAGGAATTCTAAAAATGATAGGATGATGCAATCTGCTTCAAGAAATACACCATCCCTGTCTTTGAAGAGGGCTTAAGAAAAAAGATATGCTTGATATCCCGCCTCCATAGAGGGCTTACCTGATTTATGTATTGATTTCAAAAAAAATTAAGATGCATGATGCACTACTCAAGAGCACAGTTCATAGCATCTAAGTTCAAACACATTGCTAACATCTATAACAAACAACTTACCTTATAGACCCCCACCTTAAGGTGGTTGATATCAAGCACGTTCAGGTAGGAAGGAAACACACAAGGGAACACCAACTTTCATAAAGCCCATGCCCCCCAAAGGTGATATGTACTTTATGATCGCCAAATGTTCCCACAAACACATCCCTATAAGAAACATGTTAGTGTCTACAACATCATAATAAACAATAGCATCAATGCATATGATTATCCACATAAAGAGTCAAGGTTATACAATGAATTTAGAGTTCAAGGATAACTATGGGTTATATCACCAAGCACTCCAAATTGACTACCACCAAGGCAAGATTCAAAGGCAAACAAAGGTGCATAGAGCAATAGTATTGTTAAGGTTTGTAAATATGATAGAAACATCATGAAATTCACTACATGGAAAGCACGAGTGCTTCCACTAGCCAAGCGTCAGATTCACCAAAATGTTTAGTGGAAAATTGGATTCGTTAATCCTTTATTGTTTAGGTATTTGAATCCGCCTCTCCACTATACATTAAAGGATCTAGGGTCGAGTGGCGAGCACTATCATACTCTAGGTCACTTGTAAATGAGGGGAAGCCTAGATTAGGGAGTTAATCATCAATTTTTCCTTCTCCTATTCTTAATTAACCATTAAAACCCTAATTATACAAATATGACAACAAATTAATGAATTATGAAAAAAGCTCTTGCAGATGGGAAGAAAATATCAAATTACAGAATACCTATTTTCAAGGTTCTAAAGTGAAACAGTTAAGGACACTAGAGCAGACACCCAAGTCCAAGGTACTTTCTTTTTTGGGGAATTTGGACCTCCTTCAGACACTGATCATCCCTGTAAGTTCTATTTTCTAGAATCTATCTGTAAAAAACACTAGAGTGAGCACCGTAGTCCTGGAAGTGCTCCTTTGGCTATCTTTCCTTCAGATCCTGAATCCCTGATGTCTTCCCAGCCTTCCTGCAACTCTAGTTTTCCTAGATGCGACACTTGTAACATGCAATCACAAGACTTGGTTTGGGGGTTGTGGCATTTAGAGGTTTACCTCAGTCAAACCCCAGAGGACACTTAAGTCTTTGAACACCGTTGTCAGATAAAGAGGGCATACCCTTGTGAGGCAAAGGACAAAAACCAAAGGAAACAATAATAAAAACACAATATTATGTCACCTTGTAGTGAATCTCCCATGGAGGAAGATGCTCCTCATGCCATGAGAAGATTGATGCTCAAATCTGCAAATATCAACACATAAAACACACAAGTCTGCTCTTGCAACACAATAGAGAGCCTTGAATCACCTTGAGAACACAATAGATTGCTAGTAATCATCTAGTTTTCAAATGAATGCCTACACATACTTATATATGCATCTACAAGCACTCCCGCCAAGATATTTGAAATTCAAACTTACCGTCTTGGCAAAGGGACCTAATAATAGTCACTAACTGACACCCAAAAATTGGGGTTGCCCTAAAATAGGGTAGGACTAGGGCGCGGGCACCCAAGTCCTACCCCTCTATTTTAGGTAGGGTACAACTCAAGGGGTCCTCCTAGGTCCTATTTTCCATGGGACTTAGGTCTCATTCCATCAGGATGCTAAAATATGAACTAAAATGTCCTAAATGCACTCTAAAAACCTGGGAGCTAAACCTTATGAGGGAAAAGCCCCTAAGGGGACATTTTCCAACGTTACAATAACACACTAAAAACTATCATAAATGAGTCGGTAAGTTACAAGAAGTATACTAGTAAAAAGTATAGGCCTTATCAAGCATTGTACCAACCCAAGCAGCAGGATAGGCCACCTTTCCAAGCTTATCCTCAGGGTTAAAGAAGAAATTATAACCCATGACTTTTCCAATCCTATAATCCTAATGCTGCCAATACTTTGAAAGAACTTCTACCCACTTAGAATAACTTGGCACAAGACAGTGACTGGTGTTATCCATGTCACAAACCCCATAATCAAGATGCTTGTATAAATGGTGTAAGAAATCAAGCTCTAATGGTGTAAAATAGCTATGCAGGTTCAGAAAGTGTCTCTAATGGAGTTTCACCTCAACAAAATAATGCTGATGTGACCTTAATGAACTATCAAGACATGGATTTCTATTGTGTAAATTAATCTCAAGGCCAAAATCAGTCAAATTCACTAGTTTTAGCCAACATGAGGTCAAAAAAGAAGGCTGCAGAGTCAAATCAGCAGGCTGCAAATGTGCAATAAGAAGCTGCCAAGGATAATTTTCAAGGTACATCAAAGCTATAGATCATTCAAAAAGGACAAGTTATACTTGGACAAAATTAGTCACAAGTATAAACACAACCTTTTGAAAGACAGAATGATGCTATTATTGTGAAAAGACAGTACAAAGTAAACCATGTTTCTTTTAATATAGTAGACAATCTTAAGAAAGCTACAGTGAGTATGTCAGTTATGGATGCATTGTATATTCCTAGCCAAATGAATCTACTACAAGAGGCATTGGTTGAACTATCAATTTTTTTATTGTTCTAATCAAGAAAAGGTCAAAATTGTACTTGCCAACAACTTAAAAATTAAGAGCGAACAACCAGCAAGCGAGGTAAAACCTCCTCCTTTTCTCCTAAGTCTGATTATTGGTGACAAGCTTGTTCATAATTGCATGATAGACTCCGGATCAAGCAGTTCTGTCATGCCCAAGAGTCTAGCTGATTCATTAGGATTGGTTTATGAGCCCCTTTCAAAAGGAGTAGTCCAATTAGATGGTTCTATTGTTAATACTACAGGAATAATTAGAAATCTACCACTTACACTACATGTTTGTCCTAATTTTTCCATCCATCAGGACATTTATATCATTGATCTGCAACCTAGCTTTGCTTGATGCCTTTCTAGGGAGTTTATTGCCAAATTGGGTCAGTTTTTATCTTCTGATTGGTCCCACTTATTTTTTAGAACAAGGTATGGTACGAAAGTAACCATACAATCTGAACCACTTGCAAGGGATCACATTGAGCCCTATGTACCTAGCCTAATAAATGCTAACCTCTACATCACCCATGGGTAACAGGATCAATCCATGAGCCCAAAGTCTAATGCACCTATAGAAGGCATAAATTTAGATGATTGGGCAGCTGAAGATCATGAAGATGGCCCTTTTCATCACATGAATGAGGTAGGATTAGGCATTTATATGATATAGGAACCTGATGCAGTGATTCCTAATTTGATTAAGAACCAAAGTCAATCTGAATAGCAAGAAAATCATCTTTGGAAGTTGTACTTTGATGGATCAAGGAGCAATCAGGTGCTGGTGGAGGGACTATGTTGGTTTCACCTAAAGGAGACAAGTACTATGCAGCAATGAGGTTCACTTTCAGCTGCACAAACAATGTGGCTGAATATGAAGCCTTGATTCATGGCATGGAATGGGCTTGAAAAAGAGGTATCAAATCTATCCAAGTTTATGGTGATTCTGAGATGATTGTAAACAAAGTTAGGAATCTAAACATTTCTAACAATGAATTGCTCAAAAAGTACAAGCATTGAGTTTGGGACTCAATTGAAAATTTTGATGCTTTTAGTTTACTATTAACTCCCAGAAGTCAACATAAGTATACAGATAAACTTGTTTCTTTAGGGTCTTAGTTTGAGATTCATGATCAGATTCATAACATTGAGGCACAACCATATGTAAAAGTAGTTGACAGACCTTCTGTACCTAACAATAGTGTTTCCTGACAAGTATTTTACAATGATGAACATATATTAAGTTTTTTGAGTTCAAAAGATGAATTTGTAGCTAATAATCAGCATAATTACAAACAATAATTTGAGGATCAAATTGTACTTTTGAAATCAAATAAGTTGCCCAAGGGACTAGTAACACTAGAAATAGTGTTTAATTCAAATGATCAATTTAGAAAAGATAAGTGAAACATGACTATGAAATAGGAGTACTATGATGCAGTAGAGATATTCAAGGATAAACTACTAAAATTAGGAAAGGTATTTACTGAATTACAATAGTAGTCTTTTGTTCAGTTATGTCAAGAGTTTTCTGGTGCTTTTGCATGGGAGTATAAGGGTTTAAGGGGATTTGATCCTAGTTTAGTCCAACACACCATTGAATTAGAGCCTAATGCCAAGCCTATTAGGTAGAAACAAAGAACCCATAATCCAAAACTTGAGCATTTAATGAAAGCTGAGCTAAACAGATTAATTGAGAGCAGTATTATATTTGCAATAAAACATATATCCTGGGTCTCCAAGGTTAAAACAAGAGGTTGAGTATACATTTCACATAAGTCTCTCACAGATGAAAAATGTTGCTTGCAATGGGTACCCATTTTATTTTGAAAAAAAGGGTACCCATTTAGGATCAAGTTCCCGAAGTAAAACAGGTATCCATTTTCAAAAAGTTTTTTTTTAAATGCCTATGGCTAATTGTTTTATTTTTTAGAAATGGGTCCCATTTCTAAAATTTTGAAATTTTAAACCTACCAATTTGCATTGGTTTTAGGCTTGGAAAACCAAGCCTTAGCTTTGGACCTGCAACTAGTAGACCATGAAAACAACAAGAGAAAAAACAAGTTTCACCACTATGGCTGACGACTTTTTTTTCTGAATATTTTAACGAACTTAAAACCCATTATACATATCAAAGTCTAGTTTTTAAAAATGTAATTTTTTCTACTATTAAACATAATTTTCTATTTATTATTTATTTTCCAAACAAACTAACTCATAAACTTGAAATAACATAGGTTATTATTTTTTAATAACTTTTGATTTTGAAAGTTTTTTGAAAAAAAATTCATGTCTGACCACTAGGCATCATTCTCTACATGATGAATTTTTTTTTGGTGAATTGATTAGTTTAGCTCAAATTATGTTGGTGGTACACGAGGGGTTTTAGAAAACACTTATTAGGGCCATTAAAAAATTAATAAAAAAATATATTTATCAAAAAATTACAAAAAAATTATCCTGACAAAAAATCAACATCCTGAGAATCTTTCTACAAAAGGAATTAGAAAAATACATTAATTTAGATCAAATTATGTTGGCCGTACACATGCATGCTTTTGCAAAAAATAGAGGACTTTTAAAAAGCCACTTTTTGTACATCCAATAAAAAATTGACTTGCATAATCTAGGTATTAGAAAATATTACATATTTGTAAACTAAAAGAAAAATCCTACATTTCGTATTTTTACATCATCTCGATATTTTATGTGCAAGTGCTTCAAATTGTCACTCCAAGTACAAAAAATTTGGAAAATCAGGAAAAATATTTGCATTTTTTGGCCAAAAAGTGAAGTCATCTTCTTGCATTTACCCTCCAACTTGTTGCTAGTTAGAAAGAAGAATAGATAAATTCAACTTTGTATCAATTTTTGTGATCTCAATAAGGGTTCATTGAAAGATCAATATCCTCTTCCTTCAATCGAACAAATATTGCAAACTATTTCTAGGTTTGACAAATTTTCCTTGTTAGATGGCTATTCTGGTTATGACTAGATCTTGGTGAAGGTAGAGGACCAATATAAAACAACATTTACAACTTAGTGGGGTACCATGGCCTATCTAAGGATGCGATTCAATTTGTCCAATGCAGGGGTAACCTTTCAGAGGGTAATGGATATGGCCTTCCATGGCCTTATGAATAAAATAGTGCTGGTATATTTAGATGACATAACAGTTTTTCCAAAAGATTCTAAAGATCATTTTGACCACTTGAAGTAGATTTTTTAGAGGTACAGAGAGTTTGGAGTTTCCTTGAACCCAAAAAAGTGCATGTTTTCAGTTCAAGGAGTTAAACTCCTTGGCCATATTGTTTCAAAGAAAGGTATTTCTATTCATCTTGAAAGAGTCTACAATTCTAGATTTACCGCTGCTTGCACATAATAAAGGCTTGCAGAGCTTGCTTGATAGAATTAATTTCATGAGGAGATTTATTCCAAATATTATTGTTTTGGTACAACCTCTCACTACCATGCTAAAGAAGAATGTGCCATTTAGTTAGACTAAGGAAGGAAAGAGAAGCTTTGAGCATATCAAAGAAGCTCTCATTGTTGCCTCTGCCCTCATTAATCCTAATTATGAGAGGGATTTTATTTTATATGCTTTTGGAGGTGTTGATACCATCTCAACAATGTTATGTTAGCAAAATGATGAAGGCTTGGAGCAACTAGTGGCATTTTTCAGCCAGGTATTACATGACTATGAGGTAAAGTATTCTTTCATTAAGAAGCATGTTTTTCTTGTTGTTAGAAGCCTCAAAAAATTCAGACACATGCTCTTGAATAACAGAATTCATTTAATGGTTGCTCACCCAACTGTTAAGAGTTTTGTACTTAACAGAGATATAAATGATAAAAGGGTTGGTTGGATAACTAAATTTATGGAGTTTGATGTTGATATTAAGGAAACTAAGCTGATTAGGGGTAAGGGATTATGTGAGTAGCTTGGTGGAAATGAAGAGCACAACCAAGAACATGAAGAGAATGCAGAGATAGTACTGAAAAATAGTGAATTAGCTGATATCACAGCTCCTACAAGTAGCTGGGTGTAGCAGATGATGCACTATTTATAGACTAGTGAGTGTCCTAAAGATTTGGATAGGGTAGGAAGAAGATATTTCAGGTTATGAGCTACTCCTTATGCTATCATTGATGGTATTTTATATAGAAAAGATTTTAGTGGTGTATTTCTAAGATGCATTGAACTAGATCAAGTCAATAGACTATTAGAAGAATTTCACAATGGGCCTTCAGGAGGTCATTTTTTTGCAAGGACAACTGCCTTGAAGATTATGTAGACTGGTTATTACTAGCCTAATTTGTTTAAAGATGCATTCACTTGGGTGAGAAGATGTGAGAAGTGTTTATTATTTATAGGTAAGCAAAAGCTTGCATCCTTACCTCTGCATCCTATCAAAGTTGAACAACCATTTGTAAAATAGGATCTTGATTTCATAGGACCAATAAACCCACCTTCAAGTGTAGGCCACAAGTGGATTTTGACTGCTACAAACTATTTTACCAAGTGCACTAAGGTTGTTGCTTTGAAAGAAGCAAATCAATCTATTGTTTTAAATTTCTATTAGGATTTGGTATCAAGGTTTGGTACACCAGATTCAATTATATCTAATAATCGTTTGGATTTTATTGGTTTAAGGATTTTAGATTGTTCTATTAAAAATAACATATTTTTTAATACATCTTCTAATTATTACCCACAGGGTAATGGGTAGGCCGAATCCACCAATAAAAATATGATAAGAATCATTAAAAAGACTATTAAAGATAACTAAAGGACATGGCATGGGAAGTTGAAGTTAGCTCTTTGGACTGATAGAATTACACCCAAGAGAGCTACTGGTTGTTCTCCATATGTACTTACTTATGGTAAGGAGGCTAGATTGCCTGTCTCAGTTGAATTACCAGCTTTGACTTTCTTCAAAGAACTTGAGTTGCTAGAGGAACAACCTTTAGTAGTAAGGCTATCTCAACTTATGGAAGTAGAAGAGATCAGAAAAGAAGCCTTAAGGAAGCTTGAGATCCATCAAGCTCAGATGAAGAATTCCTTTGATAAGAGGGAAATACTGAGAAGCTTCATTGTTGGTGATTTAGTTTTAAAATTGAATGAATTGAGAAGCAGACCTGGAAAGCATTCCAAGTTTGATGTCATTTGGGATGGGCCTTATGTAATCATAGAGTGCAATGAAAACAATGCATTTCAATTATCCAAGTTGAGTGGAGAGGTGATATCTATCACAGTTAATGGGATCCACCCCAAACATTGCCTCTCAAGATAAGTACTACCTTGTATCATAGTAGAGTAGTGTTGCATTTAATAAGTGCTTATGCACATTTACTTTCAGTATTTATGTTTGCCTAAGTGTTGTTGCATAGGTTTTCTGGCCACTAGGGTCTTCTAGCTTGTTTTTCAATTCAGTTTGTTTTGTTTTCTGTTGCTATCTAGACTAGTTGAAGTGTTGAGTTTCAATGTTTTCTGAGTTTGAGATGAGTAGAGTATGACTGAATGCCTTATGGATATTCAAGGCAACTAGTCCTGATGCTTAGCAGGCAAACATATAGCAAAACTCACTAGAAATGTTACCATTTTCCACTAACAACTCAAATTGGTAGAGCTGGTGCAGCAAATTTATTTTTAGAATGAAGGTTTTAAAATTTTCTGCTATAAGTTATTTTCATAGTTGGAATGATTTAGTGATATTGTAGTTCAGTTGCTCAACAGAAGAGAAGAATTTTTTATTATCATTCATTTGTAGAAAGGTGCATAAGAGATAAGTTATTTCATTTCACTACAATGTTTATCCATTTCACAAATGAAGTACATAAAAGAAATAAACATTACATTGAATGAAAAGATGATACATCAAATGTCCCACACAAGCCATGGGAATAGCTAAACAAATGTAAATATAAGAAAGATACTATGCATCTAAAGATAGAGGATTGCCTTGTAGTGTCTGTGATCTTCGAGGATGCCTTATGTCCTTACTCCTAATCTCTGACAAGAATCTGTAAAAAAATAGAAAAAGACCTATTAGAGCTCTGATTATGAGTTCTCAATGTGTCTATCAGAAGAGGTATAATACATTCCTTATAATACAGTAGATCAGATATGCATCACTCATATACGAGAGGAACTAAAAATGGAACAATCATTGAATTTCATTATTTTTATCTAATCTATTTATTTCATGTGTAGGTATAGGATAAGTCATGTAGATGATTGAAGACATATCATCATATGGTGTTAAGTGGGCTCCCACAAGGGTTGATCCTAGCATGCTACCCCTTTAATCTTAGAGGGGATGGAATGGAAAAGAGAGATTATTTTTCATATTTCTTAAATTGAAAGGCAAACTGAAGGAGTATCAAATCAATCAAATTCACTAGTTTTGAGAACATGACATAATCATGACTACAATTCAAAGAATGAAGTGAAACTATGAGAGTGAACTGAACTCACATAGGATAGTATCCAATGCCTAAAAGTATCTAACATTGTTGCTGCAGTGATAATTGAGGGAGTGGAAGTCATAAATGAACATCATAGATCCATGTATCGGATAGTCAGAACATTAGATATATTCCATCTATGCATCTTTCATAACATTGTATACCAAATCAATGTAAATAAACTTCCTCATTCAATAAGTGCATGACTGTTTTGGTCATAGCATAGCATCAGAGATAAATATCATTTTATGCATGATTGAACAAACTAAAGAGAGCAAATGAAACATTATGTATTCTTAACTAATACATTGCATCTATGAAGAGACAGTCAAGCTGGTGCATTCATCATGTATCTTATTTTCCATGCTACAATAAGGTGAAAAGTGCTATCTTTCAATATGGCATGCCAAGTACACATTCAATAGAATATGGAAGCCTACAACATCTAATCATATGCAATGTTACAAAGTAGCCATGTCAAATAATACACAAGAGAAGATGTAGGTAGGACAATAGAAGAATCATAAGTTATAGATGTATATAGTAATCATTACCTAAGTTGCTATCAGGAAGGAAAGAGTTCACATGTCATGTGCCAAGTCATAAGTGATAAAAGCTTCAACTTGATTTCACATATAATGTTCCAATCATGTATGCAGATCAGTTGCAAGATGCACACAAAAGCATATTGCCTCAGACCAAGTGAAGTAAAAGAGACATTATCACTGAAAGTGGTATGTATATAGGTATGTATAGTGAAGTAGGCTGCAAGTGACATATATCATATTACAGTTCAAATATGATCAGTGCCAAGTTCCATAGTTGTCAAATGAAGCACAGAGATGTATGACTATAAGATATACACCCTATCATTACAAAAGTATGAGGTTTTAAAATGAATGTGTTTCACCTACAGGAAAATGTACAAATGGAGCAGCAGGAACATAAAACAACATGTATTTTATCTGATGCATTTTATTTGATACACTTTATCTGATACAACCAATGATAACAAAGAAGTTCATTTTCAGTCACAAAGCATCAAGGAAACATTTACATTTGACTATAAATGATCATCAAAAAGAATGTGATGTCATAACATAGAAAAGAGAGCACCTCCATATGAAACGATTGAACTTGGAATTATTTTTTCATACATAGAAAATGACAGATGAAACTTAGTATATGTGATGTGTTCAAAATCCATCAGAAGTCTCAACATCCATAGCCACCTATAGGAGGTGTTTTCCGAAGCTAGGAAGTGAAGTACCAATGACATATAGAGGTTCAAGTTTTCATCTCAAACCACAGATACAATGAAGAAGTGAAGGTTTCAAACTCATGTCAATGAAAGGAGCACTCATAAATGAGAGATATATAGCCACATCAAGCCACAACCAAATAAGAGAATTTCTTCATTATGATTTGAACCCATTTAGGTTATCAACATATCAAGCTTGTTTACAGAAAATAAATGGAGGTCAAACCCACTGTGGGTTTTAAAACAAAATCACAAGAAAGTGCATAGCTGTGGCCTTCCAAAAGGGTAAACACATAAATATATATACTTGATGCAAAAAAGCATCATATATATAAAATGGATGCATTTTCCCCAAATAATTATGCAACCCATATTATATGCAAAGAATATCAGACACACAGAAAGGTAATGGAAAGTTTCAAGTTCATATAACATAGATCTATCAGAAAAAGATGCACAACAGGGGCATAAAGACCGAAGTTTTATCTCAGAATGCAAAGTAAAGTGGTCAGAAAAATATGGTTGCGGTTGTGGCCTTTAAATATGTAGCAGGTCTCATACATTTCTAGTATAGAGAGAACAAAGATTAAGCTTCAAAAAATAAAGAACCCACCTTTCATCAAGTTCACCAAGTTGTGAGTTTGGTCATGATTTTCTCGACAAGCTTGAGTTGGAGTCTCATGGAAACTACATAACAATAGCGATACAAAAGGAAACATATCAGAGGATGTGTTAGAATCATAGCCAAGAGGGCTGAATAATGCTTTGAAAGTCTAGAAAGAGGTCATATTCTATGATAAAGGAGGCTTACCTTTCTTCTTCCTATAGGGGCTTCAAGAAAATCACTTAAAGTGCTAGAGACAAGAGCTCATTTTCAAGTGCAAACCCTTAAAAAGGTGGCCTATGGTAGAGGAACACAAGGTGCCCTTATATAGAAACAAAGAGTCATGAAATCCATCAAAAAATAATGGAAAGGACACAGATTGGAAATCCATTTTCAGCTCAAAATGAAAGAAACATCAAGAATGTGAGTTGTATTTGCATCAGGCAGAGTCTTACATTTATTTTCTATGACAAATCCATGGGAATCATGCTCAAAAACACTTGGAAGTCCAAGATTCTCGAGGCCAAACCCTAGGGTTTCATGGTGGTCGCAAGCATAGCCCCATTTCATCAAAAGACACAAAGTGAAATGAGCCTAATAAGATAGGGTTAGGTCAATTTTTTGTGAGGGTTTCTCTAAAGCACTAACTCAAATGTGATTTTTATCACTATTGTCAATCAAGTATGCACCCTTGCTAATTTCACAGAAACTTGTCTACCTATTGAAACATGGAATCATTCTTGGATGTGGGTCTCCTATTATGAGAATGAATCTCCAGAGTGAGATGGTTCTCTTATGATTCGTAAACTAATGACTTGCAGGGGAAAAGGGATGAGAGAAATAATTGAAATGAAAAACCAACTCTAACATTTAATCTAAATGAATACTTCACTCACAAATAGTCCTTCAAGCTTCAACCTTCACAACTTCACCTATGAGATTTGATCCCTAAATAATTTGTAATAAGGTTTATTTCAAACACAAATTACAACTAGGAGCAAACATGCAATCTAACATCATTGAGACATGATAAAGGATAAGAAATTGTCACAATAAGACATCAAATCAATGCTGCAAAATACATAAGTAGATGAAATAGGAAAATTTGTTATTCTGAACTGGAAGGAGTATAATGCATGTAAAATAAAACAATGAGCCAACTGCATGTATACAACTATCTTGTGAATAAGAGAGAAGAAACTAGTGCTAAATGACTGAGAAAAACCAAAAAAATTCTCCTATAAATGCCTCCAAAAGATCTCCTCAGAAGAAAGATGAAAAGCTACAAAAATAGACCCTAGGTCCATTTTTGAGCTACTCAGAAAAGCACAAATAAAAGCTCCTGAATTGGCTCCAAATTGAAAAATAAAGCTGCAAAACTGCCCTCTCATGTGTTCCCACCATAAAACTACTTTTCTCTACCCATGAAAAGTCCAAAATTTGTCATATATGATTCTAAATAAAAATAATCAAAATGGAATATTTGATTTGTTTTATTAGCCTATAAATTGCCTAAAATAGTTAAGTTTTAAAAGTAATTTGTCAATGATTTCTTTAAAACTAACTTTACAATGCAATGGCAATTTTATCTATATCTCCATTTGATATGATTTTTTGCAAAAATAAAATAATATCTGGCTCATAATTTCGCCAAGATATTACAATTGATTTTCTATAAAAATCATAAAAAAGATGAATACATTCCTATGTATTTTTTGCAAAAAATATTAAAGCCTTGAATGCCACAAATGCATGTCGATGTGTCAATTCTACCACCTCATCTCTATCTTCATGCCTTGGAAAATGCCACTTCACCCCTATACAAGTGCCACATGTCAAAATTTACCCCCTTCATCATGCCATTACTTATGCATGTATCTCATGTTTCCAAAGGTTTTTGCTTTGACTTCTCTCATACATTTGAATAATATAAGGAAATGGAAAAAGTAGTGCATAAGTGGGAGGTCATCGACTCTTGACCACATGCATATTCATAAGGCACTTTGACTCCACATGAGTTGACCACATTTCAAGTAAAGGTTTTTTATATGGTGCAATGGAATAAACTTTATTCATTAACGAAGCTGTGCACCTTTGACTTTATAAAAATCAAACAAAATGAAGAAGTGTTGGCCTTTGCATATCATGATTGCTAGGCACCATCTATTGCAAGGTTTTGACAACAATGCTATTTGGATAATGTAAATATATTATTTGCAAACTCAAAAGTAAGAAAACAACGTCAAACAAAACAACAACACGAACCCTAAAAGTTAGTCATTTCATTTGTCTTTTTCTATTGGTTTACTCTACAACTCTGTGGTGGCCAACTTGGGGTTTCATGGCTCTACATTTTCTCCTCTATATCTAGTTCTCTGTGGTCGAAAATCATGCACTTCTTGTGTCAAAATGACAGGCCAAACTTGGTGAGTATGTATCTGAAGCTTGAATGTCATTTTGACTTTCTTTAGTGGCATTTCCTTCTTAACTGACCATGGCCATTGTTGCTCTTTCTTCAATTACTTTGCTTGACATCTATTTTCTTGGCTCTTTCTATGTTGAAATATGTAAACATGGAAAAATGACAAAAACCTTCAATATGGGTCATGGCCATACCAGCTCTCCTTTTCTGCAACTAAACTATGAGTTCTCCTTCTCTCTTTGTTGTGGGCTTATTACTGTATGCAAAAAGTGATGAGGGTTTCATTTTTCACTAGCTGGGTATTTTGACATTTTGATAAATCACTATATTTCTGTCATGGCCACTATGATGTAGATGGTTCTACAAGTTTTCACTATCATTTGATGTTAAAATTGGGAGTTTCTTGTCTTCAAAATAAGGGTTTCTCTTTTACTTTACATAGAAGCTCTTTTTCCTCCACAGCCATGCCTATAGTTGCTTGATACCTATTTTGTTTGACTGTATCTTGCAAGAAGAAAGAAAACTTTTTGAAACTTGACAAGGGTTTCATTTTTCACTATATACACATCCATATCTACTATGGCCTTGTCATAGATAGTTTTCTTTACCATTCTTCTTGTCTGACACTGTAAAAAATGTTATGATTTTGAAAACTCGACATGGGTATTCTAAAAAATGAACCAGAATGGCACTATATGTTACAGCCTAGCTCAAATATATCTCTACAATTTTTCTTTTCACTTGTTTGAACCTGTAGACACCCAAAATTGTCCCAAAATTGTCCATGTCTTGCAACACCTAGTCAAAAACATTATCTAGACATCATGTAACATTTTGTCCTAATCCCACTTTTAATCCCACTAATCCATTACCCAACTAATTAAATAAATTTTATTTATTTAATTAATTTCACATTCATAATCCCACTTTCCAATTAATTAAATAAATTTTATTTATTTAATTAATTTTCACATCATATCCCAATCCTATCCTAATCATCTTCCCAATTAATTAAATAAATTTTATTTATTTAATCAATTTCCCTCACATATCCCAACTAATTCAAATAAAATATTTGAATTAAGTCCTCACCTCTCACCACATTCCAACACTTGTCCACCTCTCAATTGAATCATGTGCTGTAGTACAGCTTTTATTTAAAATCCTTCACATGTACAACTAATGGGACCTAATTTTAGTATTTGTGTACATAATCACATATGAGCCATATTTTCCTTTGTACACTTGTCAGATGACTTCAACTCCCTTGAAGAGTGGGAATAACTAATCAATCCTAGCCGTCCACATCAATCATTTAGCCTTTTAATCTCAACCATCCATTTGAATCAAGTCTTTCCTATAAATCAACCCTCTCCTAAGCCATTAAGATGCATTGAGTTGGAGTATCCTTATGCTGTTGAAATCACATTAGAGATTTTGCATCTATCATCTATTATCATCATCTTCCATTTATCAATCATTTATCTATCATCTTTATCTTATCGTTATGCTGTAGAAGTGAGCACCCAACATTCCTCCAATAGTCATCCTTCAGAATCTTGCATGTTCATGCAAGGTGGAGAAGAGCAATGGAGATAAATTGAGCATAGCATAGAGATCGGTTTGCATTTACATTTGTTATTTTGATTTTCATGTTGTCTTGTGCTTCATTGTGCATTGTTAGGGTTTGATCATTGTTGTTTATTCATTTACCCTTTTTGTAATTTTACCCTAACTACATTTGGCATGCCATGTAGGGACTAACCCTCATTTTGCAGGTTTATGCACTTAGATTTGTAGGTTGAAGATATTTTATATTGCTGATTTTCTATATTTAGGATCAAATTTGTTGCAGAGGGTTTTCTATTTTACACAAGTCCTAGAAAATTGACATCTTGAATTCATTAGAAAGAGGACTTTGAGAGCTTTCAGAAAAGTGGTTATATTACAGATTTGGCTCAGTATTCAAAGAGTTATGATGATTTGAAGTTGACCTTGCGATTCTGATTATTTAGAAAATTTTGACATGCGATTTTTAGAAAAAAAATCATATCTTCCAATCTAGCTAACCAAATCACATTCTATTTTTTATAGGTGAATCAAAGGAGCTAGAGAAATGTTTGGATTAGTCACATAATCAAGTTGGAAAGCAAAACAATCAGGTGCATTCATTCTAATCTTTCATCTCTTAATCTTGTTTGATCACACATTTGGACTTTGGGCTTAAAATGAACATTGCTTGAAAACACATCAAATATTGGATAAAATGAACAAGTGTCTTCTATCACATTTGGATTTGGGTCTAAAAGGAACAAGTGCTTGAATTGTCTTCCACATATTTCATTTTCTAAAGGGTCGATTAACAATTGTGAGTGTGAATCAAGTGATAGCTCAGTTGATTTATTTTTGTTTACCATATTTAGGAGGCCTGCTTGGAGACACACCACTTCAAGGGACAACCTCAATCAAGGTTGAATTGAAAGACACCCTCATTGGGAATTATAATCTTGTCACTCTTGGATAAGCCCCAAAGAACTTTATACCTTTGGGAAGTGAAGGTGAAGGGTGGGTTACCTCTTTCTCCTAACTGTGTGGCAGGATTTCACTTTCAATTCCATAGTCAACCTTGTGTAAACTATCCTAAGACCTAATTGG
The DNA here is from genome assembly GCA_027924645.1 of Cunninghamia lanceolata. Lineage (NCBI taxonomy): Eukaryota > Viridiplantae > Streptophyta > Pinopsida > Cupressales > Cupressaceae > Cunninghamia > Cunninghamia lanceolata. The sequence goes on from BSBN01000221.1 coordinate 7,345,681, forward strand.
CCATACCCACTTGACTAGACATTAGGCTTGTTAATGTGTTTTCAAGTGCTTGCTTAATAATCATCACATTTCATTTTGAAAGTCAAAAATTGCTCATGTGTCTTGTGTGAGTGATTCATGTGTGTATGTGCATAATCATTTGTTTGAACATTCTAAATCAAGCTCTAAACACCAAATACATAAACAAGTCATCATATCCTAATCACATCCAAATCAATTTCCTCCTAGTCACCTTCATCCTAATCATCAAATCAACTTCATCCAAGTCATCCATATTATCATTGAATTATAACCAAGCACTTGCCAAAAAGGTCTTAAGACTTAAACACTTGTGTCACACCATGCCAACATTTGAAAACCAAGTACTAAAACTTGTGCTCCAACTTCATAAAGCTCAAACAAGCCAATCAACTCTAAGCCAACAAACCATTCAAGCGGCCAATGACATGATCCAACAACTTCAACAAACAAGCCACTCACCTCACATGCGACAACTCATAGCATACGCACAACACCTCATGGCCACTTGTCAATCACAAACCCAACAAGCACACCATCCTCTATCCATTCACTATCAACAACCAATGCCACCTCAACCTTACATGTCATCACCCTCAACTTCATACCAACCATTACCCTATGCAATCCATCCACCAGAACACCATCAACCAATTCAACAATTTCAACCATCACATCAACACATTGAACTACAACAACATCAACCAATTCAACAAATCCAACCATCACAACATCCCATTCAACAATTCCAACAACAACGAGTTATATCACAACAACAAATCTAAACACCATCCCAACCTCAACAAATTCCACCTCAATCCTATGTGTCATCCACCTTAACTTCATACCAACCTCATCTATCTAAACATCATGCCAATGTCACACCAACCTATCAACCTCTACCTCAAGCTTATCCAATCCCTTATGCTGACATTCCAATGCACTGCAAAACCCATCCACAAGGCAATCAAGTGATATCACAAGAACAACATCTATGTCCCAATGGCCCTTTGTACATAAATCAAGTGAGCACAAGTCAACCTTGCCAACAAGATCAAATGCCCTCAATTTTGAGTCCATCTCAAGATATTTTGTCTACATATCCTACCATTTCACCCAACCACCAAGACTATCAATGGCCTCCACAACAAGAGCATGCAAGCCTAATACAACAAGACTTAATTACCTTTGACAAAGGAGATACCAATCTACGCAATGCATCCTATGAGTGGCCTCCATCATCCAATCAAATGCCAATCCATGAGCCTATCCCAACACCACCATGTGATCCTACCCCTAGTCTATTGGTCCCTCCATCTTCTAAGCCATTAAGCCCTTCATCACCTTTACCACCATGGCCCTCCAATCCTCCACCAAATGAAAATGTTGAGTATATTTTATGACGGATGCTTGAAGCAAGACTCATTAAACTTCCTGAAGTCAAACCATGTGAGGGAAGTCCATACAATGAACATCATTATTGTGCATACCATAGGATCAAAGGCCATAATACAAATGTATGCCCCATATTTAGGCCACTCCTCTTTAAGATGTACATACAGAGCCTCTGTAAACATGGCACATCATCCCAATCCCACGTGTCACCCCCAATCTAGTCCAAATCCTAATCCATACAATCCAATTAGCCCTTAACCTAATCATGATCCTAAGCTAACAACACCATACACCCTTATTATTCATCCCCTATATTTTCCATCCACCCATACACTTGCAAACGATGTGATCCATTGGCTATTAGCAAGGAATAAACTATCTCCATGTCAAACACCCATTCATGAGCCTACCAAAGAACTTCTAAAGGTCATGTCCAATCCTACAAATCCTTTACATAGCCCACACATCCTTGAGCCTCTTCAAGAGCCCTCCATTAGCATGCCTAGCCCTTCAAGCCCATCATGTGACCCACAATCCATTAAGCCTATTGAAGAACCTCCCATGAGTCCAAGTCAAGAGTCATCATGTTCTCATGCTGTTGACCAAGAGCCTCTCCAAGAGTCATCTACTTGCATTCTAGCAACCCAAGAGGTATGTCAAGAGTTTAATCTTAAGCATGTGGAAACATTAAGCCCTAGTCCAACTCAAGGTCAAATCACTTTTATGCAACCCATCCATAACATGTTTCTTTTCCATGATCAAGATGATATCTATAATAATAAATCTATCCATGAGCAACTTGATCCTATCCATCTCCCAACAACCATTCGTGAGCAAGCTATCCAAATTCAACCTATCCATAATATTTACCTTCTTTATGACCAAGATAATACCTATGAACAAGCTATCCATGAGCAAGATATCCAAATTGCTCCTAGTCATCCACCATCTAGCCCTATCCACAATGAGAAAACATCCACTTGTCATAATGAGACACATGCCTCCCAAGAACACATAAGCATAAAAGATCAAATCAATAACTTGGATCTTAGTGAACACAATGCTAATCAAGATCCTAATGATCCTCCTTCCACATCCACCATTGATTCCACCTCAAGTTTGTTGCAATTATGGGCCTAACTGGTGTTGTCATTGATGTCAACATACTCTTGTTGCATTAATGATAAGGATTGGATGAGCTGTGTGCTGAGGATATTGAGAAAATTAGTCTCAATCAGGAATAGTGAAGAATAGTGATGTCATAAGGTAAAAGTCTAAGATAGGATGAGGATCAGAGGATTTGGATTAAAAGGTTTGTAGATATGAGTCTTAAGGTGTTCCAGTAGAGATTTCAGAGGTCCGCATGAAGATATGAAGTTGTGATCGCTCAAGTAAAACCGGTCCTGGAAGGTGTTCAAAGGTGACAGAGTGATACAGACAGGTCTGGTGAGATCTGGAAATGCATTGTCCTGTTCTCCAGATTTGAAGGAGTTCTTAGGAAGTCTTTTTGAAGTGTCAACTCATTTGGTGCATGGTTTGAAGGTCCGGAAGCATCTATTCCTTTTTTACAATGATGATAGACTGTGTTCTTGAGGTTCTGAATGAAGGAGAGAAGAATTTCAGTAAGCAGATGAAGTGTGGATGTTCATGGTGATTCAGGCAAGCTTGTGGAGGTCTTTGGATCATGTCCAGTTAGTGGTGGTGGTCCGCATTGAAGTTTAAGCTCGCATTTGAAGAATAACTTCTGGATGATGGTGTTCTTTTTGAGACTGGCCGACTGGATGAGTTACACATCCTACGGATTTTCTTGTTGATGTTTGCTGACTTAGATGATCATTCCTAAGTTGATGTATTGTATAAATAAGAGATTGTGAAGTCATTTCAAAGTAGATGTGTGGAGAAGAGTGTGTGGTAGCGAGGAGGAGAGTGAAAGGTAGAGTAGAAGTTTTAGACTTAAATGGAACTGAATCAAGCATGGTGAAGATGCTATTTACTAGTTCAAGTATGTGATACTTATTCTTTTGTAGACAGTGTGTCTCTTGTAGGCAGTGAGCCTCTTGTGAGCAGTGTGCTTAGGTAGTGAGCCCTAGTTGGCATGTGCCATTTTGTTCTTTCTATTCTTCTAACAGATAATACAATCTTGGGTTAGTCACCCCGTGGTTTTTCCCTTAACCGGGTTTTCCACGTTAAAATCTTGGTTTCTCATGTGTTGATGTGTTTCTGCTCTTGATTTAAATGCATTATGTTTCATAATTGATTTATTGTTATACTGCTAAGTGAATGCAAGTGTTTAATAAGAAGAAAGTTTTGGACAACTGATTCACCCCCCCTCTCAATTGTCTGCCCCGAATCTAACAATTGGTATTAGAGCCAAGTTCCTCTAAAAGGAGCCTTACCGCCTAAGGAGGTCTGGGATGTCATCCTACAAGAAGGATAGTCTGAAGTTTGATGGAACCAATTTTAATCTTTGGAAAGGTTGCATAAAATGTCACTTGCAATGTATGGGAATGGCGTACTGGACCATGGCTACAACACAGTATGTACCTCCACAAGGTGGTCTAAAAACCCTAAATGAAATCAATGATGTTGAAAACAATCTGCAAACTATAGAGGCTCTTCTAAGTGCATTATCAGATTTAGAGCTCTCAAAATTTATTGACCTACCAACTACTTTTGAGATTTGGCAAAAACTAGAAATTTTGCATGAAGGAGACAAGTATGTTAAAAGTGCAAGGCTACAGAGTTTGAAAGGGAGATTTGAAAATTTGAAGATGAGAGATGATGAAAAGATTACTACTTTTATGCCAAGAGTAAATGAGATTGTTTATGGAATTAGAAATGTTGGTGGAGTCTTGAATGAAGATGAGATTGTTGGAAAAGTTCTTAGATCCCTTCCTGCTTCTTATAAAATCAAGGCTGCTACAATTGAAGAATTCAGAGCTCACACAACCATCACAAGAGATCAATTGGTTGGTAAATTGGCAGCATTTGAAATGGCCAAGTTTGGAGATGAACCCCCAAAGACTGAATCTGCATTCAAAGCCAGTGCCCCTGTAAAAGGAAAACAAAGGTTTGATCTGGGAGAGAATTCTTCAAGAAACCTATCATGGTATGAAAAAACAAGAAAAGACCTGGAAGAAGAAGAAGCTGAAACTGCTCACCTTGAAGCTCTTATTGCAAAAAGACTACCAAGAGGATCCGGTAAGTATGAAGGGAAATTGCCCTTTAATTGTTTTAACAGCAATAAGATTGGTCATTTTGCCTCAAGATGTCCTAAAAGATTTTCAAGGCCAAATACTAACAAATCAAGGTTTCAAAAGAATTGTTATTATGCCCATGAAGGAGATGATGAAGGTCTAACAAATGATGAATTAGAGATAGCAGACAAATCTGGTAGTGACTGGGTCTTCATTGCCATCAATGAAGAAGCTCCAATGCCCTCTGAATCTATCAATAATAAAGATATAGAAAAAGCTCTAGCTGCCCAAGTTGAAGAGAAGGATGATTGGGTCATTGATAGTTGTTTCTCTCACCATATGACTGGTGATAAAAACAAGTTCTTAGATTTGGAAAGGTATGAAGGTGGAGTGGTAAAATTTGGTGACAATTCTGCTGGTAGAATTAGAGGTAGAGGAAATATTTCTTTTGATGGAAGAAACAAAACTGGTAATGTAGTGTATGTAGAAGGATTAAAGCACAATCTTCTCAGTGTTGGTCAGTTGGTGGACAAAGGCTATGATCTTAAATTCAAGAATGGAAAGTGCAAGATCTTTGAGAGTTCTGGAATAGAGATTGCATCCAATACCCAAACAAAAGGTAACATCTTACACTTGGTTGGTATTGGTAAAAGTTGTTTTGTTCAAGTTGATCAGAGTTGTCTATGGCATAGGAGAATGTGTCATGTAAATTTTGATAATATCATCAAAATAATCAATACTCAGGCTGTAAGAGATCTTCCAAAATTAGTGAAACCTACAAATAGGTTGTGCAAAGAATGTTAGTTGGGAAAACAAAGCAGAGTCTCATTTAAAAGCAAGGAACAATATTCTACCAAATTATTAGACTTAGTTCACACTAATTTATGTGGTCTGACTAGAATAAGAATTATGCAAGGTGATAGATACTTTATGTTGCTAATTGATGACTATTTCAGGATGATGTGGGTAACCTTTCTGGAAGAGAAATCAGAAGCTCTTGAGAAGTTCAAAATATTCAAGGTTATGGTAGAGAATGAAATTGGATTAAAACTGAAATGTCTGAGGTTTGATAGAGGTGAAGAATTCACATCTGGTGAGTTCATAGATTTCTATGAGAAACATGGTATAAAGAGATAGTTGTCTGCTCCTAGGACTCCACAGCAGAATGGAGTAGTTGAGAGAAAGAATCGGACCATCCAGGAAGCTTCTAGGACGATGATGATGGAAGCAAATGTTCCTGAGATCTATTGGAGAGAAGTTGTCAGCACTGCAGTCTATACTCTCAATTAAATTCAAATTAGAAGCAATACTAGTAAGACTCCTTATGAACTTTGGTTTGGCATCGCTCCTACTGTGAAGTATTTCAAAGTTTTTTGTAGCAAATGTTACATTAAGAGAGATGAGGACTTAGGCAAATTTGATGCTAGAAGTGATGAAGGAATTTTCTTGGGCTACTCTACTCAAAGTAAAGCATACCAGTGTTATAACAAGAGACTGAGAAAGATTATAGAAAGTACTAATGTGAAGGTTGATGAAGGAATTGAAAAACCCTCAAGGTTTTATGAATATGATGAAGATGATCAGAATAGTGTTTTTATTCAAGGAGCCCAAGTCCCTTCTGAAACTCAGATTCAAAATGATCCTGTAAATCAGGAAGAAGAGATAAGTTTTAATGAGCCTGATCAAGAATCAGAGGTGCAAGAAACCCCTAAAGTTCTAAGGTATGTAAGACTGAATCACCCTGAAGATCAGATCATAGGTGACAAAAGCAAAGGTGTACAAACTAGAAGAAGAATTGCTCAAGATAAATATTGTCTAATTTCAAAAATTGAACCTAAGAAAGTGAATGAACCTTGCAATGATGAAAACTGGACAAAAGCAATGGAGGAAGAGCTAATGCAAATTGAGAAAAATCACACTTGGGATCTTGTTCCCAGACCTAGAAACAAGAATGTGATTGGAACCAAATGGGTCTTTCGAAACAAACTGAATGAAGTTGGTGAAGTGATCAGAAATAAAGCTAGATTGGTATGCAAGGGCTATTCTCAAATAGAAGGAGTTGATTTTGAAGAAACTTTTGCTCTGGTGGCAAGAATTGAAGTAGTTAGATTATTTCTTTCATTTAGTGCCTTCAAAGATTTCAAAGTGTATCAGATGGATGTCAAGTCTACCTTCCCGAATGGTGACTTGCAAGAAGAAGTGTACATTGAGCAACCAGATGGATTTCAATTGTCTAATCATGGTGATATGGTCTGCAAGTTGAAGAAGGCACTGTATGGTTTGAAGCAAGCCCTAAGAGCCTGGTATGAAAGATTTGACAAGCATCTTTTGAAGATTGGTTTCAACAAAGGTATTGCTGATAGTAAATTATATTTCAAAATTGATCATGAAAACATCTTGAGTGTTGAAGTGTTTGTTGATGATATCATTTTTGGAGGAAGAGATAGTATGTGTAAAACTTTTGCAAATCAAATGAAAAGTGAGTTTGAGATGTCCATGCTTGGTGAAATGAATTTCTTCTTGGGTCTACAAATTACTCAAACAAACAAAGGTATCTTCATTTCTCAAACCAAATATGCAAAAGAATTATTGAAGAAATTTGGGATGGAAGATTCAAAGCCAATGAATACTCCCATGGCAACCGGATGTATGTTGAGCAAAGATGATGACTCTCCTAAGGCAGATCAGACAAAGTACAGGTCAATGATTGGAGGATTGTTGTATCTCACTCAAACTAGACCAGACATTATGCAAGCTATTGGTCTTATTGCTAGATTCCAAGCTGATCCTAGGGAATCTCATGTCATGGCAATCAAGAGGATTTTTAGATATCTAAAAGGGACAATTGAGTATGGTCTATGGTATCCTAGAGATCATGATTTTTCTCTTCATGCATATATAGATGCTGATTGGGCAGGAGATGTAGATGACTGGAAGAGTACCAATGGTGGAGCATTTTTTTTGGGGAAGAGATTGGTTTCTTGGCCGAGAAAGAAACAAGAGGCAATATCTCTGTCCACTACAGAAGCAGAATATATTACAGCAGCAAGTAGTTGCACTCAAGTATTGTGGATGAAGCAAATGTTAAAAGATATGAAAGTGGAGTATGAGGAGCCTATCATAATTTTCTGTGATAATTCAAGTGCAATAAACATATCTAAGAATCCAGTGTTACATTCAAAGACTAAACATATATCCATCAAATTTCACTTTTTGAGAGAGCAAGTGAACACGAATGAAGTTAGATTGGAGTTTGTGCCTTCCAAGGATCAGATTGCAGACATTTTTACTAAACCTCTACCTAAGGATTCTTTTGAGTATCTCAAGGAGAAGTTAGGGGTCATTGCCCCTCTGATGATGAAATAAGGTGCACTGATGTGCATTAGTCTAGTAGATATCATAGTCACATCTTATGGTCTGGATTGATGATGAGGAGCTTCTACTCAGGGGGAGCAATAGATATATTTTTGAAGTTGTAGAATTGCAAGTATGTGCCCTTTGCCATTGATGTCAAAGGGGGAGAGAAGACATGTGAAAAACAAGTGGTTGTTGATCAAAGGAGGAGCAGTAAAGGAAGAGAAGACATGTGCATGGTTGTTGCTGATAAGGGAAGTTGTGATAGTAAGGAGAAGTTCTTGTCTTGATGGTCAAATCAGTTTTTCACATCATATGTTACCATTAATCACAAAGGGGGAGATTGTTGCAAGTATGGGCCTAACTAGTGTTGTCATTGATGTCAACATACTCCTGTTGCATTAATGATAAGGATTGGATGAGCTGTGTGCTGAGGATATTGAGAAAATTAGTCTCAATCAGGAACAGTGAAGAACAGTGATGTCATAAGGTAAAAGTCCAAGATAGGAAGGGGATCAGAGGATGCAAATTAAAGGGTTTGTAGATATGAGTCTTAAGGTGTTCTAGTAGAGATTTCAGAGGTCTGCATGAAGATATGAAGAAGTTGTGATCGCTCAAGTAAAACCGGTTCCAGTAGGTGTTCAGAGGTGACAAAGTGATACAGACAGGTCTGGTGAGATCTAAAAATGCATTGTCCTATTCTGTGGATTTGAAGGAGTGCTCAAGAAGTCCTTGTGAAGTGTCAACTCATTTGGTGCATGGTTTGAAGGTCTACAAGCATCTATTCCTTTGTGACAGTGATGACATACTATGTTCTTGAGGTTCCAAATGAAGGAGAGAAGAATTTCAGTAAGCAGATGAAGTGTGGATGTTCATGGTGATTCAGGCAATCTTGTGGAGGTCTCTGGATCATGTTCAGTTCATGGTGGCAGTTCACATTGAAGTTTAAGCTCTCATTTGAAGAATAACTTCTAGATGATGGTGTTCTTTCTGAGACTGGCCGATCAGCTGAGTTACACATCCTGTGGATGTTCTTGTTGATGTTTGCTGACTTAGATGATCATTCCTAAGATGATGTCTTGTATAAATAAGAGATTGCAAAGTCATTTCAAAGTAGATGTGTGGAGATGAGTGTGTGGTAGTGAGGAGTAGAGAGAAAGGTAGAGCAGAAGTTTTGGACTTAAATGGAACTGAATCAAGCATGGTGAAGATGCTATTTACCAGTTCAAGTATGTGATACTTATTCTTTTCTAGACAGTGTGTCTCTTGTAGGCAGTGAGCCTCTTGTGAGCAGTGTGTTCGGGAAGTGAGCCCTAATTGGCATGTGCCATTTTGTTCTTTCTATTCTTCTAATAGAGAATACAATCTTGGGTTAGTCACCTCGTGGCTTTTACCTTAACCGGGTTTTCCACATTAAAATCCTGGTGTCTCATGTGTTGATGTGTTTCTGCTCTTGATTTAAATGCATTATGTTTCATAATTGATTTATTGTTATATTGCTAAGTGAATGTAAGTGTTTAATAAGAAGAAAGTTTTGGACAACTGATTCACTCCCCCTCTCAGTTGTCTGCCCTGAATCTAACAAAGTCCACCAACATATCCACTTGGTCTTACCACTTTCATCCATGAATGTTCTGTCTTAGAGAAACAACAACCTTTGTCCTCCATTTCACCTTCTACATCAAAAAAAGAACTCAAGTCTAGTTCCCAAAACACACCTAGTCCCATTGTCCATCGTAGCCTTGGAAACATGAACTACAAAAGTAAAGGCCTAGGCCTTTATGAACAAGGTATTTTGGAGCCAAACCATGTCAAGGTCCCTCTAAGCTCATATGGCCTTGGATACACAGCCCAAGGTAAACAAGCTAAAGACGTTGGTAATTCCTCCATCCATCCTAAGTCCACTTTCCATCACAAACTCTACCACACCCTCAAAACATATGTTTCTTCAACCTACAAATGTCAAAAGCATGTGACCGTACACTTTCCACCATCCACTTTACCTCCACTCCTTCCAACTTCTAATATCCCTCCATCCACTTTACCACCATTTCTCCCAACACCTAATAGGCCTATCATCCAATCCCCTTATCCACTTATCCTTAAGTACCCTTACATTCCTTATCATGACCAACAAATGCACATATTTTGTAAACATGAAGCTTTCACTCATTCCATCCATACCATGGGATTCTAAAATAAAAACTTGGATGCATCCTTTCATAAAGATAAAAATCCTACTAAAAAATCCTAAGGACCCTCATGCCTTAGGGCACAAACATGGAAAATCAATGCAAAGAACCAATGCAAAGCAATTCAAAAAGCTATCCAAGTCCATACCTTCATAAGAAAAGGGCAAAACTAAAATGGTTTAGGTCCCTAAGAAAAAATAAGTCAAGTCTAATGAGGAATCCTCCTCTACATCTCAAGAATCCCAACCATCCACTTCCATCAACAAATCCGCTTCCATTCAAAAGTTTCAAATATCCCAAAAATCCCACAAGAAAAGTAAAAATCATAAAAATACTAAGTCTATGTGGGTACCTAAATCACTCCATCACCCATATCCTAAGCAAACATCTCCATTGCTTCCTACACCACCTTCCCATCAAAAACTTCAATGTTTATCACAGTGTGTGCAACCGTTGGTCATGATTCCCTTCTATTCCACAACATTCCCACATAGCTCCATCTCTCCATCTTTCATCCATTATCTTACATATCTCCCCCATCACTTTCCTATGGTCGATGCTTTTGCATAAGTCCTTCATCCATCCTTACACAAACCTTTCATAATCCACTATCCACCAAATCCATCTCTTCCATGCAATCCCTTGCCAACATCTATGAACATAATGACATGGCCCATGCGATGACATCCATCTCTAATGGGACTATCGCCTGTCATAGCATTAGATGCTTGAGTCCCTCCTATCCATTACCATGGTGAAAACTTGGCAAGCAGGCACGATGTGTAATTGCCATCTTATCCTAAGTCAAAAAAAATAAATAAATAAAATAAAAATCAAAATAGTAAAGTGAAATCCCTTCGTCCAATGGTGAAAACTTGGTAAATAGGTGCCTTGGATAAGTACCATGATGAAAACCTGGCAAATAGGTGTCATGTGTAGTTGATCTTCTATGTCACTCACACTTCGGGGCACATGGTCTCATCCATCTTATCATTTTTCATTATATCATGATACATCCTACCATCCATAGCCATTACATAAACATGCCTATTCTACTAAACCCATTTACCCATCCTTCTTCCTTTTGATTTTGATGAAGACATAGGGGCAAAATGTTGAAACATGTTTGGATATTTCTTGGCATACCATTTTTTCCAAAACTAAGTCCTATCCATTGACCGTTCATCCATCCCATTTAAACCAATCCATCATGTCATCCTATCATCACAAGTATCATGTAACATAAAATCTTATCATCCCATTGTCATGAGCCTTGTCATGTAAAAATCCTAAGCATTACCACCTAGAATGGGGCATGTTATTCCTATGCGACATTGTCTTTGGAGATCACATTCTAGCTCAATTATGAGGCATACATCCATCCACCATAGCCTATCCTTGTATCTATAGATCTATCATGAGCTTTCCCTTTTATGGCCTATTCCTTTATCCACCCATTTATCATGAGCCTTCCATCCCATTTACTATTAACCATCCTTTTATCCATCCAATCTCATTCATCCATCCTTGCACCTAGACTTGGTGTTCCCTTGTCATTGGTATCTAACATAAAGGCTACCCAAATTGTAAATCCTTTGACATTTCAAATATTCACAAAAATCCTAAAAAAAATTTAAAAAATCCAAAAAAAAAAAAAATTTCCAAAAACACAAAAAAAATCAAATATCCACAAAAAATCCAAGCAATAAAACCAAACTCAAATCAAATCAATCCATCAAATTCATCAATCACATTCACATCAATCCAATTCAATCAAATCAATCCTTTCATCCAATCAAATCAATCAAAGCAATAATCCAAATGCAAGACATCATTTATCTATACCAATCAAGTTAATCAATCTTGTCAAATTATCCAATTGCAATCAATGGTCTTGATCCTAGCCTTATTGTAAGTGAAATCAACCAACCAACCAACCAACCAACTTAGCAAACAACCTTTTGTTGATCTATGGATATAGCTTTCCTTGCCATGACAACACTTGTAACTATCATCATCATCATCAACAATTAATCATTGGTTTACAGCTTGACAGGGGCAATACCTTGTTTGTTTTTGTATCATTTGTGCATGCTTTCTTGTTTTCTTGTGTATGTTATTATTTTATCTTGCATTTTAATCAAATTGGTATCATTCCAACCAATATTCATATCTTGTGTATGTTGGAATAGCTTCTTGCACTATCTTTTGCATCTAAGGTCACATCATACCTTTTGTGCATTAGGACTTCAATGATCTAAGTTTACTTCCTCATACGTTAGACAAGGTTGTATTATTCTGGGGCACAAGACACATCGTCACCTTGGTCCTTATACCTTGGTGCATAACATCTAGTGCTATATCAAACATAATGGTTGCTCACTTCATTGCAGCATAACAAATCATTCATTTCTTCTATCCATCCCCTTATTTTCTTGACCAATTCAAATTCTTTTGGAAGCTTACCCGTGTTTGTCCAACCCGCCTATCCTCTCGAGGGGGCGTCATCATATCCTATATTTCCATCATCATCTTTTTTTTCCATCCTCATCCTATCTTTCAATCATCCTATATTTTTTTCTATCCATCCCTTAGCTTCTTTGAAATGATGTTACTTGACATAAATCTTATCATCTCTAACATCATCTCAAAAAAGGGTAAAATGTAGACACTGAAAATTGTCCTAAATTTGTCCATGTCTTACAACACCTAGTCAAAAACATTATCTAGACATCATGTAACATTTTATCCTAATCCCACTTTTAATCCCACTAATCCATTAGCTAATTCATTAAATAATTATTATTTTTTAATTAATTTTGCATTCATAATCCCACTTTCCAATTAATTAAATAAATTTTATTTATTTAATTAATTTCCACATCATATTCCAATCCTATCCTAATCATCTTCACAATTAGTTAAATAAATTTTATTTATTTAATTAATTTCCCTCACATATCCCAACTAATTCAAATAAAATATTTGAATTAAGTCCTCACCTCTCACCACATTCCAACACTTGTCCACCTCTTAATTGAATCATGTGTTGTAGTACAAATTTTATTTAAAATCCTTCACATGTACAACTAATGGGACCTAATTTTAGTATTTGTGTACACAATCACATATGAGGCTTATCTTCCTTTGTACACTTGTCACATGACTACAACTCGCTTGAAGAGTGGGAATAACTAATCAATCATAGTAGTCCACATCAATCATTTAGCCTTTTAATCTCAACCATCCCTTTGAATCAAGTCTTTTCTATAAATCAACCCTCTCCTAAGCCATTAAGATGCATTGAGTAGGAGTATCCTTATGCTACTGAAATTACATTAGACATTTTGCATTTATCATCCGTTATCATCATCTTCCATCTATCAATTATTAATCTATCATCTTTATCTTATCATTATGCTGCTGAAGTGAGCACCCAACATTCCTCTAACAATCATCCTTCAAAATCTTGCATGCTCATGTGAGATGGAGAAGAGCAATGGAGATCAATCGAGTATAGCATGGAGATCGGTTTGCATTTACATTTGTTATTTTGATTTTCATGTTGTCTTGTGCTTCATTGTGCATTGTTAGGGTTTGATCATTGTTTTTTATTCATTTACCCTATTTGCAATTTTACCCTAACTACAGAATGAAAAGTTTCAAAACTGAAACAAGGGTTTTATCTTTTGAGCACAAAAACTCCTCCCCTAGCATGCATTACACATCATATTATTTTCTCTTGTCTCATCATGGCACTACATCCTTTTCATTTTGACAATATCTATGGTATTACTGCCTGATGCATCACTTTCAATTGTTCATGGACTTTGCATTTGTATGATCCTTCTATAGTTGTGGCTGACATACTTGGCACTTTGATTCACATGTCATTATGGATGACAATAGTTCCTTCTTTCTATAAGATGACAGATGTGACATTGTAACAGCTTGACTGTCATTGATCTTTGTAACGAGATACTTACTAATCTAAATACATGATACCTTGTTGATGCTTATGAACATTCACATAGTCTTGTCAATGTAGCATACTTATTTTGATGTCCTGTGGTAGCACATGATATTGATCCTATATCTTATCATTGTATGCATATATCACATATGAAATGGCATCCTTCATTGGTTGCTTCATGTATTTTCTATTCATTTCTTTTGATAGGTTCATGATACAAGATCAAGATGGAAGTGACATGACAACACATATTTTCTCATTTATTGGTTGTCTTCTTGCACTCTATTTCTGTTTATTCAAACTATGCATAAAAAAATATCTATTTTGGGTACTTCTAAGATACATTATGAAATATATGACAATAAAAAAAACAAATTAGAATAAAACATTGATACTTCATTATTGTTTATTTTCAGTTCCTTCTGCATATGGATGTTGTTCATTTGATCAATGCATTATAATCAAAGTATTATGCCTCTTCTGATAGATAAAGGATTTTCATAACCAGAGCTTCTAACGGGACCCTTCCCACATTTTTTAGGTACATGCTGAGGTTGGGAGAAGGACTAGAGGCTACTATGAAGATCCACAAAACAAGGCAATGATGGCTATGTCTTTCCTTTCTCCTTCATTAGATGCATAGTATTTTTGTTTATATTTGCATGAGTTTAGCTATAACCCACATCTTGTGTGGGACATCTAATATGTCATCATTTCTTTCAATGCAATGCTTATTCCTTTATGTATCCAAACATCTAAATAAATAACCATTGTGATGAATAAATACTTATCTCATTTTATTGCTCTGTAATGCGATGAATGATCTGAAACTTCTCTTTCTCTCCTAAACAACTGAACTGAATTTATCATTGAAAACATAATAACTATACAATAACTCATAACAGAAGTAAATCAAACCTCACTCAAAATGATGGCGTTACATCTACTTAGCCAATCTTTGAGCTGTGGTCAAAAGTAACTTTTCTTGTGACTTCTGCTATATGTTTGCCTACTAAGCATCAGTACCAATTTCCTTGAAGATCCATTGGGTATTGAGTCATACTCTATGCTTCTCTAACTCAAAAAATAGTACAATTCAGCTCTCCAATAGTTTAAATAGCAATAGAAAACTGAAAACAAACACTACTGAAAGCAAACAAGAAGGCACTTATGGCCAAAATAAAATGCTAAAAACAAATGTGCATGAGTAATTGTTAACTATAACACTAATCTAACCTACTCTAACTAGCTAAGTTGGCTAATCAAACAAAACCATCCATTGGTTGAGTGAAATAATTGCCTTTTCTCCGCAATCTGCAATACTCCATAAGATTGTGAATTGTCCAAAAGAGGTGGAATAAAGACAAACATCCAACAGATAGCTGCAACACCTCTCTGAATGGGAACATGAAAGTACTTACCTATTTGGTGAACTGATGAAATGAACAAGGAAACTGATAATACTCAACTTGGTACCTTTCTTGCTAATGTGGACCAATCTCATTATGAGACTGTACACTCTTGTCAGCTGCAAACCCAACCATATATCTAATAGGACATCCCCTAGAAGGTGTTGGATCAAATGGAAAACATTTTGCATGGTTAGGGGTAGCAATATCTTCTTCATTCTACATGATGGCCTACCATGTAAGCTCTTCCTCCATAGTCAATGGACCATACTCCTCTATCAGGGTTGCTAATAGCTCTTTAAAATCAGGCTCAAAATACATATCATCATTCAATGAAGAATAATTTGAATCAGGAGTCCCCTCTTTTATGAATGAAGATAAATGGTTAGACAATGAACTAACCTTTTCCATCATACCACCAACTAGCATAACATCAGCCTCAAACTCTTATTTACAACAGAAGGACAACTCCTCATAACAGTCTAGATCAGACTGCTCCAGTGATTTACTTAGGAATGTCATGATTTCTTTTTCTTGTCCTTGTTGTCTAAGGTGACTTTCCTCCAAAGGGTCAGCCAAATATGAGCATAAAAGCCCAATTTTAGCTTGCAAAGGATCTTCCTCCAGCTTCTGGTTATCCAAAACATGGTTGTTTTCACCAGACTATCCTTGAATCAGCAAGTTACCTAAATGGTCTTCATCGTTGCGGTGTTTAGAACTTGGTCCAGCTATGCTGGTTTCACTTCTATACTCAAGGTTAGAGGGTTTATCAAATAGATTCATAAAAAACTTAAGTTCAACACTAACTTCTTCCACATCATCTAAGTTTGCAACAACGACCCCAAAATCATTTGAAAGTAAACTTTCTTCACAATTTTCCTAATTTTTTGATGAAATGGGGGTATTAGTTACCTTATAACAACTCACATTAATCCTATTGGGCTCCAAAATAGGTCCCTCCTTATTTCCCTCTTCCTGATCTGAGATGCTATTATCATATTGATTATCTTTGCTCAACAACTCCTCAAGATGTTGAGGACCCTCCTGCTGCTCTAAAATTGTTGTCTCTAGTATGAGCACGTTCTCTTCCTCTGGTTCAATGAAATCAGGTAACTGATCGAACAAGGTCACAGACTCCTCCTCATGATCTAGTGTCTTCTCAGATAAGATTTGGGCTTTCAGTCTTTGCACTTGAAGGCCTTAACCCTGTGACTTCTACACCTTGCTTTCATGCATCTTATGAACAACATCAAATTTTTTTTTGAATGACTCTAATATCAAATGGTTCAGTGTTAGATTTGAATCTACTTGCCCTATGCAAACAATAGCAACCTTTTCATGTGAAACAACCTCTTTTACTACACAACTTCCTAAAAAATTTTTTATCATCTTTTATAGAACAAGGGGAGTCATTAATACAAACATTAGAAGGCTCATTAGGAGTCTTTTTTGGTTTAATTTTCAACTACTCTAACTGATACTGCTCCAAAGATAAATATAGTAAATTTACCTGCCTAACTTCCTTCATGGTGAATGAATCATTTAGTAAGATGATAGGTCCATCATTACAAAGGTGAATAGTGATAGGGCAATCAGGTTTATCTAGTTGGGAAACTTGGGGAGTCTCTTGGATTTCTTGGAGGAATGGAGACTCTTCAAGTGGCTGATTTGTAAATGCACTAGGATGAACATGGTCATTTTCCTCAACTTGTAAGGGGTGAGGATTTCTAAAACTAGGTACTTTAAACTTATTAGGCTACCTTGCAGAATCAAGAACTTCATTTTGCCCGAAACTCATGATTTCAACTTTAGGGGCACTAAGAGGTTTATCTTGTATGAAACTCAGAAAGATATACTTACGTACCTCTTTTTGAGCAGACCGTTCTAGGACAACAGGGGTTGCTTGGGCTCAAGCAAGCAAGAGCTTTGTTTGTGTAGCTGCCTCTCTCTCAAGATTCTCTTCAAACTGTCTCTTTTGTGTCTCTGACTCCTGATTAGAAATAGAGATCTCACAGGGTGGCTTCTCTGGATGTTGAATGTAAACTTGGTGATTCAACTCATGCAACTACAAATTAGATTCTTCATACTGCCTTTCTTAAAACCTCCCTCCTTGTTGGTACTGATAACTCTTCATGCTTGCAATTTCCTACTCATACTGTGCTCTTTGTGCCTCTCTCTCAAGAGTCTCTTCAAACTATCTCTTTCGTGTCTCTGACTCCTCATCAGAATCAAAGGTCTCATAGAGTGGCTGATTTTGAATCATAATATGCTCAGACTGTACCAACCTAGGTTCTTACAAGGGTAAAGGGTTCTTGAAACTAGGAGTCTTGACCTTGGTAGGGATAATAGGTTCACTTTGATTGAAACATGCGAAATTATACTCACATACCTCATCCTCAAAGGGCTGATTTTGAATGACAGGAACTGCTTGAATTTGCTACCTATGCTTTTGATGGAGAAAGACCCTCATTTGTTATTCTCTATCTGTTATTTCTTATTCAAAATGTTCCTTTTGTGCCTCCAACTCGTGCTCATGAAGATATGCTTGATACGCTAATTCATCCTATTGCGAATTGTACTCAATCTACCAATTGATATCATCTATTGACCTGATCATTTCTGCCAAGGTATCATTAAGTGTGTCCTTAACCTATCTTACTACAGACTTTGTTAGCTGATTGGAAGGCTAAGCAGGGGTGGGTGGGTGGCAAACATGTTGTACATGTTGGTATGCTGATGCTGCATGGTTGTTCTAAATAAAACTAGTTGCATGGTTGCTCTAATATAGCTGATAAGATGTTGGATTGGTAACACCATCATGATATGGTAGATGATATGAACTGATCATCCTAAAACTAGAAAAATAACATGTAGAGTTGCTAGGTATGCTAGTAGCTTGCCTCCAAAGGCAGGATTCACTGATACACACACCAAATATAAGTCATAAATGATGTAACTATGGACTGAAACAGTCCAATGGGTCCCACTGGGCATGCCAAAAACTGTTGTCAATCAAGTATCTACCCTTGCTAAGTTCACAGAAACTTAGCTACCTATTCAAACATCTAATCATTCTTAGATGTGGGTATCCTATTATGAGAATGAATCTCTAGAGTAAGTTGGTTCTCTTATGATTCCTAAACTAATGACTTGCGAGGGAAAAGGGATTAGAGAAATGACTAAAATGGAAAACTAACACTAAGATTTAATTTAAATGAATACTTCAGTCACAAATAGTCCTTCACAACTTCACCTATGAGATTCGATCCCTAACTAATTTGTAATAAGGTTTATTTCAAACACAAATTACAACTAGGAGAAAACATGCAATTTAACATCATTGAGACATGATAAAGGACAACAAATTGTCACAATAAGACATCAAATCAAGGCTGCAAAACTCAAAAGTAGATGAAATCCAAAAATCTACTATTTTGAACTGGAAGGAGTATAATGCATGTAAAAAACAATGAGACAACTGCCTGTATACAACTATCCTGTGAACAAGAGAGAAGAAACTAGTGCTAACTGACTGAGAAAAACCAAGATTCTTCTCCTATAAATGCCTCCAAAAGATCTCCTCAGAAGAAAGCTAAAAAAGATGCTAAAAATAGACCCTATGTCCATTTTTGAGCTACTCAGAAAAGCACAAATAAAAGCTCCTCAATTGGCTCCAAACTAAAAAATAAAGTTGCAAAACTACCCTCTCATGTGGTCCCACCATAAAACTACTTTTCTCTGCCCATGAAAACTCCAAAATTTGTCGTAAATGACTCTAAATAAAAAAAATCAAAATGGAATATTTGATCTGTTTTATTAGCCTATAAATTGCCTAAAATAGTTAAGTTTTAAAAGCAATTTGTCAATGATTGCTTTAAAACTAACTTTACAATGCAATGGCAATTTTATCTATATCTCCATTTGATATGATTTTTTGTAAAAATAAAATAATATCTGTCTCATTATTTCACCAAGAGATTTTACAAGATATTACAATTGATTTTCTATAAAAATCATAAAAAAGATGAACACATTACTATGTATTTTTTGTAAAAAGTATTAAAGCCTTGAAGGCCCCAAATGCATGTCCATGTGTTAATTCTACTACCTCATCTCTGTCTTTGTGCCTTGGAAAATGCCACCTCACCCCTATACAAGTGCCACATGTCAAAATTTACCCCCTTCATCATGCCATTACTTATGCATGTATCTCATGTTTCTAAAGGTTTTTTCTTTGACTTGTCTCATACATTTGAATGATATAAGGAAATGGAAAAAATAATCCATAAGTGGGAGGTCGTCGACTCTCGAGCACATGCATAATCATAAGGCACTTTAACTCCACATGAGTCAACCACATTGCAAGTAAAGGTTTTTTATATGTTTCCATTGCAGAAACTTTCTTCACTGATGATGGATCCCACCTTTGACTTTATAAAAAGCAAACAAAATGAGGAAGTGTTGGCCTCTCCATATCATGATTGCTAGGCACCATCGATTGCAAGGTTTTGACCATGATGCTATTTGGAGAATGTAATTATATTGTTTGCAAAGTCAAAAATGAGAAAACAATGTCGAACAAAACAACAACATGAACCCTAAAAGTTAGTCATTTCATTTGTCTTTTGCTGTTGGTTTACTCTGCAACTCTATGGCAGCCGAGTTGGGATTTCATGGCTCCACATTTTCTCCTCCATATCTAGTTCTCTGTGGTCAAAAAAATGTTGCACTTCTTGAGTCAAATTGATAGACCAAACTTGGTATGTATTTGAAGCTTGAATGGCATTTTGACTTCCTTTAGTGGCATTTCCTTCTTAAATGGCCACAACCATAGTTGTTCTTTCTTTAGTTACTTTGCTTGACATCTATTTTCTTGGCTCTTTCTGTGTTGAAATCTATAAATGTGGCAAAATGACAAAAACCTTCAAGATGGGCTGTAGCCATACCATCTCTCCTTTTTTGTAACTAAACTATGAGTTCTAGTTCTCTCTCTACTGTGGGCTTATTACTGTATGCAAAAAGTGATGAGGGTTTCATTTTTCACTAGCTGAGTGTTTCGGTATTCTAATAAATCACTATCTTTATGTCAGAGCCGCTACAATTTAGATGGTTTTGCAAGTTTTCACTAGACCATTTGATGTTAAAACTGGGAGTTTCTTGTCTTCAAAATGAGGGTTTCTCTTTTACTTTAGGGTAAGTGCACAAAGATTAGGGACCAAAATGGGGTCTTAAGATGCCACTTTTTTATGAAATCAGGAAGATGTTGGATGAAAAATTGAAGATAGCTACACTCAAAATTTGATGATGGAACAAAAACAAGAATCGTAGTACTCTGAATCTAGTTTCTAAACTACTAATTTTATCCAAAAATGGTTGAGATTAAGGGGTTCAAAAAGGAGGAGCACACAAATTGGTCCTGTTTTTCTTAAAAAAACATAACATAGCGTCTGGTGTGCTCCCACTAAAATGTTAACTTTTTTTTTAGTGTTTCAACAATCACTTTAGTGCGAAATTAGCTAACACCATGTAGTTTATCCCCAATTTTTTTGATAATTTTTTTAGGAATAATTGATTTTTTAGTAATTTTTAAAGTGGACACATCCTAAAAAATACAAATTTTAGCGTGCTCCCCCCTAAAATGTTTGAGAACTAATTGAAAATCAATTTTTTTTTACTATGTGTAGAATTGAGTCTAGTTTCTAAAAATATAACTTATTTCAAATTTCAATGAATGGTTAAAAAACAAAGTCAAACTTATTACACACTAGTTTTTGACAAAAAATGGACACACTAATAAAAGAAATTCAAGATGAAACCCTTAACGTACTCAAAATGTGAAAAAAATTATATGGTTAGATAGCTTATAGAGAGATTAATATTATGGTGGTATTTATTTTGAGTTTTCAACAAAATAAGTGCAAACCTGATGGGGAGCACAGTCAAGATTATGTGGTTTAGTATACAATCTAGAAAATTATGTCTTTGGACATCCTAAACACAGTCCAAGACTTTGGGTTGGAAGCCCAAGACAAATCCAAGCCTCAGGCTTTAAAATAACCAAGGAAAGGCATAGCGCGAGCACATTATAATGTGCTCACATTTTGTACATTCACATAACGTGACTCGCATTATAACACGAGCACATTATGTGAATGCACAAAACATGAGTGCATTATAATGTGAGCACATTTTGCAAAAGAAAAACTCTCTCTCTCCCTCTCTCTCTCTGTGTCTCACATTGGAGTTTGAATCACCCATGTCATTTTCAAGATTCTCTCTCTGTCTGAGACACAGATAGGGAGAAAGTGATATAAAGGAATTGTCCCTCTCCCTCTCTTTGAGAGGAAGATAGAGATAGGGAGATAGGGAGAAAGTGATATATAGGGAGATGGAGATAGAAAGAGAGTCTTAGTTTTCTTTTTTCCATTTCCTTTATTGATAAGGGAGAGGGAGAGCTAGGAAAAAAGAGGAATGATAGGGGAGAAGGACGTAAGAGATATGGAGATAGTGAGACATAGATAGGTAGAGAGAGAGGAGATAGATAGGGAGAGGTGGAGGAGGAGGGGAGAGATAGGGTAATAGAGAGTGAGTGAGATGTCTAGAGAGATAGGGATATAAGGGAGATATAGGGATATAGAGGTCTGGAGTTGCTTGGGTTTAGGGTTTAGGGGTTAGTGGTTATGATTTAGGGGCATTATTTAGGGTCTAGGGGTTTAGAGAGAGAGAGACTATTTTTGACATGCAACCCTTAACCCAAGCAACCCTAAATAATGCCCCTAAACCCTAAACCTAAGAAATCCTAAGCCTCTAAACCCTAAATAATTCCTCTAAACCCTAACCCCTAAACCCTAAACCCAATAAAGCCTGAATCTCTATCTCTTTATTTTTATCATCCCTCTACCTCTCAATCTCTCTCCCTAAACTTGAGCAACCCTAAACTTATAAACCCTAAATAATGTCCCAAAACCATAAAACTAAGAAACCCTAAACACCTCTCTCTCTCTCTCTAGATAGAGAGTGAGGGACATGTCCAAAGACATAGGTAGAAAGACTAAGAGGTAGAGGGATGATAGAGATAGGGAGATAGGGGAGAGATAGGGAGATATAGGTTTAGGGTTTCTTTTCTTTAGGGTTTAGGAGCTTGGGATTTTATTTTTGGGGGTTTAGGGTTGCTCAAGTTTAGGGCTTAGTGTTTAGATCTTAGGGGAATTATTTAGGTGTTAAGGTTTGGAAGTTTAGGGTTTAGGGAGAGAGTATTGATATAGAGATATAGAGGACAGTGAGTGGAGAGATAAGGAGATAGATATTGATGGACATGGCCAGAGATATAGTTAGAAAGATTGAGAGGTAGTAGGATGATAGAGATAGGGAGATAAAGGTTTAGGGTTGCTTGAGTTTAGGGGTTGAGAGAGAGAGATACTTGTGTTTAGGGTTTCTCAGGTTTAGGGTTTAGGGGCATTATTGAGAGATTGAGAGGTAGAGGGATGACAAAGATAAAGAGCTAGAGATTTAGGGTTTAGGGGAATTACTTAGGCTTTAGAGGCTTGGGTTTGCTTGGGTTTAGGGGCATTATTTAGGATTTAGGGGTTTAGCATTGCATGGGTTTAGGGTTCCATGTCAAAAGTAATCTCTCTCTCTCTAAACCCCTAAACCCTAAACAATGCCCCTAAATCATAACCACTAACCACTAAACCTTAAACCTGAGAAACCCCAAACCTGTATCTCCATATCTCTCCCTTATCTCCCTATCTCTCTAGACATCTCACTCACTCTCTATCACCCTATCTCTCCCCTCTTTCTCCTCTATCTCTCCCTATTTGTCTCCTCTCTCTTTCTACCTATCTATCTCTCACTATCTCCATATCTCTTACCTCCTTCTCCCCTACCATTCCTCTATTTCCCTATCTCTCTCTCCCCTTTATCAATGAAGGAAATGGAAAAAAGAAAAGTATGACATGCAACCCTAAACCTGAGCAAACCTAAACCCTAAATAATTAGACCTGAAACCCTAAACTTATTAACCCTAATTAATTCCCTTAAACCCTAACCCATAACCCGTAACCCCTAAACCCCTCTCTCTCTACCCCTAAACCCTTAAACCCTAAATAATGCCTCTAAAACCTAACCCCTAACCCTAAACCTCTATGTCCCTATCTCTCCCTAATCTCCCTATCTTTATCATCCCTTTACCTCTCAATATCTCTCCCTATGTCTCTAGCCATGTCCCTCATTCTCTATCTCTGTATCTCCCTATCAATCCTCTCTCTCTCTATCCACTAAACCCTAAACCTCTAAACCGTAACACCTAACCCATAAACCATAAAACCTAAATAATGCCAGTAAACCCTAACCCCTAACAGTAAACCCCCAAACACCTAAACCCTAAACCCTAAACCCAAGAAACCCAAAACCTCTAGATCTCCATATCTCTCCCCTATCCTCCTATCTCTTTCATCCCTCTACCTCTTAATCTCTCTCCCTATGCCTCTAGACGTGTCCCTCACTCTATATCTCCCTTTCTCTCCCCTTCGTCTCCTCTCTTGATCTCTTTCTAAACCCTAAACCCTAATCATGAGAAACCGTAAACCCCCAAACCTTAAACTTCAGCAACCCTAAATAATTCTCCTAAACCCTAAGTAATTCCCATGACCCCTAACTCCTAAAACCTAAACTCTCTCTCTCTCTCTCTCTCTCTCTCTCTCTCTCTTGCATTGGATTTTGAATCACCCATGTCATTTTCGAGAGAGAGAGAGGGAGAGCAAGAGCGAGAGGGAGAGGCAGAGAGAGCAAGAGTGAGGGCGAGTGAGAGAGAGGGAGAGGTAGAATGAGAGTGAGGGAGGGAGAGAGATAGAGAGAGAGACAGAGAGAGAGACAGAGTTTTACTTTTGCAAAATGCACTCGTGTTATAACGCCTTCAAGTTATAATGTGAGTTGCGTTATAATGCGATCACGTTATAGGCTCAGTAACACCAAGCCATAATGTGAGCGCATTTTAATGTGCTAGCGTTATGACTTGTATGGGACTAAAAATTCATGTGGTAACTTTTTGGTCCCTCATCTTTCTGCATATACCCTTAACACAAAAACTTTTTTTCCTCGACGGCCATGCCTACAGTCGCTCCATACCTATTTTGTTTGACTGTATCTTACAAGAAGAAAGAAGACATTTTGAAACTTGACAAGGGTTTCATTTTTCACTGTATACACAGTCATATCTATTATGGCCTTGTCATAGATAGTTTTCCTTACCATTCTTCTTCTTCGACACTACAAAAATGTTAGGGTTTTGAAAATTCGATGTGGGTATTTTAAAAAATGAACCAAAATGGGATTATATGTTATGACCTAGCTCAGATATATTTCTACAATTTTTCTTTTCACTATATGAACAAAGAGTTTCAAAACTAAAACAAGGGTTTTATCTTTTGAGCACATAAACTCCCCCTATAGCATGCACTGCACATCATATTCTTTTCCCTTGTCTCATCATGGCACTGCATCCTGGTCATTTTGATAATATATGTCATATTACTGCCTGATGCATCACTTTTGGCTATTCATGGAATTTCCATTTGTATGATCGTTCTGTAGTTGTGGTTGACATACTTGGCACTTTGCTTCACATGTCATTATGGATGACAATAGTTCCTTATTTCTATATGATGACAGATGTGACATTGTAATAGCTTGACTATCATTGATATTTGTTACAAGATACTTACTAATCTACAATACATGATACCATGTTGATGCTTAAGAACATTCACAGAGTCTTGTCACTGAAGCATACTTATTTTGATGTCCTGTAGCAGCACATGTAATTGATCCTCTATCTTATCACTATATGTATATATCACATATGAAATGGTATCCTTCATTGGTTGCTTCATGTATCTACTATTCATTTCTTTTGATAGGTTCATGATACAAGGTCAAGATGGAAGTAACATGACAACACATGTTTTATCATTTATTAGCTGTCTTCTTGCACTCTATTTCAGTTTGTTCAAACCACACATAAAAAGATATCTATTTCTGGTACTTCTAAAATACATTATAAAATATATGACAATAAAGTACCTGAGAATATCACTTTCATGACATTTGGTGCAATGACATTAGCTTTTATATGCATTAAGTGTTGTTCTTTATCACTTTAGTTCATGTTCATGGTTGCATTTCATTCCTTGAATTGTATTCGTGATTATGTCCTAAAACAAAACTAATGCATATGATTTATTTTATTATTCCTTCATCTTATCATGTGAATGTGATCAATGAATTTTCTCTTTTTTTATTCATCCCTTCTAAGATTAAGGGGAAGCAACATGCTAGTCTCAACCTTTGTGGGAGCCCACTTGATACCACATGCTGAATGTCTTCAATTAGCTACATGACTTGTCCAATACCTGCATGTAAAACAAATAGATTAGAATAAAATAATGATACTTCATGACTATTTCTTTTTAGTTCCTTTTGCATATGGATGTTGTTCATTTGATCAATTCATTATAATCAAAGTACTATGCCTCTTCTGATAGATAAAGGATTTTCATAATCGAAGCTTCTAGTGAGACCCTTCCCAAATTTTTTAGGTACATGTTGAAGTCGAGAGCAAGACTAGAGGCTACTATGAAGATCAAGAAAACAAGGCAATGATGGCTATGTCTTTCATTTCTCCTTCATTAAATGCATAGTATTTTGGTTATATTTGCATGAGTTCAGCTATAATTGTAAAGTACTAAAAATCACACCACCTGAAACTGGAGTAAAACATAGACTTACTGAAAGTAAATCAAATACGATGAAAATAACTTCTACTTCATCATTCCAGAGGAAAGATATTAAGATAACATTCAAGAGTCCAAGCAAGTTTTTAGATCCATAATTAAAAGTACAACCATAATTACAAATGCATATAAATAAATACATCTGAAGTCATTTACAGAGTATGTAGAAATAATATTCAAGTGTCGAATAATGGCATCAAGGCTTACAATCATTTGAATACAAGAAGCACAACTACCATCAATGTCAAATAAATCTATCAAGGAGTCCTCAACTGCCATCGACCAACCGGCCATCTTGACTATGTTGAAGGACAAGAACATGGTTCAGGCACTTTTTCCACCCAACCACGAAGCTTGTGCTTCCTTGGTATCCTTCAACTGAAGGATACCCAACCCTGCTCGAAGAGCCTAGCAACCTAAAAACATATGCAGAGTGGAATTTGGTATGTGTCTATCAATCTACATGCATCACTAAAATGAATGCAGCATCTCATCAATAGTATATTGCAGGGAACCATACAAGGAATAGCTAGGCTAATTGTCCATCTATTTCAATGGTGCATGTCTATTTCAACATTCATTTTTCTTTGGCCAAAGCAATTAACCGTTGCAATGGCGTGAAAGTTTTGAAAAATAAAACTCACTTCCCTGATAGCCCATATTCGATACCCATCCTGGAAGATAATATTTCCCAATACATCAAAGAATAAATCACAACTTCCTTGTTCTTTAACAACTCAATGAAAAAAAAAATAATAAAGTATCATCTGAGCAATAGAGCAAATAAGAATTTAGAGACCAAGAATGTCGATATACGTATAATGATTTACATTCTACTACTTGTTCCTAGGTTTGGTTTTTAAGGACAACTTACTTCATCTCATGGTCAATTTATGTTTTTATACTAGTAAAGTCAGAGGAAAATCCCCCTGTGAGCAGTCTTTTGAAAAGAAGATAGTAGATCAATTCTAAATAAAGGTGAACACAATATCCATTTTTTTGACAATTTAGAAGTTCCTTTACTTACTAAATGTGTGAACTGTATGAGCTAGTTTTCCCATAAAGAAAGGACATTAGCAAACAACTTATGAGTATACAATGTGTAATTTATATTAAAAAGGAACTTTTTTTCTGGTAAACATCTCCTCTCTGCACTAGATATAGCGGCCAAGCTGGGAGTAGATTAGGAGTCTTATATTCCTTGAGATGGAATGTTTGAGAAAGAGACTAAACGACGATTTCTTACCATCGGTCTCCAGATTTCATCAACTATCAGTTCGTTTTAAAAGGAAAACTATAAGACATTCAAAAATTGGCATAGGGTTATCATTTATCAAGAATCGGTAATTTTTAAACCAAAATCAATACAGACGAGGTCAATTTGTTTCTAAAAGGATAAAGCCATAGAATGTCTACTTTGCTTGGGTCTACAACACTAATAGGCCAAATTGGAAATGTGTGAAAGATTACAACTAAAGGCTGTGGGAAACTCACAAGAGCTGATCATAAGGACTAAAAGAAAGAAGTCATTTTCGGCAAATCGGTGGCTAAAAAAAATGAATCTTATTAATATCAAGAGGAATAAAGAAAAGACAACATAAGATCAGCTTCACACCACGGCTATACTCATGCAGATTGGTTGGAAGGTTAGGGATCAACGTATAAGATAGAGATCATCATTAGGCAAATAGAGTTCAACAAACAAAGGCAGTGAAAGTCAATTACAACTGCTAGAAGTCGATTCGTAGTAGTAGCGAATAGCATTAAAAAAAACTAGAGATTGCTTTGTAGAAACAACGATTAGCATCTAAAACAAAAACGGAGGAAAGTCATCTTACAAGAACGACTTAAATCAGACATAAAAGAAGAATCTGCATTTAAGCAATCATTTAAGTTCTTTCATTTGTCAATTGTTTTAGGAATAGTTTACCAACAAAAAATGGTTATAAGGCTTCCAATGATGTTTCAAAAAAAACATAAGGGTTTACAGTACTTTGCTATGTCTAACTTAGCAATGGACAAGAAACAATAACCAAAACTACACTTGGGATTGGCGCCCATCTGGAAACTGTATTTTTCCCTAAGTCAGAGTTTAAAACCTTACTATTTAGTCACTAAGCGGAATACCTATATTGAAAAAAAAACTGATCTAAAATCGATCTTTGCGGCTTGCTCCCCTCCTTTCTGATCGCCCAACACTATTTTCTTGTCTTTCTTCCCCGTCTGTATTTTCCCCAGCTCTGTGTGTCCTCTTTTTCCTTCCCCATCTTCCTCTTTTTAATTACTTTCTTTAACTTAATTTTTTATTTTTTTCTTTTTCTTTTTCCACGAATTCATGCAAGGGTTTGTTTATAGTTAATTTAAAAATAAATAACTCTCACTTCCTTGATTCGCATGCATGTGCATGCTTAAATGTTCTTTTCTTAATATAAAAGAAAGAATTTATGCATTATACGTTTTTAAATATATATTTATTGATTTAGATTTTTGCATGAACATATATATTTTCTTTTTGGTTTAATTTAAATATATAATCTTATACCAAATAAAAAATACATTGTAAAGATAATAATGATAATAATATCTTTATTAGGTTTGCATATTTTTAATTTACTTATTTCTCAAGCTAAATTCTTTACATAAGAACCATATAGGAATAAAGTTGGTATTCTATTTTAATTTGAACAATATTTATTTAATTTCTTATATCTATTAAGATTCTGACTTATTGTTTTGATGCAAAAATAGATATCGAGTTTGAAACTATGATAATCAAAGAAATTCATAGTTATTCCAACCAGACGAAAGCATCGACATGCTTCCAATAATCATGCAAGCACAATCAATGAATTAAACCTGCAAGCATTACTTATCAAAAACACATGCAATGCAATGCAAGATAAAGCAACTACATGTGTGTGTGAAATTTGTAGATAAAACCTGACAGATGTTGCCATGAAGCTAGGATTCCCCTACCTTAACCATGCTCTTGTCGTCAACAAGACTGCAAAAGTTAAACTCATAAAACCATCAATAAGTTAGTCCAAATATAGTCGAAGCATTCAAAATAGCTGAAGCGATAAAGTTAACCAATCAATGTAATTATTGCATTTAACCATTCAATCAAGTATGAAAGTATGAGATGTGACATCCTTCCCCAGTTGGAAGAGACATCATCTCGATGTCTTATTACATCATGTAAACAATAAAATCAAAACAATAATGTATCATCATCTGAGTATCATAATATCTTAATATGCATGTAAATGAACATCTACTCTAATTTCCCAAATGCAAAAAAGATCTATCAATATCAGAAGCATCCTCCCAAGTGGCACTGTCCACTGAATATTCGTCCCACTGGACCTTATATTGCACTATGTCTCGATTACGCAACCTAACATTGTGCTTCTCCAAGACTCGAATGGGCTCCACTAGCACCACTCCTAGATTCTGTACCTGCAGAGCATGCCAATCAAGAATATGTAAAAGATCAGGATGATAAGGTTTGAGCAAAGACACATGAAAAACATTATGGATCTTGGCGAGAGCTGGTGGCAATGCAAGTCTACATGCAACTGGATTGATCACTTCAAGAACATCGAAAGGTCCTACGAATCTTGGAGCTAGTTTGGATGCCTTGCCAAATGATATCAAACTCTTATGTGGCTTGACCTTTAAAAACACTTTGTCACCCATGGAGAATTGCCTAAAAGTCTTGTTCTTATCTGCATAACTCTTCTATCTATTTGAGGCTTGTTTCAATTTTTCTTTGATTAGCCTCATCTGATCTTCCATTTCCTTCAACATATCAGGTCCAACTACTATTCGGTCTTCAATCCTATTGCAACTGATTGGAGTTCTACACTTGCAGCCATCAACAACCTCGAAAGGTGCCATACCTAAGGATGCATGGTAGGAATTATTATAAGAAAACTCTACCAAGGTAGATATTCCTCCCATTTGTACTGCTGGTCCATACAGTACATCCTTAGAAGATCCTCTACTACCTAGTTGACTCTCTCTATCTGATCGTCTGTTTCAGGGTGGTAGGCTGTACAAAAGTTCAACTTAGTTCCCAAAGATACATTAAGTGTGATCCAGAACCTAGAGGTCATGTGAGTGTCACGATCTGAAATGATCATCTCTGGTACTCCATGTAGTTGAAAGATCTCTTGCACAAACTTCGTTGCTAAAGTCAACGACCCATCCATGAGATTTCCTAGAATGAAATGAGCCACTTTCATTAGTTTGTCAACCACCACTAAGATGACATCATGTTGATTCTTCGACATGGGCAATCCCTGAATAAAGTCCATGCTAATCACTTGCCACATGTATTCAGGTATGCTATGCGGATAAAGCAATCCTGTAGGATGGACATGTTTTGCCTTAACACGTTGACACTCTAAACATCGAGCTACAAACTCTATCACATCCCTTTTAAGCTTAGGCCAAAAATACAATGGCCTCAATCCTTCCATTGTCTTGGTCACACCTGGGTGTCCAGAATATGGAGCACCGTGAATCTCCTCAAGAACTAACTTACTCAATTCACTTGAATCTGGGATATACATCCTCCCCTAATATCTCAGAAGTCCGTCTGATTCTATTGCATATCCATCAACTTGATGATCTGTAGGGTCTACTTCTAAAGCTTGTTTAACCCTTTCATAGTGCTCATCTCCTTGCAAGTTTTGGATTACCTGCTGTCTCAGATTAGATCTGGAAGTTACCAAGGCTGACAGATGTTGTCTTCTGCTAAGAGCATCTGCAACCTTGTTCTCTTTACCTTTAATGTACTAGATTCCAAAATCATATTTGCTAAGGAATTCTAACCATCTTCTCTATCGAGCATTGAGATTAGGTTGGGTGAAGATATATTTGAGCCCTAAATGATCTGTCGTAAGCTCAAAAGGCTTACCCAAGAGATAGTGCCTCCACATCTGAAGTGCGTGAACAATGGCAGACAACTCAAGATCATGACGTGCATAATTTAACTCATGTTGTTTTAGTTTCCTCGATTCATATGCCACTACTTTTCCTTTTTGCATCAACACTCCTCCCACACCTTCACCAGAAGCATCTGTAACCACTATGAAATGACCATTAGGATCAGGTATGGTTAGAATAGGTGCTGATGTTAGTCATTCTTTCAACAACTGAAAAGCTTGTTCACATTTATCCATCCATTCAAACTTCTTACCTTTCTTTTGCACCGAGGTTATGGGTGTTGCAACTATCGAGAATCCTTCTACAAATTTCATGTAGTATCTTGCTAGCCCCATAAAGCTTCTAACCTCAGTCACAGTCTATGGTGCGGGCCATTCCATTATTGCCTTGATCTTTTCAGGATCTACTACTATCCCATCTGCTGAAATTACGTGGCCAAGATAGTGCACTTTACTTTGATAGAATGTACACTTAGATAACTTGCCAAAAAGTTTTCTTTCCCTCAAATGCTGCAAGACTATTTTCAAGTGTCTTTAATGCTCCTCCAATGTCTTAGAATAAATCAGAATGTCATCAAGAAAGACCTGAACAAAATAATCAAGGCAATCCCTAAATACACTATTCATCAAGTTCATGAATGCTGCAGGTGCATTAGTTAACCTGAATGGTACTACGGTGAATTCATAGTGACCATATCATGTTCTGAAAGCTGTTTTAGAAATATCCTCATCCTTAATCCATAACTGATGATAACTAGATCTAAGGTCTATTTTAGAGAATACCTTTGCACCTTTCATCTGATCAAACAATTCATCAATCCTAGGAAGCGGATATTTATTCTTGATAGTTGCCTCATTGAGCATTTTGTAATCAATGCACAACCTCAATGTTCCATCCTTCTTCTTAACGAAGATTACTGGTGCTCCCCAAGGTGACACACTAGGTCTGATAAACCCTTGCTTTAACAATTCCTCCAATTGTGCCTTAAGTTCAAATAGTTCTGATGTTGTCATCTTGTAAGGTGCTTTAGACTGTGGTTTAGTTCCTGGCATTAGATGCATATAGAAATCAAATTCTCTCTTAGGTGGTAGTTTAGTCAACTCATTAGGAAAGACATCTTTAAATTCTCCAAGGATAGGATACTGATCAAAAGATGGTTCCTGATTATCTAGATCTCTTATCTTCACTGCATAGATAGAACAACCCTTTCTCTTAGCCTTTTTCAATTGCATGGCTAATATATGTCTTAGCTTAAAGGGTGTTCTTGATCCATGAATTTCTACCGGGTTCTCAAAGTCATCAAGGCATTTCACTACTTTCTCCTCACAATCTACTATAGACTTATGTTCTGACAACCAATTAATTCCTAGAATCACATCATAAGATCCTAGAGGTGCAACATAAAGATTGACTTGAGTTTGGAAAGTAGGAAGATCTATTTCACTGCATACAAGACATGAATCTACTCTTCTCTCTGCATTGTTAGCATACTGCACCATCCACAAGTTTTCCATGTGTCCAGGTTTAACAGTTAACTTAGCTACAACCTTTGGATCAACAAAACATTATGTAGCTCCTATATCAATTAAAGTAGAAATTGGAAGGCCAAAGAGCTTACTAGACATATGAATGGGTGTATCTTGGAAATTCCCTTGACGATGATCCACTGTAGCATGAATCTGGTGTTGAGGAGCTCTTTGTTGATTTCCATCTCTCTGATTCCCTGCTCGACGAGGGCATGCACTAGCATAGTTCTCTCCTCCACAAGTGTAACATCCATCTCTAACTCCTCTGTGCCTAGCTGGATTGTCTCTCCAATTATTGTTACCATTGTTACCATAACTACCTCTCTTATTGTTATTTCCACCTTGGTTTCCATTGTTCCTTTCCTGGTAGTTGTTGCCCTTCTTGAGATTCCTTATCTGGCGCTTACTGTTTCCTTGGTTGCCACTATCATTCTGATACCTTTTGTTCCCATTCTTCATATCTTGATTCTTGCAGTAATTTGAGATATGTTGTAGTTTCTGTTCCTACTTGGTAGCCTTTTCAAACACTTCATCCATGGTTAATGGATTATGCATGTCAACATCTGATCCAATCTGCGGCCTTAAACCCAAGATGAATTTGCAAATCCTAAACTTTTCATCAAGCTGATACTGTGGTACATATTTCAATAAGTGAGAGAATTTATCCCAATACTGAGTCACAGTCATACCTCCCTGAGTGAGGTTTTGAAATTCTGTCATTTTCTTGTTAAAGTGGAGCTAGGGTAACCACCTCTTTCAGAAGAGCTCAAGAAAACGATCCCATGTGACTTCTCCCGAAAGCAGTTTCTTTTCATCTTTCTCATTGTCCCACCAAGTAGATGCTTCCCCAGTAAGCTGATAAGATCCCCAAATAGCTTTAGCTTTGGTAGACAAATCACGGAGATCAAACTATTTTTGCATGTCGATGTTCCATGCTTCAACACCATCACCAATAGTCTTACCATCAAATTTAGGAGGTGTAACCTTTTTAAGGTCCTTTCCTAATTCTTCGGCAATCTTATTTCTATTATTTCCATTCACTTCACCCTCAGGACCTCAAGTTTCTTCTCTCCTTTCCTCATTCCTATTTCCCCTTATGCCTTTGATTTCCTCTTCCATGGTGTTCATTCTGGTTCCTTGTTGAGTCAGGAGAGCTAGGATTTAGGTCAATTGATTATTCTATTCTTCACCATTCTGTCCAGCATTGTTATTATTGTTTCCCTCATTGTTTCTAGCATTAGCCCCTCCTGCATTAGTGCCAGCATTGTTTCCAACATTGGCTTCTTCATTGTTTCTAGTATCAAGGTTATTGCCAAATCCTAGGGTTGCTCCCCTACGTCCAGAGTTTCTAGTGTTCATGATGAACTATCTACAAGAGTTTACAACCTTTAGCGTAATGGTTCCATCAAGTCCTAGAGTAGAACCATCACTTTGATACCAAATGTAAAGTACTAAAAATCACATCACCTAAAACTAGAGTAAAACATAGACTTACTGAAAGTAAATCAAATACGGTAAAAATGACTTCTACTTCATCATTTTGAAGGAAAGATATTAAGATAACATTCAAGAGTCCAAGGAAGTTTTTAGATCCATAATTAAAAGTACAACCATAATTACAAATGCATATAAATAAATACATCTGAAGTCATTTACAGAGTATGTAGAAATAATATTCAAGTGTTGAATAATGGCATCAAGCCTTACAATCATTTCAATACAAAAAGCACAACTGCCATCAATGTCAAATAAATCTATCAAGGAGTCCTCGACCACCATTGACCAACTGACCATCTTGACTATTTCGAAGGACAAGAACATGGTTCAGGCACTTTTTCCACCCAACCACGAAGCTTGCGCTTCCCCGGTATCCTTCAACCGAAGGATGCCCGACCTTGCTCAAAGAGCCTAGCAACCTGAAAACATATGTAGGGTGGAATCTGGTATGTGTCTATCAATCTACATGCATCACTAAAATGAATGCAGCATCTCATCAATAGTATATGGCAGGAATCATATAAGGAATAGCTAGGCTAATTGTCCATCTATTTCAATGGTGCATGTCTATTTCAACATTCATTTCACTTTGGCCAAAGTAATTAACTGTTGTAACGGTGTGCAAGTTTTGAAAAAGAAAACTCACTTCCCTGATAGCCCATATTCGATACCCGTCCCAGAAGACAATATTTCCCAATACAAAAAAGAATAAATCACAACTTCCTCATTCTTTAACAACTCAACAAAAAAAAATAATAAAGTATCATTTGAGCAACAAAGCAAATAAGAATTTAGAGACTACGAATGTTGATATACATATAATGATTCATATTCTACTACTTGTTCCTAGGTTTGGTTTTTAAGGACAACTTACTTCCTCTCATGGTCAATTTATGTTTTTATACTAGTAAAGTTAGAGGAAAATCCCCCTGTAAGCAGACTTTTGAAAAGAAGAAGATAGTAAATCAATTCTAAATAAAGGTGAACATAATATCCATTTTTTTGACAATTTAGAAGTTCCTTTACTTACTAAATGTGTGAACTGTATGAGCTAGTTTTCCCATAAAGAAAGGACATCAGCAAACAACTTATGAGTATACAATGTGTAATTTATATTAAAAGGGAACTTTTGTTCTGGTAAACATCTCCTCTCTGCACTAGATACAACGGCCAAGCTGGGAGTAGATTAGGAGTCTTATATTCCTTGAGATGGAATGTCTGAGAAAGAGACTAAATGACAGTTTCCTACCATCGGTCTCTAGATTTCATGAACTATCAATTTGTTCTAAAAGGAAAACTGTAAGATGTTCAAGAATCGGTAATCGACATACGTTGGGTTTTTAAACTGAAATCAATACAGACAAGGTTAATTTGTTTCTAAAAGGATAAAGCCATAGAATGTCTACTTTGCCTAGGTCTACGGCACTAACAGGCTGAACTGGAAATGTGTCGAAGATTAAAACTAAAGGCTGTTGGAAACTCACAAGAGCTGATCATAAGGACTAAAAGAAAGAAGTCATTTCCGGCAGATCGGTGACTAAAAAAAAGAATCTTATTAATATCAAGAGGAATAAAGAAAAGACAACATAAGATTAGCTTCACACCATGGCTATACTCATGCAGATTGGTTGGAAGGTTAGGGATCAGCGTATAAGATAGAGATCACCATTAGGCAGATAGAGTTCAACAAACAAAGGCAGCGAAAGGCAATTACAATTGCTAGAAGTTGATTCGCAGTAGCAGCGAATAGCATAAAAAAAACTAGAGATTACTTTGTAGAAACAATGATTAACATCTAAAACAAAAATGGAGGAAAGTCATCTTACAGGAACGACTTAAATCAGATAGGAATGAAGAATCCGCATTTAAGCGATCATTCAAGTTCTTTCATTTGTCAATTTTTTTAGAAATAGTTTACCAACAAAAAAGGTTATAAGGCTTCCAACAATGTTTTAAAAAAAACATAAGGGTTTACAGTACTTTGCTATGCCTAACTTAGAAATGGACAAGAAACAATAACAAAAACTATACTTGGGATTGGCGCTCATCTGGAAACTATATTTTTCCCTAAGTCAGAGTTTAAAACCTTACTATTTAGTCACTAAGAGGAATACCTGTATTGAAAAAAAAAACTGATCTAAAATCGATCTTTGTGGCTTGCTCCCCTCCTTTCTGATCACCCAACACTATTTTCTTGTCTTTCTTCCCTGTCTGCATTTTCCCCAGCTCTATGTGTCCTCTTTTTCCTTCCCCATCTTCCTCTTTTTAATTACTTTCTTTAACCTAATTGCTTATTTTTTTATTTTTCTTTTTCCATGAATTCATGCAAGGGTTTGTTTATAGTTAATTTAAAAATAAATAACTATCACTTCCTTGATTCGCATGCATGTGCATGCTTAAATGTTCTTTCTTAATATAAAAGAAAGAATTTATGCATTATACATTTTTAAATATATATTTATTGATTTAGATTTTTGCATGAACATATATATTTTCTTTTTAATTTAATTTAAATATATAATCTTATACCAAATAAAAAATACATTCTAAAGATAATATTGATAATAATATCTTTATTAGGTTTGCATATTTTTAATTTACTTATTTCTCAAGCTAAATTCTTTACATAAGAACCATATAGGAATAAAGTTGGTATTCTATTTTAATTTGAACAATATTTATTTAATTTCTTATATCTATTAAGATTCTGACCTATTGTTTTGATGCAAAAATAGATATTGAGTTCAAAACTATGATAATCAAATACATTCATAGTTATTCCAACCAAACGAAAGCATCGACATGCTTCCAATAATCACGCAAGCACAATCAACGAATTAAACCTACAAGCATTACTTATCGAAAACACATGCAATGCAATGCAATGCAAGATAAAGCAACTACGTGTGTGTGTGAAATTTCTAGATAAAACCCAACAGATGTTGCCATGAAGCTAGGACTCCCCTACCTTAACCATGCTCTTGTTGTCGACAAGACTGCAAAAGTCAAACTCATAAAACCATCAATAAGTTAGTCCAAATGTAGCCAAAGCATTCAAAATAGCTGAAGCGATAAAGTTAACCAATCAATGTAATTATTACATTTAACCATTCAATCAAGTATGAAAGTATGAGATGTGACAATAATCCACGGCTTGTGTGGGACATCTGCTCAGCCAATTTTTGAGATGTGGTCAAAAAATGGTAACAATCACATTTATTTATTTTTTCAAAACTCTAACTAATACCCCGAGGGTATTAAGGTCCTAAGTCATCATTACTTTACAATGAATGTGCATAAGACCCTTTAACCACTTGGGGGTAAAACATAGGTGAATGTCCATGGTCACCTTGAATACACCTTAAAACATTTTTTATCACCTATGGAATAATTTCATTCCCTTGAGCTTTGTACACCTGTTTGGAGGGTAGGTCTTGAAGGCCTTTAATTTTATTTTTTGGAAAAAACTCCCATATATGCCTTGATATTTTTATCATTTTTTTTAGAAAAATCATATGCTATGTAATGTAAATACTTGGCAAAATTATAAGCCATGTATTATTCATTTTTTGCAAAAGACAAATAAAAAAATAAAGCTACAAACATTGTAACAATTTGTTTTAAAAGGAATAATTTATAAATTGCTTTAAAATTAAAACTATTTTATGCAGTGAAATTAGATAAAGCAAGTTAAATATTATTTTCTAGATTTGCTTTATTTTGAGGTAGAAATGGACAAAATAAGATCTTTTGGAGCACACAAAGTAAATTTTCCAGTGGTTACAGCTTGAAGGACATTTTGATAGTTTTGGAAACCTAATTGGGGGTGATTTGAGGGCTTATTTTTTGGTTTTTTTGTGAACCTTCAAAATGGATTTCTATATCTATTTTTAGGAGCTTTTTCGGAGAGATCTTTTTGGCAGGGCATTTATAGGAGAAAAAGTTAGTTTTTTCGAGTCAGTTGATAACATTTGTTTCTTCTCTCTTAAGCACATAGAGAGTTTGTATACATGCAGTTGATTCACTTAGTTTATTTTGCATTGTAATCCTTCCAGTTTAATATAACAAGTTTCCCTGTTTGATATACTGGTCTATTTTGTAGTTTTGATCTAATGTCTCATTGTGGCAGTGTTATGTCCTTTGTTATGTCTTTTTACTATGAAATTGCATGTTGATCCTGATTGTAGTTTGTGTTTTTTTAATAAAAAGGGGTAAAAAATTTATTGAATTAGAGAATCATTACAAAGAAGAAAGAAACACCCATAAGGGGCACAACCAAAATCAAGAATTAAGTAACACCCAAAAAGCTCCTCATATCCTCCATAACCCAATCTTCAAGAACATGGGCCAAATCACTAGGAAGGTTGCCCCAATCATCCACATTCCAAGTCTCCATCTGCTCAGATGCCCACCTCACCAAAACATCCACCACCTTATTCCACTCCCCTAGCACATGATAAAAAGCAATAGAATCTAAAGCATTGCTCAGAGAAACAATTTGTTTGGCCACCACTGCAAGTTGCCAATTCACCTCCTCAAAATGTCTCTTTTTCAACATACCAATGACCATCTAAGAATCTGATTCACAAATAATCCATTTCCATCCAAGGGCACAAGCATGCTCTAATGCTAGAAGAATAGCTAGAGCCTCCATGAGATTATTTGTATGCTAACCTCTATATATAGAGAAGAAAAAAATTACCACCCTTGAACTATCCCTGCCAGTGCCACCAACTCTAGTATGGCCAAGATTACCTCTAGAAGATTCATCAGTATTAATTTTCAGCTCTTGCACAGTGGGAGGACACCAACAACCATTATGATAGACCCTCGCTCTCCCACACCCATGCTGAACCATACTCAAACTTTTCTGTCCACCCCAAAAGAGACCTAGGGCTTCAACAACATCACAGTCACTAGAAAGAATAGGCACAGATAGATCACACTTAGTAGCCAATGTTTCTTGCAAAGCCCCTAAAATCCTCAACCAAAGCTGACCCACAAGTAGCTTCTTGTCTAGAAAAATTCTACGGTTGCGCTCCAACCAAATATGCTAAATTATCAAACTATGACCAATGATCTAAGTAATGAGGAGAAAGGTGCTCTTTATAGGGGTAGGGCCCATTGTCCTCCAAAAGTCCTCTAATGAAGAAGCATGTCTACACAGTATACGCCAGAGATTCCATAGCAATGCCAAATAAATTTTGCAAAGGGACACTGAAAAAAGAGATGGGGGATGCACTCCACATGCCCACCACATAGAACACACATAGAGGGCCCCTAAAACCCACTTTTCCAAAGATTCTCCCAAGTAAGGCACCTCCCTTGAACAAATAACCATGAGAAGAAGTTACACTTAGGCTAAGAAAAATTATTCCAAACATGTTTCCACCACAAGACCTCTGAGCTCCCAAACATTTGCTTATCAAGAACTTGATAACCCGAAGCAACAAAAAATTTGCCTTTTGGATTAGGACCCCAAGCCAACACATCTCTCCCAAGAAGAGAAGTGCAGAAACACCCTGATAGAATCCCAACAAGCTCCTGATAATCCTTAGCTACCCCACCAGTAGGCCATTCCTGCGGAACATTCCATCTATACACACTAACTTGTCCCAAATTCTAAAGAGTTTTAAAATCAGCAACATGGCACCACCCAGCATCAAGAAAATGCCTACTCAAATTTTGTAGATGGGGGTGAGTAGACAAAATGGGAGGATAACCATTCCAAGAATCATGCCAGAAGAGAGCATCTGCCCACCATTGTAAATCGAAAACAACCCTTGCTTGATCAACGTAGCACCCCTTTTGAGGGTAGTCCAAATCATAGAACCCTTCCCCTTCCAAACTGAAGTAGGCAACATCCACACTCTCAACTTCACCCAGATACTTTGAGGTAAGAATTTATGCCCATGATTGTTGTTGTTGTGAACACCACCACCAATATATCTTAGCTTCTAAAGCTTGTGCATTCAAATTAGTTCTACACAGACCTAGACCACTAGCCTGCTTTGGCCTACAAATAGCTTCCCATTTAACCAAACTCCACTTCATGTGAAGGAGTTTTCCAGACCAAAGGAACTGTTGAGACAAACTCTCAAAGTCTTTGATAAAGCTGGAAGGTGCAAAGAGAACAAAACATTTGTATAGAGGAAGAGCCTACACCACTAACCTTAGAAGAGTCACCCTACCTGCAAAAGTGAGCCACCTCTTAGTTCAATGACCAACCAAATTTTTGAACTTATCCATAATCTCTTGCCAGAATAATTTACAAAGTGAATGAATAACAAGTGGAATGCCAAGATACACAAAAGGAAGAGTGCCAATCTGGAAATGAAGGATACCAGCAATTCTCCTCTGAATAGCTCGCGCAGTATGAAAGAAGTAGATAAAAGACTTCCCCTCATTAATTTTCTAACCTAACATAGCCAAATAACAACCTAGAATCTTGCGCCAAGTAGAAGCCCTCTCAACCTTGGCTCTATCCATTAGAGCCATGTCATCAACAAACTACAAATGTGACTGAGGGGGAATATTATTTCCAAAACTCCAGCCCTTAATCAAACCAATCTCCACCTGGGATCTAATAGACCTCCCCAAACCCTCTGCTAATAAGATGAACAGATAAGGGGATAAAGGGTCCCCTTGTCTGAGCCCCCAAGAACCACCAAACAACTCCGTTAGCTCACAATTAATCATCACCAAAAAGGAAGGAGAAGTAACACAGCTCTTGACCCACTCAATCCATTCACCAGCAAAACCAAATGCTCCCAAAATCTTACATAAGAAGGTCCATTTAACCTAATCATAAGCTTTAGCCATATCCAACTTAATAAACATAGCTTTCCCTTTAAAATGATCCATAGAATAAATCATCTCAGCTGCAATGATGACACCATCCATAATCTACCTGCCAACCACAAAACCCCCTTGCTCTTCAAAAATTA
Source organism: Cunninghamia lanceolata (assembly GCA_027924645.1). Classification (NCBI taxonomy): domain Eukaryota; kingdom Viridiplantae; phylum Streptophyta; class Pinopsida; order Cupressales; family Cupressaceae; genus Cunninghamia; species Cunninghamia lanceolata. The sequence goes on from BSBN01000221.1 coordinate 7,386,932, forward strand.
ACCTACTTAGCCAGGGTTTCAGCTGCTCAACAATCATCTTAGTAATAATCTTGTAAACCACATTACATAAGGCAATGGGCCTAAAAAGATTTAGAGAATTAGCCCCATCCTTCTTTGGAATGAGAGAAAGAAAGGTAGCATTCATGCATTTCAGCATTTGTTCATTCATGAAAGATTCCTGAATGACCTCCAACAAATCCAAATTAATCACTTCCCAAAACTCCTAGTAAAACTTAACTGGGAGACCATCATGCCCTGGAGCTTTTCCCTTTTTCATCTAGAACACAACAGTTTCAAGCTCTGACAAAGAAATAGGATTAAGCAAAGAAACATTCATTTCACTGGTAACTAAAGGTAGAATACTATTCAAAATATCATCTTCATCCTCCTCTGCATGAAGGGAATCCTCAGATAGTAGAATAGAAAAGAAATGAATAGCCTCAACAAAAATAGAAGCAGAGGAGGAGAGAATCTCCCCATTTGAAGAGCCAAGAGAAGAAATGACATTACCTTGTCTTCTATCTTTTACTGAATTGTGGAAGAAAGAAGTATTCCTGTCTCCCACCTAAAGCCACTTGATTCAGGACTTTTGTTTCCAAAAATTTTCCTCACATAATTCCCATCCCTCAACTTTCTTCATAGTAGCAACTTCCAGCAAACCTAGATCCTTAGTGAGGCCTTGATCACAAATCTACCTAGTGATCATTTCCAAATGAGTTTAAGCAGACTACATTGCATGGAAAACATTACCAAAATGTTACCTATTCCACTGTTTCAACCTATATTTCACATATTGGAGCCTCTTGGAGAAGGAGTACATAACGGTCCCATGTGACAGCTTCTCCAAATTCCACTAACTAGGAAGAAGATCATGGAGGGACTCATCTCTTAACCACAAGAGTTGAAACTTAAAAGACTTCTTTACATAAGGTCGGGGTAGCTCAAACATAAGTTTGATCGGCCAATGATTAGAACCCCACCTATCCAAAATCTCAGAGCTAGTCAGCCACCTATCCCCCAACCAAAAATTGGACACCAAGAATCTATCCAGGCATTCATAAATAGCAACGTCCCCACATCTCCTGTTATTCCAATTAGAGACCCCATTAATAGGCTTGATGTCAACCAAATTCAAGAGAACCACATTAACCTACAAGAGATCAGAAGAAGGCTCCAAGCAAGCAATGCCTCCCCTCTTCTCTTCCAGAGAAACAACAGCATTAAAATCCCCAGCTAAAATCTATGGGAGATAAGGATCCAAAGTCTTCACATATCTAAAAATTCCACACAACTTTACCTTGCCATGAAGGTCAATCGAAGCATAGATGTTAAGAAAGAGTACTCTCTCTAGACTCAAGATGAAAAGAAACACAAGAAATCAAACCTCTGCAAGAGTACCATCAAATTGGACCGACTCTACATGGGTCCCATAACCATGCAACCCCACCAGAGCTACCAAGAGCACCAACACATTGACACTGACTATGATTCCAAATCTTCAAAGCCACACTCATCATACTATCAACTGATAACTTAGTTTCCTAAAGTAAATCCACATCAGGTTAATGAATACGAACCAAATCCCAAATAGCCTTTTGTCTAGGGATACTATTCATACCCCTCACATTCCAAGAGAGCACAATCATTGTTGGGGTTGGGAGAAGTGAGCATCAATAGTCCTCACCGAACCTAACTCAACCAATGTCTCACTAGCTAGCTTCACCTTTTCCACGTCCTTTTTTCTACCAACCTTAAGAGGTTTCTCAAGAGCCCCTTTTTAGATGGTTTTTGGTTGCAAACCCAAGGCTTGGGAAGGAGCTTACTTTTTCTTGATTCAAGAATACCCTACACTTCAGATAGAACACCACCAACACTAGGAGAGCCACCAGAAGCCTCTAGTACCAAATCTAACGCACTCTAAATAGGAGCTAGAGGAGCCAGTTCAGTGTCCATCTGAGTACCCTACTCACCAAGTTGATCTGAACTAGGAATCACATTCAACTTATCCCCAGGAACAACCTCAATAAAAGATCCAACTGTTGTCTGCAAGTCCACTTGAAAACCTTCCTCCTGGACCAAATCCTCCAATGTCTCAAATTGGTTGAAGGTTTCCTCCTCCTACCTATCCTTGAGGGATCTCTTAAGGCCTCAACCACAATTACGAGACTTAACTAGAATAAAACCTTCTTTTTCAGCCCCACCTCCCTAGATGGGGGCTTTACCCTTGTCTGCTTTCAAATCATGCTGAGTAGGAGCATTACTTGAACTAGCTACACTAGAAGCTCAGGGGAACCTCTGCTAAAGATGACCATATTCATGACATAGAGGAAACCTAAAAGGTAATGTCTCATAATCTAACGGCTAAATCTAGGAGCAAGACCCAATAGTCATATCAATAGAATTTGGAAGTGGCTAGCTCAAATTAATTTGAACACAAATCCTAGCATAAAAAAAATTCTCTTATTCAAAGTTTTCTTAGGACCAATAGGTTTTCCCAGCAATAATGCAATCGACTGCAATGTATCACTTCTCTAGTATTCAAGCAACAATCAAGGAAGACGAACCCAAACTAGGATTCTAGAAGGTAACTCCTCCACTGAGTTAAAGCCACCATGCCATGCTTTGATGAAGAGACGCAAATGATTAGAAAAATATGGACCCCCTTCAAAGGCCCTATTCTGATCTGAGACACACGAAAAATCCACCATAAAGAAGTTATTTACAGCCATCAAAATATCAAAATCTCCTTCTGTGTTCAATATCTTATGAATCCTTGTATTAAGAAAGGGAGGAGAAACCCTCATCCCCATGAAATTACAAATCAAAACATGATTGCAGTAGTAATTAATATCCTTAGCTATCGACTCCGATTGTATTGCTAAAACTAGCTGCTCTTGGCCCTCTCCAAGCATCCATTCACCTTTGGCAATTTAAGGGAACCATTTTGGACAGCATCCAATCCAGAAGAAGACTGAATGGGTATTTTGGCATCCTCCCCATCCATAGAAGAAGCATGACCCACCATATCTAAAGGCACATTCAAATCCATTTATGCCAAATGAGTGAGGGCCCAAAATGCCCCCCCACACCATGTTGGATACAAAACAATGGCTCCAAACAGGCACACCACCACCAGAGACAACACCTCAAAGGAAGAAAAAGCCCCAACGTGTAATAAAAATGAACCAAAGGGCACACAATAAAAGAAAACCTAGAGTTGGAAACCCTTGAAACCTACACACCACCACCCACACCAAAGGATGCCTCACAACCAGCTAAAACTAGAAAAAAAGGAGAAACGGTAAAGTAGACCCAGTCCCCTTGACCCCCCACTAACATGCAAATCCCCTACACACAGAGAAAGCTTGATCCTGCAAGATAGGGTACGGGTGCCCTAGCCTACCCTCCCACGCATGCTGTCGCCATTAGCAATAAATACAATTTATTCCAAGTTGTAGTTTGTATTCAATCTGAACCTTATTATAAATTATTTTTGGATCAAATCTCATAGGTTTCATTTAGATTAAGATTTAGACTTTGGTGTTTCATTTCAGTTCCTCTTCTCCCTTTTTCCCTGTAAATCAATTAGATTAGAAAAATCATTAGGAGAGCCATCTCACTTTAGAGATTCACTCTCAACACAGATCACCCACAATCTAAGAGTGTTTCCATGTGTCAACAGATAGCTAAGTCTTCCATAAGATTAGCATAGGGTACATATCTAATTGATAATAGATAGACATAGCAGTTGAATCAGGTGTTCGAGGACATGTTGGGGATGTACGTTATGGATCATCAGTCTAGATGGGAGGAGTCATTGTATTTAGTTGAGTTTCCCAACAATTTTTTTTTTTATAGTTCATTGGGCATGGCCCCATATCAGATGTTGTATGGTAGACTGTGCAGGACTCCTTTTAGTTGGGATCATTTGGAGGATAGAGTACCTATTGGGCTAGAGTTGTTATAGGATACAGAGTGATAGGTGACAATGATTCAATAGAGGTTGCAAGAGGCTCAAGATTGATGGAAGAAGTATGTACACACTAGAATAGATTATAGTTTTTAGTGGGTGATAGATTCTTCTTGAGAGTGTAGGTGCGTAAGAGTCCAATCTATTACAGAAAGTGCTTTAAGCTGGAACATCATTTTGTGGGCCCCTTTGAGATCTTGGAGTGGATAGGACTAGTTGACTATCATTTAGCCTTGCCACATAGCCTGTCGTACATCCACGATGTGTTTCATGTTTTTGTTTCGAGATGTTATATCAATGACCCTTGACATGTATTGGAATGGACTACCCTATAGGTAGAGGTGGATGGACAGCTGAGATTTGAGCCCATTTGTATCTTGGCTCATTGGATGTTGGGCTTTCAAGGTTAAGAGCTAGACTAGATTGGGGTCTAGTGGGATAGATATGATGAGATCACTGCCACATGGAAGGACACATCTTCTATGAGGACTCTTTATCCTCATCTTTTTGAGGACTTCTAGGAGGAATTACAAGCCTAGGGGGAGGATGTAGGGCCCCTCCTTGATACCACCATTATGACAGGAAGTGATTATACATTTTGCTACTATGGTTCTACGATGAGACATTACATGTTTGGCTATCTCAGTTATCTAATTTTTGACTTGGACTATGATTGATACATACTTTTATATTTGCATATCCTCATTTGACTTTATATGATGTTTTTTAGATTTTGTCTTTTACCTTGTGTTAGTGGACTATGTTACTTATCAAGATATAACAATACATGATTTCCTTGGATTATGTTGAGTGGATTCATATACCTTGTTATGGATGATGTGACTCATTGTTATTTATAGCTTGCAATTAAATTGTGAAAACTATTACCTCATAGTATGGTGATTTGGACTCCATTTGTTGTATGTATGTATGTATATATTCTCCCATGAGTATTGAAATTGATTGAATTAGTCTAGTGAAATAAAGATTTTTATATGTTGTATATGTATGCGAAGTAGTAGATGGTTAATTGTATTTTTCTTCAGCTATTATTATTATCATAACTAACAATGTGAAAACAATTGTGCAGGTTGAGCCAGTGGAAATGGGGAAAACACTGGGAGACCCATCATGGTTCCCCAATTAGCTAACCTAGCCTATATGGAGAAACTTAGGTGCCTTGTATGGTCATGTGTTGTGTGTTTTTATCTAGTGTGTTGGGTCCTTGTTATCATGATGTGATTATGTTTATGGTAGTATTGTGAATGTAAATCCTATGTTGTGAATGTGAATCATGAATGTCAATGTGAGTCATGGTATGGCAACTCATATTAATGTGAAAGACTTGTGTTGAAATAGGATTAAAATCTTGGTCTAATCCGTCATTATTTAATTAAATTAATACCTATTCCTTTTAAAATAAGAAGATCAAAAAATAATTAAAAAAAAGAAATATGATTCCTTGTCTTAGACCTATATGGGCCCCTCTAAAATACACTATAAAATTAAGAAAAAATATATTTTAGACACTTTTTTTACCATTTTTATTACCAGCAGGATTTCATTTTTATATTATTAAACAAGGGGCCTTGGGAAGGATACATGTTATCCACCAAGGCTGACAACATGCTACTCACATGAGGACACATGTTGTCCATGTATGGGGACACATGCGGCCTTCTAGAATAGATGTAATCTAGTGGAAACAAAAGGTAAAAAGGGAGGAAAAAGAAAAGAGAAGAGATTGTTTTTTTCTAGTGTTTGCCCTGCATTGTAAAAGAATTTAAAAAAAAAGAAGAAGGGGGCAGAAAAGAAAAAGATAGAGGACTAGGAGATCTTTGTGGAGCTAAATAATTCTACAGAGAATTCTAGGTAGGGTATCAAACCTAATTACTTGAAATTAACAAAAAAAATATTATAGTTTAAGCTGTGTTTCTTTCGTTACTCTTACATTAAAATTCATGTTTTGTGTGTGTTAAGGGATTTAAATTGGATTTGTCTTGATGTTATAACTTATGTGTGTGGGGGTAGAAAGGAAGAGGTCTTGTAGGAGCCTAGAATGAGTAAGAGTACCCATATAATTATCTTTCAATTTGAATGATGAATGGGTAAGACTACCCAACGCAATTATTTTTAAAATTGAAAGGGTGAGTACCCAAGAAACAAAGAAAGAGCTTTGTCAAATTTAATGGGTAAGAGTACCCATCAAAGGAAAATTGAAGGGTATGAGTACCCATGATAAGAGAAATTCTATATAAGAAAGGCTAAATTGACCTACAGGGTGATGTCTTTTTTTCTAGCCATTATGTGAAGGTTTTTTTTAAACAAAAGCTTTCTTGTGGACTATGTGTGTGATTAACCAGTAAGTGTGCTGAGATTTTATGTATTTTGTTGTTTTGTGAAATATGTAAGTATGTTTTTTGTGGGTCAAGTGAATGGGTGTGTAGTTATACCTAGGTCTCCCTGTGTTTCCTCCTAGCATGGGGGTCAGTAGCTACTACCCTAGGCTAGGAGGTAAGCTCCCACTGGAAATACTAGAGGATTTCAGTTTTGTTATTATCTATGTCATGCTACAAGACCCTACAGGTAGAAGAAATAAGAAGACTAATTGCTATAGTTGCTAGTTCATTCAGGTTTGGAAGGATAGGTGGAAAGAATAAAAAAAGAAAGAAAGAAAACCTCTGGTTAAAATTGAAACTTATTAAGTCCAGGGAAGGGAGTTTAAATTTTTGAGATTTATTTGAGTTTTGGTGCCTAATTTGTATAATGTAAAACTATCAATTAAAACTATCAATTTCTAAAGATAATTTGTAAAACGTAAATAATCAAAAGAACCTATTTGTGAGATTTTATGTGTTTTCAAAAAAGGAGATATGATTTTTGTGCTGAGGCATATTGTAGTTAAGAATTTATTTGAACTTTCTGTGTAATGAAATTCAACTTCTAGATTTAGATAGAGAAAAGAAAAGATCATATTTTTGGAATGATTTTTTAGTTTTGGTTTTTTTTAAGAAAAAAATGTTGTTCTGAGTTATTTAGATTAAAGTTTTATACCTTATGTATAGAAAGGGGTAAACTACAATGATAAATCAATAGATAAGCATCAAATTCTTGTTCAAGTAATGTTTGACCTATTTCAGTTACTTTTAATTTGGTGGAAGAAGTAGTAGTAAAAATGCATTGAAAGAATGTAATTTTTACATTTTGAATTCGTTAGATAACCATGAACAAAAAAAAGAAACTATTGTGAATAGGAAAAAAATAGACTTTATTTATGCATTCTTGAACATTGTCCTGTATAGAGGATGTACTTCAAAATGATCTCTTCTTTAGACAAAATGACAACAAAAAAAAGACATCTAATGCAGAAGTGTAGTCTATAACAATCCCTAGCTAGGAGTGGAAGCCAAAAAATAAATGTCTAATCAAGAGTTCTCGCATGCACGATGGAGTACTCTATCTAGAGGGTTGTAGAATGATGAGAAAAAGGTTAAAAGACTAGGAGTGCATACCATTCTTATGGTTGTACAAATTTTTGATTAAAACAAAGGATCACTCACCATTAAGGTTTGTACCCATGACTGCTTTGGGAAGGTAGTCTTCACAACTAATAAATAGCATTGAAAATATAAAAACTAAGGAAATCTCAAAGCCATGAACATCAACCTTGCTGTGACTCTAAAACAACATATACCCTTCAATAGCCTCTTGAGGAACAAGGAAAAAGGAATATAGGAAACCTCTCAAAAGTTTTTCCACTAGAGGATGCCACAGTAAGTATTCCATATGAGTCACTACCTTGCTTATCCTGAACGGAAAGAAACAATGTTCATAAGTCTTCTAAAAATTAAATTCCCTCAAAAAAATAGAAAAGTAACATAGAAGAGTGAGTTGGAGAGCTCAGATTCTCCCTTTCAAGTTTGTTGTTCTCCTACCTATTGTCGCCACCTCATGAAGGGGTTAGGAGCTGCTCAATAAGCCACAAAGGTCCAAGATTCTATCAATGACTACAAGAATCTAAGAATCCACACAATTTTAGACCCTACTTGATGCAAATGAAGGAAAGGAGCAAAGAAAATATACCTGTAAGGTCATACACTCTTGGATGTTACCATGAGTTCTATGTTCACCCAAGATAAAAGGAGACAAGATGAAGCATATAGTTTAGGGAAAAACTTAGGTTTGTATTTTCATCTTAGGGTTTGATATCCACATCAAATGTTGGGATATGATCTTTGATTTCATTTAAGAATAGAAAATTTAGGGCATGTGTTGTGAGCAACCCTCCCTAAGTCATTATCACCTTAATAAAAAAATTAGTTGTTTTTTTACCTCATTAGGATCATCAAAGCTTTTCGATGTGGTATTAAACTATCCTTAAATTCTTATTTCCTTATTAAGTGCTACTATGGCACCGATGAAATAGAAACATAATTATGAATTATTGTATTCCTTGGTAATGCTCAATAACCATGCTATTCCATAGTCTAGGCATTTTAGAAGATTTGGTAATTTAGGAGAGCTGTAATTGTTTTCTTTTTGATCCACCACTAGATCAATTAAGCATAGAGAGAGTTCCATATTCATTCTAACCCAAACATAAATGTTGGCATGAATATTTTATTTTATTTATAAACTATTCTAAGGATATAATCTTTTCAGGATGTTTCATTTGATCAAGAAAGAGAGAAAGGTGAGTGCGAGATCATGATGGGCCAAATAGTAGCAATGGAGAAAAAATTTACTAGATGAAAAAGTGCTAACATTTAGACTAATATTTAGATTTAGATGGAAAGGGTGTTAATATTTCTATCTCAAATACGGATTCCCTCCAAAAATGCTATGGGATTACCTCATATTTAGGCAAGTGGGAGTCTAAAAAATTGCCAAAGAATCTTTCAAAACCACCCATTTAGTGTTATCCTAAAATTTTCCACAATTTCATCCTTGAAGCTGACAGACTTTTCTGTAACTAAATTTAATCAAATGAAAAGGGCTTATAGAGGAAGCTATTAAGATTCTAAAAAAATAATATATGCCTCATAATAATTTTAATAGGTAATTATTATTAATTTTCTACATATGTTATGCCCAATTTATTGATAGATATACATATTAAAAAACATCCATATCTTTCAAAATATTAATCCTTTTTTAAATCCAAAAGATGTATCACATTCTAGGATTTATTGGGTATACATTAAAATTTAGAGTTTTTTATTTTCATATATTTTTTATCAAGTTAAGTTGGATTGAAAATTAATTTTTAATATTTCAAAAAAGTCACAATAAAGAGTTCATAGATAATTATTTATTTACATAAAAAATTTTAAAAAAATATGCATCACATCCACTCATGTTTCCTTTACTTAAATCCAAATCATGGAGGAAAAAATATTATGTTTTTCTCATACTTAGGTTGGTCAGAATGACACATACTTTTTACATTTTTCTAAAAATGTTAGTAGTGCTTCATTGAAATATCTAATTTTCACCAAACTATTTCAAAAAAAAAGTAGTAGCCCATAAACTACATTCAATTTATTACAGCTTTTATTACTACCTTATTTCTATTGGCAATAGACATTGCTCTAGTAAAGACTTGTATGTTGTCATTGATGGCAACAAGGCTTAAAGATCTCATTAGCATGACAGGAAGACATAACTCTGGAAGGTCTTATTGGAATTCAGATCCGGTTGGCAAAAAATGACTAAGTATGGGCAAGAAATAGAGTAACAGACAGAAAGTGGATCAGTGTGCTTCCATAGATGAAGACCTAGAAATGCAGCTCAAGTATAATATTCATAATTGTTTGATGTTGTTATATTCCAGTGATCAAATCCTGATATCGTCTAGAAGACACTTGGAAGAAATATCTAAGTTTGGATGAATAGAGGTACAATAGAGACATTGAATAGGGCATAGCATAACAATCCACATTCCTCCACAAGTGCATATTTTGTTCTGTGGAATTCAAGATATGTCAAGAGATTAATAATGTTTTCTGATTATGATTCATGAAGTCTAATTTGATCCACAACATGAGTTATGATGTGATAGAGGAACCTATCAAATATGTTATTAAGAAACAAGCTGACAGGCTAGTTGAATCCTTATGTGGAGAAGAAATGAGTTGGATGATAAAGGTGAGTGGTTGTATGATTAGAGCTGACACATATGAAGACATGTGCATGATGGTTTGGATTCACATTGATGATTTAACAAAAGAACAAGTCGACATGATATAACACTTGGTATACATGTTTCATAGTTTTCTTGCCAACCTAATCATGACAAGGATTTAGTTGCAGATATAAATAAATGATGGATTTCAGTGTTTGTATTGGTGTTATATGCAATGTGATGTATATGAATACAAAATATGTGAAGATAAAATAGCCGTAACAAATAAAAGGAGAGATTAAGCATATGTAAGAGCAAGGCAGAGAAATAGGGGCAAACCAAAATGAAGAGTTTTGAATCAGAATTTTATAAACTTAATTGGGACTGTAATCATGCATAAGTAGATGCAATCATAGCAATTAATTTTTGGTAGTGAACCACCCCTTCTTCTTCTTCTTCTTTTGTTTCTTCAGGCAGTGAGCCTCTTTTCAGAAATGATCTATGGGTAGTAAGCCCTACAGTAGTGAGCCTCCTATAATTTAGTATTGATATGATAAAAGTATTTCCTAAGAGATAACACTCTCCATGGTTTCTCCCCACCTTGGGATTTTCCACGTAAAAATCTTGGTGTCCATATATTATGTTTTAATGGTTTTTTTTCATTTGTATATTGTGATGTTTAATTAAATTTTGAAAATGGTTAAAAGTGAAAGTGCATAAATGGTTTTATGGAACATTGATTCATGCCACCCCCCACTCTCAATGTTCCTGACATTCAACAATTTGTATTAGAGCAAGGTTCCTTTGAAGAAGCCTAACAACTTGAGGAAGATCCAAGAAGGTTCACTCATGGTAGCACAAAGGTATCTCACTTATCTTGATGCAAATTCTCTTGGTAGCATTATAATTGGCTATCAAGTATATGTCAATAATGAATAATTTGAAGCAGCTCCAAAAGATCCTGACAACTTCAAGGTTGATATCAAGGGTTTAGAGGAGAGTATCAAAGAAGCTAATGATTGCATTTTGAAATTAAAAGATCATATCAATAAATCTAAGGAAAGAAGGAAAGAATTATATGAGCAACTAAAACAAGAAAATGAATCCACAGAGAGTCTTCTCAGGGAGATTGAAGAAAACACTAAGAGTGAGGAATATCTGAATCAAATTGTGAAGGACAAGTTAGAAGAATGTGAAAAATTGGGGAAAGAAGTTCTGCTCTTAAAGTTTGATCTAGAAGTAGCCAACAATTACAAAGAAAAATTCAAAATAAGCTCTGCTAAACTTGATGAGTTTCTAGCCAGTCAAAAGTATCTAGATGATATAAACAAGGTTTAGGATTTGAAAAGGGAGAAAGTTCAAATTTAGGGCAAGACAAATCTAAAGAAGGAAGAGGTAGAAATTGTCTGATAAGGAATCAAAGAAGAATACCTAAAGGACCTCTAGTCAGGCAACCTAATGCACAAAGGTACCCATCTTTCAATGGTTGTTGTTTCAAATGTAATAAGTATGGTCATAGGATTACTCAGTGTAGAAGTAGAATAAATCAAAATGCTCCATATTTTTCTGGTAAATGTTTCAATTACAAGCAGATTGGTCATAAATCAAATGAATGCAGAAGTGCATTAAGAAATGTGCCAAAATATTCAAGGAATGGTCAATCTTTCAATGGCAAATGTTTTGCATGCAATAGATTTGAACATATGGCTAACCAATGCAGATCAAGGACAATTCCCAATTACAAAAGAAATCTAGGTTAAAAAAATGTTGTTTGTTTCAATTTCAACAAGTTTAAACACTTTTCCAAACTCTACACAAGTAGAAATACAACAAGAAACCATCCTGCAGAGAAAGGGAAAATAGGGCAGAAAGATGTTAAAGGCAAGAATAAAGTTGATCCTATGGAAACCAAGAAGGAGATGAGTATGATCTAGATCAAAAAGGGTGTGAATGAGGTTTAGGATGGATCCACACTAGCATCTGGAGTAGATACTTTTCCTAGGAAGTAAATTGAGAGCTATGGGTCAGGGGGAGCAGTGTTAAAAATCTAAATCCCCTAGCCAAAAAGTTGATGGTGGAATCCAACATGGAGATATGTGATGGAATCTGACAAGATAAATCCTTTTAAAGAAAAATTGAAGGACAATAAGGTAATGAGAAATATTGTGGAGTAATTTTAATCAACTATATTTATCAAAAGGGGGACAGACAAATTTTTGGAACAAGCATTAATGACAATTAGATTAAGTCTTGTGGAAGATAAAATTGAACTAGTTTAGTTTAAAAATCACTTTGCACCTGAAGCTATCAAGCGTTTTGAGAGATTAAAGCAGAATTTGAGCAATGACAACTAAGATTTGAAACATTTGGAGAAATTTGAAGAAAGGAAACCCTAACATAGTAGACCAAAGTATTTTCATTAAAACCCTATTTGTGAATTTGATAAAAAATCTACAATGACAACTCCACAAGTCGTAGACATCACTAAATGAACTTGGCCTAAATTTAAGAAACACCACTATAAGGCAACAAGAGTAGATCCTTTGGGTGTGTTTTCTGACATTCCCCTTGGAGTTTTGTATGTTGAGGATGTTAGGGCATATATTCATGTTGCCCTAGATGGGAATGAAGATAGTAGATTTGTAGATCTATATTTGAAACAACTAGTGGTGACCATTATGACGTAGAAGATGAGTACATGGTTCTTTGAGGGAAGAAATTCATTCAATATTTAGAATTCACTACATTCACTGATGATGAATGAGTCCAATATGTGCTAAAACAAATTCATGATGAGTTTGTGTGATTATAGAAAGGGCAATCCTTTAAGATAACAAAAGATGCAATTTAGGTAGTCACTAGACTAAAATCCACTAGAGGTGTGCCACTATTCAAGGCGGTCAAGAATCAAATGGTGATAGATGCCATCGGAGCCCAATTTGATAAAAGGGCATTGACAATAAATGATATTATTGATCCTACAGTAAAATTTGCCTCAATGATCAAATGTTACAAGATTTACTTCACAAGTAGGGAAAACTTTGTCTCCGGTATGGCCATTTACATAGCATAGCAAATGATTAAGGAGAATGCAGATTATGACTTGTGTGAGCTGCTAAGAATTCAATTAATGGAAAACCTAGAAAAGATCAAGGACAAAAATAACTACTCATTTAAATTTGGTACTCTTATTATCTATTTATTCTTCTATTTTTTGAATGAATTCCCAAACCATAAGGGATTAATTAGGTTGAGTGATAAACCAGTAGCTATTCAAATTAGAAATTGTCTTAACAACTTGGGTAGTTATAATGAGCAAAAAGCAGTCTTATGGGGATTTTTCAAGAACATTCAAAGCATGATGTGCTCCAGGGAAATAATTTCTAAGGCTATTGTAGAAAATTATAAGGATAGGTCATATGTTTCATGGTCACAAAAGATCAATGCCTAATGGAAGTTATTGAGCCTAGGATAGTATGGGTAATTCCAATGGGCTACGAAATGGACAGACAAATATTAACAATACACGTTGAGCAAACCCAAGGATAGCATAGAAGAAAGGTTTGGAACTTATGAAGAGCTATCTATAAAACTTCGTGTTGAATTCAAAAAACCTAAAATAACTAGGAAAGTTAGAAAAGAGGTGGAAGAAATTGCTACAAAATATGGCATCACCAAAGAACAAGTGAAAGAAGTAAGGGAAAAAGTAGAGAAAGCAGAAAAAAAAAAAGGGTGAACCGGTACAAGCTCTAGAAGAATCATAGATGAAACAAGATAATCCTAAAAAAGTTTGAAGGTCTAATAGGAGCTCTGCTACCTCCTCTAGTGTCACAACATCAGTAAGCATAGAGAAAACTTCAAAGAAACCTGCTGTCAAATATACAAAGAGGAAGAAGATGAAGGGAAAAGGGTTGTATGTTAGTGTGGGTGGAAAGGATAAAGAAGATGAAAGTTGAGACAATCAGAACTACAGGAAAGTCCTTCAGAAAGGAGAAATCAAACAAAAGGCAAAAGGTAAAAGAGCCTTATGTTGAAAAGGCTACAATATCTCTTCAAGATGTGTTAGAAGCTATTATAGTGGATGGGAACTTGAAGCCCATGATTGAATTCTATGATGAATATAATGATGCTGATAACAGAATCTTGGAAGAAACCACAGTGAAATACTTAAACATCTTCAATAGGGCTCTTATTGAGATCACCTCTGATCTCCTTGAAAGTCTAGGAAACATTTCAACCATCAGAAAAGAGATTGCCAGGGCAAAAGATATTGAGCTAAGACAACATGTACTGACAAGATTATGTCTGGAAATTACTCCAAAAGAAAAAGACTTGATCTCTAAGGAAACCAAAGAAAAGTTTAGAACCAAAATGAGGATGAACTTCTTAATGATGGGTGAAATTGACAAAGTGGTAAAAGAAACAGAGGAACTTGTGTTGGAAGCACTAAAGAAATGCAATCTTCCCACCACATATGACAATGAAGACAATAATGTTAGTGATAATACATCTATTTTGGAAGTCAACATTGAAGAAGAGATAGATAAAGTTGATCAAATAGTTGAATAAAATGAAATTACTACCTCTCCAGATCATCAAATAGTAGATAATACTATTAGAGAGAATACTACAGAAGAATATCACCAACTACACCAACCAATTTACCTCTGGTACATCAAATTGAAAAGGATTCAAGACAGAATGAACAAAAGGAGGACTCAAACAAGGTCATGAATATTAATCCTCCAGAGCAGGAACAAAAAGATACAATCTCTGGTGCAACAAGAGACACTATAGAGGTAGTAAAAGAACTCTTAGAAAAGGAGGAACTAGTTCTACATGAGCCTAAGTCAATCCAAGGTCCAATAAACTTGGATATAATGTCTCCTTTATAGATGCTCAAGTTGGCTTCAGTTGCTCAAGCCAAAGCAAGAAAAGAAATTTTAAAATCCCACATTGAGGATAGTGAGCTCGTAAATGAAGCATCTAGCATTTTGGAGAAGCTAGTGCCAACATATTGAAATGACACCTCTATGTCTGCCACTTGTTAACTCATGAGACTAATTCATTCTATAAGTACACACTTTGAATCTCTTGAAATATTAATTGAAATGAAAGTTAGACAATAGTTCAATGAGAAAAGGTTAGATGAGTTGACAAAGTTGATAGCTCTTGATAAGGTTCAGTTAGATAATGGGATATAGAATATTAAAAGTGCTATCATAGAAGCTAGTGATGTATATAATATTTTTCTATCATGGCCAAAAATTACAAAGAAGATAGAAGAAAAGATTAAGGAATTGGAAGAAAAACTTTTGAATATCTCTAAGTCTTTTGATCCAGTAAATGAATCAATCAGTATGTTCAGAGAAGCTCAAGTCATCAACATTCACAATGACTTAAATGGTCTAATAAATCAAAAGTATCAAATAAAGAGTAGAATGGGACAATTGAGAAGACTAATCAGTCTTAGACTAGAGTAAATGACCAAGCTTGTAGCTAAAGCACAGCTTGCTGCACAAACTGCCACACCATCAGACCTGTAAAAAGCTAAAACTCTAGTTTTTATACTCAGCGGGCATATACAAATTTTGGATGGTGCTAGGAAGAGTTGGGATGTTGAGATACTTCAACTAAAGAACATCTTGAGTGACATTCTTCATCATATGTAAAATAAAGTAGAAGATTGCACTTATAAGTATGTGGCAGAGTACATAAAAAATTGAAGACTTGACAAATTTTTGGTTCTAGAACACACCCTTTTCCATTGATGTCAAAGGGAGAGAAGAAAATCATTGAAAAATGGATAAACATCTCAGGGGGAGTAGGAGAATGAAGTGCATATAGCAAGGAGGAGCAGTCAAGTATTTTTCACCAAGTGTTGCCATCAATGCCAAAAGGGGAGATTGTTGGCAAGAGACACTGCTCCGGTATAGACTTGTATGTTTTCATTGATGGAAACAAGGCTCAGAGATCTCATCAGCATGATAGGAAGACATAAATTTGGAAGGTCTTATTGGAATTCAGATCCGGTTGGCAAAAATGACTAAGTATGGGTAAGAAACAAAGTAAGGGATAGAAAGTGGATTAGTGTGCTTCTGCAAATGAAGACTTGGAAATGCGGCTCAGTTATAATATTCATAATTGTTTGATGTTATTGTTGGTGATTGTTTTGATGCAATCATAACAATAAGTTAAAATTCACATATAATGAACTGAAACTATACTTGAAAGATAAGAAGGAATCATTTAAGATTCAGTTAATCCCAAGTCTACAATGGTATTGTTGGTCAAATTCAGTTAGTCAATGTGAAGCTGTAATGTTCAACGGGCCTTACGTAATTTAGGGTTGTTTGTGGTTTTCTAGACTCAAACTTATGCAAAAAGATCATGAGATATGTCAATATTTTTCATTCCTTTGCATAAAAGTGTTATTGTGCTGCAAAGCCTTAGACGGTTTTCTTGAATTATTGCAGCTTTTTCCTTTATACATTTATGAAAACTGTCTACCTTTAACTCTGTTATGCATGCTTCTTCAAATTTGAGACAACTTCCTTTAGATTTCTATGTTTTCAACTAAATATTTCAGATGGGTTGAGAAAAGTTAGAAAGATCCAATCTACACCTCATTTACTCTACCGAAGGATCTAATTGTTCTGTTATGCACTATGTAAATCCTACAGTAATTTGATCAAATCCACAGTAAAAACCTTAAATGCACGTTCTGAGCATTTTCACAACCATACATTTAAAATTACAATCTCTCAAAGAAAATATTTCAAAACACAAAGAAGAGCAGGAGAACACTTAGAAGATAGATGCAAAACTCCAGATTCTATTGTATTAGAAACAAATAGTCATACATGATTTACAATGTTGGAATGACTCTTAGTTTCGTTGATCAAATTACAGAGAACTTACAAGCTTTACAGATACGGTAAGGAAGCCAGACATTCCACACACACGTTACTGCAAACAAACAGACAACCTCCTTCTTCTACTTCTAAACTATGCTAAGCTAAAATCCTTGTGTTTTCCTAAAATCCCTATTGTAGCCCTTGTTGTAAAGTATTACAGTGCAGAGAGGCACAATATAAAGACTTTCTGATTGTCCTCACTACAGCAAAAACCTAACTAAACCCCTGGTTCAAACCCCTGGTTACAGCAGTAAATGCAAGTGAACCAGTCCTCCAAAATATCTCTGAGCAGTGTCAAATCTGGGCGAAATATTGCCCCTTCTGAGAAGCTCTGGCAACTAAGTAATAACTTCTATTTGTCTGCTGTAGTAATGTTCTCAGCTGCAACTTTTTCCTCCATTGGGTAGCCCCTCTTGACTTCTTCGCACTTGACCTTATCTTCCTGCTCCTGAGATCAGATTTCCTCTGTGATGTCACTGTGATCAAGTTCCAGCTACTTCCTCAACTGCAAGCCTGCAAAACAAGACAAGCAATAAGTATCATATTTATCAAATAAATAGCGAGAAACTAAAATATCCATTTAAAACAAGGTGACTACGCAAAAATGTGGAAATCTGGCCCAAAAAACTCCCAAAATGCGTTCAAAACGCACACAGACACTCAAAATGTCAAGGGTCAACCATCACTGACCAGAAAAATGCCACTGGCGCCAAAAAATTGTTTTAAAATTCCCATCGCTTTCCCTTTCCCGCCCATTGGCGTGATAATCGCCATCGGCGAGTCCAAAAATACCTTGGCCGATGTTCGCTATTTGGCCGATGGCCTTTCTCGTTTGTTCATCCCTTTGTTTCCTTCCATCGGAAAGAGTCCTACCGATATAGCCCTAGCGGCTTGTATTTTCTTCCTATCGGCAAGAGTTTCGCCATCAGCGAACTCCAAATCTCCTCCTCCGATAACAATGATTTCACCGATGCCTTTACATCAGTGAGACTCCTTCCGATGACCCCTTCATTGATCGCCATCGGCGTGAGATCGCCCATCGGCGGCTCACAAACTTCCCCTACCGATGACATTACCTTGGCCGATGGCCTTTTTTGCGTAAGTGTTGCCGATGTTAGTTGTTTGTTCTATCGGCGTGAGATCCCTTCTTCATCCAGACATTCCCAAACTCCACCGATGGTGTAAGTTATGCTGATGGCATACCATCGGCGAGACCACATGCTTTGGGGTGACCTTTTGAAACTCGGCCGATACTTGAAGGTTATGCCGATGACAATGTCATCGGCGAGAGACATCCCGTTGGGGTGACAATTTCAAACACCACCGACTGCATATGTTACACCGATGGCAAAAGGCCATCAGTGAGAGACTTCACTTCGACGGCACATATTCAAACTCTGCCGATCACTTTTGTTTGGCCGATGGCCTCTTCGCCATCCTCCCATCTTTCCCACTAAATCACCAAAGCCTTGAACTTGAACAATTGAACCCCGCCATAGAGTACGAGTGGATGGTTCAATGTGGTGGTTCAATGATACATCTGCTACACAAGGTAACTGCACATGACCCGCTAGAAGAAAATGAACCCCGTGAACCTTGAACCATTGAACCTTTGAGAGAAAAGTTCAAGCGGATGGTTCAACGTGGCAGTTCAACAGTTAAATAAAACAACAGTTTGCTTTTGAGACACTTTGGATATATCAAACCATTGAACCCTGAACCATTGAACCATTGAAAAAAAAGGTTCAAGCAATGGTTCAACGCGGCGGTTCAAACCTTAAAAACATCGCCAATAAATAAATAATGGCGACTCAAAAAAGATAACAAAGTGCGTCGATGCACTTTCTACCAAACAGACAATTGTGAGATATAGAGTGGAACCCAGACAAAATTTTCTTTAACCTGAAACGTATATTTCAAAATTTTTAAATGAATGTCGACAAGGAAAAAGGCAAACAACTGACTGTTTATCATGCAAACCCTGATAGTACATTTTACCAAATTGATCATAACTTACAAAATATGATGAATTTTAAGATGGTTCAAAAAGCAACCCTGGCTCATTTTTCACAAGGAATCCAACCACATCATGCATTGGTACTGAAAATGCAATTTTCCATATTTTTAACAAGGTTTGCAAATTTGACTCCCCTTTTCTCTTACCACCAAACAGAACAACACAAGCAGAAGCAAAAAAGCAAAGCAATAGCAGGGATCCTCATTTTGCTAAGGAGCAAAATGGGGCGTGTTGTGAACATCACAATAGTTATATTCCAATGATCAAGTCCTGACTTCCTCCGAAAGTCACTTGGAAGAAATATTTGTCTGAATGGATAGAGGTACAATAGAGACAGTGAACATGGCACAACATAACGGTCCACATTCCTCTGCAAGTACATATTTTCCTCTGCAGAATTGAAGACATGTCAAGAGATCAATAATATTTGCTAATTATGATTCATGGAGTCCCATTTGGTCTGCAACATGAGTTTTATGTGGCAGAGGAACCTATCATATATGTTATTAAGAAACAAGCTGACAAACTAGTTGAATCCATATGTGGAGAAGAAATATGAGTTGGATGATCAAGGTGAGTGGTTGTATGATTAGATCCGATACATATGAAGACATGTGCATGATGGTTTGGATCCGTATTGATGATTTACAACAAGAACAAGTCAATAGGATATAACAATTGGTATACATGTTTCATAGTTTGCTTGCCGACCTAATGATGAGAAAGATTTAGTTGCAGATATAAATAGAGGATGGATTTCAATTTTTGTATTAGTGGGATATGTAATGCGATGTATATGAATGCAAAATATGCGAAGATAAAATAGGCACAAAAAATAAAAGGAGATCTTAAGCATATGTAAGAGAAAGGCAGAGAAACAGGGGTAGACTGGAACAAAGTGTTTTGAGTCAATATTCATAAGTTTAATTGGGACTATAATCATGCATAAGTAGATACAATCACAATAGTTCATTTTTGGCAGTGAGACATCTCTTCTTCTTCTTCTTTCCTTTCTTCAGGCAATGAGCCTCTTTTGAGCAATGAGCTATGGATAGTGAACCCTAAGGCAATGAGCCTCCTATAATTCAGTATTGGTATAATAAAAGTATTTCTTGAGAGCTAACACTCTCTATGGTTTTTCCCCTCCTTGGTGTTTTCCACGTAAAAATCCTGGTGTCCATGTATTATGTTTTTATGGTTGCTTTTCATTTGTATATTGTATTGTTGTTTAATTAAATTTAGAAAATGGTTAAAAGTGAAGGTTCATAAATGATTTTATGGAGCACTGATTCACCCCCCCCTCAGTGCTCCTGACATTCAACAATTTCTAGATTGTGTGGATAACTCATTCAATTGTTGGCTTAAAGTTACTTAAATTTATTTTTCACATTTACATTGCCACTTAGGGGTAGTGTTTGGCCCATCATGATCTTGCACTCACCTAGAAATTACTTTTAAAATTTATGTGTGATTATTCCTCTTTTCATCAAGCATACTTTTATTTCCTTTTTAGAATTTAATTTAATAATATAGTTTTATATGATTAAATTTTGGGTTATCGTAAATTCCAATTAAGTATAGTCAAGATGTGATTATGAGTCCTATAAAGATTATGTCCTTCTCCTTTTAAACAAAAGTGCTTCAAAAAAAATGTTGCACTTGGGTGCTTTAAGTGATGAGTCATCACAAGCTCAATAGATAAAATTAGGTCAAACCCTCCTCTACAAAAAATTTGGGTAGAAACTAAGATTGACTTCTTCCTTAGAAGGAGAGCCAAACTATGGAGGTTCTTCCCTTTTTTGTATATAGAAGGAATTAATGAAATCCAATTAATCAAGCTAGGGTAAAGACATAAATCCCTAATTACCAAAGATCTTAGTACAACTGACTGTCTAAACATGAAACCTAGCAACCAAATGAACAACTAAGATAAATGAACAAATTAGAACCTGATTCCATAGGTCATAATGCCTAGGACAAGGTTTCTTGGGCACCTTGGTCCCAAATTAGGGTTTCTAGAAATAGATTCCATTGTTGAGTCTATAACAATAAAATTAGTCTTCTTCTTAGAGATCACCTTCTAAAATATGTTCATCTAACCTACAAACAAGAAAGAGGGAAAAGGTTGGGTGCTATTTAGGAGCTTGCCTTAGTCAAGCCCCGTGAATAGTATTTCCATTTCAGATAAAGAGTGCATGCCCTAGGAGGGCAGAGGCAAATCCAAAGTATAATAGAATTCTAACATAAAGCATGAAGGGAGGAAGTCACCATGAGCATGGAACCCTAACTTGTTTATAGATTGCATCACAACTTGACTCAAGAAGTTGGTGTAGCCTCCAAGATCTTGACAAGACTTGCAATCTATTAGTTCCATAGCAATAATCCATAAAAGAGAGAGATTGAGACCATAATAGAGAGCATAACAGAGAATAAGAATCTTCCAAGAAGTTAGAAAGAGTGTAGAGATGTCAAAATGAATAGAATAATAGAGATGATAGGGGATATGATTAGGGATGGAGTGATTATGATTGAATATTGTAATGGATTATGATCTTTAGATTATGAGGGATGATGGATGAATATGTAAGCTCATTAATGGGATTAGGATTAGGGGGGTTAATGGATGATGTGAGTTGATGGGATTGGATTAGGATGGATGTGTTGATATGCACCAGAAAAATGAGAGGGGGGGTGAATTAATTTTCCCAAAAATATAAACACTTTCTACAATTAAACATTCATCACTTATCCACAATTATTATGATTTAATAATGAGTGCATGAAATCATAAACTTAACCATAGATACAATCATCAAACACAAGAGACACTAGATTTTACGTGGAAAACCTCAAGGTGGGGAAAAACCACAGAAAGGATTAGCAATCAATATATATATTGCAATCTTAAAATAATGATGTTTAGGCTTGGTTACTCCACGAGCCTAAACATACTAGCTCACTGCCATGAAGAACAACTAGGTCTAGAAGGCTCACTGCCTCAACCCTAAACCTAGCAAGATTATAATAAGGGCTATTAAACCCTGAGGGCTGTTAAACCCTACTGGCAGCTCACTACCAGACTCATTTCCATGATCAACACTTTCTATATTTGTGACTAAAGTACAATAATTCTTCTACTCTGCTATACCTCTTCTCTGTTCTTCCTCTTCTTTCCTCTACCTCTTCTCTGCTCTACCTTTTCTCTACTCTACCTTTTCTCTACTCTGCCTTTTGGACCTTTCTTAATATTTTTCCATTTCAGCTCAAGGACAACTTTTCATGACTCAACTACAAGTATTTATACAGCACAACAACATTAGAATGATCATCAAGGTTGGCATCACAATCATCAACCATTGGAACAATATCCAAGATTAGCATTACAAACATTTACAAAATAGGTCCTAACCTATAACAACATTATGCAAGGGAAATGAAATGTAGATCATTCCATGCCTTATCTAGGACTCAAATAGGATCTTCCATTCCACAACACGCTTCCACAAACTTCTAGAGATCTCTACAATCACTAGGATTAACTAGGTCAACCAAAACTAGTGACACACTATCTAGGAACAAACATTGAAAATGTTCTCAAGTCCTTAATATGGACCAATATCAAGATGGGAACATGATAGGAGATATCCACAAGCACGTTATAATCATCAGGAGAAACCGTACAAACCTTAACCACTTTGTCCATAGGAATCTTCTCACTAGAACACATGAACTTCACTCTCTTCAACTATCATAAAAGAAAGATAGCTTGCCGACCACCAAAACATGAACCATTGCAATTGTAGGAACTTATAATCATCCTAGACATCGCTTTAGAACCATAGATGAAAATACATTATTGTGGAGGAATGCATAGCAGAATATTTTCTCCCTGTCCCAACTAAACTTACAGAAAAAGTAGGTTTTACGCTAGTGAACACAACTCTCCCAGATCTTCATGCGGATGGCCCAAACCCAGAATGTAGCATCCTTAGTCATACCTTTAACTTAATTTCAATCCATAGACCATGATATGCAATTAGAAATAAATGTGAAGCATTTTACTAGGCTGTTCTTCAGCATACAACTCACTGTCTGTACTACACTTCTCTATAACTCACTTGTTTCTTCTGGAGAGGCTAATTTTCTTAATATCCTCAACATGCATTTCTTCTAAACAAGTAATAGAATAATATATAGTTAACACCAATGAAAACAAGGTTATGTTGACATCAATGACAACACCAATTAGGCACATACTTGCAACAATCTCCCCCTTTTTCATTGATGGCAACATATGATGTGAAAAACTGCAACAGACATCAAAACAAGATTCTCCCCCTTTCTCTTTACACACCTACACTCTTTCCTTCTCCAAAATTCTCCCCCATTCTCTTACAAATCTGCACTCTAAGTTGTTCACATGACTTCTCTCCCCCTTTGACATCAATGGCAGAGGGCACATAGTTGCACTCTTTTTCTCTAATTGAATCTCTCTTCTGAACACTCTAACTACTCCCCCTTAGAAGTAGCCCTAAAAAGAGTCAATCCAAACCTCTTAGCACCTCTAGAATGATGCACTATTATGCATCTTAGTTTAGAGTAGGAGGGGTGATAACCTCTAAATTTTATCTGAGAAACTCAATAGTATTCTTAGGCAGAGGCTTAGTAAAAATGTTTGCAATATGATCCTTGGTAGAAACATACTCCAATTTGACTTTTTTCTCTGTCACTTTTTCTCTAAAAAAAAGATACCTAATGGATATGTGCTTTGTCCTTGAATGCATCATTAGATTCTTTGATATGTTTATGGCACTTCTATTGTCACAAAATATTTCAATGGGTTCTTCATATACAATTTTGATGTCCTTCAAATTTAGCTTCATCCATAACATTTTAGTGCAACTCCATGCTGCTACAATGTATTTTGCTTCTGTAGTAGATAGGGCTATTAAATCTAATTTCTTGCTCAACTGAGACACTAATCTCTTTCATAAGAATAATGCACCTCCACTTGTTCTTTTTCTATCATCCACATCTCCAGCCCAATCTGCATCAGTATATGCACTGAGAGTAAAGTCACTATCCTTAGAGTACCACAAACAATGATCCATTGTACCTTTTAAATACCTTAGAATTCTCTTGACTGCCATCACATGTGATTCCTTGGGTTCTGTTTGAAATCTTGCCACAAGACATACTGAGTGCATTATGTTAGGTCTGGTTTGAGTCAGATAAAGTAATCCTCCAATCATAGATCTATACCTTTTCTAGTCTGCCAAGGGTGAGTTATCATCTTTACTCAACTTACAATCAATTATCATAGGTGTACAAACTAGTTTAGCGTCTACCATTCTAAATTTTTTTAACAACTCTTTTAGATATTTAGGCTGAGAAATGAAGATACCTTTATGTGACTGACTTATTTGTAGACCTAAAAAGAAGTTCATCTCCCCAAACATAGACATTTCAAATTCACTTTCTATTTCTCTAGCAAAAACTGAGAACATATCTTCATTGCCTCCAAAAATAATAATATCATCAACAAAAATTGCAACAATTAGGATTTGTTCATTATTGATATTGAAGTATAGATTGCTGACTGTAGTACCTTTACAGAACCCTATTTGTACTAGATACATGTCCAACCATGCATACCATGCCAAGTGGGAGCTTGTTTTAATCCATACAAAGATTTCTTCAATCTGCATACCATGTCACCTTTATCTAATAACTGAAATCCTTCTAGTTGTTCTATGTAGACTTCCTCTTCCAACTCTCCATTTAAGAAAGCATATTTAACATCCATTTGATAAACCTTGAAATCTTTGTATGCTACAAAAGCCAAAAATATCCTTATTGCTTCAATCCTTGCCACTGGAGCAAAAGTTTCTTCAAAGTCTATTCCTTCAAATTGAGTGTATACTTTGCAGACCAATCTTGCTTTATTTCTTACCACTTCACCATTCCCATTCATCTTTTTTTTGAAGACCCACTTTGTGCCAATTACATTCTTGTCTGCTAGTTTTGGTACAAGATCCCAAGTCTAATTCTTCTCTATCTACATCAATTCCTCTTCCATAGCCTTTGTCTAATTCTCATCTCTGCAAGCCTCATCCATAGTTTTAGGTTCAATCTTGGAGATCAGACATAAATTTACTTGTTCCTCTGCATCTTTTCTTCTAGTTAAGATCCCTTTGCCCTTATCTCCTATGATTTGATCTTCAAAATGACAAATTCTTACATATCTTGGAGCTTTGGTAGCACTTACTAGACATTGTTCTTCTTCATCTGGGTTGTCTTCATGATGCACCACTTCTAAAACATCTAGATCATCTGACTCATATTCACTAGATTTTGAAGACTTTTCCTTACATTCATCAACTTTAACATTTGCACTTTTAATGATCTTATTTAGCCTCTTATTATAGCACTGGTAGTCCTTTCTCTTGGTGGCGTAACCAAGGAAGATTCCTTCATCACATCTAGCATCAAACTTGCCTAGATCTTAGATTCTCTTTTGATATAGCATTTGCTACCAAAAAATTTGAAATATTTCATAGTAGGAACTCTACCATATCACAATTCATCATGAGTCTTTGAGCTGTTACCTTTTACTTGAACTCTATTTAGGATATATATAGCAGTGTCAATTGTCTCTCTCCAATATGCTTCTGAAAGATGAGCTTCCTTCATCATGGTTCTAGCAACTTCTTAACTATTATGTTTTTCCTTTCAACAACTCCATTTTGTTGTGGAGTTCTGGGCATAGAAAGTTGTCTCTTTATTCCTTGTTCTTCACAAAAGAAATTGAATTTATTTGATGTTAACTCTCCTTGTCTATCAGACCTCAAGCATTTGATTTTCAAATCCATCTCATTTTCAACCATTGCCTTAAATGCCTTGAATTTATCTAGAGATTCAATTTTCTCTTTCAAAAAGATGACCCAAGTCATTCTAGAATAATCATCAATAAGCAACATGAAATACATGTCGCTCTACAAACTTCTTACTCTGGTAGGTCCACACAAATCTATATGCACTAGCTCAAGTAGTCGTCCAACTGATTGGTCCTTGCTTTTTTAACTTCTTCTTGTCTATTTCCTATATTGACACTTGTTGCAAATAGGATTAGCAGGCTTCACATTCTTAGGAAAATCTTTAACAACCTGTGCAATACTTATCTTCATAATATTGCCAAAATTTATGTGACACAACCTTCTATGCCATAACCAACTCTCATCAATCTGAGTCAACAAGCAATAGTTATCAATTCCTTTCAACTGATAAGTATTACCGCTAGTCTTCTTACCAGTTGCAATGACTGTTCCGAAACTTTTTCTAATCTTGTATCCATTGTCCTTGAAGCTTAAATCATAGACCTTGTCACATATCTGACCCACACTCAAAAGATTGTTCTTTAATCCTTTCACATACAAGACATCCTCAGTATTATGCTTGCCATCAAAAGAAATAGATCCTTTCCCACAAATCTTACTAGTTGTATCATCTCCAAACCAAACCAATCCACCATCATATCTTTCCAAACTCATAAACTTACTTTTCTCACTACTTGAATGGGGTGCGAGCAGCCACTATCAATAACCCATTCATCCTTGTCATTGATGACCTAAGCAGCCAAAGCACATTCCACTAGTTTTCTTCCTTCACATAGCTAGTAGAATTAGTAGACATGGGATCTTCCTTAATACCAATAAACAAGCACTCATTTCTAGAGGAATTAGCATTATTTGGTTCACCATTTTCTAATACTCCTTCATCATCATCAAAATCATCAACATAATAACACATCTTTTGGGTCCTAGGCTTTTTCTCATATCTTCTTCTATTTCTTTCAATTCTTTTAGGACATCTGGAAGCAAAATGACCTACTTTTCCATAGGAAAATTATTTGAAAGGTAATTTGCTTTTATACTCACTGGATCCTCTTTACAGTCTATCCACGAAGTTGGCTTCAACTTCATCAAATTCATCATCAGATTCTACCTTGTACTTTTTTGATCTAGAAGTACTTCCAAAAGTAATGACTTTGAAGGTCATCTCAACTTTTGGCAGATCATCGTCAAACTCTCTCATTTCAAAGGCCATAAGCTTACCAAGTAGCTGATCCCTGTCAACCATTTTTACTTGCATGAATTCTTCAATTGCAACTACCTTGTGACATTAGGAATTTGGTAGAGATCTGAGAATTTTTATAATAACTTCCTTTTTGTCAAGAGTTCCACCTATGGATTTTATCCCTCTAACATGTTCATCAACTCTTTGCATAAAGGTTGATATGTTTTCATCATCGTTCATCTTCAAACTTTCATATTTCACTTTCAAACTTTGTAACTTGGCTTCCTTCACAAAATCATCTCCTTCATACATATTTTCAACTTTTCCCATACCTTATTTGCTATTTCAAGATCCACAACTTTCGTCAATATTGAATTGGTTAGTCAGCTTACCAGAGCATCCTTTGCCTTGATATCTATCTCATATTCTTTGATTTCATCTTCAGTTGTCAGACCATTTTGAGGTATGGTGTATTCTATTTCTGTAACTTTCCATACTTTGTAACCAAGAGAAAGAAGATGAGTTTTCAACTGAGCCTTCCAGAGAACATAGTTTTTTCCATCAAAATGCACTGCATCCTTCTTGTAAGACATTTTGGATCTTCCTCAAGCTGTTAAACTTTCTTCAGAAGAACCTCGCTCTGATACCAATTATTGATATGCATTGGACAACTAAGAGGGGAGGTGAATTAGTTGTCCCAAAAACTTAAACACTTTCTACAACTAAACATTCAATGTCACTTATCCACAATTATTATGATTTAACAATGAGTGCATGAAATTAGAAACTTAACCACAGATACAATCATCAAACACAAGAGACACCAAATGAGACACCAAATTTTATGTGGAAAACCCCAAGGTGGGGGAAAACTAGAGAGGATTAGCTCTCAATATATATATATATAGCAATCTTGAATTAATGATGTTTAGGATTGGTCACTCTATGGGCCTAAACATACTAGCTCACTACCATGAAGAACAACTAGGTCTAGCACACTCACTGCTTCAACCCCAAACCTAGAAAGACTACAATAAGGGCTGTTAAACCCTACTAGCGGCTCACTACCAAACTCACTACCATGATCAACACCTTTCTATATTTTTGACTGAAGTACAATAATTCTTTATTTCTACTCCACCTCTGCTCTATTCTTCCTCTTCTTTCCTCTACCTCTTCTTTGCTCTACCTTTTCTATGCTCTACCTTTTCTCTACTCTGCCTTTTCTCTGCTCAACCTTTTGGACCTTTCTTAATATTTTTCCATTTCCATTGAAGGAGAACTTTTAATGACCCAACTACAAGTATTTATACACCACAACAATCTTGGAATGATTATCAAGGTTGACATCACAATCATCAACTATTGGAACACTCTCCAAGGTTAGCATTACAAGCATTTACAAAATAAGTCCTGACCTATTACAACATTATGCAATGGAAATGAAATACCAATCACACCATGCCTTAGCTGGGACTCAAACATGACCTTCCCCACCACAACAGGCTTCCACAAACTTCCAAAGATCTCTACAATCACTGAGATTAACTAGGTTTGCCAAAACTAGTTAAATGTTACTCTATCTGGGAACAAACTTTGAACATGATCTCAAGTCCTTAACGTAGACCAATATAAAGATGGGAAGATAATTAAGAGATATGCACAAGAATATTATAATCATCAGGAGCAACTGCACAAACCTTAACCACTTCGTCCATAGGAATCTTCTCACTGAAACACATGAAGTTCACTGTCTTCAACTATCATAAAAGAAAGATAGCTTGCAGACCACAAACACATGAACCACTACAATTGTAGGCACTTATCATCATCCCAGACTTCCCTCTAGAACCACAGAGCAAAATACTTTCTCCCTATCTCAACTGAACTTACAGAAAAAATAGGTTTCACTCTGGTGAACACAACTCTTCCAAATCTCCACGCGAATGGCTCAAACCTGAAATGTAGCATCCTTAGTCATACCTCTAACTTACTTCCAATCCATAGACCATGATCTTCAATCAAAAATAAATGTGGAGTAGTTTACCAAACTGTTCTTTAGCATACAACTCACTGTCTGTACTGTACTTCTCTATAACTCACTTGTTTCTTCTGAAGAGGCTAATTTTCTCAATATCCTCAAAATGCAAGTCTTCTAAACAAGTAATAGAATAAGATACAATTGACACCAATGACAACAAGTATATGTTGACATCAATGACAACACCGATTAGGCACATTCTTGCAACAGGATGATAGATTTGATTAGGGAAATGGGTTAGATTAATATTAGGGATGGAATGGATTAGGATTGGATGATGATGATGGATTATGATTAAGGATGAAGTGGATTATAGGAGACTTGACTAAGCTCAAATAGTGGGATTGGATTAAGCTCAATTCATGGAGATTGATTAGGATGATGGTGATGATTGGGAAAAGGATGAGGTGGATAATAGTGTTATGTAGAAAAAGAGGGTTGATGGGATTGATTTGATGTGTATTTTAGGTCCTCCTTTCACTACACACATTCAAGGACATTTAACTGATTTGAATCACAACTTCTTCAAGAGGATTAATTTGTAGTTTGGTTGCCTCTTGTAATGATAGGAAAATTTTGAATTTGATGATTAATGTGTTAATTTAAGACCAAGCTCTAAACCCTAATTATGCAAAATCCTAAACAAATAGATGAATCCTGACAAATGCTCACACATAGAGAGGCTAAATGAAGATTTGATTCATACTAGATTTTGATGTTTAGGATTCCAAAATGTTGGGGACAAAGGCACTAGAACCCATGTCCAAGGTAGCCTTTTTGTCAGGGGTTTCTGAATCTTTCCTGATATTGATTCTTGTTGTTTGGATAATTTTTGGCTCTGCAAACCTGGAGGGTATAGGGACTAGTGCCTATGTCCTGTAGATTCTCTTTTTTGCTTTTTTCCATTGGATATGGGATCCTTATTCTCTACAACACTCCTATGCAACTCCACTCTAAAGAATTCAATACCTGTCACCTACAATCACAAGAGAGGGGTTGGGGGTTGTGTTGTTGAGGATCTTGCCTCGATCAATCCCTATAGTAGCATTCAAGCCATCCAACATCATTGTTAGATAGAAAGTGTGTATTCTTGTAGGACAGAGGAAGAACAAATTGATAAATAACTGATTGAAGTAAAAATAGATATCACCTCAGAGATTTAGCTCTCACATAGATAAAGATCATTCACAACATGAGAAGATGAAGCCAAATCTAAAATAACAAACACCAACAATATTTTGATCTACAACAATGAATTCCTTGAATGCTCTATGATCATAAGTTCACCTTGAAATCAAAATCATCTTCTAGTTTTTAAATAAAACCCTAAACATTGTTATATATGCATTTCCTCTATAATTTCATAATTCAAACTTGAGATGCCAACAAGGAAGGCCTTTAACGGTAACTTTGCCAACATTGAAATTTGGAACCCCACCAAAATAGGGTAGGACAAGGGCATGAGTGCCCTTGTCCTAGGACCTATTTTGGGTCAAGGTTTAGGTTGTACAATGTCCCTCAAGCCCCATTTCGCATAGGTTTCAGGGCATTTTGTCTTGGGAATCAAATTTAACATCCTTGATCAAAGATTCAAAAACAAGGGACCTAGGAGCTAAACTTAGGTGGTAAAAGTCCTAGGGGGACATTTTATGAGATAAAATTCTAGCCCCCACTTTAATATATATAAGATCTTATGACCCATACATGCATTAAAGTATAGCCAAAAACACATTAAACACTACACAATAATAGAGAGAGTATTTCTAGCCCCTAGTCTCATGTAAGCATCATAAGACATATCGCATACACACAAAACATAATGAAGACAGTAGGAAGCATGGAAGACTTGGAGAAGACAACATTGAAGATATCCAACACACAATGAATACACAAGAGTAAACACACAAAATGTGGTGAATATAGTGATATTTTATTTTTCATTTTGATGTATATAAAGATTCATAGAAAGTAAAAATACAAGACACAACCCCAAAATGTAGGTGGGGCATTTCACCACACCCTTTAGACTACTAATGGGGGATAAGACACACAAAACAAATCCCAAAGTGTAGGAGGGGCATTTTACTACACTCTTGAGACTACACTTGAGAACAAACATACCATACAAAACCCAAAGCATAGGAGGGGCATTTCACCACACCCTTGAGACTATACATGGGGTAATCACATGGAAGACACGAGCACCATATAGCATGCCAAAGACATACTATACATGTTAAACATGACAAACAAGGTGATGGAAGGAGCTTATTGCTAAGCTCCTACCATCTCAAACATGCTGCAAACACACCTAATGATTGGGATTATGCCACAATAGTTGCTGAAGACATGCTTAAGGGAGGGTAGTCTTAGATCCAACCTCACCTACTCAGAGGATTTTTGAAATAAAAAGGATGTGCACTAGCTCAAGAGATACACCATCCCTGCCTTCATAGATGGCTTTTGAATAAAAGCATATGCACAATATCCTACCTCCACATAGGGATTTTGAATAAAAGGATATGCATGATATCCCTCCTCTACAAGGCACTTCTTTGATTTCAATATAGAATAAAGATGTGCATTTGTACCAGAGATACAACATCCTACCTCTGTAGAGGTCTTTCAAACACACTTCATTAGTACCAAAATCATCAAATAGCTTACCTTATATATGCCCCCACCTTAAGTTCCTTTGATTTCATGTACTAATATCAAGCACGTTAAGGTAGAGAGAAAACACACGAGGGAACAAGATCTTTCACAAAGTACATGCCCCCAAAGGTGACATGTGCCACGATTGCCGAATGTTCCCATAAACACACATCACATGATAAAAGATATGCATAAAAAGAAAAATGCAACACACAACCCCAAAATGTAGGTGGGGAATTTCACCACACCCTTGAGACTACATATGTGGGATAAGATAGATAAAACAAGTCACATTTTGCCACACCCTTGAGACTACACTTGAGAACAAACATACCATACGAAACCCAAAGCATAGGAGGGGAATTTCACCACACCCTTGAGACCATGCTTGGGAGAAAAAATGCCATATAAAGCCTAAGTGTACGAGGGACATTTCACCACACCCTTGAGACTATGCATGGGGGAAAACACATGAAAGACATATGGAAGACATGAGCACCATATAGCATGCCAAAGACATACTATACATGTTAAACATGACAAACAAGGTGATGGAAGGAGCTTATTGCTTAGTTCCTACCATCTCAAACATGTTGTAGACACACCTAACAGTTGGGCTTATGCCACAACAGTTGCCCAAGACATTCTTAAGGGAGGGTAGTCTTGGATCTAACCCCGCCTGCTCAAAGGACTTTTGAAATAAAAAGGATGTGAACTAGCTCAAGAGATACACTATCCCCACCTTCATAGAGGGCTTTTGAATAAAAGGATATGCATGATATCCTACCTCCATAGAGGGCTTTTGAATAAAAGGATATGCACAATATCCCACCTCTGCAAGGGGCTTCTTTGATTTCAATATAGAATAAAGATGTGCATTTGTACTGGAGATACAACATCCTACCTTTGTAGAGGGATTTCAAACACACTTCGTTAGTACCAAAATCATCAAATAGCTTACTTTATATATGCCCCCACCTTAAAGTGCTCAATTTCATGTACTAATATCTAGAACATTAAGGTAGAGAGAAAACACGCAAGGGAATGAGATCTTTCACAAAGCACATTCCCTCAAAGATGACATGTGCCACGATTGCCGAATGTTCCCATAAACACACATCACTCTTGGAATTAGACTAGACAGCTAAGAGGGGGGGTGAATCAGTTGTCACAATATAAACTTTTTCTTCTCTTTAACCTTCTTTACTATCTTACTATCAGATGAATGATGTAAACATTAAATCATAGATCAACAACATAAGAGAAGAAACATAATCAACACAATTGACACCAAGATTTTGACATGGAAACCCAGTTAAGGGGAAAACCATGGTGGGGCTTAACCCACAAAGATTTGTACCCTATTAAAAAAACTTTAGAAAAATAGAAGGCAAATGCCTTTAGGCACACTGCCCAGAGCTTGCTGCTCAAAAGAGAGACTCACTACCTACAGAATTTATTTAGTACAAAAAGAATTAACCGAGAAATAACATCTACTTCATGCCTGATTCAGTTTCAATGAATGCTCAAGAACTTTTCCTTTGCCCCAAATTCTTCTTCACACTCTATACTACTCTCGCTCCTTTTCTTCTCTATTCTACTCTTGATCCTTTATTTGAATTTTATCTAATTTGCACAAGGATGTTTATCAATGACTCTTCAACAAGTATTTATATGCTTCATCAACCTTGGAATGATCAACAAGGTCAGCTAAACTTTATGTGGATCATCACACTATCAGCCAAACACAACTGAGACTTGAATCTACTTCTACAACCACTCCATGCTTCATAAAAATGCTTTTAAGGTATCTACAACATGATAGGAGCATCTGGTTGGCCAAGACTGGGAAGAACATCAACCTCAAAGAAGAAATCTTTAATTAAAAAACTCAAACTTCAATGTAGACCTCCAACATAGTAGCCACATGATCCAGAGACCTCCACAAGCACATTGAAATCACCAATAACATTCACTCTAAACCATATTACCAAAAACATTTGAATCTTCCTCTAGAACCTCAAGAACACTTTATGTCATGACTATCAAACTAGAAGGATAACTTGCTAACCTCCAAACCACAAACCACTAGAGTTGATGATACACACTGACTTCTGAAACATGCCTTTAGATCTGTAGATCAAGATATTTCACTGTGGAGCAATATGGACCAACTTACTGTCACACTGTCTTTTCTGAATACTACAAAATCTGGTTCTACTTAGATGGCCATAACTTCTTCAAATCTTCATGTAAATTTCTCGATTCTTAATTGGACAAACCTTTAACAATCCTCTACATAGCCATATGGTCTACATGCATTTATTGTCATTAATTTTATGAATATTCTCAATAATCTAGTCTTTCATACAGACAAGAAAAAAGATATAGTTGACACCAATGGCAACAAGAATATGTTGACATCAATGACAACACCACATAGGCACATATTTGCAACAATCTCCCCCTTTGTCATTGATG
Source organism: Cunninghamia lanceolata (assembly GCA_027924645.1). Lineage (NCBI taxonomy): Eukaryota > Viridiplantae > Streptophyta > Pinopsida > Cupressales > Cupressaceae > Cunninghamia > Cunninghamia lanceolata. The sequence continues at coordinate 7,421,213 of BSBN01000221.1, forward strand.
GAAACATATGATGTGAAAAAGTGAATTTAACCATCAAGACAAGAACTTCTCCCCTTTCTTATATCACTTCTACAACTACATCATTTACTACTCCCCTTTAAATCAACAACTAGTTTTTCACATGATTTCTCTCCCCCTTTGACATCAATGGCCAAGGACACATATTTGCTATCTTTTCTCCTCTTTTTTCTTTAGACTAATCCCAAAATTTGCATATTGACTACTCCCCCTTTGAGTAGTACCTTCTTAACATCAATCTAGATCTCAAAATATGAATTTAAATTCCACCGGACTGATGCACCTTAGTGCATCTTAGTTCTGATCAGGAGGGGTAATTACCCCTAACTTTTCTCTAAGATACTCAAAAGTATCTTTGGGAAGAGGCTTAGTGAAGATGTCTGCAATCTAATCTTTGGAAGATACAAACTCCAACTTGACTTCATTCTCATTAATTTTCTCTCTCAAGAAGTGAAACTTGATAGAAATATGCTTTGTCTTTGAATACAATACCAGATTCTTGGAAATGCTTATAGCACTTGAATTATCACAAAAGATTGTAACTAGCTCCTCAAATAAAACACTAATGTCCTTCAACATTTTCTTCATCCATAGAACTTGAGAACAATTATTCGCTGCTGCTATATACTTTACTTATACAATAGACAAAGAAATTGCTTCTTGCTTTTTGCTCATCCAAGAGGCTAATCTTCTTCCTAAGAAGAATGCACCACCACTAGTACTTTTTCTGTCATCCATGTCTCCTGCCCAATCAGCATCTGTATATGCATGAAGAGTGAAATTATTGCCCTTTAGATACCATAGTCCATAATCAATTATCCGCTTGAGATATCTAAAAAAATCTTTTGACTGCCACAATATGGGATTCTTTGGATCAACTTGAAATCTGGAAACAAGTCCAACTGCATTCATGAGGTTAGTTTTGGTCTAAGTCAGATAAAGTAGTCCTCCAATCATTGATCTATACTTGTTCTAATTTGCCTTTGGGGAGTCATCATCTTTCCTTAGCTTGCATCTGGTTACCACAGGAGTGCCTACTAGCTTTGAATCTTCCATTCCAAATTTCTTCAACAATTCTTTCACATACTTGGACTGAGATATGAAGATACCTTTATCTAACTGAACAATTTGTAGGTCTAGGAAGAAATTCATCTCACCAAACATTGACATCTCAAACTCACTTTTCATTTGATCAGCAAATTCTTTGCACATGCACTCATTTCCACCAAAAATGATATCATTAACAAAGACCTCAACAATTAGAATATCCTCATGATTTATCTTGAAGTACAAATTACTCTCAGCAATACCTTTGCTAAACCCTAGCTTAAGCAAATGCTTATCCAATCTAGCATACCAAGCTCTCAGAGGTTTCTTGAGTCCATACAAGGCTTTTCTTAGTTTACAAACCATATCTCCTTGATTAGACAACTAAAATCCTTCCAATTTCTCAATGTATACTTCTTCCTCCAAATCTCCATTTAGATATGCTGATTTGACATCCATCTGATAAACTTTAAAATCTTTGAAAGAAACAAAAGGAAGAAATAATCTGACTGCTTCTATCCTTGCCACCGAAGCAAAATTTTCTTCAAAATCCATTCCTTCCACTTGAGAATAACCTTTACATACCAACCTTTCCTTGTTTCTTACAACCTCACCATCATCATTAAGTTTATTCTAGAAGACCCATTTGGTTCCAATCACATTTTTGCCCTTAGGTCTAGGAACAAGATCCCAAGTATGATTTTTTTCAATTTGTATCAATTCTTTTTCCATTTCCTTAACCCATTTTTCATCATTGCAAGCTTCACTTACTAATTTAGGTTCAATTTTTGAAATCAAAGAAATCTCTTCTTGATCTTCAACAACTCTTCTCCTAGTTCAAACTCCTCTATTTTTATCTCCTATGATTTAATCTTCAGGAAGATTCATTCTTACATACTTGGAGGTTTTGGGAATTACTTGGGCTTCTATTTCTTGAGCTTGCTCCTCAACATTTGTACTAATTCCTTGAATCTCTAGAGTTTCCAGATCAACCAAGAACATCCACACTACATCTGCTTACTAAAATCCTTATCTCCTTCATCCAGAACCTCAAGAACACAGTCTGTCATCACTGTCACAATGGAATATATGCTTGCGAACCTCCAGACCATGAACCAATTGAGTTGTTAATTCACATTGACTTCCTAAACACTTCACCAAATCTATAGAACAAGATATTTCATTTCCGGATCTCACTGGACCTATCTATGTCACTTTATCACCTCTGAACTTTTGCCAAAACTGATTTTACTTAAGTGGCCACAACTTCTTCAGATCTTCATGTGGACCTCTGAAATCTTTACTAGATCATCTTAAGACACATATCTACAAACCCTTTGATGTGCATCCTCTGATCTTCATCTTAGCTAGGATCTTTAGCTCATTGTCTTCACTGTTCTTCGCTATTCTTGATTAGGACTAATTTTCTCAATATCCTCAACACACAGCTCATCCAATCCTTATCATCAATGCAACAGGAGTATATTGACATCAATGAAAACACTGGTTAGGCCCATACTTGCAACAATCTCCCCCTTTGTCATTGATGGCAACATATGATGTGAAAAATTGTTTTAACCATCAAGACAACAACTTCTTCTCACTGACACAACCCCCCTATCAACAACAACCATTCACATGTCTTCTCTTCCTTTACTACTCCCCCTTTGATCAGCAACCACTTCTTTTTCACATGTCTTCTCTCCCCCTTTGACATCAATGGAAAAGGGCACATACTTGCACCAATTCAGAATCATACCAACTACTCCCCCTAAGTGGCAACTTCCCAGACATCAATCCGGACCACAAGATATGACTATGAGTTCCACTAGACTAATGCACATCAGTGCATCTTAATTTAGAACCAGAGGGGTAATAACCACTAACTTCTCCTTGAGATACTCAAAAGAATCCTTAGGAAGAGGTTTAGTAGAAATATCTACAATCTAATCCTTGGAAGGTACAAACTCCAATCTGACTTCATTCTTGTTCACTTGCTCTCTCAAAAAGTGAAATCTCTTCTTGATTTTCAACAACTCTTCTCCTAGTTTGAACACCTCTATTTTAATCTCCTATGATTTGATCTTCAGGAAGATTCATTCTTTCATACCTGGAGCTTTTGGGAATTGCTTGGGCTTCTATTTCTTGAGCTTGTTCCTCAACATTTGTACTAATTCCTTGAATCTCTAGAGTTTCCAGGTCAATCTGCATCTGAGTCAAAGTTTGAACTAACCTTCTTTGACTTTGACTTTCATTTTGATCATCTGAATCATATCCACATAACCTATAATGTCCATCCTTACTTTCATCAACTCTAACATTAGCACTTTCAACAATTTTTTTTAACCTCTTGTTAAAGCACCGGTAAGCCTTACTTTGAGTAGAGTATCCCAAAAATATTCCCTCATCACTTCTTGTATCAAACTTGCCTAAATCCTCGTCTCTTTTGATATAGCATTTACTACCAAAAACTCTGAAATATGTCATTGTATGAGGATGACCAAACCATAGTTCATAAGGGGTCTTACTAGAGTTTCCTTTGATTTGCACCTGGTTAAGAGTGTAAACATCAGTACTAACAGCTTCTCACCAATAAAATTGAGGAACATTTGTTTCCATCATCATAGTTTTGGCAGCTTTTTTGAATAGTCCGGTTCTTTCTTTCCACAACTCCATTTTGTTGGGGAGTCCTAGGAGTAGATAACTATCTTTGTATGTCATGTTTTTCACAAAAAGAATCAAACTCATAAGAGGTAAATTCTCCACCGAGCTATCAGATCTAAAACATTTCAGTTTTTCACTAATTTCATTTTCCACCATCACTTTGAATGCCTTAAATTTATCAAGAGCTTCTGATTTTTCTTTTAGTAAAGTTAACCACATCATTCTAGAGTAGTCATCAATTAGCAACATGAAATATCTATCTCCTTGCACACTCCTAATTCTAGCAGGACCACATAGATTAGTATGTACCAGTTCCAATCGACCATTTGAAACTTGTTCCTTACTTTTGAATTAAATTTTTCTTTATTTTCCCAATTGACATTCTCTACACATGCTATTAGATTTCACAAGTTTTTGAAGATCTCTTATAGCCTGAGTGGTACTTATTTTGACAATGTTATCAAAGTTCACATGACATATCCTCCTATGCCATAATGAACTTTGATCTATCTGAAAAATCAAACAACTTGTGCCAGAGCTACTTAAGTGAAAAATATTACCTTTAGTTTGATTATCGGATGCAATTTCAGTTCAGGAACTCTCCAATATTCTATGCTTTCCATCCTTGAATCAAAGGTCATAACCTTTATCAACCAACTGTCCAACACTGAGAAGATTATGTTTCAGTCCTTCCACATATAGAACATAACTGGTGTTATTATTACCATCAAAAGAGATCGATCCTCTGCCACAAATTCTACCAATTGAGTTATCTCCAAGTTTCACAAGCCCACCTTCATAATCTTCAAAATTCACAAACTTGCTCTTATCTCCAGTCATATGATGAGAACATCCACTATCAATCACCCATTCATCTTTCTCAATAACCTAAGTGGCCAAGGCACTTTCCATATTTGCAAAGATAATAGATTCAGTGGACACCAGATCTTCTTCTTTGATAGCAATGAATACCCAATCATTTTCAGGGGAACCTCCATGATCAGATTCATCATCTATGACTCCTTCTTCTCCAGTTTCTTGGAAATAGTAACATTTGTTCTAATTTTTGTATCTATTAGGGTTTGGTTTTGAAAACCTCTCTAGACATCTTGAGGCAAAATGACCAATCTTATTACAAGAAAAACATTTGAGTGGAAATTTTCCTTCATACTTACCAGATCCTCTTGGCAATCTTTTGGCAAGAAGAGCCCCAAGATCTACAGTTTCAATTTCAACATCTTCAAGATCCTTCCTAGTCTTCATGAATTTGTTTGATCTTGCAAAAGAGCTTTCACCTGCATCATATTTTTGTTTTCCATATACACTGGCCTTAAATGCAGATTCAGACTTGGGAATAGAATCACCAAACTCACTTAATTCAAAAGCTAAAATTTTGCCAACGAGATGATCTCTTGTAACATCTGAGATAGTCCTGAATCTTTTCTATGGATGTAACCTTATGTTTGTATGAATCAGGTAAAGATTTGAGCACTTTTGATATAATCTCTAATTCTTCCAAAGTTCCACTAGCAAACATGATACCATACACAAGTTCATTTATCTTTTGCATGTAGATTGTGATGTTTTCATCTTAGCTCATCCTCATAGTTTCAAATTTTCCTCTCAGATTTTGTAGCTTGGTGCATTGGACATATTTATCACCTTCATAAAGAAACTCCAACTTTTTCTAGATTTCATAAGTAGTTTTTAGACCAAACACATTTGTCATTTTTGAATCAGTCAGGGCACTCAACAAGGATTCTTTAGCTTGCAGATTATTTTTTAGCATCTTTGATTTGATCTAGAGTTGAAGGACCTTTTTCCAAAGGTTTATACTCAACACTTGTTATCTGCCAATAGGCATCACCCATGCATTACAAATGGCACTCCATGCGATTCTTCCAAATAGAATAATTTGTTCCATCAAATCTTGGACTATACTTCTCGTAGGTTGACATCATGGATCTCCTCAAGCAATCAGGCTTTTAGAAGAGGATATGGCTATGATACCAATTGTTAGAATTAGACTAGACAACTGCGAGGGGGGGTGAATTAGTTTTCACAATAAAAACTTTTTCTTCTCTTTAACCTTCTTTATTATCTTACTATTAGAAGAATGATGTAAACATTAAAGCATAGATCAACAACATAAGAGCAGAAACATAATCAACACACTTGACACCAAGATTTTGACATGGAAATCTAGTTAAAGGAAAAACCACAGTGGGGATTAAACCAGAAAGATTTGTACCTTGTTAAAAGTACTTTACAAAAATAGAAGGCACATGCCTTCGGGCACACTGGCTAGAGATCACTACTCAAAAGAGAGGCTCACTGAATATAGAATTTATTTAGAATAGAAATAATTAACTGAGAAATAGCATCTACTTCATGCCTAATTACGTTTCAATGAATGTTCAATAACTTTTTCCTTGCCCCAAATTCTTCTTCACAGTCTAAACTACTCTCGCTCCTTTTCTTCTCTACTCTACTCTTGATCCTTTATTCAAATTTTATCTAATTTGCACAAGGATGTATTTCAATGACTCTTCAACAAGTATTTATATGCTTCATCAACCTTGGAATGATCAACAAGGTTGGCTAAACTTGATGCGGATCATCACACTGTCATCCAAACACAACTAAGACTTGAATCTTCTTCTACAACCACTCCACGCTTCATAAAAATGCTCTTAAGGCATCCACAACATGCTAGGAGCATCCGATTGGCCAAGACTGGGAAGAATATCAACCTCAAAGAAGAAATCTTCAATTAACAAACTCAAAATTCAGTATGGACCTCCAACATAGTCTAGCCACATGATCTAGAGACCTCCACAAGCACATTAAATTCACCAATAACATTCACTCTAAAACATATTACCAGAAACATTTGAATCTTCCTCGGGAACCTCAAGAATACTTTTTGCCATGACTATCAAACTAGAAGGATAGCTTGTGGACCTCCAAACCACAAACCACTGGAGTTGATGATACATAATGACTTCCCAAACATCCCTTCAAATCCACAGATCAAGATATTTCACTACGGAACAATCCAGACCAGCTTACTGTCACACTGTCTCTTCTGAATACTACAAAATCTAGTTCTACTTAGATAGCCATAACTTATTCAAATACTCATGTAGATTTCTTGATTCTTAACTGGAGTAACCTCTGACAATCCTCTACATAGCCATATGGTCTACATTCATTGATTGTCATTAATTTTCTCAATATCCTCAACAAATCAGTCTTCTATACAGACATCAAAATAGGATACAGTTGACACCAACGACAACAAAACTATGTTGACATCAATGACAACACCACTTAGGCACATATTTACAACAATCACATGATAAAAGATATGCATGAGAATAGTCACATCAAGGATCAAGGCTATATTGTGGGTTCAAAATAGAGTATAACTATTGGGCTATACTAAAGATACCTCATAATCAAGTGTATCAACAAGGTGAGATACCATTCAAAGTTCATAGAGTAGATGTATTGTTATGATTTGTTAGAAAAGATAAGACAACATCAAAATATTACACAAAGTAATTCTACTAGCCAAGCATTGAATATATATATATATATATATATATATATATATATATATATATATATATCAACCCCATCATCATGTATGGGCTAGGTCCATTTTTGCTTTGCTTGGTGAACGGACACACCATCCATATCAGTATTTATTTGTTTTTCACCATTCGCCGACTAGGTAGAATCACTAGAAGAAGGTAAACAATAAAATGAGAGAGGAGAACAAGTGCCTTAGGGTTGTCACATAGGATAATGTCCCTTGGTCATCAACTGCAACGCTATGCCTCCAATGCATGACACACAATAATAAAAATCTCCAATGCATGACACACAATAATAAAAATAGAGGAGAAGCAAGATCGAAGAATGATGATACAAATAGAAGAATCATCACAATAGTGGTAGTCTCCCAGTATCCTTGACCTTACAAGAGTATAAAGGTTCATCGTAGGAGGCCTAAACAACACAAAACACTTCATGGGGAGAACACAACACAGAGGGGAGGTCACATAAATGAGTAAATAATGCTATGACATAGGTGACCACCAAGGTTAGAAGTACTTACCTATTGAAACAATTGAGCTAGTGGTTGTCGATGAGAAAATCATCATCTTCCCAATCTTGAATGTTAGAGGAGAGAGGTACATAAGGTACAATTGCCCAACTTTTTTCATTATCCTTAAAGTTGTCTTCTTTAATTTTCTTTGTTTGGTTTATAGTTAGCTAGTGGAATGTTTTCTTATTCAAGTGCATTTCATTGGGCAAAATCTTGTCATCTCTTCCTCCTTTCTCTTGAATTTCTATTCCTTTTTGTTTTATTGTTTATATCACCAAAACAAGTGTCATGTTTTTCCATAGCTTTATGTGCCTTAGAGGAGGAAGATGTTACAGATCTAATTTGTCTTGATGAAGTGCCTTGTCCTTGATGAACACCTCATGATGCTTGTAGGGATGACAGAGGTGGAACCTTAGCATAGATTCCTTTACCTTTCGCTCTAGGAAGTTCTTCTAATGCAAGTTGTTCTTCTCGTATTTGAATAGAAGGTCCGACCACTCTAGATACAAGTTTTGCTTTGTATCATTTGTACGCTAAGAAAGTTTGGTCTCTTCGTGGCTCAGGGTCACTGTCAGGTCATCGCCAAAAGTAATCAAGAGTAAAGTTCTTTTCCATAACCATGGGCTACCGTGTATATGTTAGATCTAGGGCACACAACTGAGAGAGGGGGTGAATCAGTTGTACAAAAACTTGCTTCTACTTTAAACACTTGATTCTTCTTTGTTAGTTAATAGCATATCAGTTAACCATTCATGAAAGCATAATGCAAAAACATAGGAGTAGATAAACATCAACACATTGGACACCAAGATTTTGACATCAAAAACCCAGTTAAGGGAAAAACCATGGGGTGATTATTCTCTGTTAGAAGAATAAGAAAAATGAATGGCACATGCCAATTGGGGCTCACTGCCCGAGCACACTACTTACAAAGAGGCACACTACCTACAAGAGACACATTGTCTACAAAGTGATAAGAATCACAAACTTGAACTAGAGATTGACATCTTTACCATGTCTAGATCAATTCCATTTAGGCCCGAGATACTTCTGCTCTGCCCTTCGCTCTTTCACTATGCCACACTCATCCACTCCACACACACTTTGAAATGAACTCACAAACCTTTATTTATACAAGGCATCAACTTAGGAACAATCATCTAAGTCGGTAATCATCCACAAGAACATTTGCAAGTCGGCAATCATCCACAAGAACATTCGCAAGATGAATAACTCATCTGGTCGTCCAGTCTGAACAACAATATCTTCATCTGGAAGAATATCTTCAATTCTGGGCTCTAACACTGATGCAGACCAACAACACAACCTCAACATGATCTAAGAACCTTCACAAGCTTTCCTAAATGACCAGGTACATCCGCACTTCCTCTACTCACTGGAATCTCTTCTCCTCTTCATCTGAAACTTCAAGAACACAGTCTGTCGTGACTGTCAAATTGAAACAGATTCTTCCAGACCTCCAAACTATGTACAAACTAAGATGACACATTGAAAGGACATCCCAAACACTCCTTCCAATCTACAGAGTCTGACAATGCACCTCCGAATCTCACCAGACCTTTTTGTAACACTCTGTCACTCCGGAGCATCTCCCGGAACTGGTTCTACTTGACCGATCACAACTTTTTCATATCTTCATGTGGACCTCTGAAATCTTAACTAGATCATCTTAAGACTCATAGCTACAAACCCTTTAATCCGTATCCTCTGATCCTCAATCTATTGAGTACATTTGCCTTCTTCTCATCACTATTCTTCACTGTTCCTGATTGAGACTAATTTTCTCAATATCCTCAGCACACAGCTTATCCAATCCTTCTTACCAATGCAATATGAGTATGTTGACATCAATGACAACATTGGTTAACTTCATACTTGCAACAATCTCCCCCTTTGTCATTGATCGTAACATATGATGTGAAAAACCATCAAGACAAGAACTTCTCTTTTCTATCACAGCTCCCCCTATCAGCAACAACTCTTCACATGTCTTCTCTTCCTTTACTACTCTCCCTTTGATCATCAACCACTTGTTTTTCACATGTCTTCTCTCCCCCCTTTGACATCAATGGCAAAGGGCTCATACTTGCACTTGTAACACATCAGAATCATACCAGCTGCTCCTCCTTAGTAGAAGCTCCCCATCATCAATCCGGATCACAAGATATGACTGTGATATCCAGCAGACTGATGCACATTAGTGCATCCTAGTTCATCACCAAAGGAGCCATGACCCCTAACTTCTCCCTGAGATACTCAAAAGAGTCTTTGGGAAGAGGTTTAGTAAAAATATCTGCAAGCTGATCCTTGGAGGGCACATACTCTGACCTGACTTCACCCTTGTTCACTTGTTCTCTCAAAAAGTGAAATTTGATAGATATATGCTTGGTCTTAGAATACAATACCGGATTCTTGGAAATATTTATTGCACTTGAATTATCATAGAAAATTGTGATAGGCTCCTCATATTCTACTTTCATGTCTCTTAACATCTGCTTCATCCATAAGATTTGAGTGCAACTACCTATTGCTACAATATATTCTGCTTCAATTGTAGACAGAGATATTGCCTCTTGTTTCTTGCTTAGCCAAGAAACCAATCTCTTTCCCAAGAAGAATGCTCCACCACTGGTACTTTTTTGGTCATCCACATCTCCTGCCCAATCTACATCTGTATATGCATGAAGAGAGAAATCCTAATCTCTAGGATACCATAGGCCATACTCAATTGTCCCCTTTAGATATCTAAAAATCCTCTTGATTGCCATAACATGAGATTCTCTAGGGTCAGCCTGAAATCTTACCAGAAGACCAACAGCCTACATTATATCTAGTCTAGTATGAGTGAGATAAAATAATCCTCCAATCATTGATCTGTACTTGGTCTGATCTGTCTTAGGAGAGTCATCATCTTTGCTCAACTTACATCCGGTTGCCATAGGAGTGTTCATTTGCTTTGAATCTTCCATTCCAAATTTCCTCAATAATTCTTTCACATATTTGGTCTAAGAGATAAAGATACCTTTCTTTGTCTGAGTAATTTGCAGACCCAAGAAGAAATTCATTTCACCAAGCATTGACATTTCAAACTCACTTTTCATTTGATTTGCAAAGGTTTTACACAAACTATCTCTTCCTCCAAATATGATATCATCAACAAATACTTCAACAATCAAGATGTTTTCATTATCTGTTTGGAAATATAGATTACTGTCAGTAGTACCTTTGTTGAAACCAATCTACACAAGATGCTTATCCAACCTTTCATACCATGCTCTTGGGGCTTGCTTCAATCCATACAGTGCTTTCTTCAACTTGCAGACCATATCATCATGATCAGACAATTGAAATCCATCTGGTTGTTCAGTGTATACTTCTTCCAAATCACCATTTAGGAAGGCAGACTTGACATCCATCTGATATACCTTGAAGTCTTTGAAGGCAGCATATGCAAGAAATAATCTGACTGCTTCAATTCTTGCTACCGGAGCAAAGGTTTCTTCAAAATCAATTCCTTCTATTTGAGAGTAGCCTTTGCAGACCAATCTGGCTTTGTTTCTTATTACTTCACCAACCTCATTTAGCTTGTTCCGGAAGACCCATTTGGTTCCAATCACATTTTTGTTTCTAGGTCTGGGAACAAGATCCTAAGTGTGATTTTTCTCAATTTGCATCAACTCTTCCTCCATTTTTCATCATTGCAAGCTTCATTTATTGTCTTAGGTTCAATGTTTGAAATCAGACAGTATTCATTTGAATTTTGAGCAATTCTCCTCCTTGTTTGTACCCCTTTGCTTTTGTCACCTATGATCTGATCTTGAGTTACATACCTTGGAACTTTGGGAGTCTCTTGCACTGTTGTTTCTTGATTAGGTTCATTCAGACAAACCTCTTCTTCCTGATTTATCAGATCAGTCTGAACCTGACTTTCAGGAAGGGATTGAGTTCCTTGAACTAGAACACCATCCTAATCATCTTCATAAAACCTCGAGGGCTTCTCAATTCCTTCATCAACCTTCACATTTGTACTTTCTATCATCTTTTTCAGTCTCTTATTGTAACACGGTATGCTTTGCTTTGAGTGGAGTAACCCAAGAAAATTCCTTCATCACTTCTAGCATCAAACTTTCCTAGATCTTCATCTCTTTTGATGTAACACTTGCTACCAAATACTCTAAAATATCTCACAATAGGAGTTATACCAAACCAAAGTTCATAAGGAGTCTTACCGGTATTGCTTCTAATTTGAACTCAGTTGAGAGTGTAGACTGTAGTGCTGACAGCTTCTCTCCAAAATATCTGAGGAACATTTGCTTTCATCATCATTGTCCTAGAAGATTCCTAGATGGTCCGGTTCTTTCTCTCAACTACTCCATTCTGCTATGGAGTCCTAGGAGTAGACAACTGTCTCTTTATGCCATACTTCTCACAAAAGTCTATGAAATCACCGGATGTGAATTCACCACCTCTGTCAGACCTTAGACACTTCAGTTTCAATCTGGTTTGATTCTCTACCATAGCCTTGAAGATTTTGAACTTCTCAAAGGCTTCTGATTTCTCTTTCAGAAAGGTAACCCACATCATCTGAGAATGATCATCAATTAGTAACATGAAATATCTATCACCTTGCATACTCTTGATTCTTGTCAGACCACATAGATCAGTATGAACTAATTCCAATAATCTGGTAGAGGACTAATCTTTGCTTTTGAAAGAGACTCTGCTCTGTTTACCTAGCTGACATTCTTTGCACAAACTATTTGTAGGTTTCACCAATTTTGGAAGATCTCTTACAGCCTGAATATTGCTTATCTTGATGATGTTATCAAAATTTACATGACACATCCTTCTATGCCATAACCAACTCTGATCAACTTGAACAAACAGACAACTTTTATCTGAACCAACTAGATGGAAGATATTACCTTTTGTTTGAGTACCGGATGCAATCTCAGTTCCAGAGCTTTCAAAGATCCTGCATCTTCTATTTTTGAACCGGAGATCATAACCTTTGTCTACTAACTGTCCAACACTGAGAAGATTGTGCTTCAATCCTTCAACATACAGTACATTACCAGTTTTGCTCTTTCCATCAAAAGAAATAGTTCCCCTACCTCTGATTCTACCTACAGAATTGTCACCAAACTTTACCATTCCTCCTTCATACCTTTCCAAATCTAAGAACTTGTTCTTGTCACCTGTCATGTGGTGAGAGCATCCACTGTCAATAACCCAATCATCCTTTTCTTCAACTTGGGCAGCTAAAGCTTTTTCTACAACCTTATGATTGACAGATTCAGAGGATATTGGTTCTTCTTCCTTGATGGCAATAAACACCCATTCATTTGCAAATTTATCTCCTATCTCTGATTCATCATTAGTTATTCCTTCATTATCAGCTTCTTCATGAACATAATAATAGTTCTTTTGGAACCTTTGTCTGTTAGAGTTTGACCTTGCAGATCTTTTTGGACATCTTGAAGCAAAATGACCAATCTTATTGCAGTTGGAGCACTTAAAAGGAAACTTTCCTTCATACTTACCGGATCCTCTTGGTAATCTCTTTGCAATGAGGGCTTCAAGATGAGCTATTTTTGCCTCTTCCTCTTCCATGTCTTTCCTTTCTTGATCATACCATGACAGCTTCCTTGAAGAGTTTTCTCCCAGATCAAATCTTTGTTTGCCTTTCACATAGGCACTGGCTTTGAATGTAGATTCAGTCTTGGGGGGATCATCTCCAAACTTGGTCATTTCAAATGCAGCTAGTTTGCCAGCCAATTGCTCTCTTGTGATAGTTGTATGGGCCCTGAATTCATCAATGGCAGCAACCTTGATTTTTTAGGCAGTAGGAAGGGATCTGAGAATTTTGCAAACAATCTCATTTTCATCCAAAACTCCACCAGCATTCCTGATTCCACACACCAACTCATTTACTCTTGGCATAAAGGTAGTGATATTTTCATCATCTCTCATCTTCAATCTTTCAAATTTCCCTTTGAGACTTTGCAACCTTGCACTCTTAACAAACTCATCTCCTTCATGTAGAAGTTCCAATTTAACCCAGATCTCATATGCAGTTGGTAGGTCAATAACATTTGAGAGTTCTGAGTCAGTCAATGTGCTTAGAAGAGCCTCTTTGGTCTACAGATTGTTTTCAACATCTGTGATTTCATTTAGTGTTGTCGGACCACCCTGTGGAGGAACATATGCTTTTGTGACCATGGACAAGTATGCTTTTCCCATATACTCCAAGTGACATTTCATGCGGCCTTTCTAGAGAGAGAAGTTGGTTCCATCAAACTTTGGACTGTCCTTCTTGTATGATGACATCCTAGATCTCCTTAAGTGGTTAAGCTCCTTTCAGAGGAAATTAGCTCTGATAACAATTGTTAGATCTAGGGCACACAACTGAGAGGGGGGGTGAATCAGTTGTACAAAAACTTGCTTCTACTTTAAACACTTGATTCTTCTTTGTTAGTTAATAGCATATCAGTTAACCATTCATGAAAGCATAATGCAAAAACATAGGAGTAGATAAACATCAACACAATGGACACCAAGATTTTGACATGGAAAACCCGGTTAAGGGAAAAACCATGGGGTGATTAACCCAAGGATTATTCTCTGTTAGAAGAATAAGAAAAATAAATGGCACATGCCAATTGGGGCTCACTGCTCGAGCACACTGCTCACAAAGAGGCACACTGCCTACAAGAGACACACTATCTACAAAGTGATAAGAATCACAAACTTGAACTGGAGATTGACATCTTTACCATGTCTAGATCAATTCCATTTAAGCCTGAGATACTTCTGCTCTGCCCTTCGCTCTTTCACTATGCCACACTCATCCACTCCACACACACTTTGAAATGAACTCACAAACCTTTATTTATACAAGGCATCAACTTAGGAACAATCATCTAAGTCGGCAATCATCCACAAGAACATTCGCAAGTCGGCAATTATCCACAAGAACATTTGCAAGATGAATAACTCATCCAGTCGACCAGTCTGAACAACAATATCTTCATCCGGAAGAATATCTTCAATTCTGGGATCTAACACTAATGCGGACTAACAAACAACCTCAACATGATCTAAGAACCTTCACAAGATTTCCTAAATGACCAGGTACATCCGCACTTCCTCTACTCACTGGAATCTCTTCTCCTCTTCATCCAGAACTTCAAGAACACAGTCTGTTGCGACTGTCAAACTGAAACAGATTCTTCTAGACCTCCAAACTATGTACAAACTGAGATGACACATCAAAAGGACATCCCAAACACTCCTTCCAATCCGCAGAGTCTGACAATGCACCTCCAGATCTCACCGGACCTTTTTGTAACACTCTGTCACTCCGGAGCATCTCTCAAAACCAGTTCTACTTGACCAATCACAAATTTTTCATATCTTCATGCGGACCTCTGAAATCTTAACAGGATCATCTCAAGACTCATATCTACAAACCCTTAATCCGTATCCTCTGATCCTCAACCTATTGAGTACATTTGCCTTCTTCTCATCACTGTTCTTCACTATTCCTGATTGAGACTAATTTTCTTAATATCCTCAGCACACAGCTTATCCAATCCTTCTTACCAATGCAATATGAGTATGTTGACATCAATGAAAACACTAGTTAACCTCATACTTGCAACAATATAATGATGAATAGTATGTACTTGTCCATGTAAAGGTACTTTTATGCATTTGTGAATTGTTGAGGGGATAGCCTTTAGAGCTTTTAGCCATGGGTGTCCTAGTTTTACTTGGAAGAGGTCAGATAAAGGGTTGAGATCAAGTAATTGTTCCATGGCTTTATCATATACCATAACCAATAATGATATCTTCCCAAAGGTAGGCATGAAAGCTCCAATATTTGTCTTGATCATTACTTCTAAAGGTTCATAAGAATCTTGTATCAAATTATGTGAGAGAAGGAACTCTTCCATTACTGTATTAAGCATGGAATTAGAATCTATCAGTGTACCATGCACGTAGATCTCCATTACATTCACGATGATGTAAGAAGGCCCTTTAGTGTCTATAAATATTTTATCCTGAGGTGTGAATACTATTTCAGTCTAAAGGATCTTTTCAAATAAGGTCTAGGAAAGAACCTAGCATTATTGTTGTGATTAGAAACCATGTATGAATGTTTTCAAATCAATGCAAAATCATATTTTAAATGATTTTGATATATATGTAATTAAATAAATGCAAAACTATGTATTTTTATGACCTAAAATGCTTGATTTTTTCACTTTTTCTTAATGCAAATGCCTAAAAGATGTAGTGTTGTGATGATATTGAGCCCCAAATTATATCTTTATTATTGGTGTAATAATGCAGCAATATGTTTCACAACACACCTATCATGCAAATCTAGATGAAGGATGAATCAAAATCTCATGAAAATGCAAGGATTTTAAACCCTAATTGTAAAATTTACGCATGAAATTATGTAAAGTGATCTATGAATAAAATGTAATCAGATTTAAGATGTATAATAGCTCAGCTCAGATCTGAAAATGATGTCAAAATCCTACAATCATCAATGCAAGTGTAATTTTGAGAAAAATGAATGAATATGCTAGTTTTTGTTGAAATTGACAGTGTAAACATAAAATTTGAGATGAAATGCAAAGACACATAATAATGAGACACTATAATCAAAAATCAGATTTGAATGAGTACCAAAAATGAGTAGTAAAATATGAAACAAATTTTAACTACAAACCCTAGGTTTTGAAATCACCAGGGTATGAGAAAAATCTAGAATTTCAAGCAAACCCTAGCAATTTTATTGTGAAAATGCAATGTGAAGAATTGTAATATGATGAAATTCTAAATTTTATATCACATCTGATGTAAAAATTAGAGATTAGATGAAATGCAATGAAAATAATGCAAACTATGCCCTAATGCAAGCCTAGGATGCCAATTTTTTTTTAATTTTTCAATTTTCATTTTTTTTAATTTTCAAATGCAATATGAAAATGATTAATTTAATTAATGAAAATCTGAAGTATAACACTCGGCAAGGTGCAAAATTTAATTAAAACATAATTTCACCAAAATGTTATGTAGAAAAAGAGGGTTGATGGGATTGATTTGATGCATATTTTGGATCCTCCTTTCACTACACACATTCAAGGACATTTAACTGAGTTAAATCACAACTTCTACAAGAGGATTCATCTACAAGTTGGTTGTCACTTGTAATTATAATGAAACTTGGAATTTGATGATTAATGTGTTAATTTAAGCCTAATTATGCTCTAAACCCTAATTATGTAAAATCATAAACAAAGTAATGAATCCCAACAAATGCTCACACATAGAGATGCTAAATGAAGATTAGATTCATACCAGATTTTGAAGTTCAAGATTCTAAAATTTTAGGTACAAAGGGACTAGTGCCCAAGTCCAATGTAGCCTTTTTGTCAGGAGTTTCAAGATCTTTCCTAATATTGATTCCCATTGTTTGAATGATTTCTGGCTCTACAAACCTGGAGGACACAGGGACTAGTGCCCAAGTCTTGTAGATTCTCTTTTATATTTTTTTCAATGGATTTGGGATCCTTATGCTCTACAACACTCCTCTGCAACTCCACTCCACATAATTTGACACTAGCCACCTACAATTCCAAGAGAGGGGTTGAGGGGTTGTGTTGTTTAGGAGCTTGCCTCGGTCAAGCCCTAGAATGGTATTCAAGCCTTCCAACACCATATTTACCTAGAGAATGTGTATCCTTGTAGGATAGAGGCAAAAACAAATTGATAATTGGTTGATTGAAGCATAAATATATATCACATCAGAGGTGTAGCTCTCACATAGATGAAGATCCTTCACAACATGAGAAGATGAAGCCAAATTTGCAATAACAAATACAACAACAATATTCTGCTCTGTAACAATGAATGCCTTGAATTCTCTATGATCAAAAGATTGCCTTGAAATCAAAATCATCTTCTATTTTGCAAATGAAACCCTAAACATGATTATATATGTATTCTTTCTATATTTTTATAATTCAAACTTGAGATGATGACAAGGAAAGCCTTTAATGGTCACTTTACCAACATTGAAATTTGAGACCCAACCAAAATAGGATAGGATAATGGCATAAGTGCCCTTATCCCAAAACCTATTTTAGATCAGGGTTTAGGCTCTACAATGTCCCTCAATCCCTATTTGACATTGGTTTTAGGCCATTTTGTCTTAGGAGTCAAATTTAACATGCATGATAAAAAACAAGGGACTTGGGAGCTAAACATAGGAGGTAAAAGTCCTACGAGGACATTTTACGACATAACAAATGGATGTAGGATTAGAGACATAGATTATTAGTATTATCAATTGGATTAGATGTGGAAAGGAGTTGGGCTTATGAGGATAAGTAATTTGGATTAAGAGGATGGGGAAGTGATTAGGATTGAATTAGGATAGAGATGAAAAATTGAATTAGGATGAAATACTTAGTAAAATGGATTAGAATATGGATGAAAAGGGAGTAAGAGCATAAGAGGGTTGGATTAAGAGGGTTATGGGGTGATTAATTTTGGATAAATAGATTAGCATATGCATGAGTTTATTGATATATGGATTAGGGAGTGATTATGATGATGTATATGTTTAAGCTCGTAGATGGGATATAATTAATCTCAAATAATGGGAATTGATTAAGATAATGATGATGGATTAGGAAAATGATTTGGATGACTAAGATAATGATTAGGATGAAATTAGATAATTACATGAGTGATTAGGAGGAATTATATTGATGATAAGGTGGATTAGGATGAAATTGGATTAAGATAATATGGATTAAGAGGACAATAGACTATTTGGATTTGGATTCAGAATACAGATGATCAAGAGGTGATTAAGGATGGGTAGGTGCTTGATCTTATGCAACTTTGCAATAAAATAAACACACATACATGCACAATTTTTGTAAAGGATTTATATTTTTTTTGAATTGAAGGGATTCATAGGTTTTGATGATGAAGACACGTCAAACACCCCAACATCCTATATTTAGTCAAGTAGAAGTGACATATCTTATGGATCTCATGAAATGGTCATGGGTTAAACCCAACTCAAAATAGAGAAGTGATTCCCACCACCATTAATACCATGTCATAGCTTGGATACATAGGGAATATATGGTCATTTACTACCATATACCCCTTACCATGGAGAATTTCATCTTGCCCAAAGTAGCCGCTATCTCAAATACAAAGGTACATTTGAGCGTCTTCTCCTCCTACTATAGCGATGCACCACAAGATATGATAGTTGAAGGGTCTTAAGATAGGATGTATGAGCTTCTAGGGGATATCCTCAATACACACAAGATGCGTGAGGCCTAGGTCCATGAGCTGAGGGGTATGTCTAATGGCATGGTGCAAGAGGGTAACCCACTCTCCTCCTTAACTTTACAAGGTACAAAGACCTTGCAAGCTTCACCAAAATGACAAATGTCCCCCAATAGAATATTCTTTCTATTATCTTCCAAATTTGTATACCGCATAAGAACATGAGGGTTGAGGTCATCCCCTTGGTCTTGAAATCCAAGGTAGGACGCCTATAGGAAAGAATCCAAGGTATTTTTGATCTCTAAGATCTCTAAGTGGTGCGAGAAGAGAGCATACACACCAATGACCTCAGGATGACAAAAGATAACAAAGATTGGATCAAATCAAGTTTTTTGGTCCCTAAGATCATGCAAAGCACAAGGGAAGAGTATACATCTTGAAATGATCACAAACAAAGAAAACAAGTTCTTTTTAATTGCAAAATGGAATGCTCCTAGACTTAGTGATAAAAATATGAGTCGTTCAACAAACAAGGCTACAAAAACACAAGATTAGTAGTCTTATAAGTGTCTTGGACAACTGAAGAATGTTGCAATCACCAAATTTATCCCAGAAAGGATGTTAAATAAAAATTAGGACTTAAATAGACATAGACACTAACAATGGCTACATAGGTGCTGACAGAGGTTGTAGGCACTAAAAATAGACACATGCATCAAAAGAAGAGACACAAGTGATACAAGAAGCCACACAAGTGCTACAAGAAGGCACATAGGTGATAAAAGAAGACACAAGAGCTATAGGATGAAACACAAGCACTATAGGAAGACATAGGCACTACAAGAAGATGCACATGCTATAAGAAGTCACACACATGCTACAAGAAGACACGTGCTATGGGAAGGCACATAAGCACTACAAGAGAAATGGGTGCTATAGGAAGGCACATAAGCCCTATAGGAGGATATAGGCACTACAGAAAGGCACACATGCACTACAAGAAGACACATGGACTGTAAGGAGGCACATAGGCACTATAGGAAGGCACACAAGTGCTAATTTGTGATAAACATGCAAAACATAGTGGATTAGCACATAGGCACAACAATATAGGGCATACGTTCTGATAGAGGTTGCACAAGCACTCACAGAGGCTACACAGGTGCTGATCCACAAACATAGGAATGACTATAGCTTGCATGACAACGCTTGACAAGAAAATCACAAAAGATGTTAGATTCTGGGGTGGGGGTCCCATTGGGCATGCTAGATTGCATAACATAGAAAGAGACCATGAGAAACAAGTAAAAAATAACCTATTTTACTCACATCCTACGCTACCTTGGATTGAGCATAAAGGAATGTGCAACAAGAAAGAAAACAAAACACAATTAGCTACCATACAAACCTTGCTATGTTGGCTAAGCTCTTTTGATGTTGGATGTGTGATGGTTCCTCAAATGGACAACATAACTTTGAAATTCATGGAGTCTTTGGAAAAAAATAGGCAACATTTTGTTACATGAAGTGATCTTATTTGTGAAGGGGTGAGCTCCAATGTATAGATTTTTGGAGACTTGTTAGGATAGTTAGGATTGGATTTATAGATCAATGGATGAGGATGCTTGAGAGCTATCAAGCAAGGAGAGTTTGACAAGTGTCATGATAGGATTGGTGGATCAAGGAGGAATTAAGGGTTGAGATTTTACCTTGGGAAGATAGATGGATGAAATTTACTTGATAATTGGGAGGCACAGATTGGATTTAATTTGAATTTTAAATTAGGGAGCATGGTTACATGCCCAATTCAAAATTATAGGAAAACAAGTTAATGTGTCTTTGATTTAAATTTTAAATTGGAAGCATGGGTGCATGTCCTATTTAAAATTGGAGGAATAGGGGAAGGAGGACAAAAGGACCTTTGTACATGGGTCCTTGACCATGCCTTGTAAGAAAGCCATATGGACATGTACAAGAGACCATGTCTTCATACATTTGGGGGAATGGATAAGATTTGACTAAGATTAGATTAGGGTAACAGAATGTGTAAGTGGGGGATTAGGTTAGTTAATTAGGCTTAGGAAAGCCTAATCAAAACTGTAGAAAATAGGAACTAAATAAATACAATTATTTATTTAATTCATAGGTTGTGTTAAGGGGATATTAGATAAATTATATCTATCTAATGTTTGTACTATAGAGGAGGGGGAAAATGATTAGTACATCATTATGGCTAGAGATAACTATTCATGCAAGTATCGATATAGGTATAGATGAATAGTAAATAGTACATGAATAGTGATTTTAACAATAAAATATTGTAAAATCACATATTGAGAGGGATTTGATCAATTAACTATCTAAACATGTGCTTATTTAGTTAATTATGGAAAAAAATATAATTTAGGGGTGTCTAGAGATTATTAGTCATGATTTAGGGATGAATTAGGGATGAATAGGGATAGGTAGGGATGGCTAGAGATGAATTAGGGATGAGATGAAAAGTGGACAATTTTAGGTGTCTACACAACTATTTATATTTAGATTTCCATATTTAATTATTGTAAGTAATTAGAAAACACATGCTCAAGTATCAATTATTAATCTAGGTTGACTCATTATTTTATGTGTATACATATTATAAGATAATCGTAGACTAGCCTTAAAGGAAATGTTATGTTAATTTATATTATTGTGAAAAAATCCAATCTTACACTTCCTAGGGTTTGATCTTAAGGTTGTAGCTTCATTAATTTTAAGGTATTTTAGATTTAATATTATTTTGATTTTATGATTCATTTGCAAATTTCCTAGGTTTAGATTCCTTTATGCTTATTATATATTTATTAGGGTTTACATTTAAATAGGGATATTTGTCTTGTAAATGATTTAGAAATACCCAGGGATAAAGAAGAACATGATGATATTTTATAATTTTTAAGTGCATATTACATGAGACATAGCACATGCAAAATGTAAGATATGTTAAGCATGATATTTCACATTAGGTGAACTACCTCATTAATAGGATTGATAATCCTAAATGGTATGTTGCTACTTAAATGTATAAAGGGTTCAACCACACAATAATGTATTCCACAATCATTTAGCATACACCATCTTGAAATATCGCTCACAAAGTGGATTTATAACACCTTATTAAAATAGTGTGACGGTAGAGGTGATCAACTACAACATATACAATATTTCCAATTTATGCTCCTCCCTTAGTTTCATTTCAACCAACTACTCACTAAGTTATTCCCAGGAAAATTGAGTGATCATACTTTTACATCGTTATATTTTTGCCTCATTTTGGAAGAGAAAAATAAATTATATGTAAAAAAAATGATCATTATACTTCTTCAACATATGATAACACTTCTTATTTTAAAAGTCTTCTAATGTAGCTTCTCCTCTTCTTGTTGATTTTTGAACACATTATGGTAGTGGATTTAAAACTCTTTCTATAATTAGATACAATGAAAATGGGTTAGGATGCCTAGAACAAGGAATTAAGGATACAATGAAACCAACACCGCACTTGTCTAAAATAGGTTTAGTTTTCCAAACTTCTCCTATGTTCCCTTTGCCATTGTGTAAAGTTTCTATGGCTTCTTCTATTACAAATTCAAACCTTTCTTCATAATGGAAAGAGTTGCTTCCTACTCCACCTACACCTTCACTTATACCCAAACAAGAGTGCATTTTACTGAGTCTATTCAAGGATTACTTGATAACTCTTCCTCCTCCAAAATGTAAAATGTTTCCAAGAAATAATCAATCAACACTTACTTTATGTGCATATCATCAAGTACTTGGCCATTTCGCTAATGAATGCCATGCCTTGTGTGGCAAAATTGAACAATGTCACATAAGGTATGGCCCTACCACCTTGCACCATGTTTGATGTAATCCCTCTATATTGTTTGATTTATGTGGCACCTTGTTGCAATGATCAATGTCATGCCATAACTATCATGCCTCCAACATTGCCTTGGTTTGCCCATCTTGGGGGCAACCCCTTGTTCTGATGTATCTTTTGAGAACACATATCATCTAGGTATGTGCTTGTGGAAAGCTCTCTTGTTTGTTTTGCATACATTACTCTTTCTACCTTAAAGGAAATTGGTCTCTGATAGAGTTAGCAATCACTTTAAGGTGGGGGCATATATTATGCTATGTGCTTTACTTTGTTCATGCACCAGATGGCTAGTCTTGATATCAAAACACTTGTTAATCATTTTTTAAGAACCTTACTAGAATTATGTAGAAAACATCACACTTTTCTTGGGCTATAGTCTCTAATATGGTTGACATGGAGCTCACCTAGTTATTTAATGGTCCTCACTAGCCTATGATGTCTTCACTTGCATGGAAATCACCTAGTAATTCGCAAGTCCTTACTAGCTTGTGACGTTTCCATTTACTGTTTGTCCATGAGCCACCTAGCATAATACAATTTTTTAGCTTGTGTGCTTCATGTGACCTATCATTATTACACTCACGTGGTAATCTATTAAATTTGTGGTCCTTACTAGCCCATAATCCATGAGAGATTTTTTTATGTTATGTTTCTTTTGGATTTATTACTCCCTCATCTATATATATGTCTTGTTTACATTCTTCTATCTCCTTTTTAGAATTCCTCTATTTTAGTTACATCTTGGGGATGACACATGGTAATTGAGACAACCTTTTAGATTGACATCTCTTTTACCTTGTTGACTCAAGATTTTGCTTTGTGTACTCAGGTATTGTGATGACTTCATTATTCTATACTTTTGTCTTCCATGCAATCCTTCATGTATGCTTCATGTTTTCTTTGTACATATTTTGTGTGTCTTTTGCATGTATTATGTGTGTCTTTTACATGTATTCACTATGTTTTATTCATGTATTACATGTTTTCCACATGTATTCTTTATGTTTTCTTTGTTTTTTATGTGTTTTCCTCATGTATTATGCATCTTCTTCATGTATTATATGTTTGCCTTGTATAGTGTGTGTTTTACATGTATTCTCTATGTATATCCTATCTACATCATGTTCACAAAATTCTCAAGTGTATGTATATGTGTATATGTGTATGATTGGCACTGTGTGTTTTGTGACGCAAAGAATCCTTAGCTTGGGGCCTATTTCATCTCTCAAACTTAGAAACATTCTATGAGGGATTTTTGGTTTCTTCGTACTTTAGCATGAGAATGAGTGTAAGTTCCTACTCCAGATAAAGTGGAGGCTAAGTGTAGTGTAGTAAATTGTCGCCTCTCATAATTTCACACTAGGCTTACCATTTGCATGTTTAACTTGTATTTTTATCCCTACTTATGACACACCCATTTTAAGACTTAATTAGGGCTCACTAATAGGTCCCTTTAAGATGGATGCTTTCAGGATGAATAGGCCCAAGACACTAGCACCCAAGCACTAGTATCCTGCCTCTTTGCTCAAAATTTTGAATATGTCAGCTTTATTGGCCTTATTTCATTTTTGGCCCTTGGGAAGGTATTAGAATGCATATATAAACAAGTCTTTGTAACTTATTTACTCCTAATGATGCTCTAGATAATGATTCTTTATGATAAGTGTTATCAGAAAAATTGGATGAAATAAATAAGCATATCAAACCCAATAACACAATGAAATATGCCAATAACAAGATTGAACAAATAAAGCACAAACCTCATAAACCTTGTTATCCTATGGCTTCCATTGTTTGCCTAGTCTCGATCGATCTTTTGTGATGAAAGTTGCCCTCAGGAAGCACACTTCCTTGCTTCATTCTTCAAGATGGTGATGGAGAAATGGTTGTGATACTTTATTGCTATGAAGATGAGCTTCAAAGAAATGAGGGTGATCTCAATCAAATGTATGGTAGTATGGGTGCTGAAGGTGCACAGGTAATTCGACAGAGTAATTGTACTGAAATCTTGGATTATAGAAATGGAAGAATTAGGTTCCATTTATAGACTTAGAAGAGAAGAGATCAATGGTTGAGAAGAAATAAGCAGATCAATAGTTGAGAATGGTTGAGGAATGTGCGTGAATAGAAAGAGGACAAGTGTCCAAGCTCCATCATGCAGTAGGGGAGTTAACTAAATAGATTGAAGAGTTAATAGAATAGACCAATCAGTTAAGTGAATTGATTAGGGAGTTGACTGAATAGATTAAGGAGTCAACACAATGGACTAATCAGTTAACTGGGTTGATTGGAGAGTTGACTAAATTGACTAATTTGTTAAGTGAATTGATTGATTAGTGGACTCAAATGACTAATTAGGTAACAAAGGTGATTGATGAGCTAACTAATTTTGACTAGAGGATAAAAACGACATGTGGGTGAGGGAATATTAGCTAATTAAATATTTAAATATTTAATTACATGTGCAACATTGTGAAGTAGAAAAGATGAGGTGGAAAGATGAGGTGGATTGTGAGGTGGATTTATGGAATTAGAACTTAGGATAGACGAATTTAGGACTAATTAAATAATTTATGGTTATTTAATTATGTGCAACATTAGAAGAATTTAGGGAATTTAATTAAATAAATTTATTTTATTTAATTATGGGATAATGAATCAATCAAATAAACTTAGAATATTTATTTAATTGATAGAAGAAAATAAGAATTAAGATAAATATTAAAATATGTGGGAGGTAGGGAGGGAGCCTTGCCACACCATCATGGGTGGCAAGGCCAAGGCATTCATTGCAAGAAGTCGACCCACGACGGCATGAGTTGATGGGAGATAGTGCTAATGACTCCTTAGTGTCTACATTCTTCATAGGGTAATCACTAAGTTGAGCACCTTTGAGATCCTTCGATGACAGGTTGTGTGGCAGTTATTTAGGAAGGAGGTTTTCAGTGTTATGCAAATCTTTTCATAGTTGTCTGCAAATGCCATCCCACTTCATCGCAATTATCTCAGCCTATGCCATTCATTGCAGAGGGATGGACACCCCCGTTCGTCTGGGCAGCACCAAGAGGCAGATGGATTTCTTGGGAGGTATTACTGATCTATGTTTGCAGAGGATGCTGAGATAGTCGGAAGGGCTTCTGGTGGATGTAGTGAAACTGATTCTGGGAAAGACCTTCTTAGAGAATGATGAGAGATATTGAGTTGACACAGATATCTCCTCATGGGTCCTGGCAATGCTGATGGAGCTGGAAGTGGCGAAGGCAGAGGTAGAAATAATCATGAGAAGCATTTTCTATCCTGAGCACCTAGGAGATTTGGGGAAGACTCTATAGGTTGTGAGACTGGGTGTTAGCATTCCTCACCCTAAGGAGTGGAAACTACTGGAGGATCCTGGGGCAGTGATCAAAATGTATTCGTTCATCCTGGATGCCAAAGGATTTGATCTGATTGTGCTTAAAGACCATGCTTCGACGGTGGTGGAATTCATCAGAAGGTTGCTGGGGTTGGTGGAGACTAAGGATTTCTAGTGGATGGAACATTTCAGGAGGAAAATGGAAGAGTATGCCAGTTAAGTTTGACAGTGTATAGTTTAGTATGGCTTCCTTTTGTTTATCAAAAGCTGCTAGTTTGTATGGTCATATCTTGGTTATAGTATATGTTTTCGGTATAGTATGGTATCTATAGCTTCAACCCTGTGTGGTCTCCTGGTTAAGGATTATAGGCTAGAATGGGAATGGTCTAAACTTTTTTGCCAGCCATGGAAGGACTAAGGACTGTAACTCTTTTTAAACAATATAATAATATTCCTAATTACGAATACAAAAAAAAAAGATAAATATTAAAATATTTACTTAATTTGACATGAGCCAATTTTAGGTGTATACATTTTGCCCCTCTTTGAAGCAATGTGTTTTATCATGTTGTTTCAAGGAAAAAGATTGTCTAAAAATGATACATGCCCCATTTTGCCCTTGGTACAAGTTTGATGATAGGATGCCCCCTTGGGAGATTGGATGAGGAAGCTAAGGTGAAAGGCATGAGATGGACAATCTCAAGATGAAAAAGGTGAAAAATAGGTTAGAATGAAGAACTTGGTTTAAGAAAGAGCTAAATGATATGTGATGCCAGATAGAATGATAACACACACAAGCAAGCAAGCAAGTATGCACAAATGATACAAGAACAAACAAGGTATTGCCCTGGTCTGGCTGTAAACCAATGATTAATCAATAATGATATACGACAGTGTTGTCATGGCAAGGAATGTTAGATCCCTAGAGCAACCCAATAGGATAGTGTCTGGTTTCAAGAAATGAAACATGTTGTGTAAGACATGTGTGTTGGTCTAATTTCAACAATGCAACATCATGTATAAGACAAATGTTTGATTATAATTAATTGATATGGTTTACGACAAGACAAGGGTCAAGACCACTGATTGTGATTGGATCATTTGACAAGATTGACTTGACTTGATTGGTATGGATTAAGGATGGACCTTCATTTGGATCATTGGACAAGGATGAAAGATAGCAATTTGATTGATAGAAGAATGACTTGAAGGAATCACAAGCTTTTGTAAACATTGATGCTTTGCATAGAATCTTTATTGATGGATGGTATATGGAATCGAAATGGATATGGATATGGATATGAGACGTGATTGGATATGTTATGGATATGGATATGGAATGCAATGGGATATGGTATGGATATGGATATTTGTCATCTTGATATTTGCAAGTATTGTGAAGTGCTTATTTCATCATTGGGCAATTTGTTTTTTTTGGTACTTTCTCCAAATGTTGTAAGTTAATACAAGCATCTAGGTATAATTGAACCAAGATGACCTGAGTATTGATTACATGGATTTTGATATAGCAAGCTAATACAAGCATCGAGGTATAATTGAACTGAGATGACCTAAGTATTTCTTGTGTGTCAATAGACAAAGATTGCCCCTTTTCATGTTTAGAGTTTTGAAGTCCTCGATGATCTTTTTCTGATCATGTCTTTAGACAATAGTCATCACATTACTAAAGTTTGATGCACAAACAATAGACAAAGAAAATGATTATGTCCCCATCATAGCATCTCTATCTTTTTGACATCCTTGAGTAGCATAGGAAGACATAATAACAAAAATTCAAGACTTTGTAAGTTAACCGATACAAAACACAAAGCATTCTTGCATTAGATGTGTCTTCTTTCCATAATTGATATAGAATCAATTTGAGTGTTTTGGTATATGTTTTGCCTTGCTTTGGATAGGTTGATGTTTTGTGCCAAGATTTTGGTTTGGAAGCATGCTTTGCTGCGTGCGTGCTTGTCCAGTGAAAGGTGGCCTCTTAGAATATGTGGCATTCAAGAATCCAATTCCACAACTAGGTCAAGGAGTTGCCCCCAGTTAGATAAAGGATTGACTTATTATGGATGAATGGACAAATAGTGACAAAGAGACAGGCCCTAAAGGACTAACCTAGTGCCTCAGGGGATCATTACTAAATGGCCTTGCCTACGTGATGATGCAGAGGCAACGTAGTTCATGGTGAACTTGGTGGACTAGAGGATAGATGACAAGATATGGGATGGAGGGGAAGGAGCCTCGAGGGTGCATTAATAATGGCCTTGCCTATGTGATAATGTAGAGGCAGCATAGTTTAGGGTGAACCCTATGATACTAATGACAGATGCTATGCTAGGCTGACACTGTGGATAGGATGTGGGATAGCTTTAATGCTTGATACTGATGACAAGGAAAGACCATGGAGAGTCAGATGTATGAGTGAAAAGGAATGGAATGGGTAGGTATGAGGATGGGCAAGAGTGGATAGAAGGAATGCACACAGAAGAAGGCAAGGATGTGATCACCAAGGACTAAGTCACATAAGAATAACATGCCCAATTGTAGGTAGAATACTTAGGATTTTTCCATGATAATGCTTAGGATGATAGGAAGATGAGAAGATAACAAAGGATGTGCATGGTTTGGAAGAGTAAGGTATGTCAAGAGACACCTAAAACATTTGTCAACATTGTGCCTCCAATCTTTATCAGGATCAGAAAATAGAGGAATGGAAGATTAGGACAGATGGATTCGATAGTATAGGTATGTAATGGATAGATGGATAGGATAGGAAATGGTACGGAAGGAAATTGATAGTAGATGAGTGATATGCTGATGAGACAAGGTGTCCCCAAGTGTTGGTGACATAGAAGATCAACTTACACACGATGCCTGTTTGCCAGGTTTTCATCATGGTACACATCCAAGGTGCCTGTTTGCCAGGTTTTCATCATTGGACAAAGGGAATTTTCTTTGCTTTTTCTTTTTTCCTCTGTTTTTATAGATAGGAGAAGGTGGATGGATGCTGTCGCATGGACTATGTCAAGTGTTCTCACAAATGTTGGTATGGGATTGCATGAAAGTGATATGGCGTAGGTAGAAAGTGGATTATGATGCAAAATATGGAGGGAAGGCTTATGCAAAAGCATGGACCATAGGAATAGGATGAGGAAGATATGTAGGATAATAGTGGAAGGAAGGGGAGATGGAGGTATTTGAAAATGTTGTTGAATGGAAGGGAATCATGACCAACAATTGCACATACTGTGATAAACATTGAAGCTAGTGATGGGAAAGTAGTGTAGGAAGCAACATAGACTTTTGCTAGTGGATGAATGACTTAGGCATGTAGGGATCCACATAGACTGAGTATTGTCCTAATTCTTGTTTGTCATGTGAGATGGGAGAATTTGAGACTTATGGATGGAATGGGAGAAAGTGGATGGTTGAGATTCTTGAGAGGTGGATGCCTCATGTAACTTGAGGGCTTTTTTAGTAGGTACCCAAAACATTTTGCTTTTATATAGTACTTGTGGAGGTATGGGCTTGGGTGTGTGTAGCTTTTGTGCAGCTTCATAGGCAATTATTTGTTGGATGCAGACCCACACCTTTTTTAGTTTGGCATATAGGTGTGTGGGTGTATGCAGCTCTTAAGAAGGATGTTTCTTTTATTCTTGGCTTTTGTATCCTAGGTCATGAGGACTCTTAAGATTTTTGACTTTATAGGTAGATGCATCCAAATTTTTATTTTTAAATTCTTCTGGGATAGAGGATGTGGGGTTGGAGGAAGCCCTTTGTTTAGACAACATTTGCATTTGTTGGCCATGATTGGGACTGATAGAAGATTCATAGGTGGATGGATAAGGTGTTGGAAGAAGTGATGGTAAAATGTATGGAGGGATATTAGGAGTTGGAAGTAGCAGAGGTAGATTGGATGGTGGAAGGTGTATGGTCACATGCTTTGGACAATTGTAGGATGATGGAGGTGGAATGGTGACATATGTTTTGGGGATATGATAGGGTTTGTGATGGAAAGTGGGGGATTTAGGAGGAGTAGAGGAAGCACCAACATCTTGAGATTGTTCACATTGGGGTGTGTATCCAAGGCCATATGAAGGAAGAGGAACATTGACATGGACAGGCTCCAAAATACCTTGTTCATGAAGGCCCAAGACTTTACCTTGATAGTTCATATGTTGGAGCATGCGTTGAACAACGGGATTATGTAGAAGTGGAACACTAGACACAAGTTCATTATTGGATGGAGAAGGTAAGATAGAGGATAATGGTTGCTGGTGTTCTAAGGAGGAACACTCATGAATGAAGGCGGTAAG
Source organism: Cunninghamia lanceolata (assembly GCA_027924645.1). Classification (NCBI taxonomy): domain Eukaryota; kingdom Viridiplantae; phylum Streptophyta; class Pinopsida; order Cupressales; family Cupressaceae; genus Cunninghamia; species Cunninghamia lanceolata. Next base: position 7,452,016 of record BSBN01000221.1, read on the forward strand.
ACCAAGGATATATAGTGGGGAATTTACAACATGGTCAATAATGGATGATGGAGGAATATTATTTGTTTGATCTTCTATGCTTTCTTAGAAGGCAAGTGTCTCATCAAGGGAAGTGGAAGTTCTTGGATCTTAGATAGGACTAGATGGGGTTATAAGCTTAGGACCATGGAATGCATAAAGTGGGCTAAGATGATCATCATGGTCTACTTGATCACATATAGGCTCTTGATTATAGATGGGATCTTGATCATAGAGAGGCTCCTAATCATAGATGGGATCTTGATCATAGATAGGATTAAGTGTGATGGGATCAAAGTGCTCATGTATAGGTTCTTCATTAACGATAATATCTTGATCATAGAGAAGATATAGGCTATGGAGAGGTTGGAATTAGATCCCTTGCTCATGTATTAGATCAAGTGCTCATGGATAGATTCTTCATCAAAGGTAGTATCTTGATCATAAAAGAGATATAGGTTATGAATGGTTTGAAATTGGATTTATTGCTCATGTATAGGTATAGGATCATCAAAAAGATAAAGGTTATGTATGGGTTGGATGGGGGTACTTTGATCTTGATTTAGAGAAGGGGTTGATGTTTCCACATGCTCTAAAGTGTTCTCTTGACATAACGCTTGAGGTGCTTGAATTGGAGTGGAGATAGAGGTCTCTTGGATAGGATCTTGGTCAACAATATGAAGATGCGATGGACCTTGAATTCAGTTCATGGTAGTAAGTTTTTCAACATGCTTGAGTGGTTACTGATTACACGATGAGATTGTAGGATTTGACATAGCATTGGAAGAATCTTTGGTAGGATCAAGGACCAGAATTTGGGGACATGGTTGACTCTCTACTAGTAGCCCTTGGATCACATCATTGGTAGGTGTATGGGTAGGTGAATGAGGTAATGGATGAGTGGATTTGGAGTTCTCCATAGCTTTTCTTTTGTTGTATAAATTTGGAAAAACTCTTTTCCATAAATCATCTGACGATTCCTTGGTTGTCAGTTTAGAGCTTGGGAAAGTCAATGGCAGTGTTGGCGTAGGACTAGTATGTTTTGGAATATGTGTCTTAGAAGATGGTGAAGGAGGACTAGTAGACAGAGTGGTATGTGATTTCTAACTTGAGGTGGTGCTTGGCTTGTCATGAGCATCATTAAGACAAGAAAAGGATGTATGAGTTTGGGGCGAGGCGTAGCTAGTACTGGTCTATTTAGCTTGCAAAATTGTCATTTGTTGTTGTAGGACTTAGAGCTCTTGAGCAATTGCTATACAATCTTGGGGCGAGGGGCCTAAGGTTATTTGCAATTGTAGGTATTGGAGTTTCTAAGAAAGTGCTTCTAATTGGTTTGTCATCTTTACAGAAATTGGCAGAAGGCTGAAAAAGCTTACTATTTTGGAGGTGCAGCTTTAGATGCACAATTTTAGAAGGTAAATGCATGACAAGTTGTGGTAAATGCATGATTCTAATAGAGGATAAATGTGCAACTCTGGTCTCTTTGATGTTTTTGCAGCTTTTTTTTTGGCAATTTTTTTTAAAAAAATGTTTTTTTGGCTAAAAACTTAGTGTTTTTGCTTTTTATCTTCAATTATGAAAAATAAAGACACAACAAACACAAAGAAGTTTTCATTATTTTGATCTTTTATTATTTTTTTGTATGTTTTTTTTTTGGACTCTTTTTGACACAAAAACAATTACAATCCTAGGCTTCAAAGGAGAATATAAACTGAATTCTCACTATCTCTAGTGAGGCATCTTTGAGAGGTGATAATTGCCCTTCCCTGCACCAGCTTATAGGAGGTTTTTGGCTTATAAAACAAAATAAGTAGTAAGGGCAACCATTTGAATGGTTACACATGCAGCATCACTACTCTATATTGTGGAGTCTCCTAGCTTGCAAGGGTTACGCTTTGGACGATTTTGGGGGAGGTTAGCTGTCAGTGTAACACAAGTTCACTCATTGTTTGAAGCTTTCACTCCAAACACAATTTGTTTTGAGTGGCTTGGTAGGGCTTGGCTTTAGCTTGTTACCACATAGGGTCCTTCCCACTTGGATAGGCTAGTATCCAAGGGCATGCCCCTTTAAAGGTTATACATGTAAAATGACAAGTCTGGCATTCTGGTCACCCAATAAAGAGGAGAGCATAAGCTTATTGGCATTATGAAGACATAGTAAACAATGGTTTATCCAATCCTATTTAAAATGAGAAAAACTATATGCTTTATTCTACTTGGGCACACACACAGTTGTTAACTTTGAAGTGATTATGAGAGAGCAATGATTATTTCCTTTGCAAGATAGCAATATTCTTAACTTAAAGAGATAGCAATATGACAAAGATAGCAATGATTGTGTTATTACCCTCCTAGTTAAAAACTATGTGAGATTTGCATGCACTTTTTTTTTTACTTTCCTAATTAGAGCTAGATTAAAATTGTATGCAAGTTGCATGAACAATTGTTTACGTCTTCCTAATTAGAAATAGATGGAAATTGTATACAAGTTATATGATAATGCCCAAATCAATCCTATACAACACTTAGTGAAAGAAAGAATGTCTTTAGTGGATGTTTTGCACCAAAACTAGATTAGTATTCTCTCAATATCCACCTGTAGTCCACAAAAACAAAAATTGAATGAAGAAGTTTGCAAATCAAATGATTAGGTGAAAAATACATAATCTAGAAAATTTCATGAAAGTATGATTTTTGACAGAAAAATAGATATGAAAATCAGAATCTACATGAAATTCTGTGTTGAAGTTATGGCCATTTGAAGTTTCTAAACAAATGGGAGGTTTGACTAATTATACCTAATGAAATTGATTAAATAGACTAAAAATACCTTTACCACTGTGAAGTTTGTCAAATCATCTTTCCAGTGACTATAAATTTGCAAAAATTTGATGTACCTACAAAAAGTTATGCTAAAAAGAAAAAAAATCTATTTTGCCCTCATGAACATTTATTTTTTAAAAAAATTAAAAAAAGACTTAAAAGAAAAATGAGATTTTTAATCATAAAATTTAAAAGAAAATTAAATTATAACAAACAAAACCCTAACCCTAATATATTTTGTTTTTATATGGTTTGACTATTTATTTTTTTGTTTTTTTTTTTGGGTGTGGGTGTGTAAGTGGTGGTTGAGCAGAGCTATGGTTGGGGGTAAGATGTGGGGTGGGCAGGTGGCTAGGTGGCGGATGATTGTGGGAAGCGAGTAGGTAGGGACGACAGAACGGAGGTGGAGGGAAGGGCGAACATAGGGTGAGGGTGGTTGAGGGAGCAGTGGCGGAATGGAGGAGATCGGGAGGCACGTAGAGAGCAGCGGTGGTGGTGGATGGTAGGAGCGGTGGGCGATGGGAGGATTGTGGGAGAAGGGGAGGTGGGGATCAGAGGTGGGGTGGGAATGGCAGAAGGGGGGTCGAGGGAGTTTGGGGAGGGGTGTCGAGGTTTAGAGTAGCGCTGAGGGGGGGGAAGGGAGTCAGAGAGGGGCGGGGGGTGTGTCGGGGCTAGGGGTTTGGGGGGTTTATGGGAGGCCGAGGGCCTGTGTATAGGGCTACGTGCCCTACAATTAATTTTTTTTTTTAATTTTTAATTTTGTTTTTAATTTTATTTTTTTATTTTTTCTAAAACTAAAATAAATAAAAATGATACTAATAAAAAAAAAACTGTGTAAAATGATTTTTTAAAAAAAATCTAAATAACAAAAAAGGGAAGTTAATCTAAAATGCTGCTTAACAAATTAGTTTTTTATTTTTTGGATTTTTGGCAAAAATACGCTGAAAATTAAAAAAAAAATTTCCAGTAAGGAAAAGTAAGCAAATTATATGTTAATTTTCACCTGTGAGGCCTCCTGAGCTCAATGGTGAGGTCCAATTGAGCATAGGATGTCGTGTATGAAAGTTGATGTCCAGATTTCTAACAAAACACACTTGAAGGTTTTACAAAACACACTCAACAAAACACTCAGAAACAAGATGAGTTAGATCACAGTGGGTGCCAGAAATGCTATTAGGAAAATTGGATGAAATAAATAAACATATCAAACCCAATAAGACAATGAATATGCAAATAACAAGATTGAACAAATAAAGCACAAACCTTACAAACCTTGTTATCCTGTGGCTTCCATTGTTCACCTAGTCTTGATTGATCTTTTGTGATGAAAGTTGCCCTTAGGAAGTGCACTTCCTTGCTTCATTCTTTAAGATGGTGATGGAGAAATGGTGGTGATACTTTATTTCTATGAAGATGAGATTCAAAGCAATGAGGGTGATCTCAAGCAAATGTATGGTAGTGGGGGTGCCAAAGGTGCGCTGGTAATTTGATAGAGTAATTGTATTGAAAGCTTGGATGATAGAAATGGAAGAATAAGGTTCCATTTATAGACTTAGAAGAGAAGAGATCAATGGTTGAGAAGAAATAAGAAGATCAATGGTTGAGAATGGTTGAGGAATGCGTGCGAATAGAAAGAGGACAAGTGTCCAAGCTCCATCATGCAATAGGGGAGTCAACTAAATAGATTGAAGAGTTAACAGAATAGACCAATCAGTTAAGTGAATTGATTGGGGAGTTGACTGAATAGATTGAGGAGTTAACTCAATGGACTAATTAGTTAACTGGGTTGATTGGGGAGTTGATTGAATTAACTAATTAGTTAAGTGAATTGATTGATTAGTGGACTCAAATGACTAAATAGTTAACAGATTTCATTGATGAGTTAACTAACTTTGACCAAAGGATAAATAGGACATGTGGGTGAGGGAATATTAGCTAATTAAATATTTAAAATATTTAATTACATGTGCAACATGGTGAGGTGGAAAGATGAGGTGGATTGGTGAGGTGGATTTATGAAATTAGGACTTAGGATAGAGGAATTTAGGACTAATTAAATAATTTATGGTTATTTAATTATGTGTGACATTAGAAGAATTTAGGGAATTTAATTAAATAAATTTATTTTATTTAATTATGGGATAATGAATCAATCAAATAAACTTAGAATATTTATTTAATTGATAGAGGAAAATAAGAATTAAGATAAATATTAAAATATTTACTTAATTTGACATGAGCCAATTTTAGGTGTATACAATAAGGTTCTCTAACAAGAAATATATTTTTCTATCTAAAAGCACTCCATTGGTGTAGATTAATATTGTGTACACTAACCCTTGTTTTAGATCTTAGTGTAAAATCCTTCCTCCTTCATTCTCTCCTTATGATGATTTTAGAGTGGCATCATCCCATCAAGGGTTTCATGTTCATGGTAACATCTTTCCTTTATACTTGTTAAATTTATGTTCTATTAGTCAGATTTACCTCTACCCTCCTAGGGAATGCATTCTTAATCTAATCCTTGTTTTAGTGGAGATGGTAACACCATTCATGGGGTTTGACTTAGCCAAGTCCCTAAACAACACCAAAATTTTCCCTCTTTTGTGTGTGTAGGTTGAAGATGAAGTTGGAGGAAAAAATAGGTGATAGAAATATGAAACTATAAGCATTGGAAAGGTTTTAGACTATAGATAGTCTAAAACCCTAGGACACTAGTACCCAAGTGAGATACTCCTCTAGATCTGGCATCTGTTTCTGACAGTGGTCACTCATAGTCCTACTCTACTGAATTCAGGTCCTAATTTCTGGGTTTTCAATTCTGATAGGTTAGTAACTTATGTTTTGAAAACACCATTCATGGGGTTTGACTTAGGAAAGCCCCTAAATAGCACCAACATTTTCCATCTTTTATGTGTGCAGGTCAAAGATGAAGTTGTAGAAAGAAATGGGCAATAGAAAGACAAAAAAATGGGCATCATAAAGGTTTTAAACATTTAACTATCTAAAACCCTAGGACACTAGTGACCAAGTGAGATGTACTCCTCTAGACCTAGACCCTATTTATAGCAGTGGTCCAAGATAGTTCTGCTCTACTCAATTCAGGTCCCAGTTTCTGGGTTTCTAGTCCTGACATGTTAGTAACTTTTGTTTTGGTGTATTTCATCATAGAAATCCTAGATATAGCCTAATTTCCTCAATATTCTTGATTACAACAAAGAAATAGAACCCCTATAGTTTGGCTCTCCTTTAGGACTATAGACAAGCTTAGTTCATATTCCAATGTTTGATCTAAGGATTGACATAGTTAGTATATGACTGACTAGGTCTATTTTTTAGACTAAATACATGTGAACCAATTACACACTAAGTTATTTTCATCAAGATTGAATGATCATATATTTACATGGTTTTCCTTTTTTCCTCATTTTGGAAGAGCAAATTAAATGATATGTAAATGACTATAACTATACATACAATACAATGGGAGATGTTTTTATATATTAATAGGAAAACTTGTTATGTTGAGAGGTGTTCCTATAGTAACAACAGGGGTGGACGAGAGGAGATGAAAGATTCCAAATTCATAAACATTCAAAATTTTAGATTCTATGTAATTTTATAAGATTCTGATAAAAAAATGTAGATGGATAAGAAGGTGGATGGATAAGAGGGTGGATGGAAGTTTCAAAGAGGCATATCTACTTAGTTACAAAGATGGCCTATCCACTAACATCAAGGAAAAAGGATTTAGATTCATCTCTTAATTGTTTAAAAGGGTGGAAAGCAATTAAATCAGTGAACATATCAAATTACAGGATTTGAGGGGAGTTGAAGGGGACCTTGAATAGGAAACAAAAGAATATCTTTCGATCCAAGGTTGTGATGGAATTTTTTTTGAAAAGGTATTTCATTTTAGTGTATTGTTTTTGCTCCATTAAAGTACCTACATTGATACAAACTCTAACTAGCTACATATGCTATTAAAGGCGAGCAGAGTGTATAAATAAATTAATATGAATAGAAGCTAAATCCCATCAATCTAGATTGTAAAATTTGCATGGTAAGTCTCTCAGCATTCAATTCCATCTTTTGTTTCCTTGGCGATGACCATTAATTTCATGTACCCAAATACGATAGAGGTAAATGTTTATGACCTAAAATTATAATAGAAATGTATAGAAGTTGCTATTTCTTTTTTATGTTATTTTTTCAATGATTTTTCCTAAACTTGTAGATGATAACAATTAACAATAAAAAAATTAAAAAAAATATTTTATTATTTTGAATTGTTCTCTCAATCTGATATAATTCTACGATAATGAAAACTCCCAATCAAAAATTTTTAAATTATGTCCTCCTTTTTGCATGAGAGGATGCATTTGAGCTTAATTCTAATCTCATATAATAAAATTGAACAAAAGATTCACTTTGCATTTAGCACCCTGCGGTCTCTGTAGTTGAATAAATTAAAACCATGCAAGATATACTTCAAGCAGCACTTTGTGAACCCTGTAGTTGAATAAATTAAAACCAAATTGCAAAATATTCTTCACCCAACACTTTGCAAACCCTTTATCCCAGCATCATAACCATATCATAGAATAAGTACTAATAAGAAACATTCCTCAACAATCAAGCAAAGAGGAAGTGAATCGAAGAGAATCCAAGAAAGGTATGGTGAAATTTACTTTATCTCATATAACTTCCTTCTCTACTCAACCTAAAGTTTGCATAGAAAAAATAAATAAATTGAAATGAAAATAAAGGATTAGTATAAAGATAGCTTTCTATATGATTTTAATTTATTTAGGAAAGTTTTATTAGTTTTCTAAATTAGTGCTCCACAACTTCCTATTTTGTAGCTGAACCAATTTTAATTGAAATTATGTTTTAAAATAATTTGTTAAAAACAACCAAAGAGCATAGTTGTGTATATTTTTATTCTTTTTTTAAAAACATCTTCCTATTTTGTAGCCGATAAAATTTTAATTGAAATTTAATTTTTTAAAGAATTTGTTAAAAAGTAATGAAAGAGTATATTTTCTAAATTTAGATATATTTTTTAAATATAGGTACGTTTGTTTTTTTCTTAAGATATGTATTAAGAAGAAAAACTCAAATTTAAATTTTTTTCTATTATTCAACATGTCCATATTATTTAATTTTTTTATCTATTAACTCTACTAGTGGTAGCCATTTAAACCAATGGGTTTGTTTGTTAGAGGTAAAACAATGTAAATATCCTTGTAAATATTTAATCAAAATGTCTATTTGGCCATCTGATTATGGATAATAACATAAATTATGTGCTAGTTTTGTACCCCATGCTACAAACAAGTTTGTCTAAAAGATGCTAGTGAAGATATTGTCATGATCACTTACTATGCTTTTGGGAATTTCATGAATCTTTTGTAAATTTTCCATCAATACTTTGGCCATAGTACTAGCATGAAATTGATGAGAGAGTCAACAAAAATGTGCATACTTAGTGAGTCTATCCACAACCACCAAAATTACAATAAAATTATTTGACTTTGGAGACTCATTAATGAAATCCAATGATATTTCCTCCCAATGTTGTGTCAGAATGTCTACTAGTTGTAAGATGCTTGGAGGCTTTATTGTTTCACCTTTATTTTGTTGACATATCAAACATTCAACCACAAATTTTTGTACATCCCTCTTAAGACCTTCCCAAAAGAAATATTTCTTTATATGATGGTAGGTCTTTAAAAACCTTGAATGTCCTCGTATTGGTGAGTCATGCATTTGAGATAATATGCTAGATTTCAAATGAAGTTTTTGTAGAAAAGAGCCTATTTCTGAGGTTTGTGAATGAGTGTCTTTATTAGAGGATCACGTTGTCACTCTCCTCGTGCAACTTCTAACCATTCAAGTTGTAATTGAGAAATGACACAAATCTTTTCTTACTCTACTTCTTGTTGAGAAAGGGCATCAGCTACAATATTCTCCTTACCTTTTTTGTAAATAATTTTAGTGTCATACTCTAACATCTTTGTAACCCATTTTTGTTTCTCTTCTGAAGATAGTTGTTGCTCTAAAAAGTATTTTATACTCTCATGATATATCTTGACTTTGAGATGCCTTCCCATTAAATATTGATGTCATTTATAACTCCATGAATGATGGCTAACATTTCCTTTTCATATATGGGCATTACTAATTTCTTTCTTTAACATTTTCAACTCTCAATTTCTAAGGGAGGCCTTTCATGCACCAATACTACCCCAATACCATGCCTAGAAGAATCATATTCTACTACAAATGTCTTAGAGAAGTATGGGGTAGCTAAGATATAAGTGGAATTAAGAGCTTATTTAGTTGTTGAAATGCTTGGGTGGCCAGTCCTGGCCATGAAAAAGAGTCCTTTAATAATTTCATTAGGGGTTATACTATATGGGCATAGTTACATATATATCTTCTATAGTACCCTGTTAGACCCAATAAAAACTCTCAAAACTTTGATATTTTTAGGTTTTTTCCATTCTTATTTTGTTGCAATCTTCTTAGGGCCCACCTTAACACCCTAATGTGACACCACATGTCCTAGGTATTCCAATTCTTTCACTCTAAAGACACATTTGTATTATTTTGCATAAAGTTGGTTATCATCCAATACCTATAATATCTCCTCTACATGTTTCAAATTTTATCACATTGGTTTACTATAGATGAGAATGTCATCAAAGAAGACAAACACAAATTTTCAATGAAATGGGTGGAATATTGAATTCGTGAGGCTTTGAAAAGTTGATGCAGAATTTGTGAGACCAAATGATATCACTATGAATTCCTAATGACCCTAATGTGTGTTGCAAGTATGAGGTTAACCAGTGTTGTCATTAATGTCAACATACTCATATTGCATTGGTAAGAAGGATTAGATAAGCTATGTACTGAGGATATTGAGAAAATTAGTCTCAATCAGGAATAGTGAAGAACAGTGATGAGAAGAAGGCAAATATACTCAATAGGTTGAGGATCAGAGGATGCGGATTAAAGGGTTTGTAGATATAAGTCTTAAGATGATCTAGTTAAGATTTCAGAGGTCCACATGAAGATATGAAAAAGTTGTGATCGGTCAAGTAGAACCGGTTCCGGGAGATGCTCTGGAGGGATGGAGTGTTACAAAAAGGTCCGATGAGATATGGAGGTGCATTGTTAGACTCTGAGGATTGGAAGGAGTCTTTTGGATGTCCTTGTGATGTGTCATCTTGATTTGTACAAAGTTTGGAGGACCGGAAGAACCTGTTTCAGTTTGACAGTCATGACAGACTGTGTTCTTGAAGTTCTGGATGAAGAGGAGAAGAGATTCCAGTAAGTAGAGGAAGTGTAGATGTACCTGGTCACTCAGGCAAGCTTGTGAAGGTTCTTGGATCATGTTTAGGTTGTGTTGTCTATCTACATTAGTGTTAGAGCCTGGAATTGAAGATATTCTTCTAGATGAAGATATTCCTGTTCAGACTAGCTGACCGGATGAGTTATTCATCTTGCGAATGTTCTTGTGGATGATTGCCAACTTAGATGATTGTTCCTAAGTTGATGCCTTGTATAAATAAAGGTTTGTGAGTTCATTTGAAAGTGTGTGTGGAGCGGATGAGTGTGGTATAGTGAAAGAGCGAAGAGCAAAGCAAAAGTATCTCGGGCTTAAATGGAACTGATCGAGACATGGTAAAGATGTCAATCTCTAGTTCAATTTTATGATTCTTATCACTTTGTAGACAAGGTGTCTCTTGTAGGCAGTGTGCCTCTTTGTGAGCAGTGTGCTCAGGCAGTGAGCCCTAATTGGCATGTGCCATTCATTTTTCTTATTCTTCTAACAGAGAATAATCCTTGGGTTAATCACCCTGTGGTTTTTCCCTTAACTAGGTTTTCCACGTCAAAATCTTGGTGTCCAATGTGTTGATGTTTATCTGCTTCTATGTTTATGCATTATGCTTTCATGAATGGTTAACTGATATGCTATTAACTAACAAAGAAGAATCAAGTGTTTGAAGTAGAAGCAAGTTTTTGTATAACTGATTCACCCCCCCTCTCAGTTGTGTGCCCTAGATCTAACAATTGTTATTAGAGATAAGTTCCTCTGAAAGGAGCTTAACCACTTGAGGAGATCTAGGATGTCATCATACAAGGACAGTCTGAAGTTTGATGGAACCAACTTCACTCTTTGGAAAGGCCACATGAAATGTCAATTGGAGTGTATGGGAAAGGCATACTTGTCCATGGTCGAAAAAGCATATAAGCCTCCACAGGGTGGTCCGACAACTCTAAATGAAATCACAGATGCTGAGAACAATCTGTGGACCAAAGAAGCTCTTCTAAGCACATTGACTGACTCAGAACTCTCAAATGTTATTGACCTACCAACTGCCTATGAAATCTGGGTTAAACTGGAACTTCTGCATGAAGGAGATAAGTTTGTTAAGAGTGCAAGGTTGCAAAGTCTCAAAGGAAAATTTGAAAGATTGAAGACGAGAGATGATGAAAACATCACTACTTTTATGCCAAGAGTAAATGAGCTAGTGTGTGGAATCAAGAATGCTGGTGGAGTTCTGGATGAAAATGAGATTGTGTGCAAAATTCTTAGATCCCTTCCTGCTGCCTACAAGATCAAGGTTGCTGCCATTGATGAATTCAGAGCTCATGCAACTATCACAAGAGAGCAATTGGTTGGCAAACTGGCTACATTTGAAATGACCAAGTTTGGAGATGATCCCCCCAAGAATGAATTTGTATTCAAAGCTAGTGCCTATGTGAAAGGCAAACAAAGATTTGATTTAGGAGAAAACTCTTCAAGGAAGCTATCATGGTATGATTAAGCAAGGAAAGACATGGAAGAGGAAGAAGTAGAAACAACTCATCTTGAAGCCCTCATTGCAAAGAGATTGCCAAGAGGATCCGGTAAGTATGAAGGAAAGTTACCTTTTAAGTGCTTCAACTGCAATAAGATTGGTCATTTTGCTTCAAGATGTCTGGAAAGATCTGCAAGGTCAAACTCTAACAGACAAAGGTTCCAAAAGAATTGTTATTATGTTCATAAAGAAGCTGATAATGAAGGAGTAACAGATGATGAATCAGAGATAGGAGACAAATCCAGAAATGAATGGGTGTTTATTGCTATCAAGGAAGAAGAACCACTATCCCCTGAATCTATCAATCATAATGTTATAGAAAGAGCTTTGGCTGCCCAAGTTGAAGAAAAAAATGATTGGGTTATTGACAGTGGATGCTCTCACCATATGACAAGTGACAAGAACAAGTTCTTAGATTTGGAAAGGTATGAAGGAGGAATGGTAAAGTTTGGTTACAATTCTACAGGTAGAATCAAAGGTAGGGGAACTATTTCTTTTGATCAAAAGAGTAAAACTGGTAATGTACTATATGTTGAAGGATTGAAGCACAATCTTCTCAGTGTTGGATAGTTAGTAGACAAAGGTTATGATCTCTGGTTCAAAAATGGAAGATGCAGGATCTTTGAAAGCTTCGGAACTGAGATAGCATCTAGGACTCAAACAAAAGGTAATATCTTCTATCTGGTTGGTTCTAATAAAAGTTGTTTGTTTGTTCAAGTGGATCAGAGTTGGTTATGGCATAGAAGGATGTGTCATGTAAATTTTGATAACATCATCAAAATAAGCAATACTCAGGCTGTAAGAGATCTTCCAAAGTTGGTTAAACCTACAAACAGTTTGTGCAAAGAATGTTAGCTAGGTAAACAGAGCAGAATCTCTTTCAAAAGCAAGGATCAGTCCTCTACAGGATTATTGGAATTAGTTCATACTGATCTATGTGGTCCGACAAGAATCAAAAGTATGCAAGGTGATAGATGTTTCATGTTGCTGATTGATGACCATTCCTAGATGATGTGGGTTACCTTTCTAAAAGAGAAATTAGAAGCCTTTGAGAAGTTCAAAATCTTCAAAGCTATGGTAGAGAATCAAACCGGATTGAAACTGAAGTGTCTAAAGTCTGATAGAGGTGGTGAATTCACATCCGGTGAATTCATAGACTTTTGTGAGAAGCATGGTATAAAGAGACAGTTGTCTGCTCCTAGGACTCCACAACATAATGGAGTAGTTGAGAGAAAGAACCAGACCATCCAAGAAGCATCTAGGACAATGATGATGGAAGCAAATGTTTTGGTGAGAAGCTATCAGCAATGCAGTCTATACTCTCAATCGAGTTCAAATCAGAAGCAACACCGGTAAGACTCCTTATGAACTTTGGTTTGGTATAACTCCTACTGTGAGATATTTCAGAGTATTTGGTAGAAAGTGTTACATCAAAAGAGATGAAGATCTAGGAAAGTTTGATGCTAGAAGTGATGAAGGAGTTTTCTTGGGTTACTCCACTCAAAGGAAAGCATACCGGTGTTACAATAAGAGACTGAGAAAGATGATAGAAAGTACAAATGTGAAGGTTGATGAAGGTATTGAGAAGCCCTCAAGATTTTATGAGTATGATGAAGATGATCAGAATGATGTTCTAGTTCAAGGAGCTCCATCCTCTCTTGAAGGTCAGATTCAGACTGATCCGGTAAATTAGGAAGGGGATAGGTCCAGATGAGCCTAATCAAGAAGCAGAAGTGCAAGAAACTCTCAAAGTTCCAAGGTATGTAACTCTAAATCACTCTGAAGATTAGATCATAGGTGACAAAAGAAAACGGGTACAAACAAGGAGGAGAATTTCTCAAAATTCAAATGAATACGATCTGATTTCAAATATTGAACCTAAGACAATAAATGAAGCTTGCAATGATGAAAACTGGACCAAAGCAATGAAGGAAGAGTTGATGCAAATTGAGAAAAATCACACTTGGGATCTTGTTTCCAGACCTAAAAACAAGAATGTGATTGGAACCAAATGGGTCTTCCGAAACAAACTAAATGAAGTTTGTGAAGTAATCAGAAACAAAGCCAGATTGGTCTGCAAAGGCTACTCTCAAATAGAAGGAATTGATTTTGAAGAAACCTTTGCTCCGGTGGCAAGAATTGAAGTAGTCAAATTATTTCTTGCATATGCTGCCTTCAAAGACTTCAAGGTATATCAGATGGATGTTAAGTCTGCCTTCCTAAATGGTGATTTGGAAGAAGAAGTATACATTGAACAATCGGATGGATTTCAGTTGTCTGATCATGATGATATGGTCTGCAAGTTGAAGAAAGCACTATATGGATTGAAGCAAGCTCCAAGAGCATGGTATGAAAGGTTGGATAAGCATCTTGTGTAGATTAGTTTCAACAAAGGTACTGCTGACAGTAATCTATATTTCCAAATAGATAATGAAAACATCTTGATTGTTGAAGTATTTGTTGATGATATCATTTTTGGAGGAAGAGACAGTATGTGTAAAACCTTTGCAAATCAAATGAAAAGTGAGTTTGAAATGTCAATGCTTGGTGAAATGAATTTCTTCTTGGGTCTGCAAATTACTCAAACAAAGAAAGGTATCTTTATCTCTCAGACCAAATATGTGAAAAAATTATTGAGGAAATTTGGAATGGAAGATTCAAAGCCAATGATCACTCTTATGGCAACCAGATGTAAGTTGAGTAAAGATGATGACTCTCCTAAGATAGATCAAACCAAGTACAGATCAATGATTGGAGGATTATTGTATCTCACTCATACTAGACTAGATATAATGCAGGCTGTTGGTCTTGTGGCAAGATTTCAGGCTAATCCCAGAGAATCTCATGTTATGGCAATCAAGACGATTTTAAGATATCTAAAGGGGATGGTTGAGTATGGCCTATGGTATCCTAGAGATCAGGATTTCTCTCTTCATGCATATACAGATGCAGATTGGGCAAGAGATGTGGATGACCGGAAGAGCACCAATGGTGGAGCATTCTTCTTGGGAAAGAGATTGGTTTCTTGGCTAAGCAGGAAACAAGAGGCAATATCTCTGTCTACAACTGAAGTAGAATATATTACAGCAGCAGGAAGTTGCACTCAAATCTTATGGATGAAGCAGATGTTAAGAGACATGAAAGTAGAATATGAGGAGCCTATCACAATTTTTTGTGATAATTCAAGTGCAATAAATATTTCCAAGAATCCAATATTGCATTCTAAGACCAAGCATATATCTATCAAATTTCACTTTTTGAGAGAACAAGTGAACAAGGGTGAAGTCAGATTGGAGTATGTGCCCTCCAAGGATCAGCTTGCAGATATTTTTACTAAACCTCTTCCCAAAGACTCTTTTGAGTATCTCAGGGAGAAGTTACAGGTCATGGCCCCTCTGGTGATGAACTAGGATGCACTGATGTTCGTCAGTCTGGTGGATATCACAGTCATATCTTGTGATCTGGATTGATGATGGGGAGCTACTACTAAGGGGGAGCAGCTAGTATGATTTTGATGTGTTACAAGTGCAAGTATGAGCCCTTTGCCATTGATGTCAAAGGGGGAGAGAAGACATGTGAAAAACAAGTGGTTGATGATCAGAGGGGGAGTAGTAAAGGAAGAGAAGACATGTGAAGAGTTGTTGCTGATAGGGGGAGCTGTGATAGAAAAGAGAAGTTCTTGTCTTGATGGTTTTTCACATCATATGTTGCCATCAATGACAAAGGGGGAGATTGTTGCAAGTATGAGGTTAACCAGTGTTGTCATTGATGTCAACATACTCATATTACATTGGTAAGAAGGATTGGATGAGCTATGCACTAAGGATATTGAGAAAATTAGTCTCAATCAGGAACAGTGAAGAACAGTGATGAGAAGAAGGCAAATATACTCAATAGGTTGAGGATTAGAGGATGCGGATTAAAAGATTTGTAGATGTTGGTGCCTGAATTGACTCTCAGTTTTGGAGCAATTTTCATGTAGGCACCTTCCCAAAAAATCCAAAAAAATTCTAAGTTTTGAGACCCCTCAGTGTTTTGCAGCATCCACATCATCTTTCTTGAGGAAGGGGTCATCATGTTTTCTCCATCGGCATCAATTTGTTTTTGTGTCTTCGAACTTTCAGGTTGAACTTGAACCCTTTTTTCTCAAAGTTCATTGGTTCAATGGTTCAGTGGTTTATTAGTTCGAAGCTTTGTTGCCGATGGAGTATTGTTTTTGAGGTTTGAACCTCGCCATTGAACTT
This sequence comes from Cunninghamia lanceolata, assembly GCA_027924645.1. NCBI lineage: Eukaryota > Viridiplantae > Streptophyta > Pinopsida > Cupressales > Cupressaceae > Cunninghamia > Cunninghamia lanceolata. The sequence goes on from BSBN01000221.1 coordinate 7,467,977, forward strand.
CTTGGTTGAACCTCTCATTTGAACCATCGGGTTGAACTGGTTCAATGGTTCAAAGCTTTATGTTTTTGGTCTTATCGGAGTGATCAGCATCATCGGCGAGGGGATTTTGGGTTATCCTGATGGCATATGTTTGGCCGATGGGTGTCTATCAGCGAGAGTTGTATTGTCAGCCTAAGTGTTTTGAGTTGTGCCGACGACGGGAGGTTTGGCCAATGGAGGAGTAGAGTGTAGCTCGTTGGTGCATCGGCGAGACTATTGTGATCGGCTGGGGAGATTTTGGTTGCTCCAATGGTGTAAGTCACACTGACGGAGGTGGTCTTCGGCGTGACTTGTGTTGTCGGTGAGGATGGATTACGTTGGGCCGACAGTGGAGGGTCTGGCAGACGAAGGGGAAAGCCGATGTGTTATCGGCAGGAGTTGTTCTATCGGCGGGAGGAATTTCATGTTGGCTGATGGTATCGGTCACACCGACAGGGTTGTTTGGAGTAGGGATCGGAGAGACTCATGCTATCGGTGGAAGTCTAGAGAGTTGGCCCGATGGTCCATCTCTAGCCAATGATGGGGAATGTGAAGGTAGCATTGGTGTGACTGTTGAGATCGGCAGGAGGATTTGGGAGTGAACCGATGGCTTGGGTTTGGCCGATGGGCTTTAGAGAAGGAGCGCGTGTTGAGCGTGGTAAAAGTGCTCCACACCTATTATGCAAGTGACTATGCTTTTAAACTACTAAAGTGGTCTTCTCACTATGCATGTGGGATTAATCTCCCTACATTATTTTGAACATGCGAAGAAGCGCTTTTTGGTGGGAAGCTCCATTTTGAACAGTGCGATGGTTTCCAAGTAGGTCGCGGGTGGTCGAGCCATCAATGGCGATTGTAGTAGGGGTATGGCCGATGGTACACATGATCAGGTTGCCTGATTTTTGGATGAAGACTTCTAGATGGCAGCACAGGGCTCGAGGCCAACCTTGTCTACTTTCTGTCTGATACAGCAATAACTTCTGAGTGCCATTCCTTTGTGGGGTCTGTATTTGACATTTTTTGATGTCCATCATGTAATTAATTACTGTGGGTACACTTTCTGGCCGATATAGGCAGACTGTGTTACCATTTTTTAGGTTGTTGAAAGTTGAACATTTTGGCTCTGTAATGCAATACAACTGATTTGGTTGCTCTGTGCAGCAAAACTTGTGAGTTTATCTATCTCCTATAGTATGTTTTTTGCATGAATCCACTGATTTCATGGTTAATCTTATATGAATAATGCTATGTTTGCATGTGTTGTGCTAATTCTGTCTCCAGTATTGCATGTATCCTTCTTCTGAGTCTGGATATTTAAGGAATGTCTGAGACTCTAGAACATAGAATTCATGTGTTAAATGTTTGATCTTTTAACTTCTACTCAAGGGGTAGATTAAATTGTTTTCAAATTGAATATTGGGAAGGGTATACTGTATTAGGGATGCCATAAGTATAGATAGCTTAACACTTTGTATTGGGAGATATCTGTAAGGCAGGTATCATATGTATCCCCCTGAAATCCAGTTTTAGTTTTTCATGCTAATCATTCACAGGTGTATGTCTACTGACTCCAGGCCCTGGACGGGCACCAATCTAGCTGTGTGTTTGTATTATATACCATGTCCAGCTTTGCATCCAAATATAAAATCAAATTCAAAACTCTAAAACAACCATTAGGATAGTAGAATTAGTTTTAGGATCCAAGTCCTCTATCTACAACTGTAAATAGGCCCAAAGCTAGCCCCTTTGCTCTTATCTTTCAGTTTTGGTCTACTTACAGGAGGACTTATCTACTTTCTGTCAGCATCCCAGCCTTAGTATGCAATATTCTCATGGGTGTTGAGTAGGGAATACCCCCCTAGGTTTTGCAGAGCCTGAAGAAGAAGAGGAAATAAAATATAGAGTCTATCTCCTACACTGTTGGCCCTTGGCCCAAAGATCCTGTTGATCATTGATGGTTACCTTGTAGGGAAATCTGGGAGTAAGCATCCAGTCTGGGAAAAAACCAACAGAAATTGGCGACTCTACTGGGGATGGATTGATAAAAATGAATAAATTTGTCGCCCATCCGATTCACCAACAGAAATTGGCGACTCTACTGGGGATTGTGAAGTAAAAGTACTATCTAATCATCTCTGGTGATATATTTTTGGCCCATCTGAGTCACCAATAGAAATTGGCTACTCTGCTGGGGACAATGTCATATTCATGAAGGTGAGAGTTTAAAGGATTAAAAAATCAGACCTGGAAAGGGTTTGTTGCAGCAAAGGAAAAAGTTGTATGTGTGACTCTGCTGGTGGATGACCCAGAAAGAAAGAAATCAATCTGCAGATTTAGCTTATTTGAAGCTCATTCCTCTTCAAGGAAGTGGTGACTCTGCATCAAAGAACTTGATAAAAGAACAAAATCAGTCAGAGGAGAATTTGCAGCTGCTGCAACATATCCAGGTATTTCCACAAGTTTTTGAAAGGTTCCCTATTTGGTGAAATGGCACTAGTTAAAAGGGAAACATTGGTGAAAGCAGAGCTTGCATGCTTTTGTTAGAACCTACTTTGTATTTCAAAAGGGCATGCAATGTTGTTCGAAAGACTCATATAGAGGACTTTAGGAAAGTTTGAAAAAAATAGTCTGAATTTTGAGTGCCTAAAGTCATTGTTTGTAGAAAATCCGAGTAGAGAGGAGGGTTGCAAAAACATAAAAAGATGTATTGTTAGCCTAAGCACCCTTGTGAAGTGTCAAGTGCAAAAACATATAATAGTCAGTCCCAATCATGTAATAAAAGAGGCCTCAACATAGATAGGTATAAGCCCATAAATTTTAGTGGCATTTGTGGCTATCCAAATGCTCTTCCACCTAAAATCAAAAAAAATTTGCCTAAATTTAATGGCATAAAGGATGAATCAACTGAGAGACACTTGCAACAATTTACAAATGTTATAGAGGACTTTGATATTGACCATGAGGATGTGGTTATGAGATTATTTGTTCAATCTCTAGATCAAGATGCAAAGGACTGGTTTTCCTACCTTCCAGCTCACTCTGTCAGCTCTTGGCATGGTTTTAAATCTGCATTTCTAGTACAATATGTTGAAAGAATTTTTGAATATGCAGTTATTAGTAATTTTATGTACATCCATATTGAAGAAGATGAGTTGATCCAAGCTTTTAACCTCAGATTTATGAGGGCATTGAATAGAATTCCAGAATGCATGAGACCTAATGATGCACTGTACTTAGTTGTCTATTTGGGAGCATTTGACAAAAAAATGAGTTATAGATTGAGAGACAAGGAGCCCACCACATTGTATCAGGCACATCAGTTTGCAATAGATATTGAAAACAATTGGAGGTATGGAGTACAAAAAGGTTATTTTTCTAAAAAATTTTGTTGTCCTGCAGCCCCCAAGGTTAGTGAAAGATTTAATTCAGGTATTGATAGTGAATGTCAAAGTACTCACACCCTTGCTGTCCCAGTTTTTGCATCATTCCAAGTTGATGATGTTACTGTTATAGAGGAGGATGTCCTTTTTTGCCCAGCAAATGAAGTTGAAAACAATAGTTTTTCAAGTAATATTTGCATGCCAGTCCTCATCAAAGAGCCTTTATGTTTAAATGATCCAGTTGTGCAAAGTTGTGATCATGTGGATCAACAGTCAGTATCAGTTTCATCAGGAAGTATTAGAGGGCTGGAAAATGATGCAGATAGCTCAACTTCAGAATGCATTGAAGCAGCACAAACCTTGTATGTGGGGCAATCAGAGATTAAAGATGATGAAGATGATATCCATGATTATTTCATGGATCAGATTTGTTCTTCTTGTGACTTTAGATCTGATAATACTGAAGAGGAATTGGAGTGTCATGAAGAAGAAGCAGAGGCCTTTGCATTGAGTGTTAATCCCCTTTATGATGAGTCTGCAGGTGTCTTTGATACCGTGAGTCCTGAACTCAGTTTGTGAGGGGGCGCATATGATACAGATATCTTCAGTTCTTGTAAAGATAGTATGGATTTGCAAACTGTGGATAATGTATGTTCATCATCACTTGATCCAGACATGTGCAACATTGGGTGTGTGGATCAGGATTTGTTTTCAATATCGATAGATATTGGGGGTCTCATTTTTTCTGAGTACTTTCAATTTTTGGATCAGCTGGATGAATGCCTGGTGGTATGTAATAGCCAGGTGGATGAGGAGAATTTACCATCTGAAGAGTATAACATGCATATGTTGCTTAATGCTGAAGGATTTTTTAACATGTATGGCTGCATGTTTGATTTTGAAATGCAGAGTGACAAAGGCAGTAGTACAAATGGCAAGCTATCAAAAGTGGTGGAATATCTAATTGAGCAAATGACCTTGTGGGTAGACTATGCCAATCTTTTCAGTTGTGATTGGGATCTTTCAGTTTGGAATCAGGCATTTGGTAGGATAAAGTTTTGGTTCTTCATTTTTGGTTGCCCAGGGCCACCCAAGTGATGATTAAAAAATATAATTTCTGAGCAGATTGGTGCAAGTTTGACTCTGTGCCCAATGGACAAGGGACTAGTCTACATCCCAGAGATTTGGTTCTCACTGCAGTTTTGCACCTGTACATCCCTAGACAGAGCCACTGTTGATGCCTGAATTGACTCTCGGTTTTGGAGCAATTTTCATGTAGGCACCTTCCCAGAAAATCTAAAAAAATTCTAAGTTTTGAGGCCCCTCAGTGTTTTACAGCATCCGTAACATCTTTCTTGAGGAAGGGGTCATCATGTTTTCTCCATTGGCATCAGTTTGTTTTTGTGTCTTCGAACTTTCGGGTTGAACTTGAACCCTTTTTTCTCAAAGTTCATTGGTTCAATGGTTTGGTGGTTCATTGGTTCGAAGCTTTGTTGCCGATGCAGTATTGTTTTTGAGATTTGAACCTCGCCATTGAACTTCTTGGTTGAACCTCTCATTTGAACCATCAGGTTGAACTAGTTCAATGGTTCAATGGTTCAAAGCTTTATGTTTTTGGTCTTATCGGAGTGATCGGCATAATCGGTGAGGGGATTTTGGGTTATCCCGATGGCATATGTTTGGCCAATGGGTGTCTATCAGTGAGAGTTGTATTGTCAGCCTAAGTGTTTTGAGTTGTGCCGATGACAGGAGGTTTGGCTGATGGGGAGTCGTCGGTGTGTGTCTGGCCGATGGAGGAGTAGAGTGTAGCTCGTTGGTGCATCGGTGAGACTATTGTGATCAGCTGGGGAGATTTTGGTTACTTCGACGGTGTAAGTCACACCGACAGAGGTGGTCTTCGGCATGACTTGTGTTGTTGGTGAGGATGGATTGCGTTGGGCCGACAGTGGAGGGTCTGGCCGACGAAGGGGGAAGCCGATGTGTTATCGGCAAGAGTTGTTCTATCGGCGAGAGGAATTTCATGTTGGCCAATGGTATCGGTCACACCAACAGGGTTGTTTGGAGTAGGGATTGGAGAGACTCATGCTATCAGTGGAAGTCTAGAGAGTTGGGCCGATGGTCCATCTCTGGCTGATGATGGGGAATGCAAAGGTAGCATCGGTGTGACTGTTGAGATTGGCAGGAGGATTTGGGAGTGAGCCGATGGCTTGGGTTTGGTTGATGGGCTTTAGAGAAGGAGCGCATGTCGAGCGTGGTAAAAGTGCTCCACACCTATTATGCAAGTGACTATGCTTTTAAACTACTAAAGTGGTCTTCTCACTATGCATGTGGGATTAATCTCCCTACATTATTTTAAACCTGTGAAGAAGCACTTTTTGGTGGGAAGCTCCATTTTGAACAGTGCGATGGTTTCCAAGTAGGTCGCGGGTGGTTGAGCCATCAATGGTGATTGTAGTAGGGGTATGGTCGATGGTACACATGATCAGGTTGCCTGATTTTTAGGTGAAGACTTCTAGATGGTAGCGCAGGGCTTGAGGCCACCCTTGTCTACTTTCTGTCTGATACAGCAATAACTTCTAAGCACCATTCCTTTGTGGGGTCTGTATTTGACATTTTTTTATGTCCATCATGTAATTAATTACTGTGGGTACACTTTCTGGCTGATATAGGTAGACTGTGTTACCATTTTTTAGGTTGTTGAAAGTTGAACATTTTGGCTCTGTAATGCAATACAGCTGATTTGGTTGCTCTGTGCAGCAAAACTTGTGAGTTTATCTATCTCCTATAGTATGTTTTTTGCATGAATCCACTGATTTCATGGTTAATCTTATATGAATAATGTTATGTTTGCATGTGTTGTGCTAATTCTGTCTCCAGTATTGCATGTATCCTTCTTCTGAGTCTGGATATTTAAGGAATGTCTGAGACTCTAGAACATAGAATTCCTGTGTTGAATGTTTGATCTTTTAACTTCTGCTCAAGGGGTAGATTAAATTATTTTCAGATTGAATATTGGGAAGGGTATACTGCAGGAGGGATGCCATAAGTATAGATAGCTTAACACTTTGTATTGGGAGATATCTGTAAGGCAGGTATCATATGTATCCCCCTGAAATCTAGTTTTAGTTGTTCATACTGATCATTCACAGGTGTATGTCTACTGACTCCAGGCCCTGGACAAGCACCAATCTAGCTGTGTGTTTGTATTATATACCATGTCAAGCTTTGCATCCAAATATAAAATCAAATTCAAAACTCTAAAACAACCATTAGGACAGTAGAATTAGTTTTAGGATCCAAGTCCTCTGTCTACAACTGCAAATAGGCCCAAAGCTAGCCCCTTTGCTCTTATCTTTCAGTTTTGGTCTACTTACAGGAGGACTTATCTGCTTTCTGTCAGCATCCCAGTCTTAGTATGCAATATTCTCATGGGTGTTGAGTAGGGAATACCTCCCTAGGTTTTGCAGAGCCTGAAGAACAAGAGGAGATAAAATAGAGTCTATCTCCTACACTGTTGGCCCCTGGCCCAGAGATCCTGTTGATCATTGATGGCTACCTTTTAGGGAAATCTGGGAGTAAGCATCCAGTCTAGGAAAAAACCAACAGTAGATATGAGTCTTGAGATGATCTAGTTAAGATTTCAGAGGTCCGCATGAAGATATGAAAAAGTTGTGATCGGTCAAGTAGAACCGGTTCTGGGAGTTGCTCCGAAGGGACGGAGTGTTACAAAAAGGTCCGATGAGATCCAGAGGTGCATTTTTAGACTCTACGGATTGGAAGGAGTGTTTTGGATGTCCTTATGATGTGTCATCTCAGTTTGTACAAAGTTTGGAGGTCCAGAAGAACCTGTTTCAGTTTGACAGTCACGACAGACTATGTTCTTGAAGTTTCAGATGAAGAGGAGAAGAGATTCCAGTAAGTAGAGGAAGTGCGGATGTACCTGGTCACTCAGGCAAGCTTGTGAAGGTTCTTGGATCATGTTTAGGTTGTGTTGCTGGTCCGCATTAGTGTTAAAGCCTAGAATTGAAGATATTCTTTCAGATGAAGATATTGCTGTTCAGACTGGCCGACCGGATGAGTTATTCATCTTACGAATGTTCTTGTTGATGATTGCCAACTTAGATGATTGTTCCTAAGTCGATGCCTTGTATAAATAAAGGTTTGTGAGTTTATTTCAAAGTGTGTGTGGAGTGGATGAGTGTGGTATAGCGAAAGAGTGAAGAGCAGAGCAGAAGTATCTCGGGCTTAAATGGAACTGATCCAGACATGGTAAAGATGTCAATCTCCAATTCAAGTTTGTGATTCTTATCACTTTGTAGATAGTGTGTCTCTTGTAGGCAGTGTGCCTCTTTGTGAGCAATGTGCTCGGGCAGTGAGCCCTAATTGGCATGTGCCATTCATTTTTCTTATTCTTCTAACAGAGAATAATCCTTGGGTTAATCACCCCATGGTTTTTCCCTTAACTAGGTTTTCCACGTCTAAATCTTGGTGTCCAATTTGTTGATGTTTATCTTCTTCTATGTTTATGCATTATGCTTTAATGAATGGTTAACTGATATGCTATTAACTAACAAAGAAGAATCAAGTGTTTGAAGTAGAAGCAAGTTTTTGTACAACAGATTCACCCCCCCTCTCAGTTGTGTGCCCTAGATCTAACAATGTGTTCTAAAGGTAGTATTATGTATAACCTCTTCCTTTATTTGAATTTGGTGAAAACCATAATGTAAATTTAACTTGGTAAATAAAATTGCACCATTCAATTCATCTAATAATTCATCAATAACAAGAAGAGGAAACTTGTCTTTAAGAGTGTTCTTGTTGAGATATGTATAATCTAGACACATTATCCATGACTCATCCTTTCTTTGAACCATAACCACTGGAGATGAATAGGAAATTTTACTAGGACAAACAATTACTAAATCCAACATTTCATTCACTAAGTTTTCAATTTCTATCTTCTATTCATATTGATAGCAATAAGGTATAATGTTTGGAGGGATACATCCTGGTATTAATTCAATGGAATGAGCATGTTCTGTAATTGGAGGTGGACCTTTGTGTTCCTGAAAAAAAATGTTGATGGTGTTGAATGATCTTTTGAAGTTCTAGTGAATCTTGAGTCTTCACATCTTGTGCTTCTACAAAATGTAGTTGTGCCATTATGCCATAAAAACTTTTCTTAAGTAAATTTGTCATCCTATGCAAGCTAATGATTTGATTTGGTTGTGATTTTACCCCTATATGCATACATTTTTGTCCATTTACACTAAAAGTCATGAATATTTCCTGTAAATTAAAGGACATTCTTCCCAATTGTTTAAGTCATTACACTCCTAAAACTATATCTACTCTAATTGTGATAGAAAACATTTATGAATCTAGTTAATAATCTCCCATTGAGAGTTTTATATGGTGAAATTTACCACCACAAGGGAGTTGTTTCTAATTCCCTATCATGTCCTAAGGATTAGATATTGGATACATAAAACAATTGAGTTCATTATCCAATCTTCTATCAATAAAGTTTTGTGTACTACCCGTATCAACCAACATTGTCACCTTTCTATTTTTTATATAACCAAATACCTTGAGTGTTTGTGATGTGCTAGTGACATTCAATGCATGTATGGAGATAGTAGTAGTTTCATCATCCTATAATTTTGTATGTTTAAATTCCATGTTTGGTTCCTCTGTAGCTATTTATCCTTATTCTTCAATCTCATTCTCAATAATCACTAATCTCTTCTTATTATTATTGCACTTGTAACCCCTAGACCATTTTCTCTTTTCTCTACCTCTTTTTGAGGAGAGAGCTTAGTAATTTGTCTTGGGTTAAGGAAGTTATCTTTGTTCTTGTTAATAAGATTAGTCACATTTGTATATTTCCATCCTAGAGTTTGACCTTGTGTGGATTTTTTGATGGTGAGGTTTCATTGCTCAATATGCAATACTTGTTGTATATCTTTTCTAATTGTAAGAGGTTTTAACAAACAAACATCATGTTTAATTTGGTCATTAGGTCCATTGATGTAGAATTGTAGCCTTCGATAAGGTGTCACATCTTGAGTTTGAATTGCTAATCTCATATGCTCATCATTATATTAAGTTGCAAACCTTATTTGTTTTAAATTTGTTAGTTAGGTAAATACCTTCCCTTCTATGGTTTCTCATAATGGGATACTAAGTTATTTGCAAATTATTTCGAACTAAGCATTTTCCCATGTTTTTCACTTTATCATCCATTGGTACCATTGATAAGATCCAGATTCTAAATGCAATGAGGCTATGTCAACTATTGCATTGTTTGTTATATTATGAAGTTTAAAGTATTGTCCCATGAGACTTATCCATGAAGTTACATCTATACCATCAAACTTATGGATATCTATTTTGGTTAGGTTTAATTTTGGACATTGAAAAGGTTATCCTATCCCTTGATTTTATCTATTAAGGTTGTACCCACCTTAATAATTTTTCTAGGGTTTTAATTCCAACAATATTTCTTATTTAAACTTTTGAAGACCCTCATTTATGGATGTTACAAGTAGGTTATAAAATTTATCATTAAAAAAATATACCATTGTTTCACATCTTGGTGGAATTGTTCAGTGATTATAAGTGGTGTATAATATTTTTTTAGAAAAAAAGCCCTTTGATCCTAAAGATGACAAGGTTTCTAATTGTTTGTATTTTGAACTCTAGATTTTTTTTTATTAAGAAATGGATAATAGCATCTAGTGTGATTTGTAACCATAAAATTTTAGAACATGATCTATGACTATATTTGATGTTTGTCTTTGTTTACCAAAATTCTGACTACTAAATTATGGATTTTTTAAAATAATAATTTATAAATAAATAAAATTTCCTAATTTTTCAAAAAGATTTCCAATTTTTAAAAAAATTATGGCTTATAGAGGAGAATAATAAAATATTTTACCACTAAATTACTAACTATATTTTATATTTAATAATATAGTGGAAAGAACTAACCTAACCTAATTTTTCACAATTTTTCCAAAAATGTAAGTTTTTTTTTTAATTTGAAATTTGAGACCTATAGAGCAAATTAATGAAAAGAAACAAAATTAAAATATTTTTTATAAAATTTATGATACAACTCTTTTTTTTTTACTTGGAAGCTTACCTACTACATACCTCAAAACCCATAAAAAAATTAGGTCCAAATTTGCAATGGATTTGAAAGTTATGGTAAAAACAAAAATCTTGGCCCAAATCATATCTTTGATACCACTTGTTATGATATTTCTTGGAAATAAATGTAAAAATAAGTAAAATATCAAACCATTTTGAGGGGATCCTCCAATAGTCACACATTATTATGTGAATTCAATATTAGAAGATATGACAATTTGGGAGAGTCTATCTCTTCTTTATTTATATGCATAACTATGTAGGGACAAACTTCTTCATCCTAACTAAGTTATCATAAGGAATAACTAAGACTAATAAATTGATCTATTAAGGTTAAGCATGCCACAAGTGTTTAACTTAATATATTAGAAGAATAGAGTATTAGAAACCTAATAATACATAAATAGAGAAGTGATTGATTCACTAGAGAAGTTGACTTTAACACTCAACATAAAGTTGGTGAGTTTGCTCCACCAAGTGGCAAGAAGAAAGAGATACATATCTTGGATGAGTTTGACCAACTCTCCAATTCAGCACATACCTCCTTTAGGTGGCTTAACACCATGTGTAAAATATATGCATAATTACTTATTTAAATAATAAGTAATAACATTAGTATTTCTACACTAAAAAAGTTCTCTATTAGTGTTCTAGCATATTAAATGATACATTTCCAAATCTATAAACAATGTAAATAGTAGGGTTTTATCTTCATATGGTATGTCTACACTAACAACCATGTGTTATCTCAAGAGGAGATTCAAACCTAGTTGTTGTCTCTCTCATGCCACATTTGTTGGCATGATTATAATAGAAATTGATTAATGTTTATAGACATTCTAATGCATTTTAATGAGTTTGCAATTGTCTTGTTTTGTTACAATATGGGGTGTTGTTGATCAATCTTCAATAATTAAGAATGTCCATTTGTGATTTTCCTAATTTCACAAGTTTGTATGCATGTTCAAGCCTAATTCTAGTGGTAATTTGTAGACAAATTCTTTAATCCTTTTCTCAACTATTACTATATTCCCAAATTGACTATGCATTTGTCTAATTGGTGAAAGACTAACATCTCACATTTTAACAATCTCTCTCTTGTTAGTTGTACATTTAGGTTAGTTTCCACCATACTTGCATGATTCAACATTGTAAAATATCATATCTTATGCAATATTAAAAACTAAAACTTCATTATAGGATCGTGCTTGTTTGTCTTTCCTCTTACTTGTATGTATTACGTAGCATCTACTAAGGAAAATATTCTGTAGAAGTAATCTTTTGGTGTAGGGTAAGAGTGAATTATTATTTTTTTATAAGGGTTCTTGTAGGTCTATATGTGGCCAATGTTTACACAAATTTAGTGAAAACATTAAGGTTCATAGAAAATTGGGTATGGCTACTTAAGTGCTTTGTATTTTAATTATATTGCACTTTAATTTTCCTATTGGTGAGTCCTTAAGGAATCACACCTTATCCTTTCAAAGTCTAAAGATAAATTTGAGTTTAACCAATCATAGCAATTGGTCCATTTATGTAATTAATAATGCCTAAAAAAATGATGTCAATTAATAATTGTTAGAAAAACACATGTAATAAATGTTCACCATGAATGTTTTACATCATGCTTCATGATCCTATATCACAATGACAAGTTATGTTTTCAAACATTAGATTTCCATAGTCCATAATCATTCGAATTTGGATACATTTGTATGGTAAAAAGTTAGACACAATTAAATCCAAAAGCATTCAGATAAAAATTATGTCTTTCTATGTCATATTCATCATGGATCTTACATTGTGATTAATAAAATTGATGGTAAAAATTCATTACATGTGCATGTTCCCATGAATCAGTGCTTAAATGAAGCTTCAACTGAAATATGCAGACATACATTTATTACATAATGTTAAGATTTGTTTCAGACATTCATTTAGTACATAGCTAAGAGTTTCTAATATAAAGGGCAAATAACACCTTGTTAGAAGTATAGTAAAGATTTGTTACATAGTGTTAACAAAATACATTGAGGATGTTTGATCAATTAGCCTTAGATTGAGGGTCATAATATGGTAGTTTTAAACAATATAAGGAAATCTATATTACCTATGAATGTTTTGACATTGCATATAACATTAGGGATTCTAATTGAAAGATAAAAAGATAAAGATGTAAAGTCTACTTATTGCATAGATATACACATGTTTCTGTCCATATATATACATACATACATTTTGGTAGTTGCACAGTTCACAAAATTGTAGACATATTCCCTGCGCTATGACAAAATATTGACTTGGAATATTACATTGCATTGCTGATGAAAACAACAAAAAATTACATTTCTATTTGTCTAATAGAAAAAAAATATATCATATTGCTAGTTGCCTAATTAAAACAACAAAACATTACACTACTAACTGGATAATCCAGTAGGAGAATCTTTAAGAAAACATTAAAAAATTGTTAGTTTTTACTTACAAAGTCACAAATGCATTGCTGACTAGATGACTCAAAAAAATTATAGCAATAAGTTGACATCAAATCCTGATTTTTTAATTTACCATAAATCCAGGGAACAACTTTGGCTCCTATAGAGGACTATTTGTTGAATGAATTTTTGGAGGATCTAATACAATATGAGTTGTGATAGAAATAAAATGACAAAACATTGTTTCATCTGAAAGCTCAAAAAAATTGAATTGCTTTATAAGGGAATGAGAGGACTCTCTCTAGTCACTTGAAAGTCGTCAAGGGAAGTATAAATAGGAATTAATATGTTCTACATTTCCCTAAAACTTTAATGATGTTTAGGTAGAAAGGTTGATGAAATACTTGAACACCTTGAACTACTTCCTCCATGTGTTGAATTCCTATTCCTAGCACGTGTTGGTCCTTAAGAGAAATATAATAAAGGCTTAATAAGTTGTATGTATCCCTTAGAATTTGATGTTCAAATAAAAGGGTTGACAAAGTACTCAAATTCCATAAATTTCTTGCAACATGTCCTAAATTCCTATCCTTGAGCATTTGCCTCTATTCTTTCTTCAACTATCTTGCTCTTCGTTGTTAGATATTTTCATCTTGCCCTTTTGTCTCTTTAATTGTCTTTCAAATTTCTATTTTTTCCACCTTTTTTTCTTCGATTTGATCAATTTTCTTTTCCTCTATCTATTTTTCTTCTTTGCTTTTATTTCCTCAAAATCTATTTTTCTTGCTTCATGATGCTCATGCAGGATTATATAATTATCTATGATAAGGATTTAAAATTGCCTACCTAGCCTATGTGCAATATCATCAAAGGGATTGGGCCTCCTATGAGCCCTTTCAATTGGTATCTTTACAAAATTCTTTAATGAACCTTGACTACATCTAACCTATTGGTCTACTATTGCGTTACTTTCAAAGTTCTTCAATGAACTTCATTAAACGTCACTTGTTGGTATGTTGCTTGATTAACATCCAAATCTCTAATTTATCAATCTATTATATCTGCATAATAGGATAAAAGTTTAAATTTGTGTCACACTTTTATAAAGGAAACAACCCACACTGATCTAACTTTTTAACTTGAATCACTACAAAGTGGTGTATATGTTTTAAATTTTAAAATGATGTAAACTAATAAAATGTAGATTTTTAGTGTTATTTATGTTTGTATTTTTAAAAAAAATCTAATTATTATTTAAATGTAGTAGTTTATAAATATGACACTATAATTTGGTTGCTAATAAAATATTGAAAAATTAGGTTGAATGGGACATCACACTTTATATAGTAAATTTCATTTATTTCCCTTCTATATTTTTTTGTGTATTCATAACTCAAAACTTTAGTGCATGGATTATTTTTTTCCCAATTTGATATATATATATATATTTAAATAAACCTCAGAAGTTGTGTGTAATTAGAACACAAATGTTTCGATGGGATGTCAACTTTTCTCTTGATTATTTTTCTAAAATAAGAAAAAAATTAAATTATCTTTATAAGGACTCTATCCTCTAGTGCATCATATTTTTTTAAAAAAAAATTATATAATTTACTATTTTTTCTTAGGAGGGAAATCAACAATATATTTAGGTTCTAATGACTTACTTTTAGGAAAAATAAAAGATAAAATATATACAAATATGAAATGTTTAAAAAACATATTTTACAAAGTAGTCTTATAGATTTATAAAATGGTATTTTTAGATTCTTTTAAAATGATTATTTCAAGGAGTAGGAGTTGTTATACATCAATTTTCTCAAATAATTTCATATTTTTGGTAAATGAGCCTCAAAGTAATGCTACATTTGTTTTTAGTGGATGGTTCCGATTGGAAAGCTTGTGACCTAGATTTACTTTAGCTAGAATGAATTTTAGTTGGAAATAGGGTAGATGCATGAAGATAAGTACACATTTCATGGATGTTTTTTGTGCAAGGGAAATGTTGATTGAAAGGGGCACTCATTTTAAAAATAATGGGTGTCCTTTAAGTAACAGGCTCCTAGTTAGGATCAAGCTCCTAAAACCAAATGGGCACCCATTATGGAACAAGCACTCCTAAAAGGAATGGATACCCATTTATAAATAGGTACCCATTTTTGAACAATATATATTTCTTTAGAAATAGGTTTGTGGCTTGATTTTAACAACCACAAACCACAAAATAGTAGGAGAAAGGATGCCTAAAAATGGGTAACTACATCACTTGACCCCACCACTTCCTCCAGGACCTCCCCGCCTACTCCAGACTAGCTATCAGGTTTGCCAGGTTGGTGGTCTATGCTTTTCTGTTGTTTTTCATTATTTTTTGTCTTCTTTTTGTTAATTTTTGTTTTTATTTAATTTGAATCCCTAGGTGCATTTTAGATAGATATTTAGTTATTTTTCACAATCATAAACTGTAAATGTTAAACCCTAAACTGAGAAACACTAAACCCCAATTCATAAACCATAAACTATAAATCATAAACACTGAACCCTTAACTATAAACACTAAACTCTAAACTGTAAACACTAAAGAATAAACCCTAAACTATAAATAGTAAACCATAAACCCTAAACACTAAACTCTAAACCCTAAACTGTAAACAATCAACCCTAACACTAAACACTAAACCCCAAACCATACACCCTAAGTTCCCTAAACCATAAATGCTGGATCAAATCAATTTTAGGAAGTAATTTGATAGCCCAAAGCTTTCCTATATGTTGTTTTAAAAACAAATGGATTTTTTTATCATAGTCAATTATGATTAGGATAGTGTTAAATGATTAAGGAATAATTATCTCAGATGAAATGATTAGCTAGAATGAGATAGTTGGATGAGTATGATAAGAGGGATGAAGTTATTAGGATAAAATGGAATCATTAGGATAAGTGAAAATAAATGATTAGAAATATGAAATAGATAATAAATGATTATGATAGGTGAATAATTGATGAGTAGGATTGAACTAGGAATATACTTGATTGGATGAAAAAGTGTCCTCCACAAGTGTGCCTTACAAGTTCTATCCAA
This sequence comes from Cunninghamia lanceolata, assembly GCA_027924645.1. Taxonomy (NCBI): domain Eukaryota; kingdom Viridiplantae; phylum Streptophyta; class Pinopsida; order Cupressales; family Cupressaceae; genus Cunninghamia; species Cunninghamia lanceolata. The sequence continues at coordinate 7,484,048 of BSBN01000221.1, forward strand.
AAGATTTGTTGATTTCATAGTCTTCACTCTCCCTTTAATTTCTACGGACAATACAATACTATATTAATTTACTTTAGTCCACTTAGGACATATATCAACCATATTTCAAGAGGCTTAAAAACATGGAATTATAGTCAAGCACCATTATGCATTGATACATGAGAAACTAGAAGTCATTAATTTTAGTAGTATAATGTTCATTCATTAGATACTGGACCTTTGGAAATACTCTTTAATAATTTCCCATATCACAATGTCACTATTGACTATGAGAATATTTGAGCCTAGTAGTACCACCACAATGTGGCTTCATCTATGAGCTAGTAAATCGAAATGTAATCTCTCATTGCTAGTCCTCTTTCACTTTAATTGTTCTTTTAGTTCCTTTTCTATTCTATTGTCATCCCCTTGGTTTGGCTATATCTACTTTATTGAAATGCCTCGGACAACTGAGACAGGGGATGAATTAGTTGTCCCCAAAACTCAAACACTTCTACACTTAAACATTAATCACTTATCCACACTTATTATGATTAAACAAAGAATGCATGAAATCAAAAAATTAAACACAGATGCAATATTAAACACAAGAGACACTAGATTTTTATGTGGAAAACCCCAAGATGGGGAAAAACCACAGAGAGGATTAGCTCTCAAATATATTACGATCTTTGAAAAATGATGTTTGGGCTTGGTCACTCCTCGGCCCTAGAACATACTGGCTCACTACCATGAAGTACAGCTAGGTTTAGCAGGCTCACCACCTCAACCCTAAACCTAGAAAGATTACAATAAGGATCGTTAAACCTTGAGGACTGTTAAACCCTATTGGTGGCTCCCTGTCAGGCTCACTACCAAAATCACCATTTTCTTCATGTATGAGATTAATACATTGAAGTACAATAGTTCCTCTGCTCTACTCTATCCTGCTTTGCCTTATCTGCTCACCCTTTTCCTTATCTTCACATTTTCACACAAGGACATCTTTTCCATAACTCAATTACAACTATTTATACACTTCATCAACCTTGGAATGATCATCAAGGTTGACACTACAATCATCAACTATTGGAACAATCTCCAAGGTCGATATTACAAACATTTACAAAATAGGTCTTGACCTAATACAAATTATTCTAAGGAATTATAGTATAAATGTATGTGGACCATGCCACACCTTAGATGGGACTCAAACATGTTCTTCCACACCACAACATTCTTCCATAATCTTCAAGGGATCTCTACAATTACTAGAATTAACCAAGTCTGATAAAACTAGTTACATGCTAGATTATCTAGGAATAATCTTCAAACATGATCTCATTTCCTTAACACGGACCAATGTAAAGTTAGTAATATGATCAGGAGGAATCCACAAGCACATTGAAATTATTAGGAGCAACCGCACAAAATTAGACCACTTTATTCATGAGATTCTTCACACCAGAGCATGTGAACTTCACTATCTTCAACTGTCATAAAAGAAATATAGCTTGTAGACCACCAAAACATGAACCATTGCAATTTTAGGCATTTATGATCATCCCAGACTTACCTTTAGAACTACAGAGAAAAACACTTTAATGCAGATGATTGCAGAGAAAAATACTTTCTCCTTGTCAGTAGAGAATAACCAGAGAAAGTAGGTTTTTATCTAGTGAATGCAACTCTCAATTCTTCACATGGGAGACTGAAACTGAGGATTTAACATCTACAGACATCCCTTTAAATAAATTTCAATTCACATACCAATGTCTTCAAGAAGAAAGAAATGCAGAGTAATCTACCAGACTATTCTTCAACATACAACTCACTATCTATACTGCACTTCACTATAACTCACTTGTTTCTTCTGGAGAGACCAATTTTCTCAATATTGTCAACATACAAAGATTCTAAACATGTAATCAACTAGGACATAGTTGACACTAATGACAACAAAGATATGTTGACATCAATGACAACACTAATTAGGCACATACTTGCAACAATCTCCCCCTTTGTTGTTGATGGCAACATATGATGTGAAAAAATGCAACAGCCATCAAGACAAGATTTTCCCCTATCTCTTTACACATCTACACTCTTTCCTTCTGTGTTTTGCACATGATTTCTCTCCCCCTTTGAGATCAATGGCAAAGGGCACATACTTTCACTCTTCTTCTCTGATTCAATTTCTCTTCTAAACTCTTTAACCACTACCCTTGAGAAGTAGCCCTAAAAGCATCAATCTAGATCTAAAGAAGGAATTCTAAGCACCCCCAGAGTAATGCACTTTTGTGCATATTAGTTTAAAGTAGGAGGGGTAATAACCCCTAACTTTTCTCTGAGATACTCAAAAGTATCCTTAGGTATAGATTGGGTGAAAATGTCTGCAATCTAGTCTTTTGTAGATACATATTCCAACTTTACTTCATTCTCTATCACTTTTTCCCTCAAAAAGTGATGTCTTATGGATATGTGCTTTGTCCTTGAATGCACTAATAGATTATTTGATATGTTTATGGCACTTGTATTGTCACAAAAGATTGCAATTAGATCTTCATACATAACTCTGATGTCCTTCAATGTCTACTTCATCCACAACACTTGAGTACAACTACATGTTGCTGCAATATATTCTTCTTCTATAGTCGATAGAGATATTGAGTCTTGCTTTTTACTTATCCAAGATACCATCCTTTTTCCCAAGAAGAATGCACCTCCACTTGTACTTTTTATGTCATCTACATCTTTTGCCCAATCTGCATTAGTGTATGCACTGAGAGTGAAATCACTATCCCTTGGATACCATAAACCATAATCCATTGTGCCTTTCAAATATCTCATAATTCTTTTGACTACCATCACATGTGACTCCTTAGGTTCTACTTGAAATCTTGATACAAGACAAACTATATGCATTATGTTAGGTTTGGTTTGAGTAAGATAAAGTATTCTTCCAATCATAGATCTATACCTTTTCTGATTTGTCATAGGTGAATCATCATTTTTGCTCAACTTACAACTGGTTATTATGGCAGTATTTATCAGTTTAGAGTCTTCCATCCCAAACTTCTTTGACAACTCTTTTACATACTTAGACTAAGAAATGAAGATGCCTTTATCTGATTGATTTATTTGCTGACCTAAAAAGAAATTAATCTCACCAAACATGGACATTTCAAATTGACTTTGTTTTTTTCTAGCAAAAACTATACACATACCTTTATTGCCTCCAAAGATAATGTCATCAACAAATACTGGAACAATTAGGATTTGTTCATTATTGATCTTGAAATAGAGATTGTTGTCAGTGGTACCCTTGGTGAATCCTAACTGTATCAGATACTTATCCAACATAGCATACTAGGCCCTAGGGGCTTATTTTTACCCATACAATGCCTTCTTCAATCTGCGTACCATGTCACCCTAATGTGATGATTGGAATCCTCTGGTTGTTTAATATAGACTTCTTCTTTCAACTCTCTATTCAAGAATGCAGACTTTACATCCATCTGATATATCTTAAAATCTTTGTAGGCTGCAAATGCCAAAAACATTCTTATAGCTTCAATCCTTACCACTGGTGCAAATGTTTCCTCAAAATCTATTCCTTCGACTTGAGAGTATCCTTTGCATACCAACCTTGCTTTGTTTCTTACTACTTCACCATTCTCATTCATCTTGTTTCTGAAAACCCACTTAGTACCAATTACATTTTTATCTGCTAGTCTGGGAACAAGATCCCAAGTCTGATTCTTCTCTATCTACATTAATTCTTCTCCCATAGGCTTTACCCAATTCTCACCATTTCAAGATTCATTCACAATCTTAGGTTCAATGTTAGAAATCAGACAAAAATTTACTTGTTCTTCTGCAGCTCTTCTTCTGGTTAGGATTCCTTTACTCTTGTCTCCTATGATTTGATCTTCAGAATGATTAAGTTTTACATACCTTGGTGTCATGGTAGCATTGTCTAGAGCTTGATCCTCTTCATCTAAGTTGTCTTCATGTTGCACCACTTCTAAAACATCTAGTTTATCTGATTCATATCCACTTGATTTTGGAGAGCTTTCCTTGCATTCATCAACCTTGACATTTGCACTCTCAACAATATTTTTCATCCTCTTATTATAACACTAGTAGGACTTGCTCTTGGTTAAGTAACCAAGGAAGATTCCTTCACCACACCTAGCATCAAACTTACCTAGATCTCTTCTCTTTTCATATAACATTTGCTACCAAAAACTTTGAGATATTTCATAGTAGAAACTTTACCATAGCACAATTCATATGGAGTCTTCGAACTGTTACTTTTGAATGAGACTCTGTTTAGAATACATATAGCCGTGTGAATTACCTCTCTCCAATATACTTCCAAAAGATTAGCTTCTTTCATCATGGTTCTAGTAGCTTCTTGAACTATTCAATTTTTCCTTTTAATGACTCCATTTTGTTGTGCAGTTCTCGGTACAGATAACTGTCTCTTTATCCCATGTTTTTCACAAAAGAAATTGAATTCATTTGATGTGAACTCTCCTCCTCTATCAGACTTTAAACATTTGATCATCAAATCCATCTCATTTTCAACCATTGCCTTAAATTCCTTGAACTTATCTAGAGCTTCTTATTTCTCTTTCAAAAAGGTAACCCAAGTCATTCTAGAATAATCATCAATAAGCAACATGAAATACCTATCTGCTTGCAAACTTCTTACTCTTGTAGGTCCACACAAATCTATATGCACTAGTTCCAATAGTCCATCAAGTGATTGGTCCTTGCTTTTGAAACTTGTTCTTGTTTGTTTCCCCAATTGTCACTCCTTGCAAATAGGATTAGCAGGCTTCACAAGCTTAGGCAAATCTCTAATAGCCTATGCAGTACTTATCTTCATAATCTTATCAAAATTGATGTGACACAACCTTATATACCATAGCCAACTTTCATCAGTGCGAGCTAACAAACAATGATTATCATTTCCTTTCAAGTGATAGATATTAACTCTAGTCTTCTTACCAGTTGCAATGACTATTTTGGAGCTTTCCCTGATCTTGCATCCATTGTCCTTGAATCTTAAGTCATAACTTTTGTCACACATCTGATCCACACTCAAAACATTGTGCTTCAATCTTTTCACATATAAGACATCTTCAGTATTATGCTTGCCATCAAAAGAAATAGATCCTTTTCCTCAAATCTGACCAGATGTATCATCTCCAAAGCTAACTAGTCCACCATCATATCTTTCCAAAATCACAAACTTACTTTTGTCACTAGTCATGTGGTGAGAGCAACCACTATTAATAACCCATTCATCTTTGCCTTCAAAAACTTGAGCATAAAAATCACTTTCCACTGGTTTTTCTTCCTTCACATAGCTAGCAAGATTAGTAGACACGAGTTCTTCTTCAATAGAAATAAAAAAACATTCATTTGTAGAAGCACTAACATTATCTAGTTCACCATTATTTGATACTCCTTCATCATCATCAAAATCTTCAACATAATAACATTTGTTTTGGATCCTAGGCCTATTCTCATATCTTTTCCTATTTCTTTCAATTCTTTCAGGACATCTGGAAGCAAAGTGGCCTACTTTACTGGAAGAAAAACATTTAAAAGGTAATTTACCTTTGAACTTACCAGATCCTCTTTGTAGTTTATCCACAAAGTTGGCTTCAATTTCATCAACCTCGTCATTAGATTATACCTTGTACTTTTTTGAACTAGAGGTTTTCCCAGAGGTACTAGCTTTGAAGGCAATCTCAACTTTTGGTAGGGCATCACCAAACTCTATCATCTCAAAGGTAGTAAGATTACCAAGAAACTGATCTCTGTCAATAGCTTTTACTTGCATAAATTCTTCAATTGTAGCTACCTTGTGACTATAGGACTTTGGTAGTGATTTGAGAATTTTCATCACAACTTCCTTATCACCAAGAGTTCCCCCCATACCTTTTGTTCCAGTGACAAATTCATCAACTCCTTGCATAAAGGCTATTATGTTTTCATCTTCATTCATCTTCAAACTTTCATAGTTCACTTTCAGACTTTGTAGCTTGGCCTCCTTCACAAAATCATCTCCCTCATACAGATTTTTCAGCTTTCCCCATACCTCATTTGTAGTTTCAAGATCCATGACCTTTGTCAGTACTGAGTCATTCAATGAACTCAATAGAGCATATTTTTCTTTAACATCCACTTCATATTCTTTGATTTTATCTTCAGTCATCAAACCATTTTGAGGCAAGGTGTATTTTGTTTTTGCATCTTTCCATACTTTGTAACAAAGACAGAGAAGATGACTTTTCATTTGTGCCTTCCAAAGAGCATAATTTGTCCCATCAAAATGCAACACTTCCTTCTTACAAGACATTTTGGATATTCCTCAAGCTATTAGACTTTCTTCAGAGGAACCTCACTCTGGTACCAATTGTTGAAATGCCCTAGACAACTAAGAGGGGGGGTGAATAAGTTTCCCAAATACTCAAACACTACTACACTTAAGCATTAATCAATTCTCTGCACTTATTATGATTAAACAAAGAATGCATAAAATTAGAAACTTAAATACAGATGCAACATTAAACACAAGAGACACCAGATTTTTATGTGGAAAACCCCAAGGTGGGGGAAAACCATGGAGAGGATTAGCTGTCAAAATATATTGCAATCTTTGAAAAATGATGTTCAGGCTTGGTCACTCCATGGGCCTAGAACACATTGGCTCATTGCCATGAAGTGTAGCTAGGTCTAACAGGCTCACTACCTCAACCCTAAACCTAGAAAGATTACAATAAGGGCTATTAAGCCCTAAATTTTTTTAAACCCTATTGGTGGCTCACTACCAAGCTCACTACCAAAACCACCATCTTCTTCATGTCTCAGATTAATACATTGAAGTACAATAGTTCCTCTACTCTTCTCTACCCTTCTCTGCCTTATCTTCTCACCCTTTTCCTTATCTTCACATTTTTGTACAAGGACATCTTTTCCACTACTCAATTACAAGTATTTATACACTTCATAAACCTTGGAATGATCATCCAGGTCGGTACTACAATCATCAACTATTAGAACAATCTCCAAGGTTGGTATTACAAACATTTACAAAATAGGTCTTGACCTAATACAAATTATTCTAAGGATTTATAATATAAATGTATGTAGACCACACCACACCTTAGCTTGGACTCAAATGTGATCTTCCACATCACAACACACTTCCATAATCTTCAAGGGATCTCTACAATTACTGGAATCAACTAAGTTGGCTAAGACTAGTTACACACTACGTTATCTAGGAATAATCTTCAAACACGATCTCATTTCTTTAACATGGATGAATGTAAAGGTACGAACATGATTAGGAGGACTCCACAAGCACATTGAAATCATTAGGAGCAACCTCACAAACTTAGACCGCTTTATTCATGAGACTCTTCATACAGGAGCACATGAACTTCAGTCTTCAATTGTCATAAAAGAAAGATAGCTTGTGGACCACCAAAACATGAACCATGCAATTGTAGGCACTTATAATCATCCCAGACGTCCCTTTAGAACCACATAGCAAAACACTTTGTGTATAGAAAAAACCAAGAATGTTTGAATAATAAGATCACAAAGAGCAATGATAAAAACAACTCAATTACCCATAACATAAAGAGATCGATCTAAGTAAAATGTCAATATCAATGAATAAATCAAATTAAAACAAGAAAGCCTTCACCTAGATTGTATAGTTCTCTTTGTATGAATGTGGGTTTCTCAATAACGTTGTGAAACCATGTTTGCAACAAGCTGATATAAGTGTGTTCATTCTCAAAAGTTTGAGTGCTCAACAATATGATGTACATGCTCAATTCACTGTCAAGGAATGCTTGAGAATAAATGATCGAAGAGCATTTGTGATGAGATAAAGGGGTGTTTATATAAGTTTCAATGAAGATCGATCAATGGTCCAGATAATTAAATGGAATCAACGAAGGAGATAAATCAAGAATTTATGATTAATGTGCACCTGACATGTGTCACAAAAAAAGATATTTTTGTAAAAGTTAATTGTTTTTTTATAAAGATAAGATTTGAATTCATAAATTAGAGTGTTTTTTTTCTAATTTAAGAGTTGGTGATAAAAACAAGATTGATTAAGTCAATTAACTCAACTTGTAATTTACCTTTTGCATGATTTTAGATAAATTAAATAATAAATTATTTAATTTTGTGTGCATGATGAACAAGATTTATTTTTAGAGGAATTGGAAGATATTAAAGAAAATTAAATAAATAAATTTATTTAATTGTTTGTGCAAGATTGAAGAATAAATAAAACATTTGATTATATTTTATTTTTAGAGATTGAGATAACTTAAATAAATTTGCATGATTTATTTAAATTTGGAAGATCAAGTGATTTAATTAAATAATTAAAATTATTTAATTGTAGATAAGAGGATTTGGAAAGATAAATTAATTAAATAATTAATTTATTGAATTGATGTGGATTTCAATTTTGAAAGAAGATAACGATTTAATTAAATAATTAAAATTATTTAATTTTGGAAGAATAAGGTTGATTTTTTTGAAATTAATTAAATAAATATAATTTATTCAATTAATGTTAAATTTTGGAGTTTTGGAAGAATTTGGTGATTTTGATGAAATTAATTAAATAATTAGATTATTCAATTAATTGTTGAAATGCAGGTGATTAGACAAATTATACGAAATGTAATTGATTCAAAGACCTAGTCATTTTAGGGTGTCTACACACTTTAATGCGGAGGAATGCGGAGCAAAATACTTTCTCCTTGTCAGCAGGGAATAACCAGAGAAAGCAGGTTTACTCTAGTTCCTTGAATGCAACTCTCTCAATTCTTCACACCAACGGCTCAAACTCAGGATTTAGCATCTTTAGACATCCCTTTAAATAACTTCCAATCTACAGACCAAGATCTTCAAGAAGAAAGAAATGTGGAGTAATCTACCAGACTGTTCCTCAGCATACAACTCACTATCTATACTGCACTTCAATGTAACTCACTTGTTTCTTCCGAAGAGGCCAATTTTCTCAATATACTCAACATACAAAGCTTCTAAACAAGTAATAGAATAGGACATAGTTGACACTAATGTCAACAAAGATATGTTGACATCAATGACAACACCAATTAGGCACATACTTGCAACATACTCTTCTTCCATTTTGGGGCATGGTAATTCAACCATTATATACATTTTCCTTCTTCCTTTGCCATCTATTTAATTGACTAGTTAATGAGTAAAGTTGATCTCAATAAAATCAAGGCTATTGTAGAGTGGCCTATTCTAAAAACCATAAGAACTTGAGAGGCTTTTTAGGACCTGAATATGATACTATATAATATGTGTAAAGAGTTATGGCCACATGACACTCCCTCTATGAACTAGGGTTTCATAGAACTTCTAGGGTTTCTTTTATATAGGCTTAACAATAAACCTTTAGCAGTGATATTTTCAAATCATTTGAAATTGTCTATATAGACCTCAATAAATACTTATACACTATAGGCATGTTCTTCGTCTTCATGGATTTCAATGTTCTTGACAAGTCACATAATCCTAAAACCATTTGTAAAACTCTTTTCATGAAGCTAAAAACCTACAAATTAGACACAACAGTCATAATATCTCTCTCTTGAGCTAGCATAAATGATTTAAACCTAAAACTAAAACCTAGAACTCACTTTCAAACCTAAGTAAGAATTAAGAGTGGTGATGAAAGGTTTCCAACAAAATAAGGCCATGAATCTTAAGGCTTAATAAAGGGGTAAAGGGGACAAAAACAATGGAAAACATAAAAGAAAGTTGAGTACATAGGATGGGTTCCAAAATTGCATAAAATAAAACATTTAGGAATGATAAACAAGGATTAAAGACAAAATTTGAAATGGTAACATGGGTAGGGAATGACAATGGCTAGGCTTTATGCAAAAAGGGTCAAGTTGTCATGTAAAGCACACACATGGGATGAGGGATAAAATGTGTTAGGAATAGCATACAGAAGATATAAATTAAATGTAGATAAAGATTAAACAGAGGAATGAAAAATACATAGAAATAAAAATGCAAGAGACAATTTTAACATGGTTCTCCGAAACTCAAGCTACATCCACCAATAGAGAGTCCAATATTATTATCTGGCAAATAGAAATGATTAAAACTAGTAATCTCATGCAACTCAAATCTGTTGCAATGTACTATAGATACAATACCCAATAGAAACCCAACCCTTAGCCTTTTTATGAAGACTTATGTCAGTAACAAAATTAGGGTTTTTTATGGAGGCCAATAGAAAAATAACTACTTACACCTTTATACTTTTAGGGGAAACCACTCTGACAAAAGTGGGGAAAACTTAACCTCTAAGTCTGATTAGGCTCCATATAACAACAATCTCCCACTTGGAGACTTATTAGAATCCACACCATATCATCTCCCACTTGGAGACTAATCAAACACCTCTCCCCCTATAGCTCCCACTAGAAATAAGCACCTTGGACTCTATTGTTCTAATTCTATTGTTTTCAATCTTGACAAAATACTAATTAATGAGCAGATCACAGACAACATCCTTGATTTGAGCAATCAAGATGTCGAGATAAAAGCAAATTTTATGCAAGTGTAGCAAGAACAAAAGTAGGATACTACTTTCCAAGTAGAGGTTGAGTCTCAAAATTTAGCTGATTTGTTTGATGAATTTCTTAAATTTGTTAACGAGAACAAAGATAACACATGCATTCTAACATCAATGTCTAGTTTTGAACAACAAAATGATAAAACTCATTTGGATTCAGTGAAAGATTATGAGTTTGATGAGAACATGCTTTTAGGCATCATAGAAGATTTTTTCTCTAACATTGATAATGATTTGATGCAATGTGAACTGACAATATGTGAGTAGCCTATTCAGGTGAAAGAAGTAGTCACTTCTTCATTAGTTGATGATAGATCAACATCTCCTTTAGATCAGGTTGAAATTGAACAAAGATGTAACAACAAATCTCAATCAGGAAACTAGGAGTATTATCTAAAGGTTTGTCCTTACAAGAGGGTGTCCAATCAGAGATTTAGCTAACATAGAGCTAAATAAGGGGACATATGTTACTATTGTACCCAAAGAGAAGATTGCAAGCTTAGATGTTCAATAAAACCAGATCATATATTCACCCCATAACAACAGCATCTATGATTAGATCCAAAGGATAAATGAGTTTATTTTTGTTCTTTAGAGAGTTTTCCAACATTTTGTAGAGTATGTTCTTATGGGTCATAAATTATCAATAAAAAATCACCTTGCAGAACACCATTTATTAATCAAAAAGGGGAGTTATTTTACAAAGTCAACTAAAGGGTTTGTTTGACCAGCTTCTTTGGTTGGTTAAAGTAGGTTAGTATAGGTTAGGTTAAGTTTTCATTTTCCAAGAAGTGTTTTTTGTAGATGTTTGCTGGTCGTTACCTAAACATAGCCATGATAGTTGTTTTCAATTTTTGTTTTGCTATTGTATGTTTTTGATAGCTGAGTTACAAATTGTTTTCATGGTTATTGAGGATAGTAGTTGACTCCATACCCAATGGATTATTCAAGATATTGGTCTATATGCTTAGCAGGCAAGCATTCGACATAAATTGCTAGAAATGTTACCAAAATTTTCACCTACAACTCAAATTAGTAGAGCTGGAGTAGTTTATTCTCATTTTTAGGTGAAGGATATTCTAACATATTTCTTCCATGCTTAACCAGGCATATCCAAGTTTAAAAGAAAGAGTTTATTTGTTGTTATGCAGTGTGTTGCATGATTAAAGGTGCTTAGAAGATAGAATTTATGTTTTGTTATTCAGTGCCTTGCACATAAAGGAGACTTCATGAATTATAGGAAGCTATTTCATTTCACATTGCAATGATTTCATTCATTCCACAATGTTTATTCTTTTGCAAAAGAAGTATACATAGATTTGTACAAGTATCACATTCATTGGAAAGAGAGGACTAATCAATTGTCCCACACAAGCCATAGGAGTAGCTGAACCAACACAACATAAAACATGTGTTATACATTTGAAGATTAAATAATAGAAATATACAAGAAACGAACCATAGCCATCATTGCCTGTGATGGTTGCACATTGGTTCTTGTTGTCTCTTTCCCCTCGTCGCTCTTGGTCTTCAAGTAAGCCTATAGTGATTGATACAGATTGATTAGAGGTTTGAATATGAGTCTCATCACATGCCCCATCATAGAAATATAGTAAATTTTTATGACACATTAGATCAACAAACATAAGATGTATAAGAGCCCAAAAAATAAAATATCACAGGAGCATTGAGCTTCACTATTTTTATCTAACGTATTTGTTCACTATGTAGGTACAGGAGAAATCATGTTGCTAATATATTTCTGAAGACATCATAGCATGTGGTACAAAAATGGGCTCCCACAAGAGTTGAGTGCAGCATGCTTCCCCTAAATTTCAAGAGGGGATGGGATAGGAATTCATATTCATAATGCTCAAATAGAAACATTTTCAACTAAAGAAGTGATTCATAAAGTGACTTTAGGAGTCAAAGGCATTGACAATTCATGAAGTCAACTCGAAAGTGCAATAAAGTGAAAATCACAAATGAACAATGGCTTACATGAGTACATATGCAAAGCTCAATAAAAATACATCATTTTTTCATTGAAGGAGTTCTATTTGCTTACAAAGTTCTTATGATGTCATGGTTTTGCCTCATTAAATGATGGTAGTCATCATTTTTTTTGTTTTATTGCTACTATGTATCATGTTTTCTACCATCCTTATTGTTTGAAACATATATAGTGGAGGTATAACCCTCAAGAAACAAGAAGTAATGGTAAACAGTGTTTGTATAGAGTAGGATAGCAATAAAACATATATTTATCAATTCTTATTGTGAATGAGGTGTAAGATTGCTATTGAATACATTAAATGACCATAAAGGACAAAAGTCAATCATGTTCATGATTGTCCTATGAATCAAAAGACATATTATTAGCTATAGGGCAGTCATATAAGGAGAAATAGTCGTATATCTATAATAAGAGGAACAACTTGAGTCATGATTGATACAATACAATATAAGTGGCATGTCAGTTGTCTAGTATGCAAGGTAACAACATGGTACAAATCCATGATCTAGGGCTAGAATGATCAAGATGTAGAACTACTACACAATGGCCATACTACCATGCCACTATACTACAGGTATGGTGAACATTTTGTACAAACATTGAAGAAAGGACACAATGACAAAGATACTTACAACAACAGAGTCTCCTCACAAAGTGAAGTGCATTACAGAAGAACAATAAGAGATGAGGAGAACTCATAATGCTTTTAAAGAGAAGGTACAACCATTACAAACACCATAAACATGGAAAAGTATAGCATCATAGTGTAGCTACAAGAATAAAGAGAAGTTTATAGTCATGGCCACTGTCATGATGTTGGGATAAGTTGCCATTAACTTGCAATTCTAAACAATTCATGTGTCTCCAAAGTTCTTGTAATGTGTTCCCCAACACATTAAAACTTTGAGAGATTAATTATTTATTAATTATATCACTTTGACTTTTGCAATCAATTCCTAATTGATAAGTTCAAACATGGGCATCCATTTTTAGAGGGGGGCCATGAAGACTTTGTTGACTTCTCCTAAGTCTTAAAATAGATTTTGATAACTCCTAGTGAGTGGAAGTTAGACTTGGAACTTATATTTAGACTTGGAGTTGTGCTTTTTTATGTACGTGAGTGGATAATGTTGAGACACCTTTCATGGATATAATGTTGGAGTTAACTAAAGTGTTAGAGATGCATGAATTGGATAATTCTTGCATGAGTTCATAAAAGCTTGCATGGAATTGCATAGTTTTGCATGCCACTTGCATCTACTTGCATGTTGTTGCATGTTACTTGCATGTACTTGCATGTACTTGCATGTTGTTGCATGTTGCTTGCATGTACTTGCATGTTGTTGCATGTGCTTGCATGTCATTGCATGTTGCTCATATAGACTTACATGTTGTTTCATGTTAGTTTTGTGAGATTGCTTGCAGAACACTCCAACTCCAAAAACTTGCATGATGGTACATCTCAGTGTTTTAGGTAATGTGTATCAGTTGCATGTTGTTGCAAATACTTGCATGTTAGTTTGAAGATATTACTTGGAGAACACTCCAACTCTAGAATGTTACAGGATGGTACATCTTAGTGTTTTAGGTAATGGGTATCAGTTGCATGTTGTTGCAAATGCTTGTGCAGACACCCAAATTTGTCTCAACTTTGTTCATGTCTTGCAACACCTTGTTAAAACATTATCCTAGACATCATGTAGCATTTTGTCCTAAAACCCACTCTTAATCCCACTATCCAATTAATTAAATAAATTTTATTTATTTAATTAATATCCAACTCATATCCCAACTAATTCAAATATTTTATTTGAATTAAGTTCCCCACTATCCAATTAATTAAATAAATTTTATTTATTTAATTAATATCCAACTCATATCCCAACTAATTCAAATATTTTATTTGAATTAAGTTCTCACATTTCATTATAAGCCGACTTTCCAATTAATTAAATAAATTTTATTTATTTAATTAATTTATCTTATCATTTAGCTGACATGTGTGCCTCTTTCATTTAAAAAAGATAAGTGGTACTACAACCTTTTATTTAATATTTTTCATATGTAGTACTTTTTATGTACACAAGCACACATGAGCCCTATTCTCCTTGACACTTGTCAAATGACTACAACTCCCTTGAAGAGTGGGATAACCAAATCAATCCTAGCCGTCCACATCAATCAATTAGCTTTTTAATCTCAACTATCCATCTAAACCAAGCCTTTCCTATAAATCAAGCCCTCATAAGCCATTAGCATGCATTGAGCTTCAAGCACCCTTATTCTATCAAATTTTCTATAATGCATTGAGCCTCAAGTACCCTTATTCTGCCAAATTTTCTAAGATGCATTGATCCACAAGTATCTACATGCTGTCGAAATATCATTAGAGCCTTTGCATCCTTCATCTATCATTCATTCTATCATTCATTCTATCATCTTCATCTTAATGTTATGCTGCAGAAATGAGCACCCAACATTCCTTCAACAATAATCCTTCAAAATCTTGCATGCTCATGCGAGGTGGAGAAGAGAAATGGAGATAAATCAAGCATAGCGTGGAGATCGGTTTGCATTTACATTTGTTATTTTAATTTTTATGTTGTCTTGTGCTTCATTGTGCATTGCTAGGGTTTTTATCATTGCTATTTATTCATTTGCCCTAATTTGCAATTTTACCCTAACTACATTTGGCACGCCCGGTGGGACTCACTTTGCTTGATCTTTTTTGCAAGTTTTTGTAGTAAAAATTTGCATTCATATAACCCCCATTGTTGAGTTTTGTAGGTTTAATTAACTTTTTGTTGCAGATCTGCTACTTTTTGGACAAAACCCTAGGTTTTAAAGATTTCATCATATCATCCAAATGGTTAAGAATTTTTCTACAATATTTTAGCAGAAGTTTGTCCATGATATAAGGAAGCTACAGTAGAAAATTTTTGGATTTATCGCGATTTTTGCGGGATTTATCACGTTTTTAGGTTTTTTCATAAAATCGCAATTTTGTGGGATTACATTTCTGGAAAGCTCTTGAAATTTTAATGGGGGTCTTTTTTTTGTAGATTTAATTTAGAGGTCATTTACAGTGCAAAAAAATTAGATCTTTGCCAACTGTACTATTTTCATAAATCTACATTTTTGGGCGCAAAACAGGGAATTTTTCTGATTTCTTTACATTTTCAGAAAGCTCTCTAAAAATTAATAGGGGTCTCTTCTTTGATTTTTTAATTTTCGAACTAAAAATGTATCGAAATAATCAAATCTAATTCGGCTATGCATCTAAAATTACAATTTTTCTTTGCCTGATGAACCTATTTTTTATGCCTGCATTATAATATCATTTTTTTTTATGTTGTAGGTGATCGTAAGGAGCTGGAGCAGCATTGGCATCAACATCTACAGCAATTTGGATAGCGAATTAATCAGGTGCAATCATTTCATTTCTCATCTTCTAATCATTGTTTGCAAACACATTTGGATTTTGGGCATAAAATGAACAATTGTTTGCAAATTCACATAAAAAAATTGGGCTAAAATGAACCATTGTCTTTCATCACATTTGGATTTGGGTTTTAAAACAAACAAGTGCTTGCATTGTCTTCCACACATTGAATCTCTAAGGTTAATGAACCCTATGCGAGTGTGACCAAGTAAATGTGTATGCTCTCTCCTCGCATCCCAACACGAACTTGGAGATCAAAAACATTTACTTGTGTTGCTTTTGTTTAGCCTTAGAGAGGCTTGCCTTGGTATCCACCCCAAGGGAATGACCTCAAGCGGTACTTTCACCCGGTCCGCTATAAAAATTAGAGGATAAGGCGAAAGCCAAGTCTAATCGGTATTAGCGCTCACCATACAGTGCTAACTCGAAAGGAGGTGTACCTTTGTGTATATTAAAACTCCTAGTAGGGTTAGTTAAAGTCTTAAGTGGCTTGCTGGCTGCTCGTGGGGTGCCGGTCCCCCGGATTTTCACTAGAACCTCCTTGTGATAGTGGCCTTGCCTTAACTAGGACTTGTTGAAGTGTCTTCACGTGCTTACTTAACCATCATCACATTCTTCCAAACTAAAACTTGCTTATGTGTCTTGTGTGACTGATTGATGTATGTATATGCATAAGCATTTGTTTGAATATTGCCACATTAAGCTCTAAACACTCAAACACATAAAAATAAGTCATCCTACACATTCTTCCAATAACATTCAAACCCAATCACTTTCATCCCAAACATAGCCAAGTCATCCAAACAATCCACATCATCATCAAAATCCCTAAACAAGCGCTTGCTAAAAGGACTTAAGACAAACACTTGGTGACAACATGTCTACACTAGAGGACCTAGAAATCAAATTCCAAAGATTCCTCCAAAATCTTTATCAAGGATCACAACCCCCAAACCAAGATGCCATTGAAATATTACAATTCTTCATCCAAAGAGCTCAACCCCACACAAGCCAATCACCTCAACTGCAACACTTTGTAGCCCAAGTCCAACATATTTTAGCCACTAGTCAAGCTCAACAAGTACAACAATCTTTAGCCATTCACTATCAACGTAATCCACTTCATAGCCACATGTCATATCCATCCACTTCCTATCAACTTAATCCACCTATCCACCAAGTCAATGCCACATCAACCTATCAACCTCCACCTCAAGCTTATCCAATCCCTCATACCACCATTCCAATGCACTACCAAGCCCATCCACAAAGCAATCAAGTGATATCACAAGATCAACATGCAAGTCCAAATAGCCCTTTATACATAAATCAAGTAAGTCCAAGTACACCTTTTCAACAAGACCACCAAGCACCATTGATAGACCTAAGTCCACCTTTCCAACAAGAATCATATCTAAATCCAAGTGGCCCCTTGTACATAGATCAAACAAGCCCAAGTTATCCTATGCAAGACTTAATTACCTTTGACAAGGGAGATACCGATCTAGAGTGGCCTTCACCATCTAATCACTCACCAACACAAGAGCCAACAAGTCCTATCCCAACACCACCATGTGATCCTACCCCTAGTCCATTTGTCCATCAACCTTCCAAATCACTAAGCCCTCCATTGCCTTCATCACCATGTCATTCTAATCCTTCACCAAAGGATGCGGCTGAGATAGTTTTACAAAGAATGCTTGAAGCAAAACTTATTGAACTTCCTAAAGTCAAACCATGTGAAGAAAGTCCATATGATGAACATGATTATTGTGCATACCATAGCACCAAAGGCCACAATACAAATCAATGCCCAATATTTGTCCCAATTGTTTACAAGGTGTACCTACCTATAATGGGAAATCATGCCACATCATCCCAATCCCGTGTGTCACCCTCATCTAGTCCAAATCCTAATCCACCCAATCCAATTAGCCCTCAACCTAATCCTAATCATAAGACTACAACACCATCTACCCTTATCATCCATCCATTATATTTCCCATCCACTCATACCCTTGCGAAGGATGTGATCCATTGGCTACTAGCTAGGAATAAACTACCTACATGTCAAACACCCATTCATGAGCCTACCCAAGAACTTCCAAAGGTCATGTCCAAACCTACAGTCCCATCATGTGACCTACAAGCCATCAAGCCTATTTGTGAACCTTCTATCATTAATCCAAGTCAAGAGTCATCATGCCCTCATGTTGATAACTATCAAGAACATGTCAAGCCTATCCAAGAACCTTCCACTTCCATTCAAGCAACCCAAGAGGTATATCAAAGGTTTAATCCTAAGCATGTGGAAACATTAAGCCCTAGTCCAACTCAAGATCAAAACACTTTCATGCAACCCATCCATAACATTTACCTTCTGTATGATCAAGATATCCTATAGCTATCCATGAGCAAGATATCCAAATTGCTCCTAGTCATCTGCCATCTAGCCCTATCCATAATGAGCAAACATCCACTTGTCATGATGAGACACTTGTCCCCCGAGTAAGCATAAAAGATCAAACAAATAATTTGGATCTTAGTGAACACAATGCTAATCAAAATCCTAATGATCCTCCTTCTATATCCACCATCGATTCCACTTCAAATCCACCATTATATCCCCTTGTTCTTACCACCTTCATCCATGAATGTTCTTCCTTAGGACAACAACAACCTTTGTCCTCCACTTCACCTTCTCCATCCAATAATGAACTCAAATCTAGTTCCCAAACTACATCTAGTCCCATAGTCCATCGCATACTCCAAAACATGAACTACAAAGGCAAAGGTCTAGGCTTTTATGAACAAGGTATTTTGGAGCCAAACCATGTCAAGATTCCTCCATGCTCATATGGCCTTGGACACACACCCCAAGGTAAACAAGCTAAAGATGTTGGTAATCCCTTCATGCATCCTAAACCTACCACTTTCCATCGTACCCCCCATCATCTACCCAAGACATATGTTGCCATTCCATCTCCATCATCCTATGAATGTCAAAAGCATGTGACCATACACCTTCTCCCATCTACTTTGCCTCCACTTTTACCAACTCCAAATATCCCTCCATGCACCTTGCCACCATTGCTTCCAACACCTAACATACCTATCATTCATAAGTATCCTTACATCCCTAATCATGGCCAACAAAAGCACACATCGTTTAAGCATAAAGCTTCCAATCATTCCATCCACTTCACCCACCCCATGGGATTCAAAATCAAAAATTTTGATGCCTCTACCTATAAAGCTAAAAATCCTACCAAAAATCTTAAAGGTCTTCATACCTTAGGACATAAAGAATCAACATCAAAGCAAAGTTCATCTAAGCAGCCATCTAAACCCATACCTCCAAAAGCAAAGCCTAAAAGCAAAATGGTTTGGGTTCCTAAGCAAATAGCTAGCAAGTCAAATGAGGCATCCTCCTATACATCTCAAGAATCCCAATCACCTATCTCCATCCAAGAGCCTATTTCCATTCAAAACTTCCATTCCCTTCAAAAATCCCACAAGCAAAATAAAAGCACTAAAAATACTAAATCTATGTGGGTTCCAAAATCACTTCATCAACCATTTCCTAAGAAAACAACTCCATTGCTTCCTACACCACCATCCAATCAAAAGCTTCAATGTTTAACATGGTGTGTGCAGCTGTTGGTCATGGTTCCCTTCCACTCCGCAACACCTCCACATAACTATATCTCCCCATCCTTCATCTATTATCCTACAAATCTTCCCCATCACCTTCCTATGGTCCATGCTTTTGCATAAGCCTTTTATCCATCTATCCTTGCATGAACCTTTCATAATCCATTTCATCATCTACTATCCACCTAATCCATCTCCCATCCATGCAATCCCTTATCAACATCTATGAGCACACTTGACATGGTCCATGCGAAGACATCATCCATCTCTAACGGGACAATATCAACCTTCATAGAACTAGCCACTTGAGTCCCTCCTATCCATTACCATGGTGAAAACCTAGAAAATAGGTGCCATGTGTAATTGTCAACCCATCTAAAAGCCAAAAAAAAAAAGAGAAAAAAAATAAAAAAGTAAAGAGAAATCCCTTCGTCCAACGGTGAAAACCTGGTAAACAGGCACCTTGGATAAGTACCATGATGAAAACCTGGCAAACAGGCGTCATGAGTAGGTTGATCTTCTATGTCACTTACTCTTGGGGGCACATTGTCTCATCCAACCTATCCATTTCCCAACTATCTATCCCATTATATCATACCAACCTATCTTATGCTATCTTGTCATCCTACCATCCTTATCCATTACATCCATATACCCATCTTATTGAACCCATTCATCCACCCTTCCACCTTTTGATTTTGATGAAGACATAGGGGCAAAATGTTGAAACATGTTTGGATATTTCTTGACATACATTCTTTCCAAACTAAGGCCTATCCATTGACCATTTATCCATCCCATTCAAACCAATCCATCATGTCATCCCTTGGTTATAAACTTTGTCATGCAAAATCCTAAGCATTACCACCTAGAATGGGACAAGTTTTTTTGATGCAACATAGCCTTTGAAGATCACATCCTAGCTCCCTTATGGCATACCCTTATCATAAGCTTTCCATCTTATAGCTTATCCCCATCTGCTTATCATGAGCTTTCCAATCCATAGCCTATTCTTGTATCTATCCATCTATCATGAGTCTTCCATCTCATCCATCTATCATGAGCCTTCCATCACATTCACTATGATCCAATCCTTTTATCCATCCTTGCACCTAGACTTAGATTTCCCTTGTCATTGGTATCAAACATAAAGGCTACCCAAATTATAAATCCATTGACATTCAAAACATTCAAAAAACACAAAAAAAAATCAAAACATTTCAAAAACTCCAAAAAAATCAAAATATGTCAAAAATCTAAAAAAATTGAATATCAACAAAAATCCAAGCAATAAAACCAATCATCATCAATCCAAAATAATCAACTCCATCAACATTCAATCAAAATCAAATCATCATCAAAATCAATTCTTCCTATCAATAACATTCATACATCCATTTCAATCAATCACTTCTTCCAATCATATCAATCAAATCAATCTAAGCAATGATCTTAAATCCAAGTCACACTAATCCATATCAAGCAAGCTAATCAATCAAGGAACATTATCCTATCAAATCACCAGGTTTTGATCCTAATCTTGTCATGAGCCAAATCAATCATCATCAATCATCATCAACAGGTATAGCGTTCCCACATCCTTGTGTTGATCTAGGGATATAGCTTTCCCTGCAATGACAAGACTATCATTATCAATGAAACAATCAATCATTGGTTTATGACTTGACAAGGGCAATACCTTGTTTGTTTTACATCCTTTGAGCACATTAAGAACACTTGCTTATGCTTAGATTGAGTGGACACTCTAATCATCACATCATCACTATCATCATTCAAAACAATCCAATCATCCAAACAATCAACCCAGCAACAACAAACATCACAACCAAAGCACGTCAAGCCAACTATCAAAACAAATCCTATCAATCATCAGCATCAACACCAAAGCAAATCAACTCAATCACATCAAGCCAACTATCGAAATAAATCTAATCACTCCAACAAATCAAAAGCAACTCAATCCACCACATATCATCCCATCATCCACATTTCATCAAACCAAATCAATCTAATCATTTTCTCATCTTCAAATCATTCCAAGCAATGATCCAAGTGTAAGCCCATCCTTAATCCATACCAAGCAAGTTAATCAATCAAGCCAAGTTATCCAATCTCAATCAATGGTCTTGATCCTAGCCTTGTTGTATGCCAAATCAATCAGCCAATTAACCAACCAACTCAGCAAACAACCATTGTGTTGATCTAGGGATATAGCTTTCCCTGCAATGACAACACTCTCAACTATCATCATCAACAAAACAATCAATTAATCATTGGTTTACAGCTTGACAGGGGCAATACCTTGTTTGTTTTTGAATTATTTGTGCATGCTTGCTTGCTTGCTTGTGTGTGTTATTATTTTATTTTGCATTTGCATCATATCGGTATCATTCTAGCTAATATTCATATCTTGTATCCAGACAAGGTTGTATTATGCTAGGGCACGAGACACATCGTCACCCTAGTCCTTATACCTTGGTGCATAACATCTAGTGATATATCAAACATCATGGTTGCTCACTTTTCATTCCAGCATAACACATCTTCATTTCTTCTATCTATCCCCTTATCTTTCATAGTCTAAGCCATTTCTTTTCAAGAGCATACCCATGTTTGTCCAACCCACCTATCCTCTCGAGGGGGCATCATCATCCTATCTTTCCATCATCATCATTATTCTTTGAAATGATGTTACTCGACACAAAGCTCATCATCTCGAACATCATCTCAAAGAGGGGCAAAATGTAGACACCCAACTTTGTTCATGTCTTGCAACACCATGTTAAAACATTATCCTAGACATCATGTAGCATTTTGTCCTAAAACCCACTCTTAATCCCACTATCCAATTAATTAAATAAATTTTATATATTTAATTAATATCCAACTCATATCCCAACTAATTCAAATATTTTATTTGAATTAAGTTCCCCACTATCCAATTAATTAAATAAATTTTATTTATCTAATTAATATCCAACTCATATCCCAACTAATTCAAATATTTTATTTGAATTAAGTTCTCACATTTCATTATAAGCCGACTTTCTAATTAATTAAATAAATTTTATTTATTTAATTAATTTATCTTATCATTTAGCCGACATGTGTGCCTCTTTCATTTAAAAAAGATAAGTGGTACTACAGCCTTTTATTTAATATCTTTCATATGTAGTACTTTTTATGTACACAAGCACACATGAGCCCTATTCTCCTTGACACTTGTCAAATGACTACAACTCCCTTGAAGAGTGGGATAACCGAATCAATCCTAGCCGTCCACATCAATCAATTAGCTTTTTAATTTCAACCATCCATTTAAACCAAGCCTTTCCTATAAATCAACCCCTCATAAGCCATTAGCATGCATTGAGCCTCAAGCACCCTTATTCTGTCAAATTTTCTATAATGCATTGAGCCTCAAGTACCCTTATTCTACCAAATTTTTTAAGATGCATTGATCCTCAAGTATCTACATGTTGTCGAAATATCATTAGAGCCTTTGCATCCTTCATCTATCATTCATTCTATCATTCATTCTATCATCTTCATCTTAATGTTATGCTACAGAAATGAGCACCCAACATTCCTTCAACAATAATCCTTCAAAATCTTGCATGCTCATGCGAGGTGGAGAAGAGCAATGGAGATAAATCCAGCATAGCATGGAGATTGGTTTGCATTTACATTTGTTATTTTGATTTTCATGTTGTCTTGTGCTTCATTGTGTATTGCTAGGGTTTTTATCATTGCTATTTATTTATTTGCCCTGATTTGCAATTTTACCCTAACTACAGCTTGCATGTTAGTTGCATGTCAGTTTTAAGATATTACTTGTAGAACACTCCGATTCTTGAAAGTTACAGGATGGTACATCTTAGTATTTTAGGTAATGCTTATCAGTTGCATATTCAATCCAGTGTTTGCATGTCACTTGCATGTACAGAACAAGATAATTCAAAATAACATTGGAGACATCAATTGTGCAAGTTGTGGCATAAGAATTGGTGTGTGTTGATCACTTTAGTTGACTGAAATAGATTGGGCTAACTTGAGCACCCAATCTTGGGACTTCCGGTTGTTTCTTTTATTTGGAAATATGTTTGATGTTGGCAAAGCTATTTTTAGCATACTTGTGTGCACACATCATGAAGAGGCAGTTAACTCAAAGGTTGGACTTTGTTTGAGTTCAGTCTTCTCAATTTAAGTGATCTTGATTTTTGCATGAGCTTTGGAAGCTATGTTATCAATTGTAATTTATTATAATTTGAGTTTCAAGCTTTTGAATTAAAAGAGGTGTAAGTGCACAAAGATGAGGAACCAAAATGGGATCTAAGTTGCCACTTTTTTTCTAAAATCAGGAAACATTGATGTTGGATGAGAAATTGAAGATAGCTACACTAAAAATTTGAAGATGGAGCAAAAACAAGAGTTGTAGTGCTCCCAAACTAGTTTCTCAACTACTATTTTTTTCCAAAAATGGTTGAGATTAAGTGGTTCGAAAAGGGGGAGCACACAAATTGGTCCTATTTTTCTCAAAAAAGCATAACATAGCATCTGGTGTGCTCCCCCTAAAATGTTAACTTTTTTTTAGTATTTCAATAATTTCTCCAATGAGAAATTAGGTGACACCATGTAGTTTGTCCTTGATTTTTTTGATAATTTTTTTATAAATAATTAATTTTTTAGTAATTTTTAAAGTGTACACATCTTGAAAAATAGAAATTTGAGTGTGCCCCCCTTAAAATGTTTGAAAACTAATCAATTTTTTTTTTTAATTCATGTAGAAGGGAGTCTACTTTCTAAAAATATAACTTATTTCATTGAAATTTTTTACAAACAGTTAAAAAACCAAGTTAAAAATACTAGACTAGTTTTTGACAAAAACTGGACCCACTTACAAAAGAAATTCAAGATGAAACACTAAACGTACTCAAAATGTGAAAAACATTATATGGTTAGATAGCTAATAGAGAGAGCTTAAGATTATGGTGGTATTTTTTTGAGTTTTCATTGAAGAAAGTGTCATCCTAATGGGGAGCACACTCTAGATTATCTCTAGATTTTGCTAAAAACTAATAAAAACATGTCAAACAAAGAACATCATAATGCAGACGCATTATAACGCGCTCGCTTTATGATTAGCATAACTGGCAATACACATGCCAATTGCATTTTCTTGAAAGTTTCTTAAGCCTTTTCAACAAATCCATTTTTTGCATATCTTGCAATCATTGCATTCCATTATACAACATCTCTTTGAGGTGTTACATCTTACAACTGACATGCCTTGTCTATGCTTCAACACTTTACATACATGTCTACAAGGGTAGATGCACTTCCTATCATCTCTCTCTCTATTTATCTCCCCTCTCTACATCCTACCCTTTCTCTGAGTCTCTGTTTCCCTCCACTCTCTACCTCCCACATTCTCTCTAACTCTCTTCTTCCCTCCCCTATCTACCTTCTACTATCTCTCTCGCTCTCTACTTCCCTCTCCTATCTACCTCCTACCCTTTTTATGAGTCTTTGCTTCCCTTGCCTCTCTACCTGCTACCTTCTCTTTTACTCTCTTCTCCCCCTCCCTCTCTACCTCTTACCCTCTCTCTCACTTTCTGCTTCCCTCCCCTATCTACCTCCTACCCTCTCTCTCAGTCTCAGCTTCCCTCCCCTGTCTACCTCCTACCCTCACTCTCTTCTTCCTTGCCATGTCTATCTCCTATGGTCCTCTCCCACTCTCTACTTCCATCCTGTCTCTACCTCCCATTCTCTCTCTCACTCTCTACTTCCCTCCCCTCTCTACCTATCCTCCTCATTCTTCCCATCTAAAGAAATTTCATAAATTATCTTGTTTCCATTTCATTAAATCTAAATTTATATCATCATCCATCTTTACATGTCCTATCTTTTTACATTTCCATGTTCTTTATCGACAAGGGAGAGTGAGAGGGAGGAAAATGGAGAGAGGATGGAGATGGAGGGGAGAGATACCTAGCGATAGGGAGAGATAGAGATAGAGAGTCCTAGTTTTCTTGTTTTGGAGAGAGAGAGAGGGTGGGTCAGGTTTATGAGTTTAGGATTGCTTAAGTTTAGGGCTTAGGGAAATCATTTAGGTTTTAGGGGTTTAGGGCTGCTCAGGTTTATGGTTTATAGTTTAAGGGTTAGGGTTTAGGGGCATTATTTAGGGTTTAGGGGTTTTGGGAGAGAGAGAAGTTTAGAGTTTCTCAGGTTTAGGGTCATTAGTTAGGGTTTATGAGCTTAGGGTTGATTAGACCTTAAGGGGCATTATTTATGGTTTATGAGTTTAAGGTTGCTCAGGTTTAGGGTTTTTGGTTTTGGGTTATGGTTTAGGGGAATTATAAATAAGGTTTAGTAGTTTACGGTTGCTTAGGTTTAGGGTTTAGGGTTTAGGGTTTAGGGGTTAGGGTTTAGGTGTTAGGGATTTAGGGTTGCTCAGGTTTAGGGTAAATAGGGGTTAGGGTAAATAGAGAGAGAGAGAGTGAGAGGATCGATAGATATTGGGAGAGATCTAGCGAGATAGAGGTTTAGAATTGCTTCTAGGGCTTATGGTTTAGAGGTTTGGGGTTTAGGGTTGCTCAGTTTTAGGGTTTAGGGGTATTATTTAGGGTAACTTAAGGTTTATGTTTTAGGGATTAGGGGTTAAGGTTTAGAGGTTTAGTTTAGGGTTTACAGAGAGAGGAACAATAGCCTGAGATATTAAGGAGACTAAGGGGAGACATAGGTAGATAGAGGGTGAGGGACATGTCTAGAGACATAGGTAGAGAGATTGAGAGGTAGAGGAATGATAGAGACAAGAAGACAGGGTTTAGGGTTGATCAGATTTAGGGTTGATCAGGTTTAGGGTTTAGGGGTTAGGAGTTTAGAGAGGGAGAGATATGGAGATAGAGGGTGAGGGACATTTCTAGAGACATAGCTAGAGAGATTGAGAGGTAAGTAGATGATAGAGTAAAGGAGATAGGGGTTTAGGGTTGATCGGGTTTAGAGTTTAGGGGTTAGGAGTTTAGAGAGGGAGAGATAGGGAGATAGCTTGGATGATGGACATGGCCAAAGACATAGGCATAGAGATTAAGAAGTAGAGGGATGATAGAGACAAGGAGATAAGGGTTTAGGGTTGATTAGGTTTAGGGTTGATCAGGTTTAGGGTTTATGGTTGGTATATATGGTGTATAGAATGGTGTAAATGACTAACATATTGGCGCTTATGATCTTATGATGGCTATTGTGGCTGGTAGAGGGTAGAATGACACCTATGACTGGCTAGGTGTAGAATGATGTTTGTGATTGATAGGTGGGTGCTACTAAGGAGCATATTGGCACATATGATATGCAAAATGGTGCAAATGACTAACAAATTGCCACTATGATCTTCTAATGGGTATTGGTGATGTATTTGTTTGGTTTTGATTATTTTTTGGATCATTTGAGATGGAGCTTAGATTAATTTGGGATGGAGTTTGGATGAAATGGATTGGTTTAGGGATGATGAGAGGTGAAAAGGACTAGATTAGGAATGATTTGGGAATGATTAGAATGGTTTTAGGGATGGTCTGAAGTGGTTTAGTGCTGATTAGGGAATGATTAGAATGATTTAGGAATATTTTAGGGATGGTATTTGAGATGAAATCCAGGTTGATTGGAAAATGATTAGGGATGAAGTTAAATTGATTTGGATGTGATTTGGGATGGTGTAAATTGGTTTAGGGCTGAGTAGAAGTGGTTTAGGAATGATTAGAGATGAAATTAAATGGATTAGAGATGATGTGGATTGATTAGGAATGAATTTGGTTGGAATGAAAGCTTAATCTTTTCATGTTTTCACGTTATAAAGATTGGGAGAGACAGGGAGATAGAGGTTTAGGTTTGCTTCAAAGTTTTATGGTTTAGAGGTTAGGGGTTTAAGGGTTTAGGGTTGCTTATTTTTAGGGTTTAGGGGTTAGGGTTTAGGGGCATTATTTATGGTTTAGGGTTTGTGGTTTAGGGCTTAGGGGTTAAGGTTTAGAGGTTTATGTTTATGGTTTAGGTAGAGACGCAAATAGGGAGATATAGAGGAGACCGAGCCTGGGAGAGATCTCTGTCTCCTCTATTCCTCTCTCTAACTATACCTAGCTTTGCTTCCAAGTTTTATGGTTTAGGAACCTTACAGGTTTAGGGGTTTAGGGTTGCTAGATTTTAGGGTTTAGCATTAAGGGTTAGGGGCATTATTAAGGGTTTAGGGTTTATAGTTTAGAGGTTTAGGTTATGGTTTAGGTAGAGGGGAGAATAGGGATCCCTATCTCTATGTCTCCAGACATATGGATCCCTATCTCTTAATCTATCCCTCGCTACCTCTCTCTCCTCCTCTTTATCTCTCTCCCCATCCTTCTACCTCTTGAAATCTCTGTGCCTATGTCTCAACGAGTTACAATAGAAAAATAGGGTATAAATTCTTATTTCTTCCTCCAAGTTTGTCCTCTATTCTATTCAAACTAGATTCAAGTGTATATGTGTGTTCAAATGCATACTCCATGAGTTATGTATGTTCAAGGAGTCTTGATATGAGGTGTCTTATTCAGAAGTTTGTAAAACCTTATTATTCATTCTATCTATGCTATTCATTGTCATTATATAATGATCATTGTCTTATTCTTCATGCTTGTAGAAATCATCATCATGCTGAGGAAACGAGTAAAGACTCTAACACTAGAAGAGCATGAAGCTGAGAATGAGAGGAAAAGAGAAAGAATGAGGTGAATTCGAGAAAGTAGGAAATTGTCAACCATACAAGAAGATATTCCACCATTGCCAATTGAAGAGGAACGTGACGCGTCTAATGAAGCTAAGAAAGAGATGGAATTGGTGGCATAAAGGGAATGAATGCAAAACCTCTCTACAATGAGAAAAGTGAATCTCCAAGTTGGAGGAACTCCATCGTCCACAGGTCAAGTTGAAGGAACACCATCATTATTTTCTCAAATTGGAGACACTCCATCTTTCACAGGTGAAGTAAAAGGCACATCTACATTTTCTTCTCAAGTTGGTCACATGCCATCATTCACACCTCAAGTTGAACGTACATCATTTTCAACCTTTTCACCTCCAATCGAAAGTATGTCATCTATCCCATCTCAAGTAAATATTGAAGAAATTCCCAATGTTTAGTCTACTTTACCAAATAAAATGCCTCCTAGAATTTTGCATACGAGGCCTAAGTTTCTAATTGATATTGATGAGAATGTATTGGAGCCCATGCAGGATAAGATTCCCATGTGCACTTGCCAAAGATATGCAAATAAGATATGGAAATTATTCTTTGAGAATTTAAATAAAATTGGAAGATGTCAACTCTTTGTTGAATTGATGAGAAATCTGAAATTTAGGCCCAATATCAAGATTCTTGGCCTAAGAACATTGAATGCATCAAGTGAAAAATCAATTGTCAAGAATCTAATGAGTGTGTATGAGAGTGTGGGTTCCACCTCACGCACCAAGGATAGTAATGTCACACGACATGTCATTACATCAACAATTGTAAGCCAACAAACAAAAAAAGCTTGCCCTATTAGAAAGACAAGTCAACAAATGAAAATAAATAGAAAAACTCTAATGAGAGCCATTCAAAGACCTCAAAGAGTTCAGGATCCAAACACTAATGAATTGTGGGCATTCTCTGGGAGATTCCCACATAAAGACAAAGTTGTTGTCGAAGCTTTGAGATTACTAATTGAAGGATTTTGAAAGAATTACACAAGGGTGTCTCCAAATCAAAGGGATGTGGTAAGAAGGAGAATCGGTAGTCAAAACCATGAGCCACATCCAAAGCATTTTTTGGATATGACTCAAACAAAGTTTTTTGGTAAATTTCTAGAGAAGTATCCTCAAATTAAAATTTCTCAAAAATATTTTGAAATGCTAAAACCTTTCTTTGTCAAGATAAATCACACACACACACACAGACACACACTACTTGTTGTTGTAGATTACATATTGAATTTTCTAACCATTTTGATGTTTATTGGTCTATATGTTTAGATTTTATATAGAACTTGCAGGCAAGCATTCAACATAAATTGCCAGAAATGTTACCAATTTTTTCACCTACAACTCAAATTGGTAGAGCTAGAGCAATTTATTCTCATTTTTAGGTGAAAGATATTCTAACATATTTCTGCCATGCTTAACCATGGCATATCCAAGTTTAAAATAAAGAGTTTGGTTGTTGGTATGCAATGTGTTGCATGATTAAAGGTGCTTAAAAGGTAGAATTCATGTTTCGTTTTTCAGTGCCTTGCACATAAAAGAGAATTCATGAATTATAGGAAGCTGCTTCATTTCACATTGCAATGTTTTCATTCATTCTACAATGTTCATTCTTTTGCAAAAGAAGTATACATAGATTTGTATAAGTATTGCATTCATTGGAAAGAGAGGAGTAATCAATTGTCCCACACAAGTCGTGGAAGTAGCTGAACCAACACGACATAAAACATGTGCTATACATCTAAAGATTAAATAATAGAAAGATATATGAAAAGAAGCATAGCCATCATTTCCTATGATGGTTGCGCATTGGTTCTCGTTGTTGCCTTCCCCCCTCTCTCCTGGTCTTCAAGCTTGCAATGATTGAGAGAGATTGATTAGGGCTCAGGATATGAGTCTCATCACATGCCCCATGTAATACCCGCTAAACTAACAGGCACAAACAAGAAATTTTTTTTCTCTTAATAGAAGTAGTGCAAACAATTATAATTCCTTGACAAATGACTTTTTCAATGTGGTGCTAAGAGAAATTAAATATACAATGTACATAACTAACCAATATCTTCTTTTGTTTCTAATTTGTCGAACATACACCAACTTAAAATAAGGAAATATTTTTCTTAACGAGACTTTAACTATCATATGATGTTATTGGTTAGGTCAATTTTCTAAACATTTGGAACTATTTTCAATGAACTCAATACTCCTTCCATACCATTGAAATTTTTTTACAATACCTTACTCGGTCTCGTTAACCAAGAAAAAGAGATTAGTTCCTCCTCTAAAATTAACATATTAAAAGGATTCCAAATCATGTCGCAGGGCAAAGTCTCTCGTCGATGAACAAGTAAGTTTATTTATTTGCAAGGAAATTTCATTTTATGTAAGGGACTATGGTAATCGCTTTATAAAAAAAAATTAGGTGCCTAAGGGCCCTTCTCAAGGCGTCACCATTGTTTATTTTGACCTAAGTAAACACCAGAATGTGTAAAGTGATGTCACCTCCTAATTAAGATTGAACCTCTTCTAATTATGAGAGGGAAATTTTGTCCCAAATCTTCCGTGGGACAGAGTTCACTTTAACTTATAGTTTATTCTAGAATCACGTATGGGTAAGGAAGATTTAGTATTGTGCAATAATTTATTTCCCAATTACATTGAGCATGTTTAGCCCCAAGATTATGGTTCCATGTTAGAACACCATTCTAAAGCTCAACTCAATAGAGCGATTATATCCAATAATAAAATTAGGGTCAATTTCTTTAATCCTATTATAAGATGTTTTCTAAACATGAACGGTGGGGATCCTTTAAATCCAATGGAGGAGATTTACCTTAGTAGGAACCCTAATTTTAAAAGCAGGTGACCGATATGAAACAAGAAGCCCTGAGGAGGAGGAGGTGCCTCCTTTCTTGCTGTGCCAAAAAACTATTATACATGCGTCAAAGGAATCAGTCCCAAGGAAGGTGAAAGGATACGCTTGGGGAATGGTAAGATGATTAGTTTTATTATTATTATTATTATTTTAGTTTCCAAACAACCCTAGCTGATGCCTACCATAGCATACAGGCGAGTGTTTTTTTCCTTTCTACAACCCTTAATATCTCTGGTGGTGGCTAGACATATGGGATTACAGAATCTAGAAAATGCTGGGTTCTTTGGAGACTAGCCTAAACTCGAGGCATCCTCCCAAGTCACCTTCTGACGCCTAGGACCTTTGAGCTCATCCTTAACACTATTTTTTTCTCCTCGATTAAAAATTCTACACATTTTTTCTTTTAAAGAAAAAAACTTAGATCTAATGCATGCTTTGTTGTTGCAATGTTATAAGGTCAAGTAACCAGATTGCGTGACCATACTGAATGTGATTTGTGAGCTTATCATGCAAAATTGGGCTTTGTATTGTCCATTCCCTTACATGGTTGTTCATCCTATGTGGATGTTGTGAGTTGTTTTAGGAATGCTTATATGTGAGAAATGTTCTGGGAATGTTGTTGCCTATCCCTAGTGCTCAGTTCTGAGTAGTTTCTTTTTTTTTCATGAGTTTTGGTTATATTTTGTAACTGCTGGGAAAACCATACATTTCTTATTTCCATATAGCTTGGGGATTTTGACATGCAAGTAATCTTAGCAAGAGATATTGCCTTGTTTGAATATGTCCTAGGGTTTGTATAGGGTGGAGGACTAAGTTTGTGCTAATAGCATCATTATATCTGTTGTTCTACCACCTCCATCATTAGCCGAACATCACACAGGCCGTACCATGCAGTTTTGGACTAAGTTTCTAGATTTGGTTGTCTTGGGTATTTGAAGGTTGTTAATTGTGTAAGGAGGATCGCAATGGATGTGAGACTAGAGTGCAAGCATTTTAAGGTGATTGGAGTTGAAGACTTCAACCTAACATTGAGAAATGCCACATTCTGGGTGCTGCACAGCAAGCTTTTCTTGAGTCTTTCATCACTGTTGTAACATCGGTCTGAAACTTTTACTCTGAGGCAGTCTCCAAGGCGACCTTTATCTTGGTATTAATATATCTTTCTTGTTGTTAATATTCAATGGTAAGCTTATCTACATTGATGGGGGAGATCATTTCATATGTAACTATTTGCAATGTTATTCCCAAGAAAAGGAACTCCAGATCCGTTCCTTGTAATCTTCTTCTTATTTTAATGTAAAACACTTCATACAGAGTGAACTTATTACTGCAGTTAGAAATGAGAAATTCTTTTATAAACACATTCATCAACAACGTTTTTTTTACTTGCTTTGAACAGAAGAAAGAAAACGGCATCATGAATGTTATATTTATTTTTTTCTTCTTGTGTATCACAACAGAAATCAAGGAGAAGAGAAACACATATATTCATCTTAACTAACAAAATAAGAAGTATAAGGTACCACTATCCATTGGAGAAGTATAATATATAATTGTGCGTCTTCTCTCTCTTTTTTTTTTTTTTGGTTTACATGCCTACACAGCAGTCAATGGACTATTTTTTTTTAATATCCCCTATATAAGTAAAATTGAAAAGAAAGGTAAATAATAGCATCAGTTCTAACCTCATCTATCTAGAGGGATGAAATTTCCCTTAAATTTATGTCACACTTCAAGAAAAAGTAATATTCTGCCCGTAATCTATAGAATGTTATTTACCACCGAAAGCAATTGATGGACCCTCGACTGCAGATGCTAATAAAGATTGGAGTCATCCAAATAAAGGAAATAGAGAGAAGTAGAGAGATAAATGGGTTATCATACACAACTAGCATAGAAGATTTAAATCCCCTCCTTATGCATTACTCAAGCACTAAATTTTCTTTCTACAGGGATGTAAAACCTCTTAAGATAGTATATAATCACAATCAATGTTCCTCTCCACAACTTGTAAAAGACTTTCAACAGGCCTTAAACTCTTTAGTCCAGCCAGTGGAAGCTCACCTCCAAGCCTAGGGTAGTATCTGTCCACCCCCGACCTTGGGGAAAACACGCGGGACTGGATAGAACAAATAAACCAACACACAGAAGACAGTAACCCTTAATTTTACAATAGTACAAGCATAATTTCTCACAACACTATTACCTAGCAACACATTTACAACAAGACCACAAATGATTACATAGCTAGCATCTTCCATGCACACCATTTACAACCATATTAAAATAAATGGGTCTCATATGGGTACCCTTACCTAGTCAAGTTCTCCCAAGAAACAATACTTGACATTGCACAGTTCCATGCCAAACAACACAGAAAACACATTACACTATGCAATTTTAACATAGCACTGCTAATGCAACTCCTACTTATCTACACATTTTTAAAAAAATTTACCAACAACTTCCTACAAATTTTAAGATTATAACTATTTAAGAATTCAACCCAAGATTAATTGCCTACCTGAACCCTTGCATAGCAATTGGAGTAGACAAGTCTAAATACACCACTCTCCTTTTCCTTTTCTTCAAGTTTCTCTTATCTAGCAGCCAAGCACCCAGATCTAGTTTTTACTCACCTAGTCAATATAAGTTTTTTTTTACAGCAGTTGATCCCCCATAGTTACAATAGATGGTAAGTAGTTACAATAGACTGAGGGCAGGCACTTGTCCCTTGACCCAAGACACTTTTTTCACTTCTAGCTTAAGTTTCTATCTCCCTTACACAACACTTTTAGATGACTCATCAGCCCCCTTGATTTTTGTCACTCTTTTTAGGGTGAAAATAAAGATTTCAAAAACTTATTATTTTTGTTAAACTTTCATCCAAAAAGGTACCTAGGCCTAAGTCCTAGTTGAATATTATGATTTAAGTGCCTATTTAATTATTTGTACCCTATAACAAGATGAAAGGAAAACTTACTTTCTTAATCTTGGATTACACAACATCTGATCAATTACATGCCATGATAATCACTACACATGATGACACATATCATGACACAAAGGACAAAATACAAAATATGACCTCACATATCACAATGGCATGACAAAAAGGACAAAATACAATATATGACCTCACATATCACAATGTCATAACACAAAGGAAAAAACATAATATATGACCTCACATATCACAACATAGGGGACCCAAGCCTCTCTAAAGGACTTGGTTGGCTCAACTGGTTACACACAATAGGGTTCCCATGTATTTTCCCCATTTCCACTCGCTAACAAATACATGCACACTCACTTCAACTATTACTCATTGTCACAATGTCATAGCCAAAGTGAACAATAATTAACATTAATGAATTATAATAACTCTATGTTTCACAATGTACAATATTACATCATGAAAGATCATAATAATGAAAGATTATAATAATTCAAGTTGTAATAGATTACAATCGTCATTTTCACCTATCAATAATCATAGCCATCATATTTAAAATATCATTTTCAAATGGAATTAAAACTTATTTTATCATCACAATCTCACCATATACATCACCTTCCTTGACACAATAATTGAATTCATTTGCATAAATCACATATAAACAAGCTAGTTTGGTTATAGTCTAGGAACAATATCAATGTAACTTATTATTACACATTCCAAGTCATGAAAGTACCTTATGTATATAATTAGCCTTTGTTTATATTTATCAACCAAGGTTCCTCCAAATTGCATTCACCAATATAACATCACTATGTTGTAAACACAATAATAGCTTAGGGAAAAGTTCAGTATGTAATCAGACATCTTAACCACCACAAAATGGATAATGTATATGAAGAAAGTACATCATAAATCAATTCATCAAGAGCCAAAGTTCTTAACCTTCACTGAGAGAGAGAAACAATTAACATGACTAGTTCTCCGCTAATACATCATTATACCTAGAGCCATAAGGAATGGATTACAGATTGGAGAGGTATTTTAAGGAGTGGGTTAGGGCCTTACATTCTCCCCCCCTTGGATAGACTTCCTCCTGGAAGTCCTTGAGGGTATATAACTATTCAATTGGTACAAACAAAATGAAACTAAGGTCAACAAGTATATTACTTTACCATATCTTGTGAAAGAAGGGAAACAGGAGTCTAAGCAACCATATTATGTCAAAACAGGTCCATGCAACTTAATCCACATACCTATTTTTAGACAACTAAACAAGTCCTTGATTCATCTCCATTATCATGTATATATCAATTTTACAACTAAGGAATTAAAATAAGTCACTATATCTTGTGCTAGCCAATGATTTCTAACACCTGATTGTCACAATGCTCAGTGACATACACATATCACACAATACTTAACTCCACATTACCACATTATTCAATTAGATTCTTTTCACATCCTACACCTCTTCTAAATGAAACACATGAAGAAGAGCATACTCACATGGATCAAACTACAGTCATCATAAATACATTACATGACTCACACCGCAAGGCTCAACAAGAATGGGTATTACAAGGAGGACAACACTAATATACCACTGAGCAATCCATAGTGCCATAGAGCCAATAACCAATGAATGAATAACCATGCAATGTAGAATCATTGTGCCAATATCAAATAGTGTAAACTTCATATAATCTCACCTCCAAAGGAAATACCAATATCAGCCATACCATATTGCTAATATCCAAAGAATAATCACTCCATGTAGAAACCACTATGCCAAGAACAGACCAGGAAAGGTCTCTGAGTCCCATCTAGGAGCCCTCCATACATAACTCAATATGAACAAGATTCTCTAGGCCATCTACTCCCCTATACAACCTATCAATGATCCCTCTACGATATGACAATAAACAATAGTCATAACACCCACACAAACTAGCAGTTGCAACATTTAAGTGCCTCAAATGAGAAAATTAAAGAAGTAAAGCAACTCATAAATTAAACCTAAATAAAGTAGAAGAAATAAAATATAATGAATCATAGAAGTGGAAAACAAATAACAATCATTATATTATCCAAAGTTATCCAAGAAGATGTCCTTGAGGCAAAAGGACTAACTCAAACATAAAAAAGGCTAACTAGCCCAAAGTAACAAAACATTGCTAGCTTGCAAGAAAAATATTCAACATATGAATAAATATTCCAACAATCCTTTAGGAATTTGCACATTATGAACACCATGCGACCTTGCAACAAGGTCTCCTAAGGGGAGGAGGGGAATCATACAGTGGTCTCAAACCACATAAGATAATAGCATGCAATATCATGGTGGTCTCAAACCACAAAATAATATGGTGGTCTTTAAACCACAATATAATATGGTGGTTCTCAAACCACAAAATGGTATGGTGGTTCCCAAACCACAATATAATATGGTGGTTCTCAAACCACAGTATAATATGGTTGTTCTCAAACCACAGAATAGTATGGTGGTTCTCAAACCACATGAAAATCAATGAAAAATTTACCATGTCATAATAAGTGTGTCCCACACAATCCAAAATAGCCTGATCATATATCTGCATGAAAAATTCACATGAATAAGCACTTGCCCCCACTCAACTCAGAATCCTACCATCATACCAAGGTCCATTAACATATGTCACAAATGAGTCATCTATAAGATCTGACATCCACCTCATAAGAGAAAACCCACCAGCTTGTATGGTTATCATGTATCATGAGTTTGAGATATCACGTATGTATAAGGTCATCTTGTAATTATTTCGAGTAGAGAACAACATACAACACTTATACTGATGGCTGCATCAAAAGCCATATCATCCTTATAATAAGGTATCATTCACTTTTATCTCCTTATACACAATTGTCATTTCATCAAGCTGCCATCCTAAATACCATGTCACACTTATCCTAATCCCTCTCTCTAAACATCCTGATAACACATAATGTGTCACTGCCTGAAGTTACCAATCTTTTTTGTTTGCAACCATTATCAAATCTCAAAATCAAATGCTATAACACTCTCTATATCCAATGTAGAGTTAATACCTCATAACTGATAGTAGCTTAACAAATGCTAGAATTCCATGATGACATCAATATAACTACCAAGTGTCTATAGCTAGAACTGAGTATAGGCTTAGGGCACATTAAGGTCCATCCTCAACCCATGGAACAATAGAAAGAAAGAGGTTTACAACACAAACCAACCAATATGGTTTAATTTCGGAAGAAGAGAAACTGTACTCCTAAGTGACCATGAGGGAATGCCCTCAAATAGGAGTGACATTAAGACATCACATCATATAAGGACATAAAGGGTGACTCACACATCTCCATACAAAGAATTCCAAACTTACCATTTTTTAACATTTCTCTGCTAAGTCATAAGGGTTATTTACACACATATACAATTATCACAAGGGCATTCTTAAGTAGATCATACATTATGTCCACTAAACTCTTCTTTCAAAGCTGGATATCCTATATCAGATACTTTGAGATACAATCTCAACATTTACTAGTATTCTCACATCAAAACACATTTTAAATTCCACGTACATGTCACATTATACCATATGAAAATTAATATCACTTATTGTACCTACTACTAGGTTTATTTGTTAAGTAGTCAAATATATCTAGTTATTTCTATAACAACCTCATTTTGTAATAAATATCTCATTTTCAGTCACACCTAAATCATAGTTCATCCTCTAATTATTTTGCAATTATAGTTTGTTCTTGTACCTTATACTACATTTCCTATGTTCCACAAGGTCTTACTCCTTTAACTAAAGGTTAATGGTATTTTTTTGGGAACCAGATATGGTGAGAAATTGTTTTCTACTTTCTATCCTAGTTTTATTCTATCTCAAACATGACTAAGTTTTCTATTCTTCAAAGTTTTAGCTATGTCTTTAGGCAACCCTAATATTCAAGATAACTGCAAGGAAGAATTATGTTGAAATATGAATTA
This sequence comes from Cunninghamia lanceolata, assembly GCA_027924645.1. NCBI lineage: Eukaryota > Viridiplantae > Streptophyta > Pinopsida > Cupressales > Cupressaceae > Cunninghamia > Cunninghamia lanceolata. The sequence continues at coordinate 7,522,451 of BSBN01000221.1, forward strand.
TCACACACTTGGGGTACTACCTCAACATTCATTGGTAATCTCACATATCAACATTACATCATCACAACATTATCTAGAATAGTTTAGATAGGTGACCACTCACATAGTCAACATAGTACGAGAAATGTAATTCTTCCTTAGTTGTTTAGTTGATGTAAAACTAAATTTTCACATGCAATCTATTATGCAATTGGTACATATTTCAAGATATATTCAAAAAATCATATTTCAATATCAAATAATCTAAGAGGCATAACAAAACTCTTTCTAGATGACTATTATCCAATTGATATACAATATAATATCTTATATCCATTTTTTTTTACCAAATCCATTTACGAGGACACTTATTTCACTATTCATTTATTAACAATTGAATTTTCTATAAGTTATCTAATGCATCAACTAATTGAGTTTAAGCATTCTTATGTTCATAAAAAAAATTCATTCATAAAGATCATTTAAATATATTAACAATACTTATATGGCCAAGTAGATAAGAGAATAATATGAAATATGAAAATCTAGTGGTATCTGTTTTACCTTTCAATAACTAAATGATTTCCTTTTTCTTTATCAATTTTCAAATCTATCACTATATAGTTTAAATGTTGTAATATTACCTAATAATTTTATCACATCAATAGCTTTATCTTTTCTAGTCATGAGTAGCATGAATTCACAATATAACACACAAAGCATATCATTACAGTACATAAATACAAGACATAAATATACTACTAGATGGAGTTACTGCCATGCAACATGCAGGGTATCACAAGATACATATAATAGTAATTGAAACTTCTTATCTAGTAAGTTATAGTTCATATGCACTAATACTAGAAGATTCACATGCTAATCCATGGTCAACACAATGAAAGTATTCACAGCATATGAGAAGACAGATCATCATCCTAGCCCACATTTAAGGGAAATAAGCACAAGGACTACAAATACACAAGACGTGCACTCTCAAGGTTATCCCGCACAATTAATTCTGAGAGTTTTAAGAGTTGTAAACTCTGGCTCTAATACCTATGTAATGCCCGCTAAACTAACATGCACAAACAAGAATTTTTTTTTCTCTTAATAGAAGTAGTGTAAACCATTATAATTCCTCAACAAATAACTTTTTCAATGTGGTGCTAAGAGAAATTAAATATACAATGTACATAACTAACTAATATCTTCTTTGGTTTTTAATTTGTCAAACATACACCAACATAAAATAAGGAAATATTTTTCTTAATTAGACTTTAACTATCATATGATGTTATTGCTTAAGTCAATTTTCTAAACATTTGGAACTATTTTAAATAAACTCAATATGCCTTCCATGCCATTGCAAATTTTGTACAATACATTACTCGGTCTCATTAAGAAAGAAAAAGAGATTAGTTCCTCTAAAATTAACATATTAAAAGCATTTCAAATCATGTCGTAGGGCAAAGTCTCCCACTCAGTGAACAAGTAAGTTTATTTATTTGCAAGGAAATTTCATTTTATGTAAGGGACTATGGTAATTGCTTTATAAAAAAAAATTAGGTGCCTAAGTGCCCTTCTTAGGGCACCACCATTGTTTATTTTGACCTAAGTAAACACTAGAATGTGTAAAGCAATGTCACCTCCTAATTGAGATCGAACCTCTTCTAATTATGAGATGGAAATTCTGTCCCTAATCTTCCATGGGACAGAGTTCACTTTAACTTAAAGTTTATTCTAGCATCACATATGGGCAAGGAAGATCTAATATGGTGCAATAATTTATTTCCCATTTACCTTGAGCATGTTTATCCCCAAGATTATGGGTCCACGTTAGAACACCATTCTAAAGCTCAATTCGGTAGAGCGATTATATCCAACAATAAAATTAGGGTCAATTTCCTTAATTCTGTTATAAGATGTTTTCTAAACTTGAACGGTGGGGATCCTTTAAATCCAGTGGAGGATATTTAACCTAGTAGGAACACTAATTTTAAAAATAGGTGATTGATATGAAACAAGAAGCCCCGAGGAGAAGGAGGTGCCTGTTGGGAATTAAGGTATCTCAACCTTTGCAAATTTCTGATATTGTGTTTATTTATCCGATGTTGAGTTGGCATAGTCGGCACCTTGTGTTCATGCAATAGGATAAATTCTGGTGACTCTAGCAACTGCGGTTTCCCCCTTGAATAATTAATAGGGGTTTGGGGGTAGCACCCCCAAGATAGGGTCAAGGGGTGTAGCCCCTTGCGGGGTTCAAGGGGCAGTGCCCCTTGCGCGCTCCTTGTCGTGGTACAAGGTGGAATCGAGGGGTAGTGCCCCTATGGGGGCTCAGGGGCAATGCCCCCGAAACCTCAAATGACTTTTATTTAATGACAACTTGTGTCGATGAGTATCTTTAGATGAGAGAAAGGCATATTTGGGCAATCAATGGAGGTTATGACATGTTGTAAGAGGAATATGATATTTTTAGTCAGTGTATCACAAATTCTCTTACAACTGTAAGTGTTGTCAGTTATGATGGATTCTATGACAGCTGTAAGGTACGTAAGAGCATCTGTGATAGCCTATCTTGGGACAAGGTGCCCACATTGGGATGGGATGTTGGACATGTGTCCTTAGATGTGGGTTTTGGGGCATGAGTCCAAGATGGATTCTCATCTCTAGAAGGTTCCATATTTGCCTTGTAAACTCTATAAAAATAGGTGCTTGGATGGGAGATACACAGTTTTTGTACAAGTACTGTTATGGTGTTGGAATATCTCCAGATTCAACACTTGAAGATTCCTAAAAGAGCATTGGCTCTAAAACTATATTGTAATATGTTATTGTTTACTGTAATACATTTGAGTTGTGTTTTGAAGTGTGGGGTTTTTCACCCATAAGGGTTTTCCCCATGTATATCTTGTCTCTCTCTCTTCTATCTATTTTTTGTGTGTATGTGTATTGCTGCAATATCTCTATTATTATGTTAATAACACTATAATTGGAAAGGTTAATTTGAATTTGCACTCTACTTTCCTCATTAGATTAGAGTAGGAAGTGTGTTCCGCGTACCTTGCTTCCTTTCAGCGCCTTCTTTCCTGTTGTGCCAGAAAACTGTTATGCATGCCTCACAGGAATCAGTCCCAAGCATGGTGAAAGAATACGCTAGGGGAATGGTAAGATGTTTAGTTTTTTTATTATTATTTTTTTAGTTTCTAAACAACCCTAGCTGATGCCTACCATAGCATACAGGCGAGTGTTTTTTTCTTTGTAGAACCCTTGATATGTCTGGTGGTGGCTAGACAGATGGGATTACAGAATCCAAAAAATATTGGGTTCTTTAGAGACTAGCCTAAACTTGAGGCATCCTCCCAAGTCACCTTCTGACACCTAGGACCTCTGAGCTCATCCTTAACACTATTTTTTTCTCCTCCATTAAAAATTCTACACATATTCTCTTTGAAAAAAAAAACTTAAATCTAATGCATGCCTTGTTGCAATGTTATAAGGTCAAGTAACCAGATTGGGTGACCATACTGAATGTGATTTGTGAGCTTATCTTGCAGAATCAGGCTTTGTATTGTCCATTCCCTTACATGGTTGTTCATCCTACGTGGATGTTCTGAGTTGTGTTAGGAATTCTTATATGTGAGAAATGTTCTGGGAATGTTGTTGCCTATCCCTAGTGCTCAGTTCTGAGTAGTTTCTTTTTCTCCATGAGTTTTGGTTGTATTTTGTAGTTGTTGGGAAAACCATACATTTCTTATTGCCATACAACTTGGGGATTTTGAAATGCAAATAATCTTAGCAAGAGACATTGCCTTGTTTGAATATGTCCTAGGGTTTGTATAGGGTGGAGGACTAAGTTTGTGCTGATAGCATTGTTATATCTATTGTTCTACCACCTCCATCATTAGTTGAACATCACATAGGTTGTACCATGTAGTTTTGGACTAAGTTTCCAGATTTGGTTGTCTTGGGTATTTGAAGGTTGTTGATTGTGTAAGGAGGATCACTATGGATGTGAGACTAGTTTGCAAGCATTTTAAGGTGATTGGAGTTGAAGACTTCAACCCAACATTGAGAAATGCCGCATTCTGGGTGCCGCACAGTAAGCTTTTCTTGAGTCTTTCATCACTATTGTAACATGAATCTGAAACTTTTACTTTGAGGCAGTCTCGAAGGTGACCTTTATCTTAGTATTATTATATCTTTCTTGTTGTTAATATTCAATGGTAAGCTTATCTACATTGATGGGGGAGATCATTTCATATGTAACTATTTGCAATGTTATCCCAAGAAAAGGAACTCCAGATCCATTCCTTGCAATCTTCTTCTTATTTTAATGTAAAACACTTCATACAGAGTGAACTTATTCTTGTAATTAGAAATGAGAAATTCTTTTATAAACACATTTATAAACATGATTTTCTTTTTACATATTTTGAACAGAAGAAAGAAAAGGGCATGATGAATGTTATATTTGTTTTTTCTTCCGGTGTATCACAATAGAAATCAAGGAGAAGAGAAACATGTATATTCATCTTAACTAACAAAATAAGAAGTATAAGGTACCACTATCCACAGGAGAAGTATAATATATCATTGTGCATCTTCTCTCTCTTTTTTTTTTGTTTTTGTTGACATGCCTACACAGCAGTCAATGGACTATTTGTTTTTAATATATTCCCTATATAAGTAAAATTGAAAAGAAAGGTAAATAATAGCATCAATTCTAACCCCATCTACCTAGAGGGATGAAATTTCCCTTAAATTTATGTCACACTTCAAGAAAAATTAATATTCTTCCCATAATCTATAGAATGCTATTTACCACCCAAAGCATTTGATGGACCATTGATTACAGATGCTAATAAAGATTGGAGTCAGCCAAATAAAGGAAATAGAGAAAAGTAGAGAGACAAATGGGTTATCATACATAGCCAGTATAGAAGATTTTAATCCCCTCCTTATGCATTACGCAAGCACTAAATTTTTTTTCTATAGGGGTGTAAAACCTCTTCAGATAGTATACCATCACAACCAATGTTCCTCTCCACAACCTGCAAGAGACTTTCAACAAGCCTTAAACTCTTTAGTCCAGCCAGTGAGGCTCACCTCCCAGCCTAGGGCAATAGCTGCCCACCCTCGACCTTGGGGAAAACACATAGGACTAGGTAGAACAAATAAACCAACACATAGAAGATAGTAGCCCTTAATTTTACAATAGTACAAGCACAATTTCTCACAACACTATTACCTAGCAACACATTTACAACAAGACCACAAATGATTACATAGCTAGCATCTTCCATGTACACCATTTACAACCATATTAAAATAAATGGGTCTCATATGGGTACCCTTACCCAGTCAAATTATCCAAAGAAATAATACTTGACATTCCACAGTTCCATGTCAAACAACATAGAAAACACATTACACTTTGCAATTTTAACATAGCACTACTAATGTAACTCCTACTTATCTACACATTTTTTTTAATTTACCTACAAGTTCCTACAAATTTTAAGGTTATAAGTATTTAAGAATTCAACCCAAGATTAATTGCCTACCTAAACCCTTGCACAACAATTGGAGTAGACAAGTCTAAATACACCACACTCCTTTTCCTTTTCTTTAGGTTTTTCTTATCCAGCAGCCAAGCACCCAAATCTAGTTTTTACTCACCTAGTCAATAGAAGCTTTTCATTTACAGTAGTTGATCCCCCATAGATACAACAGATAACTAGTAGTTACAATCGGTGGTGAGTAAGAAGAAAAAGACCCAAAAAATCATTTAGGCACTTCCCCACATGAGGCTAGACACTTGTCCCTTGACCAAGACACTTGTTTCACTTCTAGCTTAAGTTTCTATCTCCCTTACACCACTTTTAGATGACTCATCAACCCCCTTGATTTTCGTCACTCTTTTTAGGGTGAAAATATAGATTTCAAAAACTTATTATTTTTGTTAAACTTTCATCCAAAAAGGTACCTAGGCCTAAGTCCTAGTTGAATATTATGATTTAAGTGCCTATTTAATTATTTGTACCCTATAACAAGATGAAGAGAAAACTTACTTTCTTAATCTTGGATTACACAACATTTGATCAATTACATGCCATGATAATCACTACACATTATGACACATATCATGACATAAAGGACAAAATATAGTATATGACCTAACATATCACAATGTCATGACAAAAAGGACAAAATACAATATTTGACCTCACATATCACAATGTCATGACACAAAGGACAAAATACAATATATGACCTCACATATCACAACATAGGGGACCCAAATCTCTCTAGAGGACTTGGTCAGCTCAACTTGTTACACACAATAGGGTTCCCATGTATTTTCTTCATTTCCACTAGCTAACAAATACATGCACACTCACTTCAACTACTAGTCATTGTCACAATGTCATAGTTGAAGCAAACAATAATTAACATCAATCAATTATAATAACTCTATGTTTCACAATGCACAATATTACATCACGAAAGATCATAATAACTCAACCTGTAACAGATTACAATCATCATTTTCACCTATCAATAATCATAGCCATCATATTTAAAATATTATTTTCAAATGGAATTAAAACATATTTTGTCATCACTATCTCACCATATGCATCACCTTCCTTGACTGAATAATTGAATTCATTCACATAAATCACATATAAACAAGCTAGTTTGGTTATAGTCTAGGAACAATATCAACATAACTTATTATTACACATTCCAAGTCATGAAAGGACCTTATGTATATAATTAGCCTTTGTTTATATTTATCAACCAAGGTTCCTCCAAATTGCATTCACCAATAAACATCACTATGTTGTAAACACAATAATAAGTTAGGAAAAAGTTTAGTACATAATCAAACATTTTAACCACCACAAAATGGATAATGTATGGATATGAAGAAAGTATATCATAATGCAATTCATCAGAAGCCATAGTTCTTAACCTTCATCAAGAGAGAGAAACCATTAACACCACTAATTCTCCGCCAATACATCATTATACCTAGAGCCATAAGGAATGGATTACAGATTGGAGAGGTATTTTAAGGAGTGGGTTAGGGCCTTATACCCCATCAACAGAAATATAGTATATTTTTATGACACATTAGATTAGCAAACATTAGATCTATGAGAGCTTGAAAAACAAAATATCATAGGAGCATTGAGCTTCACTATTTTTATCTAACATGTTTGTTCACTGTGTAGGTATAGGAGAAATCATGTTACTGATATATTTCTAAAGACATCATAGCATGTGGTGCAAAAATGGGCTCCCATAAGGGTTGAGCCTAGCATGCTGCCCCTAAATCTCAAGAGGGGATGGGATAGGAATTCATATTCATAATGCTCAAATAGAAACATTTTCAACTAAAGGAGTGATTCATAAAGTGACTTCAGGAGTCAAAGGCATTGATCATTCATGAAGTCAACTCGAAAGTGCAATGAAGTGAAAATCACAAATGAACAATGGCTTACCTAAGTACATATGCAGAGATGAATAAAAATACATCATGTTTTCATTGAAGGAGTTATATTTGCATACAAAGTTCTTATGCTATCATGGTTTTGCCTCATTGAATGATGGTAGTCATCATATTTTGTTTTTTATTGCTGCTATAGATCATGTTTTCTGCTATGACCATTGTTGTTTGAAGCATATATATTGGAGGTACAGTGATCACAAAACAAGAAATAATAGAAAATAGTGTTTGTATATAGTAGGACAATAATTGAACGTATATTTATCACTTATTATTGTGAATGAGGTGTAAGATTGCCATTGAATACATTAAATAGCCATAAAGGACAAAAGTCAGTGATGTTCATGACTGTACTATCAATCAAAAGACACATTATTAGCTATAGGATAGTCGTGTAAGGAGAAACAGTCCTATATCTGTAATAAGAGGAACAACTTGAGTCGTGATTGATACAATACAATATAAGTGCCATGTCAAGTGTCTAGTATGTAAGGGAACAACAGGGTACAAATTGATTATTCAGGTCTAGAATGATCAAGATGTAGACCTACTACATAGTAGCCATCCTACCATTACACTATACTAAAGGTATGGTGAACATTTTGTAGCAATATTGAAGAAAGGACATAATGGCAAAGATACTTGCAACCACAGAGTCCCCTCACAAAGTGAAGTGCATTATAGAAGAACAATAAGATATGAGGAAAATGCATTATGCTATTAAAGAGAAGCTACATCCATTACAAAGGCCATAAACATGGAAAAGTATAGCATCATGGTGCAACCACAAGAATAAAGAGTAGCCTATAGTCATGGCCATTGTCACGAGAGTATCATCACTCCAGATAGAATACAGAAGCTAAATAGAGTCATAAAAGAGGAGTAGCCTACAGTCATCAAGGTAGCCAAGCATAAATGGAAGAGGGTATACAAAAGGTAGAATTGGCATTGAAGACAATGATGACACTAGCTGTGCAAAATGAGAAAAGATAGTGCACCTGTAGGTCTATGACCAAGTAACATCAGAGACAGATCTAATCATGACAGTCACTAAAAGGCAATGATAAAAGAGAAGATGCAATAAACATGTATTTGATTCTATGCCTACAGAATGAGTGGGAAGTTAAGAAGGTAGCATTACAGTAAATATGCATATAGGACAGCAAATTTGCAAGGCCATGGAAGGTGACAATCCTATATGCAAAAGTGTAGATGCATAGGCATAAGTGCACATAAGACAATTATACAATGCCTCAATACAATTTCCATGAGATTATGAGTAATGACAGCCAAAGACGCATCATGTAGTAGCAATCATACAAGAGTAATAGAACAAATATTTATCATTTTTTTGTGAATGGGTTATATGATTTCTTTTGAATGCAATAAACAATCATAAGGGACAAAAAGTCAATCATGATCCTGATTGTCCCGGCAATAAAGGGCATATATTTCTATTGGTAGTTGTGCAAATTTTGTACACCATCTCAAAACTTTTCAAAAACCATATTGATTAGTTTACAAATGTGGTTTTAGAGGAGATTTAGTGTTAGATTGATGCCTATAGCCACTTTAGAGAGGACAATTTATGACCCCTAAAGTGATGGTACACCCATTTGTAATAGGTGTATTGCATGTGTAATAAAAGAACTTAGTCGTGATGAAGATGTTGCAGTCTTGAGGTTGAAGGTGTGCAACATTATAATTCGAAGACAGCCACCTGTTATATGATGATACTCAACCATTAGTATTAAGGAAAGAGGTACCTTTGAAATGAGAGGCTCAATCAAAAGAGGCGCAACTCCATATTGAAGGTTGCCTCCACAAACAAGCTCAACCATTAGTGGCTCAAGTCAAAAAGGATGTAATTCAATACAAAGGTGCCAACATTAAGATACAGAAACATAGGCTTCAAATGCACAAAATGATGGCATGGACTCCATGAATGGTGCCACCTTCTATGCAACAATGGTGGCCTCTACTTGAATGAGTTTTTGATAGAGATGGCATGGACATATAGAGGATAGACTCACTTCCTAACAAAGGAAGCATAGTTTTCAAAGAATTGGCCTTCACATAAAGTCAAACCATCCAATAATGGTGTTGTAGCTCTAAATGCATGGCCTACAATGTATCATCAACCAATAAAGGAGGGACTGTCATTACCAAAACAAGACATTGCAGCATATACATTCAAAGAATCTAAGCAAAGACATATCAAAAATAACACATCCTATTATGTTATATGACTCAACCTTCAATTTCGAAGCCTCATGAGAAGATGGTGTTGCCAACTAAAGAAATGAGCACAAAGCCATTGTAATGAAATGCACAACCTTTGTGAGGAATGACATCTTTGCCTTCAGCATACTAATGAGGCGAGGCAATGAAGATAGACATACATCTTATAATAAAAACATAGCACGCAACCAGTAAAAGGGCCATAGGGAGAAGGTGATTATGTCTAAGTTTTTAATTCAGCATCAAATGGAAGTTGCATTAGCTAAATAAAGATATTGTTTATAGATATAGTGGCATTAGCAAAAGGAGATACATCCATGATAATAGATGGTGCATAGCATACAAAAGGCAAGCCAGTACATATGTTGCTAGCAGTAAGCATAAGTCCTCTTAATATAAAATGTAGATTAGTGGCATGATATAGCTAATGGCATTAGCCATAATAAATGGCATAGCCATAGTTTTAAAATGCATGAGCATTAGATCCTAAGGTGGCATATTCAGTTGAAGGAGAAGTTGCCAATCGAATTGAAAGCACATTGCCACAAGTTTTAAAGTTCTAGCTAATAGTGCAAGAAGGCATGCTTATGTCTATCAACATATTCCATTCAAGAGAATGCTTAGTCATGCATAACAACAAAGTTGCTACTAAAGACAAATGTGGCCTATACAAAATTTGATCACTCAATCACTGCCAGTTGATAGCACTCATGCCATGGCCTTATCAAGACCCCATCACATAGAGGATTAGTCTTGTTAAGGCATTGCCCATCGAAATGTGTAGAGACTCTAGTATGAAGAATGAAGGCATTGGCTTTCGCATAGAGACACAACTATTATAAGGTTCAGTCTTTAATTAGTTAGGGTGTTTCTATGAGATGAGAAGCATACATTTTATAGCTTTCAATTGCAAGTTGAATATATCACAAGCATAGTGGCACTGCCTATTCAACATAAACGACATAGTCTATATAACTTTAATGTTGCCATCAAATCTTCCAAGCCTCTTAGATAAAGCGCCACAGAACAAAGTCTCAGCCTTAGGAAAACATATAATATGGCACAATAAGAATCAAGTATCACAACATATTCAATAAAGAAGTTGCAGGATAAAATGGAGAATGAGGGTTGACCTCTATGCAGTCATAGGCAACCAAAATCAAATAGTTCACAACTTTTAATGCATCAACCTATTTAAAATCAAAGTGTACCTTCCATTTTGAAGAACAGTCATTATCTATGTGGCGCAAGTCATTTGAGTATATCGCACTAGTTCTAAGAAGCATGTTGTGAATACAAATGTGGAATCATAGGCATATGGAAACAGTGATGCTGCCTTTCAAAATAAGCTGACAGGGTTTTAGGATCCCAACATGGTATAGCGCAGGCCATTTAACTTGCAGAAATGGTGCAACCAGCAATATAAATTCTTAGCAATACAATGCAGTCTAGAAACCCTAAGAATCACAGAGAATAATGGGAATGATACACAACAACCATTCGATTAGTTGCAGAATCAACAGCTCACTCAATGCTATAGAAAGAAAGATGCAGAAGCCACCACGTGGCTCAACCATGAGATTTTAAGAGAAAGGAAGAAAAGTTTCATCCCAAATGAGTGAGGATGTAGCACGTGGCTAAAGCAGAGATTAGATAACAATGTTTTTTTCATTTCATAAAATACATCAAATGGAAAGAGTCACATGAGTCATTGAAGAAGCTACATCATTATTAAATATTGAGTTTCTCATATGGTGGGGCCCTCTTATATGAAACTAATGTTTTATAAAATTATATGAGTCTTATTTGTTATAAAGCCATGGGGAGTGAAGTGAAGTAAGATATGAATAAATATAGAGTCATTTTTAAGTGGTGGGTCCCTCATGAAATAAAGTTGAGTGCTTTATTAAAATATAAGACTCTCTTATTATATCACTTATGCCTCACATAAAAGGATATATGTAACCCTAAAAATAAAGAATGTGACTCTTTATTTTCACTAAAAACTTTTACAGCAAGTCACAAGAATGAGTGGAAAAGAAACTCACATAGGTGAAGCATTTGTAGCAAAGATATTTTTCAAGCCATGGGGAGGAAACAGATCAGTTCCAATTCAGTTGCCAGGGTAGTTATATGCCAGATTTTGAGGCAGATTTTGTGGGATTTTGAAAGAGATATTCTAGACATCTTGACAAGGTTGGAGGAAGATTTTTTGGGTTATAAATACAGATCTGGCACAGAGAAATTTCTTCTTATGGAGGGATCAGATATTTTGAGCAGCGAACACATATATGTTTTTTCCCTCAGTAGCAGCTTCAAATGAGAGTTATAACATTTTATTTTGTGCAGTAACCTTGTCTCTGTAATTTGTTACCATTCAAAAAATGAGAAATACTACTTTGTGCATACTAAATCTATCTCTTGTTCTTTCTTTTTATTTTCTATTTCTTTGTCTCTATCAAATCTACTTATAAACTAGGTAATCAATCATGCACTCTACTCCTTAGTTTTCCAGTAAATCTATTAGGTTTTGACACTGTGCAACTGGGCTAGTTTCAAATCTGGTGCATCGCCATAGGGTTAGATTTTATTTCATTGTATCTATAATCTTGTTTGTTCTTCCCCTTCCCAAAACTCCATTAAAAAAGAAGAGCCAGCTTCCTTAAAATCTGGAGGTTACTTTGAGAAGCCATCCCACATTTTTAGAGTTTCCCATGTTGTTGTTTGATTAGACCCACAAATTTATATATCAACAATAGTAATGTCAAATGTTTCAAAATGAACTTATTGTTGGCATAGAAGTGATAATGCCTAAGTTTGTAAGATGCAAATGATACTTCTAAGGTTACAAGGAGGTAGCAAAGGGTAGCCATATTGACCATTATTTGGCAGCAAAAGAGAATATAGTGTAGATAACCAAACTTGAGGGTTCCATCATATTTTTTATGAACAAGCCTTTTAATCAAGCTAAGCACTTATTATTGATAGTCATGGTGAAGTATTCTTATCAAAGTAATGACGAGCTTTACCTAGATAGGTGTGACAATATGATCTTGGCTAGAAGAATTCTTTGTGTTTCCATAGCCAAACCATGAAGGTTTTATATAAACAAATGGCTACAAGAGAATGTTTGTCTACATAAGGAAAATTAAGGAATGGAGAGGCCTTAGCCTGAGAATTTGTTTTGTTAAGTCATCAAGGATTTGACCCATTTTCTATGAACAAATGGAGAAATCAAAGCATAAACAAGAAGAATCTCAAGTTTGATTGAATATCACAAGCACCCAAAAAGATAGGAGGTCATGGCCTTGCATAAGAAGAGTAATTTATTTTGTCTCTTTCAAAAAAACAAAAAGCATTGTCTCTTTTGCCATAAATGAAAGCCATCAAGCTTGTATAAATTTTAGAGATGCCTAGAAGCTAGAGTGACCATGGCCTTCAATGAGGAAATACACAGAAATTTCCATGGTTCTTTCACAGAATGCAAGAAAGAAGCTAATACATGCTCGATTGGAGCTTCTATCAATAGGAAAGAATGAACCATATTTGCAAATAATGTGAAAATGGGCAAGATTTGAATGATAGAAACTTACCCAAGTTTCTTCTACGAAGAAAATACATTCGAAGCCCACACTCTAAAAGCTCAAACTAGTACAACCATGGCGGCCCCAAGTATAAGAGAAGGCTCAACATGAAATACAAACATAAGAAAGATGCATCAAAACATGTTGATAGTGTGGCTTAAAGCTAGGAAATTACACTAGAAATGAAGATGATTGAAAGACTTCTGCAATATTCTGTGATACTCACCATTGGTTTCTTGATGGAGATTCGACATGAAACAATATCCAAGAGCTCAAACCCTACCTCCCATGGCAGTAGGCAAACAGAGCTAGTTTCCTCTAAAAAGTCAAAGAGAAAATGATGTGAAAAGATTAGGGCTTGAATGATTTTGTTTTAGGGTTCCCATGTCCCCTAATTTGACTTTGAATTTTCATCACATTTGATTTGAAATTTTATGCCTTCATTAATACCTTCATGGTGTTATATTTGCCTTTGCACATGCTTCATATCTAGGATTTATGCCTTAGGTTTATTTTATGACCTTAGAAGAAAAATTTAAGGCTAGATACCTTAAAATATTTTATGATTTTTATAGAAAATCAATTATCAAAGGAGATATTTTACACTTTGCAAAAATCAAAGATAAACCATGAATGCCTTCTATATCATTTTCAAAGCTTGTCAAGATCCAATCAAAAAATTAAAATCAAGCTTTTCCATGTTGTAAGCAAAACTGCAAGATATTGTAAAGCAATATTAAGGTTACAATGTTCTATAAATTGCCTTAGTATTTTCATTTTTTAAGAAAAAGTAGTTAGATAGAGTTTTCTCAATTTTTGAGTCTTTTTTGGAGAAATAAGAAAAAGCTTAGCAAACTAAAGTTTCCATTTCAGTTTCTAGTAAGTTAGAGCCTGATTTTTGAGTCTTTTTAGGTGGGCCCACTTGGGAGGGAGAGTTTCCACCTATTATCACTCATTTTGGATCAATTTTGGGTCCTCTTTTTGTGGCCTTTTTCCCTTGGTCGAATGTGGGATTTTAGTTTTTTCTTTTAGGTAAGATAGCTGGCTAGGTTTTTAGAAAGACTTTTGGCTATATACAAGAGGACAAAAACTTAGTTTAGGGAGTTCAGATTTGCTTCTTACCCTCTTGAATACTTGTAGAGAGCTTTGTAAGCCTATATTTGTACTCAGATTCTCATGTCCTTATACTTCTTTCAGTTCAATAAAAGTAGCAGAGCATTCCTATCTCATCATTTTTGTCTCATTTTGTAGAAATAGTTTGATGTTATCATTGTGATTCCAACTATTGGGTCATTTTTATGTCCTATCATTACAAGCTTGAGTGCAGAGATTTCATATAATGCAGGTTGCATGTGTTCATTTCTGAACCTTCCTACAAGATACTTTTGTGTTGTGTGTTTCAGTTGAGATTGTGAAAGTTATTGTTTTGAGAGCTAATTGCAAGTGGAGTTAGAATAAATCTTAAGTTATGGTGCATCACCCATTAGGTTTTAGGATTCTATTTCATGTTATCTTACTATCCTTTTGCTCAGATAAATCATTTTAGTCAAGGTGATCTGCCAGGTGAAGCATCCCTCTCTGGAGATTCCTTCTCATCATAAGTTACCCATAGCTTGAGAACGTTTCCATGTTTCAATAGGAGAGTTAAGTCTAACTTAGCTAGAGTGCAATCCTCATTGAGAACAATACCCTAATGACTTATTTTTCTCTTCCATAGGTTCTTGGGTAGTTTTTTGCTCTTATTCTTCTCCTTGGCCTTCAAATTGACCTAATACTTTCCTTTTTGGAAGAACCTATGATAAAGGAGTAACTCCTAGACCTACTTCTACCCCTAGTTCTACAACATCATAATTTTTATTTGCTTTCATGTACGTCTCATGAATTATATAGACTACTTCTGCAAGAGTAGCAGTGTCAAGTGAGCCTGCCATCTTGGATATGCCAGAGTTTTTTATTTTTCATCCTAGAAGAGGTTATTTATTCAATTGCTAGTCTTTTATCTTTCTTCACTTTACCCTTTATCTTTTTTGAATGGGTAATTCTTTCATCTAGCCAAGAATTAAGTACTGAAATCTAAAACTTATTTGCCAATGGAATATAAGAGAAATTATCCCTCATAGACTATTTTAGGTTTGGAAAAGTATGATTATTAACTTTGTTAAGGTCATAGGTTGGGTTCAATGTATGACCATCATATGATAGTTTCTTAAGAACATGTTCTCAAATTTTAAAAGCTCTCAACTAATAAATTTTCAATCAATAGTAACTTCTCTTTCTTACCTCAAAGTCATCTTTGCAATTGGCCTAGAAATCCTCAAAAGAGGTCTCATGTTCATCCATCATTGTTAAAAGTAACCTTTTTAGCTTGCTAGAAGGATTAAAAAAAATCTTGGTAGATATGGTTTGAGGTTTAATACCTCTAGTTCCACATTTTTTGCCTTTTCACCATTGATATTTGGGCATGAGTAAATCCTAGGTTAAATGGGTATTTATATCTTGTTTTATGCCTTGTTGATAGTTTCAAATGAACCTCAAGCATTTGTCTTGAAGATTCCATCAAGAGTAGCTTATCTCTATTATGCCTTGGTAGGAGATAAGGGGCCTTTCCAAACCATGGTACTCTTATATAGGTTGATCTTTGGAATTGGATGAACTGGTATTTATCCCATTCCCTCACAAGGTCCATTTCTTGCAGTAAAACAATAAAACTAAAACAAAAGATGAAAATAAATCAAAACCTACATTGTAACATAGAATAGAAGTAATGGATGCATAAAAGTGGTCCCAAGATGTCCTAAAATCCTAAGCAATGAATTGTTTATATTTTTCATGGAACTAATGCCAAATCCAAAAGGCTAGGTTCAAAGTAGCAATAGGGCATGCAATAACCTCAAAATTCAAGTTTTCAAATGTAAAGTGCATAGAAAATGGCAAAAAATAGTTAAATATAGAGGTATTAAACCAATGTGTACACCATTAGTGCTAGCGACATAGCAGGAAGTGGGATTTCAAGAGGAACTTAGGCTTTGGAAATTAGGGCCCAGAAGATGCAATTCCTCTGGGATTTCTATAACCCAAATATAAAATAAAGAAAGCAAATAAACTGTAAAAGGAATCAAAACCCAATAGGAACACAGAACAAAGTTCCTTAGTGTGAAGGAATGCAAGAAGTCTGAGGTTTTAAAGCACAAAACGAGCTGAGAAAACATCAAAGACTTGAGATCCTAGGATTTTTGAAAATCTTCGAACTTTAGGAAAAAAGGTTTCATACCAATGGAAAAGAACTCAAACTAAAGCAAAGAAAAAATACAAAGGATCCAAAAAGAGGTCAAAAACTTAAAATCACATAAATTGAAAAATAAACCTCCAAAATAAAAGTAAATCAAAATAGGGGGTCACTATTTGTTAAGGAAAAAAGATGGGGCATGTATGCAAGGCATAACACCCTACATGCTAGACGAGGAAGAAGATATACTACCCTCCTTAGAAGATTTTGGTGTGGAAGAAATTCCAATGATCATAAAGCATATGCTTCTAGAATAAAAGACAAGGGAAACAAAAATAAGAGTAGCCCTATGATAAGGAGTGTTAGAGTGAATAATTTATCTATTCACTATAATTAAGTGTACATAGGTTGATGAGGTTAGACAAAATCTTGTCTAACTGAATATGCAACCTTCAAACCTATGGAGGTTATCAAGTTATTTGGTTAACCTCATGTGCTACCTTTTTGAGGTTGGAAGACTTTTCATCTCACCTCAAAGGTCACTCAACACTTTGCATCAAGGTTGATGACTTGGTCAAATAGGTTGTTGATTTACACACTCCAGGTGATCCTAAGGTTGACACCTTTATGACAATTGTCTTCTCATTTGTGCCACTTCATGGGGCACTTGTCAATCCACATCATAGGTGGGACTCTTCCTTGCCTATATATGCAAGTCTTTATACTCATTCTAATTCGGGTTGTCGAAATACAATATTGGACATTGTTCATTGTGCTTGTTTCTCATCTCCATAATTTCTTGTTTCTTATATGGTATCAGAGCATAGGAGGAGATAGTTTTAGGCCTTTAAGTTGAATGAATTTGTTGTATTTAGTTTTGTCCATCCTCTGAGTTTGCTGGTTCAATCTGGATTGTGGCGTGTATGGAAAATTGCTTGGGTACTATCATTCAAGGGTTCTGGTCGAAGTTTTGATATCTCTGTGAACTGGTCACTCTTCTTTTTTGGAAGTTTCCAGTTGGTCCCTTCAGGGCTTACACTGCCCACTTATTCTTGTGGTTTGAGGGTCATAGACACCAGGGGCTTGCAAAAGTGACCTTCGATCCCAGCAAAGGCCGAACTAGAGAAGCCGTTGAAGGAGATCTTTAAAGCAGACATGACTCATGGAGAGGTCGCATTTAAAGGCACGGATCGCTGAAAATAATGGAATGACTGTAGATTAGTTAAAATATTTGTGGCATTGTCTATAAGCGGTTTCTATGTTTTGTGGCATTAGTTAAAATATTTGTGTCATTTCCTATAAGGTCATTGTTTGCTCTGTCTGGTCTCAGATCACAATCACCTGCTAGGCCACGACTTCACATTTAGGTTGCAAATTCTTCAACCTGGACACCCTTTCTTTTGTATGATGCAGTCTCTGTTTGCAATTTTGATCACATCTAATGATTTAACCTACAATCCTTAGATCACAATTCGGGGCTACCATTATGATCAAGCCTTTCATTGTTATTGTAGGGGTCTTTTATAGAGTCGGCTTGCCCTTGGCCATATTATGGACTTCAAGTCCATTGAAACCCCTCTCTTCAATGGCCTCAAGCGTTCAATCTAACTTTTTCCGGCCTTAGCAGTCAGCCCAATCGGCTAATTCTCAGGCCACTACCCACCAAAATCAGCCCATCTAGTCTTACTGCAGTCTCTCAATCCTTTTTGGACTCGGACAAAGACTTAGTCAAGCATTTTTTTTTTGGTAAGGGTAGGGTTGCTTTCATTTTGCAAAGGAGGGGTTGATTTTTTTCATTTTATCATAATTGGTAAGGGGGTTGTAATTTTATTTTAGTTTTTTTCTTTAATTGAGCTATGAATGATATAATTTAATCTATGTTTTCTTAATCTTCATGACAATAAACTTGTAAAAAACTCAAATAGCAAATAAGTTTGTAAATGCACCCATATAAAGTGCCACAAAATTAAATGTGTATTCCACATGAAGGGAATTTGAGAAATTTTTACTTAAACTGAATTATAAAGTGTAATGGGGGGTTGTAAAGAACCTTTATTTGACATTATACTTGTGGATCCTCATGATTTAACATCACAATAATGTCTCCACGTGATTCTCACCTCATTCGTGTGTGCCTTGATGCACACCCTTTTTTAGGTTCTTGTACATTTTTTGAACCTACATCTTGGTCCACATTCCTTGCACACTCCCAACTTTAGTTGGTCAACTTATTTTTCTTAGCATTAAGGGGGGACTATGATGTGTTACATGCTAATGCTTATTTCAATGAAGCAGTGGAGGAATCTTCCTTTATGAAGGTCTTAAATCCTTCATCTTGATCTCTTGTATGGGGGATTATTTTAGTGGATCACATTTTAAAATTCTAGTACTCCTAATCACAGTACTATCTATATTTTCAACTTCACAGAGATTGATTGACTTTGTGTACATTGGTTGAGTAGTGTTTGTATGTTCACTCATGTAGTGTTTTGTATCTCTTATCTTGATCTACATTTCTTAGAGATTCATTGATTCTAATAGACACCAGTTCATCATCGATAAAGTTTACAACTTCTACATGCTTCAATAGTTCTTCATCATCATGTTCCTATCATCAAAAGACATCTTTTTAGAAGCTCTTAAATCCTTTTCTTTCTCTTTTTTGGAGAGACATTTTGTTCCCACTAGGTTTTCTCCTTTTTCTCCATTTGTGAGAGAATGCTTTAGACATGGGTACCTAACATGGCCTCGTAGCCAGGAGCCATTTCTATCTATTTGCACCTTTGTGATCTTCCCAAGTGTCACATAAGGGGGGGTGTTAGAGTAAATAATTTATCTATTCACTATACTTAAGTGTACTTAGGTTGATGAATAATTTCTAAGAAGAATATTTGTCTAAAATAGAAGGAAATCTTGAATCATATCAAATTTAAAGCTACATTAAACTGTGTGCAATGATAAATCTATGTATATAATTTCTTATATTTAGATTTACATGTTTAATTAACGTAAATAATTAGAGAATGCATGCCCAACTTTCAATTATGAGTCTAGGTTGATTTAAGATTTTGTGTATACATATTATAAGATAAATCTAGAGTGGACTTGAAGGAAATGTTATATTACTTGATTAATTTTAGGGTCTTTTATATTTGATATTATTTTGATTTTATAACTAATTTGAAACTTCCTAGGTTTGGATTTCTTTATGCTTATTATATTCTAATTAGGGTTTACATTTACACAGGGATATACATCTTGCAAATGATTTAGAAATACCTAAGGATAAAGATGAACATGAGGATCTTTTAAAATTATTACAGGGTCTGGTATATGTGAGGATAGGGTGTCATAGGCTCTTGGGTAGCTTTTTGCTCTTGTTCTTCTCCTTGGCCTTGAAACTGACCTAATACTTTTCTTGTTGGAAGAACTTGTGATATAGGAGTAACTCCTAGACCTACTTGTACCCCTAGTTCTATAACATCATAATTGATATTTGCTTTCATGTTGGCCTCATAGACTATATGCACTAGTTGCACAATAGTAGCAGTGTCAAGTGAGCTTGCCATTTTGGATATGCCAGAGTCTTTTATCTTTCATCCTAGAAGAGGTTGTTTATTCAATTGCTAGTCTTTTAACTTTCTTCTCTTTACCCTTTGTCTTTCCCGATTGGGTAATTATTTCATCTAGCCAACAATTACTGAAATCTAAAACCTATTTGCTAATGGAATATAAGGAGAAATTCTCCCTCATAGACCATTTTATGTTTGGAAAAGGATCATTATCAACCTTGCTAAGGTCTTAGGTTGGGTTCAATGTATGACCATCATATGATAGTTCCTCAAGAACATCTTCTTTAATTTTGAAAGCTCTCAACTAATAATTTTTTAGTCAATAGTAGCTTCTCTTTCTTACCACAAAGTCGTCTTTGCAATTGACTGAGAAATCCTCCAAAGAGGGCTTATGTTCATCCATCATTGTTAAAAATAACTTCTTTAGCTTGCTAGAAGGGTAAAAAAAAATCTTGGTAGATATGGTTTGAGGTTTAATGTCTCTGGTTCCTCGTTTGTGGCCTCTGCAACATTGATATTTACGCATCAGTTAAATCCTAGGTCAAATGAATATTTATCCCTTACTTTATGCCTTGTTGATAGTTTTAAATAAACCTCAAGCATTTGTCTTGGAAACTCTATCAAGACTAGCTTCTCACTATTATGCCTTGGTAGGAGATAAGGGGCCTTGTCAAACCATGGTACTCTTATGTAGGTTGATCTTTAGAATTGGATGAATTGTTATTTATCCCATCCCCTCACAAGGTCCATTTTTTGCACTAAAACAATAAAACTGATAAAATAAATAAATTAAATCAAAACCTACCTCGAAACAAGAATAGAGGTAATGGAGGCATAAAAAGTGGTCCCATGATGTCCTAAAAGCCCGAGCAATGAATTATTTATATTTTGCATGGAACTAATGTCGAATCCAATAGGCTAGCTTCAAAGTAGCACTAGGGCATGCCGTAAGCTCAAAATCCAAGTTTTCAAATGTAAGGTGCATACAAAATGGCAAAAAATAGTTAAATATAGAGGTATTAAACCAATGCGTGCACCATTAATGCTAGCGACATAGCAGGAAGTGTGATTTCAAGAGGAACTTTAGCTTTGGAAATTACGGCCCAGAAGATGTAATTTCTCTCGGATTCTTTTAACCTAAATACAAAATAAAGAAAACAAATAAACCGTAACAAGAATTGGAACCCAATACGAACATAGAACAAAGTTCCTCAGTGTGAAGGAACACCAGAAGTCTGTGGTTTTAAAACACAAAACAAGCCGAGAAAGCATCAAAGACTTGAGATCCAAGGATTTTGGAAAATCTCAGGACTTTAAGAAAAACGGTTTCAAACCAAAGGAAAAGAACTCAAACTAAAGCAAAGAAAAAAAAAAAAAAAACCAGGATCCAAAAAGAGGTCAAAAGCTTAAAAATCACACAAAGTGAAAAAAAAACCTCCAAAAAAAAAAAAAAAAAAACAAGGATCCAAAAAGAGGTCAAAAGCTTAAAAATCACACAAAGTGAAAAAAAAACCTCCAAAATAAAAGTAAATCAAAATAGGGGGTCATTATTTGCTAAGGAAAAAAGATTGGGCATGTATGAAAGGCATAACACCCTACTTGCTAGACAAGGAAGAACATATATTACCCTTCTTAAAAGATTTAGGTGTGGAAGAAATTCCAATGATCATAAAGCATGTGTTTCTAGAATAGAAGACAAAGGAAACAAAGAATAAAAGTAGACCTATGATAAGAAGTGTTAGAGTGAATAATTTATCTATTCACTATACTTAAGTGTACATAGGTTGATGAGGTTAGACAAAATCTTGTCTAGCTGAATGTGCAACCTTTTAGACCTCTAGAGGTTACCAAGTTATTTGGTTAACCTCATGTGCTACCTTTTTGAGGTTGAAAGACTTTTCATCTCACCTCAAAGGTCACTCAACACTAGGCATCAAGGTTGATGACTTGGTCAAATAGGTTGTTTGTTTACACACTCCATGTGATCCTAAGGTTGACACCTATAGGTCACTTGTCTTCTCATTTGTGCCACTTCATGGTGCACTTGTCAATCCACATCATAGGTTGATTGACTCTTCCTTGCCTATATATGGAAGACTTTGTACTCATTGTATTTTAGGTTGTCAAAATACAATATTAGACATTGTTCATTGTGCTTGTTTCTCATCTCCATAATTTCCTGTTTCTTATATGGTATGAGAACATAGAGGGAGATAGTTTTAGGCCTTTAAGTTGAAGGAATTTGTTGTATTTAGTTTTCTCCATTCATTGAGTTTGTTGTTTCCATTTGGATTGTGGCATGTATGGAAAATTGCTTGGGTGCTATCATTCAAGGGTCCTGGTTGAAGTTTTGATATCTCTGTACACTGGTCGCTCTTCGTTTTTTGGAGGTTTTCGGCTGGTCACTTTAGGGCGTACGTTGCCCACGTCTTCTTGTGGTTTGACGATCATAGAAACCGTGGGCTTGTAAAAGTGACCTTCAAGCCAACCAGAAGCTGAACTAAAGAAGCCGTTGAAGGAGGTCTTTAAAGCAGACACAACTCATAGAGAGGTCGGATTTGAAGGCACGAATCACTAAAACAAGGGATTGACTTGAGATACCGGTCGGTGTTTGATTCCAAGCTCGCAGTGTTATCTAATGCATTGAGATCACCATCACCTGCTAGGCCACGACTTCACATTTAGGTTGCAAATTCTTCAACATGGACGTCGTTTCCTCTGCGGGATGCAGTCTCTATTTGCAATTTTGAACACATCTATCGATTCAACCTGCAATCCTTAGATCACAGTTCGGCACCGCCGTTATCATCAAGCCTCTCATTGTGATTGCAGGTGTATTTCATAGAGTCGGCTCGGCCTTGGCCACATCATGGACTTCAAGTCCATTACAGCCCCTCTCTCTTCAATTGCCTCAAGCATTCAATCTAACTTTTGCCAGCCTTCACAATCAGCTCGGTCGGCTGATTCTCAGGCCACTACCCACTAAAATCGGCCCACCCAGCCTTACTCCAGTCTCACAATCCTTTCTAGACTCGGACACAGAATCAGTCAAGCATTTTTTTTCGCTAATCAGGAGTTTGTAAGGGAGGGGTTGCTTTCGTTTTGCAAAGGAGGGGTAGATTTTTCGTTTTGTCATAGTTAGTAAGGGGGGTTGTAATTTTTTTTTTTTGTCTTTAATTGAGGCATGCAAGACATAACTTAATCTATGTCTTCTTAATTTGCCTCATGACAATAAACTTGTAAAAAAACTTAAGTAGTAAATAAGTTTGTAAATGCACTCATATAAAGTGCCACAAAACTGAATTTGTGTTCCACATGAAGGACTTCAAGTCCGTTACAGCCCTTCTCTCTTCAATGGCCTCAAGCATTCAATCCAACTTTTGTTGGCCTTCACAATCAGCTCGGTCGGTTAATTCTAGGGCCACTACCCACCAAAATTGGCTCATCTAGACTTACTGTAGTCTCGCAATCCTTTTTGGACTCAGAAACAGACAAAGTCAAGCATTTTTTTTTTTGCTAATGACAAGTTTGTAAGGGAGGGGTTACTTTCGTTTTGCAAAGGAGGTGTCGATTTTTTCATTTTGTCATAATTGGCAAGGGGAGTTGTAATTTTAGGTTTTTTTGTCTTGAATTGAAACTTGCAAGGCATAACTTAATCTATGTCTTTTTAATCTCCCACATGACAATGAACTTGTAAAGAACTCAAATATAAAATAATTTTTTAAATGCACTCATACAAGTTGCTAGAAAATTAAATGTGTGTTCCACATGAAGGACTTCAAGTCCATTGCAACCCCTCTCTCTTCAATGGCCTCAGGCGTTCAATCTAACTTTTGCCAGCCTTCACAATCAGTCCGGTGAGCTAATTATCAGGCCACTACCCACCAAAATCAGCCTATCTAACCTTACTACAGTCTCACAATCCATTTTTTACTCAAACACAGACTAAGTCAAGCATTTTTTTGCAAATCAAAAAGGTAAGGGAGGGTTGCTTTCGTTTTGCAAAGGAGGGGTCGATTTTTTCATTTTATCATAATTGGCAAGGGGGGTTGTAATTTTTTTTTTTTTGTCTTTAATTGAGGCTTGCAAGACATAACTTAATCTATTTCTTCTTAATCTACCTCATGACAATAAACTTGTAAAGAACTCAAATAGTAAGTAAGTTTATAAATGCACTCATATAAAGTGCCACAAAATTGAATATGTGTTCCACATGAAGGGAATTTGGGAAACTTGTACTTACACTAAATTATCAAGTGTAATGGGGGGTTGTGATGAACCTTGATTTGACATCATAGTTGTGGATTCTTGTGATTTAACATCACAACAATATCTCCTCATGATTCTCACCTCATTCGTGTGTGCCTTGATGCAGACCCTTTTTCAGGTTCTTATACATTTTTTGGACCTACATCTTGGTCTGCATTCCTTGCACACTTCCAACTATAGTTGGTCTACTTATTTATCTTACCACTAGGGGGGGACTATGATGTGTTACATGCTAATGCTTCTTCCAATGATGTGCCGGAGGAATCTTCTTTTTTGAAGGTCTTAAATCCTTCATCTTGATCTCTTGTATAGAAGATTATTTCAGTGGATCACATTTTGAGATTTTAGTACTCCTAATCACAGTACTATCTATATTTTCAACTTCATGGAGTTTGATTGACTTTGTGTACATTGGTTGAGTATTGTTCGTATGTTCACTCATGCAGTGTTTTATATCTCTTCTCTTGATCTACATTTCTTGGAGATTCATTTATTCCAACAAACACCAATTCATCATCGACAAAGTTTACAAATTCTACATGCTTCAAGAGTTCTTCATCATAACATTCATAACATCAAGGGACATCTTTTCATAAGATCTTAGATCCTTCTCTTTCTCTTTTTTGGAGAGAAGTTTTGTTCCCACTGGGTTTTCTCCTTTTTCTCCATTTGTGAGAGAATTCTTTGTACATGGGTACCTAATAGGGCCTCGTAGCTAGGACCCATTTCTATCTATTTGCACTCTTGTGATCTCCCCAAGTATCGCTTGGAGGGGGGGGGGGGGGTGGTAGAGTGAATAATTTATCTACTCACTATACTTAAGCATACTTAGGTTGATGAGGTTAGACAAAATCTTGTCTAACTAAATGTGCAAACTTTTAGACCTCTACAGGTTACCAAGTTATTTGGTTAACCTCATGTCTGACCTTTTTGAGGTTGGAAGACTTTTCATCTCACCTCAATGCTCACTCAAAATTTTCCATCAAGGTTGATGACTTGGTCAAATAGGATGTTGGTTTGCACACTCCAAGTGATCCTAAGGTTAACACCTATAGGACACTTGTATTCTCATTTGTGCAGCTTCATGGGCTAATTGTCAATCCACATCATTGGTGGATTGACTCTTTGTTGCTTATGTATGCAAGGCTTTGTACTCATTATAATTCGGGTAATCTAAATACAATATTGGACATTGTTCATTGTGCTTGTTTCTCATCTCCATAATTTCTTGTTTCTTATAAGGAGAACATTGGATAAAATTTAAAACAAATCAAATAGACATCATCATTACATTTACATGAAGGAAATTGGGAGATATAGTCTTGAGGTGCCTATCCACCCTATGTAGAAATATAATAAAGGCACCCAAAGGATGATATCTACATCTTTGAGATATATATGCAAACACCATATATTATTTATATATATTCTAATGGTGAAATTTGTATAACATGCCACTTCTTCTTTTTTTAACTATTTTTATGAGTGTTGTTTGATACATTAAGATATTGTCAAATGATATAATTTTATGCAAATTCATGTCCCTTGCACTATGATTCCTACATACATGTTACAAGAATCCATTCAGATTTATTAGTTATCTTATCCATATGGTTAGACATTCCCATATATTTTCCTTTTCATACTTGAGCTAAACACTCTATGTACACATTCCAAGACACATCTTCCCCACCTGCATCTACTAACATTTTTGGTTATAGATTAATATCCGTAGTCACAAAATTGACCCCAATACCTCAACTTAAACCTACATGTATTCAAGGTAGAATATATATTCTAAGCTATATATTTATTTAATATAGAAGGAAATCTTGAAGCATATCAAATATAGAGCTACATTAAATTGTATGCACATCTTCAATCATTTATCTAAGTATATAATTTCTTATATTTAGATTTACATGTTTAATTAACGTAAATAATTAGAAAATGCATGCCCAACTTTCAATTATGAGTCTAGGTTGATTTATGATTTTGTGTATACATATTATAAGATAAAGCTAGAGTAGACTTGAAAGAAATGTTATATTACTTGACTAATTTTAGGGTATTTTAGATTTGATATTATTTTAATTTTATAACTCATTTTCAAATTTCCTAGGTTTGGATTTCTTTATGCTTATTATATTTTGATTAGGGTTTACATTTACATGGGGATATACATCTTGCAAATGATTTACAAATACCTAAGAATAATGAAGAACATGAGGATCTTTTATAATTTTTACTTGGTATATGTGAGGATAGGGTGTCATTTAGTGATGATATAATTTTGCACCCTTCACCATTGTTACTTATTACGTGAGTTACTTATTACATGAGGCATAGCACATGCAAACATGGGATATGTTGAGCATGATATTTCATGTTATGTGAAGTACCTCATTAATATAATTGATAATCCTATATAGTATTTTGATATTTAAATGCATAAATAGTTCAATTACATGATGGGACTACTAATGCATTCCACAATAATTTAGTAGACATCATCTTCAAATATAAACCAAATGGGTGAAACCTGTTTGTTCCTATAATTTAGTAGACATTATAATAAAAAAACCTACATAATGTGCAACAAACTAATTATCTATTATAGACACATGAAACAAAAGAAAAAATAAAATATAAGAATGAATGTGTTTCACACATTCGATTTTCATTACCCATTTCTACCATTTAGGTCTTTTTTTTATGAATATACTTATTCATCTTCAGGGTTTTCCTTAACTTATCGAATTTCATAAATTAAATCAAACACAAATCAAACAAATCATTACAATACATTAAAAACAAGTAATAACCATTATATACCACCTATCACCATAGTCTTTTAATCCATCATTCTCTGTCTTCTTAATAACTAATAAAGAATGAGAATAGGTTCGAATGACATCATGGTCCTGTTAATGTTTTGACTTTTACATGGAGGAAGGCGTTGCCAAAACGCTTCCCTAAGTTATATGCAAACACCTTTGCACCTTCACTACCAGAGAGATTGCTAAAAGACAGGTAATCTCCCACATAAACACAATTCCGATGCCACCAATCTGTATAAATATATTCAGGAAGAGAGCCTTGAGGCATTCTTGCAAATTCTTCCACTTCCAAACCAACTTATCTTCGTCGTCCTGAAACAACTCCTAGATAACAATTTACCCATGGCGTTTCCCAAATTAAGTCGGTGAAAAAGTGGACATTGACTGTACAATAATTACTCCAGCCGGCCTACAGAGTATCCATAAAGCCCGCTACCACTAGAATGGATGACCCATATGCAACTATAGATATAACATCCACATTCTCATCTTCAACAAGTTCGCGGGGTAATGGAGCTATTCTAACAGGCACAATAAAACCATCTTCGTAACCTGGAATAACCTTAGGACTCTCTGCCCTGCAGAAAAGAATGCCATTGCACTCAACCATTTGATAGCCTAACATATTGGAGCCCGTTTCTCCTGCAAACTAAAACTTAATCCTCCACTTGTCTTGAAAGTAATGGTAGATATGAAAGGAGAAAATTTCAGAGTTCGAGCACAGTACGAAATAGATCTCTTCATTTCATCCTTGTAACATATGGATATACTTGTTAGTCGGATCGATTTCTATCTCTCCATAAATTCTCACAAGCGGGTTGCAAACACATAATTGTTGGGTTTCTCCAAAAAGTAGTAACCCTTGCACTGTACTTGATAAAATGTAATCTCTACCAGAATTTAGGAGAAAGGAGAGAGATATAGTCCTCCATTTTTTTTTGGAAAAGGAGTAGGCCATACAATACCAATTTCCGTCTTGGTGTTCTTGACCGTAGATAAGAAGCCATGGATTTTGGGTGGGCAGTGAAGACAGAAAGCTGTCCGATGACAAAATAGAATTCCATTCCTTACAAACCATACAAGAGCCGGAGATTGATTGTAGTGAAAGCTTTGCAAATATCAATTCCTGCATAGGTTGAGGCAGCTGAGATATACCACGCTGCTTTCCATCTCCTTCAACTGCTGCGATAAATTCTCACTCCATTCCTTTCAGAGCCAAAAGCTTCCCAACTAATGATTTTGCCAAAAGCTTCCCAACGAATGCTTTTGATTTCATCATGCTCTCACATTCACTCCCTTTTAAACGTGGTTAAGAGCAGCCGATGTGGAGAAAATATAAATAATAATAAATAAGAAAAATTATTTAGGTATTTTCAATATATTTAGGGAAGAAAACTTTAACCTCATGCCTTTCAAAATTATATAAACTATTTTATCTTTCATTTGAAAATTTTATGTAAAAGATGTTTAGAAATATTTTAAGCCACTTATTTTTAAATTAGAATGTAGATTAAAATTATTATGTAATTTGATAAATAAGATAGTATTTAGTAAATAATTAATATACTTTACAAAATAATAGTAATAATATTTTTGAATTAATTTAAAAAAGATTAATTAAGAACTATTTTATTTTAGACATTATTTACTTTATATTTTATTTTTTAATAGAAAATATTCTTAAGATAAATGAAAAAAAATACTTTAGTTTTTATGTCATCATTTGCAAATTATCTTATTTGGCATGGCTCCATTTGCAACCACATCTAAAAATAATGTAAAAAGATATGGGTAACCGAAGGACATGTTTCTTACTCTAGATCTAGGCCCAAGTAACAAGATTGAAATGAGATGCTATATATGTGTGTAAAAAAGATGTAACAAATGTTGGTTATAGAGTCATTATTTGACTAAAAGTGTGAAAGAGAGCTCAAGATCAACTAGCAGAAGATGACACCGATTCTTCAAGAATTTGACAAGAAAGAATGCAAACGAGAATGAAAGCAACGAATTGCAGTAGATAAATTATGAATAATGAGAGTACATAACTAGTGAATTTATTGTCGACTTCAATACTCATCATAAAGGTGGCAAGAAGGAAGTGACACATATCTTGGATTATTTGTCCAACTCTCCAAGTTGCCACATACTTACCTAAGGTGGCTTATATAGGATCAGCGCCAAATTCCTGGGTCATATAGAGTCAAATATAGATATAAATGAAAACCCTATTGTATTAAGTATTTACTCAATCCATTCTGACAATATGACAATGCATTACATCATTATATGTCACTAGAACTTTCAAAATCAACTCTACTTAGTTATCCTTGTAAACTAATACAACATTCAATATTTTCTCAGAGCAATTATTTTACTACTTGAGTAAATGCCATAAGAAAAATATTCATACATAGGAAAGATTGTGATGATGAATAAATTGATCTTTAAGCAAAATATATTCCTAAATGTCATCAAAAGTACATGTAGGAGACTATCTAATCTAAAACTTAACAATATTCTATATAATAGACCAATAATGATTTACAAAATGATTTTGCAAATATATCAAACTATGAACTCAAAACAACATTTGCGTTGGGGAAACAAATTCTATTTTCATGTACTATTATACAAAACTTCTCTGAGATCATATTGATCCAATACTTTCATACTATTTCTAGGGAGTATGACCTAGAACCAATGATTATCAGTAAGCCTTAAATTTCCTTTTATAGAATAACAGAGTACAAAAGATTCAAGCATAAAGACAAAAGATGTCACATTTTCAATTGACAAAAAGAGTTGTAATAGGAGGCAAATATAATTGTCTCTTAACTGACAAGAGATACCTTTGTAACAAAATATCTCCATCATGCTGTGATGTTTGTTTTGATCTGTATACTTTCTTGCCCTAGCGGGGATTTCAAGTTGTGATGTTGATGGTTAGCAATTTGTCAGCTGTTGTTGGAGCTCAGACACTCTTCATGTGCCATCCAACCCTTTTCAATAAGAGAATTCACTAATCTACCTACTTCAGCCATGCACCCAAGAGAGAATACTTGTAGGGTACAATTTCAAAGTAAAACCCCATAAACTGGAGTCTATCTTATCTTGCCCAGTGTCCCTTGCAAGAGTGTGATTCCTCATTCTATGGGAAGAGGCTTCTAATGACCTCATGCAATAGAAGCCAGAGGAAACCACATGGAGCTGGTTATGGCTACACCATAAAACTAGTAGGGAGGACAACAACAACCACAAAAATCTCGTTTGCCTCCACATGTTCCATCCATGAGGACAACACTCCCACAAATAGAGTTGTTGCTTTATTATGAAAATTAGATGTGGGAGAGGGGCAAAGAAGGCAATGATGCCTCTTTGCCTAAGAATTTAATCAAACAACTCACAAAAATAAGGAACTACTGGAGCATGGAGCCTAAAACTCAAAGCCCTCATCTAGATGAAAATACAGGAAGGTAAAATTCTCCCAAGAGTTCAATTGATGCTGCTACAATCCCCAAATCTTCCCTACACCACCTATTCCATAGATGAAAATCTTCTAATCTCTTAATTCTATAAGGACAAATTGCTAACCACAAAAATAGAGAAGAGAATCCTACAGAATAGGAGAGTAGAAAGTGCACACAAAACTAGTGAGTATCCATACTGTATGCATAGAAAAATGGTATATGGAACAATATTAGGAGCACCTACTTATAGAAAATTTGATAGATTTTGCACACTCTAATATGTCCTTGATCAATCAATTTTAGTAATTTCCACAACAAACTAGCCATAAATGGAAATCTTTTGATAATTACTAGAAATGGGTAGATAGATAGCATTTCATCATTTCATTGATATCACATAACTGGAAGCATCAATTCCTACATTGAGGATGCTAGATTAGCTGTCCCAGTTTCATCACTTAACTCAATCATCTTGTCAAAATTCACCATTAAGCACATGAAAGGTCATTTCTGGTACAAGCATAGATCCCTAAGGGTTGATTATGCATCATGCTAATATTTTAGTTAGTAAATTCCCCCGTAGTGGCAGCGACATAGACCAAGCTCACCCATGAGAAATTAATTCTACACTGGTTTATCCCACATAATGCGCCATCACATCATTCTTCAATTTTTGAATATGAGTCATCAATCACTGTGGTAGATGGTTGAAATCAACATCAGTGTAGTCAATAAGGTGAAGGATACCTATTATCAATGTCAAAAGAGCATTAGCCAATAATAGCACACCACCTGGACTACCACTTGATCCATGACCCAAAAAAGAAGATTTAAATAGTGCCAACATGGCGGCTTTTTGCACTTCTGCAGTGGTAGGATTTGTTGAAAGATGGAGTCTTGTGGAATAGTGGAAACCACTAGATTTACCATGTAGTATGGAGTGGACTTCCCAAAATACCTTTTGGCCTATAAAGAAGCCGCCACATAGCATGGATCAGTGAATACCTACTCAACAATCTATAAGAACAGACATACGGCACATTCTCTCATTTCCACAAGAACTGTGAGGGCCCACCATTGAGGATCAACAGAATAACAGAACACACAGGAACCCACCACCTATTAGTTAGGGACCCACTATTTATTGTTGATGAAGCTTGATGCAAAGAGAATGCCATCTAGCATTCTTTTTCTATTCCACAGATGTTTAATTCTTTGATATTTTATTCCTCGCGGAAAGGTGAAAACCACTAATAGTATGCCATCTTGTATAATGGGACCCAGTCATACAAAAAACCCTTTAAAACTATTGAACACAAGGAATACTGAGAGAGGGGGTGAATCACTATTCTATAAAACCATTCCTTCACATGTTCTTTAACCCATTTACTAAATTCAATAACATGAAATCAAAATAAACATAGGAAGAGCAACCATAAAGTCATAACACATAGAAACCAAAATTTTTACAAGGAAAATCCAAAAAGGGAAAAACCATGGTGAGTGTTAGCTCACAATATATTATAACTGATTACAAAATATTACATAGAAATGCTCACTGCAAGTGGACTAACTACCTGCTAAGAAAGAAAGATAGAAGAAAAGAGAGAAAGGCTCACTGTCAATAAAGAAGTATTGCAAATGCATCTACTAAATGCTGGAATATAGTTCCATTGATAGCCTAAAATATAGTCCCCCTATTTTGGGTAGGGTTAAGGTCAAGAGGTCCTCCTAGGTCTCATTCTATTGAGATGCCAAAATATGAACTAAGATGTCATAAATGCATGCAAAAGACTCGGGAGCTAAACCTTATGAGGGCAAAGCCCCCAAGGGGACATTTTCTGATGTTACATTTAGCCCCCACTTTAATGTATGTATACACGCGAGGCCAATACATAAATTAAAATACGGTCACAAACATAGCAAACACATCAAGCATGTAGAAGACATGCCACTCACATAGAAGATAGTAACAGGGACACAAAACACGACAAAGATAGTTACAGTCACATAGAACATAGAGAATACAGTCAATGCATAGAAGACACATTAATACATGGAAGATAGAAATGATTTCTCTTCTTTTTTTTTTCTCATATATATGAAATGCAGATGCAAGTACTAGAAAGTAAACAAACCTAGATCATAATACAAGATGCACTCATCGCACATGTCTTTGTATATATGGGGTAACACACACACAAGTCACACAAAACCTCCCAAAATGTAGACTGCATATGGGGCAATAGATACGCCAAACAAAACAAGGACACCAAACACACACTTTAAAGACATAGAGAAAACACGACAGACAAGCGATGGAGTCTACCTATTTCTAGGTCCAACACCATCTTAGGCACATTATAGACACACATTGATGATGGGGCTTCCCACAACAATATCTGAAAATACACTTAAAGGTTGAGTTAGTCACAAAACGTCTCCCTGCCTCCACAGAGGACTTTTAAAAATACAACCCCACTCGCATCATTGAGACACCTTACAGTGAAAAGGAAGCATGCAATACAACCCCACCCGCATAATGGAGACACCTTATGGTGAAGAGAAGGTATGAACTCAAAAGTATACAACTCCACCCACATCATGGAGATGCCTTATGGTGAAAAGAAGTTATACACAATAGATTTCAAGATAGATTGATTGATTGCAAACAAACTCAGAATGCAGGAAGTACTCATCACACTAGTTTGCACTTGAGGACAAGCACATTGCTAACATCTACAATAGACAACTTACCTTATATATGCCCCCACCTTATGGTGTTTAATATCAGTTATTGGTATCAAGCACGTTAAGGTAGGAATAAAACACACAAGGGAACACTAACTTTCGCAAAGCCCATGCCCCCCAGAGGTGACATGTACTTTATGACCGCCAAACATTCCCACAAACACATCCCTGCAAGAAACATCTTACTGTCCATAATCATGGTAAACAACAAGATCAATGCATATGATTAACCACACAAAGAGCCAAGGTTATACAACAAATCCAGAGTTTGAGGATAACCATAGTGCTATATCGCAAAGCTCTCCAAATCGAGTACTGCCAAGGCTAGATTCAAAGACAAACAAAGGTGCATAGAACAAAAGTATTGTTAAGGTTTGTAAATGAGATAAAAGATAATCAAATTCACTACACAAAATGTACGGGTGCTTCCACTAGCCAAGCGTCAAATAAAATATACAACCCCACCGTCATATTAGGAACTAAGTCCATTTTTTTATTGCTCTCGAAAGGGACACTAAGTCTACATCAGTATAAATGTTTGACGTCATCCACCTGCTAGGTGGAAACACTAGAGGAAGAGAAATAGTAAATAAGAGAGGAGAAACAAGTGTCTTAGGGATAGTCATGTAGGAGGGTGCCCCGAGGTCACCAACCGTGATGCTATGTCCGTAAGACACAACACACAATAATGAAATCATAGAGAGAGGCAATATAGAAGAGTGATGACACAAATAGAAGGTCACAATAGAGGCAGTCTCCTAGTATCTTGGACCTTACAGGAGAATCTGAGGTCATACAAGGAGGCCTAAACAACACATAACACAACATGGGGGAAGCACATCACGAGAGAGATAAAGGGTTAGAGATACTTGTTTAGCACCATCGTTAAGAATAGACATATCTAGGATATCTCTCATGTTGTTTTGATATTGTATTAAGTTTAGTATGACAAGAGGCTTTCTTTTCTTTAAAAGGATTATATCCAATGCTGCTTGAGTAATGTGTTGAAGTGGATTCTATAGGTTGATTTGATTTTGATTTCTCTAACAAGTGTTCTTTGTAGGTTACGGTTCCTGAATTTGTGGTCTTGTAGGATTGCAAACTTTCGGGCTCCTTCTTTCTTGATGACAACACTTTGGCTTCCTCTACAGTATCCTTTTGGGTATCCTTTTCATGATTGGTGTATTTACTTTCCTTTAGTTACATATGCATGTAGTGTTGGATGGCCACTAAAGTGGGGGCTAAATGTAACATTACAAATTGTGCTCTTGTATGGAATGGTACAATTTCCCTTAGTTTAGCTCCTCACTCTTGGTGACCTTTCAACCTTTTCTTTTTCAACCTTCCCGAAACCCTGATTGACTAAGTCTAGGAGTAGTTTATTCACTTTTTGTGGTAACTTATTGATAGAACCTAGAAAGAGATTTGTGACTTGTGTCCCTAGGACCCCCAAAAATGCAGATCTAAGCTGAAATTGGGAGCTAGGACTTGGGCACCCATGCCCTAGTCTTCCCCTGTTTCACAGGATTTTGAATTTTGGTGGGGTGTCAGTTCTGCCAAGTGCCTCGAGATTCTATTTTCAAATTCTCTATTTTTACGTGATATCGAGACGTTATTTCAAAATTTGAATTCCCTAAAGCTAGATATAAAAAGACATTTGCAAATCATTTTATCACACACAATTCTTATGCAAGCTTGATGCCAAAACTCTATTGTAATTGCCATTGAAGATTAGTGACTTGTTGAAGCTCTTTGAAGTATTATTTATTTGCTATCTTGGAGACATTAGATGAAGATTAGGAATCAAGATATTGAGCCTATCTTGCTCTTCCTAGGGTTTGTACACCCTTTGCATGATTGGGAGAAGAGTTGAAGCCTCTAACAGCAAGCTTGGAGATCCTCCACGAACATTGCTGATTCACCTTCTTTTTCATGCAAGTCTTCATTTATCTCATCTCCTTGAGGTGAAGTTGTACATGTTTATTGATGCAAAGGAAGTTGTTGATCTTCCCTTGATTGAGACATCTAGGGTTTGATTTTATGCATACACACACATTGTTCGGTTTGCACACACTTCTGCAAATCTTTATCTCTAGCTATTGTTGAGGTAGAAATACCAAAGACAGGGCTTGACTGAGGCAAGCTCCTATATAGCCACAACATCTTCCTTCTTTTGTAGGTGTAGATCATGTTTTACAGGTCCTGGTAGAAAAAAGCTATAGAAAGAAGGGTATTGTGGGTACAGTCACCACATACTTTTAGATTTTTGGATTCTGAGACTTGCGGAACATTGGAGTGGGTTCCCTAGTCCAACCAATGGTTTATTCTGGGATCTAGAAGCCTTTTAGTGGTCTTAGACACCCTGTGTAGAAGATTTTCCTATGCAGAAACTTTCAGTACACTGGGGAGGGCAGCCTAGTCCATGCAACCCTCAAAATTGGGGTACACTGTCTCTGGAACTCTACCTCTACACTTCTGTGATCAGTTTTGTCATTTACTTCACCAGTTTTTGTATATTTCTGATTTAAGTCATAATTAAGGTTTTACTTGGTTGAAAAAAAATACTTGATAAAATATTGATTAGGGCCTTAGGTTTCATAACCACACAAGCGTAAGGGATAAACAAATGGATTAGAAGCTTGTTTACAAGTTTGTTATTTGTCCTCCTAATGCTTAGCTGTGT
This sequence comes from Cunninghamia lanceolata, assembly GCA_027924645.1. NCBI lineage: Eukaryota > Viridiplantae > Streptophyta > Pinopsida > Cupressales > Cupressaceae > Cunninghamia > Cunninghamia lanceolata. The sequence continues at coordinate 7,558,585 of BSBN01000221.1, forward strand.
GATTGTGGTACTTAAACTAGAGTAAACAAGATATCCAAGTTCACACTAAATAGTGTCCTGTGAAGTGTTTGGTTTATAAAACCCTAGTGTATTGCAATAGATGGAATGCATCCATGCTAAATGAATAAATACACAGAAAGAAATAGCAAATGTATTCATCATTTTCCTCTTTACTAGTACAGATCATCAGTGAAAGATATGCATCAAACCATAGTCCATTCAACATATATAGATTCCACTGTACACAGGAGCTGCTTGAATTCCATAGTGAGGCTTTGTTTGATAAAACCCTAAGGTAAAATTTTCATGGTATATACAAGTTTGTTGTTACAATAGAAGGAAAAGCCAACAAAACCTGAGCAAAGCATGATAATTTCCAATGCACAAAAGCTTATCACAAAGAGACAAAATTTCCTTTTTATTTCTGTAGCTGCTTCGAAGAGAAATATAGTTTTTAGAGCATGAGATACAATATATATGGCTACATAATGACAGAAATTAAGGCATTTATCATATACTATATAGAAATAATAGTAGAAGCAACATAGATTTATAGTTTTGGTGTCAAAGAAGTAAATCTTTTTACTTGTGTGTGGCTATTGAAGCTTTTTCACCAAGAATGCAGCTAAAGACCTTCATACCAAGCAAAGAAACCTCTTCAGAAGTCTATAGAGATCTCTACAGAGAAAACACTCCATGGTAATGAGCAGAAGTTGAAAAAATGCAAAGTGAAATGAGGGAAAAGTTGTCTTTTTTATTTTTATGGTTTGAACCCTAAGAGCGCAATGGGCTTTTAATCCTTTTTTTTTAATTTTATTGCATTTTCTTCATTAATAAGCCCATGGTCAAAACTTGTGACCTTGTTATGCCTAGTGCCATGATGTAAATGTGAGTCTTTTAAGACTTTTTCACAATGCTTTATCCCCTTACACACTAGGATTAGCATATAGATACTTAGGTGGTTTTTTTTTTTTTTAATTTCTCTTTGCATAAATATAAAATGTAAAACATTTAAACTTAAATGATGGTATTATAAATCATTTCAGGTTTACTATTATTTTTTAAATGCAAAACAAGTTGTGAAAACATATTCAAAGCATTGAGTGGCCTTAGTTATGCCAAGCATATAGGAAAATGGAGGTGATTGGCAAGCACATGCCAAGCATATAGGACGAAGTTGTGAGAGTTGTCAAAAATATGCAAGAAATTTATGACAAGATTGACTAGGTTTTATTGACTTTGGAGAGAAAGTAGGAGCTTTTTGGGGTTGGTTTTATGTGTCATCATGTTAGACCAATTCATGATTGACTTTTCTCTCATTGTGAGCTCTTTTGGAGGAGATTTAGGTGCTATATTTTAGGATTTTTGAGGGGATCCGACCCAAAATAGTTAGAGACCGTATTTTGATGCAATTACCTTGGAGATGGATATAATCACTTTATTGACTCATTTGTAACCAATTCTTATTATGCAATTTTTGGAGACTTGTGATTTTGACAATCCTTGCTCAGATTTTGACAATTTGTAACTCATTTTTGACATGAATAATATAGGAGATCTTGAATATCAATGATTTTGGACTTTTGCCTTCTTTTTACTTGCTTCATTGTGTGCATTTGAATGGTTTGATCAAGTTATTTGTGAGGTACATTATTTCCTTATAGATTTGTCCCATGTTCAATAGCTTTATGCAAGATTTTTGCTTATGCAGGTCATAATTTGTGTCAAATTTTGTGAATGAATAATAGTTGTGAAGTCATCTTCCTTCTAGAAATTTAAGCATTAGGACCTTATTATGAAATACTTATGCAAAGACATATAAGAATGAGTTGTACAAGTTTTTCAATCATTTTAGGCAAGTGTTGATTATCTAAGTTTATGCCCAATTTTAGTTTAGTGGATCACCTTTTTAATCCTTTTGTTCATTTTTAGTTTACTAGGTTATGCACATTTCTTTACCCTTTTTCTTGTCAAAGTAGTAGGATAGAAAGTAGTTTTTAGGTGACACCATACGAAGTCGGCCTTCTCCAGAGGTTGACCTCTATTTTTAAGTTACCCACAGCTTTAGAGGTCTTCCCAGGTTTGAATAGATTGTTGAAATTCACATTCAATAGGGTGCAAATCTGATTGACAAGTGTAAATACTCAAAAGAACTCAAACTTTTGGTTTGTATCTTTTTCATAAAATAAAATGACATTAGTTTACTTGTTCTATTCTCAGTGAGAGTTACTAGATATGCAAGAAAATACCCCTCAAAGGCTTAAATATGCTAGCTGCATATCAAAACCAGAAATGAGCATGAAATATATGTTCTATTCTTATTTGAATAGTCCCACCGGGTGTGCCAAAAACTGTTGCAACAATAGGTAAAGGGGCAAAAGATGGAATTTGTAATGACATAGAATCCTGGCCATGATAAGACCCTCATCAAATTATGTTTTTTTATACAATTTGAAAGCTCTTAACAATGACATTTCTGTCATGATACAATCAATGGGAGGTACTAGTTTACTAGATGCTTATGATACAACAATTACAGCAGAAAATAGCCTGATTCAAGCTGGTAAGATAGCACTGAGGCCTCCAATGCCAATTTTTCCATAAATCCATCCTTCTATGCCATTGCAAATTCCATCCTTTGCCCCTTTATCTACTTTTGCAGCATTACCAACTATTGTCAATCATGAGATTACAGTTTCTAGCTCATCACAAGAGCTAAAAGAGATTAAAAATAGCCAACAAAAGATTGAAAATATACTTCAAACTTTTGGAAATGAACTAGTGAGCATAAATAAGCAATAGTCCCAAAATAGATAGCCATATCAAGCACAAAATTAAGTTCAAAACCAACCATACCAAGCAAATAGACCACCATACCAAGGAAATTGCCAGGGTACAAGGTAGAATGTAAACCCAAGGCCTTTTCAACCTTATAATCTTGCTCCAATTAATGTAGTTAGAGACCTTGTTCCTATCCAAAATAGCCTTGCAACAGAATATGAATGGTGTTTCCCTTGCAACCAGTGACAAAGTCAAGCTACTTGCTCAAATGGAGTTATTAATTAGGCATTGATGGTACCAAATGTTGTAGTTCCTTAGCCTAACACATCAAATGATGGGCCTTTCTAGTAGTAGGAACAACCTCCAAATACTACTGCCTTCCTAAAATTGAAAGGTGAAGAGTTTTGTGAAGTAAATAGATATGATTCTCTGATTGCAGCAAATACAAGAGCTAAGAAGAGGGGTTTTGAGATTGAACAATCAACAAACAAAGGAAAAGAATCTATTGGACCATCAACATCTCAAATTCCTCACATCCTACAAAGAAATGTCCAAGGTTCTACCAAGGAACAAACTCACATATAGGCAGACCCTGCTACTGCAAAGTCTCATCAAAAGGTAAATATCACTTCCCCTTTCAACATCATTGAAAATATGAAAAAAATAAATGTGACAATGTCCATGTGGAATTCCTTATCCATCCCTAGCCAAAAAGACATGTTACAATATGCTTTGTCTGATTTGAATGTATATAGTGATGTGCAACAGTTTACCCAACTAGGGTTGTCCTTACAAATTCACCTTAGGATAGTAATAAACAACTAAGTTAGGGTGTCAAACCTCTCCCATTTTATGTCTCATTGATAATAGGGAACAAATTAGTACATAACTATATGGTGGATAGTGGGGTAAGTACTTCAGTCATGCCAAAACATATTGTCAACCAATTAGGGCTAAATACTAGCCTCCTTGAAAGGGAGTATTGCAGTTAGATGGAACATCTGTCAACACTATAGGTGTGATTAAAGACATAGGTCTCACATTGCATGCATGTCCAAATGTTTCAATCCCTTAGGAGGTGTTTATCATTGATTTACCCCTCAATTTTTTATGTGTTTCTCAAGGGAGTTCACTACCAAAATAGGAGGGTATTTGTCCTCAGATTGGTACCACATGTTTTTAGGACTAGATATGGAACAAAAGTGACTATAAAATCTGAGTTACTTGCCAACGATCAAATTAAGCCTTATGTACCAAGTCCAATTAATGCCAATTGCACTATTTTTGATGATAGTGAGCTTGTCCAGGGGCCACACACCTCAATGGGGGTTTAGGGGCAACACCCCTAGAATCCACATTTTATATATAAATTGCCATTATAAATCTAGACCGTTCATAATTAGGTCACAAATTTGACGATGAAGATTTTGTTGGCTTGTCTTGTCCTAGAAGGCAACACATTTATAAGGATATTGTTGTTGGAATAAATGAACAATCCCTAATAAAATTATTAATCATCAAATCACAAAGATATGATACCAATTGGTGAGATACAAGGCTTTAACAACTACAAAATAGAAATCTGAAAAAATGTATGCAAATCTGAAAATTAAGTTTGCTTAATCCTTGAAATGCCATGAAAAGATTCAACTTCTTTATGATGCTAAAATTAACCACTTTAACATGCTTGATAAAACCACCTTAGATGAACTTATAACAGAAATAAAATCACCACAAGATAGTAGAAAAAAAAGGCACAAATCTGTTGGATCTAGGGCATACAACTGAGAGGGGGGGGGGGGTGAATCAGTTGTATAAAACTTGCTCTTACTTTAAACACTTGACTCTTATTTGTTAGTTAATGGCATATCAATTAACCATCTATGAAAGCATAATGCATAAACACAAGAGCAGATAAACATCAACACATTGAACACCAAGATTTTGACGTGGAAAACCCGGTTAAGGGAAAAACCACGGGGTGATTAACCCAAGGATTATTCTCTATTAGAAGAATAAAGAAGAATGAATGGCACATGCTAATTAGGGCTCACTGCCCGAGCACACTGCTCACAAAGAGGCCCACTGCCTACAAGAAGACACACTGTCTACAAAGTGATAAGAATCACACTCTTGAACTGGAGAATGACATCTCTACCATGTCTGGATCAGTTCCATTTAAGCTCAAAACCCCTGCTCTACCTTTCGCACTTCTCTTCGCTATGCCACACTCATCACACGATCCACACACTGAAATGAACTCACAAACCTTTATTTATACAAGACATCGACTTAGGAACAATCATCTAAGTTGGCAATCAACCATAAGAATATCTGTAAGATGAATAATACATTCGGTCGACCATCACAAGAACATTCGTAGGATGAACAACTCATCCAGTCGGCTAGTCGGAACAAGAACTTCATTCAGAAGAATATCTTCAATTCCAGGCTCTACCATCAATGCAGACCAACAACACAACCTCAACATGATCCAATAACCTTCACAAGCCTGCTTGAATGACCAGGTACATCTGCACTTTCTCTACTTACTGGAATCTCTTCTCTTCCTCATCTGGAACTTTAAGAACACAGTCTGTTACCACTGTCACAATGCAAAAGGTACTTCCAAACCTCAAGGTCATACACAATTCGAGATGACACATCACAAGGACATCCCAAACACTCCTTCCAATCCACAGATTAGGATTATACAATTCCAGACCTCACCGGACCTTTCTGTGATCCTCTGTCACCTCTGAACACTTGCTGGAACAGGTTCCACACAGACAGTCACAACTTCATATCTTCATGCGGACCTCTGAAATCTTAACTGAAGCATCTTAAGACTCATATCTACAAACCCTTTAATCTGCATCCTCCGATTAACAACCTATACAATACATTTGCCTTCTTCTCATCACTGTTCTTCCGTGTTCCTGACTAAGGCTAATTTTCTCAATATCCTCAGCACACAGCTCATCCAATCCTTCTTGTCAATGAAATATGAGTATGTTGACATCAATGACAACACTGGTTCACCTCATACTTGCAACAATCTCCCCCTTTGTCATTGATGGCAACATATGATGTGAAAAACCATCAAGACAAGAACTTCTCCTTTCTGTCATAGCTCCCCCTATCAGCAACATTTCTTCTCCTCATTTACTACTCCCCCTTTGATCATCAGCCACTTGTTTTTCACATGTCTTCTCTCCCCCTTTGACATCAATGGCAAAGGGCTCATACTTGCAAATCTAACACATCAGAATCATACCAGCTGCTCCCCCTTAGTAGCAGCTCCCCATCATCAATCTGGATCACAGGATATGACTGTGATATCCACCAGACTGATGCACATCAGTGCATCCTAGTTCATTACTGGAGGGGCCATGACCCCTAACTTCTCCCGGAGATATTCAAAAGAGTCCTTGGGAAGAGGTTTAGTAAAGATATCTGCAATCTGATCCTTGGAGGGAACATACTCCAATCTAACTTCTTCCTTGTTCACTTGTTCTCTCAAAAAGTAAAACTTGATAGATATGTGCTTAGTCTTAGAATGCAATACCGGATTCTTAGAAATATTAATTGCACTTGAGTTATCACAGAAAATTGTGATAGGTTCCCCATATTCAACTTTAATGTCTCTTAGCATCTGCTTCATCCATAAGATTTGAGTGCAACTACCTGCTGCTGCAATGTATTCTGCTTCAGTTGTATATGCATGAAGAGAAAAATTATGATCTATAGGATACCATAGACCATACTCAACTGTTCCTTTCAAGTACCTAAGAATTCTTTTGATTGCCATAACATGAGATTCTCTAGGATCAGCCTGGAATCTTGCCACAAGACCAACAGCTTGCATTATATCTGGTCTAGTCTGCGTGAGATACAACAATCCACCAATCATTGATCTATACTTTGTCTAATTTGCCTTTGGAGAGTCATCATCTTTGCTCAACTTACATCCAGTAGCCATGGGAGTGTTCATTGGCTTTGAATCTTCCATACCAAATTTCCTCAACAATTCTTTCACATATTTGGTCTGAGAAATGAACATCCCTTTCTTTGTTTGAGTAATTTGCAGACCCAAGAAGAAATTCATTTCACCAAGCATAGACATTTCAAACTCACTTTTCATCTGATTTGCAAAAGTTTTACACATACTGTCTCTTCCTCCAAAAATGATATCATCCACAAATACTTCAACAATCAAAATGTTTTCATGATCAATTTTGAAATATAAGTTACTGTCAGTAGTACCTTTTTTGAATTCAATCTATACAAGATGCTTATCCAACCTTTCATACCATGCTCTTGGGGCTTGCTTCAATCCATACAAAGCTTTCTTCAACTTGCAGACCATATCCTCATTATCAGACAATTGAAATCCATCCGGTTGTTCAATGTAAACTTCTTCTTCCAGATCACCATTTAGGAAGGCAGACTTGACATCCATCTGATATACCTTGAAGTCTTTAAAGGTAGCAAATGCAAGGAATAATCTGACCGCTTCAATTCTTGCCACCAGAGCAAAGGTTTCTTCAAAATCAATTCCTTCTATTTGAGAGTAGCCTTTGCAGACCAATCTAGCTTTGTTTCTGATTACTTCACCAGCTTCATTCAGTTTGTTCTGGAAGACCCATTTGGTTCCAATCACATTCCTGTCTCTAGGTCTGGGAACAAGATCCCAAGTATGATTTTTCTCAATTTGCATTAGTTCATCTTCCATTGCTTTGGTCCAGTTTTCATCATTGCAAGCCTCATTTATTGTTTTAGGTTCAATCTTTGAAATCAGACAACATTCATCCTGATTTTGAGCAACATTCCTTCTAGTTTGCACACCTTTGTTTCTGTCACCTATGATCTGATCTTCAGAGTGGTTCTGTATTACATACCTTGGAATTTTCGGAGTATCCTACACTACTACTTCTTGATCAGGCTCATTCAAACCTATCTCTTCTTCCTGATTTACTAGATTAGGCTGACTCTGACTTACCGGAGAGGATTGAGTTCCTTGAACTTGAACACCATCTTGGTCATCTTCATCAAACTCATAAAATCTTGAGGGCTTCTCAATTCCTTCATCAACTTTCACATTAGTGCTTTCTATCATCTTCCTCAATCTCTTATTGTAACACCGATATGCTTTGCTTTGAGTGGAGTAACCCAAGAAAATTCCTTCATCACTTCTAGCATCAAACTTTTCTAGATCTTCATCTCTTTTAATATAACACTTCCTACCAAATACTCTAAAATATTTCACAGTAGGAGTGATGCCAAACCAGAGTTCATAAGGGGTCTTACCGGTGTTGTTTCTGATTTGAACTCGATTGAGAGTGTAGACTGCAGTGCTGATAGCTTCTTTCCAAAACATTTGAGGAACATTTGCTTCCAACATCATTGTCCTGGTAGCCTCCTGGATGGTCCAGTTCTTTCTCTCAACTACTCCATTCTACTGTGGAGTCCTAGAAGCAGACAACTGTCTTCTTATACCCTGCTTCTCACAAAAGTCAATGAACTCACCAGATGTAAATTCACCACCTCTATCAGACCTTAGACACTTCAGTTTCAATCCGGTTTGATTCTCTACCATAGCTTTGAAGATTTTGAACTTCTCAAGGGCTTCTGATTTCTCCTTTAGGAAGGTAACCCACATCATCCGGGAATGGTCATCAATTAGCAACATGAAATATCTATCACCTTGCAGACTCTTGATTCTTGTCGGACCACAGAGATCAGTATGTACTAATTCCAATAATCCGGTAGAGGACTGATCTTTGCTTTTGAAGGAGACTCTGCTCTGTTTGCCTAGCTAACACTCTTTGCACAAACTATTTGTGGGTTTCATCAATTTTGGAAGATCTCTTACAGCCTGAATATTGCTTATTTTGATGATGTTATCAAAATTTACATGACACATTCTTCTATGCCATAACCAACTCTGATCAACTTGAACAAACAAACAACTTTTATTTGAACCAACTAGATGAAAGATATTACCTTTTGTTTGAGTACCGAATGCAATTTTAGTTCCGGATCTTGTAAAGATTCTGCATTTTCCATTCTTGAACCAGAGATCATAGCCTTTGTCCACTAACTGACCAACACTGAGAAGATTGTGCTTCAATCCTTCAACATATAGTACATTACCTATCTTGCTCTTTCCATCAAAGGAAATAGTTCCCCTACCTCTGATTCTGCCAACAGAATTGTCACCAAACTTTACCATTCCTCCTTCATACCTTTTCAAATCCAAGAACTTATTCTTGTCACCAGTCATATGGTGAGAACATCCACTGTCAATAACCCAATCATCCTTTTCTTCCACTTGAGCAGCCAAAGCTCTTTCCACAACCTTGTGATTGACAGATTCAGAGGCTATTGAATCTTCTTCCTTGATGGCAATAAACACCCATTCATTTTCGGCTTTGCTTCCTGATTCTGATTCATCATCAGTTACTCCTTCATTGTCATCTTCAGATCCTCTTGGCAGTCTCTTTGCAATGAGGGCCTCAAGTTGAGCTGTTTCTGCTTCTTCTTCTTCCATGTCTCTTCTTGCTTGATCATACCATGACATCTTCTTTGATGAGTTTTCCCCCAGATCAAATCTCTGTTTTCCTTTCACATAGGCACTGGCTTTGAAAGTAGATTCAGTCTTGGGAGGATCATCTCCAAACTCGATCATTTCAAATGCAGCTAGTTTGCCAACCAATTGTTCTCTTGTGACATCTATGTGGGCTCTGAATTCATCAATGGCAGCAACCTTAATTTTGTAGGCAGCAGGAAGGGATCTGAGGATTTTGTAAACAATCTCATTTTCATCCAGAGTTCCACCAGCATTTCTAATTCCACATACCAGCTCATTCACTCTTGGCATAAAGGTAGTGATGTTTTCATCATCTCTCATCTTCAATCTTTCAAATTTCCCTTTCAGACTTTGCAACCTTGCACTCTTGACAAACTCATCTCCTTCATACAGAAGTTCTAGTTTAGTCAGGATCTCATATGCAGTTGGTAGGTCAATAACATTTGAGAGATCTGAGTCATTCAGTGCACTTAGCAGAGCTTCCTTGGTCCGCAGATTGTTTTCAGCATCTGTGATTTCATTCAGAGTTGTTGGACCATCTTGTGGAGGTACATATGGTTTTGAGACCATGGCCAAGTATGCTTTTCCCATGCACTCCAAGTGACATTTCATGCACCCTTTCCAGAGAGTGAAGTTGGTTCCATCGAACTTCAGACTGTCCTTCTTGTATGACGACATCCTGGATCTCCTCAAGCAGTTAAGCTCCTTTTAGAGGAACCTTGCTCTGATACCAATTGTTGGATCTAGGGCATACAACTGAGAGGGGGGTGAATCAGTTGTATAAAACTTGCTCTTACTTTAAACACTTGATTCTTCTTTGTTAGTTAACGGCATATCAATTAACCATCTATGAAAGCATAATGCATAAACACAAGAGCAGATAAACATCAATACATTGAACACCAAGATTTTGACGTGGAAAACCCAGTTAAGGGAAAAACCATGGGGTGATTAACCCAAGGATTATTCTCTGTTTGAAGAATAAAGAAGAATGAATGGCACATGCCAATTAGGGCTCACTGCCCGAGCACACTACTCACAAAGAGGCCCACTGCCTACAAGGAGACACACTGTTTACAAAGTGATAAGAATCACAATCTTGAACTGGAGAATGACATCTCTACCATGTCCGGATCAGTTCCATTTAAGCCCAAAACCCCTGCTCTGCCTTTCGCACTTCTCTTCGCTATGCCACACTCATCACACGATCCACACACTGAAATGAACTCACAAACCTTTATTTATACAAGACATTGACTTAGGAACAATCATCTAATTTGGCAATCAACCATAAGAATATCTGCAAGATGAATAATACATCCGGTCGGTCATCACAAGAACATTCGCAAGATGAACAACTCATCCGGTCGGCTAGTCAGAACAAGAACTTCATCTGAAAGAATATCTTCAATTCCGGGCTCTACCATCAATGCGGACCAACAACACAACCTCAACATATCCAATAACCTTCACAAGCCTGCCTGAATGAATAGGTACATCCGCACTTTCTCTACTTACTAGAATCTCTTCTCTTCCTCATCTGGAACTTTAAGAACACAGTCTGTCACCACTGTCACAATGTAAAAGGTACTTCCAGACCTCAAGGTCATACACAATTCAAGATGACACATCACAAGAACATCCCAAACACTCCTTCCAATCCACAGATTAGGATTATACAATTCCGGACCTCACCGGACCTTTCTGTGATCCTCTGTCACCTCTGAACACTTGCTGGAACAGGTTCCACATAGATAGTCACAACTTCTTCATATCTTCATGTGGACCTCTGAAATCTTAACTGAAGCATCTTAAGACTCATATCTACAAACCCTTTAATCTGCATCCTCCAGTTCGCAACCTGTACAATACATTTGCCTTCTTCTCATCACTGTTCTTCCCTGTTCCTGAATGAGGCTAATTTTCTCAATATCCTCAGCACACAGCTCATCCAATCCATCTTGTCAATGCAATATGAGTATGTTGACATCAATGAAAACACTAGTTCACCTCATACTTGCAACAAAATCAACAACATAAGAATGCAAGATCTCACTGCGGATAACTGAAAGGGGGGATGAATCAGTTATCCTACTAATTTCTTCTTTCTTAACTTTCTTAACAATCAATGCAGCATTAATTCAAATAAGCGAACATAACCATGAAATGGAAATACACATGACATAATATTTTTGACGTGGAAACTCTGTTAAGGGAAAAAACCATGGGGTGATTAACCCAAGATTATATTCTCTGTTAGAAGAATGGAAATGAAAATGGCACTTGCCAATTAGGGCTCACTGCCCGAGCACACTGCTCACAAAAGGCACACTGCCTACAAGAGACACACTGTCTACAATTTATAAAGAGTGTAATACAGTACTTGAACTAATAAGAAGCATCAACATATGCTGAGGTTCAGTTCCGGTTAGGCTTAGTATACTGATCTGCTGCACTTCATCTTTCCACTTCTTTTATGCTGCTCTCCTTTCACATACCAAATCTTCCTTTCTACTTTTACTCAGGTCTATTTCTTTTCTTTGTACATTTCACACAACCACAACACTTCTCACAACTAAATCCATCTTGTATATATATCCGCACAAGTGATTTCATCACCTTTCTAGTCAGCATCCGGAATAGTCAATATTTCACAAACTCTGATCTATCAGCTGAATCCTTGCACATCAAGTAATGCGGATCAAGCATATACTTGTAGAAGTCATTATTCACATTAGCCAAACATAACTTATGCCTTAAGAATGTTTTCCATCATCAGTAACACATCCAGAATAATGTCTGATGTTCTGCTAGTCAGTTCTTCCTCTGTTCATACTGTCACTTGGGAACCTGACACTCAAGCATTCATATCTCTTTATCCTTTCCACACCAAAGGCTCAAACCTTGGAATACATCAGTCAAGATACTCCTCTTTACTTCCCCAAATCCGTACTTCATTGAGATACTTCTATTGAGAGATCCGGACCTGTCTCTTAGACCTTACTGACTGCTCTGTTCTTGCTTACCAGACCTCAACACTTCTTCAATCTGACTTCCGGTGAGGACTTATCATGCATTGCGGATGTGTGGGATGAACTTTGTTGCCATCAATGATGACAATCATGAATCCATAGTGTCTCTTGCCAACAATCTCCCCCTTTGGCATTGATGGCAACACTTAGTGAAAAATGACTAAGTGTTTACACTATGTTCCCCCTTGGCTGATGCTCTATTTTTATATACATTTTTTAGAACTCCCCCTTAGTTGGATTCCTCATTTTTCATTGCTCCTCACTCCCCCTTTGACATCAATGGCAAAGGGTAGGGTCCGCATACCAAAATTTTCAAAATCTTGTCCACACAAGTATATACTTAGGGAATACTTACATATATTGAAGTATATTTGCAAAAGTTGTTTTCAATTGAATGAATTCTGTAGCCCAACTTTACTTCATTCTGTCCAAAATTGATATATGGCCACTCAACAGGAATGGAAATGCATCTGCCCTTTTTAGATCTGTTGGATCATTGGTCTAGGCAGTGATTTGAGCTTCTTTGATGGCTTCATGCATGGCCTCTAACTTAGGGACAATTATCCCTCTGAGCTCACTCAACCTACTGATTCTATTTTTCTTCTCTTTTTCAAGCTTCTTAATTTCATTCAAAACTACAACCATTTGACATTCTTGATTTATTATTGATGTAGTAAGTGGATCAAAATTTTGAGAAAGTTTTATCAGTTTATCTTCCTGTTCTTTCATTTTCTTCTCAATCTCCATTGTTGCTTTGGACCATGATAAAAAAAATTTGTATATTTCTCCGCCATATTTAAGAGCATTTTCTAAGCTCTTTATCCCAATATTCATATTTCTCCTATCATTAATTATCAACCCTTGTACCTCTGATAATCTTTTTGCAAGAAATTCCTTCTGGACCTTATCTTCTGTTGACTTCTCTAGGGAATCAAAATGTGTACTAACACTATTGACTAGAGTTTTGAGATTACCGGATGAGGAGGCTGTGGGATCCTTCTAAAACGATGGCATAATCTTTTCTAGCACTCTGGAAGCAGCTTCTATCAACTCACAGTCTTCCATGTGAGACTTTAGGAGTTTTTTTTAGCCTTTGCATTAGCAAATGAAGCTATCTTCATTGTCTGTACTGGAGAAAGAGAGTCAAAATTAAATGGTCCTTGTAGAAGCTCCGGTTCATCAATCTCCATTGTTTCTTTGTTCAAGAATTCTTGGACAGTTTTTGTAGTGTCTCTTGCCGGAGACAAATTTTTCTTCTCTTCTGCATTCTTAGAGCTATCTCTTGGAGCTTTCTCTCCTTCTACATTCTTACCACTAGCAGTTGTGGTCTTCTCTGTTGAAGTCTGCTCTCCTTTTGTAACCTTGGTACTATCATCTTCTTTTTCCTTCACCTCTGCTTCTTTCTCCTATATTCTTTCTTCTCCTTTAGATCCAGAGACTATAGGGGAAACTGGAGGAGAGATATTTGTTTGTTCATGAGCCACCTCTTCTGGAGTGGAAGATTCCAAGTTCTTATCCTTTTCTACACTGGTGTCCATGACTTGCTTAGTTGATTCTTTTTCAACACTTGTGGTCGAGGGGTCAGTACCCAAGTCCTCTATAACTGGAATGTTGAATTTTTTACAAGCATTTCAGAGGATCTCTTCAGTTTCTCTTGCCACTTTGTCGGTTTCACCAAGCATGAGCTAATTCATCCTAGCTTTGCTCCGGAACTCATCCTTGCAATCTTTGAAGATCATGTTCATTTTTTGCGGAGTGATTGAAGGGTATAGCTGAATTGCTATCTATTCCCAGATTTCTAGATCTTTTTCTTGAGCATTGTTCTTCCTCATTTCAAGCCTTTTCTCTAAGTTTTTGGGAATTAGAGAGATAATTTCAATAAAAGCTTTGTTGTAAGTGTTCAAAAATTGAATTGTGGCTTCCTCCAGAATCTTTTTATCTACTTCATTATATGTATCATAGAATTCTGTTATGGGTTGCAGGTTCCCATCCACAGTGACTGCTTTCACTACAATATCTAAGGATAGAGTGGGTTTTTCAGCAAATTCCTCTTCCTTGTCTTCTTCTTCTTGACTGGTAGAGTGTTCACCAGATGATTTCTTCTTCTTCTTTAGTTTCTTTATCTCCTCATCTGATTCGGTTTCCTCATCATCCTTTAGGCTAACATAGGACCTTGTTGCCATTTTCTTTGTTCTCTTTTCTCCTTTTCTGGATGCCTAGACTTCCAGTTTTGATGTCCTTGAGCTTTTAGCAATGACAGGTGCTGATCTTTTTGATGATCTAGTCCGGGTGGAAGATTTTACTGGAACACTTTCCTCACTTTTCTTTTCTGCCTTTTTCTTCTCTTCCTCATCCCTTTGTACCTTTTCCTTGTTGGCATCAAGTGCCTCCTTTGATATGCCAAACCGTTTTGCAACACCTTCAACTTCTTTTCTTACCTTCCTCTTGATCTCTGGTTGTCTAAGTTCCACATGAATTTTTACACTTAGCTCTTCAAAGGTTCCAAACCTTTCTACTTTTGGGTCCTTTGGCTGACTGAGCATGTGTTGAACATGCAGCTCTACAATTTGTTCATCAACTTCATACCCCATAGGCATGATCCAGACTGTCCTTGGCTCTACTGCCTCCATTAGGCATTGATCAGTGTCTACCATGAAGCACACTGTATCCTTGTATTTCTCAACTACTAATTTTGGGATTCTTTCTCTGATTTGAAATGTATTTTGAAATTGCTTGAACCCCATAGAGCTGTATTCCTTGCTTTAGCATCCCCAAGTTCATGCAAGTAATCTCTAATCTAAATTGCTACTGGTTTGTCATTTTCCCATACCCATCCATTTGATCTGGGTAGCTCATTCATGAAGTAGAAAAATAGACATAATATTAGTCCACCATATTTAAAGGAGTTCTTCTTGTCCCTTTTGATCTTCTGTATGTTTTCCATTAATTGGCTCAAAAGAAGTTCACAAAGATCATATTCTGTATTCTTTCTCAGCATCTCATAGGTAGTATATACTGCAGTTCTGGATACTAAATTCTCCCTACTGGAGTGATATATCTTGTATCCTATTATCATAGATGCAAACTTGATATCCGGGTCAGTAATATCTTCAATGGTCATTGCCCTCTTATCAAATTTTGATCTGGTGGCCTCAATTACAATGTTGTTTTTGACAGATTTGAGGACAAGTATTCCACCGGAGGAGTGTAAACCAGTTACTGCCCTAATTGCCTCCTTGGTAATTTTGCAAGGTCTGTTCAACCATAGAAAGTTGTCATGTACCCTACTCAACACATACCGGACCCATTCATCTTCTTCAAAGTAGGGGAAATGAATGAACTGATCAAAATGTTTCTCCTGGATGCCCTTATATTTTGGTTTAAGCTCAAAAGCATCGTCTATCAGTTGTTTGTGATAGAAATCTTTTAGTTTGAATTCCCCAAACTCTTCAATATTTACGTGTATGTAAACCCTAATATCTTCTATGTGCAAAACACCATGTGGAACACTAGAGACTGCTCCTAGGGGATCTACCTCCAATGATTTGTATGGGTGTTTCTTAAATTTAGGGCGGGGCCTATCAGAGATCTTTACTATATTCAGAGTATCCATCTTTCAAAAGATTTACAGAGAGATAATGAGAACGGAAAATACCTTTTGCGCTTCTAGGTTACATGAAGTGAGCCGAATCAATTGCTGGATGAATCAGATTTTGCAGATGATCTTTGATGGGCTCGAGAAATTTCTGTTGCAGAGCTTCTTTTTATTTCTTCTTGAAAGCAGAATGAACAAATGCTCAATGAAAAACCCTTATATTACTCTGCAAACCCTAATATCAAGTTACAATAAATGCTTGACCTAAGTCATTCTGGTTTGGCTTATTCAGATGACTTGAAGAACTGGATCAAAACATCTTGTGGATCTTCCAAATCTTAACCATAGTTTACTTAGATGTTTCTCTTATGAGCCCTTTAATCCGCAACTCTCCTTGTGCCAGTTCTGGCACCAATTGACTGGCTGGGGGAACAAGGTTTTCTTTGTGTCTCCCCTTGAGCCAAAGCTCACTTTTTAATTTTTAGAAGGAATATTAGCACAAGAGTCTAGTGCGGATCCATCCCCTACATTCTCTATGCTTTTCTTGACCCAAATTTTATTCATCTCACTTTGAACTTCATCCACATTCACCTTCTGTTTTCCCTTATCTTGGTTCTAATTATAATATGCCGGACCTCTTCTGTCCTGATTCTTATTTCTATAGAATTTTGCAATATGACTGGATCTATTGCAAATTTGGCAAACAATATTTATTTGCATATTTGATTGATATCCTTTTGATCTACATTGATTAGCCATGTGACCCATTCTATTGCATGCAAAGCATCTACCATTGAATGAATTGTTTATCTGCATATTTCTGCATTCATGAGATTTGTGACCATACCTTTAACAGCTAAAACACTGTCCGGAGAAGGATGTATTAGTCTGATTTATTCTCTTTCTACACTGATTAGCTCTATGACCAAAGTTATTGCAGTTGTGGCAATATCCATTGAAGGATGGATATCTTTGAGCATTAGGCTGTCTTACCGGAGGTCTTCTAGGCTTGATACTTGGATTTTCTGATCTAAAATTCTTTTGACTGGATCCGTAGCTTTCTCCTTTCTCATATCCCAAACCACACTTGTCATCTACCCTCTTTTGACTTTCAAGAAGAACTTCAAGTTGAGTAGAACTTATCTTGAATTTCTCTTTATATTCATTTTCTATTTGAAGATCCCTTTTAAGAGAGATAATTTGATCCTCAAGTTTTCTTCATTATCTTTAGCATCTTCAAGATCAGATTCAAGATGTCTGATAATTCTATCCATCTTGTGGAAATCTTCTGATTTCTCCTTGAGGGATTGTCTTAGATCATCTTCATTTTTTCTTTTCTCTTCAACCTCTTGGGTAAACTTCATAACTCCTGATTCCATTTCATGTCTTACCATAATGATTTCTTTTGATAACTTTTCACATAACTTGGTTTTCTCCTTCAGATCTTCATTTGTATCATTTGCTTCACCTTGACTTGCCAATTGTTGAAGTAGCTCCTTTCTCTTTTTCATAGAGAGACTTAATTTGTCTTTTAGTTCTCTCATGAAATCATCAGCCTATTTGAGTCTTTCCTTTAACTCATTGACTTCAGAGTTTGACTGCTCAAGATCATCAAGGGCGGTCTTGAGTTGTTCCCTTAACCCATATACATCCATTTGAATTCCCAGATCTTCCTCAAGCTGTTAGACTCTGTTAGGAGGAACTTGGCTCTGATACCAATTGTTGATAACTGAGAGGGGGGGTGAATCAGTTATCCTACTAATTTCTTCTTTCTTAACTTTCTTCACAATCAATGTAACATTAATTCAAATAAGCAAACATAACCATGAAATGGAAATACACATGACACAATATTTTTGACGTGGAAACCCTGTTAAGGGAAAAAACCATGGGGTGATTAACCCAAGATTGTATTCTCTGTTAGAAGAATGGAAATGAAAATGGCATTTGCCAATTAGGGCTCACTGCCTGAGCACACTGCTCACAAAAGGCACACTGCCTACAAGAGACACACTGTCTACAATTTATAAAGAGTGTAATATAGTACTTGAACTGATAAGAAGCATCAACATATGCTGAGGTTTAGTTCTGGTTAGGCTCAGTATACTAATTTGCTGCACTTCATCTTTCCACTTCTTTTATGCTGCTCTCCTTTCACATACCAAATCTTCCTTTCTACTTTTACTCGGGTCTATTTCTTTTCTTCACACATTTCACACAACCACAACACTTCTCACAACTAAATCCATCTTGTATATATATCCATACAAGTGATTTCATCACCTTTCTAGTCGGCATTCAGAATAGTCAATCTTTTCACAAACTCTAATCTGTTGGCTAAATCCTTGCACATCAAGTAATGCGGATCAAGCATATACTTGTAGAAGTCATTAATCACATCGGCTAAACATAATTTATGCCTTAAGAACCTTTTCCATCATCAGTAACACATCCAGAATAATGTCTGATGTTCTCCCAATCAGTTCTTCCTCTGTTCATACTGTCACTTGGGAACCCAACACTCAAGCATTCATATCTCTTTATCCTTTCCACACTGGAGACTCAAACCTTGGAATACATCAGTCAAGATACTCCTCTTGAGTTCCCCAAATCTGCACTTCACTGAGATACTTCTATTGAGAGATCCGGACCTATCTGTCGGACATTACTGACTGCTCTGTTCTTGCTTATTGGACCTCAACACTTCTTCAATCTGACTTCTGGTGAGGACTTATCATGCATTGTGGATGTGTGGGATGAACTTTGTTGCCATCAATGACAACAATCATGAATCCATAGTGTCTCTTTCCAACACTCACAACACAAGGTAACAATGCAACAGAAGAATAAACACATAACATAGTGATTACATGGAGAAACCCTTACGGGGAAAAAATCCACCAAGAAGAGAGGCCAAGTTGTATTATCTTCAAAACAAGATTACAATACATCCACTTCCAATCTTCTCTTTAGTTCAATCCATCAACACCTATGTATAGGAAAAACTCTCTCATGCAGCCTGTTACCTGCAAACAAGTTTTCCTCTTCCTGTTGCTCCACCAAACTTCACTCATAAGTCTCATATTTATACAAAATGAGTACCCACCAAATAAATTTGTGGGATATAGAAAAATTTGAATATTTCTATCTTAGGATACACCAAAATCATCTTCTTACAAATTCCCTTACACCTGTCATAGGCATCTTCCCAATATAGGCACCTAGAACAAAGAATAGGAATTTACAAGACAATAATTGTTATCATATGTTGTCAAAGAATCTCTTACACCTTATGACAATTGTAATTTGTCATAGATGCTCTTACAAACTTATGACATGTGTCATAACAGCCCAAAAATACATTTTCCTAAGATAGGCACCGAGATTCTCCACCTCACCTCATTTACTATTTATCAAGATTCCTTGAGAAGTAAAAGTAACTTTGTAACAACCTACTAGTAACTAATTAATTATTGAGGCCAGTAAATAACTATTTACCATACCAGTAAAAATAATTTATCAGTTATGGTAAAACTTGTACATCCCTTATGGGTAATTACAAATTACAAATAATAAATGGAATAAATACAATATTGGGATTTACAAGGTTAATGGCACCTTATCCCAACATTCTCCCACTTGACATTATACATTGTAAATCAACACATAAGAAATCTCAACAAGGGAAAAACATCCCTTAGCCAACCATGTACCATTGATTCTTCAACATGCTTTTATACTCCAACAAGATACCTACAAAAGAAACCATGATAACAACCATTCCAAGCAAGAACTCCTCACATAATGTCACCCATGATAGGACAAGGAACATGCCAAGGTGAAACATACCAATTGTCAATGAAACCTGTACCAATCTATACATGAACACAAGCATCAAATCTAAATGATAAAAAATGACTCTAAGTGACTGCCACACTCATACCAAATTGGAATGGCAACCACAACAAGTTGCTAGCTCATCTAAAACTATGCATACCTCAAACTAGGGTAAACAAACTATCATAGGTATAACTTCATGTTGTCAACATAACAACCCAAATCTTTAAACTAGTTCCTGTATATCCACCATCCTACAAAAGAAGACTCCAAGGTAATAACACACATAGACATGTGATAAAAAACCTCTGAAGTAACTCACTATAGTAAAGTCTAACCAGTCAAAGAGAGGTGCCCCTCCCATACATAACACATATACCGTCTAGAACTCCCACTACATAGGTAATGTCAAATCTGAAAATAAGATCATAGCATTAACAAGTCCTATAGAACTTCACATAGAAGATGTGGCTAACTCCTCTATCATAGTGTCAAAGAATCATATAATAATATGCAAAATACATATCTCATTACCAATCCAAATAACTCTTCCAAGTGCTCCAAACCAATGAAGAAAGAGATCAAGGAGCTACCAATTGCTATCAAAAAATAATGAAGTACAAACAACAACACATGACTCCATTCAAAACCTCAACTCCATAAACATAAGAACCTTCAGGAAGAAGACAATATACCTAAAAAGAGAGAACTTGCAAATCAATCCATGTTCTTATACCACACTAACATATGCCAAACTATGTAAAGTAAGACCTCCTTCAACACTCCCAAACTAAAAGGATATCAACATCTGACCATTCAACTCAAATGAAAACATGGCAGAAATAGATGTATATCTCTCACAGAAAGTAGATCAAACTAGCCAAACATTCCCACAATATAAGGGAATATGTCAAAGCCACTAACCATCTCCTGTACCTATCCTACCAAATCCTCATAACTAACCCAAGTTCAAGATTACAAGGAGAACAATAAAAATACATAAAATAATGTGTCTAGTTCTCAACAACCCCTTAGAACACAACATTCAAGACTAATGCACAATAGAAGATAAGATAAATATAAAGAATGTATTTTAATAATCAGGTGGGCACTTAGATTATTCACTTACTGAGTAGACCAAGAGTGGGATACAAGATTGTCCTGTGCATACAACACCAAGAAATATAAGCTTCTAATAAAGACAACATTATCATCAGGTCTAAGATGGACTCACATCCATTTCTAGGTGTACGATCCTTGGCCTTTCATGTTGAAAAACTTTCATAACAAGTAACCATTTCAACACATATGTATTAACATAAGAAATATCTATCCTAACCTAATTCTCTCTAGTATCCATGAGCACCCACCAATCAATCCATGCCAACTTCAAATGTAACTTGCAAAATCATGAAGCTCCAAGAAAATGATTAATACTCAAAACCAAAGAGAATCACATCCTCTCCAAAGGAAGAACAATAATAGCTTTACCAAAGACTCTAAGGGTCCTCCATGAAACATGATGTTAAAACCTCTTCAAATCACATGAAGATAACCATATCCTATCAAAGCTCCCACTAAACCATGATAATGAGCTATACATGGAAATAAGATAAACATAAAATCATCACTGTCAAAATCTCCCACTAAAACATGTAACAAAGCTATCTATGACATCATGATAACCATATCCTAAATGAAGATCATTCATGGCCTCAACAGAATCAAAGAATCCCACTATAATGGCAACAGCTCCCAAAAGGTCAAGTAAACCATAATCTCCAAACCAAGAAGATAGAACACACTATGTAACTGCACAAAACTCGCATTGAAAGTGATATTGAGATATGCATGGTATCATGACCAACATCATTACCAAAACACCACTAAAAAGTGAACAAAGATTCCCATGCACCATAACTTAATTCTAAGATTCTAATGAACAATTAGATCAGGTACTCCAAACTAACTTTTTATCTCACTACAATAAACATACCAATGTAATCAAGGTGACCAAGAAGAGACCAACCAAACAGAATCCTCATCAGATAATTTACAAGATTTGCACTCATGCAACATCTCAAAGGAGAAAAACATGGTTAGTGCTCCAATCTCAAATAACTAAAAAATATATTCAGCACCACATCAATAACATGTAGAACAAAGATAACTAGGAATAACATGTAGATTTCCAAGACTCAAACACCAGGATCAACATAGACCTGATTTGCCAAAAAAATCCACATAAGAGTAACCATAGATCATAAGAACCCAACAAGTAGCCCTACAAATCTATAATTATTTCCATCTAGAATACATTAAGAGTCTGAACACAATCTTTCCACAGATCTACAAATCACATATTTTTGTTAACATGTAAAACCTACAAAACCAACTCTCTATAAATCTGAAATCACTTAAACATCCAGACATTCACACCATATATGTCATCTAAAATAATGAAATATCACAGATCTACGAATCCACAGCTTTTTGAAATAGAAAAACTATAAAACCTACATATCCAAAATAACATGAATATGAAAGAAAAGGAACCAAGTTGTCCAGGAGTTTCCATATCACTAAAAAATACCAAATCCACAACCCACATGCAACTAGTGGAAAATCATCCAATGATTTCATGTAACCAAGGGATAAACCCATAAATCCAACATAAACACTCCATTTCATAGTGCAAAAAATAAATGTTCTTCCATGTGACCAGGGCACCAAAATCAACCACCCAACATGAAAACCCATTCACTTCACATGACCACAAGGCAAAGGAACATAACCACCTTGCAAGAGGATACTCACGTATGGTCAAAGTAGAGCTCCATATCACTACCACAAGATCAAATCCATGAAGATCCATAACCCTAAGCCTCAAGAGCCTGCCATAGATCTTATTGACAAATCCATCGAAGAGTTAGATAGCATGGCTTCCAATCTCATAGATCTTCAAAACAATGCCAACATACAGAACATCCACTATAGCCCAAAAACATCCAACATTCTACAATTCCTTCCAAAAGATTCACAAGCTTTACAAGATAAATACAAAAATGGAGGAATAACTAGAACCAAATTACCATGAATCCATCACATGCAAGCAACATGCAAGTACATGCAACTCACATGCAAGAACATGCAAGCACATGCAAGCCATGGAACAACCTTAAGCTCTGATACCAATTGCTTGAATAAATGGACAATCTCTAATCCAATTGTTAATCATCAAATCACCAAGATATGATACCAATTGGTGAGATACAAGGCTTTGACTACTACAAAATAAAAATCTAAAATATGAAAATTAAGTTTGCTTAATCCTTGAAATGCCATGAAAAGATTCAACTTATTTATGATGCTAAAATCAGCCACTTTAACATACTTGATAGAACCACCTTAGATGAACTTATAACAACAATAACATCACCATAAGATAGGATCAACAAAGAGGCAAAAATCAACAACATAAAAATGTAGGATCTCACAACACAAGGTAACAATGGAATAGAAGAATAAACATATAACACAGTGTTTACGTGGAGAAACTATTGCAGGAAAAACCTCCACCAAGAGGAGAGACCCAAGTTTTATTATCTTCAAAACGAGATTACAATACATCCACTTCCAATCTCCTCTTTAGTTCAATCCATCAGCACTTGTGCACAAGAAAAACTCTCTCATGCAGCCTGTTACCTGCAAACAGGTTTTCCTCAAATTTCACTCTTAAGTATCATATATATACAAAATGAGTACCCACCAAATAAATTCATGGGAGATGGAAAAATTCCAATATTTCTATCTTGGGATACACCAAGATCATCTTCTTACAAATTCCCTTACACCTGTCATAGGCATCTTCCTAATATAGGTGCCTAGAACCAAGAATAGGAACTTACAAGACAATAATTGTTCTCATATGTTGTCATACAATATCTTACACCTTATGAAAATTGTAATTTTCATAGATGCTCTTAAAAACTTATGACATACATCAGAACAACCCAAAAATACATTACCCTAAGATAAACACCAAGATTCTCCACCTCGCCTCATTTACTATCTATCAAGATTCCTTGACCAGTAAAAGTAACTTGTAACAACCTGTAAGTAACTAATTAATTACCAAGGCCAGTAAATAATTATTCACCGTACTAGTAAAAATAATTTACCACTGATGGTGAAACTTGTACATCCCTTATGGGTAATTACAAATTACAAATAATAAATGGAATAAATACAATATTGGGATTTACAATGTTAATGGCACCTTATCCCAACATTCTCCCACTTGACATTATACATTGTAAATCAACCCATAAGAAATCTCAACAAGGGAAAAACATCCCTTAGCCAACCATGTACCATTGATTCTTCAACATGCTTTTGTACTCCAACAAGATACATGCAAAAGAAACCATGATAACCACCATTCCAAGAAAGAACTCCTCACATCATGTCACCCATGATAGGACAAGGAACACACCAAGGTGAAACATATCAATTGTCACTAAAAAATGCACCAATCTATACCTGAACACAAGCATCAAATCTAAATGATAAAAAATGATTCTGAGTGACTGCCATACTCGTACCAAATTGGAATAGCAACCACAACAAGTTACTAGCTCATCCAAAATTGTCCATACCTCAAACCAGGCTAAACAAACTATCATAGGTAGAACTTCATGTTGTCAACATAACAACCTAAATCTGCAAACTAGTCCCTGTATATCTACCATCCTATAAAAGAAGACTCCAAGGTGATAACACACATAGACATGTAATAAAAAACCTCTGAAGTAACTCACTGCAGTAAAGTGTAACCAATCCAAGAGAGGTGCCCCTCGCATACAGAACACATATACTTTCTAGAACTCCCACTGCATAGGTAATATCATATATGAAAACAAGATCATAGCATTAACAAGTCCCCCTATAGCACTTCACATAGAGGATGTCGCTAACTCCTCTATCATAGTGTCAAAGAAGCATATAATGATATGCAAAATACATCTCTCATTACCAATCCAAATAAATCTTCCAAGTCCTCCAAACCAATGAAGAAAGACATAAAGGACCTACCAATTGTTGTAAAAAAATAATTAAGTACAAACAACAACACATGACTCCATTCAAAACCTCAACTCCATAAACATAAAAACCTTCAAGAAGAAGACAATATACTTGAAAAGAGAGAACTTGCAAATCAAACCATTTCCTTACACCACACTAGCATGTGCCAAACTATGTAAAGTATGATCTCCTTCAACACTCCCAAATTAAAAGGATATCAACATCTAACCATTCAACTCAAATGAAAACATGGCATAAATAGATGTAAACCTCTCACAGAAAGTAGATCAAACCAGCCAAACATTCCCACAACATAATGGAATATGCCCAAAGCCACTAACCATCTCCTGTACCTCTCCTACCAAATCCTAAGAACTAACCCAAGTTCAAGATTATAAGGAGAACAATAGAAATACATAAAATCATGTATCTACTTCTCAACAAGCCCTTAGAACTCAACATTCAAGACTAATGCACAAGAGAAGACAAGATACATATAAATAATGCATTCTAAT
This sequence comes from Cunninghamia lanceolata, assembly GCA_027924645.1. Lineage (NCBI taxonomy): Eukaryota > Viridiplantae > Streptophyta > Pinopsida > Cupressales > Cupressaceae > Cunninghamia > Cunninghamia lanceolata. The sequence continues at coordinate 7,584,022 of BSBN01000221.1, forward strand.
ATTCAAGTTGGCACTTAGATCATTCACCTACCGAGTAGACCATAAGTGGGATAACAAGATTGTCCTATGCATTCAACACCAAGCAATATAAGATTTCAATAAAGAAAACCTTATCATCAGGTCTAAGATGGACTCACATCCATTTCTAGGTGTAGGCTCCTTAGTCTTTAATGTTGAGAAACTTTCATAACAAGTAACCATTTCAACACATATCTCTTAACATAACAAATATCCAGCCTAACCTAATTCTCTCTAGTATCCATGAGGACCCACCAATCAATCCATGCCAACTTCAAATGCAACCTGCAAAATCATGAAGCTCCAAGAAAATGATTAATACTCAAAACCAAAGAGAATCACATCCTCTCGAAAGGAAGAACTATAACAACTTTACCAAAGACTCTAAAGGTCCTCCATGAAACAAGATGTTAAAACCTCTTCAAATCACATGAAGATAACCATATCCTAATAAATCTTGCACTAAACTGTGAAAGTAATACTAATCTATGCATGGTATCATGACCATCATCATTACCAAAACTTAACGAAAAAGTGAACAGAGCTTCTCGTGCACCATAACTTAATGCTATAGATTCTAATGAACAACTATATCAGGTACTCCAAACAAACCTTTTGTCTCACTGCAATAAACATACCAATGTTATTAGGGTGACCAAGAAGAGACCAACCAAATAGAATCCTCATTAGATAATTTACAAGATCTACACTCGTGCAACATCTCAAAGGAGAAAAACATGGTTAGTGCTCCAATCTCAAATAATTGAAAAATAGATTCAATACCACATCCACATAAGAGTAACCATAGATCATAAGAACCCAACAAGTAGCCCTACAAATCTATAATTATTTCCATCCAGAATACACTAAGAGTCTAAACATAATCATTCCATAGATCTACAAATCACAGATTTTTGTTAACATATAAAACCTACAAAACCATCCATCTGTAAATTTGAAATCACTTAAACATCTAGACATTCACACCATATATGTCATATGAAATAATGAAATATCACAGATCTACGAATACACAGTTTTTTGAAATAAGAAAATTGTAAAACCTACATATCCAAAATAACATGAATATGAGAGAAAAGGAACCAGGTTGTCTAAGAGTTTCCATATCACTAAAAAATACCAACTTACTACAACAAAACAAGGCAATTAGTGCCTAAAATAGCACCAGAATTTAGTGCATTTGAGTCCATGAATTGGACATTTTTACCGACGCCAAACTTAGTGCCCAATTTCATTTCACTTTTGCATCGGGTTTAGTATCAGGTTTAGCACCAGTTATAACACCAGGTTAAGTGCCTTGTTTAGCGTTGGGTTTAGTGCTAGATTTTAGTGTGAGGTTTAGTGCTAGATTTAGCACCGGATTTTGTTGCTTCTAGTTTGTCTTCTAATTTTGCTTCTGGTTTTGCTTCTAGTGTTGCTTTCAAGTTTGCTTCTGGTTTTGCTTCCGATTTTACTTCTAGTTTTGCTTTTGATTTTGCTTCCAATTTTGCTTCCAATTTTGTTTCCACTATTGCTTCCAATTTTTCTTCTGATTTTGCTTCTAGGTTGGCTTTCAGTTTTGCTTCCAATTTTGCTTCTTGTTTTGCTTCTAGTTTTCTTTCTAGTTTTGCTTCCACTTTTGCTTCCACTTTTGCTTCTAGGTTTGCATCTGGTTTTGTTTCCACTTTTGCTTCCAATTTTGCTTCCATTTTTGCTTCCAATTTTGCTTCTACTTTTGCTTTTGATTTTACTTCCAGTTTTGCTTCTAGTTTTGCTTCCAATTTGGCTTCCAGGTTTGCTTCCAGTTTTGCTTCTAGTTTTGCTTCCACTTTTGCTTCCTATTTTGCTTCAAATTTTTCTTCCAGTTTCACTTCCAATTTGGCTTCTGGTTTTGCTTCTGGTTTTGCTTCCAGTTTGGCTTCCAATTTTGCATCCGGTTTTGCTTCCGATTTTGCTTCCAATTTTGCTTCTAGTTTTGCTTCCAATTTTGTTTCCAATTTTGCTTCCACTATTGCTTCCAATTTTGCTTCCAGTTTTTCTTCCAATTTTGCTTCCAATATAATGTCACTTGTTGCTTCCATTTTTGTCTTTTTGTTGCTTCTAATATGGCTAATATTATTGCATCTTTTGTTGCTTCTAGTTTGGCTTCCATTCTTTCTTCCTTTTTTGCTTCTAAAAATTCTTGTTTTGCTTACATTTATTAATTTAATATGTTTTATTTCAATTTAATTAGTTAAATATATCATTCCTCCTAAATAACTCATATGATTATAGAGTAAATAATTTAATTATTTAACTCATATGATTAAATAACAAGATAATTATTATAACATGATCATCATCTATAATTAAAACGAGTCAGATATCTATAATTTAATTGAATTTGACAACATCCATCATGAGTAGTAAATTAAAATCATCATACATAATAAATATCCATCCAAAAATCATCGACCACTTTCAATATATATAAATTGACAATTCAATATGGATAAGATCATCATCATATATAACTAAAACAAGTGAAAGTCAAATATGCCTATAGATCAATAACATGTCAAAATGATACATGTACAAATGATATAAGTAAAAATGATAAATTATGTAACCCAAAATGATACAAGTCAAGATGATACATGTCCAAATGATATAAGTCAAAATGATACAACTCATTAATATGGTACTACAGGCTATGAAAATGATACATATGATAGCTAGTGACCATGAAAAGAGGCATCATAATGATATATCAACAATGATCCATGATGCAGTCTATATGATCATGAATTTCACTGGCTACTATGAGTGACTACCTCATCATCATCATCACCATCATGATCATCATCATCATGATCGTCATTGTCATCATAATCATCGTCATTGGCCTCAGTGTCTTCTATATCTACATCATCATCTTCCTATGCCATGTGATATTTACTAGAACAAACATAATCTGGATCTCTATCATGAGGATCATCTTGATCTTCTGGAAGATCCATGTTCTACAAAAAGCAACATTTAAAATGAAAAGTTATTATTTATTTCATGCAATAATTTATCTTTCTGTTATATATCTAATATTACAACATATGAAACGAAACCATAATTATATTACTGTTACAAGTATGGGCCTAACTGGTGTTGTCATTGTTGTCAACATACTCTTGTTACATTAATGATAAGGTTGGATGAGTTGTATGTTGAGGATATTGAGAAAATTAGTCTCAATCAGGAACAGTGAAGAATAGTGATGGCATAAGGTAAAAGTCCAAGACAGGATGAGGATCAGAGGATGTGGTTTAAAGGGTTTTTAGATATATGTCTTAAGATGTTCCAGTAGAGATTTTAGAGGTCCACATGAAGATTTAAAGAAGTTATGGTAGTTCAAGTGAAACCAGTTCCGACAGATGTTCAGTGATGACAGAGTGATACAGATAGGTCTGGTGAGATCTGGAAATGCATTCTTCAGTTCTGCAGATTTTGAGGAAGTGTTGGAGAAGTCCATGTGGTGTGTTAACTTGATTGGTTTGTGGTTTGGAGATCCGCAAGTATCTATTCCTTTGTGACAGTAATGGCAGACTATTTTCTTTAGGTTCCAGATGAAGGAGAGAAGGATTTTAGTAAGTAGAGGAAGTGCAGATGTTCTTGGTGTTTCAGACAAGTTTGTGGAGGTCATTGGATCATGTTCAGTTTGAATGTATGGTCTGCATTAGAATTGGGGTCCCAGAAATGAAGAATAACTTCCAGATGATGGTGTTCTTTCTGTGACTGGCTGACCGGATGAATTATACATCTTACAGATGTTCTTGTGGATGTGTGCTGACTTAGATGTTTGTTCCTAAGTTGATGTCATGTATAAATAAGGGATTGCGAAGTCATTTCAGGCAGTGACTGGTTGAGATGAGTGTGTGGTAGTGAGGAGAAGAGCGAAAGGCAGAGCAAAAGGTTTGGGCTTAAATGGAACTGACTCAAGCATGGTGAAGATGCTATCTACCAGTTCAAGTATGTGATACTTATTCTTTTGTGGACAGTGTGTCTCTTGTAGGCAGTGAGCCTCTTGTGAGCAGTGTGCTCAGGGAGTGAGCCCTAATTGGCATGTGTCATTTTGTTCTTTCTATTCTTCTAACAGAGAATACAATCTTGGGTTAGTCACCCATGGTTTTTCCCTTAACTGGGTTTTCTACATCAAAATCTTGGTGTCTCATGTGTTGATGTGTTTCTGCTCTTGATTAAATGCATTAAGTTTCATGTTTGATTCATTATTATACTGCTAAGTGAATATAAGTGTTGAAATTGAAGAAATTTTTGGACAACTGATTCACCCCCCTCTTAGTTGTCTGCCCCAAATCTAACAATTGGTATCAGAGCCAAGTTCCTCTAAAAGGAGCTTTACTACTTGAGGAGATCCAGGATGTCGTCCTACAAGAAGGATAGTCTGAAGTTTGATGGAACTAACTTTTCTCTTTGGAAAGGTCCCATGAAATGTCACTTGCAGTGCATGGGATTTGCATACTAGTCCATGGTTACAAAAGCTTATGTACCTCCATAGGGTGGTCCAACAACCCTAAATGAAATCACAGATGCTGAAAATAATCTACGGACCAAAGAGGCTCTTTTAAGCGCATTATCTGACTCAGAACTCTCAAATGTTATTGATCTACCAACCGCCTTTGAGATTTGGAATAAACTGGAACTTTTACATGAAGGAGACCAGTATGTTAAATGTGCAAGGTTACAGAGTCTAAAAGGGAAATTTGAGAAACTAAAGATGAGAAATGGTGAAAATATTACCTCTTTTATGCCAAGAGTGAATGAGCTGGTTTGTGGAATTAGAAATGCAGGTGGAACCCTGAGTGAAGATGAGATTGTTGGCAAAGTTCTCAGATCCCTTCCTGAGTCCTATAAAATCAAAGCTTTTGCAATCAAAGAATTCAAAGCTCACACAACAGTCACAAGAGATCAATTGGTTGGTAAGTTGGCTACTTTTGAAATGGTTGAGTTTGGAGATGATCCTCCAAAGACTGAATCTCCATTCAAAGCCAGTGCCTCTGTAAAAGGGAAACAAAGGTTTGATCCAGGAGAAAATTTTTCAAGGAACCCATCATGGTATGAAAAAGCAAGAAATGACTTGGAAGAAGAAGAAGCTAAAATTGCTCATCTTGAAGCTCTTATTGCAAAAAGACTACCAAGAGGATCTGGTAAGTATGAAGGGAAATTACCTTTTAAGTGTTTTAACTGCAATAAAATTGGTCATTTTGCCTCAAGATATCTGGAAAGATTTTCAAGACCAAATCCTAACAAACCAAGGTTTCAAAAGAATTGTTACTATGTTCATGAAGAAGATGATAACGAAGGAGTAACAGATGATGAATCAGAGACAGGAAACAAATCCGGTAATGAATGGGTGTTTATTGCCATCAAAGAAGAGGAACAAATATCCTCTGTATCTGTCAATCATAAAGTTGAAGAAAGAGCTCTGGCTGCCCAAGTTGAAACAAAGGATGATTGGGTCATTGACAGTGGATGCTCTCACCATATGATAGGTGACAAGAATAAGTTCTTAAATTTTGAAAAGTATGAAGGAGGAATTTTAAAGTTTGGAGATAATTCTACTAGCAGCATCAGAGGTATAGGAACTATTTCTCTTGATGGAAAGAACAAAACCGGTAATGTACTATATGTTGAAGGATTAAAGCATAATCTTCTTAGTGTTAGACAGCTAGTGGACAAAGGCTATGATCTCAGATTCAGGAATAGAAAATGCAAGATCTTTGAAAGTTTCAGAACAGAGATTGCATCCGGTACTCAAATTAAAGGTAATATCTTCCACTTGGTTGGTACTGGTAAAAGTTTCTTATTTGCTCAAATTGATCAGAGTTGGTTATGGCATAGGAGGATGTGTCATGTGAATTTTGATAATATCATCAAGATAAGCAATACTCAGGCTATAAGAGATCTTCCAAAATTAGTGAAACCTACTAATAGCTTGTGCAAAGAATGCCAATTGGGCAAATTGAGCAGAGTCACATTCAAAAGTAAGGAATTGTCTTCTACCAGACTATTGGACTTAGTTCATACTGATCTTTGTGGTCCGGCAAGAGTTAGAAGTATCCAAGGTGATAGGTACTTCATGTTGCTAATTGATGACTATTCTCGGATGATGTGGGTAACCTTTCTAAAACAAAAATCAGAAGCACTTGAGAAATTCAAAATATTCAAGGCCATGGTGGAGAATGAAACTGGATTAAAATTGAAATGTCTGAGGTCTGATAGAGGTGGAGAATTCACATCTGGTGAGTTCATAGACTTCTATGAGAAACATGGAATAAAGAGATAGTTGTCTGACCCTAGAACTCCACAGTACAATGGAGTAGTTGAGAGAAAGAACCGGACCATCTAGGAAGCATTTAGGACAATGATGATGGAAGCAAATGTTCCTTAGATCTATTGGAGAGAATTTGTTAGCACTACAGTCTACACTCTCAATCGAGTTCAAATTAGAAACAATACTGGTAAGACTCCTTATGAACTTTGGTTTGGCATTACTCCCACTGTGAGATATTTTAGAGTTTTTGGTAGCAGATGTTACATTAAAAGGGATGAAGATCTAGGAAAGTTTGATGCTAGAAGTGATGAAGGAATATTCTTGGGTTACTCTACTCAAAGCAAATCATACCGGTGTTACAACAAGAGACTGAGAAAGATTGTAGAAAGTATAAATGTCAAGGTTGACGAAGAAATTGAAAGACCCCCAAGAATTCATGAGTATGATGAAGATGATTAGAATGGTGTTCAGATTCAAAGTATGCAAGCCTCTTCTGAGAAACAAAGTCAAATTGATCTGGTAAGTCAGGAAGAAGAGATAAGTCTCAATGAGACTGATCAAGAGTTAGAGGTGCAAGAAATCCCCAAAGTTCCAAGGTATGTGACTCTAAACCACTCTAAAGATCAGATCATAGGTGATAAAAGAAAATGAGTGTAAACAAGGGGAGAATTGCTCAAAATTTAGATGAATATTGTCTAATTTCAAAGATTGAACCTAAGACAGTGAATGAAGCTTGCAATGATGAAAATTGGTCAAAAGCAATCGAGGAAGCACTAATGCAAATTGAGAAAAATCACACTTGGGATCTTGTTCCCAGACTGAGAAACAAGAATGTGATTGGAACTAAATGGGTCTTCCAGAACAAACTGAATGAAGCTGGTGAAGTAATCAGAAATAAAGCTAGATTGGTCTGCAAGGGTTACTCTCAGATTGGAGGAATTGATTTTGAAGAGACTTTTGCTCCAGTGGCAAGAATTGACGCAGTCAGATTATTTCTTGCATTTGATGCCTTTAAGGATTTCAAGGTGTATCAGATGGATGTCAAATCTGCCTTCCTAAATGGTAATTTGGAAGAAGTGTACATTGAGCAACCAGATGGATTTCAATTGTCTGGTCATAGTGACATGGTCTACAAATTGAAAAAGGCACTATATGGACTGAAGCAAGCCCTAAGAGCCTGGTATGAAAGATTGGATAAGCATCTCTTGAAGATTGGTTTCAACAAAGGTACTGCTGATAGTAATTTGTATTTCAAAATTGATCATAAAAATATCTTAATTGTTGAAGTATTCATTGATGATATCATATTTGGAGGAAGAGATAGTATGTGTAAAACTTTTGCAAGTCAAATGAAAAGAGAGTTTGAGATGTCCATGCTTGGAGAAATGAATTTCTTTTTGGATCTACAAATTACTCAAACAAAGAAAGGAATCTTCATTTCTTAGTCAAAATATGTGAAAGAATTGTTGAGGAAATTTGGGATGGAAGACTCTAAGCCAATGAACACTCCAATGGCAACCGGATGCAAGTTGAGCAAAGATGATGACTCTCCCAAGGTTGATCAGACAAAATATAGGTCAATGATTGGAGTCTGTTGTATCTCAGTCAAACTAGACTAGATATTATGCAAGCTATTGGTCTTGTTGCTAGATTCCAAGCTGATCCTAGAGAATCTCATGTTATGGCAATCAAGAGGATTTTTAGATATCTAAAGGGGACAGTTGAGTATGGGTTGTGGTATCCTAGAGATCATGATTTCTCTCTTCATGCATAAACAGATGCTGATTGGGTAGATGTGGATGACCGGAAAAGTACCAGTGCCGGAGCATTCTTTTTGGGGAAGAGATTGGTTTCTTGGTTAAGCAAGAAACAAGAAGCAATATCTCTATCCACTGTAGAAGCAGAATATATTACTGCATCAGGTAGTTGTACTCAAGTTATGTGGATGAAACAGATGTTAAGAGACATCAGAGTAGAGTATGAGGAGCCCATCACAATTTTCTATGATAATTCAAGTGCAATAAACATATCCAAGAATCCAGTGTTGCATTCAAAGACTAAACATATATCCATCAAATTTCACTTTTTGAGAGAGCAAGTGAACAAGAATGAAGTCAGATTAGAGTTTGTGCCTTCAAAGGATCAGATTGCAGACATCTTTACTAAACCTCTACCTAAGGATTCTTTTGAGTATCTCAGGGAGAAGTTAGGGGTTATTGCCCCTCTAGTGGTGAAATAAGGTGCACTAATGTGCATCAGTCTGGTGGATATCACAGTCACATCTTGTGGTCCAGACTAATGATGGGGAGCTGCTACTTAGGGGAAGCAGTAGGCATGGTTCTGAAGTAGTGGAATTGCAAGTATGTGCCCTTTGCCATTGATGTCAAAGGGGGAGAGAAGACATGTGAAAAATAAGTGGTTGCTAATCAAAGGGGGAGCAGTAAAGGGAGAGAAGACATGTGAATGGTTGTTACTGATAGAGGGAGTTGTGACAGTAAAGAGATTTTCTTGTCATGATGGTTAAAATAGTTTTTCACATCATATGTTGCCATCAATGACAAAGGGGGAGATTGTTGCAAGTATGGGCCTAACCGGTGTTGTCACTGATGTCAACATACTCCTGTTACATTAATGATAAGGTTGGATAAGTTGTATGCTGAGGATATTGAGAAAATTAGTCTCAATCAGGAACAGTGAAGAACAGTGATGGCATAAGGTAAAGGTCCAAGACAAAATGAGGATCAGAGGATACAGTTTAAAGGGTTTTTAGATATATGTCTTAAGATGTTCCAATAAAGATTTCAAAGGTCCGCATGAAGATTTAAAGAAGTTATGGTAGTTCAAGTGAAACTGGTTCCAGCAGATGTTCAGTGATGACAGAGTGATACAGATAGGTCTGGTGAGATCTGGAAATGCATTCTCCAGTTCTGCAGATTTGAGGAAGTGTTGGGGAAGTCTGTGTGGTGTGTTAACTTGATTGGTTTGTGGTTTGAAGATTTGCAAGTATCTATTCCTTTGTGACAGTAATCACAGACTGTGTTCTTGAGGTTTTGGATGAAGGAGAGAAGGATTTCAGTAAGTAGAGGAAGTACAGAAGTTCTTGGTGTTTCAGACAAGTTTGTGGAGGTCCTTGGATCATGTTTAGTTCATGTGTATGGTCCGTATTAGAATTGGGGTCCTGAAAATGAAGAATAACTTCTGGATGATGGTGTTCTTTCTGTGACTGGCCGACCGGATGAATTAAACATCTTGCGGATGTTCTTGTGGATATGTGCTGACTTAGATGTTTGTTCCTAAGTTTATGTCATGTATAAATAAGGGATTACAAAGTCATTTCAGGTAGTGACTAGTTGAGATGAGTGTGTGGTAGTGAGGAGAAGAGTGAAAGGCAGAGCAGAAGGTTTGGGCTTAAATGGAACTGACACAAGCATGGTGAAGATGCTATCTACCAGTTCAAGTATGTGATACTTATTCTTTTGTAGACAATATGTCTCTTGTAGGCAGTGAGCCTCTTGTGAGCAGTGTGCTCAAGAAGTGAGCCCTAATTGGCATGTGCCATTTTGTTCTTTCTATTCTTCTAACAGAGAATACAATCTTGGGTTAGTCACCCCATGGTTTTTCCCTTAACTGAGTTTTCCACATCAAAATCTTGGTGTCTCATGTGTTGATGTGTTGCTGCTCTTGATTAAATGCATTAAGTTTCATGTTTGATTCATTGTTATACTGCTAAGTGAATATAAGTGTTGAAATTGAAGAAAGTTTTGGATAATTGATTCACCCCCCCTCTCAGTTGTCTACCCAAAATCTAACAATTACATCATATCAAAGTGTACATACCATAATAAAATTTCAAAAAAGTTATAGCTAATATGTCATTCCAGTGATCTAAAACATGCAACAATTCTAATAAACATTAGTAAAGATCATAAAAAAAATTGTTATAAATTTAACTATCAACTGTAAATTCTATTACATAACCTTAAGTGCTAAAAATTTTTTGGTCGAAACCTCCCATTTTGACATAGGTAGGGAGGATGTGTTGGCAAGAGGCACTGCTAGGATTCATAAGTGTTGTCCTTGATGGCAAAAAAGTATATCCCTCATATCTGGAGTTCATAAATTACTCATACCGGAAGTCAGATTAAAGATAGGTTGGTCCGGTTGCCAAAGAATAGAGCATATGATAGGGTCTAATAGTTGGGTCTAGAACTCTCTGATGGTGAAACCTAGAATGTTGCGGATTTGGATGAGTAATAAGGAGTATCTAAACTACTGTACTCCAGAGATTTAGCCTCCAGTGACAAAGCATGTGAAAGATATGAGCATCTGAGTATTAGACTCCAATCAGACAGTGCAAATAGAGTAAGAACTAATGAACAAGGTATTAGACCTCAATCTAGATGTAGAGAAGTTATTGATCAAATAGATTGAAGAGTTAAATGATTTGGCTGACATAGGTAATGACTTCTATGCCTAGGTTTTTGGTATGCATCATAAACGAAGCATGGATTCAACTGACAGAACAGTAACTTGCAAATATCCTAAGTGTTCCTGTTGCTGACTAGAAAGTTGTTGGAAATCCTTGATATGAATATATATACTCGATGGATTCAAGCTTGTAGTGTGTGGTGTATGAAATAAAGTTTGAAGAATAGCAGAGATAAGTGTGAAAGCTTCAATCCAAGTCTAGAATGTCATAGAATAGCAATACTAAGTAAAGGAAGGATGAAATGTGTTAGATCGGTATACTGTACGTAACTGGAACTAGATTATTGCATATGCAGATGTTGTTCATTAGTTCAAACACTTGGTTACCTTTCGTAAGTTTTATAGATAGTGAGTCTCTTGTAGACAGTGAGCCTCTTGTGAGAAATGTGCTCGGGCAGTGAGCCCTAATTGGCAAGTGCCATTTTATTCTCCTTTATTCTTTTAATAGAGAATATAATCTTGGGTTAGTCACCCTGTGGTTTTTCCGTTCACAGAGTTTCCATGTAAAAAATCCTTGTGCCATGTGTATTAATTTTATTTTAGTTCTTATTGTTGCTTAAGCTTTCATGTTTTAATATATCACTGAATATTGAGATAAGAAGAGAAAGTAAAAATAATAAAAGTTTAGAGATAACCGATTCACCCCCCTCTCAATTATTTACCTTGTTTCCAACAATTGGTATTAGAGCCAACTCCCTTAGAAAAAGCCTAATAACTTGAGGAGGATCTGGGAATCTCAATGGATGTACATGGTATGAAAGAACAACTTCACTCTGCCCTAGATGATCTTGAACAATCCTAGTCTGAGGTCAATAATTTGAGAGAGCGACTCAAGGAAGCTGATGATTTTGTCAATGAGCTAAAAGAAAAACTCAGTAATTCTGTGAAAAAGAGAAAGGAACTACTATAGAAGTTAGCAAATTAGAATGAAGCCAATAATACTGATGATGACTTGAATGAGAAAACAAAGCTATGTGAAAAACTTTCAAAAGAAGTTGTTATGCTAAGACATGAAATGGAATAAGGGATTATGAAATTTACTCAAGAAATTGAAGAAAAGAGAAAGACTGAAGATAACTTAAAACAATCCCTCAAGGAGAAATCAGAAGATTACTACAAAATGGACAGGATAATTAGACATCTTGAGTCTAATCTTGGAGAAGCTAGATAGAATGAAGAACAACTTGAGAGATAGATTGACACTCTTAAACAAGATCTTGAAACTGCAAATGAATACAAAGAGATATTCAAGATAATCTTAGCAAAACTTGAAGTGCTACTTGAAAGTCAAAAGGAGATAGATGATAAGCATGGCTTGGGATATGAGAAAAGTGAAAGCTTTGGATTTGGTCAAAAGAACTTTAGGTCAAAAAGATAAAGAAACAGGCCTAGAAGACCTCCAGTAAGACAACCTAATGCTCAAAGATATCCATCTTTCAATGGGAGCTGCTTCAACTACAACATATTTGACCATAAAGCAACTCAGTGTAGGAGCAAAATAAATTAAAATAATCCATTCTTCTCTGGTCTATACTTCAATTGTAAAAGATATGGTCACAAATCTCATGAATGCAGAAACATAAAAATGAATAATTCTTTCAATGGTAGATGCTTTGCATGCAATAGAATGGGGCACATGGATAATCAATTCAGATCAAGAGGATATCAACCAAATAAGAAAGGAAATGTTGTGTGTTACAACTGCAATAAATTCAGTCATATAGCTAGATTCTACAGAAGTAGAAATCATGATGGAAAAGGTCCTCTGAAACATGATCAGAAATAAGAAAAAGGAAGAGGTAAAGGGAATGTGGATGAGATTCGAAAGGAAATGACCAAGATTTGGGTAAAGAAGAGCATGAAGAATATTGGTGATGGATTTGCACCAGAATTCGATGCTGATAATCCTTCCAGAAATTCAAAGGTTAGCTCTAGCTTAGGGGGAGCTACAAGGGAGATCAAATTCCCCCAGCCAAATAGTAAGTGCCTGAATTTGACGCAATGGGTAAGAGTCAAAGGTTGCAGATTAAAGGGATCTTGGAAGTTCATCTAAAAATCATTTAGTCGAAGGTTGAGAAATCTTCAGAAAGATTTGAAGAAGTTATAAATAGATCATGTTTCGGTAGCCATCTGGTAAAAGCAGAACTACACAAACAATCTAGTATGATATAAAAATGCAAGTTTATGGTTTGTGGATTTGGAAACATGTTTTGGAAGGTGAAATGTATGTTTCCAACTCACTTGGATGATGACTTGAAGATCCACACAGTGATTCATGATAAATTCACTCAAAATAGGGTAACCAGATGACTTAAAGTATGCATTTATTGCAATAGGGAATTAGGTTTTGTGCAAGGATAACAAGCTTTTCATTTGTCATTCATAACACTTTGCACTCACAAAGAAGAAATAAGAGCTCTGAGAAGAGATCCTACAAATTATTCAAGTTCAAGTTGAAGATCAAAATCAAGTAGAAATTCGCTTCGGCAGTTGCTACAAACCCTAAGGCGTAAAAAGGTATTTCTTTTCTGTAAAATCTCTCTGAATTTGTTTTCTAGAATGGCTACTCCCATGGTTGTGAATGTCACTGAGAGGCTGAGACCTATATTTAAGAAGCATCCCTTCAAATCTCTAGAAGTTGATCCCTTGGGTGCATTTTCACATATCCCGTATGGTGTTCTACATGTAGAAGATGTTAGGGTTTACATTCATACAAACCTTAAGGAATTGGAAGACCTAGAATGATGGAATTATATCACAAATAGTTAAGTAATGAGAACTTTGACCTCAAAACTGAATTCAAGGCCCCAAAAGAGAAGCACTTTGCACATTGCATACATTTCCTAACTTTTGGAGAAGACGAATGGGTCTAATATGTCTTGAGCAGGATACATGATAACTTTATGTGGTTAATGAGTCCATTTAAGATAACCAAAGATGTCATCAGGGCTATAACCAGATTGCACTCAACTAGTGGGTTACCTACACTCAAAGCTATGAATAATCAAATGGTAATAGAAGCCATCAGATAAAAATATGATAAGAGGGTAATGACTATAGATGATATTACTAATCCAGATGTCAAGTTTGCATCAATTGTAATTGACTACAAGATTTACCACTCAAGTAGGGAAAATTTTGTATCCGGTACAAAAATCTATACTGCATATCAGATGTTGAAAGAAAATGAAGACTATGATTTGTGTGAGATTCTATTGAATCAACGGATGGAGAATCTGGAGAAGATCAAGAAAGATAAGAAAAATTTCTTCAAATATGGCAATCTAATATTGTGCCTATTCTTTTATTTTATGAATGAGTTACCAGGGTCAAAAGGGTTGATCTGTGTAAATGTTAGACCAGTCGCTATTCAAATTAAAGATTACTTGTGTGGACTTGGTGATGCACAAGCTTGGAAGACAACTCCTTGGGGTTACATTAAGAATTTCCAGAGCATGCTACATGCAAGAGAAAGAATACCTAAATCAATAGTTGAGAAATACAAGGACACAACTTGCTTCATGGTTGATACAGATCAATGCCTAATGGAGGTAGTTAAGCCAAGAAATGTATGGGTAATGCCCATAGGTTATGGAGTTGATGAAAACTTATTAGAGGTACATGTTCAACACTTGTTAAGTCAAACCAAGGACACTGAAGCAGAGAGGTTTGGCACTTTTGATGAGCTAAACATAAAATTACATGTTGAATTAAGGAAGCTTGAGACAAAAAGGAAAGTGAGAAGGAAGGTTGAAGAACTTGCTGAGAAGTTTGGAATAACAAAGGAGGCAGTTGATGCAAATAGAGAAAGAATAGAGAAAACTGAAAAGGAAAGGGAAGGAGCAAAGAAAGAAAGCATTCTGGTGAAAGCCTCTACCTGGATGAGATCTACTAGAAGTTCTACCCCTGTCACTTCTGAAAGCTCAAAAACTACCAAATCAAAAGCTAAACCATCTGTCAAAGGTGAAAAGAGAAAGAAGACTAAGGGCACAAGAACATATGTGAGCCTCAAGGATGATGAAGAGATAGAATTAGATGTGGAGGTTAGAGAATTAAAGAAAGTGAAGAACAAACCCACTAGGGATGAAAAGAATGATGAGAAGAAGAAGATAGAAGAATTTGTTGATAGACCCACTCTCTCCATTGAAGACATCATTAAAGTAGTCACTGTGGATGGAAACCTGCAGCTGGTAACAAAATTCTATGATGAATACAATGATGCAGACAAGAGAATTCTTGAGGAAGCAACTGTCAGGTACTTGAACATCTATAACAAAGCTTTCATTGAAATAATTTCCTTGATTCCTAAAAGCCTAGAAGAAGTACTGGAGTTAAGAAAAGAAAATGCAAAAGCAAGAGATTTGGAGATCTGGGAACATATAGTGATACAGTTATGTCCATCTATCACTCCAAAACAAATGGACATGATTTTCAAGGATAGCAAAGAAGATTTTTGGAGCAAGTCTAGAATGAATAAGCTCATGCTTGGAGAAATTGACCAAATAGTTGATGAGACAAAAGAAATTCTCTGGAGAGCTTTGAAAAGGTTTAATCATCCCATTGTAGAGGAAGAAAATGAAGAGCCTTCTAACATGGATGTTGAAGGATTAAAGAAAATAAATGAAGAGTCTTCTGACATGGACATCGAAGGATTAAAGAAAATTGATGAAGAGCCATCTAAGGCTTTAGACTCCTCTGTTGCGGAAGAGGAAGTGCAGAAAGAAGAGACAAATAGTATTGATGACAATAAGCAAATCAGTCTGAATGTCCCCAAAGGAAAAGAAGTTGGGACTACAAGAGACACTGCAAAAGTAGTACAAAGTTTCTTGGATAAGGAAGCAGCAGAGTTAGATGAACCTGAGTTGATTCAAGGGCCACTGAATCTGGATTCTCTCTCTCTCCAGTTCAGATAATGAAGATAGCATTGTTTGCTCAAGCTAAAGCCAAAGAAAAACTCCTGAAATCTCATATGGAGGACAATGAGCTGTTAAGTATTGCTTCTACAGTGCTAGAGAAGATCATGCCCACTTATCAGAAGGATCCATCTGCCTCTCCATCTAGTAATCTAAAGAACCTAGCTAATTCTGTTAATACACAATTTGAGTTTTTAGAAAAATCAGCAGAAACTAAGATCTGAAAGGAATTCTTGGGAAAAAGATTCAGTGAGGCACAAGGACTAATTGCTAATGATAGAAAAACCCTAGACATTGGCATAAAGAACATTGAAAATGCTCTTAAGGATGGTGGGGCCATATACAAATTTTGTTTGTCCTGGCCTATAGTGGTAGAAGACATTGAGAAGAAAATGAAAGAACAAGAAGGAAAATTGTCAAGTCTATCTTAGAATTTTGATCCCCTTACTACCTCTCTGGTGAGTCAAGAAAGCCAAGATGTTGCTATAATAAATTAAATAAAGAAACTAGTTAAGGAGAAGAAGAATATAATGGATAGAATGGGTGAACTCTAAGGGATAATCATCCCTAAGAGGCAATGCATGATGCCTTGACAGATACTCTAAGTACAGCTCAGACCAGTGATCCAACAGATTTGAAGAGGGCAGAAGCATATGCATTTTTGAGTGGACATATCTCCATTTTGGACAGGATGAAGGGAAGTTGGGCCACATAGCTTGTACAGTTGAAAACTACATTTGTAGAAATACTGAAGTATATATAAGTTTAGCTTGAGCAATGTCTGTACATATGCAGCTTTATATAGTAATTTTTTGGTTTGTGGATCCCACCCATTGCCATTGATGTCAAAGGGGGAGTGAAGAGTAGTGAAAAATGAGGAATCTAGCATTAAAGGAGCACCAACATGGAGAGATGGAGCACAAGCAAAGGGGGAGTTACTACGACACGTAGTCATTTTTCACTAAGTGTTGCCATCAATGCCAAAGGGGGAGATTGTTGGCAAGAGACACTGCTAGGCTTAATAAGTGTTGTCATTGATGGCAACAAAGTATATCCCTCATATCTATAGTACATAAATTACTCATACCGAAAGTCAAATTGAAGATAAATTGGTCTGGTTGTCACAAAACATAGCATATGATAGGGTCTGATAGTTGGGTCTAGAACTCTCTGATGGTGAAACCCAACATGTTGTGGATTTGGATGAGTAATAAGGAGTATTTAAACTAATGTACTTTAAAGATTTAGCATCCGATGACAAAGCATGTGAAAGATATAAGCATCTGAGTATTAGACAACAGTCAGACAGTGCAAATAGAGGAAGAACTGATCAACAAGGTATCAGACCACAATTCAGATGTAGAGAAGGTATTGATCAAATAGCTTGAAGTGTTATATGATTTGGCTGACATAGGTAATGACCTCTATGCCTAAGTTTTTGGTATGCATCATAAATCAAGCATGGATTCAGCCGACAGAATAGTAACTTGCAAATATCTAAAGAGTTCTTGTTACTGACTAGAAAGTTGTTCGAAATCCTTGATATGGATATATATACTCAATGGATTCAAGCTTGTATTGTGTGGTGTATGAAATAAAGTGTGAAGAATAGCAGAGATAAGTGTGAAAGCTTCAATCCAAGTCTAGAATGTCATAGAATAGCAATATTGAGAAAAGGAAGGATGAAATGTGTTAGATCGGTAAACTGTGCCTAACTAGAACTAAATTCTTGCATATGCAGATGTTGTTCATCAGTTCAAACACTTGGTTACCTTCTATAAGTTTTGTAGATAGTGAGTCTCTTATAGGCAGTGAGCCTCTTGTGAGAAATGTGCTTAGGCAGTGAGCCCTAATTGGCAAGTGCCATTTTATTCTCCTTTATTCTTTTAACAGAGAATATAATCTTGTGTTAGTCACCTTGTGGTTTTTCCCTTAACAGGGTTTCCATGTAAAAATCCTTGTGTTATGTGTATTAATTTTATTTCAGTTCTTATGATTTCTTAAGTTTTCATGTTTTAATATATCACTGAATATTGAGATAAGAAGAGAAAGTAAAAATAATAAAAGTTTTGAGATAACTAATTCACCCCCCCTCTCAATTATCTGCCTTATTTCCAACAGGATGGTAGCAAAGGTTGTGGAATTTGGCTTTACACCAGCCAATTGCATTTGCTTTAAAAATTTTGAAGCCTTTTCAACAAATCCATTTTGTATATATCTTGTAGTCATTGCAGTCCATGAGACCACATTTCTTTGAGGCATTCTATCAAACAGTTCACGTGCCTTGTCTATGCTTCTACATTTTGCATACATGTCTAACAAGGCAGTTGCAACTACAACATCTAGCAAAATTCCTCTATCCTTTATGTATTGATGGATGTCCATACCCTATTCCAAAGCTCCCATTTTGACACAGGCAGGGATGATGCTGGCAAAGGTTGTGGAATTTGGCTTTATACCAGCCAATTGCATTTGCTTTAAAATTTCTGAATCCTTTTCAACAAATCCATTTTGTGCATATCCTACAGTCATTGTAGTCTATGAGACCACATTTCTATGAGGCATTTCATGAAATAGTTCACGTGCCTTGTCTATTCTTCCACATTTTGCATACATGTCTAATAGGGCAGTTGCAACTACAACATCTGACAAAATTCCTCTATCCTTTATGTATTGATGGATATCCATACCCTATTCCAAAGCTCCCATTTTGACACAAGCAGGGAGGATGTTGGCAAAGGTTGTGGAATTTGGATTTACACTAGCTAAATGCATTTGCTTTAAAATTTCTAAAGCCTTTTCAACAAATCCATTTTGTGCATATCCCACAGTCATTGCAATCCATGAGACCACATTTCTTTGAGGCATTCTGTCAAACAATTCACGTGCCTTGTCTATGCTTCCACATTTTGCATACATGTCTAATAGGGAAGTTGCAACTACAACATCTAACAAAATTCCTCTATCTTTTATGTATTGATGGATGTCCATACCCTATTCCAAGGCTCCCATTTTGACATAGGCAAGGAGGATGCTGGCAAAGGTTGTGGAATTCAGCTTTACACCAGCAAATTGCATTTTCTTTAAAATTTCTGAAGCCTTTTCAACAAATCCATTTTGTGCATATCTTGTAATCATTACAGTTCATGAGACCACAGTTCTTTGAGGGATTCTGTCAAACATTTCACGTGCCTTGTCTATGCTTCCACATTTTGCATACATGTCTAACATGATAGTTACAACTACAACATCTGACAAAATCCCTTTATCCTTTATGTATTGATGGATGTCCATACCCTATTCCAAAGCTCCCATTTTGACATAGGTATGGAAGATGATGGCAACTGTTGTGGAATTTTGCTTTACACCAGCCAATTGTATTTTCTTTAAAATTTCTAAAGCCTTTTAGAAAAATCCATTTTGTGCATATCCTGCAGTCATTGTTGTCCATGAGATCACATTTCTTTGAGGCATTCTATCAAATAGTTCACGTGCGTTATCTATTCTTCTACATTTTACATACATGTCTAATAGGGCAGTTGTAACTACAACATCTGACAAAATTCCTCTATCCTTTATGTATTGATGGATGTCCATACCCTATTCCAAAGCTCCCTTTTTGACACAGGCAGGGAGGATTGTGGCAAAGGTTGTGGAATTTGGCTTTACACCAGCTAATTGCATTTGCTTTAGAATTTCTAAAGCATTTTGAACAAATCCATTTTGTGAATATCTTGCAATCATTGCAGTCCATGAGATCACATTTCTTTGAGGCATTCTATCAAATAGTTCACATGCCTTGTCTATTCTTCCACATTTTGCATACATGTCTAACAAGGTAGTTGTAGCTACAACATCTAAAAAAAATCCTCTATCCTTTATGTATTAATGAATGTCTATACCCTATTCTGAAGCTCCCATTTTTACACAGGTAGGGAGGATGGTGGCAAAGGTTGTGAAATTTAGCTTTGCACCAACCAATTGCATTCGCTTTAAATTTGTGAAGCCTTTTCAACAAATCCATTTTGTGTATATCCTGTAGTCATTGCAGTCCATGGGACCACATTTCTTTGAGGCATTTTATCAAATAGTTTATGTGCCTTATCTATGCATCCACATTTTGCATACATGTCTAACAAGGCAGTTACAATTACAACATTTAACAAAATTTCTCTATCCTTTATGTATTGATGGATGTGCGTACCCTATTCCAAAGCTCCCATTTTGGCACAGGTAGGGAGGATGCTAGCAAAGGTTGTGGAATTTAGCTTTCAAACAACTCATACTCGTAGAGTCATGGTTTTAGGTCACGTATGTTATGGTAACAACAAGGGATTCCAACTATGGTTGCAATAGCTAATACTTCCCTCATTTGTGTTTGTAACAAGGTTCTTGGACAACACTATCTTGCTCTTCACACTAGGTACTATATAGGCCAAGATTGGGTTGAAGAAATCACTTGATGGTTACCTATATAGTGATACCACACCCTAATACCCCATGAATTCTAAATAGCTTGAGATTTATACAATACTCAACCAAGATGAAATTGTATCACTGTACCACACTTAACTATGACAATCCTTTCATGACAACAATTTATAATCTTTAGACTATTGGGATCCTTGCACAAATAAATATTAGGTCAATGACACAAGGCTTTTAAACAAAAACCATAATCCCAACTCTATATCCATCCCCTTGGCAGTCTTAATGGCCACCTTGAGACAAAAAATGCTAATGTACTATTATGATAGTTATGATTGTCCTCCATCATTTCAATGTGCATTTGAAAATTGAGATGAGGATTGGAGAGGTCTCCATTTGTAAAACCATGGAAATTACTCATGGAAAGATCTTTAAAAAATACATTCAACTTCAGGCATTTTTGCAGACCCTAGGAAGGTGGATGTAACCTTAGTCACTTTAATTACCACCACAAAGACTATCCCCTTTGTGACTATGACAAGGTAACATTGTCATGCTCTTTATGACAATCCCCTCTCTGTTGGGTGATGGCCTAATAACATTTATCTCCTTTGTTATTTCAATGCCTCTCTAATGGACTATCATAGGAGTCTTGACAGTCCTTATGTATCAGTGAAGAAGGCTCTGACAAATCTAAAAGGAGGGCTTAAGATTACATACAAAGTCCTAGTCTTCATACCCTAGTCACATATCACCCCTCTATGAAGACCTCAAGACAATTGCCCTTTAATACAGGAAGTCAATGCAATTCTAAAAGATAAAGTACAAGAGGCCAAAGGATAAGAAAAATTAAGGCCTTAGGCATTTAAAGGAATAAAAATATAGGCTTGTAGACTCGACTTAAAACCCTAACCCTAGGTGGTTACCACCAAATACCACCTGAACTCTTTAACTTGGCACTACAAAACCTTGTTCAATTTGACCGTGGGAAGCTGAAATCAAGCATGTAAACTCACATATGATAGATAAGTATGCCTACGAAGTGGTTTGGCATAAAAATGAATAGGCTTCAAATTATAATCCTTCAAAGTAGGCCACTAGAGTATATTGTACATGTGCATTTTTGAGTGTTGGAGCCAGATTTTTCATCATAGGAACCTAAATTTTTTGTAAAATATGGTAGGAAATTTTAGGTTCCAACAAGTCCGTTAGTTGGAGGCAGGCAAACAAGGGTTTTCTATTCATCAAAAAATCATGAACAAGGAATGCACTCAGCATAAAAGAATGATTTGATTGATATCATTGTCATAAATGGCGAAATACCTACTCAATTGAAGATTAATATAGACATGAGCAATCATGCAACTTTCAAGTTTAAGTCATCTAGCAATCAAAGACATAGAGAATATATTAGGATAACATAGTCATCTAGTTGGTTAAAGAGATAGTGAGAAATGGAATACAAAAGAAGAAGTCATTAGAAGATAAGGAGTAACAAACAATCATAAATTGTGTCAGCAAGTGAAGGATAATGACTATACCTTTATAGAAAAACAAAGAAATAAATGTGCAAATGGTATAGGGTGACTCGTCATTGCCTAAATGATGAGTCTTGGTCCTATTTGTTTTGTCTTGCATCATCCAATGTTGTCCACCTGTCTTGAACCTAGATGTTATCTCCTTGTTGCCTCTAGTTATCTGCATTGGAGGGTGAAAACTTATGTTAGAGCAATGACAAGGCATCATATAACATATGACATATATCTAAAAACATACAATCTAATTTTTAGATGTAATAAACTAGTCAATATCACATGGACCTTCAAGAAAGTAATAGGATAATCAAGAACATCAATCACATGCACATATTTTCCTAACACGTTTGTTTTCTGTGCAGTTATAGAGCAAGTTATGTTACTGACTTGTTTATCTGATTTCAGCATGTGGAGTGAAATGGGCTCCCATAAGGGTCAGGCCTAGCATGTTGCCCTCTTGTGTTTTAAGAGGGATGAGAGTGTAAAAACATTCTCTTTATCAGTTTTGAGTGTACATTTCATCACCTATAAGAATGATTTGATTGATATCATTGTCATAAATGGTGAAATGCCTACTCAATTGAAGCTTAATATAGAGATGAGCAATCATGTGACTTTTAGGTTTAAGTCATCTAGTAATCAAAGAGACTAAGAATATATCAAGACAACATAGTCATCTAGTTGGTCAAAGAGATAGTAAGAAAGGAAATACAAAAGAAGCAGTCATCAGTAGATAAGGAGCAAAAAACAGTCATAAATTGTGTCAGCAAGTGAAGGAAAAGGATTATACATTTATAGAAAATCAAAGAAATAAATGTGCAAATGGTATAGTGTGACTTGTCATTGCTTGAATGATGAGTCTTGGTCCTAATTGTTTTGTCTTAGATCATCCCATGTTGTCCCTGTGTCTTGCACCTAGCTATTAACTCTTTGTTGCCTCTAGTTATCTACATTGGTGGGTGAAAACTAATGTTGGAGTGATGACGAGGCATCATATAACATATGACATATATCTACAAACATACAATCTAATTTTTAGATGCAATAAACAAGTCAATATCACATGGACCTTCAAGAAAGTAATAGGATAATCAAAAACATCAATCAAATGCACATATTTTCATAACATGTTTGTTTCCTATACAAGTATAGAGCAAGTTATGTTACTGACTTGTTTATCTGATTTTAACATGTGGAGTGAAATGGACTCCCATAAGGGTTGAGCCCAGCATGCTACCCTTCTGTTTTTTAAGAGGGATGAGAGTGTAAAGACATTCTCTTTAATCACTTTTGAGTATACATTTCATCACCTATCAAAATGATTTGATTGATATCATTGTCATAAATGGTGAAATACCTACTCAACTGAAGCTTAATATAGAGATGAGCAGTCATGTGACTTTCAGTTTTATGTCATCAAGCAGTTAAAGACACATAGAATATATCAGGATAGCATAGTCATCTAGTTGGTCAAAGAGACAGTGAGAAAGGAAATACAAAAGAAGTAGTCATTAGTAGATAAGGAGCAATAAATAGTCATAAATTGTGTTAGCAAGTGAAGGATAAGGACTATACATTTATAGAAAATCAAAGAAATAAATGTGCAAATGGTATAGGGTGACTCATCATTGCCTAAATGATGAGTCTTGGTCCTATTTGTTTTATCTTGCATCATCCCTTGTTGTCCACGTGTCTTGCGCCCAGCTATTATCTCCTTTCTGCCTCTAGTTATCTGCATTGGAAGGTGAAAATTGATGTTAGAGAAATGACAAGGCATCATATAACATATGACATATATCTACAATCATACAGTCTAATTTTTAGATGCAATAAACTAGTCAGTATAACATGAACCTTCAAGAAAGCAATGGGATAATCAAGAACATAAATCAAATGCACATATTTTCCTAACATGTTTGTTTCATGTGCATGTATAGAGCAAGTTATGTTGCTAACTTGTTTATCTTATTTTAGAATGTGGAGTGAAATGGACTCCCCAAGGGTCAAGCCCATCATGCTGCCCTCTTATGTTTTAAGAGGGATGAGAGTGTAAAGGTATTTTCTTTATCAATTTTGAGTATACATTTCATCACCTATAAGAATGATTTAATTGATATCATTGTCATAAATGGTGAAATACCTACTCAATTGAAGCTTAATATAGAGATGAGCAATCATGTGACTTTCAAGTTTAAGTCATCTAACAGTCATAGACATAGAAAATATGATGAAGGGGGTAAATCATAAAAAACACAACAATAGAAATGGAACATAGAAAATAGACTAATTCTTTATTGATTTGGGCAACTCATTACATTACAGAAGCTTAATTACAATCAGAGGATGAATCCTCTACTGGTTGCAACACATTACATCTTTCCCAACCTCAAGACTCTAGAATCTTCGGCCTTCTGTAACCCCAAATCAGCCAGGGTTTCTATTTTCCCAACTATTCTTGACTCTACACTGGCCCCCTTTAACTCTACCCCTCCCAGGGTTCCCAAAATAGCCATAAATAGCACTTTTTGGCGGCCTCCAACTAAATTTTGAAATTTGCAACTCCCTCCAAAAGTAGGTCAACTTTCGAGAAGCATAACTTTTGATCCGAGTGTCTGATTGATGAACTGTTTTAAGTGGCAGAAACATCGCAATGTGAACTATCATGCTGGAAATTTGTAAATGGATTTCCATCAACTTTTCAAGATGTTATGGGATGTTTTAGTGCCTCATATCTCATTCCATAAATTTTTAGGGGCTTTTTGGAAAACAAAAACTTTAATATCTTTTAGCTCACAAATGATCTTTGCCTGATTCCTTCACCAAAGGTCTTATATTTTTGTTATGTAAATTTTTGGAAGTTTTTACTTCATTACATGCCCAAATGCAAACTTTCCTAAAATAGCAGGTACACTTTCCAAAATAGGTAGGTTGCTATTTTTAGCAGTTTTGGAAAAACTGAAAGTCTTACATCATTATTTAGGATATTATGGAACCAAAAACACTAATTATGGAAAGAAATGAAAACAACTACAATGGTTTTGAATTAACTTCTTTTTGGGTGATGGAAGATTGCCCTTACACCTCTGGATGCTCCTACATCAAACACCTAGAGTAATTTGAGAAGTGACCTTGTCACGTCTCAGGTGTTTGTGTGAGGAAAACCCAAATGGTCAACCTCTGCCTTAGACAACCAAGAAGAATCTTCAACAGGCCTTCCTTTCCATTTCACTAGATATTCTTCGTATTGCCTATTCCGAGTGCTCCTTCCCACACGGCTATCCAAGATCTCTTCTATCTCCTCTGTTGAAGTAGATGCCAAAATACTCCACTGTTCCTCTATTGGTCCATCCTCTATTCCACCTTCATGATATTCTAATAAATCAGCAATTTTGAAAATAGGGGAAATATTGATCCCACTTGGCAGCTCTACCTCATATACATTTCCTGAATCATGCTTCTTCAAGGTTCTGCATGGTCCAAATTTCTTCATTTTCAACTTATTGTATGTTCCAATTGGGAACCTTTCTTTTCTCAAGTGAACCATGACTTCATCTCCTACCTAGAACTCCTTATATCTCCTCTTCTGATCTGCCTTAGCCTTGTACTGAATATTCATTTTATTAATGTGCTTTCTCACCTCTTCATGCAAATTCTTCAGATGTTCTGCAAAGTCTTCAGCTTTGGCACTTATCTTTTCTCCATTGTCCAGCTACCTTAACTCAGAAGCATTTCATGGCCTATTGCCATATACAGTCTAGAATGGTGATTTACTAGTACTCCTATTGAAAGAATTGTTGTAAGCAAATTCTTCCTGTGGTAAAATCAAATCCCATCCCTTGGGCTTGTCTCCTACTAAGCATCGTAGCAGGTTACCCAAACTCCTATTCACCACTTCAGTCTATCCATCAGTCTATGGATGGTGTACTGAACTGAACTTCAAGTCTGTCTTCAACTTCTTCCACAATGTCCTCCAGAAATAACCCATAAACTTGGTATCTTGGTCTAAAACTATGCTCTTTGGTAGACCATGTAGTCTCACCACTTCACTGAAAAATAACTCTACAATATGAATAGCATCATTAGTCTTCTTCCTGTTAGACTTAGGGAAGACAACTGAGAGGGGGGGTGAATCAGTTGTCCAAAACTTTCTTCTTTTTCAATACTTGCATTCACTTAGTATTATAACAATAAATCAATCATGAAAACTTAATGCAATTAACCAAGAGCAGAAACACATCAACACATGAGACACCAAGATTTTGACGTGGAAAACCCAGTTAAGGGAAAAACCATGGGGTGACTAACCCAAGATGTTATTCTCTGTTAGAAGAATAAAAGAAATAAGATGGCACATGCCAATTAGGGCTCACTGCCTGAGCACACTGCTCATAAGAGGCTCCTTGCCTACAAGAGACACACTGTCTACAATAAATAAGTATTACATACTTGAACTGGTAAATAGCATTGTCACCATGCTTGAATCAGTTCTATTGAAGCTCAAATCCTTCTGCTCTTCCTTTCACTCTTCTCCTTGCTACCACACACTCATCTCCACAAGTCACACACTGAAATGCTTTCACAATCCCTTATTTATACATGACATCAACTTAGGAATAAACATCTAAGTCAGCACACATCCACAAGAACATCCGCAAGATGAATAACTCATCCGGTCGGCCAACCTAAGTAAGAACACTTTCATCCGAAAGTATTTCTTCAATTCTGGGCTCTAACTCCAATGCGGACCAACAACACAACCTCAAAATATCCAAGAACCTTCACAAGCTTTCCTGAATGACTAGGTACGTCCGCACTTCTTCTACTTACTCAAATCTCTTCTCTCCTACATCTGGTGCCTCAAGAACATAGTCTATCATGACTGTCACAAAGGAGTAGATTTTTTTAGACCTTCAAACCATGAACAAATCTAGATGACACATCACAAGGACTCCCCCAACACTCCTTCCAATTTGCAAAATAGGACAATGCACTTCCAGATCTCACCGGAACTTTCTGTAACACTCTGTCACTCCTGAACATCTCCTGGAACCGGTTCTACTTGATCGATCACAACTTCTTCATATCTTCATATGGACCTCTGAAATCTTAACTGGAACATTGTAAGACTCATATAGACAAACCCTTTAATCTGCATCTTCTAATCCTCAACCTGTCTTGAGCTTTTGCCTTGCTGTCATCACTATTCTTCACTGTTCCTAACTGAGACTAATTTTCTCAGTATCCTCAACATATAACTCATCCAATCCTTATCACTGATACAACAGAAGTATGTTGACATCAATGACAACACTGGTTAAACCCATACATGCAACAATCTCCCCCTTTGTCATTGATGGCAACATATGATGTGAAAAACCATCGAGACAAGAACTTCTCCTTACTGTCACAACTCCCCCTATCAACAACAACTATTCACATGTCTTCTCTTCCTGTACTGGTCCCCCTTTGCTCATCAACCACTTGTTTTTCACATATCTTCTCTCCCCCTTTGACATCAATGGCAAAGGGCTCATACTTGTAACTTTACCATTTCAGAAACATATTTGCTGCTCCCCCTAAGTAGCAGCTCCCCATCATCAGTCCGGACCACAAGATGTGACTGTGATATGTACCAGACTGATGCACATTAGTGCATCCAAGTTCATCACCAGAGGGGCAATAACCCCTAACTTCTCCTTGAGATACTCAAAAGAGTCCTTGGGAAGAGGTTTAGTAAAGATATCTGCAATCTGATCCTTGGAGGGCACATACTCCAACCTGACTTCATCCTTGTTCACTTGCTCTCTCAGAAAGTGAAACTTGATAGATATGTGCTTGGTCTTGGAATGCAACACTGGATTCTTAGAAATATTTATTGCACTTGAATTGTCACAGAAAATTGTGATAGGCTCCTCATATTATATTTTAATGTCTCTTAGCATCTGCTTCATCCATAAGATTTGAGTGCAACTACCTGCTACTGCAATGTATTCTGCTTTAGTTGTAGATAGAGATATTGCCTCTTGTTTCTTGTTTAGCCAAGAAAGCAACCTTTTTCCCAAAAAGAATGCTCCACCACTAGTACTCTTCTGGTCATCCACATCTCCTGCCCAATTTGCATCTGTATATGCATGAAGAGAGAAATCATGATCTCTAGGATACCATAGACCATACTCAACTATCCCCTTTAGATATCTAAAAATCTTCTTGATTGCCATAACATGAGATTTTCTAGGATCAGCTTGGAATCTAGCAACAAGACCAATGGCCTACATAATATCTAGTCTAGTTTGAGAGAGATACAACAGTCCTCCAATCATTGACCTATATTTTGTCTGATCAACCTTGGAAGAGTCATCATCTTTGCTCAACTTGCATCCAGTTGCCATTGGAGTGTTCATTGGCTTTGAGTCTTCCATCCCAAATTTCCTCAACAATTCTTTCACATATTTTGACTCAGAGATGAAGATTCCTTTCTTTGTTTGAGTAATTTGTAGACCCGAAAAGAAATTCATTTCTCCAAGCATTGACATCTCAAACTCACTTTTCATTTGGCTTGCAAAAGTTTTACACATACTGTCTCTTCCTCCAAAAATGATATCATCAACAAATACTTCAATAATTAAGATATTTTCATGATCAATTTTGAAATACAAATTACTGTCAGTAGTACCTTTATTGAAACCAATCTTCAAGAGATGCTTATCTAATCTTTCATACCAGGCTCTTTGGGCTTGCATCAGTCCATACAGTGCCTTTTTTAATTTAAAGACCATGTCACTATGATTAGATAATTGAAATCCATCTGGTTGCTCAATATACACTTCTTCCAAATTACCATTTAGGAAGGTAGATTTGACATCCATCTGATACACCTTGAAATCCTTGAAGGCAGCAAATGCAAGAAATAATCTGACTGCTTCAATTGTTGCCACCGGAGCAAAAGTTTCTTCAAAATCAACTCCTTCTATTTGAGAGTAACCTTTGCAAACTAATCTAGCTTTGTTTCTGTTTACTTCACCAACTTCATTCAATTTGTTCCGGAAGACCCATTTGGTTCCAATCACATTTTTGTTTCTTGGTCTAGGAAAAAGATCCCAAGTGTGATTCTTTTCAATTTGCATCAATTCTTCCTCCATTGCCTTAGTCCAGTTTTCATCATTGCAGGTTTCATTTACTATCTTAGGTTCAATCTTTGAAATTAGACAATACTCATCTGAAATTTTGAGCAATTCTCCTCCTTGTTTGCACTCCTTTGCTTTTGTCACCTATGATCTGATCTTGAGAATGGTTCAGAGTTACATACCTTGGAGCTTTGGGAGTTTCTTGCACCACTAACTCTTGATCAGTCTTATTGAGATTTATCTCTTCTTCTTGATTTACTAGATCAACTTGACTTTGTTTCTCAAAAGAGGCTTGGATACTTGGAATCTGAACATCATTCTAATTGTCTTCATCATACTCATGAATTCTTGAGGGTCTTTCAGCTTCTTCATCCACCTTCACATTTACACTTTCTACAATTTTTCTCAATCTCTTGTTGTAACACCGGTATGCTTTACTTTGAGTAGAGTAACCCAAGAATATTTCTTCATCACTTCTAGCATCAAACTTTCCTAGATCTTCATCCCTTTTAATGTAACATCTGCTACCAAAAACTCTGAAATATCTCATAGTGGGAGTAATGTCAAACCAAAGTTCATAAGGAGTCTTACCAGTATTGTTTATGATTTGAACTTGATTGAGAGTGTAGACTACAGTGCTGATAGCTTCTCTCCAATAGATCTGAGGAACATTTGCTTCCATCATCATGGTCCAGGATGCTTCCTGGATGGTCCAGTTCTTTCTCTCAACAACTCCATTCTGTTGTGAAGTTCTAGGGGCAGACAACTGTCTCTTTATTCCACGTTTCTCACAAAACTTTATGAACTCACTAGATGTGAATTCTCCACCTCTATCAGACCTCAGACACTTTAATTTTAATCCGGTCTCATTTTCCACCATAGCCTTGAATATTTTGAATTTCTCAAGAGCTTCTGATTTCTCTTTCAAAAAGGTTACCCACATCATCCTGGAATAGTCATCAATTAGCAACATGAAGAATCTATCCCCTTGCACACTCCTGATTCTTGCAGACCACATAAGGCAGTGTGAACCAAGTCTAATAATCTGGTAGAAGATTGTTCCTTGCTTTTGAATGAGATTCTACTTTGTTTACCCAACTGACATTCTTTGCACAAACTATTTGTAGGTTTTACCAATCTTGGAAGATCTCTTACAGCCTGAGTATTACTTATCTAGATGATATTATCAAAGTTCACATGACACATTCTTCTATGCCATAACCAACTCTGATCAATTTAAGCAAATAAGCAACTTTTACCAGTACTAGCTAAGTGCAAGATGTTAGCTTTTGTTTGGGTACCTGATGCAATCTCTGTTCCAGAACTTTCAAAGATTTTTCACTTTCCATTCTTAAATCTGAGATCATAGCCCTTGTCCACCAATTGTCCCACACTAAGAAGATTGTGTTTCAATCCTTCAACATATAATACATTACTGGTTTTGTTCTTTCCATCAAAAGAAATAGTTCCTCTACCTCTGATTCTACCTGCAGAGTTATCACCAAACTTTACCACTCCTTCATACCTTTCCAAATCTATAAACTTGTTTTTGTCACCTGTCATGTGGTGAGAGCAGCCACTGTCAATGACCCAATCATCCTTTTCTTCAATTTGGGCAGCCAGGGCTTTATGATTTACGGATTTAGAGGGTATTGGATCTTCTTCCTTGATGGCAATGAACACCCAGTCACTTCTAGATTTGTCTTCTTTCTCTGATTCATCATCTGTTACTCCTTGATCATCTCCTTCATGAGCATAGTAACAATTCTTCTGGAATCTTAGTCTATTACTGTTTGGCCTAGAAAATCTTTTCGGACACCTTGATGCAAAATGACCAATCTTATTGCAGTTAAAACACTTAAAAGGCAATTTGCCCTCATACTTACCGGATCATCTTGGTAGTCTTTTTGCAATAAGAGCTTCAAGATGAGCAGTTTCAGCTTCTTCTTCTTCCAAATCTTTTCTTGCATTTTCATACCATGATGGTTTCCTTGAAGAGTTTTCTCCCGGATCAAACCTTTGTTTTCCTTTTACCAAGGCACTTGCTTTGAATGTAGATTCAGTTTTTGGAGGATCATCTCCAAACTTGGCCATTTCAAAAGCAGCTAGCTTACTAACCAATTGATCCCTTGTGACTATTGTGTGAGCTCTGAATTCATCAATTGCAAAGGCCTTCATTTTATAAGAATCAGGAAGGGATCTGAGAATTTTGCCAACAATCTCATCTTCACTCAGGATTCCACCTACATTTCTGATTCCACAAACTAGCTCATTTACTCTTGGCATGAAGGTGGTAATATTTTCATCATCTCTCATCTTAAATTTTTCAAACTTCCCTTTTAGACTTTGTAACCTTGCACATTTGACAAACTGGTCTCCCTCATGCAAAACCTCCAGTTTATTCTAGATGTCAAAGGCAGTTGGTAGATCAATAACATTTGAGAGTTCTGAATTAGATAGCATGCTTAACAGAGCCTCTTTGGTCTGTAGATTGTTTTCAGCATTCGTGATTTCATTTAGGGTTGTCAGACCACCCTGTGGAAGTACATAGGCCTTTTTAACCATAGACCAATATGCAAATCCCATACACTGCAAGTGACATTCCATGCGACCTTTCCAAAGAGCAAAATTAGTTTCATCAAACTTTGGACTATCCTTCTTCTAGGACGACATCCCAGATCTCCTCAAGCGGTTAAGCTCCTTTTAGAGGAACTCAGCTCTGATACCAATTGTTAGACTTAGGGCAGACAACTGAGAGGGGGCTGAATCAGTTGTCCAAAACTTTCTTCTTTTTCAATACTTGCATTCACTTAGTATTATAACAATAAATCAATCATGAAAACTTAATGCAATTAACCAAGAGTAGAAACACATCATCACATGAGACACCAAAATTTTGACGTGGAAAACCCGGTTAAGGGAAAAACCACGGGGTGACTAACCCAAGATGTTATTCTCTATTAGAAGAATAAAAGAAATATGATGGCACATGCCAATTAGGGCTCACTGCCTGAGCACACTGCTCACAAGAGGATCACTGCCTACAAGAAACACACTGTCTACAATAAATAAGTATTACATACTTGAACTCGTAAATAGCATCGTCACCATGCTTGAATCAATTCCATTGAAGCTCAAATCCTTCTGCTCTTCCTTTTGCTCTTCTCCTTGCTACCACACACTCATCTCCACAAGTCACACACTGAAATGACTTCTCAATCCCTTATTTATACATGATATCAACTTAGGAACAAACATCTAAGTCGGCACACATCCACAAGAACATCCGCAAGATGAATAACTCATCTGGTCTGCCAGCCTAAGTAAGAACACTTTCATCCGAAAGTATTTCTTCAATTCTGAGCTCCAGCTCTAATGCAGACTGACAAAAAAACCTCAACATGATCCAAGAACCTTCACAAGCTTTCCTGAATGACCAGGTACGTCCACACTTCTACTTACTCAAATCTCTTCTCTCCTACATTCGGTGCCTCAAGAACATAGTCTGTCATGACTGTCACAAAGGAGTAGATTCTTTTAGACCTTCAAACCATGAACAAATCTAGATGACACATCACAAGGACTCCCCCAACACTCCTTCCAATCTGTAGAATAGGACAATGCACTTCTGGATCTCACCGGACCTTTCTGTAACACTCTGTCACTCCTGAACATCTCCTGAAATTGGTTCTACTTGATCGATCACAACTTCTTCATATCCTCATGCGGACCTCTGAAATCTTAACTGGAACATCATAAGACTCATATACACAAACCCTTTAATCTGCATCTTCTAATCCTCAACCTGTCTTGAGCTTTTGCCTTGCTATCATCACTGTTCTTCACTGTTCCTAACTGAGACTAATTTTCTTAGTATCCTCAACATATAACTCATCCAATCCTTATGACTGATACAACAGAAGTATGTTGACATCAATGACAACACTGGTTAAACCCATACTTGCAACACTTACAAGGAATAAAACGTGCCATTTTCGAGAATCTGTCCACCACCACAAAAATAGAATCATGTCCTCTTTGTGTCCTTGGTAAACCAAGAACAAAATCCATACTAATATCATCCCATGGCTTCTCTAGTACAGGTAATGGATGATATAGCCATGTATTCTAACTCATTCCTTTTTCCATCTGACACACTCTACAACTCTGCACAAATTTTCTCACATCATGTTGCAACTATGGCCAATAATAATTTTCATCGACAATGGCAATGGTCTTATGTCGACCAAAGTGTCCAGCTAATCCCCCACTATGCTTCTCCTTAATTAGATTCTCTCTCATGGAACTCCTCAGAATGCACAATTGGCTTCCTCTAAACAACATGCCATCTTGGATTATGAAATCCAACCATTTTGTCCTGTCCAAAGTAACAAGTTCCAAAAAAGATTTCCAAGCCTCTACAAAATCTAGATCTTCAGAATACAAACTTTTGAGCTCATCGAACCCAACAACTTCTATCTTCATTTCTATCAACAAATTTTGCCTTCTGCTCAAGGCATTTGCAACTCTATTGGACTTCCCACTCTTGTGCTTCAAAAAAAAGTATAGCTCTGCAAAAACTCAACCCATTTTAAGTGCCATTGATTTAACTTTCCTTGACTATTAAGATACTGCAAAGCCTGATGATCAGTATAAAAAACAAACTCTTTTAGCAACAAATAATGTATGCATTTCTTCAAAGCCTGAACTATTGCATAAAACTCTTGATCATAAACAGAATACTTTTTCTTGGCATCATTAAGCTTCTCACTAAAATAAGGAATGGGCTTACCTTCCTAGCTCAAAACAACTCCTATACCACTACCACTAGCATCACAATCTACCTGAAATACCTTATTAAAATCTGGAAGTGCCAAAACAGGTTGTTCTATGACTTTCTGCTTCAATGTATCAAAGCTATTGTCTACTCCTTTAGTCCATCTAAACTCTTTTCTATCCCCTCTCATTGTCTCAGTTAGGGGTGCACAACTGCTACTAAAATTCCTAATAAACTTTCTATAAAAAACTTGCCAAACCATGAAAATATCTTACCTCTGTTGCACTCCTTGGTGTAGGCCATTCAATGATAGCCCTTACTTTTTCTGGGTCCATCTTAAGACCTTCTGAGACAACAAATCCCAGGTACACCAACTCCTTCTTTGTAAAACTACATTTCTTCAGATTAATCAACAAATTCTCCTTCCTCAGCTTCTATAGAACTCTTCTAATATAGATCAGAGGCTCATCCCAAGTCTTACTAAAAAACAAAATACTATCCAACTAAACAATAACAAAACTTCCCAAAAATTCTTTCAGTACCTCGTTCATGAGCCTCATGAATGTGCTCGGTGTATTGGTTAGCCCAAATGGCATGACTAACCACTCATACAAACCTTCCTTTGTCTTGAAGGCTATCTTCCATTCATGTCCTTCTCTGATACGGATCTAGTGATACCCACTCTTTAGGTCAATTTTAGTGAAGTACTTGGCTCCACTCAAACAATCCATGATGTCATCCATTCTTGGCAATGGAAATCTATACTTGATCGTTATCTTATTGATGGCTCGAGAGTCTATACACATCCTCCATTCTCCATGCTTCTTTGGTGCTAGTACTGCAGGTACCACACATGGACTTAGGCCCTCCCTTATTAGTCCCTTCCTCAACAACTCTTGAACTTGTTTGTTCAGCTCTTCATTCTCTACAGGGGTCATTCTATGGTCTGCCTTGTTTGGCAAACTGGCTTCTGGTATCAAATCCATTTGATGACTTATCTTCCTTACTGGTGGTAAACCTTCTGTTACATTATCAGAGATAATGTCTTGGAACTCTTCCAACATATCTAAAACTTATGCTGGTACATCTTCACAGTTCTCTTGACTAGTCTTAGGAATCAATGCAAAGCAATGACGCTCATGCTTCATACCCTCCAAAAATTTCCTACCATCTACCAGGCAAATTCTGGCAGTACTACATACCTTTTCTTCCACCTCCTTCAAGGGCTTCAATTTATGACAAACTCCATCTTTTGTTAGGGAATATGTGTTTGCACGGCCATCATGGACAGTGCTCCTATCATACTGCCACAGTCTCCCCAACAACATATGACATGCATCCATCGGTATGATATCACACAGCACCTCATCATGCTAGTCCCCAATCTTGAACTTCACTAAACACTGCTCATTGACCAAAGCTCTATGGTCTTTCTACAACCATGAAATCTAATATGGATGCGGATGCTTTCTTCTTGTCAACTTCAACTTGTCAACCATCTCCTCTGAAACAAGATTATCAGTGCTTCCACTGTCAATAATAATATCACAACACTTACCTTCACATTTGCACCTTGTGTGGAATAAACTCTTCCTCTGATTTGGTTCTTTCTCCTTATTAAACAAGGTTCTTCTAACAACTAGGGTTTCTCCCCTTTCAACATCTTCAGAACTCTCATACTATGCATCTTCATCTACATGTGCAACTCATGCATTACCTTTAGGTCTTCTATTCATCCTTCCTTGATGTTGCAGACACTCATATGCTCGATGCCCTTCTTCTCCACATTGGAAATAGGTTTCTCTGAAACCTCCTCTTCCAGGTCCTTGCCCAAGTCTGCCTCTTCCTCTTTGCTCACCATTGTTCTAGTCATGAGGGCAATAGGTATTATCTCCTCTCTGATTTTGACTGGTGCCATCTTCTTCACTTTTCTTTGCATCTTTATTTCAGCCCCCATAGGGTCTTCCACCAGTCCTTCCACCTTGACCTCTTCCCCTTTGCTTGATGTCAAATCTTTTATTTAGTTTCTCTTCCACCTTCAAGGAAAACTAGTATGCATCTTCTATGGTGGTCATTCTGACCAGGCTTAGCTCCTCTTGAATACTTGGCCTCAACCCATTAATGTAATGGGCTACCTTCTCCTTGTTGGGCTCTACATGGCCTGTCCTGATAGTAATCTTATAAAACTATTATGTATACTCCTTGATGGACTTGTTACCCTGCTTTAGTCCTTGCAGCTTCTTCAACAACTCGTTTATGAGCCTCATGAATGTGCTCGGTGCATTGGTTAGCCCAAATGGCATGACTAATCACTCATACAAACCTTCCTTTGTCTTGAAGGTTGTCTTCCATTCATCTCCTTCTCTGATACGGATCTGGTGATACCCACTCTTTAGGTCAATTTTCAAGAAGTACTTGGCTCCACTCAAACAATCCATGATGTCATCCATTCTTGGCAATGGAAATCTATACTTGATCATTATCTTATTGATGGCTCGAGAGTCTATACACATCCTCCATTCTCCATGCTTCTTTGGTGCTAGTACTATAGATACCGCACATAGACTTAGGCTCTCCCTTATCAGTCCCTTACTCAACAACTCCTAAACTTGTCTATTTAGGTCTTCATTCTCTACAGGGGTCATTCAGTGGGCTGCCTTGTTTGGCTAACTAGCTCCTGGTATCAAATCCATTTGATGACTTATCTTCCTTACTGGTGGTAAACCTTTTGGTACAATATCAAAGATAATGTCATGTAACTCTTCCAACATATCTAAAACTTTTGCTAGTACATCTTCACAATTCTCCTGACTAATCTTAGGAATCAATGCAAAGCAATGATGCTCATGCTTCATACCCTCCAAAAATTTCCTACCATCTACCAGGTAAATTCTGGCAGTACTACATACCTTTTCTTCCACCTCCTTCAAGGGCTTCAATTGATGATGAACTCCATCTTTTGTTAGGGAATATGTGTTTGCATGGCCATGATAGCGCTCCTATCATACTGCCACGGCCTCCCCAATAGCATATGACATGCATCCATCGATATGATATCACACAACACCTCATCATGGTAGTCCCCAATCTTGAACTTCACTAAACACTGCTCATTGACCAAAGCTCTATGGTCTTTCTGCAACCATCCAATCTGATATGGATGTGGATGCTTTCTTCTTGTCAACTTCAACTTGCCAACCATCTCCTCTAAAACAAGATTATCAGTGCTTCCACTGTCAATAATAATATCACAACACTTACCTTCACATTTGCACCTTGTGCAGAATAAACTCTTCCTCTGATTTAGTTCTTTCTCCTCATTCAACAAGGTTCTTCTGACAACTAGGGTTTCTCCCCTTTCAGCATCTTCAGAATGCTCAAACTGTGCATCTTCATCTACATGTGCAACTTGTGCATTACCTTTAGGTATTCTATTCGTCCTTCCTTGATGTTGTGGACACTCATATGCTCGATGCCCTTCTTCTCCACATTGGAAATAGGTTCCTCTGAAACCTCCTCTTCCAGGTCCTTGCCTAGGTTTGCCTCTTCCTCTTCCTCTTTGCTCACCATTGTTCTGGTCACGAGGGTGGTAGGTATTATCTCCTCTCTGATTTTAACTAGTACTAGCTTCTTCACTTTTCTTTGCATCTTCATTTCGGCCCCCATAGGGTCTTCCACCAGTCCTTCTGCCTTGACCTCTTCCCGTTTACTTGTTGTCAAATCTTTTATTCAGTTTCTCTTCCACCTTCAAGGAAAACTGGTATGCATCTTGTATGGTGGTCATTCTGACTAGGCTCAGCTCCTCCTAAATACTCGGTCTCAACCCATTAATGTAACGGGCTACCTTCTCCGTGTTGGGCTCTACATGGCCTGTCTTTATTGTAATCTTATAAAACTCTTCTGTATACTCCTTGACAGACTTGTTACCGTGCTTTAGTCCTTGCAGCTTCTTCAACAACTCCATCTCATAGTCCACAGGAATGAACTACTTCTTTAGTTTCTCAACCATCTGATCCCATCTCATGATCTTTCCTTTTCCTCTTCTGCTCCTCTCTAATTGGACCTCCTTCCACCAAATACTGGCATGGCCCTTCAACTTTGTTTTTACAAACTTAACCCAATCTGGGTCCTCCACATCTTCATAGTTGAAATACTCCTCCATGTCATTGATCCAATCAATAAGTTGTTCTGAATTCAAATCTCCAAAATATGTAGAAACTTTGATTCTAGGCCTCTTTCTGATCTTTGAAATGGCCCTCAACATCCTAACTTCTACAAGATCTCATGCAACTTCTTGCTCTTCCTCAGATAGCTCTTCTTCAGCTTCATCTTCACTTTCTTCTCTTGTTCTCAGATCAAACCCTCTTCGCAGCTCCTCTTGGAATGCATTGATTTGCCTTTGTAGGGCTCTTAATCCCTCTTCCGTCAAACCATTCCCCTCAACAAGATTTCTTCGTGGAGGCATCTTTATCTCCACAGCAAACCCACAACTTCAAGTCCTGGTACAAACTACCTCACAATCGATGATCTGTCTACACACTCAGGAACCCTCACTCTGATACCACTTGATGAAGGGGGTAAATCATAAAACACACAACAACAGAAATGGAACACATAAAATAAACTATTTCTTTATTGATCTGGGCAACTTGTTACATTACATAAGCTTAATTACAATCAGAGGATGAATCCTCTACTGGCTGCAACACATTACAATTTCCCAACCTCAAGACTCCAGAATCTTTAGCCTTTTGTAACCCCAAATCAGCTAGGGTTTCTATTTTCTGACCTATTCTTGACTCTACACTATCCCCCTTTAACTCTACCCCTCCTAGGGTTCTAAAATTTGCAACTCCCTCCAAAAGTAGGTCAACTTCTGGGAAGCATAACTTTTGATTGGAGTGTTCGATTGAGGAACCATTTTAAGCATTGGAAAGCTCGCGATGTGAACTATCATGTTGGAAATTCATAAATGAATTTCTATCAACTTTTTAGGATGTTATGGGATGTTTTAGTGCCTCATATCTCGTTCCAAAAATTTTCAGGGGCTTTTTGGAAAACAAAAACTTTAATATCTTTTAGCTCACAAATGATCTTCACCAAAGGTCTTATATTTCTGTTATGTAACTTTTTGAAATTTTTTACTTCATTACGTGCCCAAATGTAAACTTTCCTAAAATAGTAGGTACACTTTCCAAAATAGGCAAGTCGTTATTTTTAGCAGTTTTGGAAAAACTAAAAGTCCTACATCATTATTTTGGATATTATGGAACCAAAAACACTAATTGTGGAAAGAAATGAAAACAACTACAATGGTTTTAAATTAACTTCTTTTTGGGTGATGCAAGATTGCCCTTACAACTCTATGGTGAAATACCTACTCAATTGAAGCTTAATATGGAGATGAGCAATCATTTGACTTTTAAGTTTAAGTCATCTAACAGTCAAAGACATAGAAAATATTTCAGGATAGCACATTCATCTAGTTGGTCAAAGAGACAGTGAGAAAGGAAATACAAGAGAAGCAGTCATTAGAAAATAAGGAGCAAAAAAAAATCATAAATTGTGTCAGCAAGTGAAGTATGTCCACATAAGACTTGAAGAGGTGAAATCCATTGTGAAGCTATGGCAAGATGATACCAATGATAGAGTGGTCAAGTGACAATCCACAAAGATGACTGATCACAATGAACAATCAATTTGTGTAATGAAGATCTTGACAATCAACAACCAAGGGGTCATGGGAGACAAATAATAGAAGCTCTGTGATACAA
This sequence comes from Cunninghamia lanceolata, assembly GCA_027924645.1. Taxonomy (NCBI): domain Eukaryota; kingdom Viridiplantae; phylum Streptophyta; class Pinopsida; order Cupressales; family Cupressaceae; genus Cunninghamia; species Cunninghamia lanceolata. The sequence continues at coordinate 7,623,404 of BSBN01000221.1, forward strand.
GAGGATTATAGAGTCCTTTATCAAACCTTTGAGGATCTAGTTATTAACCGTAAAGTTTGTACCAGTGTTGGAAATCTAGACTAGAAATAAAACCCTAAAAATTATGAAGGATAGTCAATATTGTCGTAAAAGATCAAATAGCCTACATGTTGTTCCAATCCTAAGGTTTAGTGTTATCTTTGCCCTCATAAATAAATTGTGTCCTTATTAGCCTCCATGATTTGTCTATAGCTGTAAAACCTTTCATAGAATTCTAAAAGAGTATAAAAGTGTATAAGTCAAGACTAAAAGAAACAAGGACCTGCAGAAACATGCAAGCTACAGTTAGAAGAAGACTGAAACATGTTATAGTCCATTGATATCTAGTGGGAAAATGGTCTGAGATAGCAAAATGAATCTATTAGAGATTAGAATTTTACCAACCACAAAGACCTACGGTATCAGTTCTGATCAGCTAAACCTAGTGCAGTGCATGTACCAGGCCAGTGAAAGACTATCCAAAAGTCAAGTGGATGTTTAGAGACCACTGTGGGGATATGAGTAAGAATTGCAACATCATGACAGTCAGTGAGCAGCAGTAAATAGATTCATAAAATAATCATGAAAAAGGAACGTACTTAGCAAATAGAGATAGTGACCTATAGGAAAAAAGAAAAGACTTGAAGATTCTCCTTGAGCTGATACAAAGTTTGTCTAGAGTATACAAGTTTAACTTAGCAGATAAAGAAATTAGGAACAACTAGTTTCAAAGGTGAATAAAACTAGTACTCATTGGAAGGAGAGGAGTCTACAAGTATGAAGGTAGAACATTTCTATCTTAAAAATGACAAACAAGAATGATAAATCTACAAGAAATAGTGGAAAGTGTTTGTGTCAAAGTATTGGAGCCTATAGATAAGTTTCCTTGAAGGGTTTGGTTTATAAAGCCCTAGCATATTGCAATAGATGGAATGCATCATTGCTAAATTAACGAATACATAGAAAGAAACAACAAATATATTCATCATTTTCATCTTTACTAGTACAGATCATTAGTGAAAGATATGCATCCAACCATAGTTCATTCAACAAATATAGCTGCCATTGTACACATGAGATGCTTGAATTACATAGTGAGGGTTTGTTTGATAAAACCCTAAGGTAAAATTTTCATGGTATATACAAGTTTACTATTACAGTAGAAGGAAAAGCCAACAGAACATAAGCAAAGCATGATAATTTCACATGCACAGAATCTTATCACAAATAGACATACTTTCCTTTTTATTTTTGTTGCTACTTCGATGAGAAATATAGTTTTTAGAGCATGAGATACAATATATATGGCCACATAATGACAAAAATTAAGACATTTGTATAGAAATAATACCAAAAGCAACATAGATTTACAGTTTTGGTGTCAAAGAAGTAAAGCTTTTTACTTGTCTGTGGTTGTTGAAGCCTTTTCACCAAGAATGCAGCTAAAGACCTTCATACCAAGCAAAGAAACCTCTTTAGAAGTCTATAGAGACCTCTACAAAGCAAACCCTACATGGCGATGAGCAGAAGTTACAAAAAATACAAAAATGCAAAGTGAAATGAGTGAAAAGTTGTCTTTTTGTCTTTTAGGGTTTGAACCCTAACAACCTGATGGGTTTTTCATCATTTTTTTAATTTTGTTGCATTTTCTTCATTAATAATCCTGTGGTCAAAACTTTTGACCTTGTTCTACCTAGTCCCACAATATAAATGTGAGTCTTTTAGACTTTTTAACAATGGTTTATCCCCTTACACTCTAGGGTCAACATGTAGATACTTAGGTGTTTTGTTTATTTCTCTTTGCATAAATATCAAATGTAAAATATTTAAACATAAATGATGGAATTATAAATCATTTGAGGTTTATTGTTAATTTTTAAATGCAAAAGAAGTTGTAAAAACATATTAAAAGAATTGACTGGCCTTGGTTATACCAATCATATAGGAGAGTGTAGGTGATTGGCAAACACATGTCAAGCTTATAGGAAGAAGTTGTGAGAGTTTTCCAACATATGCAAGAAATTTAGGAGAAGAGTGATTGGATATTACTAACTTTGGAGAGAAAATGTGATCTTTTGGGGGTTGTTTTATATGCCATCATGTTAGACGAAGTCATGATTGACTTTTTCTCTCGTTGTGAGCTCTTTTGGAGGAGATTTAGGTGCTATATTTTAGGTTTTTTGAGGGCATCCAACCCAAACCAATTAGAGACCCTATTTTGATGCAACTACCTTGGAGATGGATATAGTCACTGTGTTGGCTTATTTGTAACTAGTACTTATTCTACAACTTTTGGAGACTTGTGATTTTGACAATCCTTGCTCAGATTTTGACAGTTTGTAACTCATTGTGGACATGAATAACAGAGGAGACCTTGATTATCAATGATTTTAGAGTTTTTCCTTCTTTTTCCTTGATTCATTGTGTATATTTGAATGGTTTGATTAAGTTATTTGTGAGGTACTTTATTTCCTTATAGCTTTGTCCCATGTTTAGCACCTTTATGCAGGATTTTTGCTTATGCGGGTCATAATTTGTGTCAAATTTTGTGAATGAATTATAGTTGTGAAGTCATCTTCCTTCTAGAAATCTAAGCATTAGGACCTTATTAGGAAATACTTATGCAAAGACATATAAGAATGAGTTGTGCAAGTTATTCAATCATTTTAGGCAAGTGTTGATTATCTAAGTTTATGCCCAATTTCACTTTGGTGGATCACCTTTTTAATCCTTTTGTTCATTTTTAGTTTACCAGGTTATGCTCATTTCCTTACCCTTTTTCTTATCAAAGCAATAGGATAGAAAGTAGTTTTTAGGTGACACCATAGGAAACTGGCCTTCTCTGGAGGTTGACCTCTATTTTTAAGTTACCCACAACTTTAGAGGTCTTCCCATGTTTCAATAGATTGTTGAAGTTCACGTTCAACAGGGTGCAAATCTCATTGACAACTGTAAATAGTCAAAAGAACTCAAACTTTTGGTTTGTATCTTTTGCATAAAATAAAAACATGTGTTTACTTCTCCTATTCTCAAGGAGAGTTGCTAGATATGCAAGAAAATACCTCTCAAAGGCTTAAGTATGCTAGATGCATATTAAAACCAATAATGAGCATGAAATATATGTTATGTTTTGATTCAAATAGTCCCACTGGGCATGCCAAAAATTGTTGCAATAGCAGGTAAATGGGCAAAAGATGGAATTTGCAATGGCATAGAATCCTGGCCACGGTAAGACCCTCATTAGATTATGCTTTTTTATACTATTTGAAAGCTCTTAACAATGACATTTCTGTCATGATAAAATTAATGGGAGGTACTAGTTTACCAGATGCTTATGAAATAGCAACTAGAGTAGAAAATAGTTTGATTCAAGCTGGTAAGATAGCATCAAGGCCTCCAATGCCAATTTTTTCAGAAATCTAGCCTTCTATGCCATTGCAAATTCCATCTTTTGCCCCTTTACCTATTGTTGTAGCATTACCAACTGATGTCAATCATGAGACTGTTGTTTCCAGCTCATCACAACAGCTAAAAGAGATTAAAAACAGCCAAAAAAAGATTGAAAATATACTTCAAACTTTTAGAAATGAACTAGTGAGCATAAAGAAGCAACTGTCCCAAAATAGACAGCCATATCAACCACAAAGTCAAGGTCAAAATCAACCATACCAAGTAAATAGATCACCATACCAAGGAATTACTAGGGTATAAGGTAGAATGTACACCCAAGGCCTTTTTAGCCTTATAATCCTACACCAATTAATCTAGTTAAAGACCTTGTTCCTGTCAAGAATAACCTTGCAGGAGAATATGAATGGTGTTTCCCTTGCAACAAGCCACACAATCAAGCTACTTGCTCAAATGGAGTTATTAATCAGGCATTGATGGTGCAGAATGTTGTACTTCCTCAGCCTAACACATCTAATAATGGGCCTTTCTATCAATAGGAACAAGCTCCAAATGATATTGCCTTCCTAAAGTGGCAAGATTAAGAGTTTTATCGAGCAAACAGAGATGATTCTCTGATTGCAGCAAATACAAGAGCTAAGAAGAGGGGTTTTGAGATGGAACAATCGACAACCAAAGGAAAAGAAGTTACTGGACCATCCACATCTTATAAAGAAATGACTAAGGTGTTGCCAAGGAACAGCCTCACATACAGGCAGACCCTACTACTGCAAAGTCTCATCAAAACGTAAATATCACTTCCCCTTTCAACATCATTGAAAATATAAAAAAATAAATGTGACAATGTCCATGTGGGATTCCTTATCCATCCTAGGCTTAAAAGACATGTTACAATCTGCTTTGTCTGATTTGAAAGTGTCTAGTGATGCAATAGTTGACCCAGCTAGGGTTTTCCTTACAAATTCACCTCATGGTAGTAATAAACAACCAAGTAAGGGTGTAAAACCTCTCCCATTTTATGTCTCATTGATGATAGGGAAGAAATTAGTACATAACTGTATGGTGGATGGTGGGGCAAGTACTCTAGTCATGCCAAAATTGATTGCAGACAAATTAGGACTAAAATACTAGCCTCTTGAAAAGGGAGTACTCTAGTTAGATGGAACATCTGTCAACATTGTAGGTGTGATTAAAGAATTAGGTCTCGCATTGCATGCCTATCCAAAATTTTAAATCTCTTAGGAGGTGTTATCCCCTCACTTTGCCATGTGTTTGTCAAGGGAGTTCACTACCAAAATAGGAGGGTATTTATCATCAGATTGCTTTCACATGTTTTTTAGGACTAGATATGGAACAAAGTGACTATAAAATCTGATTTGATTGCTAACAATCACATTGAGCCTTATGTGCCAAGTGCAATTAATGCCATTTGCACTATTTTTGATGATAGTGAGCTTGCTACTGCTCAATTGCAGGCTGAAAGTGTGCAAGAAGTACTTTTGAATGAGTGGGCAATAGAAAATATTTTAGACAATCCTAATGATCACATTTAGTAAGTTGGTTTGGGTGTTTATATGCTACATGAACCTGGAAGAGTTATGCCAAATCTTGAAAAAAGTGCAGAACAACAGTTGGAACAACAAGATAAGTTATGGAAAATGTACTTTGATGGCTCTAGGAGTAGAAATGGAGCTAGTGGGGATGCAATGCTTGTGTCCCCACAAGCTGACAAGTATTATTCTTCTTTCTATTTTTCTTTCTCATGCACTAACAATACTACTAAATATGAAGGTTTGATTCAAGGATTGGAATGAGCTAGAAAGAGGAAAATCAATTGCTTGTAGGTATATGGGGATAGTGAACTTATTGTGAATTAGGTTAGAGGGCTGCATGTTACTAAAAATAATGTTTTGTAATCCTACAAGCATAGAGTGTGGGATACGATTGAAGAGTTTAGAGCTTTTAACCTAGTTTCTATTCCAAGAAGTCAAAATAATCATGCAAATAGGTTAGCTGCAATAGGGGCTCAATTTGATATTCCTAATGATATAAAAAAGGAAAAGGTATAGTAGTATGTTAAGGTAATTATTAGACCTTCTATTCCTGATAACAACATTCACTTGCAAGTGTTTGAGAGTGATGAACAGGTGCTGACATTTTTACTACAAGAAGATGAGTTTTCAGTGATGAATCAAGACAAGATTAAGAAAAAATATGATTAGTAGATTGTCCATTTGAAGACTAATAAACCACCTAAAGGGTTAGTTACATTAGAATCCATCTTCAACACTAATGATCAGTTTAAAAAGAGTAAAACTGACATACAAGTCAAAGAAGAACATTATGAAGAGCTGAAAATTTTTAAAGGTAAGCTCCTTAAAACTAGTAAAATCTGTTCACTTGAGGATAAGAAAGCTTTTATTGCTCTTTGTCAATAATTTCAAGATGTTTTTACCTAGGAATATTTAGATTTAAAAGATTTCAATCCTCACATTGCCCAACATACCATAGAATTGGAGCCAAATGCAAAACCTGTTAGGTAGAAACAGAGGCCTTTAACACAAAACTTGAGACTCTAATGATTAAAGAGTTAACCAAGCTGATTGAGGGAAATATCATTTTTCCAATCAAACACACATCCTGGGTCTGCAATCTTGTTCCCATGAGGAAGAAGAATGGAGAAATTATGCTCTGTGTTGATTTTAGAGACGTTAATAGAGGATCCCTAAAAGACCATTATCCATTGCCCTCAATGGAGCAAATCCTACAAGTAGTAGCTGGTTGAGAGAGATTTTCATTACTTGATGGTTATTCAGGCTATAATCAAGTTTTGGTCAAAGAATATGACCAACATAAGACCTCTTTCACTATAAAGTGGGGTACCATGGCATATAAAAGAATGCCTTTTACCTTATCTAATGCTGGTTCTACTTTTTGGAGAGCTATGGATATGGCCTTTGAGGGCTTGCTTTATAAGTTGGTACTTGTGTACCTTGATGACATCACAGTTTTCTCCAAGGATGCAAATGACTATTTATCACATTTAAGACAAGTGTTTGAGAGATGTAGAGAATTTGGTATATCTCTCAATCCCAAGAAATGCATTTTTGTTGTCCATGAAGGTAAGCTTTTAGGACATATTGTGTCAAAATAGGAGATTACCATTGATACAGAAAGAATAAGGGCTATTTTGGACCTGCCTTTTGTAGTGCCCCTCCGTTCCCACCTTGGATGTGTAGGTGAACTGATCAAGGCGCATGAAGATGAAGGTAAAATAACAGGAATGATTAAGGTAAGGTAAACGATTGATGTCGTACAATATAGATAGATGTTTAATCCATGTGTGGTTTCTTATGATAGTTAATATGTTTTATTGATAATCTCTATTACAACACTGATAATGCAAGCTTTGACATTGTTTTGCATCCCAATGATTAAGATGTTGATCTTACTACAATTGTTATATGTTAGAATGGATCTCATGGACTGATTCTGTTAGATTTATTTGTTATGATGGTACTTCTGAAACTTATTCAATTTCATGCACCTACATGTGTAGTGTATGGTTCTGTTCAGACAATGAAGTAGATTGGTTTTGGTTATGATTAGGTGTTATCTGATCTAGATTGATATGATGTGGAAAGGATGATGTCGCATCACTCACTTACGAGTGCCCTCCGATGTTGTGATTCCTTTTTCACCTAGTGTCAGCTTATATGCATCTATACATGCTTGATTGTGTCATTTGTTGCAGGATGCAGGTATCTGGCATCGAATCCACCTGAATTAATAGGTCTGAGCGTGCCCTAAACCCAATGGATAAGTTGTTCTAGAGATAACTTAAGGTCCCACATCCCAAGTTATCATCCTCGATCAGGATGCATGACATGTCTAGTTCAACCTGTCAGTTCTGTCAGTATGTCAGGTCTTGCAACTGATTGATATTTGATGGAGCCTATTGGTTAAGTGTGTGTTTTGGCCCTAGCTTGTGAACTTGTTTGATTTGGCATTCGAGATCTTTCTTGCTTAGTGGGTTAATGATATATGCCTAGACTTTGTTGTGGTGTAATAGAAATTATTATAGCATATAGTATATTATTATTATTTAACCCACTATAATATTTAACAAGGTTATATCATATTATTATTAAGATTTAATAAGTTGTTTGTGAACCAATAAATATAAATAAATTATTGTTAATGTGTGGTGTAATATTATTTTAATAATAATTATTATTAATGATAATAATAATAGAATGTAATTGGGTAAACAATTAATTGTTTATATGTGTAAACGTGGGGGTAAATAAATTACCCGTTTACATGAATAAATTTAGAATGGAGTAATTGGTAATATTTTATAACTATGAGCTTAATAAATTTAATATTTTGTAACTAGTTGAGTTAGTTGGTTTTCCCGTTTTGTGGTTGCACTCTTGCAAATATAAAAGAAAGATTTTGCTGTGAAAGGGGGGATTTTGGCCTAGAGAAATTACATGGGAGTTATACCAAAATTTTGAGCAACCACAATTCGATACATTTCAGTAACATCTATTATTGCAATAGTTTTGTCTTTGATCTTTAATTGGTGCATTTAATATAAATTTAGGGTTTTGTCATGTTGTCAAATCTTTTATTCAATCATTTTTAATACAATAGAATCAATGTTTTCACGGTGATTCCATTTTTGTTCATTGGATAGAAACCCTATGTCATGTTTTGAATTTGTTGCAGGGTTATTATTCATAAGTTCTTGTTGTCAGTTATTAACTAACTAGTCAATCTACCTGCCTTGCAATTCTATTAATTGTTTCTTCTAATATTTTGAATAACTGTTTCTTAAGCTATGAAGCTCTCAACATTCATCATCTAGTTGTTTATGTCTAAACTAGAATGCTCTTGATTCCGTAAGCCAGGCAAAGAAACTAATATAAACTTCTATACTTTTGATTCAGAACATTGATGTCTTTGTGGTCAAACAGGTTTGAGTTCTTGAGGTGGCCTTATGTTTTTGAAACATTCATGGATAATGGTTGATTTCTAGTTGTCCTTCGCATGGTGATTCTATCGAAGTAGGTTTGTGAGAGAAAAAGAGATACAGTTGGTCAATAGCATGTAATTTAGTTGTCATAGTTGCCGATAAAGATCACAGATCAGTTTTCTATATTCGTCTGTTATTCCTATTTGCAATTCATTCTAGAATATTCTTCTAAACTCATTGATTGTCCCTATCAGCCATATTCCTTGAACTACCTATCATAAACAAATTCAAACTAAAAATTTTCTAAACTCGTCCACTGTCCTATCAGCATATTCCTTGAATCTCCAATGGGTGCAAGTGGTAGTTTTAAACCTTAACCATCGGCATTGGGGAATTTGAAAACATTGTTGACTGTAAGCTATAAACTTTCACATTCACGATTAGCTTCAAATTGTTCACTATGACTTCCTTTTTAAAAACCATAGACTCTCATAATGTTAACTATTGACCGTGACCGTTATCTTCACCATGATATTTAATCTCTAAACTATGGCCTTTAAGCTTTAACTAGCAGAATTTTCTTCTAATTGTGGCAGAAACCTTAAATCGTAGCATTTCCAACTATTGTATCTACCAAAAAAAAAAAAAAAACCCTTTCGTTTATGCTTTGATGGACGTCCATATCCGCTCCAAAACTCCCAATCGGCATAGGCCAGCAGAATGCTAGAAAAAGTTGAGGAATTTGGTTTTTCTAGTACGCTACAATTGCATTTACTTAAAAATTTCTAAAGCCTTTTCAACAAGTCCAGTTCATGCATATCCTGCAACTATGGCACACCGTTAGACCACATTTCTTCGAGGTATTCGGTCAAATAGTTCACACGCCTTGTCTATGCTTCCACATTTTGCATACATGTACAAGTGCTCTGCACCATTTATCATTCACAAGGCATTATGTCAGTCAGTTCACGTGCTTTGTCTATGCTCCCACGTTTTGCAAGCCCGTCTACCAGTGCACTATAACTATAACATCTGGCAATGACCTTTGTTTAGGTTTTTATGGATATCCATACGCTGTCATAAAGTTCCATGATATGTGGCAGATATGCATGAGTTGAACCTTGTTCATACGGTTTTAAAGCCTGAAAATATACTTTTTGTTTCATCAGAATTTGTCAGGGTTCCTGAATACAAGGTAGACATTTTGGTGATTATAGTTTTAGTGATGTTATAGAAAGGAGTTCAGGTTTTTTGTGTACACCATCTGCTGTATGTGAATGAAGTTCAATTACCAAGTGATTTGTTAGTTTTTCATGAGGTAGTTTTTCAGCGTTTGACTGTAATTCTTTGCATCTACACATTTTGTGCATATAACCAAACTATGACTTGCTATCATTACCCTTTCAGTTGGATGATCATGAATTTGTATTCTGACCTCCATGGCTGCAAGGGATCATATACTAAATTGTTTTTCCTTTCTTCAGAGAGTTATTACAATTGATAGAAAATTCTTGTAGTATTAGTTAATTTTGTAATTTAGAATGTAAATAATAGTTCATATTTACTTGTCATTGGATGAAAAATATTTACTATCCAATGATCCATGGTATTTATTATTATTATTATTATTATTATTATTATTATTGATATTATTTTGAATGTTATAGTTGTCATCCCCGAGCCATTCAGAAAGTGTAGGGATGAGGGTCTAACCCTAGGTTTCATAACTCAACTAATTTTTAATATATCTATTGAAGGACCATTATTCATGCTCTAAGTAGCATTAAGTGTAATATATGTAGAGAATTGTATTAATTTATTTCGGATAGAATTGTCCTTGTCTTTATGCTTGTATCTTTCTCTTAGGATAAAATTTAGATGTGAGATCTTGTGAGATAGTTATACCCTAGACCTGGGTTCCCTTTTATGATGTTGTAAGTTGGTTAAGAAATTCAAATAGATATTTTTTACTCTTGCTAGTTGATTAAGTCATGAATTTGTGCTTATAGTATATCCTATTTACGTAATTATTTTAGTCAATCAATGAGCTATGTTTATATAGTAATTGGAATTTAAAATTGTAATTCTTCTTTATTGCAAACAAGAAATATTATAGATAGAGAAATAAAATGAATCTAGGTTTCATATAGTGAATTAGAGATGATATAAATAGTATCTAGGGGTAAGTATATACTCTTAAACATTAATTTAATATTAAATGGAAATGGTTTACCAATCTTGATTGAGTCTGTGAATTAATAGAAAACAAGTTTGAAGGTATAGGTTTTAGTATTGAACTTCTTAGGTTTTAGAGATTTAATGATTTTACTCTATGATGTCACTTCATGGTCATTATGCTAATGTTTTACATTGAGGCTATATGATGCAAAATGGACCCCTTTGACTTCTATTATGATTATTTCCTAGTGTACATGATCCTTATTGATCAATAGTTAATTATTGTTTAGCTTTGTTGGTTTATGCATGCACACAGTTGGTTTCTAGTTTTCTTCCATGATATTGTTGTATCAAATTGGTCATGCGTGTGTCTTGTGTTGGGTAGTAGGTGTAGACTCTTTTGATCTATTTAGTTCAAAATTAGACACATTGTTAGATCTTTTACTAACTTTTATAGGAGATGCACTAAGAGATTCAATTATTCATATTTGTAAATTATGCATTTATTGGTTATTGAATGATGGTTCTTAAACATAATTATAATGTTTTTGTTAGAAGAAATATGATATATGGATTTGGATTATAAATGTTGTAATTAGCTTTTAATTTATAAGTATTTGTAATTAATATTATCTATGCATTGTTTAGCTTGACGGTTATATGCAATTGATGATTGATTAATATAATAGATAGAATTAATATTTAAACTAGACCTAGGTTTTATGAAATTCTTGGTGGAGATATAACTTGAATCCAGTTGCTCTAGTAAGAAGAATTTATGTTGTCAATGAGTTGATTAGTTGAAATTGCTTATTGCAAGCAAAATTTTCTTGTGAGTTGGTCTATGTGTAAATTGTCAAGTTTAGGTTCTAGAGGCATAAGGTAATATGATTCGATGGCATGTATTCTGTTCATAGGTGTCTTGAAATGAAGATGTTGCAAGAACATGATGTTTTTTGTCTATGTATGTGGGTCTTGGTAAACAATAATGTGAGATGATGTACATACTGTGTTGTGAGTATATTATGATGGGATTAAACCTCCTTCACGTATGTGTTGATGTCAATCTTGTATTTAGTATTGTAATGGGGAGATCTTGGAAATCATAATGAGAAACTATTTTGTTCATGGTTGAGATTTGCAAGCAAGATGACCCATACCTTGCTCAGGATATGTGTTGTTATGGTTATTGCGGTTGATCAACGGAAAGTTTTGGGACAATGATGTACAGGTTGGTCATTGTGATTCTGTTTTGTAAGCAAGAAGGTAATGTATTGCATTGTTATGTATACTTATCAATATGATAGTGATTGTCTTGCTTGATGGTTGGGGTTTCTAGATGCAGGTAGGGGAGTGGCTTTTAATGTGGAGCCAGCGCCCAAAGTGGCTGTCAGGATAACCCATTGAAAGTTGTTAATTAAGTGAAAACCTAAAAATGAACTGGGGGGGAAAAGGGTAAATTACACATTAACAAGATAATTGGATTTCCTCTCCCATGCCTGTAGTGCTCGTTTAGACTAAGGATGGGTAGAGAAGGCCTAGTTGGCAAGATCAACTTCCTTGTCCTCATGAAAGGAAGGTTGATTCCGCATGTATCACCCTATGGGGCCAGCGCCTAGTGAGAGGCTGTCAAGATAACCATAGATGGGGGCCGGTGCCTAGCGAGACACTATCAGGGTAACCCAGGTGTGGGGGCCGGCGTCTAGCTTGAGGCTGTCAGGGTAACCCATGTTAGGGCCATGCGATGACACTCTCCCTACTGTAGCCTAGCATTCCCTAGTTGTACTCTCCCCATTCGCCGTGTGTTGCCTCTGGAAGTGATTTTGAGTTGCTTGTGGTGTTGTCATGTGTTGTAATGGAGTCTTGTTCGGTCTTTGTTCCTGTTAGGCAATTGTCTACCTGACTGTATGACGTTTTGGGACCTTATGTTATCTCCTAGCACGGGGGGTGGACCTCAGGGTTCCACATGGTCGGGTGGATGTGCTTTATCTCCATTGGTTTTTCCTTACCATTGTTCGTGTGCAAGAAGGTTGTAACTCCTGTAGCAGATTCATATCATGTACCTGTTTATGGAGACAGTTGTTATGCTCATGTACTGGCATGTGTATCAGATGATTCATTATGTATGTATTCATATGTATTCAGAAGATGATAATGTAATGATGTAATGTTGTATACATATGTCGGGAGAAATTGTAACTATGTACTAGATCCTGATGAATACTTATATGATGTTATGTAGATGTAAATGTCTATTGTTTTAGTGCATTAGGTTTACAATGAGTTACTGATGTTAATTCATGATGTGTGTTAGATTAAGTTAATTGTTTTGTCAAGTAATGCAACCATGATATCTTAGAGGACAAGTCATTAGTTTAAATGATGTGTTAACATTACTTTGTTATTTCAATCGTTTTTAAAAAAAAAAAAAATCCTATTGCATATAGCATAAATGTGTTGTTCTCTAGAGTTTCATGGTGAGGCATTACACCTTTACCCAGCCACAAGAAAGGACTGCAAATTTTTATAGGCAAAATTAATTTTCTATGAAGATTTATACCTGATATTGCAAACTTGTTGAAGCCACTAACTTTCATGTTAAAGAAAAATGTAGTTTTTAGTTGGATAAATAAAGCCAAGCTTAGTTTTGAATCCATAAAAGAGGCCTTATCAATAGCACCAACTTTGGTAAATCCATATTTTTCAAAAGATTTTATTTTGTATGCTTATGGTAGTACAGACACCATTTCTACAATTCTGGTACAACAATAGAATGAAGGTTTTGAATAGCCCATTTCCTTCTTTAGTTAAGGCTTACAAGATTATGAACAGAGGTACAGTTTTATTGAAAAGCATGTCCTTGTAGTTGTTAAGAGTTTAAAGAAGCTTAGACATCTTGTTTCTAACAACAAAGTGCATTTAATGGTTGCTCACCCTGTTGTGAAAGATTTTTTGTTGAGCAACGATGTAAATGAGAAGAGGACTGGGTGGATTACTAAGGTAATGGAGTATGACGTGGATATCAAGATTCCTAAGCTTTTCCTGGGGGAAGAGGACTTAGTGAATAGCTTTCTACTAGGCCTGAAAATGAAATAGAAAAGGAAGAAGAAGTAGTTTTGTTTACTGTGGATGAGCCTCAAAATGATACAAAAATATTTGGAAAAAGTTGGGTTAAGGATATGACTCAGTTTCTACAGACTGGTGAGTGCCTAATGGGTTTAGATAGAGCTAAAAGGCTGTATTTTGGATTACAGTCCATTCCTTATGTTTTGATTGATGATGTTCTTTTTAGAAAGGATTTGAATGGTGTACTCTTAAGATGTATTGATACTAATCAAATTGACAAAGTTCTTTATGAGTTCCATGATGGAACAATTGGGGGTCATTTTGTCCCAGGAACAACTACATGGAAGATAATGAGAGATGGCTATTATTGGCCTAGCTTATGTAGAGATGCCCATACTTGGGCCAGAAAGTGTCTAAAATGTGTCATTTTTGTAGGCAAAGAAAGGCTACCAGCTTTACCTCTGCAGCCAACTCAAGTGGAATAACCCTTTATGAGATGGGGCATTGATTTTATAGGTGCCACTGACCTACCATCAAGTGCAAGTCATAGGTGGGTGCTCACAACAATAGATTACTTCATGAGATGGACTGAAGCAGTGGCTTTGAAGGAAGCCAATGAAAATGTTGTCTTAAACTTTTATTATGATTTAGTAACCAAATTTGGAGTTCCTAAATCAATCATTTTAGACAATGCTTTAACCTTTGTTGGATTGCGATTAAGTAACTAGGCTATGAAATATGGAATTTATTTAAATACATCATCAAATTATTACACCCAAGGTAATGGTTTGGTAGAATCCACAAATACAAATTTGATAAGGATTATCAAAAGAACTATAGAAGATAACCAGAGGACCTGGCACACTAAGATGAAATATGCTCTATGGGTAGATAGAGTAACTCCCAAAAGGTCTATTGGGAACTCTCCATATATGCTAGTTTATTGTAAAGAGGCAAGGTTACCTTTATCTCTTGAGCTGCCAGCTCTTGACATCATGAATTAGTTAGAAATGTTTGTAGAAGAAGATCCAATGGTTGTTAGATATGCTCAACTCATGGAGCTAGAAGAAGTGAGAGACAAAGCTATGAAAGCTATGGAGAATCATCAGCTTCAAATAAAAAGAGTATTTGATAAGAAAGCCACTCCCAAAATTTCTAGAGAGGGTGACATCGTGCTTAAATGGGATGAACTAAAAAGTAGGCCAGGCAAACACTCCAAGTTTGACAACATGTGGAGTGGCCCATTTATCATCACTAGATGCAAGGAGCATTTCCAGTTATCAAATATGGATGGAGAAAACTTGCCTATCCCAGCTAATGGGATACACCTAAAAAGGTGTTTTGAGGTATGATCTGCCTTTGTGAATAGTAGGTTAGGTTTTTTACTTTCAATAAGTGTTGTTGCACCATAGTTTAGATGCCTTTTATTTTCTTTAAGTGTTGTCCAACACAGTTACATAGTTTCCTTTCTACATTTTTGCTTTAGCTTAGTTTTTTAGGTGTCTTTCACTTTTGTCCTACTGAGTTGGAGAAGTCCGAAATCTATTTGTCCAAGTGTTTTAGAAGTCTCTGAGTGATCCCATGCCCAATGAATAAGGTCTAGGCAACTGGTCTTATATTTAGCAAGCAAACATATAGCGGATGTTGCCAAAAATGTTAGCTAATTTTGCTACTACCTCAATCAAGTAGAGATTTTGAAGTTTAAAAGAAGAGAAAGGTACATTTTATTTCTGTTGTATTATATCCATGTGAACATATAAAACCAATTAAGATTACAATGCCAATTTACATTTTAGATGCATAACTTATTTGAAAGATTGTACAAATCTTTTAGAAGAGAAGTAATATTTATTGAAAAAATAAATGTATAAGGTCTCACACAAGCCAGGAGACTAAATGTGCAAATGGTATAGGGTGACTCTTCATTACTTGAATGACTAGTCTTGGTCCTATTTTTTTTGTCTTGTGTCATCCCGTGGTGTCTGCGTGTCTTGCATCCAACTGTTATCTCCTTTCTGCCTCTAGTTATCTGAATTGGAGGGTTAAAACTAATGTGAGAGCAATGACAAGGCATCATATAACATATGACATATATCTACAAACATACAGTCTAATTTTTAGATGCAATAAACTAGTCAGTATCACATGGACCTTCAAGAAAGCAACAGGATAATCAAGAACATCAATCACATGCACATATTTTCCTAACATGTTTATTTCCTATGCAGGTATAGAACAAGTTATGTTATTGACTTGTTTATCTGATTTCAGCATGTGGAGTGAAATGGACTCCCATAAGGGTTGAGCCCATCATGCTTCCCTCTTATGTTTTAAGAGGGATGAGAGTGTAAAGGCATTCTCTTTATCAGTTTTAAGTATACATTTCATCACCTAGAAGAATGATTTAATTGATATCATTGTCATAAATGGTGAAATACCTACTCAATTGAAGCTTAATATAGAGATGATCGATCATGTGACTTTTAGGTTTAAGTCATCTAGCAGTTAAAGATATAGAGAATATATTAGGATAACACATTCATCTATTTGCTCAAAGAAACTGTGAGAAAGGAAATACAAAAGAAGTAGTCATTAGCAAATAAGGAGCAACAAACAGTCATAAATTGTGTCAGCAAGTGAAGGATGTCCACATAAGACTTGAAGAGGTGAAATCCATTCTAAAGCTATGGCAAGATGATACCAATGATAGAGTGGTCAAGTGACAATCTGTAGAGACTACTGATGACAGTGAACAATCAATTTGTGTAATGAAGATCTTGACAATCAACAGCCAAGGGGTCATGTGAGCCAAACAATAGAAGCTCTGTGATACAAGAGGATTACAGAGTCCTTTATCAAACCCTTGATGATGTGGTTATCAACCCTAAAGTTTGCTCCAGTGTTGGAGATCTAGAGTGGAAATATAGCCCTAAAGAGTATGAAGGATAGTCAATACTGTCGTAAAAGATCAAACTACCTGCATGTTGCTCCAATCCTAAGTTTTGATGTTATCTCTATCCTCATAAATACATTGTGTCCTTGTCAGCCTCCAGGACTTGTCCATAGCCCTAAAACCTTTCATAGAATTCTAAAAGAGTACAAAAGTGTATAAGTCAAGACCAAAAGAAACAAGGACCTGCAGAAACATGCAAGCTACAGTCAGAAGAGGAACACAAGATGTTATAGTCCATTGATATCTAGTGGGAAAATGGTCTGAGATAGAAAAATGAATCTATCAGAGATTATAATTTTACCAACCATAAAGAACTACGGTATCCATTTTAAGATCAACTAAACCTAGTGCAGTGCATGTACCAAGCCAGTGAAAGACTATCCAAAAGTCAAGTGAATGTATGGAGACCACTATGGGTGTATATGAGTAAGACTTACAACATCATGACTGTCAGTGAGCAGCAGTAAAGAGCTTCATCAAAAAATCATGAACAACGAATGTACTCAGCATATAGAGACTGTGAGCTACAAGAAAAGAGAAAAGACCTAAAGAGTCTCCTTGAGCTAGTACAAAGTTTGTTTAGAGGATACAATTTTATCTCAAGAGATAAAGAAATGAGGAACAACTAGTTTCAAAGGTGAATAAAACTAGTACTCATTGCAGGAAGAGGAGTCTATAGGTATGAAAGCAGAACATGTCCATCTTAAAAATGACAAGAAAGAATGATAAATCTATAGGAAACAATGGAAAGTGCTTGTGTCAAACTTTAGGAGCTTGTAGATAAGTTTCTTGTGAAGGGTTTGGTTTATAAAACCCTAGTGTATTGCAATAGATGGAATGCATCCTTGCTAAATGAACAAATACACAGAAAGAAACAACAAATGTATTCATCATTTTGATCTTTACCATTATAGATCATTAGTGAAATATATGCATCAAACCATAGTCTATTCAACAAATATAGTTGCCACTGTACACAAGAGATGCTTGAATTCCATAGTGAGGTTTTGTTTGATAAAACCCTAAGATAAAGTTTTCATGGTATATACAAATTTGTTGTTACAATACAAGGAAAAACTGACAGAACACGAGCAAAGCATGATAATTTCACATGCACAGAAGCTTATCACAAAGAGACAAACTTTCCTTTTTATTTATGTAGTTGCTTTGAAGAGAAATATAGTTTTTGGAGCATGAGATGCAGTATATATGGCTGCATAATGATAGAAATTAAGACATTTATCATATATTGTACATAAATAATAGAAAAAACAACATAGATTTATAGTTTTGGCATGAAGTAAATGTTTTTACTTCCTTGTGGTTGTTGAAGCCTTTTCACCAAGAATGCAACTGAAGACCTTGATACCAAGCAAAGAAACCTTTTCATAAATCTATAGAGAGCTCTATAGAGAAAACCCTCTAATACAGTGAGCAGAAGTTGCAAAAAAGCAAGAATGTAAATTGAAATGAGGGAAAAGTTGTCTTCTTGTCTTTTAGGGTTTGAACCCTAAGAGCCCAGTGGGCTTTTGATCATTTTTTTTATTTTGTTGCATTTTCTTCATTAATAAGCCTATGGTCAAAATGTGTGACCTTGTTATCCCTGGTGCAACACTGCAAATGTGAGTCTTTTAAGAGTTTTTAACAATGCTTTATCCCCTTACACACTAGGATTAGCACATAGATACTTAGGTGTTTTTTATTTCTCTTTGCATAAATATCAAATGTAAAACATCTAAACTTAAATGATGATATTATAAATCATTTGAGGTTTATTCTTATTTTTAAATGCAAAAGAAGTTGTAAAAACATATTCAAAGCATTGAGTGGCCTTGGTTATGCCAAGCATATAGGAGAGTGGAGGTGACTGGCAAACACATGCCAAGCATATAAGAGGAAGTTGCGAGAGTTGTCCTACATATGCAATAAATTTAAGACAAGATTGACTAGGTTCTATTGACTTTGGAGAGGAAATAGGATCCTTTTGGGGTTGGTTTTATGTGTCATCATGTTAGACCAAGTCATGATTGACTTTTTCTGTCATTGTGAGCTCTTTTGGAGGAGATTTAGGTGCTATATTTTAGGCTTTTTGAGGGCATCCGACCCAAAATAGTTAGAGACCCTATTTTGATGCAACTACTTGGAGATGGATATAGTCACTTTGTTGACTCATTTGTAACCAGTTCTTATTATGCAATTTTTGGAGACTTGTGATTTTGACAATCCTTGCGTAGCTTTTGACAGTTTGTAACTCATTGTGGACATGAATAATAGAGGAGATCTTGAATATCAATGATTTTGGAGTTTTGCCTTCTTTTTCCTTGCCTCACCATGTGCATTTGAATGGTTTGATCAATTTATTTGTGTGGTACTTTATTACCTTATACATTTGTCCCATGTTCAACACCTTTATGCAGGATTTTTGCTTATATAGGTCATAATTTGTGTCAAATTTTGTGAATGAATTATAGTTGTGAAGTCATCTTCCTTCTAGAAATCTAAGCATCAGGACCTTATTATGAAATACTTATGCAAAGACATATAAGAATGAGTTGTGCAAATTTTTCAATCAATTTAGGCAAGTGTTGATTATCTGAGTTTATGCCCAATTTCAATTTGGTGGATCACCTTTTTAATCCTTTTGTTCATTTTTAGTTTACCAAGTTGTGCACATTTCTTTACCCTTTTTCTTGTTGAAGTCGTAGGATAGAAAGTAGTTTCTAGGTGACACCATAGGAATCCATCCTTCTTTAGAGGTTCACCTCTATTTTTAAGTTACCCATAGCTTTAGAGGTCTTCCCATGTTTCAATAAATTGTTGATCTTCATGTTCAACAGGGTACAAATCTCATTGACAACTGTATTATATCCATGTGTACAAATAAAAACAAAATAATATTACATTGCGAATTTGCATTTTATATGCATAATGTATTTGAAAGATTGTACAAATCTTTTATAAGAGAAGTAATCTTTATTGGAAAAATAATTGTATAAGGTCTCACACAAGTCGTGAGAGTAATTGTTTCATTGTAAATGAAAATAAAGACTATACATTTATAGCAAATCAAGGAAATAAATTTGAAAATGGTATAGGCTGATTATTGCCTGAACGACAAGTCCTGGTCCTATTTGTTTTGTCTTGTGTCATCCTGTGTTGTTAGTGTGTCTTGCACCTAGTTGTTATCTCCTTGCTGCCTCTAGTTATCTGCATTGGAGGGCCTGTGGCTGTTGAAGCCTTTTCACCAAGACTGCAGTTGAAGACCATCATACCAAGCAAAGAAACCTCTTCAGAAGTCTACAGAGAGCTCTAAAGAGAAAACCCTCCATGGTGGCGAGTAGAAGTTACAAAAAAGCAAAAATACAAAGTGAAATGAGGGAAAAGTTGTCTTTTTATCTTTTAGGGTTTGAACCCTACGAGCTTGATGGGCTTTTGATCATTTTTTTTATTTTGTTGCATTTTCTTCATTAATAAGCCAGTGGTCAAAACTTGTGACCTTGTTATGCCTAGTGCCACGATGCAAATGTGAGTCTTTTAAGACTTTTTAATAATGCTTTATCCCCTTAAACACTAGGATTAGCAAGTAGATACTTAGGTGATTTTTTTTTTCTTTGTGCATAAATATCAAATGTAAAACATTTAAACTTAAATCATGGTATTCTAAATCATTTGAGGTTTATTATTATTTTTTAAATGCAAAAGAAGTTGTAAAAACATATTCAAAGCATTGAGTGGCCCTGGTTATGCCAAGCATATAGGAGAGTGGAGGTGATTGAGAAACACATGCCAAGCATATAAGAGGAAGTTGTGAGAGTTCTCCAAAATATGCAAGAAATTTAGGAGAAGATTGACTAGGTTTTATTGACTTTGGAGAGAAAATAGGAGCTTTTGGGGTTGGTTTTATGTGTCATCATGTTAGACCAAGTCATGATTGACTTTTTTTGTCATTGTGAGCTCTTTTGGAGGAGATTTAGGTGCTATATTTTAGGCTTTTTGAGGGCATCCGACCCAAAATAGTTAGAGACCCTATTTTGATGCAACTACCTTGGAGATGGATATAGTCACTTTTTTTACTCATTTGTAACCAGTTCTTATTATACAATTGTGGAGACTTCTGATTTTGACAATCCTTGCTCAAATTTTGATAGTTTGTAACTCATTGTGGACATGAATAACAGAGGAGATCTTGAATATCAATGATTTTGGAGTTTTGCCTTCTTTTTCATTGCTTCATTGTGTGCATTTGAATGGTTTGATCAAGTTATTTGTGAGGTACTTTATTTCCTTATAGCTTTGTCCCATGTTCAACACCTTTATGCAGGATTTTTGCTTATGCAGGTCATAATTTGTGTCAAATTTTGTGAATGAATTATAATTGTGAAGTCATCTTCCTTCTAGAAATCTAAGCGTCAAGACCTTATTATGAAATACTTATGCAAAGACATATAAGAATGAGTTGTGCAAGTTTTTCAATCATTTTAGGCAAGTCCTGATTATCTGAGTTTATGCCCAATTTTAGTTTGGTGGATCATCTTTTCAATCCTTTTGTTCATTTTTAGTTTACCAAGTTATGCACGTTTCTTTACCCTTTTTCTTGTCAAAGTAGTAGGATAGAAAGTAGTTTTTAGGTGACACTTTAGGAAGCTGACCTTCTTTAGAGGTTGACCTCTTTACCCACAGCTTTAGAGGTCTTCCCATGTTTCAATAGATTATTGAATTTCACGTTCAACAGGGTGCAAATATCATTGACAATAGTACCTTCTCAGGATACCCCCCTTAGGAAGACAACAACTTGCATTAACATTTACTCCCCAAGAGTTCCAAGTTCTCCTAGAAGTCCAAGCCTGCCAGTAAATCTCAGTCCTCCAAGAGGTCCTAGTCCATCTAGAGGTCTAGTCATGGCATATTTTAATATCAATTCTCTGATATCATTTACTTCTTATAATGACATGCCTAAGAATCCTAAGAAGATTTGTCCTAAATACCAACTGCACCAAGATCCAGAAGATCATATCAAAATCTTTAAAGAAGATTGCTTCAGGGAAAGATTAGAACATCAAGACATAGTGTGTAGGTTGTTTCTGTACACCTTCAATGAGTAGGCTTCTAATTGGCATGTCAACTTACCAAATGGTTATATCACTACCTAGGAACTCATGGAAGAGGCATTTTTGTCTGGGTTTAGAGGACCAGTTGAACCTTCTACTTTGTATCACAAATTAGCAGCAATTAAAAGAGGTGAAGGAGAACTTATAGACAATTTCAATGATAGGTTCCAAAAAGAATTCTCTAGGTGAGTTTCTCCTTACACTATAACACCTGAAGCAATATTGGAAATGTATTATGTTGCTCTAGATCCTTTGACTGCAATGTTTGTTAAGAGACAAGCCAATGTAGATAGTTTGTCAAAATCTTATAAGGAAGCAGTCACAATGAATCAAGAGATGAGATAAATGACATATAATCCTTTTTCTAAATGTAGGAAATCTAGGAATTCAAAATTAAACATAGCCATGGAATGGTGTTCCAATGCATCATGCTCCATTATTGAATCCAGTTCCTACTTATGCACCAGTGTAGAACCTAGTCCCCATTCAAGATATAGTTCCTTATATTGATAACAGTGCTAATAGTAATCAGACTAGTGGTCATTCATTCTTTCAACCTCCTCAAGATACATTTATAGCTAAAACACAGGATGATAGGGAGGAAATAGAGGAAATTACTGCACATCTAAGAAGATTAACCATTGAGATGACTCAATTGAGAAATGAAAACTTTTATGGAAAAAATACTTAAGGTCAAAGTCAAAACCAGAATCAGAACTATAGTCAAGGTCAGAATTCAAATCAAGATCAAAATCATAACCAAGGACAGAATCATAATTAGGCACAGGGAACACAAAATAGAGGACATAATTGATATAATAAAGCCTAGGGTAATAACAATAGAAATCAAAATTAACCTAAACCATCTAGGACATGGAACACGGGACCAAACAATGGTACTCTAGCCTCTCCATTTGAGAGTCCATATATTCAAGAGTTGAAATAGCCAGCTAGAATCCAAATGGCTATTGTAGCATTAAAAAATTGGTGCCAGATTCATAACACGAGTGTACATGCTGAGCTTGACTACCCTCAATTTCACCTGGCTGCCAGTATTTTCAATATAGAAGTACAAGCCCATACATCAGAGTTCCTAATTCCTAAAGGGAATGAAATAGTGCCTTCAAGATTTGAGTCTTCTATGGTCTTATAAAGTTTCACTTTCACAACTAGAAGAGAAGAAAATCAAGCAATAGAGATCGAGCCTTATAATTGTGAGAGTGTATATCCAGAAACTACCTTAGTGTTAGATGCTTTTCAGTTTCCTCTTGAGACTAAACATGAGGTATTAAGTGAACTAGAAGAGGTGCAAGCCTTCCAACAGTCTGGTAAGAATCACACTTACAATTTGAGAAACAATAACAAATCAGGAGGACCTTCCACTACTTCTACACCTCCTAATAATTTCAATACCCCACTAGATCAGCATGCTAGTAACAATCCAGTGCCTCCCAAAGTTAATTACTAGGGTACTGGTGCAACAATAGCACAAAATGTTTAGATAGGGAAGATAGAGTCCAATGAAACATCAAAATTGATAAATTACTTGTCTGATGAGATAAGGAAAATCAAGGTTAATGTCCCCCTATATGAATAGTTGAAGAGTCTAGGAGTAAGGACTGCCTTTATAAAATCTTTAGATTAGTCAACACCAAAAGAAAATCCATCTAGTATGGATACTCATAGTAAAGAGGTGCATACCAAGGACAGAGGTAAAAATGTTGAACATCCAACAAGTGCTAATGTGGTAATGTATGCAGAAAAGAAGGAAGCTCCTCATTTTCTATTGAGCATAAGAATGTTTGGAAAGAATCTGCATAATTGTATGGTAGATTTAGAAGCTTTGGGTAATGTGATGCCACTAGGGATATTCCAAACATTAGGTTTAACTCCCACTAAATCTGTAAAGGTAGTCACTCAATTGGACGAAACAAAGGTCAATGTGGTAGGCAAGTTAATGCATATTCATATGCAGCTAGCATCAGACCCTAGGGTAAGTCAATTAATTGATATTTAGGTAGTTGACATACCAGTCAATTATGTTATGTTACTAAGTAGAGATTGGTCCAAAACGCTAAACGGGTATATAGCTACTAATTTCTCACACATGTGGTTGCCTTGGAGAGATATCCCAAACCAAATCAGGATAAAGGAAGAATCACTGAATACAATCAAAAAAATGAGATTTTGTATGCTAATGTTGAACCAAGTGTCTATAGAGTGTCGAACCAGGGGGTTCAAATAGAGGAAATTCTATTCTTGGACTTCCAAACAAAGCCAGTTGATGATGAAATAGTTGTGTTTGTTGAGTCTGATCGCGAGTCTTCTGATGAAGAAGACAATGCCATAGGTGGGTTTAGTCAAGTAATATGTCAGGAAATGGAAAAGTGCATCCAACAGGAATCTCTTGTCTAATGTAGATTATACAAAAACTCTTGTAGGGTTCATAAGATTGCACATCCTAAAGAGAATTGTGGAATATGCAGAGATATAATAGAGTGTCAGTATAAAAAATGCATAAAAAGGATGAGATAATAGGAAGGAATGTTTTTTTCCTAATATGCTTGAATTTTATTGTTAGCAAAGTAGAGGTGATTCATTATAGGGTCTAAGTTAAGACATAGGAGTAAAAAAAAGTTAATTACTCTAATTCTCACAAAAAAATTGAAGATGTAGAGAAACCTATAGCTCAAGTGAAAGTATGTGAGGGTACAAGTAATCTAGTCAAGGAAGAGATAGGTGAAATACAATTGGTTAAAGTAAAAAGACCAGGTCCAAAGGATAAGAGAAATATCTGGACACTGAAGTGTGATGGATCCAAATCTAAGCAAGGAGCAGGGGCATGAGTTGAACTTGTTGATCCAAATGGTAAATCCTTTCTAGCAACATACAGAATTCAGTTCCCTTCTACTGATAATGTAGCAAAGTATGAGGCTTTGATTTATGGATTAATCATGGCCATTAAGAAAAAAGTAAGGGTAATCAGGGTGTTTTCTGATTCTGAGCTAGTGGTTAGGCAAGTCAGAAGGTTATATGCATGTAACTTTAGGAAAATGGTCAATTATAGACATAGGGTGTGGGATTTAATTAAGACTTTTGATGCTTTTAACATTGAGCACATCCCTAGAGAGTTGAATCATAGATTATATGCATTAGCAATTGCTGCTAGCACATTAGAACCTTTAGCTTTATCAGGTCTTAAATGATTTGTAGTAGAACTGGTAAATATACCAAGCATACCAGATAATGTAACTCATTTCTAGGTGTTTGAAGGAGATCAACAAATTGTGGATTTTCTTACTAGTCCTAAAGTGTTGGAAACTTAGGTCATTGATGAACAGGAAAGACCAGAAATATCATGGGATGAAGAAGACATAATGAATTTAAAAAGTAATTTCCTACCCAAAGGGGTAATTGATTTGGAGAAGATCCTTGATTTTGATGGAGTGATTAGATAGAAAGATCTACTAAATACTGAGGGAGGTAAAAGTGACCCCTTTAACTTAGGAACAAAAGATAAACCTCAGAGTGTCTTAATTGGTAAGTCTTGTTCTGAGGAACTAAGAAAAGAAATTACAGAAGTGTTAAAAGAGTACAAGCATGTTATAGCATGGACATATGAAGATTTGAAGCCTTATGATACATCCATTATAACGCATGTAATTCCACTAAGACTAGGAGTAAATCCATTTAGGCATTAACAAAGACCTGTGAATGCTGTATTAGAGCCTTTAATCTTTGAAGAAGTTAAAAAATTACTGTTAGCTAGAATAATTTTTCCAATGAGGCATTCAACCTAGGTAGCTAATCTAGGAAAAGTAGGGACATTAGATTGTGTGTAGATTTTAGAAACCTCAATAAGGCATCTGAAAAAGATAATTATCCCCTACCTCCATTAGATGAAGTGCTGCAAGTTGTAAATGGAGCAAAGATGATGTCCTTTCTGAATGGATTCTCTAGCTATAACTAGGCTTTGGTAGACAAAGAGGATAGATTAAAAATAATGTTCACTTGCAAATGGGGAAATTATGCATACATGAGAATGCCTTTTGGTTTAATAATGTAGGGGTCATGTTTCAAAGAGCCACATATATCAGTTTTCGTGGATTGTCAGGTAAATATATTGTTGTTTACATGGATGATTAGACTATATTTTCTAAATATGTATCCACTCATGCAGAAGATTTAAGGAGAGTACTAAAAAGATGTGAAAGGTACGGGATCTCTCTTAACCCAAAGAAATATTCATTTGGTGTAAAAGAAGGAAAGTTATTATGGCATATTATTTCAGAGATTGGGATATCCATTACCCCAAATAGAGTAGAAGGAATTAAAAAGTTGCAATTGCCTAACAGTAAAAAAGAATTGAAGTCATTCTTTGCTAAAATTAACTTTGGTTGCAAGTTTATTACTGGTTTTGTATAAATAGTGCAGCCATTGAACACTATGCTAAAGAAGGATGCAAAGATAGAATGGATGCCAATGGCCAGAGCAGCATTTGAGGACATCAAAGAAGCAATTTTTTATGCTCCTGTATTGGCAAGCCCAAATTATACCAAACTATTTTACATATACTCATTTGCTTCAGAACATTCAGTTGTAGCTGCTCTAACACAAAAGGGAGAAGAGAATGAAGAGAAACCAATTTCTTTCATGAGTGCTCCTTTGAAGGATGCACAGTTGAAGTACTTAGACACGGAAAGGAAGGCTTTTGCATTAATACAGGTAGTCAAAAAGTTTAGACACTACATCTTGAGAAGCCAAGTAAAAGCTATAGTACCTGATGCAGCGATGAAAATGTTATTGATGCAAAATGAGCCTAGGGAGAAAAGAACCAAGTGGAACACAGTGTTGCAAGAGTTTGATATGGATATCATTCCTATGAATTTGGTTAGATGTCAGGCATTAGTACAAAATATAGGTAATACTGATCCAAACATGGTGAAATCGTATTATGTATTAAACACTAATGATGTATCAGGTTGGTATGATGACATAAACACATTCCTGATATCTGGAAAATATCCAAATAAGATGAAGTCTTCTCAGAGGAGAGCCCTAAAAATAAAAGCACATAGATATATGGTACAAGGAGGTCTATTTTTCATGAAGAATCATGAAGGTATATACTTGAGGTGCTTGAATAGAGATGAAGCAAACAAAGTGTTGCTGGAACTACATGATAAATATGGAACAACTCATGGTTCCCATTTGGCAACTACTCATAAAATTTTGAGAGCTAGTTATTATTGGCATATGATATTCAAGGACATAGAAAACCATATCTGAAGATGTCACATATGTCAAATTATAGCAGACAAAGGGAGAAATTAGGCTAATCCACTACAACCAGTTTTAGAGTCTAGGCCATTTGCATAGTGGGGATTGGATTTTAATAGTCATTAATCCTCCATCATTTGTAGGACACAAGTTTATACTGATTGTGATAGACTATTGTACAAGATGGACAAAAGCAGCATGTTGTAAATTCTCTGCTACTGAAGTAGTCTTCAAGTTTCTTGAGGAGAACATCATTACAAGGTTTGGAGCTCCTTATTCTCTGGTATGTGATAATGGCCCCACATTTTCTTCTTTGAAATTTTCTAAGTGGGCATTTGAACATGGAATATTACTCAAATTTGCTTCAAATTATTATCCTCAAGGTAATGGGTTAGCTGAGTCTACTAACAAAATCCTATTAGACATCATAAAAATATTAATTGTTAAAAACCCTAAAGAGTGGAATACACTACTGAATTATGCTTTGTGGGTAGATATGACAAAATTTAAGGTAGACCTAGGCAATGCACCATATCACTTAGTAAATGGAACAAATCGCATACTTCCAGTGAACTTAAGAATACCTACCTAGAAATTTGCTAATGAGTACCTAGCCTTTGATGATCATAGAGAAGCTAGGTTGGTCTAGATGTTACAATTGGATGAGAAAAGAGAGCAAGCTATAGAAAAAATTGTAAAACATCAGGCTGTAGTTAAAAGGTGGCTCGATAAGAGAGCAAGAGTCAAAATGTTCAAAATATCAGATTTGGTATTATGTTGGGATAAAGCCCATGAAAAGAAAGGGAACCATGGAAAGTTTGATAAATTGTGGTTAGGTCCACTACAGGTTTTAGAAATAATAGGGGATAATACTTTTAGGCTCAAAACCTTAACTGGTCAAGATCTGCCATTACCTATCAATGGTCAACATCTTAAGTATTATTTTTAGGCCTAGAAGGTAGGTCAGTCCTACTATGTATCATACTGTAAGTACTGTGGAGGTGTGTGTTTCCTAGTTTCTGTTGGTTGTTTTGTGTTTCTTTGGTTGTTTGTTTTTGTGTTTTGTTGGTTCCTTTGTGGTTTTCCTTGTTGTTTGGTGAGTTGTATGTTTCCTTGGCAGAGATGTTTGTTCTGATTTAGGGTATGCAGGAGTAGATTAGTAACCAATGAAAATAGTAGAATTCGAGGAATTCAGGTTAATTAGTTGAAACTTATGCATAACTTGTTAGGACTTTCATGAATGTAAGGTGTTGTTTATGTTGTGAAGGATTTTATTCAATAGGTGTGAATTGAAACATTCAAAGAAAGTTTCTCACAATGACACACCTAAAATCCTTGGGTTTGTTTGACATACTAGTGTAGGTGTTAAGTGAAAAATCAGAAGTCACTATTGCTACCATTACAATTCTCAACTTTATTTTAGCAAGTGACTACACCATGCATCATGAACTTACAATGATAATATCTCATGAATTTATATCCTGCACAAAATTAAAATAACAAGAAGAAGGATTATACTAAAAATCTAAGTAACTCTACCGAAGCTATGGACGCCTACTGGCAATGGGGCTCTACTTAGGAGAATTGCAATGATAACCTTGCTGGGGCTATGGATGCCTACTGGTAGTAACGCTCTATCAAGTTGGCTATAAAGGTTGAAATCAACTACGTAGTTTAACACCAGTCACTAGTGTTTTTAACTCATCTTCAAGATGACGATTATTAATCACATGGACACACTTAAACTCTATTGAAAGATTCATACACCTTGTTGAATACATTCAGTCTAGGTTATGTTAACTATATGAGGAAGTTGGAAGTTATGAATTTATTTTAATTTATTTTCCTTAATGTTTAAACTTTAGTTGTTATATTTGGTTGCTAATTGTTGTGATGCTCACAACATGCCCCATTTTACCTTTTAGCAAAATTAGAAACCCTGCTGTGGTTTTTGCTTTTGGCTTGTGTGTTGGTCTTGTTTGGTGGTAAAGGGAAAAAGGGGTAGGTGTTGCAAAAGTGTTGAAATTTAAAAATGCCTAGTGTTAGAAAAATAAACTAAAGGTATTAGTGAATTCTTTCTAAAAAACGATTAAGGGTTGCTTTTTGAACCAAATTGAAATTCCTAATATTTTGTGAAGTATGAGGGTTTTGACAAAATGTACTGTTCTAGAGTTTGTATGTCATATACAAATTTATTTGTATATGAGGTTTTTGTATTATCTTGTTATGTTTAATTGAGCTTTTTGTATCTTGTTGGTTGCGTGCATATTTTGAGTGTTTGCCCCTTTTGTATACAAACCGGACCCGACTGACCTTCAAATGTTGAATGAATAAAATCGCAAGTCCACGCTTCAATATACAAAATGGAAGTATACATACATGAACCCGAAAAATGTATGCAATGCAATTTATAAAAGCTGAAAGCTTACTTTTCATTGCATCACTTTTTGTATGTATTCACGTTTGTATCTTTAAGATACATACAAAAAGGTAGATTTCAAACGAAGGACCAAAAAAGAGTTTAACATTTGCAGGACCCGTAGGTTATTGTCATAAAAGAGTTTTGATAGGCAAAAGGAGGCTTAGGTATTGATACATAAAAAATCCAAACCCGAAAATGAAGTAAACAATTGTGTATAATAAATGGGTTCCGTATTTTGTATGTATGTCATATGCGAAAGGATATACAAAATAGATTATACAAAGATACAAACTTGAAAGTAACAAAATGGTTAAAAATAGTCAAATATTTGTTAAGTCTGCAACTTGTATATTAAAATGTATGTTGCATATACATTGAGAAATACAAAGAGGGGTACAAACAAGATAAATGTAAAACCTGACGGTGATTTCAAAGGTGGTCTAAAATAACTTATATTAGTGTGTTTGTATGTATGAAGGATTGTATGCATACAAACCTAATATACAAAAGGGTGAAAATGCAATATCATAATGAATAATGAAATTAAAGTAGAGTGAATGCATCTTTTGACTCCACATGTGTATGTTAGATTGTATCTATTATATATACATTACAAAATACAACATTAAGATAGAAAGTTAGACACGAAGTAAAGTGTGATATTGTTTTATAAGCTATCACATGCTTAGGTTTGTATATTGTGGGGATTATATGACATATGCAAAGGGATATACAATGTAATATACAATCAGATATACAAAAGTTGAAATATGAAAATAGAGAACTAACATATACAATGTTCAAGATACAGAGTTGAAATAAAGAGATAGGTTTGAGAGATGCAATTAAATACCACATTCAATGTGGAACTAAGAATGAAAGATGTGGAATTCAAACATGTTAAGGTTAAATTAACGTCTATTATACTTTTATAATTATATCTTGAGAGCTAAAATTGTAGATGAATAGGATTATTGCATAGATTGAGCGAAGATTCAATAGTTGAACAGAATTTTAGAACTTTAATGGCACAACTAAAATGGTAAATTAAGTCGACACTTATAGAGTTAAGCTAGTCACAAATATAGGTATGTGCCCTAAAACATCATTACAATGTAGTTAACAAAAAATGCAAATTAGTTATAGGTAATTTCATTTAAAAATTAAGCAAATGAATGGCAAATTACTGTAGCTAATTAGGGAAATTAACTGGCTGCTGTTAGATGGCATGAAATCTAAAATAGGGAAAAGACAAAATGGTTAGGGTAAATGTAAAAATTCATGCTAAAACCCTAGGAAGAGGGAGTAAAATGAAGGGGTTAAACATATGAGCTTTCTTATAGGATGGCTTCGAAGAAAAAGAAGGTGGATACAACAAACAAAGAAAAAATAAAGGTAAAAAGGGAAAGAAAGCCAAGAAAAGAGACAAAAAAAGAGGAATTTCTAGCGTAGAGGGGATATCCATGTCTGATCAGCACATGTGGAATTGCGACAGATACAAATGTTGGCTACTATGATGCAGAGGATGTCTTAGAGAAAATCACATTGTCAGACTCTATGAGGTGCCTCTGGGAGAAGGGGTTATACAAGGATGTGGGGTTCCCATTAGCAATGGAAGCTAAAGATATGGTTTTAGAATGTATAAGTAGATATGACTTAGTAACTAGAAGTGTAATGCATGAAGAACATGTCATTGTTGATTTATCTATAGAGGGGATAGCCAGGACATTCAGCTTAGAAATCGAGGATAAAATGATGGATGTAGATATAGATCAATATATAGAGGATTTTAATAGCAATGAAAGAGAATGCAAGAGTACAATCTTCTACAAATGGTATACTGTAGAAAACAAACCTAAGGTAGTAGAGAGAGTTCCAATGAACCTCTATAGAATCAATTTCAAAGAAGAAATGCATTTGATGATTACAATGCTGAGTAGATTGGTAGGATTGAGGGATGCAACAAAGTGTGAACCATGGATGTTCACCATTATCCAATTTATGAGAGAAGAAAAAAAGAAGGATGGGAAAATTCATTGGGCCAAGGCTATTAGCATTGTCATATGGAAGCAGATCATATTAAGAAAGTAGAAAATGATTCCTTTCTATTTGTCATCTTATGTTTTGTATTCATGTGCAGCTAAGATTCAACCTTACATAGCTGGGATTGACAGAATTGGGATACTGGGAAATGGTCCAAGTTAGAAATTGGTTTATGATCATTATCTAGATTTACAAGAGGATAATGCATTGAGGAAGTTTGCTCTGGTAAATGATGTATTTTGCACCTATATGGTGAGAGTTTTGACTGGAGACAAGGATAGGAGGTTGTCTGAAGAAGCATCAAGTAGTATAAGTCCACATAGTGAGTGGTACATACAATTTCCTAACTTCATATATATTACAACTAAGGATTTTGAAGGAAAGCCTTTCATGTTGCCTAGATATCCTTTAGATAAACTAATTATATTAGACTTCTCTAAGAAGAATCTAAGTGCATTCATGATGTATAAGAAGAAGTGGAGTAGAGGAAATATCAAACTCCCTTGGGCTTTTGGAAGGTATTCTTGTTACAGTGAAGAAGTAGCTAGTTATTTAGAAAAAGAACTGAGGTATTATGGTTTTGAAGAATTTGAGTTGGCTAGATGCTTTGATCTTTTTCATAGGATTCAGAAGCATATTGATCCTAAATACAAACATAAAGTACATATTGAGGATTATTGGTCTGATTGTGAGAATGAGAGGGAAGTAAGAAAGAGAGCTCATTAGAGGTTGACTGTGGAACAAATGAAGAGAATGGGGGAAATTAATATTCCCTTAGAAATTGAAGATGATGGTAAGGTGTTGCACTACAGTTATGAGAGCACAAGTCAAATTCCCATGTTAATGAACCAGATTGGTCACAACCATGGGAAACATCTTTAGATGTTCTGTCAAAACCAATTAGTGTATTCTCTAAAACATGGTTGAATTATTGGATAGAGGAGCTCAACACTAAGGGTGTTGAACCTACATACTAGAAAAAAGGCAAGAAAAGAGGAAGAGAAAATTAGGATGAGCTACAATGTTTTTACGAAAAGAAAAGAAAGATTGTGGAAACCAAAGACACTGAAAAGGATTAAAATTCAACTTTAATAGGTTCTTATGCCTTAGGTATAATAGTAACAATAGCCTCAAGAACATTTGTAGAGGCAGGGTCATTAATTCATAGCATCAGTGCAAAATAGAACCAAATAGGTGGGATGCCAACAGGACAAAAAAATCATGAAGGCTATAGTGATTGAATCTTTTATAGGAAAGGCACCATTACAACATGAAGTTATAAGTGCTTCGTAGGTAGAAACTAAGAAGAATGGCATGCCTACTGAATCCACACTAGAAGAAAGAAGGCAGGGCTAAATGAGGGTTAAACAAGAATTAACTGAGGAGAAGTTGCAAGATTCAAAAAGCTTGGTAAATCAAGAAAGTAAGTGAGACAGTGGATGTGGGGGATGATAGTAGTGATGAAGAGGATGTAGAAGGAGAAACCAGTACAAGAGTATGACTTGGAAAGAAGGAAGAAATAGATAAAGGTTCTTTTATAATAGAGGAACATAGTACCCAATTATATATGAAGAAGACACAAAGCTTAGGATCAAAAGGTGAAAATGTATAGGAAGAACTAGGGGCAGTAGATGCTTTTGGTACATTGGTATCACCAGAGATTATAGAGGAGGTACAAGTTGTTGCACAACAAATAGAAGAATTAGAAAAAGAAGGAAGGGAAAAAGTTACAAAGGAAATAGATGTGCCAACACAATAAGAGAAAATAAGCATGACAACAAAGGTACCAATTCAAACTAAGGAGATGACAGAGGAAGCAATGTCATTGAATGTTTTTAATATTGATGTTCTAGATGTTCTTAATATTTATAATGAACAAAGTGAGCAAGAAGAAAGTTTAGAGGAAGAAGAGAACATAGAGAAAAAATGGGAGGAAGAAAAGGCTATAGAAGGGCTTGACAAATTCACAAATCAGCCCTCACAGACAGATCAAACA
Organism: Cunninghamia lanceolata; assembly: GCA_027924645.1. Lineage (NCBI taxonomy): Eukaryota > Viridiplantae > Streptophyta > Pinopsida > Cupressales > Cupressaceae > Cunninghamia > Cunninghamia lanceolata. Next base: position 7,656,857 of record BSBN01000221.1, read on the forward strand.
AGCATGCCTAAAAATGTGCAAGGGAAAATTGAAACAATAATGGAGGCAGAAAGGATATCATGTGGTCCTCAAGAAAATATAGAAAATATTTCTAAGGATGATGCTGAGTATAGGGAACAAAAGGAAAATATAGAAGGAGAAAATATGGAATAGGATGATGAAGAAGACTTAGAAGAAGAAGAAGAAGAAGAAGAAGAAGAAGAAGAAGAAGAAGAGAAAGAAGATGTTCAGAGGAGGAGGCACAACAGCATGACAATTTACCACTAATCTTGGATTAGCAACCTCCACAGTAGCAATCACCACAACAAGGGCATATGGAAGTAGAGAAACCTCAAGAAGAGGTAACAAAAGTAGAAAATAACTTAGAGATAAGTATGAAGGTACCAGCTTGGATAGGTGCAGAAGTTTGGAGAGAAAAGTTAGAAATACAATTAGTACCTATTGATATCAAAAGTTTATTAGGAGGTTGTCCACAAAAGGACGAAAGGAAAGCAAGGATTATGTTAGCAATAAAGAGAAATCCTTCCAAATCTAGAACTCTAGAGTTGGCTATACCTCAAAAGGAGAAGGTTAAAGGAGAGATGAGAATGGATGATTATAAATTTCTTAACATGGATCTTGGATATGTAACTAGGGAGCAACACATCGCAAAATGGTAGGATATGAACAATGTCACCATTGAAATGATGAGGAAAGACAAAGATAAGTATGATTATTTGAAAGGACACATTGTCCAGCTGCAACAATTTAGCCAAAGTATGTTTGATCCCATTTTTAGTATGCCAGAGTTACCTGTAGAGCTAGAAATTTTGTCTAAGGACCAAATAAATAAGATGGAAAATAAGAGAGCTAAGGCAGAGATTTTTGAGAAATGGCTTAGGGAGTTTATTCAAAAGGGAGAGGATGTAATAAAACAAGTAATTGTAGGTTGGGATATTGCTCTTATAGAGAAGAACAAATGTAGTGTTCTCATACATCACTGTCAATCTAGATTAGAAGAAGGAAGATTGGAATCAGAACAGCTCAAGGACATGGATGAGAGAGTGGAGGAGTTAATAAATGAGGGAGTAATTACTCCTTGAATGGCTAGCCAGTTACCATAACAAAGGTTAGAGTTGAAGTTTGAAGAAGACATTCTCAAAGGTTGCATTATGAATACTATAGATATGGAAGAAATTGCAGATAGTATACTAAAGATACATATGAAGGTAATAGAAAAACTCATTGGGCATGATTGCCAAGAAGTACCAATATATGGCTTAACAAAGGCAATGAAAGAATTCAAGGCCATTTATTCACCGTGTTTAGAGAACCCTGCAACACATCTAAGTACAGAGATGATTGAGTCAGTCATGGAGATGAATGCTAAGATCAAGAAATATCAAAAGAGTGTGAAATGTTTATCAAAGCAAGAGAAGGGGTTGAAGGAAGGAATCGAAGTGCAGCAGTACACATGGGTAAAGAGCCAAGAAAATGATTGCACTTTTGTTGTAGGTGTAATAGCTAATTTTGTAGAGCACCTAAAAGAATAAAAGCATATCAAAAGGGGGATACTTTAAACAATGACATATGCATATGCTCTGAGATTCTTTTGTTACTGTCACCAATAGGAAGATAACAAAGGGAAGAAAGTCAATGAGGGTATCTTTTATTTTGAAAAGATTCTAAAGGCATCCTTTGTGCCGAGGAAAGGTACCATAAGGATATTTTGGGAACGGTTGGGGAATTATTCCTACCATTGATCTATAGGATTTGAATGTAGACCATTGGATTGCTTTTGTAACTGTAGCAGGAGAGAGACTTCAAAATTTATATAAGAATCTCTACTACATGTATTTTAGTACATAGGCATTTATGACTTTTAGCTTAAGACTATAACCATTAATTTTGTTGCAAAAGGAAAGTTTTTCTTTTAGAATACTTTTAACATTTAGTGATTTTGACAGGAGGTCGCATGTGTCTGCATTAAAGAGTGTGTGGAATGTCTTGTCTCCTTTATGTATCTGTCAAAAGAATTTTTAAGTTTTTTTTGGTGATTTTGATCAATGCAACAAGAGTCATTTTTACATTGTAAAATTTTTATGACTTTATACTTCAAATAAAGATAACTCGGAATTCTACATCTATTATATAGCATTTTGTGATTTAGGCATTTACTTGGTGTATGTTTATTTGAAAGATTGCAATCTCTTATGTATATTCATGAAAATGCTCAAGATTTTACATATGTGGATTTAATTGTGTTGATTGATCATGTTTACTATATTTCTCAGTACATGGATAGTAGAGCATTTAGATCCAATCTAAAATGATTTTCCTAACCCTAGTCTTTCTAACTTTTCTCCAAAAAGCTTTATGTAATTAGCTAAAATGTAGTTATCTAAAGGAAATTGTTGAAGATCCTATCGTATACATGGACATGTTAAAGATCATTGATTTAAGAGTTATTTTGAGATATTTGCATATAGTGAACTGTAATCGCCAATGACAAAATACTTAGATTAAGTAAGGCCCCTTGAATAAAAATAGCTTTGCATTGAACCATGACGTAGTTTATGTAGACTTAGAATTGAGAAATATTTCCAATATTTCTCCATATTCTTCAAGATAAGCTAAGATTCTTTGTGAATTTTATCTCTATATGTTGAATAGAACCGACATCAACAGTAACTTTGTGTATTTGCTGCAATAATTTCATCTAAGATTAGTAACAACCTAGGATCTTGAGAGGCTTCCTCAATTTCTTTTTGTGAGATTCCTTGGTCTACTTATTGCAAGAGAAGGTTCTCAAAAGAATTTCCCATGTGTGACTTAGGTTGTTCATTAGAAGAAGTCCCAAATCTTATAGTATTAATGGGATTGTTAAGGGGATTATCTAAGGGTTCCTCTCCCTTTCTCATCTTTTCTAACTGTGTTTCAACCATATAAGACTCGTGAATTTTGGGATTCTATTGGGATGAAAATGCAAGGTGATATATTTCTAAGGTATGTTTTTGAGATTTTTTTTGAACAATGGGGAATTCAAATGCAACTAATTGATTTTGGACAATTAGAATGGCAAATGTAACTAAGTTATGTTTTTGGAATTTTTGGCAACAAGGATGACAAATGCAACTAATGGTATGTTTGGAAATTTTGGATAATGAGGATGACAAGTCCAACTAGGTTATGTTTTTGGAATTTTATTACAATAGGGATGATGAATGCTACTAATGAGGGATGAAGCTATGACAATGTCTAAAGCTAATTGGATAACTAACCTTAGAATATTTTGATAAAAGAGGATACGAAGGCATACTAAGATATACCCAAGTGACTAATTGAAAATATTTAAGACCTTGCAAATGTTCAGAGAATAATGATTGATTGAAGTGAGCCTCCTAACTAGACACATGAGTTAGAGACACAACTTGCAAATTGAAGAACATGAACCCAAACTAGACTTGTGAGTTTAAGGTCCAACTTGTAGATTGATTTGATTGATGGAAAAGGGAAAGGTCTTAGACACTTCATGTTTCTAACTAAGGTATGATCAAAGTATGGCAAATATCCTATTTTCCAAGTCTCAAAGGTGACTTAATTTTTGAGGTTGATCAAAAGTACAATGGGCTAAATCAATGCAAGGATAAACTATGTGAATGTAATAAGTTTGAGGAAGACTAATGTGCAAACTATCCTAAGCAATTGCAAGGAGTAGATGGAATTAACAAGTTTTAGGCAATAATAGGTTTCCTAAGTGTTTTTCTCAGATTTCAGCAGTTTGTTTTTTATAATAAAAAAACACATCACACATAGAAGGCACTTAGCGAACAAATTTGGTTGTTTTGTTGTCTAGATTCTGTAAAGGTATTTTTATGTTCAAGGGCTATCCACACCAATTTCCATAGGTCTAACACAATTCGAAGATACTTTACACACATAAAACACTTCCTATCTATAAGGTCATTGGCCAATGGTGTGATGCTCAGGTCCACATACTTGGAAGCTCTTTTGACGGAAATGTAGGAACATCCTAAAAGGAGGTGTGTACACTTTTGTCTTTCAAGAGAGGATGGATAGGGGCCTTCAGTCCTCTAAGGATAACCCAATCACCCTCTCCCCAAAAAGTTATGTGTAGCTTATGCTAAGCTGGGAATTTATGTCTCATCTCAAGGGAGTTCATATGGTGAGTAACTTTCAAGGCATGATACACATCCCTTACACCAAGAGTGACACTAATAAAAATCAATCAATAAGTGTTGGCCTCTAGCTAGTTTGTCTTTTATTCACAACTTGGGGACTTACCACCTCACAAGCATCTAGCAAGCCACTTAAGGCTTTGAACAATCCTACTAGTGGTACTAAAAATACCTCACACAAATGTGGGTACCTTGTCCTTTCGTATGGGCACTGTACGATGATGACTAATGGCAGTTTAGACTTGGCATTTGCCTAATCCTTTTATATGGCAGACCGAGGGAAATACCACTTTGGGTCTCCAATGAGTTCTCCTTACGGATGTGTCCCAAAGGAAGGCCCTATCTAAAGGGTTAAAAAAAAGTGACTTAAGAAAATGCTTTTGATCTCTAAGGTCATACAAAGATGTGAGGAGAGAGCATATGCATGTTACTTGATCACACTAGAAAGAGTTCATTAGCCTTTAGAAAACTAAATGTGTGGTATGGCAATGAAAGTTTTGAGAAGTGTTTTTGATTCCCATGATCACATAAAGTGTGAGGGAAGAGCATACACACCTCAAAACACAATCAAGGTCACAAGACAAGGAAGACAAAGATTCTTTTTAAGTTCAAATGAGTGAGAACATGCAAGTTGTTCTTTTTAATCCCAATGAGTCTGATCATGCAATTTGTTGGTCTTTTTAAAGCACCCAATTGAAGTGTTTCTCTTTCAAATGTACATGTTCATTTCAAGCACCAAACAAAGTGTTCCTATGTTAACAAAATGCACACACACATAAAGGAAACCCAAAAAGCAATGTATTAGTAGATTCAAATGAGATTTTTTTCCCAATGAATGCTACAATGCTGCAAACTAGACATTAGTATCAACAAAAAGCTTTATGTTCTATTGTGCAAAAAAGAAATCGGAAAATGAAATAAATTAAGCACCCCTTGTTTAAAGCCACCAAGATGAAAAGAGAAAAAGAAACTTGCAATAGGTAATATGGAAAATATCTAAAAATTATGACTAGTCAAATAAAAATGGACAACAACATCAGATAGTACATGGAATTCTAAGTTGTTAGAAAAAATAAATTTCATCAAAATCAGATAAAAATTGCTCAAGTTATGTGCATTTGAAGTTTAAAATAAAATCTAAGGTTGACTAAAAAAACTTGCTGAAAATGAGATAGTCACCTGATTTTTTTTCACCACAACGAAGTTAGACAAATCAGCTTCGCAACACCACTCGTTCCATGAAATTTCAACTCTCTATGCAGGAGTTATGAAGAAAAGAACAATAATACGTCTTTTAGGGCTTGAGGATGAGCAAGGGAACCCTGGTGGTTTAGTGCTAACCACTAGTTGTTTGAGAGCAAGTGGTCACACATAGGCAGTAACCTAGGTGGTTACTATCATGATTAAGGAAGTGAAATGGAATCCTTGGTTGTTTATATGAAGGTAGATAACCCCCTTCACCTAGTCATCGATGTGACCACAAGTGGTAAGGTGGGCATAGGGGCTAAAGCAATAGGTGCGGTGAGATTTGGTGGTCACTAATGTAACTGCCAATGACAATGTAGAGACCCACTGGTAAACCTGTAGGCATCAACAAGGGCAGAGAGGCAAGAGTAAAATGTGGCGACAAGTCCCTCAGGGTTGCAACCATTCTAGGCTAGTGGCAATGAAAACTAGGTAGTGGCAATGGTTGGAGATCAAGAGAAATGGTTGGTGATAGATCAAAAATGGTGTCAATCAGGAGTTAAGCAGGCAAAAGTTGTCGGGGTTTGATGAGCAGTGGATGGGAGTTTGGTGGCAGGGACTTCAGCTATGTAGCAAGCAGCGGAGGTCAAAACTAAGGATGGTGAAAGAGGTTGCCAGTAGTGGTGATGGTAGGGAATGGGGTGTTGACTAGGGTTTTGGGAGAAATAAGGAGGCAACCATAATGAACATGGCGAGAGGAAAAAGAAATGAAGGTGGTAGTAGGTGAGTTTGATGTGTTTGGTGATAGGAATGAGTAGAGTGGTGGGGGATAAATGTAGGTGGTGACCTAATTTTTTAAACCTACAACAAAAGATTTAACATGCAACAGATAATATTAACCCTACAATAAAAAATATAGACCTGTGACACAAAACATAGAACAAATGATTTCAATAGTGAGGACTCTATAGATCTGTATGGTATGGATCCGTACTGTACTAACCTACAACCCTAAATTTTTAGAAGCCAATATGAAAAAAATTGTCATTTTTCACCTGCAAGGCCTCCCAGACACAACAACGAGGTTTGTTTTAGGCCTAGAAGTTACATGCAAAACATGACTTTAATAAATTGATTAAAAATTGTTTTATTCATGTCAAGTTCACCAATGTAAGATAGGGTAAAAACTCAAAACATGCAAAACACATTTCATGCAAGCCCTAACTCCTGAATGGAGTACAAATTGTTGGAGCAATCAACCACCAAGATCAAATCTACAAAACCAAATAACCTTCCTCACAAGAGAGACAAGCAAAAATAATGTTATATTGCCATGATACAACAATACTAGATTACATAATGTACAATGAGGCCTTGGTTATAAAGACCAAGGTGAAATACAAGATGATGTAGTCATGTGACAATTGTCTTAATCATAAATCATATGAAAACTATAGGATAAGATGACAACTATCAACAACTACACAAACTAGAAACATCTAGAAAACAAATACAATGCTTCCTAAGTTGACTTAAGATGTGAACATGTGTGAGTATTATTTAACTAATAAATAGTTAAATAATATGAATTATCCATACAACAAAGGTTAAACCGGATAGGTAACAACCCTCTTCACACCAACACTCTCCCTTAAGTGCAACTTAGGGAGGAACAAATAGATACAAAAATGGGTCTCGACAACAAGGCCATGTTAGGTACCTATGTACAAATATTCTCTCACGAGCAGAGAAAAGGAGAAAACCTCATGGGAAAAAACTCCTCTCCAAAAGAGAGGAAAACATGCAAAGAAAAAGTATGAAAAGGTGAAGGAAGGAGGACTCAAGAAGACCCCCAAGTACAACTTCCTTGACCCCAAGCATTGATCGTAACTAAAGATAATGAGGTGATGCCAAAGGTTTAGTGGACATGACTACAACCTGCTCCTTAGTAGGCAAGTACTCCAAGCTGAGAACACCATCCTGAATGAGCTGCATGATGAACTACATATGGATCTCGATGTGCTTAGTATGCTGATGCTCCACGAGGTTGTAAGAAATGTTAATGGCATTTTGATTATCACACCAAAGAGTAGTGGGATGATCTGGAGGAAATCCAAACTCAATCATCAATTGTCTAAGCCAAAGAACCTCCTGGCTAGCCAAGACTGTACCTCAATACTCAGCCTCTGTCGATGATAATGCCATAGCTGTCCTCTTCTTGCAAGACCATGCAATTGGACCAGAACCAAGGTAGAAAACAAAGCCAAAAGTGGACTTCCAATCATTGACATCACCAGCCCAATCTGAGTCAGTGAAGCTGATAATCGAAGAAGCTCCTGATGTGTAATGAATGCCAACGTGTGATGTGCCCTAAAGATACCTCAAGATATGTTTGGTGGCCTTCCAATGAGTCTCATGTGGCTATTGAGAGAAATGAGAGACAAGTCCAACCACAAAGGAAATATTAGGGCAACTGTGTCAAGTACAAAAGACTGCCAACCAACTACTAATATAATGCAACATCAATTGTGGGAGTAGTGCAACTAGTAGATAGTACAACACCTGACTGAAATGGTGTAGGGGTAGGCTTGCAATCAGCCATGCCAAATCTCTGAAGCAAATCAAGAGAATAATTCTATTGAAAAATGAAGATCCCCTCAGTAGTCTGGCAAACCTGAAGACCAAGGAAGTAGTACAGAAGACCAAGATTTGTCATATCAAAGTGCTATATGAATGCTTGTTGAATACTCTGGATCATTGAGGTAGAACTTCCTGTGAGAATCAAATCACCCACATAAAGCACAAGGATCAAAAGATCATCTCCATGTCTCTAAGTGTAAACTATAGGGTCAGAATGGCATCATGAGAAATCAGAGGAAAGCAAGAAACTATCCATCTTCTCATACCAAGCCTGAGGGCTTGTTTGAGACTATATAATGAACAACAAAGCTTGCAAACAAGTGAAGAGTCCTACACAAAACCTGGCGGTTGCTCCATGTAGATCTCATGAAGATCATCATGTAAGAAGGCACTCATCACATCTATTTGATACACTGACCATCCTTGAGATGCAGTAAGAGAAAGTACAAGATGAATGGAATCCATCTTGGCGACAGGAGCAAAGGTCTCGGAGTAGTCAATACAGTCAACCTAAGAAAACCCCTTAGCAACAAGATGTGCCTTGTACTTGTCTATAGAACCATCAGATGCATATTTGGTATGGTACACCCACTTGCACCAAACCAATTTTACTCCCTTAGGAAGAGGTACAAGATCCCAAGTATGATTCCTTATTAAAGAAGAATACTCCTCAACCATTGCACTGTCCCACTCATGAATACCTACGGCATCAAAAAACTTTTGAGGATTTGTGGAAATGGCATGATTCAAAAGACTGACCCCTGATGTCTGTGACTGAGTACGGAGAGTATCTATGGGATCACCAACAAGAGGACCAACCTCCTCAAGAGTAGTGTGGGCCCATAAGGGCAAAATTGGTACTTGAGGAGGTGGTGGAGCAGGACCTTCATCTGTATCATCCTGAAGAAGCACAATATCCTCAAGTGATGATGAAGTAGGCAGATTATGTAGTGAGGAAGAAGAACTAGAGGAGGAATCCACTTGTGTGAAGGACTCATCAAAGTGGACATCTCTACGAAGTAGACATCCTGAGTGATAGGATCAAACAACATGTAAGCCTTCACGTCCTCACAATAGCCAACAAAAAACAAAGGTTGACTCTTCTTCTCCATATCCTTACACAGACCATTCAGAATGAATGCCCAAGCCTCACTACTGAATACTCTGAAGAAGGATACATTAGGCTTGACATTGGACCAAGCCTCTTCGGGAGTCATATGTTGTACTGCCTTGTGAGGCATACGATTCTGACTATAGTTGGCACAATTGACTGCTTCAGCCCAAAAGGTGGGATCCATAGACCTAGACTGAATAATACAATTTGCCATCTCCCTTAAAGTCCTATTCTTTCTCTTGGCCACACCATTCTGCTAAGGAGTGTAAGGAATCAAAAACTGATGTTGAATTCCATGCTCACTACAGAAATCTTGAAAAGCCTAGTTCACATATTCCCCCCATTATTCATGCGTATTCGTTGAAAAGAAAAACCTAACTGCTTCTCCACAAATGCCTTATAAGTCCTGAATGTGTCAAAAACATCACTTTTATACTTAAGAAAGTACACCCATGTGCGTCATGAGAAATCATCAATGAAAGTGAGCACATACTTGGCCACTAAAAAAGGAGTTGGAAAAGACATGAGATCACTATGAACCAACTCCAAGGGTGCCAAAGCTCTAGTAGTCTAACCCTTAGGAAAGGGATCCTGATGATGTTTGCCAAGTACACAACCTAGACAAACTCCCTCTCTACAAGAAATCTTAGGTAGACCAACAACCAACTTCTTTGTGCTCATCTACTGACGATAACTATAATTCAGATGTCCAAATCTCTCATGTCAAATCTTTCTCAAGGCATCGACATGTGCTATAAGAGATGATCCTAATGAAGACTCAAATCCTTTAGATTTGTATAGTCTAGATGCATGATCCACTCTCCCTGTAGCAATAACTGTCTCAGGATCCTGTAGTTGTCTAATAACCACATTATGAGGAGTAAACTCAACTTTCTTCGCATCCCTAGAACAAACAATATGATATATGGAGAGAAGATTTATAGAAATCTTAGGAACAAAAAGAACATTCTCAATGCAACCATCTTGTAATTGAATAGTGCCTATCCCCATGACTGAAATCTGTGAAGAGTTCCCCACTGCAATCTGAGAATAGTTAGTATCAAAAAGAGTCTGAAGTAGATCAATTGAATTGGTCATATGATGTGAAGCACCTGAATCAAGTATCTAGCTATCTGAAGATGCAAGCAAGCCATGTACCGAAAGAGCATGTCCTTTGCCTATAGAGGAGGGCTTGGGAAGAGAAATATTGTGCTTCTCCATAGCTTCCTCCAAAGACTCTCACCTCTTAAAAGAATAAGACTCATCATGACCTGGTATACCACAAAAAGAATTAGTGCCACATTTCTTCTTTGTCTTGGAGGAAGACTCACCAGATTTGGAAGGATTAGGTGGAGTGGGCTTCTGATCATTCTTCATCTTTGGTTTGAAATGAGACTCACTACTTGAAGGAGATTCTATCTTGGACTTCATCTTATTCTTACCTTTACCCTTGGAGGATGAGGCCATCAAGGCTTGACTCTTAGTACTAGGAAGTGCATCCATTTGAAGTAACTTGGTTTGCTCCCTAGTAAGATGCTCACAAAACAACTCAAAGCTAGGCATCTTAAAGTCTTTCCAAAAGGCATCCATAGTAGAATAGAAGGTAGATGAAAACACCTGAAATGGGCCCTTCAACTTTGACAAAATCAAGAAGATACATTCCTTTTCAGTTTTATCATGCCTACATCCTTTCAATTGTGACAAGATCATCTTGAATTTCTCTAGAAAATCTTGGATAGTAGGAAAACTATCTGGAGATAGTGATGTCAATTTTGCCTCTAGTTGCAAGATTTGGAATTCATTGATGTTACCATACAATTCTTCAAGTTTATCCCAAATTTTCTTATGTGTTTTACACTCCGCAATATTAAAAAACAAGTTGTCTGATACATGCAATCCTATGATTCCCATAGCTTCATCTAATTTTTTCTTCTAATAAAATCTTTCAAACTCCTTAGTGAAACTAGGTGGATTATCCTCTAGCATTTGCCAAAGTCCCGTAGATTGCAGCAGTTGTTTCATTTTTAACTTCCATGTGTGGTAATTATGTAGAGTGAGTGGTTTTAAAGACACTTTCCACCATGTGTATCAGAAAAAAACACCAAGAACCAAAAGACACAAGGGCACTTAAATTGTACTTTTCACCCCCCTAAAATGTATTAAAAATATAATTGTAACCCCCCAGCAAAGTACAATGAAAGAATTTGTACAATCGACAAGCTTAAATCATCCATTTATAACACACGGTGACTTTTGCAATTTGTGACAAAAAAAGCTTGTCGAGGGAAAAAATAGAAGTTACAATCAGATTCCTTGTGATTTTCTAAGCAATTTCAAAAAACATTCACTAGATTTCGACTTCGTATGCAAAAGTTATGCAAGTTGTAAGAAAAATGCAAGTTGTACCTTCAAGTTGCTAAAACTAGCAAAAAATGATGAAATCTAAAAAAATCACCTAACCATGGTGAAGCTCTCTAAACCACTTTCTGATGACTATAATAACGCAAAAATTCACCTCTTGGTTTGAAAGATATGGCAAAAAGAAAAAATCTCCCTCTTTATCAATATTTGCAAAAAGTTGTCGTTAGCTTGCATATGACAAGATCAATGAAAGGTGGAGAAGTTTGTTTGTGAGGGGTTAGGCCACCTGCCAAACCAAGCCCCAATCATTGTTCTTTCACAAGTGGTTAAAAATAAACTAATATAGTTCTCCTTCGTTGTCTTAAACTCCACAGTCCTCTTAAAATGAAAGAATGAACATATTTTTGCATACCATGTTCTCCAATGCTCATTGAATTTTCTAGAGAGGATGTATACAGAATAACCTAAAACAAATGTTTGTCAAGGTAAAACACCATGACTTGAATGCACAGGACCAAACACCAAATAAAGTCACGAAGGAGATGATTCTACAAATGGTTGAGCTGACCGATTGGACAAGGTGGCCGAGAAGAGTGGTCAGACAGGATAAGTGCTTACTGAGAAAGCCAAACACCTACAATTGCTAATAGGAGCCTGGTTTCAAGTTGGGTGACTATGATCGAGAAAGAACCTATTTCAAAGCTGATCTAAAAAACTCAAAGTTTGAAACACTTAGATCCGAATAAAACCCTAGCTTAAACCCTTGTATGGAGAGTTGGTAATGTGACTTGGTGGCACCTCGATGCAATGTGAGAAATAATCTGAGATCTGAGTGGTGGGATACTTAAAATAAACCCTCAAATCACATAGCCATGAACAAAGTTAGTGAAGAATAGAGATCTTAGAGGACACAGAAGCCCGTTCAGTCTAAACAAGATGAGCAATTAGAACACTCCAAAAAACCAAGCTTGAAGACACCCAAAAAATAAATGCCAATCACTGGAGAACATGGTCAAATGAGCCAGAGCCAAATGAGTTGATTGAGATTCGGTCGATAGAAAAGGTGCAGTCCGAGAGCTTGAAAGGGAGCTTAGAATAGGTGCAAAAGAATGGAACTCACCTGAGCTGAAGGGCAAAGTCGATGGATCATTAAAGGTTGTGGAGTCACCTAAGTCAACCAATGAAAATGGACCAGATCATTGTTGACAATGGACCATAAAACCAGTAATAAAAAAAACTTCAAGAACTAAAAACTCTCGTGGAGGATTATGTTGGGGGCTACTGGGTGGCCTGCCTAGATGGAAAGCTAGATCTGCAGATAGGTTGAGAAACTACAAGAGACTAAGCATTGATCATCAATGAATCCTGCACATGGTGGATCATATATTAAGGGACCCAATTCATGCCTCCTCTATCGTACAATATGCAAAGACTTCTGATGGCTCTTCACGATTTGTCCATTTTTCGCGAATGACAAGGTAGATTTGAGAGGGTGTTGCAGACTTGGAGGCTGATGGGGATTTATGATGATGCCACGTAGGTCTAATATCAAGGTCGATCACTGACTCAATTGATCACTTTTATCTTGCGATAGAGACTTGAACTGTAAATACCTTCAATGAGGTCGAGCTCATGCACACCTTCTTTTGAGATCATAACACCTAGAAATTGGGCCTCAAAACATTAGCCCTAGGTTTTGACTTTATATGGACCTTCCTAGATAGATTTCAGCCTGCAAAAAAAAACCATGAGCAGAAGCCACAAGTAGAATATATTGATAAAAAATCCAGCACAAGGAACATATATCCATGATCTGAAATAACAAAGGTCTGCACAGGAGATATTTTGACCCAGAATGACAAGAAAAATATCTGCAAAGGCTAGATCTGAACCAAATCTCCCAAAAAAAGTTGAATTTTATATGTTTCATAGCAAATGATGCAAAAAATGTAGGGGACAAAATAGCCCTCTACTAAAAAAATTTTGCCTTTTGGACAAATAAATTTTGCAAAAATGCATATAAGAGCCCAAAAAAGTCAAAAAATTACCTATGTCCAAAATTAAGTTTTGGACAGTCAATCCTTACTGATTTGGGCATTTTTGAACTCAACGGTGAACTCTATTTTGAGCTAGGATGCAGCAGCAAAAAGTTGATGGTAACAGCTCTCAACGAAAATGAGAAGGGGCTTGTACGATCAAAGCTCTGATACCATGTTGGAGCAATCAACCACCAGGATCAAATCTGCAAAACCAAATAACCTTCCACACAAGAGAGACAAGCAAAAAGAATGCTATATTGCCATGATACAACAATACTGGATTACATAATGTACAATGAGGCCTTGGTTATAAAGACCAAGGTGAAATACAAGATGATGTAGTCATGTGACAAGTGTCTTAATCCTATGTCATATGACAACTATAGGATAAGATGACAACTATTAACAACTAGACAAACTAGAAATATCTAGAAAACAACTAGAATTCTTCCTAAGTTAACTTAAGATGTGAACATGTGTCTGAGTGTTATTTAACTAATAAATAGTTAAATAATATGAAGTATCCACACAACAAAGGTTAATCTGAATAGGTAATAACCCTGTTCACACCAACACTAATAACCTAGAAACCAAACAAGCAAGCAACTAAACTAAATTCCGAATCTACTTGTGTCTTCCCTCCATTATTTCTCTTTGACCTTGCTACACTTTGCTCTCAGACTTACAGACCTACAATGTTCATGAGAAGCTCTAGTGGGAGTGATTAGCAAAATTAGAGAGAGTGCTCAAGCTCAACTACTAGGAAGTTGTAAGTGTGAAAATGAGGCTAGAGGAGTGGTTTTATAGAAAGCTAGGGTTGAATGAAGGGTTGAGATTTAGCGTTGACTTTGGAGGGAAATGAATGGTGAGGATTAATTAGGGTTTCCCTCTCACAAAAGGACAAGAGTGAATTTTAAATTTGAGAATATGATGAGGTGTTCAAGGAATTTTCAAATTAAATAAATTGGCCAATTTATTTAATTTATTTGAAAGGGGAGAATGAGTGGGAACCCTTAACCAAGTAAGTGTGATTTATTTAATCTAGGTAAGGGCTATAATTTAAATAAATATTTATTTATTTAAATTAATTTAGAAAAGGGGATATTGGAGCATGAATAAATAAATAATTAAAAATTTATTATTTAATTATAGAGGAAAATAGACAAATAATTAATTAAATAAAATTTATTAAATTATGGTCAGAGATGAGAAAATGAATTAATTAAATAATTAAAAATTATATAATTAATAGATGAATGTGGAATTTGGAAGAGATTGGTGTGGAAATGGCATTTGCAACTTGAGAACATTTTTAGGTGTCTACAGATACATTCAATTTATGCAACTTGACTCTATAACCCTAGGATTAGGCACCGATCTCTAACTGAGCTAATATGTTGATTCAAATCCATCTAAATAATTAAAATCATTTATATTTCCATACTATTTTAGAGTATAATTCGAGTAATAATTGTTCTCAATCTTGGTTTGAACTGATTTGCCAAAGGATAATGCCAATCTGATAGGAGTCACTCACTTCCTTGGTATATTTTCAATGAGAACTTCTGCTTAAACATTGACATCTAGCATAAGTCAAGAAATAACCCTTGTATGTTGTTTTGGTACACCTGCCTTGGTCTTGCAGAACCAAAAGTGAAAAGGATTTCAACTCATTGTTGAATCCTGTTCAATGGCCACTAACCTAGAATCCTCAATCACAAGAAATTGGCTAAAAATTAAGAGGATTTTGGAAAAATAGTTGGAAGAACCAACAACATGCACACACATCCTATATTGAGAATGCAAGGTTATTCATCTGGCCTAAAAGTCCAACTCCTTTAGCCTTAAAGAACAAATTCAAATCATTTTTCTATATCGATGCCTTCCTACCTCAATATAAAAGCAATTTGGAAGAATGTGTTCTAGGGTATGACACATCTATGGTCTTCTTAGTTCCTCCAAGAATTTTGAAAGGAAGGAAAAGATTGGTCACCTTGACAATAGAGTAGAAAATGAGAGACCCAGTGTCCCCTACATACCTTAAGTGGTTTATAAGGAAAGCCAAGGCTATAACCAACCTAATTAAGAAAATATCAACATGAATGGATTGGTATGTATTTCGGCCACCTTTACCTATGTGGATTGAACAACTGTAGGACACTAAGTTTTAGGAATGGTTGCACACAGTTGATCTATACCATGTGAATTTTCATACAACTAGGACAAACTGGAAAACAAATTTCCTTATCTACAACCTAGTGGAGAGATTGAATCAACTCAATAGGTCAAGGATTCAACATAATGCAGGAGGACCTGCAAACCCTTGAGTTGGGGAAGGATGAGGAGTGACAGGGAGCACTCATTATATATGTTGATTTATCTCACTTTTCTTCCCTATAAAACCATCATACCTTGGATGTACCATATAAATTAGTAGAAATATTGTTTAATCTTGTTATAAATAAGTGTTATATCATGGTAGTTAGATGGTTTCTATATTGTGGATGATCACTAATAGAATCTTGAAGCAATATATCACTTTCTGTGTGTGTAGGTATATGACCTCCTGAGATAGCTCTGGAGTTCCTCCTAAGACTTTAGAGCTTGGTAGAAGACATCAAGAGTCGAGGAAAGAACTGCAGTTAGCATGTGTTCAATGAGTGACTTGAGATATTAGAGGAAAAGGGGACTACACTTTAAGTAACAAGGTTCATATCGTGAGTTGGAGTCCCAGTTATAGTTTTGCAATAAAGAGACCACTGATTTTGTTTATTTTAGTTCTCTTTTTTTTGTCTTTTATCGACCTTTGTGGCCTATTTGCAAACTTCAGTTGAACTCTTGTGACACATGTATTGTCACCATATTATCATTTAGTATTTTGCATGAATTATGTAATAAGACTTTGATATCTATAATGAAGTACAATAAGGAATAAGTACTCTAAGGATATGTATCAGAATGACACCTAATATAGAGATGATTAGAAGTAGGAAAATAGTTAGTCTTTTTCCTACATGAGAAGATATATTGAAAGAAACTTTGAATCTATGTGCCAACTACATGCATATGATGTTTCCAAACAATTTGGAATTAAAGAAGCAGATAATTCAGTACCATAATTTTGATTTGCTAATCTAGTCTCCATCCAAAGGTGTGGAGCAAGGGCCCACTCCTACTAGTGGACAGAGGCTAGTATTTTATTTTTGTTTGTCTCTTTCAGCTTGATAGATTAATTGTTTTTTTAGAATAATTCTTGCTATGGTATGATTTACTTCTTTGATTTACAATTGATTATTGAGTTCTAGATTAAGTCTTGTTTAGTAGTTATTCCTTATTGGATTAGATTTCTTTCCAACAAATGTGTGTGCTCATTTATCATATTTATATTCTAGCATTTAGATTTTTTTTCAGTGATGAGTAATGGCATGAGTTTGATTACGAAGTTTGCTTAACTCTAGGAAATAATCTAGGACTATTATTAGTTTTGCTACGAATTGCCCTAGATACACTTCCCTGGATTGAGAAGTAAAGATATTTAAATGCAAGTTACAACAACCCTTGTCAATATACATCCTTCAAATGATTTATAAATACCTAGGGATAAATAAGAACATGAGAATCTTTTACAATTTCTACTTTGTATATGTAAGGATAGGGTGTCATTTATTGATGACATATTTTGCACCCTCTAGTAATGCTACATATTACATGAGACGTAGCACATGCAAATGTGGTATATGTTGAGCATGATATTTAACATTAGGTGAACTACCTCATTAATAGGATTGATAATCCTAAATGGTATGTTGATATTTAAATGGATAAAGAGTTCAACCAAATAATGGGAATACAAAAGTATTCTATAATCATTTAGCAAACACCATCTTCAAGTATCATTAACAAAATGAATTTATAATACCTTATTAATATAGTATGATGGTAGAGGTGATCAACTACATCATTTACAATATGTCTAATTTATGTTCCCCCCTTACTTTCATGTCAACCCATTACTCACTAAGTTATTCTCATCAAGATCAAATGATCATACATTTACATGGTTTTATGTGTTTCCTCATTTTGGAAAGGTTAATTAAATTATAGGTATATGTCTTTAACTATACCTACAATACCCCCATTAATGGGCTTCAGGGAAATGAGTCTTGTATTAGGAGGAAAAAAGTGAAGTTGCGCCTGTCGGTGGAAGGATGGGTCAAAATGATTTTTTATGGGACCTCTAGGGGTAACCAAAGGAATTCAAGAGTAGGATGCATCACTAGAAACTAGAAAGGAGAAGTCATTTTCTTAGAATTGAAAAGAATTAAGGTTGGCATCATCAATGAGGCTAAATTGAAGGCTCTTATTCTCAGTTTGCACTTATGTCTTAATAACAGTTTAGGGAAAGTTGATATTGAAGGAGGCTCAAGAATTATTATCAATGCAACCAAATCTAAAAACATCCTAAGTTGGAGGCTTGACTACTTTCTCTCATAAGCCTTGTGGTGCAGGAGCACCTTCTCTATGGTGCAGGAGTCATGTTTTGTTTATGTTTTCAATAAGGTTTTCCAAGCCACTTCATGTTTGTAATAAGGTTTTTGTGTCAATTTGGTCACTAGACCTATGTAGACCATGTTAGGTTTGATGTAATAACACAAGGAAAACATGCAGTTTTCTTGTGAGAGGAGAAACCCAACTACTAACTGTCTTTCAAAGCAGTTTGTATAGTTGGGAGGAATGATAATTGATGTTTCAAGCCTCTATAGGCGAAGAAGCGGGATGTAATGAAAGAGAAAAAGCATGCATGAATGAAGATTTGGATTCTTGATGTGTTGAAACATTATTCTTTCTAAGTAATTCTCTGTAACAGTCTTTATGTACAGTCTATATGGTTAGTTGATCATCTAAAACTAACTGGAAGTGTTCATGTATTGAAGTAGCTTTCATTTGGAACTGGTTTGGTGTCTTGAAGTGTTCTAGTTTGTCAGATATTGTTCTTTTGCAGAGACTAGTCTAAAAACCTAGAAACTAGGTTTTTGTGAACAAATGGACTGTTATTCCTTTGTCCACTGAAAGAATTCTCGTTCTCAGTGTGATGGAGGAATACAGTGTACAGTTTGTTTTTTCTATTAGTTTGGCTCAACACCCAGGGATCCATGGAGTTTGGGCATGAGTTGACTAGGCATCTCTATGTGACTAGTCATTGAAACAATAGGAAAAGTATTGTTGTGGAGTGGCCAAATTGACAGGGTGATCAAGTGTTTGCAGAGGATTGTAGATCCCTTTCGTTCTATCGAGTTTCTATTTCTGTACATTTGTTTAGTGTCTGCATAGTCACAGAGGCACAGAAGTTGCCATCAACGTAGCACAACCCCTCAGAGAAACTTCTGGAAGTTATATAGATCGTGGTGTTAGACCGATAGAAGTTGCATTGGTGGAGAGTGGATTAAGCCTCACCGAAGATAATATCTATCGGCATATCAGAAGAACCAACAAGGAGTTCGCTAACATTTGGAGTCTCGTCGATGACAAGTTGTATCGGCATATTGGTAGACCTTGGTCACTGTTCACTGACAAAGGAAGTCTCACTGAAGAGTTAGGAAATGGTCAATACGATGTTGAGTGTATCGGCACATTGGCCAATGTTCACAAGGGGTCACCAATGATCGAAGTCTTGCCGACAAGGGCATGACTAACTGCCACGGTTAAGGCAAGTGGAATCTCAACCGCCATCAGGGTATCGGCAGGAGGTAAGAAGACACCATCGATGGTAGAAGTCTCTCCGAAGACAAGGTGAAGCTGGGCTATCAGGGAGAGTTGAGGGATCAGGTAGAGAAGTTGCAGGTGGCTGACGAGATATGTTTGGGCAACAAGAGTAGGTCGCCAAGACATAGGTCACCCTCTCACCGATCAAGTTTTTTGATCTGTTGAATGCTTCCACTGTGCGCTCTACATCATATTGGTATCAAAGCTAATATTTGAATTGGAGTAGTGTATGTCAGATGAGGAGATAGAAACTGAGGCTAGCACAATGTCTGCCAAGTCTATGAGCAAAGAAGCCATCAAGAAGATGGTAAAGGAGATGCTTGAAGCAAGGCTGAAAGAAGAGAGGCCCAAGGGTAAGAGTAAAGAGGATGGAAGTGCTTCTGATGCAGAAGAAGAAGAAGAGGTAAAGGAGAGCCCTCAAGAACAAGATATGTCTATAGACTAAAAGGCATTCTTGAATGCACTGAAAGGTGCTTAGGGAGATAGTGGCGATCCAAAGATGGATGTTCCTACATTCAATGGGAAACTAGATGGAGATGCCCTAATGGATTGGATTGAAGCCATGTGCAATTATTTTGACTTCAAGGAGTATAGTGACAACAAGAAAGTAAAGTTTTCTAAGACAAGACTAAAAGGTTCTGCCTTAGTTTGGTGGAACTATATGCAAGGTGAAAGGGAGAAAGTTGGGAAGAGCCCTATCACCAAATGGAGTAGAATGGTGGCCATGCTAAGAGACAAGTTCATGCCATCTGACTATGAGTTGCAGACCATTAGGAAGTTTAATCATCTCAAACAAAAGGATATGGATGTGGCTACATATACTGAAGAATTTCATAGATTGAGCATGAGAGCCAATCACAAGGAGGAGGGGAAAGAGATGGTGGCCAGATATCTCGATGGTTTGAGGTATAACATACAAGATGAATTCAGTATGGTGGTTCCTAAAATAGTGGATGAGCATTTTCTATTAGCCTCTAGGGTAGAAGAGAAGTTGAAAAGAAAGAGTGATCAAAACACTAGAGGAAGAGGTGGTAGAAATAATAGAGGAAGAGGCAGTTTTGGTAGAGGACAGTCAAGTAGAAATGAAAACCCAAGTCAACAAGAGTCTCATTCTAATGTAGATCATAGATTTGGTAGTTTTAGAGGTTGGAGAAGACCAAATGGCAGAGGTAGAGGTGGTGGTGTAGGCAGAGGACCTAGAGTTTTCACTGGTAGATGCTATGACTGCAATCAAGTAGGCCATATCATGAGCAAATGCCCTGAGAAGGCAACTAGTTCCCATGATGGTGGAAGAAGGAATCAATTTTTGAAAGATGAGGATTGCCAAAGTGTGAATTCACCCATTAGTAGTGCTGCACCAATCCTTGAAGGAGAGAACATGATGATCAAGAGAACCTTGATGAAGATGCCATTGAAGCAAGAGCCCCCACAAAGGAAGACTCTCTTCAGAACTCAAGGTATAGCATATGGTAAACTTTGTAAAATCATTGTTGATTCAGGTTCTACTGAGAATGTAGTTTCTACTAAAATGGTAGAGAAGTGTAAGTTGAAAAGGCTGCCCCATGTTAGTCCTCATAAGATCTCTTGGTTGAATAAGAATCAAAATTACATGGTAGAAGAACAAACCTGGGTTAATTTTGAGATAGGTGATTATAAGGACAAGATACAATGTGAGATTATTTATATGGATGCTTGTCACCTTCTTCTTGGACATCCATGGCAGTATGATGTGAAGGCACAACATGATGGTGAGAGGAACACATACCTCATCACCAAGAATGGAAGGAAGTTTAGGATACCTATGCAAGAGCAGATTAGAGAGAAGAGTAATGACACCAATGTCATGATGGTTAGTGGAAAAGAGTTCTTACACCTCATAAAGGAGAAGGATACCCAAGGGTATGCCTTGGTAATGAAGCCTAAAGATGAATCAGGTCAGCAAGACAAAAAGCAGAAAGAGATTCCACTAGAAGTGCAGCAATTGTTGGATAAGTACCAAGATCTTATGGTAGAGGATACTCCTAACTCCTTACCACCCATGAGAGATATAATTCATCAAATTGACTTGATTCTAGGTGCCACATTGCCCAATAAGGCTGCCTATAAATTGACACCACAGCAAAATGAAGAGGTGAGTAGACAAATTCAAGAACTCTTAGAGAAAGGACTGATTAGAAAGAGTCTTAGTCCATGTGTAGTCCCTAGTGTACTTGCTCCAAAGAAAGATGGTAAGTGGAGACTATGTATGGATTCAAGGGCCATAAATAAGATTACAATAAGGTATAGATTCCCTATGCCAAGGATTGAGGATCTTTTGGACTATCTTGGTGGGTCATGTTATTATTCAAAGATTGATTTGAAATCTAGTTATCATCAGATTAGAATTAGGCAGGGAGATGAATGGAAGACTACCTTCAAGAAAAATGAAGGTCTCTATGAGTGGCTTGTCATGCCATTTGACCTTAGCAATGCCCCAAGCACATTCATGCATTTGATGAATGAGGTACTTGTTGAATTCATTGGCAAATTTGTAATTGTTTATCTTGATGACATACTTGTTTTCAGTAGGACAAAAGAACATTTGAAGCATCTTGGACAAGTGATGAAGAAGTTGCATGAGAATAAGTTGATGATCAATTTGGATAAGTGTGAGTTCATGAAAACTAAACTTGTGTACCTAGGTTTTGTGATTTCTAATGGTTGTTTAAAGATGGATCCCACAAAGGTTGATGCTATTCTCAATTGGCCTACTCCTAAGACAGTGGGAGATGTTAGAAGCTTCCATGGCTTGGCAACTTTTTATAGGAAGTTCATTAGAGGATTCAGTCACATAAGTGCTCCTATTCTCAACACCATCAAGGGTGGAATAAAGTGCTAATTTCAATGGACAAAGCCAACAGATGATAGCTTTGAATTGTTGAAGAAGAAAGTGGTTGAATTACCTACATTGGTGCTTCCAGATTTTGACAAAGTTTTTGTAGTGGAATGTGATGCAAGTCAGTAAGCAATAGGTTGTATTCTTAGTCAAGATGGACATCCAGTGGCCTTTTTTTAGAGAAGTTGAATGAGGCTAAACAAAGGTATTCTACCTATGACCTAGAACTTTATGCAATGATGCAAGCTCTCAAAAAGTGGAGACACTATTTGCTGCCCAAAGAATTCATTCTTTTTACTGATAACCATGCTCTTAGCTTCCTAAATAGTCAGGAAAAGTTGAATCATAGGCATGTTAAGTGGATGGAACAATTGCAGGCCTATACCTTCACTCTTAAGCATAAAAAGGGTGTTGCCAAGAAAGTGGCTGATGCTTTAAGTAGAAGGATACTTGTCATACAGGAAATATAGATGGAAAGCATGGGGATAGATTGTTTGAAGGAGTTATAGAAGGAGGATGCAGATTTCAAGGCTACTTATGAAGTTTGTGCTAGTTTGGCTAACACTTTTCATGGTGAATATTCTAATTTTCTGTTGCAAGAAGGTCTCTTATTCAAGGGTAGTTTGCTATGTGTTCCTAAATGTTCAATGAGGGATAACATCATCAAAGAGAAGCACAATGGAACCTTAGGAGAATACTTTGGGTTGGACAAGACTTTGGAACAAGTCACTAGATTCTACTATTGGCCAAAAGTACAATCAGATGTAAGGAGATATGTTGCAAGTTGTACCATATGTCAAAAGGCCAAAGGTATGTCTTCTAATGCTAGTTTGTACCAACCCCTTCCAATTCTGAATAGGCCTTGGGAGAGCATTAGTATGGATTTTGTACTTGGTCTTCCTAAGATAGCAAGCAGTGTGGACAGTGTTTTTGTCATTGTGGATAGATTTAGTAAGATGGCTCATTTTGTGCTATGCAAATGCACAAATGATGCATCTCACATTGCTGGTCTCTTTTTCAAAGAAGTGGTTAGAATCCATGGTTTTCCCCTTTCAATTGTCACTGAGAGAGACTCCAAGTTTGTTGGTCATTTTTGGAGGACCTTATGGAGAAAATTGGGAACAAAATTATCTTTCTCATCAGCCTACCATCCCCGAACTGATGGTCAGACTGAGATTATTAAGAAGTCCTTAGGAAACCTTCTATGATGCCTTACTAAACAACATGGGTTGGCATGGGACTTGATTATCAGTCAAGTTGAGTATGCTTACAATGATTCGGTGAATCAAAGTACTGGGAAGAGTCCATTTGAAATTGTTTATGGTTTCCATCGAAAAGGACCACTTGAACTCAAAGATCTACAAGGTTGGGATAAGAGGAGTTCTCTAGGAGAAGATTTTGCTGCCACCATGAAGGCAGTTCATGATCAAGTCAAAGTTTAGTTGGAAAAGATAGTCTCCAAATACAAGGATAGGGCAGATCTCAAAAGGAGAGATGTACAATTCAAGGTGGGAGATTTGGTGATGGCCTATCTTAGGAAGGAAAGGTTGCCTAAAGGATAGCCAACCAAGCTTCTGATGAAGAAAATAGGACCATGCAAGGTAGTGCATAAGTTTGGTCCAAATGCTTATGAAATAGAACTGCCATCCGGTCTTGGTATTTCTCCCATATTCAATGTTTCAAACCTATTTCCATTCAGACCTCCATTGAATGCTGAAGATGGATCAGATGTTGTAATTGAAGATGAAGATTGGGTCAGAGATCTACCTCCAAGTAAGCCTTTACAGTTGGAATGCATCTTAGATTCTAAAGTTGTCAAAAAGACAAGGAAGGGTGTGTACAAGGAGTACTTGGTCAAGTGGCAGGATCTTCCTGATTCAGAAGCTACATGGATGAGTGAGGTAGACATTTTGAACCATGGGAAGACACTCCAACAGTTGGCAACTCAAGGGAAAGTTAGTTTTTCTTACAGGGGGAGTATGGTGCAGGAACACCTTCTCTATGGTGTAGGAGTCATGTTTTGTTTATGTTTTCAATAAGGCTTTTCAAGCCACTTCATGTTTGTAATAAGGTATTTATGTCAATTTGGTCACTAGACCTATGTAGACCATGTTTGGTTTGATGTAATAACACAAGCAAAACATGCAATTTTCTTGTGAGAGGAGAAACCCAATTGACAGGGTGATCAAGTGTTTGCAGAGGATTGTACACCCTTCCATTCTATCAAGTTTCTATTTCTATACATTCATTTAGAGTCTACATAGTCGTAGAGGCATAGAAGTTGCCATCGGCATAACGCAGCCCCTCAAAGAAACTTGTGGAAGTTATACCGATCATGGTGTTAGACCGATAGAAGGTGCATTGGTGGAGAGTGGCTTAAGTCTCACGGAAGATAATATCTATCGGCATATCGGAAGAACCAACAAGGAGTTCTCTGACCTTTGGAGTCTCACCGACGACAGGTTGTATCAGCATATCGACAGACCTTGGTCAGAGTTCACCAACGAAGGAAGTCTCACTGAAGAGTCAGGGAATGGTCAATGAAATGTTGAGTGTATCAGCACATCGGCCAGTGTTCACAAGGGGTCACCGATGATTGAAGTCTTGCCGACAAGCGCATGACTAATCACCATGGTTAAGGCAAGCGGAATCTCAACTGCCATTGGAGTATCGACAGGAGGTAAGAAGACACCGCTGATGGTAGAAGTCTCTCCAAAGACAAGGTGAAGATGGGCTGTTGGGGAGAGTTGATGGATTGAGAAGAAAAGTTGCAAGGTGGCTGACGGGATATGTTTGGCCGACAAGAGTAGGTCGCCAAGACATAGGTCACCCTCTCACCGATCAAGTTTGTTGATCTGTTGAATACTTCCACTATGCACTCTACATCACCTTGAAGTTAATGAATTGTTTGAAGGAATATACTCTTAACCACATGTATAGGGAAGGTAACCAAGAGGTTGATTCTTTGGACAACTCAATAGTTGAGCAGGATGATGAACTCCTTATTGATATGTGTTCCAACATGTCCCAAAATTTATGGCAATTGCAAAGGGAATTCATTATTCTACAAGGGATGTATATGATTTAGGTGGAAAGAAGAGATAGTTGAAGTCATGATAGTTTAGGAAATATCTTTCCCAATGGGCCTAGTTGGACAAACCCATCTGGTTAACATGTATATAGAGGCAAATAACATTTCTAGGAAATTTTTTAGAAAAAGAGTTCAATGTTTATTCAAAACAAAGAACTAATTTCTTTTGTTTGCACTTAGGTGGGTTATAGGTGATGAATACATGTTGGTAGTCCATAGATATCAAGTTGATTCTAATATCTCATCCATGTTTACAATGACCATTCTCGTCATGGATGAACCCAAATATTCAATTTGGAATGTGGTGATGATAATGATTTATTGACAACTTCTTGGTGGTTTGGATGAGGTCCTTAATGTAGCAGGGAATGGTAATGGCATCCCACAGTCAAAGGATTTCCATAGGCTCTTGGCTAGTGGAGACATCATCTCCTGGTTCCCATTCATCTCCACAAACATGCCTCACATGGAGTTTCAATGGCATAAAAGAATAGTGAGGGGCTATGTATTTCTCAAGAAGGTTATGGGCATCATCGAACCAAGTGGAGTAGATGTGATGAGGCAATGCATCATGGAAGATCTGGAGGTTGACAAAGGGGTCTGAATATAGGTCATTTATATTATAGTTGTTAAATGATATAGATAATTTAAAATCTTAAAGATATGAATAATATATTTACAACATCTATTGTGCAGAGGTAGTTTTGAATTTGGAGACAACTTGCTAGGAGTTTAAAATTTAAAAGGTATGAATTAATAGATTTACAATAATTTGTTTATATTTTAGGTATTTAAAATATATCTTTTATTTTATTTAATTTAATATGAATATTTTTTTGTAATTTTAAAATTGATACTAATAAATATGAGATTTCAAGTGTATTAACATATTAATATGTATAAATAATTACACAAAGAGGCCTAACTATAGTGGCAACAAGGTGGAGTGTAATGGTGTGAGCATGTTAACAAAAAGTATTAAATAACTAGCATACAAAAATATTAAAAACTATAACATAGCTCAAATATATTTGAAAAAACTAAAACTATTAAATAACTAGTATAGCTATATTTAATAGAAAATATATCTAAAGTACGCCTAGATAGATCCAATGCGTCATTTAATTAAATACTTTTTTAAGTTATAATTGTAATTATTGTATACTTTAATAATTTTAATCAAAATAATATATTAAATGAGAATAATTAGATATATTTTTAATGAAAATAATTAATTTAAATATATATAAGGTTGGGACTAGGAGTATAAAAATGGTTATGGTTATAGTTAGAATCCCTAATTCCTTACCTAACTCTAAACCTAACCCTATTTATAACCCTAACCCTAATTATGACCCTAACACTAACCTAAACCTTATTGTAACCTTAATCCTAATAATAGTAACCCTAACCCTAATTATAACATTAACCTTAAAGAAGGATGTCATAACCTTAATTCTATCAATTAAGGCCGACCCTTTTGATTATATATCCACTCTAATTCTAATTCAAAGCCTTATTTTAACCCTAACCCTTATTGTAACCATAATATTTTTTTGTTATACATTTGCACTAATTGAAACCATAATTATAACCAAACTCATTATCATAATTCTAATTATAACCCTAATTTTAACTATAACCGTAATCCTAACCTTAAACTAAATCCTAATTGAAACCCTAACCCTAAGTAAAATTCTAACCCTTACCCTAATTATATTTGTAAATGTAATTTTAATTGTGATTGTAATTGTATCCCTAAACCGAACCCTAATTGTACTAACCTTACATCTAAGTTTAACACTACTTCTAATGATGGCACTAATTTTAATCATAACCATAATTGTAACCCTAAATATAATTATAACAAATTCTATAACCCTAATTCCATACCTAACTCTAATATTATAATGCTAATCCTAAATATGATCATAACACTAACCTTAATGCTAATTATAATCGGGGTTAAATGTTTTTGATTTTTTGATTTTTTGATTTAAGTTAAATGTTTTTTATTTTTTTAATAATTTTTAATGGACATGAGTTTATGGAGATTAAATTATAAAATAATTATTATTGAGGTTAAGATTGTTTTTGTCAATTTTTAAATTTTTTTAAGTTGAATCAAAACATAATGATATGAGTTATTTAATTTTGCTCTAGAACTATTTATTTTATTTTATTTATATTGTTTACTTTATTTTAATTTTTTACTTTTATATTAATTTTGAAAAATATAGTAATAGTTTTTATGTAAACAGTAACAACATGTATAATGCCTATGAGGTAATTGGTATGCAAATGCTAATTTCACCATTATAAGAAGATTCTCACTTAGATCTAATATCAAATATGGATATATTATTTCAAATTAATATTGAATGTAAATTGTTTTTTTTTAATTTTTGTCTTCTGTTATTATTGGACCTCATCAACAAAATAATAAAACATTAAAGGTTGAGCAGAAGTGGGTGATAATTTAAGCTTGCTTGGTAGACATAAGAGGTAGATAGTAATCCCCTATATTTTTCTTGAAACTACAATATGATAAACAAATAGATACCCAACGAAATACAAAGGGCCAACACATCTTCTTATCTTGGGTCCAAGAATAACAAATTCTTTTCATTTGAGACTTATTCCCTTTAATTTGGCAATATGAAAGTGTCCTAAAGCTCTATAATATCAAAGGCTAATGACAATTACAAGATTTGTAAGATCCAATTGCCTCAGCATGATCCAAACCAAAATACAAAATACATCTCTTGTTCAAATAATTTACTAATAAATCCATTGGGATTTTTGTCCAAAGAAAGAAAGAGAAAATAAGAACATGGCATTACTCTATGGTTTAAAAGGGAAAAAGAGCTCCAAATATACAGTAGGTGATCAAAACAATAGTAGAGATGTACAGTATAAACCAAAAGTGCCAAGCTTCATTGATCTATTAGGTCGATTCCTCTATTCAATCATGTATACCCAATTCATAATCATAGCCATCCAATCTTCAAAAACCTCAGTAAATTTGTATATCCCAAAAAGGGTCCTCTTAACAATTCATGAGGACCAATCCCCAAGTGCTAAAACTAATTAGAAGTACTCACAACTAGTTATATGGGCTTCAAGGGCCTCTATCTGTCTTTCAAAACTATTCAGCTTTTCATTTAACATCGTCATCTTAGTTTTGGCAACATTTATAAGCAAACACAAAAAATAACATCAATTACCCATACAACTATTGATTCTTACAAACAATTAAAGAAACCCATTCAACCATTGATTCACCAAACAATTTTTCATATGAAACTCCACATAAACCCATACAACCATTGATTCATACAAACAATTAATCATATAAAATTCCACAGAAACAACCATTGATTCATACAAACAATTATTCATATAAAATTCTACAAAAACCAATTCAGCCATTCATTCATACAAACAATTATTCATATAAAATTCCCAAAAAACTATTCAACCATTGATTCATACAAACAATTATTCATATAAAAATATTAAAAACTATAACATAACTCAAATATATTTGAAAAAAACTAAAACTATTAAATAACTACTATTAAGTAAATAAACTCTTAAATAAATAAAATAGTTTTAAAAATAATATTTTTAAATAAACAAGAATAACTCTTAAGTAAATAAATATTGTTCGTAAGTAAAAAATAAATAGAAATACCTCTTGCAATAAAATAAAAGGTTCAAAATTTTATTTTAATTTAACACTTATGATAACTAAAATAAACTTATATTATTATAACTCACTACACACATAAATCTCTCTATATTATAAATATATAAACCTCTATATGTGTGTATAGAAAACCCTCTTTAGAATATATATACAAACCCTTCTTTCTATTTAGGTTTATGTATATACAAACCTCCCTCTCTATATAATCATTTATGAAGATCAAGATAAGAAGCTATCTAATAAAATAAAATAAAAGTGTAATAGGTGCCTCTACAATGATATCTCTCTACGTCTTTTACATAGATTTTCTAAAAATAGATATGCTAGTTTTAAATACATACTAAGAGTTAACAATTAACAATAAATATGAATTAATAAAAATATGATTTATTTTAAGTATTTTAAAAATAATATAAATCTAACATTTAAAAAAAAATCTTTACAATTATAAAATTGCATCAATGGCATAACAAAAAAAATTATAATAAATCAATAATGATCTAATTTCAATTATATAATTAAAAATTCATACCATATGTATTAAAAAATATATAAATATGAAACAAATCCTAACATTTAAAAAAAAATCTTTATAATTATAAAATTGCATCAATGGCATAACAAAAAATTTATAATAAATCAATAATGATCTAATTTCAATTATATAATTAAAAATTCATACCGTATGTATTAAAAAATATGTAAATATGGAACAAATCCTTACAATATATTAATGGCAAATGATAAAGGGTTGCATATCACCTATCACCATAATCTTGTCATCCATCATTCTCTCACTTGTTTTAATAACTGATAAGGAATGAGGTTTGGTTGGAATGACATCATCATCCGGTTAATTTTTTGAGTTTCACATAGAGGAAGGCGTTGCCAAAACCCTTCTCTTAAATTATATGCAAGCACCTTTACATCTGAACTACGATACAGACTGCTAAAGCACAGGTAATCTCCCACACAAACAGATTCCCCGTACAACAAACCCCCATTAATATATTCAGGGAGAGAGCCTGGAGGCATTCTTGCAAACTCTTTCCACTTCCAAACCAACTTATCTTGGTCGTCCTGAAACAACTCCCAGATAACAATACCCACAGTGTTACGGAAATTATATGGGTAATAAGGCGGCAAATCACGTTGGTTAGAAGGCAAAGGGAGTACACGGGATGCGTAAAATCCCTCGTCGGGCGAATCGTTAAAGATCGTTACCACTAGAAGGGACGACGCATATGCAACTAGAGATATAACAATAACATTCTGGTCGGCACCCAGTTCGCGGGGTGATGGAGATACTGTAACAGGCTTAATAAATTCATCTTGGATATTGTAACCAGCAATAGTCATAGGAAACCTTTGCGTCCAGAAAAGAACGCCATTGCAGTCAACCATTTGATAACCTAATTCCCCCCCATCGCCCGGAAACTGAAATTTAATCCTCCACGAATCTTGAAAATGATGGTAGATCTGGAAGGAAGAATTTTCAGATTTGTGGCGCACTATCAAATAAGGCTCTCCGTTTCCTCCTTGTAGAACACGGATAAGGTTCTGAGTCACATCCATATCTATCTCTGCATAAATTCTCATAAGCGGGTTGCAAACACATAATTGCGGCGTTTCTAGAAATTTGGGAGAATAGCAGAAGAGTAATGATTTCTGGAAAAGCAGTAACCCCTGCGCTGTATTTGATAAATCGTAAGCTCTGCCAGAATTTGGCAAAAAAGAGAGAGAGAGAGTCCTCCACTTTTGTGTGGAAAAGCAGTAGGCCATACAATACCATTTTCCTTGTTTTTGTTGTTCATCTTCTTGACTGCGGATAAGAAGCCATGGATTTTTGGTGGGCATTGAAGACAGAAAGCTGCGGGAGGACAAAATAGAATTCCATTCCTTGCAAACCATGCGAGAGCAGGAGATAGATTGTAGTGAAAGCTTTTCAAAAATCAATTCCTTCATAGCCAGAGGCAGCTGAGATATACCACGCTGCTCTCCATCTCCTTCAACTGGAGCAAGAAATTCTCGCTCCATCCCTTTCAGATCCAAAAGCTTCCCAACTAATGGCTTGTATTCTTACAACCGTGGATTGAGTATGCTTTTTTATTTCATCATGCTCTTCTGTTCACTCGCTTTTATAGGTTTCGACATGGAGTGCTTTGCTTAATCAACGCGTAGTTAAGAGCAGCCGACGGGGAGAAAACATAAATTAAAATAAATAAGATAAAAATTAGTATAGGGGAAAGGGACCACCCACGCCCCAATAACTGTTGTGTTATTGTGCACTTGAACCCCAATAAAATTTTTAAAAAGAACCAATACATGTAAAATACAAATGCACCAATATAAGTTCACAACTCCATGTATGGGGCAATATGTTGAAATGATACTTTTTCGACCCATGTGCACATAACGCATCCTTGAGTGAAATGTATAAGTGCCCACAAGTTGAAAGAATAGCTTTTAGCTCTTCGGTAGCATATAGAGAAACCCCAAAAAAATCATCAAAATCCGATATGTCTAGCTATGAGCTTGACAAATGCGAGTGGTTACCGGCAAATCGTTGCACATGTATGGGGCGACATGTTGAAATGACACTTTTTCGACCCATGTGCACATAATGCATCCTAGAGTGAAAAGTATAAGTGCCCACAAGCTGAAAGAATAGCTTTAAGTTGTTCAGTTGCATATAGAGAAACCCAAAAAAATCGTCAAAATCTGATATGTCTAGCTATGAGTTTGACGTGCACAAAGTTTGGATGGGTGGCTACTGGCCCCTTTCCCCTAACTATTTTAAATATATTTAGGGAAGAAAATTAATGTTGAGCACTTTAACATCATGCCTCTCAAAATTATATAAATTGAAATAGATAAGATAAAAATTAACATAGGTAACTTAAATGTATCAAGAGAGTTGAGCATCCTAATTTCACGCCTCTCAAAATTATTTTCCAATTTTTAGAGTACTTTATTTGATAAGCTCGTTTTTAAACCTAAGATTTCATGTCCACACAATCAAATTCCATGGAACAAATATGCTGGATTAAAGTGTTCAAAATAATTTTTTTTGACCCTCAATCCATGATAAACAATCGTACACCCAACCTTTGAAATCATTTGTACCAATAATTAAATATATCTTTCCATGATAAATAATTATAATGCCCAACCTTGGGGTGCGGGCATGGCTCAATTGGCGAGAGCTTCCTGTGGTAGGCACGGGGTGACAAGTCCACTCTCCCCCCACCCACGTGGTGCTGGAGGGCATGTCGCGCCACCGGTCACGTGGTAAACCCACTGCATTGTAGGTGCACTATAGGTTATAAGGGGACTAGCTGATTCCTGCAGTACACAAAAAAAAATTGTAATGCCCATCCTTTGAAATTACGTGTATCAATCATTAAACATATATTTCCCTAATATTATGTATAAACCACTCAAATAATTTCTTTCATCACATTTTAAAACATGTATTTCACCTAGATATATAAATATATAAATACACAACTCATAAATTAAACAACTTAACACTATAAAATTAATACTTTTAACTAATCAAACTATTTTAATAATGTAATATTATGTAAATAAAACCTTAAACCTAATATCATTCTTTCTCGTTCTAAAAACACCTGACCCTAAAGTTGCATGAAATATAGCTACCAACCCTAAAATTGCTTGAGTAGGGAAAACAATTTTGTGACCCTCCTATGTAGGAAAACATCAACCACTAGCCTTTCAATCTTGTTCTTGGCCATTTGGAAGCATGTCTCTACTCAATTGGAATATCTTGTAGCTTCTAGGTCTGACAATTTGATGGATGCCCATATCCTATTATAAAGATCTTTTCTTCATGCAAACTACTGGGCATCTGACATAAATTTGTTAGCCACTACAAAGCTTGTAGATTTTGTTTTGCATGGAAAACAAAGTCGAGGTGTTATGGTTCTTTCTATGAAGGATCTCTTTACAAAACTTCACTAGTGGAGATTTAAGGAAAACATATCCTTTCAATCTCTTATCTAGAGGTTTACAATGAAGTTGTGAAGTATCTCCTATCACCCTACAAGCGTCTTGTTCCTAAGGAGGAAAAGCCTACATGTTGTAAGCATCTTCCAACATCTCTCTTTGAGTTGAGCAGTATGATATCATTTATTTTATCTTGCATAATTGATCTTTGCTCCTCTTCTTTCTTTAGGGGAATCTCTCCTCAGGGTTATCACAAGACCATACTTGCATAGCTTGTTGAATGCACAAGACAACTGAGAGGGGGGAGAGTTAGTTGTCACTTAAAACTTTAGAACCCTCAAACACATTCAAATCCACATTAATTCAATTAATCCCCTTAAGATGATTAAGCATGAAAGAAAATAATAGAAACTGAATCACATCAACATCTAACACAAGAGAACACTAGATTTACATGGAAAACCTAAGAAGGGAAACACCACAATGAGGATAAACTCACAATATAAAGTAATATCAACACCAAAATACAATAGGGCTCACTGCCAAAAGACTCACTACAAGAGGGCTCACTACCCAAAAGAAAGAAAGACTCACTACCAAAATAGAAAATAAGATCAAGAAGATTTTTACAAGGAGAAAACTATCTCAATGCAATAAAGAAGTCCACCACAACACCATCATCACCTTCGCAATCTCACCGAGGAATCGTAGACACCTTCTGCTCACTCCATCTAGTAATCTAACACATGAAAGATCACACTGCACTACACAAATTCACACTCTATAACTACATAATTCACATCTCACACACCATACACCTCTCTCTTTTTTTTCTTTCAACAACTCAATAGTTATCTATACTATCTTTAATCTTGAAAACATTTTCCAAGGTTAGCAAAGCACCTTAATCATGCAAATTCAAATTAGGTCAAGACCAAAACTTTCCTACGATAGAAAGGTATTAAGGCCAACCACAACACACCTTACATTGGACCTAAATC
The DNA here is from genome assembly GCA_027924645.1 of Cunninghamia lanceolata. Classification (NCBI taxonomy): domain Eukaryota; kingdom Viridiplantae; phylum Streptophyta; class Pinopsida; order Cupressales; family Cupressaceae; genus Cunninghamia; species Cunninghamia lanceolata. Next base: position 7,690,788 of record BSBN01000221.1, read on the forward strand.
CATCCATACATGGCACACCACACTCCCATAAACATCGAAGCGACTCCATAATTAGCATAAACTCCCATGGTTGGTCGAACCTATGTTAACACCATAAACAATTATGTACATGCTTCCTCAAAACCAATGACAACCCGCGGACCACAAACCATGCTTGAACATGATCTAGAGTATTGCAAAAACATCCTGAAATCTAACATTCCTCCACAAAAACTTTCACCCACTGAACAAACTTATCCTATCTACCCATTATGCTCAAATATCTCTATTATGCACTATAACTCAAGAAATCAACTTGTAGAGCACCAAATGATGAATAACATCAACTGAAGATAGATATGATCCTTATAAACACACTTTCAAAACCGCAAGACTTGAAACCATTCTGTGGAGAAATGTGGAGCAAAAACATTTCTCCCAGACACCTCTACAATACATAGTTCACACACTGGTGAACACATCTTCCTTTGCACATCATTCTAGCACACCTAATTTTGAATGTAGTACCACTAAACACCTCTAATCAACATATCCAAACTGCAAAAACAAATCTTCAATATAAAAGAAATGCAAAGCAAAACTAAACCACCACTCTGTATGCCAAAACATATTTACAATACATTGTTTCTTGTATTATTCAAATTTTCTCAAAAGCACTTGGAAACCAAGCACTAGGAACATATTAGCACCATCTTTAGCACTTCCTCACCATCAGAGATAGCATCCCGTCAACACCAACTTGCTCACACTCTTACAATATTCTCTTGCTCATACAATTGACAATAATGACAACACAATCTTGTTGACATCAATGACAACACTGACTGCACATACTTGCAACAATCTCCCCCTTTGTCATTGATGGAAACACATGATGTGAATAAACATCAATACAACAAAATCCTTAATACTATGCTCCATACCAACTATTTTACTTTCTCTTTCTCTCCCACTCATCTTACTACTCTCTTCATGACAACTGAATCTTCCCTTTTTCACATTGTTCCCTCTCCCCCTTTCACATCAATGGCAAAGGGTGACATGTCTCTCTTTCAATCTCTCCTTTAGACATTGCTTGTACCTGTTACCTAATTTCACTACTAGCTCAATTAGGTAGAGCTTTTGAAGTTTTAAAGAAGAGAAAGATACACTTTATTTCTGTTGTAGTATATCCATGTGCACAAATAAAACAAATTAAGATTATAGTGTCAATTTTCATTTTAGATGCATAACCTATTTGAAAGATTGTACAAGTATTTTAGAAGAGAAGTTGCCTTTATTGGAAAAATAAATGTATAAGGTCTCACACAAGCCATGAGACTAATTGTTTTATTTCAAGTGAAAATAAAGACTATACGTTTATAGAAAATCAAAGAAATAAATGTTCAAATGGTATAGGGTGACTCATCATTGCCGGAATGACAAATCTTGGTCTTGTTTGTTTTGTTTTGCATCATCTCGTGTTGTCCATGTGTCTTGCACCTAGCTGTTATCTCATTACTGCCTCTAGTTATTTGCATTGCAAGGTAAAAATTGATGTTAGAGCAATCATGAGGCATCATATAACATATGACATATTTCTACAAACATACAGTTTAATTTTTGGATGCAATAAACTAGTCAGTATCACATGGACCTTCAATAAAGCAAAGGATAATCAAGAACATCAATCACATGCACATATTTTCCTAACATGTTTGTTTCCTGTGCAGGTATAGAGCAAGTTGTGTACTAAATTGTTTATCTGATTTCAACATGTGTAGTGAAATGGGCTCCCATAAGGGTCGAGCCCAGCATGCTACCCTCTTGTGTTAGCATATCACAAGAAAGGAAATAGAAAATAAGCAATCATTAGCAGATAAGGAGCAACAAATAGTCATAAATTGTGTCAGTAAGTGAAGGATATCCACATAAAACTTGAAGAGGTGAAATGCATTGTCAATCTATGGCAAGATGATACCAATGATAGAGTAGTCAAGTGACAACCCACAGAGACTACTGATGACAGTGAATAATTAAGTTGTGTAATGAAGATCTTGACAGTCAACAACCAAGGGGTCATAAGAGCCAAACAATAGAAGCTCTGTGATACAAGAGGATTACAAAGTCCTTTATTAAACCTTTGAGGATCTGGTTATCAACCCTAAAGTCTGCACCAGTGTTAGAGATCTAGAATGGAAATACAACCCTAAAGAGTATGAAAGATAGTCAGTACTGTCGGAAAAGATCAAACTGCCTGCATGTTGCTCCAACCCTAAGGTTTAGTGTTATCTCTATCCTCATAAATACATTGTGTCCTTGTTAGCCTCCAAGACTTGTCCATATCCCTAAAACCTTTCATAGAATTCTAAAAGAGTATAAAAGTGTATAAGTCAAGACCAAAAGAAACAAAGACCTATAGAAACATGCAAGCTATACCCTATTTAAAGACTGCAGGATGTTATAGTCCATTAATATTTGGTGGGAAAATGGTCTGAGATAGCAAAATGAATTTGTCAAAGATTATAAATTTATCAACCACAAAGACCTATGGTATCAGTTCTAAGATCAACTAAATCTAGTGCAGTGCATGTACCAGGCCATTGAAAGACTATCCAAAAGTTAAGTGGAGATATGGAGATCACTGTGGGGATATGAGTAAGAATTACAACATCATGACAGTCAATAAGCAGTAGTAAAGAGCTTCATCAAAAAATCATGAACAAGGAACATACTCAGTAAATAGAGACAGTGACCTACAAGAAAAAGAAAAGACTTGAAGAGTCTCCTTGAGCTGATATAGAGTTTGTTTAGAGGATACAATTTTATCTTAGGAGATAAAGAAATGAGGAACAACTAGTTTCAAAGGTGAATAAAAATAGTACTCATTGGAAGGAGAGGAGTCTACAGGTATGAAGGTAGAACATGTCCATCTTAAAAATGACAAGCAAGAATCATAAATCTCCAAGAAACAGTGGAAAGTATTTGTGTGAAACTTTAGGAGCCTATAGATAAGTTTCTATAACGTTAGAAATTGTCCGCCTGTATGGAATGGTACAATTTCCCTTGGTTTAGCTCCTCACTCTTGGTGACCTTTCAACCTTTTCTTTTTTAGCCTTCCTGAAACCCTGATTGACTAAGTCTGGTAGTTTATTCACTTTTTGAGATAACTTATTGATAGAACCTGGAAAGAGATTTGAGAATTGGATCCCTAGGACCTCAAAAAATGTAGATCTGAGCTGAAATTGGGGGCTAGGACTTGGGCACCCATGCCCTAGTCCTCTATTTCATGGGATTTTGAATTTTGGCAGGGTGTCAATTCCCACTGAATACCTTAGGATTCTGTTTTCAAATTCTCAGTTTTCACGCGATACCAAGACGTTATTTTGAAATTTGAATTCCCTAAAGCTAAATATAAAAAAACATTTGCAAATCATTTTATCACACACAATTCTTATGCAAGCTTGATGGCAAAAGTCTACTACAATTGCCATTGAAGATCATTGACTTGTTGAAGCTCTTTGATGTATTCTTTATTTTCTATCTTGGTGACAATGGATGAAGATTAGGAATCAAGATCTTGAGCCTATCTTGCTCTTCCTAGGGTTTGTACACCCTTGGCATGATCAGGAGAAGGGTTGAAGCCTCCAACAGAAACCTTAGATATCCTCCACGGGCATTGCTGATTCACCTTCTTGTTCATGCATGTCTTCATTTATCTCATCTCCTTGAGGTGAAGTTGTATGTGTTTATTGATGCAAAGCAAGTTGTTGATATTCTGTTGATTGAGACATCTAGGGTTTGATTTTATGCACACACACACACATTGTTAGGTTTGCACACACTTCTGCAAATCTTTAGCTCTAGCTATTGTTGAGGTAGAAAAACCAAAGATGAGAAAATTTATTTAATTATAGGTCATAGATGAGAAAATGAATTAATTAAATAATTAAAATTATATAATTAATAGATGAATATGGAATTTGGAAGAGATTGGTGTGGAAATGGCATTTGCAAGTTGAGGACATTTTTAGGTGTCTACAGATACATTCAATTTATGCAACTTGACTCTATAACCCTAGGATTAGGCACCGATCTCTCACTGATCTAATATGTTGATTCAAATCCATCTAAATAATTAAAATCATTTATATTTCCATACTATTTTAGAGTAGAATTGGAGTAATAATTGTTCTCAATCTTGGTTTGAACTAATTTGCCAAAGGATAATACGAATTTGATAGGAGTCACTCACTTCCTTGGTATATTTTCAATGAGAACTCCTTAAACATCGACATCTAGCATAAGTCAAGAAATAACCCTTGTATGTTGTTTTGGTACACCTACCTTGGTCTTGCCGAACCAAAAGTGTAGAGGATTTCAACTCATTGTTGAATCTTGTTCATTGGCCACTGACTTGGAATCCTTAATCAAAGAAATTGGCTAAAAATTTAGAGGATTTTGGAAAAATAGTTCGAAGAACCAACAACATGCACACACATCCTATATTGAGAATGCAAGGTTATTCATTTGGCCTAAAAGTCCAACTCCTTTAGCCTTAAAGAACAAATTCAAATCATTTTTCTATATCGATGCCTTCCTACCTCAGTATAAAACCAATTTGGAAGAATGTGTTCTAGGGTATGGCACATCTATGGTCTTCTTCGTTCCTCCAAGAATTTTAAAAGGAAGGAAAAGATAGGCCACCTTGACAATAGAGTAGAAAATTAGAGACCCAGTTTCCCCTACATAACTTAAGTGGTTTATAAGGAAAGCCAAGGCTATAACCAACCTAATTAAGAAAATATCAACATGAATGGATTGGTATGTATTTAGGCCACCTTTACCTATGTGGATTGAACAACTCGAGGACACTAAGTTTAGGAATGGTTGCACCCAGTTGATCTATACCATGGGAATGCTAATACAACTAGGACAAGCCAGAAAATAAATTTCCTCATCAACAACCTAGTGGAGAGATTGAATAGACTCAATAGGTCAAGGATTCAACATAATGCAGGAGGACCTGTAAACCCTTGAGTTGGGGAAGGATGATGAGTGATAGGTAGCACTCATTATATATGTTGATTTATCTCACTTTTCTTCCCTATAAAACCATTATACCTTGGATGTACCATATAAATTAGTAGAAATATTATTTAATCTTATTAGAAATAAGTGTTATATCATGGTAGTTAGATGGTTTCTATATTTTGGATGATCACTAACAGAATCTTGAAGCAATATATCCCTTTTTGTGTGTGTAGGTATATGACCTCCCGAGATAGCTCTGGGGTTCCTCCTAAGACTTTAGAGCTTGGCAGAAGACATCAAGAGTCGAGGAAAGAACTGCAGTTAGCATGTGTTCAATGAGTGACTTGAGATATTAGAGGAAAAGGGGACTACACTTTAAGTAACAAGGTTCATATCGTGACTTGGAGTCCTAGTTATAGTTGTGCAATAAAGAGACCACTGATTTTGTGTATTTTAGTTTTCTTTTGTTTGTCTTTTATCGGCCTTTGTGGCCTATTTGCAAACTTTAGTTGAACTCTTGTGACACATGTATTGTCACCATATTATCATTTAGTATTTTGCATGAATTATGTAATAAGACTTTGATATCTATAATGAAGTACAATAAGCAATAAGTACTCTAAGGATATGTATCAGAATGACACCTAATATATAGATGATTAGAAGTAGGAAAATAGTTAGTCTTTTTGTTGCATGAGAAGATATATTGAAAGAAACTTTGAATCTATGTGCCAACTACATGCATATGATGTTTCTAAACAATTTGGAATTAAAGAAGCAGATAATTCAGTACCGTAATTTTGATTTGCTAATCTAGTCTCCATCCAAAGGTGTGGAGCAAGGGCCCACTCCTACTAGTGGACAGAGGCTAGTATTTTATTTCTATTTATCTCTTTCAACTTGATAGATTAATTATTTTTTTAGAATAATTCTTCCTATGCTATGATTTACTTCTTTGATTTACAATTGATTATTGAGTTCTAGATTAAGTCTTGTCTAGTAGTTATTCCTTATTGGATTAGATTTCTTTCCAACAAATGTGTGTGCTCATTTATCATATTTATATTCTAGCATTTAGATGTTTTTTTCAGTGATGAGTAATGGCATGAGTTTGATTAGGAAGTTTTCTTAACTCTAGGAAATAATATAGGACTATTATTAGTTCTGCTACGAATTGCCCTAGATACACTTCCCTGGATTGAGAAATAAAGATATTTAAATGCAAGTTACAATGACCCTTGTCAATATACATCCTTCAAATGAATTAGAAATACCCAGGGATAAAGAAGAACATGAGGATCTTTTACAATTTCTACTTTGTATATGTAAGGATAAGGTGTCATTTGTTGATGATATATTTTACACCCTCCAGTAATGCTACATATTACATGAGATGTAGCACATTCAAATGTGGTATATGTTGAGCATGATATTTAACGTTAGGTGAACTACCTCATTAATAGGATTGATAATCCTAAATGGTATGTTGATACTTAAATGGATAAAGAGTTCAACCAAATAACAGGAATACAAAAGTAAGGATAAACTCACAATATAAAGTAATATCAACACCAAAATACAATAGGGCTCACTGTCAAAAGACTCACTTCCAGAGGGCTCACTACCCAAAAGAAAGAAAGACTCACTACCAAAATAGAAAATAAGATTGAGAATATTTTTACAAGGAGAAAACTATCTCAATGCAATAAAGAAGTCCACCACAACACCATCATCACCTCCGTAATCTCACCGAGGAATTGCAGACACCTTCTGCTCACTCCATCTAGTAATCTAACACATGAAAGATCACACTGTACTACACAAATTTACACTCTATAACTACATAATTCACATATCACACACCATACACCTCTCTCTTTTTTTTCTTTCAACAACTCAGTAGTTATCTATACTATCTTTAATCTTAAAGACATTTTCCAAGGTCAGCAAAGCACCTTAATCATGCAAATTCAAATTAGGTCAGGACCAAAACTTTCCTATGATAGAAAAGTATTAAGGCCAACCATAACACACCTTAGATTGGACCTAAATCCATCCATACATAGCACACCACACTCCCATAAACATCGAAGCAACTCCATATTTAGCGTAAACTCCCATGGTTGGTCAAACCTATGTTAACACCATAAACAATTATGTACACGCTTCCTCAAAACCAATGACAACCCACGGACCACACACCATGCTTGAACATGATCTAAAGTATTGCAAAAAAATCCTGAAATCTAACAAATTCCTCCACAAAAACATTCACCCACTGAACAAACTTATCCTATTTACCCATTATGCTCAAATATCTCTATTATGCACTGTAACTTAAGAAATCAACTTGCAGAGCACCAAATGATGAATAACATCAGTTGGCATTAATTTCACCCACTAATGTAGAAGCTTCTCACCTGCTCCCACTAACCACAAACCTGCAGAAAGACCATGTGTGTTGAATGTAGTAACGTGTTTTGACTATATTCCTTGAGTCTAGATTGTTCTAAAGCCCTCTATAAATAGAGGCAAATGTAATGGTTTAATTATTAGGCGATTGCAATTGCCTCGATCACCAAGCATTGGATGTTTGGTTAAGTTGTGTGTTTTAATATTCTATGCTTGTTGTGCTTATTGTACCAAGCCTTCATTTGGTATCAATAAATCAAGTTGCTGAAGATTCTAATCGCCCAAGAGTTTGCTACAAATGGAGGAATGAAAGTGGACCACTGGAGGAGTCAAAGTAGGAGTTGGCAAGGTACTATAGCACTTGAAGACTACAGAAATAAAAAAGAATTTGTTTGTAGTTTTGATCACTGGCAAAGGGAGGAAAATATACAAGAAGGAAAGAAGTCGCTGAAGCTGTCAGACAAAGAGAAAGGAACAAAAGTCGCTAGAAGACAAAACAAATGGAATGGAGCACAGAAATTAGGCAGATTGCCCTCTGAAGGAGACTCGCAGCTATTAAAGAATAGTTGTTTTTAAGCGTCCCAGTCAACAGAGGACCATACGCTAGAAAAGAAGTGGCTACAGCCAAAGGAAAAAAAAAAAAAGACACTGCATATCTGGTGGAAAGCTATTGTTGAAGGAAATCATAGCCAAACAGAGGGGGCTGCAGTCAGTAAAAACATACAAAGAAAGATGTGTATTTGCTAAGTTGCTGTGGAAATAAACTGCAAGGCAAATAAAAAGCAATTGAAGTTAGGATCCCTAAGCACTAGTAGTGTGACACTATGGGAGGTGTTAAGGAACGAAACGTAATCACACCTGAACCTACGATGGACTGGTAACATTCGTAAGTGACAAGAAGACCAGAGCTCGTGGATAGAGCATCCCTACAGCAAAATGGGATTTCCTAGGTTCGATCCATAAAATTTGAAGATTGAAGATGCTGAAGCATCAATGGAAAAGGTCAAGAAAGTAATTATTGAAATTTGTGGTCAAAATTAAGGGGGAGTATGTTGGCATTAATTTCACCTACTAATGTAGAAGCTTCTCACTTGCTCCCACTGACTTCTTACCTGCTCCCACTAACCACAGACCTGTAGAAAGACCATGTGTGTTGAATGTAGTAACGTGTTTTGACTGTATTCCTCGAGTCTAGATTGTTCTAAAGCCCTCTATAAATAGAGGCAAATGTAATGGTTTAATTATTAGGCAATTGCAATTTCCTCAATCACCAAGCATTGGATGTTTGGTTAAGTTGTGTGTTTTAATATTCTGTGCTTGTTGTGCTTGTTGCACCAAGCCTTCAACATCAACTGAAGATAGATATGATCCTTATAAACACACTTCCAAAACCGCAAGACTTGAAACCATTATGTGGAGAAATGGGGATCAAAAACATTTCTTCCAAACACTTCTACAATACACAGTTCACACACTGGTGAACACATCTTCCTTTGCACATCATTCTAGCACACCCAATTTTGAATGTAGTACCACTAAACACCTCTAATCAACATATCCAAATTGCAAAAAAAAATCTTCAATATTGTTGTCACATGAAATTGCACCCTGCTTGGAAGGATTTCCAAGCATTCCAATGACACAATGGGAATGATCTCAAGGTGTGGGACCTTGCTCAGAGAGATCAGACCTCCAGAGAAGGCTGGCTTCCCTGCCTGATTATCACCTGATAAAATACTAAATTTTTGAGGGGAAAAGGGAGAAGGAAAGCTTTTAAAGTGAAAGATGAAACAACAAAACTTGAAACACAAAAGGGTGATGTACCAGACAGATTTAAAGAAACTTTCATAGAACTGAAAAATGTACAACACAACCATGTATAGCAAGTAGGTATACACATATTAGATGATTCTAGCAGAGGCAAGAAGCAATATGATTGAGAGAAAAAAGGACATTCACAGACAACCATATGCAGATTCACATAGAACTAGAAAATCAGCAAAAGAGGTATGATAACTTGCATACATTCAGTAGGAAGGCAAGGCTACAGTGGTAGAAAAAGCTCTATTTGGAAACAGAAGAGCCTGTATGCTAAAAAGTTCCAACCTCATTTACATCATATGAATGCATATATATAGCATTCCAAAATAATGCCCTAAGTCAGCTACAAAAATTGCTCTATGAGCTGTATCAGAAAATATCTTCTCTGAATGACTATCCTCCTCCATCAGTTATGGTGTCAAATATCTAGGACTAGGCAGAGAGAAGATATTTTTGAGTCTTTAATGCAGCAGCTTACTCATCGATCTAAAACCAAGTGGTGGAGAAATATCTTCTAATCATCAATGTGAGCTGCTTCCTCTCTGTACAGCAATGAATGCAAGAAATATCTGCATCTGCCCCAAGACAGGTCGCTAAAACGTCCCTTCATCCAAATATGCAGATCCGGATCTAAAATTGAAAAGTGAGAATATTCCTCTGAAAAGCCTGCCATATGAAAGAGGAAGCAAAAACATGCATTTTTGCCTCTTACATCATGTCAAAATTCACCAGGATGGAGGAGACACAGGTGGTCAAAGCTTCGGTCAACTGAAAGGTCATGTGATATTTCAGAGATCGGGGTGATATAGAAAAGATTGGGTGATATTTGGAATATGGGGGTGATACAGAAAAGATCAGGTGATATTTCAGAGATTGGGGTGATAAAGAAAAGATCAGGTGATATTTCAGAGATCGGGGCGATATAGAAAAGATCAGGTGATATTTCAGAGATCGGGGTGATATAAAAAAGATCAGGTGATATTTCAAGATCGGGGTGATATAGAAAAGATCGGGTGATATTTTGGAGATCAGGGTGATATAGAAAAGATCGGGTGATATTTGGAATATGACTTGATGTTCTGAATATCACTCGATGTTCAGAATATCATCCGATGTTCGGAATATCACCCCTCCTAGAAAAATCAGATTTGACCAGAACATTGACCATATATAACTTCCTCATTTTAGTGAATTTTAGGGTGATGTAAAAAGCAAACTTGCCTATTTTTTCAAGCTCTTTCACATGGTAAGCTTCTTCAAGCAAGCTTCAGACCTTGACATTTGGGTTCAAACTTCAAGACCACAAATATAGCTTCCATTGGGGATATGCACACTGACTGATGCTACTTGAATTATTTGACTCTGGCTAGAGGAAAAAAGGGGCAACAATTATATTTAAATTATATATTATATAATAATATAGTATTATAATATATTTAATATTATAATATTATATTGCTATATAATGTATATTATATTATATTATAATATAAAATAATATTTATATTATATAATAATATAATATAATACAATATAAAATTTATAATATAATATTATAATATTATATTATTATATTATTATATTATTATATAATATTATATTATAATATATTTAATATTATATAATAATATAATATTATAATATATTTAATAAAATGGGTGCCAAATTTAATTTTCACCCTAACCTATCATATGGGCACCAAAATTTATAGTAATTTAAGCCATGATTGAACTTGAAATGGCGTCCTTGATTTTTGTTTTAAAAATATGCTTCGTGACTATGCACCATTAAGGAAATATCAAAGGTCTCCTTTGTTGTTGTGGCTCAGTAAAGGTTAGTAAAATGGGTCCTACTCCCAACTGAAGCTCCCACTAATAAAATGGAGTTTGGGTATATGGTTTGTGTTAAATAATGTCTCTGCATTGAGATTGGAGGAACCCCAATATGCAGTGGTGCATCAATAATTTGATTTTGAGGTGAGATTGTATAGAGCAATGACTTGGATGTCAGGAAGTTTCTTTTGAGAAGGCCACACTTGACAGCCTCCACAAGTACCCATCTTCTCTTCTTCATGTGCACTGTGCAGCAAACTTGTAAAAGCTAAATTAAGCACTTAGACAGTTTGTGCTCAAATGTGTTTTTTATCCCACAGGATAATTTTTTATTTTCTTTTTGATCTAGCCTCTTGCACTTTAAAATTTGATTTTGTTTGTTGGGTATTTAATGATTTTGATTTTGGTTAGTGAAAATGGCTCCTACTCCAACCCACACCAGTAATGGCAACATGGAAGCACCTCTTCCTCCATCCAAGGATGCTAAGAAATCAAAGATGAGAAGAAGGAAGAAGGCCTGGTATTTATTTGCCTAGTTTTTGTACTAATTAATCTACTCAGAGCTAGGGTTAAGGTTTTGATTCATTTTCCTTTTATGATCTTTCTATGGAAATAGTCAGAGGAAGATTTAGCTTTGAAACATTAGTTAGAAGTATATGTTGAAAAATTTTAGGATTCGTATTCAGGACTGTAGAAGACGACTCTCGAGAGCATGACGTACAGTACTCTATTATTTTGCCATTTTTATTTTTTCAACCATTCTGGAAACTTAATCACATTTTCAGACTGTCAATTTTTTTTCTTTTTCTTTGTTTCAGTATGGCAAAGGGTATGCTTCCCCTTGCAAAAATAAAAAGCATGGATGTGATATGTCTCCTACACAAAAAGCATGTACCATTTTATGCCCTTCAATCCAACTACATCCGGGGATTTTTTGAATTCCTCTATCTTTCATCAATCTCCTTACTTTACCACACTTGCCCACGTCTAGATAGATGTTTGAGAGAACATAAGTTGTGAAGAATTTTTAGGATCCAAATCAAAAAGTAGTGTTGTTGTAAATACTCTTAAGCCTATATTCATATGTGATCTACAAGCACCAAGAATACACATCCATACAACCAGCACAGATTTAACAGGTATCTCAATGATAAAGTTTAGGGTGTCTTCAAGATAGCCAGCATGGGAAAGGAGGTCAACTATGCACACATAATGATCAACTGTAGGTGTAATGCAATAAGGGTTACAAATGTGATTGAAGTATGTACAACTCTCATCCACTAGACCTGCATGGTTGCATGCACCTAGAATACAAGTGAAGCTTACAATGTTAGGATATGTTCCAAAGTGCTTAATTAATTCAAAGATTTTGAGAGCGTCCTTGGAAAATCCATTTTGTGAATATCCTGCAATCATTGCATTACATGAGATGACATCTTTTTGAGGAATTATGTCAAACAGTTCACGTTTTTTGTCTATGATTCCATATTTTGCATACATGTCTATGAGATCATTTCAAACTATAATATCTCACAAGAATCCCCCTACCATTATGCTTTGAAGGATGTCCATAACCTGTTCCAAAGCTCCTATTTGGGCACAGGCAGGGAGGATGCTGGTAAAGGTTGTGAAATTTGGATTTATAGCTGACAATTGCATTTGCTTGAAAGTTTCTAAACCATGTTCAACAAATCCATTTTGTGCAATCCTATAATCATTGCATTCCATGAGATGAGATCTCTTTGAGGCATTCTGTCAAACAATTTGTGTGCCTTGTATGTGCTTCCACATTTTTCATATATGTCTATAAGAGCATTTCCAACTATAATATCTGACAAAAATCTGCCTTCTATTATGCCTTGATGGATGTCCATACCATGTTCCAAAGCTTACTATTTTCATACAGGAAGAGAGGATGCTGGCAAAGATTGTCAAATCTAGCTTTACACCTGCCAATTTCATTTGCATGAAAGTTTCTAAAGCCTTTCTCAATTCACACAATCCAAAATAAAGGTAACATGTTGGCTGCTAATGGCAATTGAGTTTGTTCAACCTTTAATGTCATTCATACATTGCAGAAGGGCAAAGACCACTTCTGAAAATTCAATGGCAAACTCTTCTATGTTTTTCTTAGTTCCTAGCTCTTTGGGTTTAATTTCATAGTGTTTGTAATTACATGTAATTATTTGCTTGAAAGTTTCTGAAGCCTTTTCAACAAATTCACTTTGTACATATCCAGCAATCATCGTATTCCATGAGATGACATCTCTTTGAAGCATTGCATTAAATAGTTCATATGCCTTGTCTAGGTTTCCACATTTTGCATACATGTCTACCAGTGTAGTTGCAACTACATCTAACAAGATTCCTCTGTGCATTACAATTTGATGGATGTCCACATCCTGTTCAAAAGTTGTATATTGGCACAAGGAGCGGCGATGTTGGAAAAGGTTGTGGAGATTGGCTTACACCTGCCAATTGCATTTGCTTAAAAGTTTCTAAAGCTTGCAAGAGAAGAAAAATAAACCTTGTGCCTAACTAATTTGTGAGAGTCCTTTTTCACAGTCATAGAATGTTTTTATGCTCTTTGTTTCCAATCTTTCCTAATATGTCCTACCCCTTTCTTGTTGTATTTTGAAAAAGACAACTTTTATGAATCATTATGTAAAGTTCTTGATAGAATGGTTTGTTTGTTCAATTTAACTTTTGAGCTCTGTTTAGACTGTTCTAGTTGTGCTATTGCTAATCTTCAAAAAAATTTAATGGCATATTACTATTTTGGGTGGTCTTTTACTCCAAACACTCGCAACATCCCCAACTATTTGCCCAAAAATTGCAAAGTCCAATTAGGATGTGTTGTTACATTCCAAACATCCAATCAACTCTCAAATTGTCATTCGACTAAAGTAGAAATCATTTGTCAAGCAACCTACCCTTTTTAGCAGTGTTAAACTTGAAACTGTAAAAGCCTTTGAACTATGAATAATGTTACATTGTTTGAAAGGGAATATGTTGAGCATCTTTGATATATTGAATGTATCACTCTTTGCTACTTCTTATTATCCACATCCAGTAAGGGACACAACTTCTAGAGAGGGACACATCTTGAGCCCATATGTTGGGGTTTCCTAACCCCCTTGATCCCTTGGTGAAGTGCATAAGTCCTAAGTTATAAATCCTAGTGTTGTCATCCCATAGAGAACACTTTTGAGTAGTACCCTCTTCCAACATTTTATAGGTCACCCAAGATGAGAGCAAACAAGAAAGAGTAATAGATGCCATCCAGCTGAAAGTACATAACAACAACTATTACCTCCATGGCAAGGAGATGTTAAACTTCAAGCTTAAATTTTATTTTAAATTGGGTGCCAATCTAAAAAATGATATCCGCTAGTTTATGAGCTTCCACTTTTTGCTTAGTGGTTTGGTTGTTCTTGTGAAATAATGGAAGCTTATAGTTTTTCATACAATTCTCTAACAACTTTTTCTTAAAGGGCCTATCCAAAGTATAGTGCCCTTCTCTATATACCAAGTTAGTTTATCTATTAGGGTTATTTTTAATAAAATGAATCTCAAGTAATTGGTTACCTTTTACAGGAAGATTCCTTTAATATTCCCTTGAGCTCTAGCTATCTTTTATTCAAGTTTCTAGTTTAGGTATGACTTTGGGTATCAGTTGTTTTGGCCTTGGTTTTAGTATGACTAGACAAAAGAAATGTTAAATTATAAATCTAAATGGTATATAGTATGTTTTCAGAATAGGATAACATGAAATGGACTACAAACCATATAGTGTAGAAGCAAGCTCAAAATAAATCATCATATTGCTCTTTATCAAGAGCATTAAAAATATCATTTGGTTCATTAGAACCACAAGCAATAGCATCTCTAGTGCCTCTCTCACTAGCTATGTTATGTGACTATTGCTTAGAAGTGTCTTGCATGTCTTAGTAAAAGTTAGATAATGAAAGTTGAGAGATGGAAGCATCAACGTTGGGAGGTTTTAGTTTTACATCTCAACTAAAGGTTCATTAAGTAAATGTCTTGCATCTAGAAAATACCCTACTGCCTTATTCTTCCAAGCCAATTGCTCCAACTTTGCATAGATATGCTCTATCTGTGGATGTGATCTATCTCCTATAGAAAAAGCATGTACCATTTTATGGCCTTCAATCCAACTACATCTAGGGATTTTTTTAATTTCTCTATCTTTCATCAATCTCCTTACCATTTGAACCTCACCCCAGCTGCCCACTTCTACATATATGTTTGAGAGAAGAACATAAGTCGCAGCATTTTTAGGATCCAAACCAAAAAGTAGCATTGTTGTAAATACTCCTAAGCCTATATTCATATGTGATTTACAGGCACCAAGAAAACACATCCACAGGTTTAACTGTCATCTTAATGATAAAGTTTAGGTTGTCCTCAAGATAGCTAGCATGGGTAAAAAGGTCAACCATGCACACATAATGATTGACTATAGGAGTAATGCAATAAGGGTTACTTGTGATTGAAGTATGTACAACCCTCATCCACTAAACCTAAATAGCTGCATGCACATAGAACACAAGCAAAGCTTACAATGTTAGGATATGCTCTAGAGTGCTTCATTAATTCAAAGATTTTGAGAGCATCCTTACAAAATCCATTTTGTGCATATCCTACAATCATGGCATTCCATGAGACCACATTTCTTTGAGGCATTTTGGCAAATAGGTCAGGTGCCTTGTCTATACTTCCACATTTTGCATACATGTCTCCCAAAGCATTTCCAACTATAATTTCTGACAAAAATCCCCCTTCCATTATGCTTTGATGGATGTCCATACCCTACTTCAAAGCTCCCACTTTGGCATAGGTAGGGAGGATGCTGGCAAAGATTGTGGAATTTGGCTTTAGACCTGCCAATTGAATTTGCTTGAAAGTTTCTAAAGCCTTTTCAAAAAAGTAATTTTGTCCATATCCTTCAATCATGACATTCCATGAGACCACGTTTCTTTCAGGCATTTTTTTAAATAGTTCACGTGCCTTCTCTATGCTTCCACATTTTGCATAAATGTCTACCAAGGCAGTTGCAACTACAACAAATGACAAAATTCCTCTATCCTTCATGCTTTGATGGATGTCCATACCCTATTCCAAAGCTCCCATTTTGGCATAGGCAGGGAGTATGTTGGCAAAGGTTGTCAAATTTGGATTTACACCTGCTAATTGCATTTGCTTGAAAGTTTATAAATCCTTTTCAAAAAATCCATTTTGTGCATATCCCGCAACCATTGTATTCCATGAGATGACATCTCTTTAAGGCATTCTGCCAAATAGTTCACATGCCTTGTCAATGCTTCCACATTTTGCATACATGTCTACCACAAGGTGGTTGTTGGGCCTTCGTGGTGATGCAGGGAACTCCCTACATCACCATGAAGGCCCAACAACCACCTTGTGGTAGACATGTATGCGGTGACCCTAGCATCCTTTATTCTTTGATGGATGTAAATACCCTATTCCAAAGCTCCCATTTTTGTATAGGTGGGGAGGATGCTGGCAAAGGTTGTGGAAGGCCATGTTTTCCTTTAAACCATCTAATGATGCCTACATGGGATTCGAACTACCCACCTTTGGACACTCTAGCTACCTACCCCTGCCTTCTCTATACTAGGTATCTTCTTCATCTCTACACCAAAAAAATCTCTTCCATGAAGGACAAATTGGAATCTTTGTCCCAATCATGAGTGCATGGAGATCCCTCAATCACCCAGACTATCAACATCATCGTTATCATGATCAGTAGCAAAAACTAGACAAGACTAGTGATGATCAATGCCACAAATAACATCAATTATTGTAATGTTAAATACACTAATAATAAAGTGTGCTTAATTTCCTCTCTCAGCTGGATTTACGTCAAGTTCAAATACGTTTTGCAAATAGGAGCCTAAACTATTTTCTCAAATTATTCAAAACAAAGATTAAATCAATCAGGTACTCCTAAACTTTTCCTTTTGTAACACCAGAACAATTTATGTAAGTGGCACCATTGCATGCTTAAATGTAAACAAAAAATATGAGACCACCAACTCTTTCATGTGTAGGGAAAATGCAATGTTATAGATATGTGTGGACTGAGTTTATAGCATGAGGATAAGATTACATGATTGAAGTCTAAATAATGCCTAATCTATTTAGAAATGAGGAGGTAGTGATTTTAAAATCTAATATACTTAGTGAAAAGGAAAATAAATAATCTAAACCTTTAGAATGATAAATATATAATTAATGTAATATAAGTATTAAATTTATTAATGAGTTGAGATTGATAATCAAAGTAAAATAAATGTAGAAAATTAAATAATAGTATTTATTTTAAAATTTGATGAAGACTATATGTGTTAAGTATTAGAAATTAATTGGTTACTTTATAAAAGTTTTTTGTGATATTAGACAAATATTTTTGAATTTGTTAGTTCTATATTTGATATTTTAGTTCACTTGTATTGTTGTGGAATTGATTTCCACAAGTGTACATCTCAACCTTCGCGTGGATTTGAATTTGTGTGAATGGATGTAATTTGCATTGATATATTAATCAAAAAAATTCTCACGTCAATGTCTAATACTTTAATATGTGTTTTTTCGTAGTTTTGAGGTTAACCATTCTTGCTTGCCTCCATGACAAGTGATTCTTTTCTACAAACTTGTGATCCGAAAGACAATTGCATTGCATCTAAAACTATTTGAGCTCTTCTGTAAGTTTTATGAAAATCTTTCAACATTTAATAATATATTAAGAATTCAATTCTTGAATTTGAAATGTTAACATGATTTCATTTTAGATTTTGTTGTTTATATTTTTTGAATCTTGCTTGTCAAAAAACATGCTACAACTTTGGTACTTGTTATTATTGTTAACTATCTCGGCAAGTTATTCATGTTGCCATAATTTTAGTTTAGATTGTTAATACCTCAATGGCTTGTGTGAAGGAGAATATGGAATGCATCAAGGCTATAGTCAAAGCACCTAAACTGGTTAATAGAATGCCAAAAGAAATGATGTCCCATGGAATGCTCAGTGGCAACATCTCTTTTCTAAGTGTCAAAAGATGTGAAGGGCTTCATCAGTCTGACCTACCTTTCCATTGTTTTGCTATTGTATCTAATGTGGTTGTTGAACTGGTTTTTTTCTTTAGCCAATCCTTGTAGTTTGTTGTACATGACAAAGTTGAACTGGTTTTTTCTAGTTATGGCAGCCTTGTACTACTTTTTTATTATTTGTAATTCTTTTCCTGCATTGTTCCAATACAAAAAAATATTTATTGCCACTTTTCTTTGTCTCATTTCATTTTCTTATTGGTCGATTCTCAAATGGAAAGTGTTGGCTCAAATTTATCAATCTTTACTTGGCAGCATCATAAAATATATAGTTTTCCAAATTTACTTGCTTTTATGTTTTAATTCAAATTTAATAATATGTTTTTTTTGCATTATAAAATTTATGGTATTTAATAAATTATTCATATCATAACTAAATTTACTACCAATTAATGGAAACTAGTAAATAAAAATGACTACCATGACTAAATAAATAACTAGTAACCAACAATCAATGACTAAATGATTACAATGACTAAATATACGTACTACCAAATTGATGACTAAATATACTACCAAATTACCAAATATACTACTAAATTGTTGACTAAATATACTACCAAATTAATGATTAAATTAATGACTAAAATTTGTTCAGTCATAAGTTTGGTCATGAGATAAATGACCAGCAATAAACTACCAATGGTAATGTGACTAAATATACTACCAAATTTATGACTAAATATACTACCAAATTTATGACCAAATATACTACCAAATTAATGACTAAAAATACTACCAAATTAATGATTAAAATTTTTTTGGTCATAAATTTGGTCACGAGATAAATGACCGACAATAAACTACTAATGGTCACGTGACCAAACTACTAATCACATGACCAATTTTTGGTAGTTTTTTTAGTCATTTATTTCTATTTTTCTACTAGTGTTTCTTTTTCTTTTACCTCGATACTTGAGACTTTCATACTTAGTCCCCACAATTGATTCAATGAGCTCTTTGATTCTTTTCCCATGCTTACCCCAAACCTTCACCTATATATATTCAATTTTCTTCAAGATTTTCAAACAAACATTATCATCCAAACAACAAGCTATGATAGTAGATTAATCATCATTTTCATCCTTACATTCTTCAGCAAACTACCAAGTGATTGATCAAGAGAACACAAATCATCTATGTCACGTGAGACTTCACAAACTGACAATTTGCTTTCAACATTTATTTTCTTCTTTGCATGCTGCAACAATTGTTGTAACTCATCATTTTAATCTTTCAATTTTGAATTTTCTCCTTCCAGGTTCTTCAACTTTTCTTGCAATTTTTCTTTCCTTCAAACAACTTCAACTCTTCTTTCACCAATTCTATTTCCCAAAGGTCATTTTCACAAAACTTTTCATACTTTTCCTTTCCTAACTCCTTTCTTCTTTCCATATATTCTATATTGCTCCTTTTAACATTCATCAATTCTTTATTCCAATTCTTCTATCAAAATTTCCTTTTCACCCCATAAATCTTCAACTTCATACAAAATTTCATCTTACTTCAAGTGATCCATAGTGACACCAAAACCCATTTCAAAACTTCCTCAACACTTCAACAATGTTCATTGCTTCTAACAACAATTAATGAACTCAATCTACCAAAGCTCTTAGTAACACACTCACTACGAAACAGTGTACTCTTTGCATCCTACTCCCTTACACAACCTATCAGAGGCCCATCATGGACATGATAGAAAACATAATTGTTGACCTATTTTTTTCCTCTAGCAGGAGTCAAATAATTCAAGCAGCATCAGTCAGTGTGCATATCCCCAATGTAAGCTATGTTTGTGATCTTGAAGTCTGAACTCAAAATCAAGGTCTAAAGCTTGCTTGAAGAAGCTTACCATGTGAAAGAGCTTGAAAAAATAGGCAAGTTTGCTTTTTACATCACCCTGAAATTCGCAAAAATGAGGAAGTTATATATGGTCAATGTTTTGGTCAAACCTAATTTTCTAGGAGGGGTGATATTCAAAACATCGGGTCATATTCCGAACATCAGCTGATATTCAAAACATCAGGTCATATTATGAACATTGGGTGATATTTGTAATATCACCACGATCTCTGAAATATCACTCGATCTTTTCCATATCACCCCGATCTCTGAAATATCACCCGATCTTTTCCATATCACCTTGATCTCTGAACTATCACCCAATCTTTTCCATATCACCCTGATCTCTGAAATATCACCCGATCTTTTCCATATCACCCTGATCTCTGAAATATCACCCAATCTTTTCCATATCACCTCAATTTCTGAAATATCACTTGATCTTTTCTATATCACCCCAATCTCTGAATATCACCTGATCTTTTCCATATCACCCCGATCTCTGAGATATCACTCGATGTTTTATGTTGACTGAAGCTTTGACCACCTATGTCTCCTCTATCCTAGCAAATTTTGACATGATGTAAGAGGCAAAAATGCATGTTTTTGCCTCCTCTTTCATATGGCGGGCTTTTCAAAGGAATATTCTCACTTTTCAATTTCGGATCCGGATCTGCATATTTGGACAAAGGGATGTTTTAGTGACCATTTTTGGGGAAGATGTAGATATTTCTTGCATTTATTGCTCGCTAAAGAGGAAGCAGCTCGCATTTAATACCAAAATATCTTCCACCATTTCAGGGGAGCAGATTGATGATGCAACAGCTTGCATTGAAGACTAAAAATATCTTCCATCTACATCAATTCCAGATCTTTTGCACCATAACTCCTGGCAGTTGGACGTCCCTTCAGAGATATTTTTCCTGCTGTAGCTCTTTGAGTGAATTTTGTAACTGACTTAGGGCATTTTTGAATGCTATATATATGCATTCGTATGATGTAAATAGAGTTGGAACTTTTTAGCATACAGGCTTTTCTATTTCCAAATAGGGCTTTTTCTACCATTGTAACCTTGCCTTCCTACTGAATGTATGCAAGTTACCATATGTCTTTTGCTGATTTTCTAGTTCTATGTGAATCTACATATGGTTGTCTATGAATGTATTTTTCCTCTCAATCATATTACTTCTTTCCTCTATTAGAATATCTAATCTATGTATACCTACTTGCTATACCAGGTTGTGTTGTGCATTTTTTAGTTTTGTGAAAGTTTCTTTAAATCTGTCTGGTGCATCACCCTTTTGTGTTTCAAGTTTTGTTGTTTCATCTTTCACTTTAAAAGCACTCCTCCTTTTTCCCCTTAAAAATTTAGTATTTTTAGGTGATAATCAGGCAAGGAAGCTGGCCTTCTCCAAAGGTCTGATCTCCTTAAGCAAGGTCCCACACTTCGAGATCATTCCCATTATGTCATTGGAATGATTGGAATCCTTCCAAGCAGGGTGCAATTCCATGTGACAATAGTTTCTGGCACACTTGGTGGGACTGTACAACTTTTATTACTGGCTTTGATGTGTAGCCAGTGATTTTCAGACCTATAAGAGGTTAAACCTGCATATCTAGTGACTCACATTGAGGAAGAACAAGAAGATCAGTTCTACTGATATATTTTTATGAGAAAGATTCAAACCAGGAGTTCAAGCTCATTTGATTATTTACAGCTATCTCCACCTAGAAGGTAGAGTAGAGCTATAGTAAGGACCCCATTTTCTAAAAGGATACAGTCAACTCCACCAAATTTAAGGCCAAGTGCCCCTGTATTTCCTGTAGCAGCTTAAGCAAATCTACCTCCAACTGTTCAGATGGCAAGAAATCAGCCATTCATAGCTTTTGATGGGGGTAGCCCTTTAAACCTGACAGTACATGATGTTATACCCATGACAGCTTTGAAGAGTTTGCCCTATTTCACAGGGGAGAATCAAGCTACTCCTATTGAGCACATTAGAGACATAGCATCTCTATGTGGAGTTCATCATATAACCCAAGAGAATGTAGCCATCAAACTACTAGCTGCCTCATTCAAGGAGAAAGCGTTGCAATAGTTTAGGAGTCTACCAGTGCAGACTATAGGAACCTGGGATGACCTAGGTGAGAAGTTAAACAAACAATTCTAAGATAAATCAGATAATCTATCATTGGTTGAATAGATGACCACCACAAAGAGAGCTCCTCAAGAGCAAATGATGGACTTTAACTTTAGATTCCAGAAGACATGGGACAGAATTCCTACCATGGTAAGGCCTCCAGCTGAATATGCATTCTTGTATTTTTTGAAGGCCCTAAATAGTGATATTTTAGTGATGATACAATCATTAGGAGGTACTAGTTTGCCTAATACTTACGAAATAGCTATTAGAGTAGAGAATAGCTTGATTCAGGCTAGAAAAATAGTCCCTAGACCACCAGTGTCTATTTTTCCTAAGATACAGGCTTCGATGCCTTTGTCAATCCCATATTTTGCCCCTTTACCTGTTGTAGTAGCATTACCAAGCACTTCAAATTCTGAGCCTGCTACTTCTAGCTCATCAAAGGAGTTAAAAGAAATTAAAAATAGCCAACCAAAAATAGAGAATATTTTGCAGACTTTTGGAAATGAGCTGGTAAACATTAAAAAGTAGCAATCCCAGAATAGACAACCTTATCAGCCACAACCTCAAGGGCAAAATCAGCAGCCATATCAAGGCCAAAATCAGCCTTACCAAGCTAATAGGCAACCCTATCAAAGCAGTTACCAAGGTGCCAAGCAAAATGTGAATCAAAGGCCTTTCTAGCCTTATAATTCAGCACCTATTAATGCAGTAAAGGACCTTGTTCCTACTCAAAACAATCTTGCACCTGAGTATGAATGGTGCTATCCATGTAATCAGCCACACAGTCAAGTAGCCTATTTGAATGGAGTGATAAATTAGGCTCTAATGGTGCAGAATGTGGCGGTCTCAAAGCCAAACACACCAAATGATGGAGCTACACAAGAACAAGAGCAACCTCAGAATGATTCTACTTTCATAAATTGGCAAGAAGGTGAATTTTGTGTTGTAAACAACGATAACACCTCAGTTGTAGCAAATACAAGAGCCAAAAAGAGGGGTTATGAGGTAGACCAAGCAGCAAATAAAGATAAAGGACATGTTGGTGCTTCTACATCACAAATTCCTCATATTTTGCAAAGAAACACTTCAGCAATAGTAAGGGAAATGCCTCATTTGTAGGCTGATACTGTTGCTACAAAATCCAATCAAAAGGTAAGTGCCAATCCACCTTTCAATATTATTGAAAATATGAAGAAGATGAATGTGACAATGTCCATGTGGGATTCCCTAGCCATCCCTGGCCAAAAGGGGATGTTGCAATCTGCCTTATTAGATTTGAAGGTATCCAATAATACAACTATTGACCCAAATAGGGTTGTCCTTACCAATTCATCCCAGGATAATAGCAAACAGCCCAACAAAAGTGCTAAACCACTCCCATTTTATGTATCATTGATAATTGGAGACAATTTAGTACATAATTGCATGGTGGATAGTGGAGCAAGCAGTTCTATGATGCCTAAGCAGGTTGCAGACTAATTAGGGCTCAAGTACTAGCCCCTTGAGAAGGGTGTACTCCAATTAGATAGCACAGCTGTTAATACTGTGGGTGTAATAAAAGACCTAGGTCTCACTCTGCATACCTATCCCAATGTTTCCATTTTTCAGGAGGTATTCATCATAGATTTGCCCCTTATTTTGCCATGTGCTTATCAAGAGAATTTACAGCCAAGATAGGAGGATATTTATCCTCAGACTGGTCCCACATGTTTTTCAGGACCAGATGTGGCACCAAAGTAACTTTAAAATCTGAGTTGCTATCAAATCATCACATAGAGCCTTACACACCAAGTGTTGTTAATGCAAATTGTATTATTTTTTATGATCATGAATTAGTTTCTGGTTAAGAACTACAAGCTAAAAGCATACTAGAAGTACTCTTAAGGGAGTGGACCCTAGAAAATAATGTGGATGATCCTGAAGGACACATCCAAGAAACTAGTATGGGGGTTTACATACTGCATGAACCTGAAACAGCAATACCAAGCCTTGTAAAGGATGCAGAACAGCAGACAGAGTAGCATAAAGAAGTATGGAAAATGTACTTTGATGGCTCTAGGAGCAAAAATGGATCCAGTGGTGGTGCAATGCTTGTGTCTCCACAAGGTGAAAGATACTATTCTTCTTTCTATTTTGCCTTTGCATGTACAAATAACACTGCTAAATATGAAGGATTAATCCAAGGTTTGTAGTGGGCAAGAAAGAGGAAAATAGGTTGTTTGTAGGTCT
This sequence comes from Cunninghamia lanceolata, assembly GCA_027924645.1. NCBI lineage: Eukaryota > Viridiplantae > Streptophyta > Pinopsida > Cupressales > Cupressaceae > Cunninghamia > Cunninghamia lanceolata. Next base: position 7,715,236 of record BSBN01000221.1, read on the forward strand.
ATGGTGACAATGAACTCATTGTGAATTAGGTAAGAGGACTGCATCTTACAAAAAGTGATGTTCTAAAATGCTACAAACATAGGGTGTGGGACTTGATTGAAGAATTTGATGCTTTCAATCTGATCTCTATTCCAAGAAATCAGAACTATCATGCTAATAGGTTAGCTGCAATTAGGGCTCAGTTTGACATCCCCAATGATATTCAAAGGGAGATGATACAACCTCATGTAAAAATAGTTGATAGGCCCTCTATCCCTGATAATAATATTCATTGGCAAGTTTTTGAAAGTGATGAGCAGATTCTACGGTTCCTATTAGAGGAGGATGAGTTTTCCATGATGAATCAGGATAAGCTCAAACAACAATATGGCAATGATCAAATTGTTCAGTTGAGAACAAACAAGCAACCCAAGGGATTGGTAACCTTGGAATATATTTTCAGTACAGATGATCAGCTTAAGAAAAGCAAGACTAGCATGCAGGTAAAAGAAGAGAATTATGAGGAGCTAGAAATTTTCAAAGATAAGCTTCTTAAAATCGGTAAAATCTGCTCAGTTGAGGACAAAAGAGCTTTTATTGCTCTCTATCAAGAATTTGAAGATGTGTTTACTTGGGATTATTCAAACCTGAAGGGATTTGATCCTCATATTGCCCAACACACCATAGAGTTAGAACCAGGTGTTAAACATGTGAGGTAGAAGCAAAGACCTCTAAATCCAAAGCTAGAGCCCCTAATGATTAAAGAATTGCCCAAACTAATTGAGGGGAAAATCATCTTTCCAATCAAACATACTTCTTGGGTCTCCAACCTTTTCCCTGTGAGAAAAAAGAATGGGCAGATTAGACTATGTGTTGACTTTAGAGACCTTAATAGGGCCTCCCTAAAAAATCACTACCCATTGCCTTCAATGGAGCAAATTCTGCAGGTGGTGGCTGGCTTAGAAAGATTTTCCTTGCTTGATGGATTTTCTGGTTATAATCAGGTGTAAGTTAAGGAGGAGGATTACTTCAAGACTACTTTCACCACCAAATGGGGTACCATGGCCTACAAAAGGATGCCTTTCAGCCTCTCAAATGCTGGCTCTACTTTTCAAAGAGCTATGGACATGGCTTTTAAGGGTTTGTTGTATAAACTAGTGCTGGTATACCTTGATGACATCATAGTTAGATTGAGGCTAGTTTTTGAGAGGTGTAAAGAGTTTGGGATATCCCTTAATCTAAGGAAATGCATTTTTGTTGTGCATGAAGGCAAGCTGTTAGGGCACGTCGTGTCAAAGGAGGGCATTACCATTGATAATGAAAGAGTAAGTGTCATTTTGGAGCTACCATTAACTAGTCACAAGAAGGGACTACAAAGCTTCATTGGCAAGGTAAGTGCAAGAAGTTGGGTCCACTTTTAGTGGAAGCCTCGGCATAAAACATTTTTAGAAATGATGGATTTTGGCAATATGGCTGACACACGGTTTTTTAGAATTTTCAGATGAAATTAAAACCCATTTAAGATGACAATGTCTAGTTTTAAAATATATAATATTTTTTACTTTTAGACATATTTTGGTATTTATTATTTATTTTTAAACAAAAAGCTTCAAATTTTTTGAAGAAATGGACTTTGGCAATATGGCTGACGACTTTTTTAAAAGAAGTTTTTGACAAAATTAAAACACATTATAGATGAGACAGCATAGATTCCAAATATATAATTTTTTTTTACAATTGGATTATATATTCTATTTTTCAATTAATTTCTAATGAAACAAGCTCATGAACTTGAATTATCAAGGTTTTTTAGCATTTTAATAACTTTTTATTAAAATAATTTTTTGAAAAAAAAATTGTACAAGAACATACTTCAAACAATTCTTTTCAATTTTAAAAAAATAAAATTAAAAAAATGATAAGTTTAGGTCATCTTATGTATGACGTACACAACAATTTTTCAAAACACCAAATATGGCCAATAAAAAATTAACAAAAAAAATCTATTTAATAGAAAATTACAAGAAAATATGGAAAACGTGCTTAAGTGAGTTACAAATCTTTTTCCAAAAGGACTTAGAAAAATATGATTATTTAGGTCAAAATATGGATGACGTACATGTGCATGGTATAGTTAAAAAAAAGTGACTTTTAAACAGCGGGTTTTGGAAATGCCTATTGAAAATCAATTTGTATTATCTGGGTATTCAAATAAATTACATATTTGGAAACTAGACTCCGAGTACTATATTTTATGATTATTACTTTTTTCAAGATTCCATATCTAAGTGCTTCAAATTTTGAGGTCAAATGTGATAAATTCTAAAAATCAGGGAAAACACTTCCACTTTTTGGCCAAAAAGTGGACTCAACTTTTTGCCCAGAATTAATTTTCTCCAAAGATTCATACCTGATATTGCAAATATTTTGAAGCCTTTAATGTCCATGTTAAAGAAGAATATAGTTTTCAGTTGGATGAGAGAGGCCAGACTCAGCTTCGAGTCCATAAAGGAAGCGTTAGCGGCTGCACCAACACAGGTAAATCCTAATTTCTCCAAAGAATTTATCTTGTATGCTTATGGAGGCCTGGATACTATCTTTGTTATTCTGGTACAGCAGCAGAGTGAGGGTTTTGAGCAACCAATCGCTTTCTTTAGTCAAGGGCTAGAGGAGTATGAGCAGAGGTATAGCTTCATTAAAAAACACGTCATTACAGTGGTAAGGAACCTCAAGAAATTTTGGCATCTTGTTTCGAATAACAAGATACATTTGATGGTAGCTCACCCTAGTGTGAAAGAGTTCCTGTTAAGTAAGGATGTAAATGAGAAAAGGGCTGGTTGGATCACCAAAGTCATGGAATATGACGTGGAGATCAAGATAACCAAGCTTGTTAGGGGCAGAGGACTCAGTGAACAACTTGCTACCAGTTCTAAGAATGAGGTAGAAAAGGAAGAGGATGTGCTTCTGATCATTGAGGAGCATCAGAATGACACAGCAGTAGTATGCACCAATTGGGTTAATGACATGACTCAATTTTTGCAAACTAGTAAATGTCCAATAGGTCTAGATAGAACCAAAAGAAGATATTTTAGACTGCAATCCATTCCATATGTTTTAATAAATGGCATCCTTTTCAGAAAAGACTTTAATAGTGTATTGTTAAGGTGCATTGATAAAGATTAGACTAACAAGGTGCTTCATGAACTTCATGATGGAATAGCAGGGGGTCATTTTGCCCCAAGGACTACTGCTTGGAAAATAATGAGAGCTGGCTATTACTGGCCCATCTTATTTAAGGATGCCCATGCATGGGCTAGAAAATGTATAAAGTGTGCCATTTTTGCAGGCAAAGAAAGGCTATCAGCTTTACCTTTGCAGCCAATTCAAGTAGAGCAGCCATTTATGAGATGGGGCATTAATTTTGTAGGACCCATTAACTCACCATCAAGTGTAGGCCATAGATGGATACTTGCAGCTACAGACTATTTCACAAGATGGACTAAAGCAGTAGCTCTGAAGGAATCCAATGAGAATGTTGTTTTAAATTTTTATGGTGATTTGATATCTAGATTTGGAGTGCCTGAATCAATCATCTCTGATAATGCTCTAGCCTTTGTTGGCCTAAAGATAACTAACTAGGCTATTAAGAATGTGATCTATTTGAATACTTCATCAAATTATTATCCACAGGGTAATGGTTTGGCTGAATTTACAAATAAATATCTCATAAGGATTATTAAAAGATCAATGGAGGATAGCCAGAGGACCTGGCACTCTAATCTAAAGTATGCATTGTGGGCAGATAGAATAACTCCTAAAAGGTCTATTGGGAACTCCCCATATCTTCTAGTGTATGGAAAAGAGGCAAGGTTTCCTATGTCAATGGAACTGCCAGCACTAGACATTATCAATCAGCTGGAGTTGTTTGAAGTGGAGGAACCCATGGCTATTAGATATGCTCAGCTTATGGAGCTTGAAGAGAGTAGAGATAAAGCTATGACAGCCATGGAATATCATCAGCTTCAAACCAAAAAAAATTTTGAGGTCACCCCCAGAAATTTTAGAATGGGTGATATGGTGCTCAAATGGGATGAATTGAAAAGCAAACCAGGAAAGCATTCCAAGTTTGACAACATGTGGAGTGGCCCATTTCTCATTACTGAATGCAAAGAGCACAATGCATTTTAGTTATCAAATATGGATGGACAAAATTTGCCTATCCCAGTCAATGAGATACACCTAAAGAGGTGTTTTGAGGTATGAGTGCTTTGTAAATCAGTAGATTAGGTCCCTATGTTTTCAATAAGTGCTGATGCACATTAGTTTAGATCCCTTTTGCTTTCCCTAAGTACTGTCTAGCACAGTTTAGGGGGTTGCTTTCAACATTTCTGTCTTGGTTGGTCTTCCAATGTTCTTCACTATTGTGCTGAGTTGCTAAGTCAGAAAAGATCTGTATATTTTTAGTCCACGTATGAATCCATGCCCAATGCATGCTCAAGGCCACTAATCTAATTGTTTAGTAGGCAAACATCCCATAGAAGTCGCCAAATTGTTGACCTATTTTTTTCCTCTAGCAAGAGTCAAATAATTCAAGCGGCATCAGTCAGTGTGCATATCCCCAATGTAAGCTATGTTTGTGATCTTGAAGTCTGAACTCAAACTCAAGGTTTGAAGCTTGCCTAAAGAAGCTTACCATGTGAAAGAGCTTGAAAAAAAGGGCAAGTTTACTTTTTACATCACCCTGAAATTTGCTAAAATGAGGAAGTTATTTATGGTCAATGTTCTGGTCAAACCTAATTTTCCAAGAGGGGTGATATTCAAAACATCAGGTCATATTCTGAACATTGGGTGATATTCAAAACATTGGGTCATATTCTAAACATTGGGTGATATTTGTAATATCACCCCAATCTCTGAAATATCACCGGAGCTTTTCCATATCACCTAGATCTCTAAAATATCACCTGATCTTTTCCATATCACCCTGATCTTTTCCATATCACCCCGATCTCCAAAATATCACCTGATCTTTTCCATATCACCCCGATCTCTGAAATATCACTCGATCTTTTCCATATCACCCTGATCTCTGAAATATCACCTGATCTTTTCCATATCACCACGATCTCTGAAATATCACCCAATCTTTTCCATATCACCCGATCTTTTCCATATCACCCCGATCTCTGAATATCACCTGATCTTTTCCATATTGCCCTAATCTCTGAGATATCACCTAATGTTTTCTATTGACCGAAGCTTTGACCACCTGTGTCTCCTCCGTCCTAGCGAATTTTGACATGATGTAAGAGGGAAAAATGCATGTTTTTGCCTCCTCTTTCATATGGCAGGCTTTTAAGAGGAATATTCTCACTTTTCACTTTCAGATCTGGATCTGCATATTTAGATAAAGGGATGATTTAGCGATCATTTTTGGGGTAGATACAGATATTTCTTGCATTTATTGCTCGCCAAAGAGGAAGCAACTCACATTCAATACCAAAATATCTTCCACCATTTCAGGGGAGCAGATTGATGATGTAGTAGCTAGCATTGAAGACTGAAAATATCTTCCATCTACATCAATTCTAGATCTTTTGCACCATAACTCCTGGTAGTTGGACATCCCTTTAGAGATATTTTTCCTGTTGTGGCTCTTTGAGCAAATTTTGTAACCGACTTAGGGCTTTTTTAAATGCTATATATATGCATTCGTATGATGTAAATAGGGTTGGAACTTTTTAGCATACAAGATTTTCTATTTCCAAATAGGGCTTTTTCTACCACTGTAACCTTGCCTTCCTACTGAATGTATGCAAGTTACCATACCTCTTTTGCTGATTTTCTAGTTCTGTGTGGATCTGCATATGGTTGTCTGTGAATGTCTTTTTCCTCTCAATCATATTGCTTCTTGCCTCTACTAGAATCATCTAATCTATGTATACCTACTTGCTATACCAGGTTGTGTTGTGCATTTTTTTAGTTTTGTGAAAGTTTCTTTAAATTTGTCTGGTGCATCACCCTTTTGTGTTTCAAGTTTTGTTGTTTCATCTTTCACTTTAAAAGCACTCCTCCCTTTTCCCCTCAAAAATTTAGTAGTTTTAGGTGATAATCAGGCAAGGAAGCTGGCCTTCTTTAGAGGTCTGATCTCCTTGACCAAGGTCCCACACTTCAAGATCATTCCCATTGTGTCATTAGAATGCTTGGAATCCTTCCAAGAAGGGTGCAATTCCATGTGACAACAATAACATGATACATGACCAATAGTTTTAGAATATTCAAGCATAGCCATCCCTAATAAATAAATAAATAAATTCTAAAGTATAGAAAAATTCAATTCCAACAAGGCAAAAAAATGTGCGTAATTTCAACAATAAATCTAACATGACCATCAAGGTCACAAGGTAAGTAAATATCAAATTTTGATGGCTATACTTTTTCATAAATAAGAATAAAAATTCTCAAAGTTGGTCTTTACAATATTTAGAGAAATTATCGAATTTAAAAGATAGATATCAAATTCAAAAGTTTTCACATTACATGAACTATATGACTAATTCTAGCAACTAGAAAGGGAGTACAATGCTACACTATGCCAGGATACAAATTGGGGTGAGTTAAGAGAACACACTCAATTGCACTAGCAACCTAGTCCTCTAAGCTTCCAAATGCCTCTATATCATAAGATAATTTCCACACAACATCATTCAAGATACCTAGAAACCAAGATTGCATTCTGATCTAGGGAATCACAATCAAACTAAAGAATGCCCAACCAAACTTGGTGTGTCCTTGTTAACCTACATGCATCCCTAACTTGAATGTAGCATCTCATTAATAGGATATGGTAGGGAACTTAATACATAAAACCAATTAAGGGTGTGTAAGTTTTGAAAAGGAAACCTACCTCCCTATTTTCCCCATATTTGGCACCCATCCTGGAAGGCAACTTCCCAAAAGCATAGAAGGCAAAATAGCCATTCTCCTTTCAAACACAAATTTGTGGCAAAATAAAACTTTCATACAGTCATATATACTTGCAAACATTCAACAACCAACATTTAGGGCAAATCAGGTTCACAAACCAAGATATCACAACACACCATTCTTTCCTATGAGCAATGGTTATCATTTCTTTCCTTAAACTTCAATGAGGAAATGTAATACTATTTTTCTTATAACCATATAATGAATCCATATTCATGATCATGCTTTCAACAAAACAATACAATATGCATTTCAAGCAAGCATTCACCAGAAGGCAAAATAAAATAAGTTAAACAAATGATCCAACATCCTCTTTCACATACTAATGCATAACCCTAAAAGAAGAAAAGGACCTAGTTCCTTCATACTCAAGAAAAAGCATCAAGGTATATCTAACCCTATAAAAAGAAGGCACATTCTACTCACAGTAGGCTGACACACAAGGATCCACACATGCTTGATAAAACTAAGAAACACACACACCCATTTCTCCTAATGTTGGAACTGCACTCTAATACCAAATGTAAAAGCCCTCAAACCATCACAAAGTAAAACAAAGTAAATAATCCACTTAAATACAACATCATATTTCCAAAAGTAAAAAGATGTAAATAATCCTCTTAAATACAACTTCCAAATGATAAAAAAGGGGTGTAATTAATCCTCTTAATTATAATATCACAATAAAATTATAAGTCTCATAAATAAGATTCAATAGAGTCAATAGATCTTCATAAATAAGAATCCATAAGAATTGTTAAATCTTGCAAAAGATAATCTCATCAACATAAACCAAATAATTCATTAAATATTAGAACTCACGTGCTCATTCCAGGTAAATGCACCATAAAATCATACACAAAGTCCTTTGACAATTGTGCCATAATACATCCAATAAGCATGAATAACATGAATAAAAAAATCAATATGCTCATCAGTCACATGAACCAAGGGTCCTCCACCTGTGAGCCAAGAGACAGGAACATGGGCCAGGTGCTTTTCCACCCAACCATGAAGCAATTACACTTCCCTGGATCCCTTCATGAAATGAAGGAAACCTAACCCTACACGAAATGTCTAGCTACCTGGAAACAACTGGCAGGAGGGAACACCTAATGCAACCCTAATGTCTGAATGTCCAATTCTAAATAATGAAATGTAGATTATCTCACAACAGGATGTGGCAGAGATATATATAAACAAGTTTGCTAGACAAAATAAACATATTTTCAATGTCTGCTCATTTAGATCTAAACCTTTAAACATAGTAACCTAGTTCAATTCCCAAAAAGAGGAAAATCCAACTCTGATAATCTACATTTGGCATCCTAGCCCAAAGAGTAACCCAATAACATTCCTAGATAAAAATCTACCTTCTTTCCCCAAGAAATAAATAAGGAAGTAAATAAATAAAATCAATGAATAAAGATCCAAAATCACCTATGACCATTTCTAAATCTCTTTCCCATGCATCAATCATGAAACACATCTTTCAACCAATAATCCATCATTTGATTTACACAAAATGTATCTTATACAACTACAAAAATTGATTTAATTACCAAGTCCATATTTCATTCACTCTAACATATTCACAATGTAATAAGTATTCTAATTCATTATTTCATTTATCTTCCATAATATATTAAGTCTTCTAAATCATTCAAAACAAGTATACCAATTATCTTCAAGAAGTTTTAATAAGTCAATGATATTTATATCTCAGAGTTTACTCCATCATACTAACATATAAGAAAGATAATTTAAGCATATAATCTATTCTTTCAAATATTCATAAAATACCAGGTTTTCTAAATATTTTAAGTCTTATTGTCATATTTGTGTCAAGAACTATCTCAATCTATTCCAATAAGTTTTATAAATCATTCAAACTTTACTGTCATATCTGTAACTGGAAGTCCAGAATCAAGGGAATAGTCTTCCTGTCACAACTGTGATAGGAACTATAGCGGAAATAAAAATACAGAGTTTATAATTAGATTACTAGTATTCAAAGGTAATGTTTAAAATAACATTTTGAACAACAAAAGGTGAGCTACAAGAATTCCCTATTTTCTTCTAAGTTTAAGAGGTTATATTCACATTGTTTGTTCAATTAAAAAAAAGATCGATTCTTTAACAAGAACTAATTCCAAACAACATATAGAAGATAACAGGTTCATTATATCTGATAGTGAATAACTCAACAGCGCCCAGGGATTCAGTTATCTATGGTTTCAATGGTTTCAACCAGATCAAGAAAATAGGGCAATTTACTTAACTTTAAAATCAGGAATACAAAGAACAACAAAACAATGAATAGGAATAGTAGGATGAATCAATATCAACACCATGGTTAAAGAAGACTAGCGACCACAATGGAATAGAAGGCTTGGTCAATCAAAGTTAAAGATGCCAAATGCCTATAATAGCAAAACAAGGAAGAAAAGATTTATAGATCAGGGTACATGTTAGATAGGAATAAAAGGAAGCCATGACAGGAATGATAGGAAGCTACGATAGGAATGATAGGAGGTTGTAGCAGGAAGTTTTACTCATTCTTTAATAGTTCACAATAGAAATGCGAAGGGAATGACAGGAATATGACAGGAATGATAGGAGCCTTTATTCAGTCCTTTAACAATTTGTGACAGTTCAAATTTCTTACAAGAAAACATGACATACTGGCCATCCAAAGTTGCAACATAGATTGGAAAGAACATATCTTAGGCCAAATTTACTAGGGTTTAAATAGTCATAAACAACTATGCCTTTTCTTCCTTGTATTCCAATCCCCTAATCTTGGCATTTATTATTTTTAGGTTTGAACTAATTTTTTATAACTGATCATTACTTTTAGTTTTGCATGAGATTTTTCTTTTTAAAAGGCTTTCAAATTTCTTTTTAAAATAGAATAAATAACTTATTTATATTTTTGTCACTTGCATGATAGTTATTTAATTTGAATTCCAAATATAGTATTAATAAGTTATTAAATCAATTTATCTATTTATAATTAAATACAATCGTTTAATTTAGAACAAGAACTATTTGTAAATATAATAATAACAATATTAACTATCTATAACTAAGCACAATCACTCAAGAGTAATTTTAATAATAACAAATATTAATAATACTAATAATAATAGATTGCATTTTTATCACAAATATTTTAAATCTAATACTAGATATTGTCTTCCAAACATCCATAATACAAGAAATAGAAAAGCACTTATATATTTTAATATTTAAATAATATAGTTACTCTAATTTAAAGTACACCATTTAAATTTACTCAACATAACATTTAATATTAAATAAAATAATGCATTTAAAATAAACTTATTATAGCAATTAAAACACAATATTTTCTAAGTATCTAACCATCCATCACATTTATTATCCACACAATTAATACATAATAAACCATTCAAAATGCAATATGAGACTACGTGAGTTAACCATCCTGAACAATTCTTGCCTAGTGGCTAGAACATTTCTACCTCAACCATGTTCTCATCTTCGACAATTACCTACATTCATTTGCACTCAACTCGATGTCAATAGGTTAGTTCCCAAAACATAGTCAAAGCAAAACATCATTATCATATCAATAATATGTAATATTTAGATCAACTTTCTAATTTATGTAAATATAACATCATGATAATTACCTCCTCACATGTGGAGCTTACTTGAAGTAAAACATCATGGTAAATGTTCACTAATCTAGAATAATAATATAGTCCATAAAAACAAGACGTGACACTGGGCACCAATTATACTGGGCATTGAGTAGGGCAGAGTCTACATTTGGGGACTAGATATCCTAGCCATGGTTTATAGGGACTTCTATCATATTGTGTGATGGGGAGCTCTTGCTTTTAGTCACTCTTCTCTGATCATGACTTGGATTTTTGAGCACATCAAGCCTTATCTGAAGGAGATTCCTCTTCCTAACAAGTGACTACAGAGAGCAACTAGGTGGGCTCATGCAGGCTACTTTGATACTTCTTTACATGTGGTGGCTACTCTTACATATGTAGATATGCTTTCTAACCCTTACACAAATATAGAGGGTGCATGGTCATATGATGGTCAAATCAGGGAACACTGTCTTAGAATATCAAAGCTTTCAGATCGTAATGGTCTAGTTTAGGCTCATCATGTTGAGCATGTCTTACAGTAGTTTGATGAGGATTTCCCTGAGGAGTTGCCCCCAATACCTACTTGTTACAGATCCGTCTAGAGGAGATGGGTGAGATTTGCTAGAGGACCCTTGCTTGGACCCCTTTGACTCCTAGAGTTTTGATTACCAGAGCTTCTAGGACATTGAGAGGGGGACAGAGGGGAGGGATAGGAGCTCCTTCCCATGGACTCATTGGGATTGTTGAAATACACTGGACAACTAAGAGGGGGGGATAAATCAGTTGTCCCAAAAACATAGATTCATTTTAATATCAAATCATTAACAACTTAATTACTTATAATCAGATTTAACCATGAAATATTGAAAACATAAACTTAATCACAATCACACATCCAACACAGTAGACACCATATTTTTATGTGGAAAACCCTAAAAGGGAAAACCCACGGTGGGTGTTAGCCCACAGAAATATATGAGTTATAACAATATTGAAAAATAGAGGCTCACTACCTACAGGGCTCACTGTCCAAATTGCTCACTGCAAAGAATGGTTCTTCCAAAGGGTGGCTCACTACCAAAGTGGTGAACTAATTGAGTAGCATCTACTCCATGCCATGATTTAGTTCCATTGAAGCATAGTATAACCTTTCTACTCTGCTCTTTCACACATTCACACTTATCTCTTCATATTCACACACACACACTTTTTCATAACTCTATTACATGCTCTTATACAATTCATCAACCTTGGAATGTACATCAAGGTCGACATTACATTCATCAACCATTGGAACATTCTCCAAGGTCTACATTACATAACATTCACAGAAATAGGTCTAGACCTATTACAAAATTTAGCTAAGGAAAAATGTAGAGAAGTATGATGAACATGTCATGCCTTAGATGGGACTCAAATCACAACATGCTTCTACAATCTTCAATGCATCTTCACAAATAGTGAAAACAACCAAGTTGGCCAAGACTAGAGTTAACACTAGATTTTCTAAAGACATTCTTCTTTCACTATCCAAACTTCTCTTTGCAAACCAATCCAAAGGTAGGAACATGATTAGGAGACATCCAAAAGCACATTGTGATCACCAAGAACAACCACATGATCTCTAACCACTATGTCAAGAAGATTCTTCAAACCAGAGCACAAGAACAACACTGTCAACCACTGTCATAAGGAAAGGATAGCTTGTGGACCACCAAATCACAAACCATTATAGTTGAAAGAACTTTTCATCATTCCAGACTTATCTCTAGAACTATAAACAAAAATAATTCAATGCAGAGGAATGAGGAGCATAATACTTTCTCCCTACCACTGCCAAACATATAGAAAATGTTGTTTTCACTCTAGTGAACATAACTCACTCAAATCTTCATACCAGAGGCTCAAATATGGAATATAACCTCTTCAGATAGACTTATAAATAACTTCCAATCCACAGACAAAGATATTCATTCTATAGGAAATGTGAAGCAATCTACTAGTTTGTTCTTCTGCAATACACAAGAAACTCTGCAACACACTATTTCCATTGGAGGAGCAAATTTTCTCAATATCCTCAATATTTAGATCTCCAATACTTACACAGGCAAATACAAGGCATCTAATGCATTACAATCAATCATCAAAACAAGAGCATGGTTGACACTAATGACAACACTAGTATGTTGAAATTAATGACAACACCAATTAGGCACATACTTGCAACAATCTCCCCCTTTGTCATTGATGGCAACATATGATGTGAAAAACTGCAAATGCCATCAACACATGATTCTCCCCCTTTCTCTTTACACATTTGTACTCTTCTTTTTGAGTTTTTTTTCACATGATTTCTCTCCCCCTTTGATATCAATAGCAAAGGGCACATACTTCCATTATGTTTCTCTAATCCAACTGAACTGTTACCAACACACCTAGCTACTACCCCTGAGAGGTAGCTCCCAAAACATCAATCCAGATCAAAGAGTGAATCCTTGGCCACCACTAGACTGATGCATTTCTTTGAATCTTAGTTCAAAGCTAGAGGGGCAATGACCCCTAATTTTCCTCTGAGATACTCAAAAGTATCCTTGGATAGAGGCTTAGTGAATATCTGTAATATGATCCTTTGCTAGGCCCATATTCCAACTTTACTTTATTCTCTGTCACCTTTTCTCTCAAAAAGCAATATCTTATAGGTATATGCTTTGTTCTTAAATGCATCACTAGATTCTTGGAAATATTTATGGCACTTGTATTATCACACATGATTGCAATTAGATCTTCGTAAACAACTCTTATATCCATTAAATTCTACTTCATCCATAACACTTGAGTACAACAACATGTTGCTGCAATATACTCTGCTTCTATAGTTGACAAAGAGATTGAATCTTGTTTCTTGCTCAGCCATGAAACTAATCTGTTTCTTAAGAAGAAGGCACCTCCACTTGTACTTTTTCTATCATCAACATCTCTAGCCCAATTAGCATCTGTATAAGCACTAAGAGTAAAATCAATATCCTTTGGATATGATAAGCCATGATCTGGAGTACCTTTTAAATACCTCAAGATTCTCTTTACTACCATTACATGTGATTCTCTTGGATCAACTTGAAATCTTGCAACAAGACAAAGTGCATGCATAATAATAGGTCTGGTTTGAGTTAAATAAAGTAATTCTCTAATCATGGATCTATACTTTTTCTAATTAGTCTTGGGTAATTCATTAGTTTTGCTCAATTTGCAGCCAATCACCATGGGAGTACACACCAGTTTAGAGTCTTCCATCCCAAACTTTTTTTAACAACTCTTTCACATACTTAGACTGAGATATGAAGATTCCTTTATTTGATTGATTGATTTGTAGACTTAAAAATAATTCATCTCATCAAACATAGACATTTCAAATTATCTCTACATTTCACCAGCAAATTTCATACACATACCTTCATTTCCTCTAAAGATGATATCTTCAACAAAGACTTCAACAATCAAAATTTGATCACCATTAATCTTGAAATAAAGATTATTATCAGCAATGCCTTTACTAAATCCTAACTATAATAAGTACTTATCCAACCTTGCATACCATACCCTAGGAGCTTGCTTGAGTCCATATAATGCTTTCTTCAACCTACATACCATATCACCTTGATTTGATAGTTTGAATCCATTTAGTTGTTTAATGTAGACTTCCTCTTCTAACTCTCCATTCAGGAATGTAAACTTCACACCCATCTGATATACTTTGAAATCTTTGTGAGTTGCAAATGCCAAAAATATTTTGATTACTTCAATCCTAGCTACTAGAGAAAAAGTCTTCAAAATCTATCCCTTCAATTTGAGAATATCCTTTGCACACAAGTCTTGCTTTATTCCTTACCACTTCTCCATTTTCATTTAGCTTATTCTTGAATACCCATTTGGTTCCAATAACATTTTTGTCAGCAGATCTAGGAACTAGTTCCCAAGTTTCATTCTTCTCTACCTGTATTAGTTCTTCTTCCATTGCCTTAACCCAATTTTCATCATTGTAAGCTTCATTCATAGTTTTTGGTTCAACTGTAGATAGAAGATAGTAATTCACTTGTTCTTCTACAACTCTTTTCCTTTTTAGTACTCCTTTCTCTTTGTATCAAATAATTTGATCTTTAGAGTGATTGATTCTTACATACCTAGGAGTCTTAGCAATTTTTGAAGCCTTTTCTTCTTCACTTTGATTGTTTTCTTGTTCAAATTTTTCTTCATAAGCTATATCAATACGTTCATCTAACTCATAGCCATTCTAATCTGATGTTTTTCTTTTTCCTTCATCCACCTTCACATTTGCACTCTCCATAATCTTTTTCAACCTTTTTTCGTAGCACCAGTAGGCCTTACTCTTGGTAGAGTATCTAAGGAAGATTCCTTCATCACATCTTGAATCAAATTTCCATAGGTCTTCATCTCTTCTGATATAGCATTTGCTTCCAAAGACTTTGAAGTATCTTACTGTTGGAATTTTTACATACTACAATTCATAGGGGGTTATAGTTTCATTACCTTTCACTTGAACTCTGTTTTGAATGTAGATAGTAGTACATATAGCTTCTTTCTAGAAGACTTCTAGCAGGCCTCCTTCCTTTGTCATTGTCCTGGTAGCTTCTTGAACTGTCCTGTTCTTCCTTTCCACAACTCCATTTTACTAAGTTCTAAGTGCAAACAACTATCTTTTTATTCCTTGTTCTTCACAAAAAATGTTGAAATAATTTGATGTCAACTCACCTCCTCTATCAGACCTCAAGTATTTGATTTTTAGTTCTATTTCATTTTCAACCATTGCTTTGAAGGATTTGAACTTCTCTAGGGCTTCTGATTTGTCTCTTAGAAAAGTAACCCAAGTCATTCTAGAATAATCATTAATAATCAACATGAAGCACCTGACACCTTGCAGACTTCTTATCCTTGTAGCACCACTTAGTTCTGTGTGAACTAGATCCAGTAAACAGACAGAAAATTGCTTTTTACTCTTGAAACTTGTTCTTGTCTACTTTCCCAACTGACATTCCTTGCAAATAGTATTGGAGGGTTTCACAAGTCTTGGTAAATCTCTTACAATCTGAATTGAACTTATCTTTACCAAATTATCAAAATTTATATGACACAACCTTCTATGCCACAACCAACTTTCATCTGCTTGGGCAAATAAATAGTAATCATTAGTTCCTCTTAATTGATAGATGTTACCTCTGGTTTTCTTACCAATAGCAATCACAGCTCTGGAGCTTTACATTATCTTGCATCCATTGTCTTTGAATCTCAGATCATAACCTTTGTCAAGCATCTGACCAACACTCAAAAGATTATGCTTTAAACCCTTCACATAGAGAACATTATCAGTGTTATGCTTTCCATCAAATGAAATAGATCATTTTCCACAAATCTTACCAACTACATTGTCTCCAAACCTAACCAGTCCTGCATCATATTTTTCCAAACTTACAAACTTACTTTTGTCTCTAGTCATGTGATGTGAACATCCACTATCAATAATCCATTCATCCTTGTCTTTTTGAACCTGAATAGCCAAAGCACTTTCTTCCACTATTTTTTCTTCCCTCATGCAGTTTACAGGATTAGTAGATATAGGTTCTTCTTTAATAGCAATAAACATGCATTCATTTGCACTAGTACTAGCATCATCAGATTCATCATTAGTCACACCTTCATCATCAAAATCTCTAACATAGTAGCATTTCTTTGGAGCTCTAGGCATGTTCTCAATTCTTCTTATATTCCTTTCAATTCTTTTAGGACATCTGGAAGCATAATGACCTACTTTACCACATGAGAAACATTTGAAAGGTAATTTGCCTTTGAACTTACCAGAACCTCTTTGCAATTTGTCAACAAAGTTGGCTTCAATTTCATCAAGCTCATCATCAAGTTCTACCTTGTACTTTTCTGCTCTAGAGATCTTTTTTGAAGTACCAGCTTTGAAAGCAGTTTCTACTTTTGGCAAAGCATCACCAAACTCTCTAATTCAAAAGCAATAATCTTACCAAGTAGCTGATCCTTATTAATCTTTTTTATAGTCATTATTTCTTCAATTGCAGCTACCTTGTGAGCATAGGATTTAGGTAATGACCTAATAATTTGCATCACAACTTCAATTTCATCAACAATTCCTCCCATACTTTTGATTCTAGTAACAAGTTCATCAACCTTTTGAATGAAGGATGTTATGTTTTCATCTTCCCCCATTTTAAGGCCTTCATATTTGGCTTTCAATCCCTACAATTTGGCACTCTTTACATAATCATCTCCTTCATATAGATTACTCAACTTATCTTAGACTTCTTTAGCATACTCATAATCCATGACATTTATTAAATCAGAGTCAATTAATGCACTTAGCAGAGCATTTCTAGCTTTTATATTTACCTCACATTCTTTGACTTCATCTTCAGTTGTCAGACTATTCTCTAGCATGGTATATTCATTCTATGTTGCTAGCCATACTTTATAACCAATACAAAACAAATGTCTTTTCATGTGAATCTTCCAAGTTGCATAATTTGTCCCATCAAACTGCAGAGCCTCCTTTTTGTAAGACATCTTAGATCTACCTCAAGTTGTTAAGCTTACCACTAAGGAACCTTGCTCTGATACCAATTTTTGAAATACACCAGACAAATGAAAGTGGGGGTGAATCAATTGTTCCAAAAACTTAGCTTCATTTGAATATCAAACCATCAACAACTTAATTACTTATAATTAGATTTAACCATGAAAGCATGAAATCATAAACTTGATCACAATCACACATCCAACATAATAGACACTAGATTTTTACGTGGAAAACCCTAAAAGGGAAAAACCACGATTGGTGTTAGCCCACAAAAATATATGAGTTATAACAATACTAAAAAATAGAGGCTCACCGCCTATAGGACTCACTACCCAAATTGCTCACTGCAAAGAACGGTTCACTACCAAAGGGTGGCTCACTGCCAAAGTGGTGAACTAATTAAGTAGCATCTACTCCATGCCAGGATTTAGTTCTATTGAAGCACATTATAACCTTTCTGCTCTACTCTTTCACACCTTCATACTTATCTCTTCATATTCACACACACACACACACACTTTTTTGTAACTCTATTACATGCTTTTATACAATTCATCAACCTTGGAATGTACATCAAGGTCGACATTACATTCATCAACCATTGGAACATTCTCCAAGGTCAGCATTACATAACATTCACAGAAATAGGTCTAGACCTATTACAAAATTTAGCTAAGGAAAAATGTAGAGAAGTATGATGAGCATGTCATACCTTAGCTGTGACTCAAATGCAATCCTTCATGCCAAAACATGCTTCTACAATCTTCAATGCTTCTCTGCAAATAGTGAAAACAACCAAGTCAGCCAAGATTAGAGTTAACAATAGGTTTTCTAAAGATATTATTCTTTCACGATCCAAACTTCTCTTTGTAGGCCAATCCAAAGGTAGGAACATGATCAAGAGACATCCACAAGCACATTATAATCACTAGGAACAACTGCACGATCTCTAACCACTTTTTCAAGAAGATTCTTCAAACCGGAGCACAAGAACAACATTGTCAGCCACTGTCATAAGGAAAGGATAGCTTGCAGATTGCCAAATCATGAACCATTGTAGTTGAAAGAACCTATTGATCATTCCAGACTTAGCTCTAGAACCTCAAACAAAAATAATTCAATGTGGAGGAATGCGGAGCATAATACTTTCTCCCTGCCACTGCCAAACATACAGAAAAAGTTGTTTCCGCTCTAGTGAACATAACTCACTCAAATCTTCATATCAGAGGCTCAAATGTGGAATATAACCTCTTCAAATAGACTTCTAAATAACCTCCAATCCACAGAAAAAGATATTCATTCTACAGGAAATGTGGAGTAATCTACTGGTCTTTTCTTCTGCAATACACTATTTCCTCTACAGGAGAAATTTTTTTCAATATCCTCAATATCGAAATCTCTAATACTTACATAGGTAAATACAAGGCATCTAACTCATTACAATAAATCATCAAAATAAGAGCACAATTAACACTAATGACAACACTGATATGACATCAATGACAACACCGATTAGGCACATACTTGCAACAATGGTGGATGACTCTGACTCTACTGATGAGGACTACGTACCTGATGGAGATGACTTGTCCAATGAGGGACCAACAAGGGATGCACAGGGGATAGGTTCTAATGATGATGATGTTCCTGAAGGTATGTTCATAGTTCCTAGACCTCTTCACTCTAATGAGGTGATGCAGCAACTTGATCCCACCTAGCAACCCGATGACCCATGTGAGTGTACATTTGTTTCACCAATTTATCATTGTCTTTATTTTTCTTTTCTTTTTGTCAAGAACCATCACACCATTTTTCTTTACTTTGCTTTGTAGGTAGCACTGAGGAGTGGAGGGGTTTCATTTGTGAGACCAATATTAGTTTAGCTACCCACTTCACTAGACTGACCCAAGAGATGCTTTTGGCTGATCCCAGCCGGTGTGCCCCATTATGGCTGGGTGACACACTATCATTTTTGCTCCTACCTCATGGGTGTCAGGAGAGTTCTACTTTGAAGGTTGAGAATCTCAACCTTATGGGTGAGAATCAGGTGCTTCATGAGATGGCTTGCCTTGTGATTCAATAGCATGAGCTTAGCACTATGAGATCTTCACATTCTCATACTCATAGCCAGGCACCTCTCTCACTCAAGTCTCATGAAGAGACCAATGGTACACACAAATAGAGGAGCAGGAGTCCTGAGGGTTTTGTTGGAGGAAACTACCCTTGAGTTTATTTTAATTTTCTTGAAACCATGCCCCCTTATATGGGGAGCCTTACTCTTTTCTCGAGAGCATTTTGTCCTAGTTATTGTACTCTTATGAATGTAAACTTATGATATGTTGATGAAAGTTTGTCTATTTATGGTTGTTTTCACTATTGTATGGGTAATGATCTATTGTGCACTTTCAAAGTTTAAGAACTCTTTGATTATGTTTTGACCTTCAACTCTAAGGATGTAGGTATGATAATGATGACATGTTTTTTTGTAATTTTTTGGAATATATATGAAATGAAGATTATGGTATACATATGCAAGAACACAAGCGATGCTGAAATGAAACTTTTACTTCTATGGAATGTCATGAGTTATGACATTGACTCTATTGATTTAGGAATCTTTTTCTAATTTTGGTATGAATGCATTATGGAATAAACAATATGACTACTCTTTAATATGATTTTCAATCTAAGGGATTGTAGGTTATTCTGGTATAAGAGACATATTCACGTCTGTGAGATTATCTAACAAGCTTTCAACTTAGACAAGTAACAAATTTTGGGTGTGCTAAAGACTAAACATTGATCCTTATCTAGAGAAGACAATCTAACAAGCTTTCAACTTAGACAAGTAACAAATTTTATTGATGTTCACTAGACTTAGATCATGGATCGCAAGCAAGATAGACCTAAGGTAAAGGATAAATGGGAAAGAACCAGGGTCCCTAGATAGAAAATGATCCTAAAGACTACTAGACTCTTGGCTTTTCTTGGCTAGTGCATGTGTGTGCTTTGTACCTTTCTCTTTTATTTTCTTTGGTAGAATGTCACTCTTGAAGCTTTGAGCTTACACTGATCTCCACCCAAGAGTATGGACATTCAACAATCTCCTCTCTTTCACTCTTTTTGTAACTCTCTTTTTTTTGTATTTTCTAGAATGCCTCACTTGATTAAATTCTCTTTTTTTTTTTTTTGGATTTTTGACTTTTATGAAAATGAATGCTTTTGGAACTTTGATATGCAATTTAATTTGATCTCTCAATTCTCACTTTTCTCAACACTCTTATTTTGATCACTCATTTCTTATTCACTCATATTTTAGATTGCTTCCTTCAGAGTTTTGATCCTCCTGACATTTTTGGCCAAGGAAGATAAGTGGTTGAGCACCACCAAAAGTTTCCATAATCCAGTCAGACTTCTCTTCTACTAAGGAAGAATTAGGAAGGTCTACTTGCAAACTTTGTTTGAACATTGTAGATTTGAATACTGGCTTTGCTTAGACCTAACATCTTGGCTCATTAAGACTAGGATCAATGTAAAGATAAGAGCTAGGCTTTGATTAGAATCACTGGGAATTAAGGGGTAAAATGGCAATTGTGAAAAATGAGGGATCTCGGGATCTAAAAGGATCACATATACCTAGGAAACCTTAGACTCCTTACTAAAATGAAAATGATACAAGAGAAAGTCATTCACTATAATGCAAGATGAATAGAATGATATGGAAATGCATGAAACAAATTTTTTTTTTTGACATTTTTTATTTTTATGATTTTTTTGTATGTTTGGAATATTTGATTTTTTGTAGTTTTTATGTTTTATGATTTTTATATTTTTTAGACATAGTATTACTTGAAGTGAAAGGCATTGACTATTTTGCCAAATTCCTCTCCCTCTATTGTGCACAAGAGATAGGAACCATTTCTAACATCTTCTTTAACCATATAGGGACCTATCTAGTCCTTTGTATATGTTCTCTTTCATCTTCTCTTTTTGTTTTTCATGCTACCTCTTCTTAGGACAAGCTCTCCTATTTTGTATGCTTTATCATTTGACTCTATGGTTTCTAGTTGAGTGGTTTCTCTTGATAATGTGAGACAAAGTATTTCTTGGAAAGCTTGTTGATGGTAATGGGTCCAATACAAGACACCATTGCATCTTAGTAATTCCATCAGCATGTCGAATTGCTCTTGCATTTAAATTTTCACTTCTTGTCTACCTTGAATGTTTTGTAAAAACTAAAATAATTCAAGGGGAGTTTGACGCTCCATTTTCTCATTAAGAGGGACAAAGATTATACTTGTCCTCCCATTAGGCTCGAGTCTCAAATCCATAGAATATCCAATGTAGCTTCCAAGCAACTCAAAGATGACGGGATCATCAATTCCAACTAACACTCACATTTTCCATTCCTTGTGAATTGCTCCCTCACTTTCTTCATCTTTGTCTAGGAGTCTCTCGACCATTTTGATTCACACCAAGGGTGCTTCCCATTATCCAAGCTCATTCGACTACACTGAGGCAAAAGTGGTGAGTTGAACTTGTGGCTGAGATACCATGAACATCCTAGGGAGGACTCCTATTATGTTGGTTGATTCATTGTCAATAGAATTCACATCCTCCATAGGTGTTAATGGTCTATAAGACTCTTCTGTTGGTGTGAGAGGGTCATAAGATTCACTCTTTTCTAGTATTTCAAGGATACATGACTCACTCAATGGTGATAAAGGAGTGTAACTTTTTGTCACATCTTCAAGATCTGAGAAAGTGTTAGGGTCTGCATATCTCAAATCTAACATAGTTGTTTTGAATACTAGCCCTTTGGTTCTGTAAGGCTTATCCCCTATGGAAGGAAAGAGTTTGTAAGTCAGTTGTATATCAATCATGAGTACTTCTAGAGGGAATTGGAGAGGTCCATCCTTCTCAATCTACTCCATGATTTTCACTAAATTTTCTTTGGGAATAGTTACCTCTTTTTACTTTGGTAATGCCTTGCTTTCTAAGGCTTTCATCTCTGCATTGTTTACAGTTTTCTCTAGGATTTCTATCTTATTGATACATATCAATTACGGTGTAGGACTAGGAACAGAAAGCTTGTTTGTAGGAAGTTTAGAATATATGTGGATTCATATCCTTTTGTGTGATGTGTTTGATTGTAGAATACTAAAAGGCTTTGGATCCCCTTTCGCAATACACACCTTCCCTAAATGCAAGAACTGAACCTCCTAGAACAACGTAGATGGCACAACTTTCATCCTATGTATCCATGGTCTCCTAAGAAGTATATTATATCCCATGTTCTTGTCGGTGGCATAAAATGTGGTTGGAATAGCCTTGGGTCCTATAGTTACAAGAAGTGTGACCTTTCCTATTGTAGCGGCTTTTAAATTATCATACCCACTCATAGTGTCTCGAGAAGCGGTGATATTAGTGTGCCCATAAACCATTCTCTCTAAAATAGAGAACATAACTATGTTTATTACCACTTTGTCGTCAATTAGTGTTCTTTTGATATAGGTATCATAGATCCAAACTTGCAAGTACATCACAGGGTCTCCTTTCTTGGTTAGCTCTACCTAAGAAAGCATTTCCTTTAGGTCAAAGAAGAAACCTGAGTCTTTGAGCTTAGAGTTTGGTGGGCTTATGTCAAAATCCACATGTTTGATTTGCTCACTAGGTGGATGTGTAAATTGATCGAGATAATTCAACCCTATTTCTTTCAATAGTGTCAAGTGGTGTGAGGGGGGATTCTTGAGCATGTCAATGAATGATATTTGTGTATAGGTTTACTTTAGATCTTTGATGAGTTTGTATGGTCCAATCGGTGTTGGTATTGGCTCAACCACCATGACAATGCCTTCATATACTTCCTCTTATTATTGTCGAGATCTCCTTCCTCTTCTTCATTATGTAGTATTTTGACCAACCGTAACATCCTAGCTTCTCCTTTATATCCTAACTATGGCAGGATTTGGTGTTGTTACCTTGGGCTACTTCATTTTGATTCATTACTTCTATATGCTTATGCATAAGAAATGGGTCTTGATAGATTCTCATGTTAGCATTCTACAAAACTATCAGGGCTTGGATTTGTCTTGTGCCCTTCTTATCCAGCATGACCTCTTGCAAGTTTAAGAACATCTCTATTAATAACCATTGTTTGTCTTTTGGTAATCTCTATATGAATTTTTTATACTCTCTATAGGATTCTGTGACATGTCCCCTTGTTCTATGAAAAGAACAACATTGGTTGTACTCATAAGGGGGTCTTTCATACCTGCCATCAGAGTCATTTCCATTACAATTCCAATTTTGATAATTATCCCTTGGGAAATATGCATTGTTTATTGGATGATCAATTGCATTGACATTGGGAGGGTAATGGTCTCTTTTGTTATAATAATCCCTTACTTTCCTGACTAGGGGTTGATCTGTCACCCCATCTATTGATACATTTCTATTGTTTTTGAGAATCTTAATGATAGGGGCATTGTTCCCTATGTCATCCCTCATCAGTTTTCCATTTGGCCCATAGACCATTATGCCACTATTAATGGATGATTGATCAATCCTTAAAGCACTTTCCAAGGCCTCTTCATAGGATTTGTAGGGTAACTTTTTAACATCTTCTCTCATATCCTTGTTTAAGACATGTAAGAAAAGGTTACATAACTCACGATGGTCCATGTTCAGGGCACTAGTTGAAGAATAGAGAACTTGTCTCTATCAGGTAACAAAGTGGGCTACTGATTCGTTTAACTCTTGTTTCATGGTCAAGAACTCTCTGATCCCTATCTTCATGAGTTTGTTCATGTCAAAAGCCTTGAAAAACTCTCATTAACTACCTGAATGAGTGTATTGAAGCCTCTGGTAGGTGATAGTACCAATCCAAAGCTATTCCTTCTAGGGTCTTTGAAAAGATCTTAGCAACAACCCCATCCCAAGGGAGGAGTTCCCTTGTCGTGGTAGTATAAGCTTTGATATGTGAATTTGGATCACCCTCTACTTTAAACTTTGGGAGATCAAGTAATGGTCAAGGAAACCAAACATTTCTTATGTTTAAGTCAAGTGGTTCTTTTAGGTACTCTAGGTACATCCCTAGAAAGGCAGTTTGTGATTGAGGAGTTGATAGCATTAATCCCATGGGAGGGTTTTAGTAACCTATTATCTAATTTACTTGGTTTCCTAGCATTGCTTGATTGTTCTGAATAGAAGGGCTCAAATTCAAGAATGTGTTGTTACTCATATTTCTTGAGTATAGTTTAGATAGGGGGATTTTGAGATGCCCCCTGGTCTTGTTCAATTTTGATATTATCATATGACTTTGGTCTTCTTTTTGGAGTAGGTTGCTCTACTTCCAGGGTTCTAATTCTTCGCACTAAAGTTGCAATTAGGTTCGCAGGAGTGGGACCTCTAGGTACTTCCTCATTTCTATGGTTTTCCCTTCGAGTTTTATCATGATTTTGTGCTTCTTCTCACACAATATTTTCACTTTGTTCTTCCCATAGGGCTACGTTAAATACCTTGTGGGTGTCTCTTGCCCCTTGCAAATGTCTTTCCAACCTTTTTACTTCCTTATCACGATGAGTACTTGAGGTACTTGTGGATGGTTGATCTGAATGATGGATTTATAATTTTAGTTGTATTCTCCTAGATTTGTGAGGTGCATTTGGTATGGTAGGGTTAGGTTCCCAAGCAGGATTGTTAAAGGATAGAGAACACCTAGGTTCTCTTTGGTCTTGTTCATAGTTAGAGACTTCATAATCATAGTGATTCATGATTGGTGCATCTTGTTGATAACTGAGAGGGGGGGTGAATCAGTTATCCTAATTATTTTCCTTTTTGAACTTTCTTATTAATTAATGCAGCATTGAATCAAACACAAAAACATTACCATGAAATAAGAAACACATGACACAGTATTTTTGACGTGGAAACCCTGTTAAGGGAGAAAACCATGGGGTGATTAACCCAAAGATTATTCTCTGTTAGAAGAATAGGGAATTACAAAATGGCACTTGCCAATTAGGGCTCACTGCCCGAGCACACTGCTCACAAAGAGGCCCACTGCCTACAAGGAGACACACTGTCTACAAAGTGATAAGAATCACAGTCTTGAACTGATTGGAAGCATCCACACATGCTGGTGTTCAGTTCCAGTTTAGGCTCAGTACACTGATCTGCTGCACTTCATCTTTCCTCTGTTCTTTATTCTGCTATCCTTTCACATACCGGATCTTTCTTACTACTTCTGCTCTGTTCTGCACTTATTCGCATATGCCTTCACACACTCACACACTTCACAACTAAATCCATCCTCTATATATATCTGCACAAGTAATTTCATCACCTTTCTAGTCGGCATCCAGAACAGTCTAGTTTCTTACAAACTCTGTTCTGTCGGCTGAATCCATGCTCACCAAGCAATGCGGATCAAGCATATACTTGTAGATATCATTAATCATGTCGGCCAAACATGATTCATGCCTTCACAACCTTTACCATCAACAGTAACACATCCGGAAAATAGTCTGATACTCTGTCGGTCAGTTCTTCCTCTGTTCTCACTGTCTCTCAGGAATCCGGTACTCAACTATTCATATCTTTTTCTTTGTTCATCACCGGAGGCTAAATCCTTGGAATATACTACTCAAGGTAGTCCTCTTGACTTCCCCAAATCCGTACTGCACCAAGACACTTCCTCTGAGAGATCCGGACCAATCTGTCGGACCTTGTCATAAGCTCTGTTCTTGTTCACCGGACCACAACAATCTTCATTCTGACTTCCGGTAGAGTCACACCATGACTTGCGGATATGTGGGATGACCTTTGTTGCCATCAATTACAACAACCATGAATCCATATAGTGTCTCTTGCCAACAATCTCCCCCTTTGGCATTGATGGCAACACTTAGTGAAAAATGACTAAGTGTTTACACTATGCTCCCCCTTTGCTGATGCTCTGTCTTTATATACAATTTCTCGAACTCCCCCTTAGTTGGATTCCTCATTTTTTACTGCTCTCCCCCTTAGTTGGATTCCTCATTTTTCACTACTCCTCACTTCCCCTTTGACATCAATGGCAAAGGGTAGGGTCCGCACACCAAAATTTTTAAAAATTTTCTATACATAGCCGCATATTTACATACTCACATATACTGAAGAATGTCTACAAAGGATGTCTTCAATTGGATCAGTTCTGTAGCCCAACTTTGCTTCATTCTATCTAAAATTGAAATGTGACCACTCAACAAAAATGCAAAAGCTTCTGCCCTTTTGAGATCTGTCGGATTATTAGTTTGGGCGGTGGTCTGAGCATCACTGATGGCCTCATGCATAGTTTCTAACTTAGGGATTATAATCCTTCTAAGTTCTCCCATCCAGTTAGTGATATTCTTTCTTTCCTTCTCAAGGTTCTTTATTTCACTCAAGACTACAATAGTCTGACATTCTTGATTTACTATGGAGGAAGAGAGAGGATCAAAACTTTGAGACAAACTGTGTAGTTTGTCCTGTTCCGCTTTTATTTTCTTGTCTATTTCAACTGTTGCCTTTGACCAGGAGATACAAAATTTGTAAATATCACCGCCATCCTTAAGAGCATTTTCTAAGCTCTTTATTCCAATACTCATATTTCTCCTATCGTTAGAGATTAATCCTAATACTTCTGAAAATATTTTATCCAAAAATTCCTTCCGGACCTTTTCTTCAGCTGATTTTTCTAGAGAATCAAAATGTGTATCAACACTGCTGACTAAGGTTTTTAGATTACCGGAAGAGGAGGCTGCCGGATCTATCTGGACCGATGGCATAATCTTCTCAAGCACTCCGGAGGCAGCCTCTATCAACTCACAGTCTTCCATATGAGACTTTAGGAGCTTTTCATTTGCCTTAGCATTTGCAAATGAGGCTATCTTCATTGTCTGCACCGGAGAGAGGGAATCAAAGTTGAATGGGCCTTGTAGTAGCTCCGGTTCATCAATCTCTATTGTTTCTTTGCTCAAAAATTGTTGAACAGTTTGTGCAGTGTCTCTTGCCGGAGACAGATGTTTCTTTTCTTCTGCAGTCTTGGAACTGTCCTTTGGGATTTTCTCTCCTTCCACATTCTTACCGCTATCAGTCATGGTCTTCTCTGATGGAGTCTTCTCTTTCTCTGCACCCTTGGTACTGTCAACCTTTGTATCTTTCACCACTGCTTCCTTCTCCTGTAATTTCTCTTCTTCTTTGGATCCAGAGACTGTAGGGGAAACCAGAGGAGAGATGCTAGCCTGTTCATAGGCCACTTCTTCTGGAGCAGAGGGTTCCAAGTCCACAGCTATTTCTGCACCTAAGTCCTCTACAACAGGAAGATTGAAACTTTTGAAGGCTTTCCAGAGGATCTCTTCTGTCTCTTTGGCCACCTTGTCAGTCTCACCAAGCATGAGTTGATTCATCCTGGCTTAACTTCTGAACTCATCTTTGCAATCTTTGAATATTATGTTCATTGTCTTGGGATCAATTTGAGGATATAGCTGAATAGCTATCTGCTCCCGGATCTCAAGATCTTTTGCATGAGCATTATTCTTTCTTATTTCTAATTCCTTTTCTAGGCTTTTAGGAATTTCAGAAATAATCTCAATAAAAGCTTTATTGTAGATGTTCAAGTACCTTATTATGGCTTCTTGCAGGATCTTTTGATCTGCCTCATTGTAGTCATCATAGAATTCAGCCACCGGTTGAAGGTTCCCATCCACAGTGACTGATTTGACTACACTGTCTAGAGACAGGGTGGGCTTTTCAGAAAATTCTTCTGTCATTTCTTCCTTGTCTCGGCCAGAAGATGGTTTACCGGATCCTTTCTTTTTCTGTTTCTTTATTTCTTTCACTCCCTCATCTGACTCAGTTTCTTCTTCATCCTTTTGGCTTTGATAGGCTCTTGAGGCTTTTGTCTTGAATCTCTTACCGGATCCCTGGACTTCCAGTTTTGAGCTTTTGGTTTTGATAGGTGTGGATCCTTTTGATGATCTGGTCCAGGTTGAGGATTCCACCGGAGCACTTTTCTTGCTCTTCTTTTCTGCCTCTTTCTTTTCTTCCTCAGATTTTCTTCTCTTTTCCTGGCTGGCATCAAGTGCCTCTTTTGAGATGCCTAGGCCTTGAGCAATGTGCTCTACTTCTTTTCTCACCTTTCTCTTTATCTCAAGTTCCCTGAGTTCTACATGTATCTTTACACTCAGCTCCTCAAAGGTTCCAAACCTTTCTGCCTTTGGATCTTTGGGCTGACTTAGCATGTGTTGAACATGCAGCTCCACTATCTGTTCATCCACTTCATACCCCATGGGCATGATCCAGACAGTCCTTGGCTCCACTGCCTCCATTAGGCACTGATCAGTGTCCACCATAAAGCACACAGAGTCTTTGTATTTTTCAACAAGAGACTGGGGAATTCTCTCTCTTGCTTGCATCATGCTTTGGAAGTTTTTGAAGTATCCCCATAGGGCTGTATTTCTTGCTTTGGCATCCCCAAGCCCATGTAGATAGTCTCTTATTTGTACTGCAACAGGTTTGTCATTCTGCCATGCCCATCCACTTGATCCGGGCAGCTCATTCATGAAGTAGAAGAATAGACATAATATAAGAGTATCATACTTGAAGGAATTCTTCTTGTCCTTCTTGATTTTCTGTATATTTTCCATTAATTGGCTTAAGAGCAGTTCACAGAGATCATATTCTGCATTCTTCCTTAGCATTTCATAGGCAGTATATACTGCAGTTCCGGATACAGAATTCTCCTTGCTGGAGTGATAGATCTTGTATCCTATTATCATGGATGCATACTTGATATCCGGATCTAAAATATCTTCAATGGTCATTGCCCTCTTATCAAATTTTGATCCGGTGGCCTCAGTTACAATGTTGTTCTTGACAGATTTGAGGATAGGTATCCCTCTGGAAGAGTATAGACCAGTTACTACTCTAATTGCCTCTTTTGTGATCTTGCAGGGTCTATCCAGCCATAGGAAGTTGTCATGCATCCTGCTCAGTACATACCGGACCCATTCATCTTCTTCAAACAGGGGAAATGAATGAATTGATCAAATTGTTTCTTCTGGATACCCTTATACTCTGGTTTAAGCTCAAAAGCATTGTCTATCAGTTGTTTGTGATAGAGATCTCTCAATTTGAATTCCCCAAATTCCTCAATGCTTGCATGTATGTAAACCCTAATATCTTCTATGTGTAAAACTCCGTGAGGAACACTGGAAAATGCTCCTAAGGGATCTACCTCCAATGACTTGTATGGATGTTTCTTAAATTCAGGTCGGGGCCTATCTGAGATTTTTACTATATTTGGAGTAGCCATTTCTTCAAAAGATTTGTAGCAAGATATCGAAAGTGGAAAATACCTTTTGCGTCTTCGGTTACACAGAGTAGCTGGATTGATTTCTGTATGAAATGACTTCGGCAGGAGATTTTTGGTAAACTTGATGAATTTTGTTGCAGAGCTCCACTTTTCGCTTCTTCTTGAGTGCAGAATGAGCAAATGATTTTTGAGAAATCCCTTATATTGCTCTGCGATCCCTAATATCTGTTTGCAATAAATGCTTCACCTATATTATTCTGGTTTGCCTTGTCCGGATAGCTTGGAGTATCCCGGATCAGTCCTGATCTATGAACATCATGCGGATCTTTCAATCATGAATAAATCGAGATGACACATTACTAGAACATCCCAAACATCCTGTCCAGTCCGCAGAGTAAAATAATGTACTTTCGGATCTCTCCGGATCCTTTTGTAGTCCTCTGTCATTCCGGAGCATCTCCCGGAACAGGTCTTTACTTGATCGATCACAACTTCTTTATATCTTCATGTGGACCTCTGAAATCTTTTCTGGATCATCTCAGGACTAGTATCTTCAAACCCTTTACTCCGCATCTTGTGCCACATCTGGCACCACTTGATTGGCTGGGGGAACAGGATTTTCTTTGAGTCTCCCCCTGAGCCAGAGCTCACTTTTTAATTTCTGGAAGAAATATCAGCACCAGAGTCTGGTGCGGATCCAACCTCTACATTCTCTGAACTTTTCTTCACCCAAATCTTGCTCATCTGATTCCTAACTTCATCCGCATTCATCTTTTGTTTACCCTTGTCTTGATTCTGATTATACACCGGACCTCTTTTGTCCTGATTCTTGTTTCTGCAGACTTTAGCATTGTGACCGGACCTATTACAGATTTGGCAAATAACATTTCTTTGCATATTTGGCTGATAACCTCTTGATCTGCATTGATTAGCCATATGACCTATTCTATTGCATGTAAAGCATCTACCTTTGAATGATTTGTTTACTTGCATATTTCTGCATTCATGGGATTTGTGTCCATACCTTTTGCAGTTGAAGCACTGTCCGGAGAAGGATGAATTAATCTGATTCATTTTCTTTCTGCACTGATTAGCTTTGTGACCAAAGTGGTTGCAGCTGTGGTAGTATCCATTGAAAGATGGATATCTTTGAGCATTGGGCTGTCTTACCGGAGGTCTTCTAGGCCTGTTCCTTGGATTTTCTGATCCAAAATTCTTTTGACCGGATCCGGAGCTTTCTCCTTTCTCATATCCCAAACCATACTTGTCATTTGTCCTCTTTTGACTTCCAAGAAGTACTTCAAGTTGGGCAGAACTTATCTTGAATTTTTCTTTATATTCATTTGCTGTTTGAAGATCTCCTTTGAGAGAGGCAATTTGATCCTCAAGTTTTTCTTCATTATCTTTGGCATCTTCAAGATCAGATTCAAGATGTCTGATAATCCTGTCCATCTGGTGGCATTCTTCTAATTTTTCTTTAAGAGATTGTCTTAGATTGTCTTCAGCCTTTCTTTTTTCTTCAATCTCTTGAGTAAACTTTATAGTTCCTGATTCCATTTCATGTCTTAACATAATGACTTCTTTTGATAACTTTTCACATAACTTGGTTTGCTCAGTCAATTCTTCATTTGTATTGCTTTCTTCACTTTGTCTTGCCAATTGTTGGAGCAGCTCCTTTCTCTTTTTCATAGAGAGACTTAATTTGTCTTTTAATTCTCTCATGAATTCATCAGCCTGTTTGAGTCTTTCCTTTAATTCATTGACTTCAGAATTTGACTGTTCAAGATCCTCAAGGGCAGTCTTGAGTTGCTCCCTTAAACCATATGCATCCATTTGAACTCCCAGATCTTCCTGAAGCTGTTAGGCTCTATTAGGAGGGACTTAGCTCTGATACCAATTGTTGATAACTGAGAGGGGGGGTGAATCAGTTATCCTAATTATTTTCCTTTTTGAACTTTCTTATTAATTAATGCAGCATTGAATCAAACACAAAAACATTACCATGAAATAAGAAACACATGACACAGTATTTTTGACGTGGAAACCCTGTTAAGGGAGAAAACCACGGGGTGATTAACCCAAAGATTATTCTTTGTTAGAAGAATAGGGAATTACAAAATGGCACTTGCCAATTAGGGCTCCTGCCCGAGCACACTGCTCACAAAGAGGCCCACTACCTACAAGGAGACACACTGTCTACAAAGTGATAAGAATCACAGTCTTGAACTGATTGGAAGCATCCACACATGCTGGTGTTCAGTCTGGTTTAGGCTCAGTACACTGATCTGCTGCACTACATCTTTCCTCTGTTCTTTATTCTGCTATCCTTTCACATACCGGATCTTTCTTACTACTTCTGCTCTGTTCTGCACTTATTCACATATGCCTTCACACACTCACACACTTCACAACTAAATCCATCCTCTATATATATCCGCACAAGTAATTTCATCACCTTTCTAGTCGGCATCCGGAACAGTCTAGTTTCTTACAAACTCTGTTCTGTCGGCTGAATCCATGCTCACCAAGCAATGCGGATCAAGCATATACTTGTAGATATCATTAATCATGTCGGCCAAACATGATTCATGCCTTCACAACCTTTACCATCAATAGTAACACATCCGGAAAATAGTCTGATACTCTGTCGGTCAGTTCTTCCTCTGTTAGCACTGTCTCTCAGGAATCCAGTACTCAACTATTCATATCTTTTTCTTTGTTCATCACCGGAGGCTAAATCCTTGGAATATACTACTCAAGGTAGTCCTCTTGACTTCCCCAAATCCGTACTGCACCAAGACACTTCCTCTGAGAGATCCGGACCAATCTGTCAGACCTTGTCATAAGCTCTGTTCTTGTTCACCGGACCACAACAATCTTCATTCTGACTTCCGATAGAGTCACACCATGACTTGCGGATATGTGGGATGACCTTTGTTGCCATCAATGACAACAACCATGAATCCATATAGTGTCTCTTGCCAACACATCTAGGTAAGGCAGCACATACCTGTTGAAAGAGGGAGTTTCTGGTTCCCTAGAGGGAACATTCCCTAAGTTCAAATCTAGTTCCGTCATATTCGAGGTTATCATAGACACTACAGAATAAATGGAATGAGTGAAGGTGAAGGCAACAAGAGTGAAAGTGGTGAAGGTGGAAGTGGTGAAGAAGGTGGTAATGTTTGAAATCTAGAGATAATGAGGTCCAAATAATGGT
Organism: Cunninghamia lanceolata; assembly: GCA_027924645.1. NCBI lineage: Eukaryota > Viridiplantae > Streptophyta > Pinopsida > Cupressales > Cupressaceae > Cunninghamia > Cunninghamia lanceolata. Next base: position 7,748,019 of record BSBN01000221.1, read on the forward strand.
AACACAAACAACATAACTAAAAGGCTCTGTAGCTCATGTCTGATTCACCAAAATATGTACACTCAAAATCACAACTCAATGGCCTTTGAGGTGGTTGAGTCAGGTTTGGTGCACACATGGACCCACTCTCCTTGCAATAAGGTGAACCACCACATCACTCTCTCTCTCTCTCTTGTGGAAGTAGCCAGTTGAGAGGAGGAGAGACACAGGCATGGTTTGGCTCATTGGAGAGATGCAATTCACAGAGAGGGGTGAGCCAGTCCTAGGGCTTGTGTTGTAGTGCACTTGTGTGGATACATGGTGTTCTATTACCATAGTTGTAAAGATAACTATATGGCCTAAAGGGTCACTAGTCATTGTTCTCCTATTTAGGTTTCTGATATTCCACCATTATGTAGGTAGGTTGTTGTTCTCATTAATGTTTTGTTGTCATTTGTGTTGCTATATGAATGCTTGTTATACCAGGAGTTGTCTAAATCTCTCTTCATGTTGTTGAATAACTAGTTGGTATTGTTGTGGTATTGGGTGGATCTCCTCTATCTTGTCAAGGATTGCCCTCACCTACTCACCTCTATGTCCAAGGCACATTTGTGAGCCGAGACAAGAGATAGGTAGTTTTAATCTAACCTTGACTTAATCTAGGGTTTTGACTTAGGGTTTTGTGTGACCTAAGGTTTGACTTTGTGTTTGACTTCATTTGACCTTGTGATGAAATCAAGAATTTTGACCAATGTTTGACTTTAGTTGACCTTGAATTGGGACCAAGGGTTTGCAAACCTTCTATGTTCTCATGTTTTTGCTCTTTTTTGGGGATTTTATATGAATGCAAATCTATATGAATGCAAAACTTCTTTATGTAGTTTTTTTGTGTTTTTGGAAATCAAAGTCCCTTTTCTTAATCTAGGAATTAGAAAGTGTATGCAAGCTATGATGAATTTATCTAATGCAAGGTAGTCTATGTTTTTGTTTCTTTTCTAAATATGTGGATCAATCTAATCTAAGAAAGGAAATTGCTTTTAATCTATGAACTTTGGAAAGGAAAACTAATTTAACAATGCAAATCTACTTAGCCTATCAAGGAAAAAGCAAACATGTATTTACTTATCCCAAGAGCAAAGTTTTGATTATCTAATTACTATGAAATGAAAAAAAACATGAAGGAACCTGAAGACATGTAAGCCTCCACTACCCTCAGAAATCCTTGTATTGGTAACCTCTAATCCTTTTGTAGCAGCGGGGTGATCCTCTTGGCAACAATACAAAGAGAGAAGCAAAAGAAGCTTTGATGTTTTGGAAAGAGCTCAATGAGAGATTGATAAGCATTATGGCTTGTGATGTGATAAGTTTATGGACACGTAATGAGCTTGTATGAAAGTTATATGAGACAATGAATAAAATAAAAAGGCTCCTATGTCCTATATGAGCATGAGAATGCTTGATTTGAAGAGCAATAACTTGCAAGAGCTATGTGCAAAAATGAAATTCCCTCCCTTTGTCCTTGAGGGAGGGGGGTATTTATAGGTTAGAAGAAGGGATGAGAGGTGAAGAAGAAGGAGAGTTAACTCAATTTGATTGGTGAGCTAACTTAGAAGACTCGAGAGTGATTTGGGCTAAAATTGGTCGAGTGATCGACCCAGTAAAAGCTTATCACTCAACAAGAAGTGAGGAAAGAGGAGTGCATGGGAATGAAAGGGAATGCATGAGTTTTTAGCTAAAAATAAAATAAAGGTAATTATGAATGTATAGGTACACGAAATGATTAACTCTATATTTGGCATGAAAATCCATGCAAACAAGAAGAAAAAGGGTAAAAATGGAGCTTTTTCAAGTTAGAAACTTGAGTTTTTCTATGGCTAAAAACATGATAGGGTCACCTAGGGTCACTTGGGGGCAACCCATGGGTGACCCTTAGAGGAGGCCACCTAGGTGGAAGTGCATGATGGGAGATGGTAGAAGAGATGAAAAGGAGGGGATCTACCTTAAGAAATAGGTCAGTCATGTACAAAAATCTAAATATCCACTTGTGAAAGTAGGATCTCCCAAGGGAAATCTAGAAATAATAGGGGTCTTGATTTGGATTGGTTGAGTGAAACTAAAAACTGAAAGCGGGAGATGGCTAGGAAGAACCTCTAGACGGCATCTAAGGGTGGGAATGGATGAAAAACATTGGGGAAAGGTGAAAACTCACCTACAAGATGCATACAAGGCTCAGGAATAGGGTTGCAAGCATAAGAAACACAAATCAACAAGTGTCAAAAATTATCAAAAAGTGAGAAGAGAGAGAAAATGACAAAAGGGAAACAACACAAGGAGGAAGAAACAACATATCACCAAGAGAATTGTTGCTAAGAGGATGCTATTTCATGCTTACATGTATGTGACAAGGATTATGACTCATCATAGGGGTCCTTGTGGAGGTTGTGTGTGATTTTGGTGCTTATAGTTATGTGCAGGAAAATGGAATGCTCAACATTCCTCCGCATTTGTACATATGGCCATGTTGTTTTGGATTTGTGTTTAGGATGCTATTGTTATCAATCAGATGTTTACCCTTTGCTAGCTACCAATCTAGCTATCTGTTGACACATGGGAACACTCCTAGGCTTGTGGGTTGCCTAAAGAATGGAGGGAACCTCCAGAGTGAGCTGGCTCTCCTATAATCTTTCTAATCTAACTTATTGATGGAAAAGGGAGAAGGTGAACTGAAATAAAAACTAACTTAAATAGAAAAATAACTTCTAAATTGTAATCTATTTGAGGGTTCTACCCATAAATAGCCCCTTAAACATGAAACTCTCACAACCTCACTTGAAACATCCAATTCAAAAATACTTTGTATGAAGGTTTAGTTTGAACACAATCATACAACCTAATCATATGAACAATTTGTACAACACTTTCACAATAATGAAATATGACAAAGGATAAATTATTCATTATCACAATGAGACATCAAGTCAATATTGTAATCATGAGGAAAAAGAAGTGAAATAGAAGGGTACTATTGTATTAGATTGGAAGGAGTACATGAAAATCTGATTAAAACTAAGTCAAAAATAAGTCTACAAACTCTCTGCCTATGCTCAAGAGAGAAGAAACAATGATCTAAACTCCATTTCCCTTGAGACTCAAGGGCAACATGCTGAACTCTACCCTTGTGGGAGCCCACTTTCCACCACATGCTGAAATGGTCTTCAAAATAGCAACATGACTTTACCTATACCTGCACATAAAATAAACACATTAGATAGAACAATAAAGCTCAATGATTGTTTCTTTTTCAGTCTCTCCTACATGTGAATGATTTATATCTGATTTAGTGCACTATAGGAAATGTATTATGCCTTTGTTGATAGGCACATGGGGAATTCATATCCAAAGCTTCTAACACATCTCTTCCAATCTTGCAAGATCCTATAAAGATCAAGAGCAAGGACAGAAAGCAACCTCAGAAACCAAAGGCACTGATTAGGTAATGATGGCTATGATCCTTCCCTTTCTTATTTCTAGATGCATAGTATATTTCCTATATTTGTATTAGTTTAGCTATTCCCATGGCTTGTGTGGGACATTAGACCTGTTATGTTTCCTTTCAATGCAATATTTATTTCTTTTGTGTCTCTCATTTATAAAATGAAGAATCATTGTAGTGATATGAAACATCTTATCTCTTATGTAAACTTTTGCAATGCAAATGAATGATAATCTAAAAATCCTTTCTCTTTTGTTGAACAACTAAACTGTAACATAATTGGATGTCTCAAGCACTTCAACTATGCAAAACAAGATAACAGGCAAATGTTAAAAAACTTCTTCATCTAAAATGAACTAAATGTACTCTAGCTCTACCAATTTGGGTTGTAGAGAAAAAATTGGTAATATTTCTGGTAACTTTTGCTATATGCTTGCCTGCTAAGCATTGGGACCAATTGCCTTAAGCTATCCATTGGGCATGGAGTGATACTCTACTCTTCTCTAACTTAGAAAACTAAAACTTGACACTCCAAACTACTCCACACAGCAGCAAAAAACTAAACTAAACCAAGCTAAAAGTAACCTAACAGGCCCTGGTGGCCAAAAAACATGTGCAATAGCACTTAGGGAAACAGAAATAACTAAAAAGAAAACACGCAGGTATCACTTGTTAACTAAATATACTAACTCTAACCTACTCTAACTAGCTAAAGAAACTAGTTAAACAAAACCATTCACTGATTGAGTGAAATAACTCCCCTTCCTAACCAACCTAGGATATCTAGCTAGATTATAGACTGCTGATAAAAGATGGGAAATAAGAAGATACCCCACAAACCGTTGTGATGCTTCATGAAGAACATAGGTAAATTCACTAACCTCTTGAGTTTGATCAAGCATATAACTTATTTGGGATGCACAAGTGAGTTGGGTCTACTATTCTGAGGTTGTATTCTCCTCTTTGTGTACAACAGCAATATGTTACTCCTCATTTAGCTTTCTTCCAGCCAAATCCCTGATTGGACATCCTCTTGTAAGGATAAAGCCTAAATTGTTCCTTCTGGTTTTACTCCTATCAGTTGCCTCCTCAACCACAACTGCTTCTTGCTTTGGCTGAATCAAAACTTCAACCTTGTGCTCCTCCACAACCAAGCTTTCCTCATTTAATTGATTATGGACCAATCCTTTGTCTAAATGGCTTCCATCATTCTGTTGCTCAGAACTTGATAATTTTGCTAGTTCATATGCATTTTCTTCATCAATACTAACAAACAAAGGAAGTTCAACAAATAAATCAGTCAAAACCTGAGTTCCAACACTCTCTTTCAACTCTTCATCATGCTATCCCACACATTCCCCTTCAAAAGATGATCATTTGACATCTAAATTTAAAACAAAAATCTCAAGATCATCCCAAAACATGTCTTCTTCACAATCCTCTTGGATTTTTTATGAAAGAGGACCAATTGTTTCCTTATGGCAGCTCTCAATTAGCTATGCAAGTTCTATGGCAGACTTACTCTCACGCTCTTCCACCTAATCCAAGACCTCCTTGTCAGATTGCTCAGATTCAATCAGCAACTCACCAGATTGATGAAGATCATCATGTTGCTCTACAACTGCTACCCTTGGTATGAGCATGTTCTCCTCATCTAGTTCTACAAAACTAGGTAATTGATTGAACAAAGAAACTGATTCCCCCTCCTCATGTGGTGCTTGCTCCAATGAAACTTGAGCATTCTATCTTTGCAACTGAAGACTTTCACCTTCCAATCATTGTATCCTATTTTTCATGCATCTTATGAACAACATTAGAAAAATTTTCAAATGAATCAAAATGCAAAGGGTTCGGTGTCAAGTTTGAACTAGCATCCTTTTCATATGCATCATGCTTGTATTCAGCTAGGGATGTAGGAGAAACAACAACAACCTTTCCATGTGAATCAGCCTCTTGCACTAGTTGATTTTCTAAAAAAAAAATTATCATCTTTTACAAAATAAGGAAGCTCTTTGGTGCAAACATTGATAGATTTATCAGGAGTCTTCTCTTGTTCAATCTTTTTCTGCTCTAACTAATATTGCTCCATAGATATATGCACTAAATTTACCTTCCTAGCTTCCTTCATGGTGAATGAGTCATTTTGTAAGACAATAGGTCCATCCTTATAGAGGCAAATAGTGATAGGACAATTAGATTTATCTGGTTGGGAAACTTGGGGAACTTCTTAGATTTCTTGCAGGGAAAAATGTTGCTCAAGGGGCTGATCTGCAACTATACTAGGCTAAAACTAAGGACTAAAGGGCTGGTCTTGAGTCCAAATAGGCTCCTGAGCAAAATCAGAACTTTTGAAACTTGGGATTTTGATTTTTTGGGGAGTCTGTTTGCATTCAAAACCAATCTCTTGGAGGGAAAATGATTATTCAAGTAGCTAGTTTTGAAGCATAACAAGTTCAAACTATACCAACCTAGATTCTTGCAAGGGTAAAGGATTTCTAAAATTGGGAATCTTGACCTTGGCAAGGATAAGAGGTTCATTTTGTGGAAACTTGGAAATTTATACTTACGCATCTCTTCTTGAGTTGGTTGTTCTAGAATGGTAGGAGCTACTTGGGCTCGAGCAAGCAAAAGTTTTGTCTGTGCAGCTGCCTCCCTCTCAAGATTCTCTTCAAATTGTCTCCTTCACATCTCCAACTCTTGGTTAGAACTGAAGGTCTGACAGGGTGGTTGCTCTGACTGTTGAAGGTAAGCTTGGTGATCTAACTCTTGTAGCAGCAAATCACATTCTTCATATTGTCTTCCTTGAAATTCCCCTTCTTGTTGGTACTGATAACCTAAGCAAGCCAATTCTTCCCACTATAAATTATACTAGTGTTGCTCCTTATTCTCCTCCACCTGCTTTGTGAAGTCATGCATTATATAAAACAACATACTCTTTATGCTTGCAATCTCCTCCTGTTGTTGATTATACTCCTATTACCTCTTAATCTCCTCTATTTGCTTATTATATTCTAACATAATGTCTTTAAGCTCCATAATTTCATATTGTTTTAGCTAATTGGGAGATTGGGCAAGGATGGGTATGCGGTAAGCATCCTAAGTATTTGGACTAAAACCAGCATTATGGCTTCTTGTGTATGGCTGGTAAGGAGGCTGAAACTGGGTGTGTGGGTGGTAAGTATACTATGCATGCTAGTTTTGAAGAACCATGGAATTGAAAATAGCAGTATGATTGGTCTAATATGGTTGATAAGGAGCCCTATGAACAACATTTTCATAGTACGGTGGTGGATATTCATATTGTCTATGAAAATCTAACATTTTTACTCATATGAAAGCTAGAAAATAGAGTGAATTAATATTTTTTGTAACATACCAGCACTTGATCATACTAAAACCAGTAAGCTTGAGCTTGGAGTCACTAGATGTGTTTGATTTTTTGCCTCCAAAGGCTGAGATCACTGACACACACACCAAATATCAATGATATATGAACATGATTTTGGACTAAGTCAATCCAATATGTCCCATCGGGCCTACCAAAAACTATTATCAATCAGATATGCCCCCTTTGCTAGCTGTCAACCTAGCTATCTGTTGACACATGGGAACACTCCTAGACCTGTGGGTTGTCTAAAAAATGGAGTGAACCTCCAAAGTGAGCTAGCTCTCCTAATGATCTTTCTAATCTAACTTACTGAGGGAAAAGGGAGAAGGTGAACTAAAATAAAACCTAACTTAAACAGAAAAATAGCTTCTAAATTGTAATCTATTTGAGGGTTCTACCCACAAACAACCCCTTAAACACAAAACTCTCACAACCTCACTTGAAACATACAATTCAAAAATACTTTGTATGAAGGTTCAGTTTGAACACAATCATAAAACCTGAATCATATGAACAATTTGCACAACACTTTCACAATAATGAAATATGACAAAGGATAAATTATTTGTTATCACAATGAGACATCAAGTCAATATTGTAATCACAAGGCAAAAGAAGTGAAATAGAAGGGTTCTATTGTATTAGACTACAAGGAGTACATGAAAATCTAATAAAAACTGAGTCAAAAATAATTCTACAAACTCTCTGTCTGTGCCCAAGAGAGAAGAAACAATGATCTGAACTCCATTCCCCTTGAGACTCAAGGGCAGCATGTTAAGCTCTACCCTTATGGGAGCCCACTTTGCAGCACATGCTGAAATGGTCTTCAAAACACCAACATGACTTTACTTATACTTGCACATGAAACAAACACATTAGATAGAACAATAAAGCTCAATGATTGTTTCTTTTGCAGTCTCTCTTGCATGTGAATGATTTGTATCTGATTTAGTGCACTATAGGCAATGTATTATGCGTCTGTTGATAGACACATAGGGAATTCATATCCGAAGCTTCTAACACATCTCTTCCAATCTTGTAGGATCCTATGAAGATCAAGAGCAAGGATAGAAAGCAACCTTAAAAACCAAAGGCACTGATCAGGCAATAATGGCTATGATCCTTCCCTTTCTTATTTCCAGATGCATAGTATATTTCCTATATTTGTACTAGTTCATCTAGTCCCATGGCTTGTGTTGGACATTAGATATGTTATGTTTCCTTTCAATGCAATGTTTATTTCTTTTGCATCTCTCATTTGTAAAATGAATAATCATTGTAGTGAAATGAAACATCTTATCTCTTATGCAAACTTCTGCAATACAAATGAATGATAATCTAAAATTTCTTTCTCTTTTGTTGAACAACTAAACTGCAACATAACTGAATGTCTCAAGCACTTCAACTATGCAAAATAAGATAACATGCAAATGTTAAAAAACTTCATCTAAAATGAACTAAATGTACTCTAGCTCTACCAATTTGGGTTGTAGAGACAAAATTGGCAACAATTATAAAGGTGATAATTCTAATTTTTTAGATCCTTTGTCCTTCTGCTATAAAAGTTATGCATGATAGAGTACTAGCATGTGTTCTGGCAAAGTAAGCCAGTGATGAAGGCCTAATGGAATGCTCTACATTCCTTCAGAAATGAATGATTGCCCTTGTGGATTCAAGGACATGTTTATGGATGTGTATTACATGCTTCCTTGTATTTTCAAGGTTCTTGGTGATCCACAACTTAGTTTTTTCAAATGACAGCATGTTGCAGTGTGGTCTAGATGACAGATTGTTACTAAAGTTTATGATTGAAGATGTGTGGCATAATTCTTTGATGTGCAGTGGAAAAAGAGTGTTTGGAGATGCTGTATAAGTCATTTGGACTACTCTAGAAGAGTTTTCATGAAGATCTTTCTTGTTTCCAATACCACACATAGTTTTCAAGTTGATGTGGTCATTATGCTTCAAGGTTCATGTGTTTTTAGTTAAAGTTGTCCTATTTTCAAATGAGCGGAGTGTGCGAATGTAATTACTTGGTGTTTGAAGCTATGAAGGATTTTTTAGACCTAGTTGAGCAAGTGTTGATGTCCACAAGGCATGGATCTTCTGCTGGTGTAACGTGTGGCTTCAGTTAGAACCTATCTTCTACACATTTCATATTGTGTGTTGTCTAGATGACTTGTAAATGCATTTTTCATGTTGTATATGGCTGACAAGAAATGTAATCAATGTAATATCGTGTATAAATAGTGAATCAAATTGAGTGAGGTGAAGTGTGATTGCAATGTAATTGAAAAGCTTGCAAGCTGATAAAATGCAAAATGAAAGCATTGTTGGTGAATGACTAAAGGTGAAAGAGGAGAAGTTGTTGATGCTTTCTTGATTCCTCTTGAAGGCATATTTGTGATAGTGATCAAGTGTAGAGTGTGCCTGACTAATTAGATCATCAAAAAAAAGTGTGAAGAGGTAGAAGTGCAATCATCAAAGGTGTGAGCTTCAATGTTAGTTTTCAAAATAGTAGAAGGGCTATCATACTATAATCTTTTGTGTGTTTTCAAATCAAGGAGTAGAAGCTTCCTTGTGAGCGACCCTAAAACAAATTCATCAGGGAGTAGAATCTTCCTTGGGAGTGACCATAAATCAAACTTACTTAGGGAGTAGTAGCTTTCTTAGGTTATAGCCCCTAAAACAAATGCATTATTTTAGCTTCATATATTGTGAGGTAATCCACACAATGGTTTTTCCCTTCTAGGGTTTTTCATGTATATCTGGTGTTATGTGTTGATGTGCATTATGTTAATCATTCATGTTCATGCTATGATGCTTAAGGTTTTATTTGCTCCGGATAAGTTGAAGTTGTTAAAACTAAAAATTGTTTATATATTGATTCACCCCCCCTCTCAGTATACTTCTATGTTTAACAAGAGATGCAAAAAGAGTTTGAGATGTCTATGATTGGTGCGATGTATTTCTTCCTTTGACTTCAAATTTCTCAGCTAAAAGGTGTTATCTTTATTTCTCAAGCTAAGTATGTAAAAGAGTTATTGAAGAAGTTTGGTATGGAGGATTCAAAACCAGTGAGTACTCCCATGGTCACTGGATGCCACTTGAGCAACGATGATTAGTCTCTGGAGGTGGATTAGACTACCCATAGATCTATGATTGGAGGATTGTTGTACCTAACTACTTTTAGACTTGATATTATGCATGTAATATGTGTCATTGCTAGTTATCAAGCCAATCCCAAGAAAACACATGCTCGAAGGTAGTGAAAAGCATATTCATATACTTGAAAGGAACTCTAGATTATGGCCTATGGTATCCAAGAGGTAATGACTTTGATTTAAGTGCCTACATTGATGTTGATTGGGTTGGTTGTGTTGATGATTGAAGACGTACAAGTGGTGGTGCTTTCTTCTTAGGAAGCAGATTGGTTTCATGGCAAAGAAAGAAGCAAGATTTGGTATCCTTATCAACTACAGAGGTAGAGTACATTGCAACAGTATCCTATTGTACACAAGTGTTATGGATGAAGAAAACCTTAAAGGATATCAAGGTACTATATGATGAGCCCATCCTTATTTTGTGTGATAATACAAGTGCTATCAATATTTCCAAGAATCTTATGATGCACTCTAGAACCAAGCATGTAGCAATCAGGTATCACTTTTTGAGAGAGAAGGTGGCAGAAAAGGAAGTAAGGTTGGAATATGTTCCAACTAAGGATCAGATTGCAGATATTTTCACAAAGTCTCTTGCAAAGGACACTTTTGAGGATCTTTGGCAGAGGTTTTGGGTAATTGCCCCTCCTTTCTAGATATGTGCATCTGTCCAGGGGGAGTTCATGTTTTATCTTTTTTCCTAGACTAATGGTGGCTACCTCTTAGGGGAGTAGGTAATGGTTGCTAATGATAGGGGGAGTCTATTTGTTTCAAGAAGTTATACCCTAAGAAAGAATGTGTAGGTATGTGATTGCTGATGAGAAGGTAGTGGTTGTCCTTTCTCCTTGATGTCAAAGGGGGAGAATGAGTAGGTATGTGTTGCCATCAGTGCCAAAGGTAGAGATTGTTACACATGGTTCCTATGGTTGTCATCGATGTCAAAATTGTCACAAGGTTGTCATTAATTTCAACACTATCATGGAAGTGTGATGGTGTTCATGGTTGGATGTCATGCTTCTAGAGAAGATACAGTTCATGGTTCGATGTCATGCTTCTAGAGAAGATATAGTTCATGGTTGGATGTCATGCTCCTAGAGACTGTTACAAGTATGAGGATAACCAGTGTTGTCATTGATGTCAACATACTCATATTGCATTAATGAGAAGGATTGGATGAGCTGTGTGCTGAGGATATTGAGAAAATTAGCCTCAATCAAGAACAGTGAAGAACAGTGATGACATTAAGGTAAAAGTCCAAGATAAGATGAAGATAAGAGGATGTGGTTTAAAGGGTTTTAATATATGAGTCTTGAGATGCTCCAGTCAAGATTTCAGAGGTCCACATGAAGATATGAAAAAGTTATGGTTTCTCTAGTAGAACCAGTTCTGACAGATGTTTAGTGGTGACAGAGTGTCACAGATTGGTCCGGTGACCTCTGGAATTGCATTATCTCATTCTGCGGATTGGAGGGAGTGTTGAAGAAGTCAGTTGGAAGTGACAACTAGATTTGTTCATGGTTTGGAGGAATGGAAGCACCTTTTTCATTGTGACAGTGGCGACAGACTATGTTCTTGAAGTTCCAGATGAAGAAGAGAAGAATTCCAGTAAGCTGATAAAGTGCAGATGTTCTTGGTGATTCAGGAAAGGTTTTGGTGATCCTTGGATCCTGCACAATTCTTATTAGCGGTCCGCATTGAAGTTAGAGTTTGGATTTGATGTAAATACCACCGGTTGTTGGTGTTCTTCCTGAGACTGGCCGACCGGATGTATTACACATCTTGTGGATGATCTTGTAGGTGTTTGCCGACTTAGATGATTGTTCCTAAGTCGATGCCTTGTATAAACAAGGGATTGTGTATTCATTTTCAAATGTGTCTTGGAGCGGATGAGTGTGGTATAGTGAAAGAGTGAAAGGGAGAGCAGAGGTCTTCAGGCTTAAATAGAACTGATCTAGGCATGGTAAAGATGTCAATCTTTAGTTCAAGTTTGTGATACTTGTTACTTTGTAGATAGTGTTTCTCTTGTAGGCAGTGTGCCTCTTGTGAGCAGTGAGCTTGGGTAGTGAGCCCTAATTGGCATGTGCCATCTATTTTTCTTATTCTTCTAACAGAGAATAATCCTTGGGTTAATTACCCCATGGTTTTTCCCTTGACTGGGTTTTCCATGTCAAAATCTTGGTGTCTCATGTGTTGGTGTGTATCTGCTTTGGTGTTTATGCTTTATGCTTTCATAAGTGATTAATTGACATGCTATTAAATAACAAAGAGAATTTAAGTGTTTGAATTAGAAGCAAGTTTTGGACAACTAATTCACCCACCTTCTCAGTTGTTTGTCCTGATTCCAACAATTGGTATCAGAGCCAAGTTCCTCTAAAAGGAGCTTAACCACTTGAGGAGATTCAGGATGTCATCATACAAGAAGGATAGTCCGAAGTTTGATGGAACCAACTTCTCTCTTTGGAAAGGTCATATGAAATGTCACTTGGAGTGTATGGGAAAGGCATACTTGTCTATGGTCACAAAAGCATATGTACCTCCACAAGGTGGTCTGACAACTCTGAATGAAATCACAGATGCTGAAAACAATCTGTGAACCAAAGAGGCTCTTCTAAGCATATTAACTAACTCAGAGCTCTCAAATGTTATTGACCTACCAACTGCCTATGAGATCTAGATTAAACTAGAACTTCTGCATGAAGGAGATGAGTATGTTAAGATTGCAAGGTTGCAAAGTCTCAAAGGGAAATTTGAAAGACTCAAGATGAGAGATGATGAAAATATTACCACCTTTATGCCAAGAGTAAATGAGCTAGTGTGTGGAATTAGGAATGCTGGTGGAGTTTTGGATGAAAATGAGATTGTTGGCAAAATTCTCAGATCCCTTCCTGCTATCTACAAAATCAAGGTTACTGCCATTGATGAATTCAGAGCCCATACAACTATCACAAGAGATCAATTGGCTGGCAAATTGGCTGCATTTGAAATGACCGAGTTTGGAGATGATCCCCCCAAAACTAAATCTGCATTCAAAGCCAGTGCCTCAGTGAAAGGTAAACAAAGATTTGATCTGGGAGAAAACTCTTCAAGGAAGCTATCATGGTATGACCAAGAAAGAAGAGACATGGAAGAGGAAGAAGCAGAAACAACTCAACTTGAAGCCCTCATTGTAAAGAGACTACCAAGAGGATCCAGTAAGTATGAAGGAAAATTACCTTTAAGTGCTTCAACTGCATTAAGATTGGTCATTTTGCTTCAAGATGTCCGGAAAGATCTGCAAGGTCAAATTCTAACAGACAAAGGTTCCAAAAGAATTGTTATTATGTTCATGAAGAAGATGATAATGAAGGAGTAACAGATGATGAATCAGAAATAGGAAACAAATCCAGAAATGAATGGGTGTTTATTGCCATCAAGGAAGAAGATCCAATATCCTCTGAATCTGTCAATCATAAGGTTGTAGAAAGAGCTTTGGCTGCCCAAGTTGAAGAAAAGGATGATTGGTTCATTGACAGTGGTTGCTCTCACCATATGACAGCTGACAAAAACAAGTTCCTAGACTTGGAAAGGTATGAAGGAGTAATGGTAAAGTTTGGTGATAATTCTGCTGGTAGAATCAAAGGTAGGGGAACTATTTCTTTTGATGGAAAGAGGAAAACTAGTAATGTACTATATGTTGAAGGATTGAAGCACAATCTTCTTAGTGTTGGACAGTTAGTGGACAAAGGTTATGATCTCTAGTTCAAGAATGGAAGATGCGGGATCTTTGAAAGCTCTGGAACTGAGATTGCATCCGGTACTCAAACAAAAGGTAATATCTTCCATCTAGTTGGTTCTAATAAAAGTTGTCTGTTTGTTCAAGTTGATTAGAGTTGGTTATGGCATAAAAGGATGTGTCATGTAAATTTTGATAACATTATCAAGATAAGCAATACTCAGGCTGTAAGAGATCTTCCAAAATTGGTAAAACCTACAAATAGTTTGTGCAAAGAATGTCAGCTGGGTAAATAGAGCAGAGTCTCATTCAAAAGCAAGGATCAGTCCTCTACCAGATTATTGAATTAATTCATGCTAATCTATGTGGTCCAACAAGAATCAAGAGTATGCAAGGTGATAGATATTTCATGTTACTGATTGATGACCATTCCCGGATGATGTGGGTTACCTTTCTGAAAGAGAAATCAGAAGCTTTTGAGAAGTTCAAAATCTTCAAGGCTATGGTAGAGAATCAAACTGGACTGAAACTGAAATGTCTGAGGTCTGATAGAGGTGGTGAATTCACATCCGGTGAATTCATAGACTTTTGTGAGAAGCATGGTATAAAGAGATAGTTATCTGCTCCTAGGACTCCACAGCAGAATGGAGTAGTAGAGAGAAAGAACCGGACCATCCAGAAAGCATCTAGAACAATGATGATGGAAGCAAATGTTCCCTAGATATTTTGGAGAGAAGCTATCAGCACTGCAGTCTATACTCTCAATCGAGTTCAAATCAGAAGCAATACCGGTAAGACTCCTTATGAACTTTGGTTTGGTATCACTCCTACTATGAGATATTTCAAAGTATTTGGTAGCAAATATTACATTAAAAGAGATGAAGATCCAGGAAAGTTTGATGCTAGAAGTGATGAAGGAATTTTCTTGGGTTACTCCACTCAAATCAAAGCATACCGATGTTACAATAAGAGACTGAGAAAGATGATAGAAAGTACAAATGTGAAGGTTGATGAAGGAATTGATAAGCCCTCAAGGTTTTATGAATATGATGAAGATGATCAGAATGGTTCTCTGGTTCAAGAAGCTCAATCCTCCTCTAAAAGTCAGATTCAGACTGATCCGGTAAATCAGGAAGAAGAGGTTGGTCTGAATGAGCCTGGTCAAGAAACAGTAGTGCAAGAAACTCCCAAAGTTCCAAGGTATGTAAGACTGAACCATTCTGAAGATCAGATCATAGGTGACAAAAGCAAAGGTGTGCAAACTAGAAGGAAATTTGCTCAAAATTTAGATGAATGTTGTCTGATTTCAAAGATTGAACCTAAGACAATAAATGAAGCTTGCAATGATGAAAATTGGACCAAAGCAATGGAGGAAGAGTTGATGCAAATTGAGAAAAATCACACTTGGGATCTTGTTTCTAGACCTAGAAACAAGAATGTGATTGGAACCAAATGGGTCTTTCGAAACAAACTAAATGAAGTTGGTGAAGTAATCAGAAATAAAGCCAGATTAGTCTGCAAAGGCTACTCTCAAATAGAAGGGATTGTTTTTGAGGAAACCTTTGCTCCGGTGGCAAGAATTGAAGCAGTCAGACTATTTCTTGCATTTGCTGCCTTCAAAGATTTCAAAGTGTATCAGATGGATGTCAAATCTACCTTCCTAAATGGTGACTTAGAAGAAGAAGTGTACATTGAACAACCGGATGGATTTCAGTTATCTGAGCATGGTGATATGGTCTGCAAATTAAAGAAGGCACTGTATGGTCTAAAGCAAGCCCCAAGAGCATGGTATGAGAGGCTAGACAAACATCTTTTGAAGATTGGTTTCAACAAAGGTACTGTTGATAGTAACCTATATTTCAAAATTGATCATAAAAACATCTTGATTGTTGAAGTATTTGTTGATGATATCATCTTTGGAGGAAGAGACAATATGCGTAAAACCTTTGCAAATCAAATGAAAAGTGAGTTTGAAATGTCATTGCTCGGTGAAATGAATTTTTTTTTGGGTCTACAAATTACTCAAACAAAGAAAGGAATATTTATCTCTCAATCAAAATATGTGAAAGAATTGTTGAAGAAATTTGGGATGGAAGACTCAAAGCCAATAAACACTCCAATGGCAACCGAATGCAAGTTGAGCAAAGATGATGACTCTCCCAAGGTGGATCAGACAAAATATAGGTCAATGATTGGAGGACTGTTGTATCTCACTCAAACTAGACCAGATATTATGCAAGTTGTTGGTCTTGTTGCTAGATTCCAAGCTGATCCTAGAGAATCTCATGTTATGGCAATCAAGAGGATTTTTAGATATCTAAAGGGGACAGTTGAGTATGGTCTATGGTACCCTAGAGATCATGATTTCTCTCTTCATGCATATACAGATGTAGATTGGGCAGGAGATGTGGATAACCGGAAGAGTACCAGTGGTGGAGCATTCTTTTTGGGAAAAAGATTGGTTTCTTGGCTAAGCAAGAAACAAGAGGCAATATCTCTGTCTACAACTGAAGCAAAATACATTGCAGTAGGAGGTAGTTGCACTCAAATCTTATGGATGAAGCAGATGTTAAGAGACATTAAAGTAGAATATGAGGAGCCTATCACAATTTTCTGAGATAATTCAAGTGCAATAAATTTTCTAAGAATTCGATGCTGCACTCTAAGACTAAGCATATATCTATTAAGTTTCACTTTCTGAGAGAGCAAGTGAACAAAGATGAAGTTAGATTGGAGTTTGTACCCTCTAAGGATCAGATTGTAGATATCTTTACTAAACCTCTTCCCAAGGACTCTTTTGAGTATCTTAGGGAGAAGTTAGGGGTCATTGCCCCTCTGGTGATGAACTAGGATGCACTGATGTGCATCAGTCCGGTGGATATCACAGTCATATCTTGTGATCTGGATTGGTGATGGGGAGCTGCTACTCAGGGGGAGCAGCTTGTATGATTCTGATGTTTTAAAGTTGCAAGTATGAGCCCTTTGCCATTGATGTCAAAGGGGGAGGGAAGACATGTAATAAACAAGTTGTTGATCAAAGGGGGAGTAGTAAAGAAAGAGAAGACATGTGAAGAGTTGTTGTTGATAGGGGGAGTTGTGATAGAAAGGAGAAGTTCTTGTTTTGATGGTTTTTCACATCATATGTTGCCATCAATGACAAAGGGGGAGATTGTTGCAAGTATGAGGATAACCAGTGTTGTCATTGATGTCAACATACTCATATTGCATTAATGAGAAGGATTGGATGATCTGTGTGCTAAGGATATTGAGAAAATTAGCCTCAATCAAGAACAGTGAAGAACAGTGATGACATTAAGGTAAAATTCCAAAATAAGATGAAGATAAGAGGATGTAGTTTAAAGGGTTTTTAGATATGAGTCTTGAGATGCTCCAGTCAAGATTTTAGAGGTATGCATGAAGATATGAAGAATTTATGGTCGCTCTAGTAGAACTGGTTCTGGTAGATGTTCAGTGGTGATAGAGTGTCACAGATTGGTCCGGTGAGCTCCGGAATTGCATTATCTCATTCTGTGGATTGGAGGGAGTGTTGAAGAAGTCAATTTGAAGTGACAACTAGATTTGTTCATGGTTTGGAGGTCTATAAGCACCTTTTTCATTGTGACAGTGGCGATAGACTATGTTCTTGAAGTTCCAGATGAAGAAGAGAAGAATTCCAGTAAGCTGATAAAGTGCAGATGTTCTTGGTGACTCAGGAAAGGTTTTGGTGATCCTTGGATCGTGCACAATTCTTATTGGTGGTTCGCATTGAAGTTAGAATTTGGATTTGATGTAAAGACCACTGGTTGTTGGTGTTCTTCCTGAGACTGGTTGACTGGATGTACTACACGTCTTGCAAATGATCTTGTAGGTGTTTGCCGACTTTGATGGTTGTTCCTAAGTCAATGCCTTGTATAAACAAGGGATTGTGAATTTATTTTCAAGTGTGTCTTGGATCAGATGAGTGTGGTATAGCGAAAGAGCGAAAGGTACAGCAGAGTTCTTCGGGCTTAAATGGAACTGATCGAGGCATGGTAAAGATGTCAATCTCCAGTTCAAGTTTGTGATACTTGTTACTTTGTAGACAGTGTGTCTCTTGTAGGCAGTGTGCCTATTGTGAGCAGTGAGCTTGGGTAGTGAGCCCTAATTAGCATGTGCCATCTATTTTTCTTATTCTTCTAATAGAGAATAATCCTTGGGTTAATCACCTCGTGGTTTTTCCCTTGACCAGGTTTTCCACGTCAAAATCTTGGTGTCTCATGTGTTGATGTGTATCTGCTCTGGTGTTTATACTTTATGCTTTCATGAATGATTAATTAACATGCTATTAAATAACAAAGAGAATTTAAGTGTTTGAATTAGAAGCAAGTTTTGGACAACTGATTCACCCCCCTCTCAGTTGTCTGTCCTGAATCCAACAGAGACAATATAGTTCATGGTTGAATATAATGTGGTTACTGAAGTTCATAGTTGGATGTCATGCCTTAATCATTGTAGAGTTGAGTATGAAGTCATAGTATATGGGAATTATAAGCCCTAAGATGATCAGATGTGTCACTGATGTTGGGAAGATGTTACGTTTGCCTAAAGCATATTGTATGATCTCTCCTACTATTCCTAAGAATGCATGTGTTGGTACAAAGAAGTTTTGGCCTCCAGAAGTTGGTGACAGTCTCTACTATAGG
This sequence comes from Cunninghamia lanceolata, assembly GCA_027924645.1. Classification (NCBI taxonomy): domain Eukaryota; kingdom Viridiplantae; phylum Streptophyta; class Pinopsida; order Cupressales; family Cupressaceae; genus Cunninghamia; species Cunninghamia lanceolata. The sequence continues at coordinate 7,766,434 of BSBN01000221.1, forward strand.
ATGACTATTTATGAAGACCGTCTGGGATATTGCTCTAGATTCCCCCGCATTAGTAATTATGGCTATGTGGTTCTAGAAATATGTTTAGGGTTCAGTGAAGGTGATAATTCCAATGTTTCAAATCATTTGTCCTTTCACTTTGAAAGTTATGTGTGATAGAGTACCAACATGTGTTCTGGCAGAGTGAGGCAACGTTGAAGGCCTATTGGAATGTTCTAAATTCCTCTAGAAGTGAATTTTTGCCTATGCAGTTTTGTGGATAGGTTTTTGGATGTGTATTAATGCTCTCTTGAAGTTTCAAGATACTTTATGGTATGCAAGCTCATTTTTTCATTGACAGTATGTTGCAGTGCGTTTCAGATGACTTGTTTTTCTCATAGTTCATAATTGAAGATGTGTGGCACAAAATCTTTGATGTGAGGAGGTAAAGGAGTGTTTGGGGATGTTGTATGAGTCATGTACACTCATCTGGAAGAGTTTCATGAAAATCTTGCTTGTTCCAATACCGTACAAGGTTTTCAAGTTGTTTTGGTCATTATGCTTCAAGTTTCATATGTATTTGCTTAAGGCTATCCTTATTTCAAATGAGCAAAGCATGCAGATGTAATTCCTTGATGATTGATGTTGTGAAGGATGTTTTGGATGTGGTTAAGCAAGTTTTGATTTCTACAACCCATGGGTCTTCTATTGGTGTAGCATGTAGTTTTGTTTATGAATTATCCTCTACATGTTTCATGTAGTGTGTTGTTTGGCCAACTTGTAAATACATTTTTCATGTTGTCTCTGGCCGAAAAGTAATGTAATCAATGTAATATCATGTATAAATATTAAATCAAAGTGTGTTAGGCAAGTATGATCAAGCAAAATGATTGATTAGGTTCACAAGCAAGATAAGGAACAGAATGAATGCATTATGATGTGCAACTAAAGGAGAAAGAGCAAAAGTTGTTGATTTTGTCTTGATCCATCTTGAAGACATATCTGTGACAGTGATCAAGTGTAGAGTGTTCCTAACTAATCTAATTATCAGAAGGAAGTGTGAAGAGACATAATTGCAATCATCAAAGGTGTGAATTTCAATGTCAATTTTTAGACAGTAGAAGGACTATCTGTTGCAAATATGTGCCTAAGTGGTGTTGTCATTGATGTCAACATATCCTTGTTGCATTTGTGCCAACTGTATCCTATTTTATTACCTAGTTAGAAGACCAAAATGTTGAGGATATTGAGAAAATTAATAACGATCATTGTATGCAGACCATATGGTTGTGTAGAGGGTTGTCTGAGGTAGCTCTAGTTAAGATTTGAGAGGTCTGCATGAAGATCTGAAGAAGTTATGGCCATTTGAGTAGAACCAGTTTTGCAGTGGGTAAGTGCAAGAAGATAGGGGGCCAAAAAGTGGCCAAATTAATTTCAAAAAAAATTAAGTCATAATGCGCCCACATTATGGCTTGGTTTTGACGAGCCTTAGGCTCGTCATTACCAAGCCATAACGTGAGTGTGTTATGACTGTCTATAAATTAAAAAAGGGTTTCTAATCTCATTTCATTTCTTCTTCTCCTCTATGCCTACAGCCTGTAGACCCTAGAAAGCATGCTTGCGTTATACAAAACTCCATTCAACACAAAAACCTTATCAATTTGTCACCAAAATGCCACCACGACATCGAGCACGCCAAAGGAGTGAGTTATATTTATTTTTTTGTTTGAATTTGTTTCTAAATAGGTAGGTTTTAGTTGATTTTTTATTGTTATTTCGTTAATTGTCAGGAAATGTTAATGCACCTCCTCCGCCTCCTCAAAATCCACAAAATCCACAAAATCCTAAGGAAATACCTGTGGAACAACAACCTCCTCCATCCATTCCTCGACATGCCCCTAGAACACAAGAAAATATAATGGGGCAAATTGAAAACAACAAAAAGGAAATTGAAGATATAGTTGCAAGGTTGAAAGATCCTTCCACTTCAACCTTGCATAGGTCCACGCTTGCCAAATCTCTTGAGTCTATGTTATCAAATGTAGATTCAATTAGCAAGCAAATAACTAGTTGGACAGATAAGAAGAGAGAGTTTAGAGATTACTATGCAGACAAGTTGTCATACCAAGATGTGAAAAAATTACAAATTACAAAATTAGACTTGTGTTCAATTTTCACAAACCCACAAACAAATCAACCTCCACCCATTACATGCAAGAGGTTCCCTATCCATTGGTGCAACAACCAAGTGATAAGGGACAATTTTGGGCAGAGGTGGTGGATGGTTTTTGACCATCCTCCATGCAATAATAATGAGGTCTCGTAATACTTTTTGAGGAAACTCTACTGCGAGTTTGTCCTCAATAAAGTGCCAAACTATTTTGATATGCGGGACTTCCAAGGTAGAGGTGGGGGGTTAGCACAAGATAGACCAGGGGCACATCTTGACCCATAGCGGGTAGTGAGATGAGTAATCAGCAGACCAGCCCACAAGCATGTTTCTATCCCTTCCATTGTGAAGGAGAGTGTTGAGGTTGATACACTTCAGTCGATTAGTGCCTTGACCCAGAGCATCATAGAGCATGCCGGTCCTGCAACACAAAGTGGGTTGGGAGATAGTGCGAGGAGTAGGGTCCCACCCCATACTTGTCAGGCTTGCGGGTCAGCCTGTGGTTATGACCCCATGGACAGTCAGGACGCAGGTGCACAGGCTGCATCTACAACTGAGCAGATGGTGATGATAGATACCCTCCTGAGTGAGACTTTCGGCCTTGATACTCAAGTAAATATTAACAAGTTTATTGAATTTAATTTATTAAATTTCATTTTTGAAATACAAGATTAACTAATTTAAATTGATGATTTTATTGAAATTTTAGGGTCATAGCGTCAATGCAGTTTTCAGTGGTTCTCCACCTGCATTTTTCACTAGATCATCTACTGTCGAGGTATGTAACTAGTAAACAATTATAAATATTACATGTGAATAGCATCTCTATATGAATGGTATTCTAATATCTAATTTTGGATGTTGAATAGGTTAATACTATAGATTTCACGGCAACACCTGCAAGCGGTGGTGGACTTCAAAACTTTACGGAGGTAATAAAATAAATAGTTTAATGAATGAATTGTACTTACTAAATCTTTGTATGTGATTTGTGTGCTTTATTGTGTGTACTTCCATGTTTAGATGAACATGTGTGTATGTTAGGAGCTATGATTTGCATCACTATTATAGTTTTCGTAATTGAATAATGTTGTTTTATTTCCAAATGATGCAGGCTGTGGAGACACCTCCCCATGTTCATAGGGCAATGGAGCAGGGTGTGGCCTCTGCGATTCATAGCTCCATGGCATTGACAGGGGTATGAGACAAATTAGTAAATTTCAATTTACATTCATTGTTATAGTTGTCTATTTTTGAAAAATCAAAAGATTATTGATTTGAAGTTTAATTTCTATCTGGATGGTTTCTATAGGACATGACATCACCAGGGCCTATTCCTGCTACTGAGGCAAGCGAGGAGACAGATTATATGTTAGCGGTAAGTGATTATTTTGTTAAATGTTTCATTTTTTATAACATGTAATTTCTATATATTAATGTCTATACTTTTTATTGTAACAAGTAAAGATGCAGGAAGACCTAAATAAGAGGAGTAGCCCTTGGGTTCATAGTAGGCCACCCACATGCTTGTATCCATCCCCTAGAAGATCAAAGGCTGCTCGTGATTTATTCTCTTCACCAGCTAGAGGGGAATGACTTTTATTGTGTTCCTTTGTTGTATGCCTATATGGCATTTGTGGACATATATTTTGTATTGTACATAGTTGACATTGTATGCCTATATGGTATTCTTGTAAGCCTATATGGCTATTTTGTATATATGTTATACTTATATCGACAGATATTGATGTATGCCTATATAGATATTTGGATAATACAAATCTGTTTTATTGATGGCGTCCATACTTGCATTATAAATCCACGTTTGAATGGATATTTGTAGATGGCTACTTCAAATATTTAAAGTCCGATTGTATTACATAGGATGTTTGCTGATCCAATAAGCTAGCTATTGTTATTCAAGTATCACCTAAACCTCATTTTGGAACTAAAAGATAAAAGTTATATTTAAAAAAAAAATGAATCATCATGTTGAACAGAAAATATTAATATTCTTTATGAGTAGCATAGAATGTCAACTATATACAATACAAAAAAATGAATCATCATGTTATTCTTTATGTTTGAGATCCTGAAAATGACTAAGTCTAGTAGCCTAATATCCTAAAACACTAGGATGAATATCCAAGTCATTAGGATGATTGCGCCTTGAGAAAAAGTCATTAAGATGAGCGCCTAAAGGAGACTTTCTTAAACATTCAAACATTGAGCAACAAGCATGAAGGGTTAAGGTGCAATTTGCAACTCATAAAGCCTCAAAAGGGTGCCCAACTTAGAGAGAGCATTCATTTAAGACAAGGCACCCATTGACACCTATTCCACCATAAAAGTGCACCTAAGGTGGAAGGAGAACAAGCCTCTGGTAAGTGAAGCACACCTATTGTCTCAACCACTTCATTATGGCACCCTAGCATGAGGAGGAGTATATAAGTCAATAGGAAATGGTGCCTATAATGCAAATGAAGGACTAAGTGGCATTTTCAATAAGCATCAATTCACCTTGAGCTTTCAATAAATACATCAAATTGAGCCCCATAAGCCTAGGCGCCCTTTGCCTGCAAAAGAACCTTGTATCGACATCAAGAGTTGGTCATATCGGCATATCGACAGACCTTGGTTAGGCTTCACTGATAGTGGTCTGTCTTGCCGATGAGTGTGGTTCGAAGTCAAAGACATCGGTGCATCGAAAGATAATCCCATCTGCGCATCGGAAGAGTAGTTGAGAGATTCACCGATGAAGGGGGTCACACTAACAGCCAAAATCCATCGGTGTATCATCCCAACAAGATTAGAGTTCACCGATGTTTGGAGTCTCACCGACGGGTGTGGTCCAAAGGTTGTCATTCGTGAGATCAGTGTGTTGGCAGAAGAGTTTTTGAGTGTGCTGATGGTATTAAGTCCTATCGATAGGCGAGGGACTTAGAGTCTCGTATCAGAGTGACAAAGACATCGGTGTGAAAGGATATAAATTCATCAATATTGGTCTATCTGATCAATAAGAGTCAATGATGGGATGTTTGTTAGAAGTGAAATCAAATGGAGTCATGGTGGCATCGACCTATCAGCTGATGAAATTTTAAGCTCGCCGTTGGTATGTTGTCTCGCCAATAGTGAGTTCGAAGGTTCAAAAGTTGATAATTCTATGCTTCCATTATTTTTAGACAAGTCAACAATAGAGTGAAATACAGAGTATCTAACCGTCTCTTGAGCAATCTACCTCCTAGGCACTCAACATTGAGGAAAAACTTCATAAAAACACCTATCTCTTTCTTGGCAAGTTTTATTATTTTGATGGTTCTAAATCATATCTAGAGAACTTCTTAGCAAGGTGCCAAAATAAGTTTAACCCAACTAAAGCAAGAAAATGTGCCCAAGATGATTTCAATCAATTAGACTAGGCACCAATTTAGTGTTATTTTGACATTTACCCTCAAGGTGCTAAAGTATCATTCCTTCAATCAATCTAGTTTCCGTGTTCCCATGTGTGATGTTCCAAGTAGGAGATAGCGCCTAAGGTCTTTATCTTATTTTCAAAATTCTAATGGTTCCAAACACTTACCAATAGTCTCAAAAGATCCTATTATCCCTTAAGCGCTTAATCCTCTGATTTATCAAGGCGTTCAATCCTCTTTGAGGCGCTCAAACTCATTCAAGGCGCTATCCTTTACTACTTCCCACTTCAAACACTCTAGGGCACTCATAATTACTCCCATCACCAATCTTCCTCCTTAAAGCACATTTGAGGACTTCTTCTTTATGCTAGGGCGCTAATATGAAAGTAACAACTCAAGGCGCTATATGAAAGCTTGATCTTGGAAAGGCGCCTAAACTCATAATGTGAGTTATTTTATCAAATTTTCAATTTTAAGGTCTTTTGGCAACTCCTCTACCAAGGTGCCATTTGATGAGGTGTTTGAAGCTTGATTTTCACCTTAGGTACACAAACTTGATGTTCTTGACCCTACAATGCACCTTGAGTCCCTAAGCTCTTACACTTCTCATCTCTTATGCTACTTAGTTTAATCGCTCTCATAAAGGAGTTTTGAGGAGTATTACTCTTCGAACTCAATCTCTGGAACTAAGGCGCTCAAGGGTGAGTAAACATCCATTCTTCCAAGGTGCTCATCAAGGTATAAAACAACATACAAAGGCACTAAGATTACTCCACTCAACCTCAAAGCGCTAGATCATATCTAAATTTACATAAGGGTGCCAAATCAAATTGTCACTCAAGGGCAAGTGCACTTGAAAGGTCATCTATCTTCAAACTCAACTTCCATTCCTCTAGGCGCTTCCTTGGGTAAGTTTGGACACTCCCTTCATGCTTGCCATTCAAGTGGCTTTAACTCATTATAGAGACTTCCTCATCTAGGTGCAAATCATGATAGTTTCAAACACTTAGCTTTCAAGGTGCCAGAAGATGATTGTAGAGGAATGAAATTGTGCCTTAGTTCAAATGAGTGTTTACTTCATCATTGATGGATTTAAGTCATTGTATATGCTCATGAAGACTTACCTCACTCAATACTCCCCAAACTTATGGATCTAAACATGCTTTTTCTCAGGTGCTAAGTTCGTAGTTTTCTAGATGCACAAGTGTGCCTCCCTCAATGAAATTTATTTTGTTAACTTACTTCATCCTAGTGACTCAAGGGGTTGTTATATTCTTTAGCTGCAAACTTTCATAGACTAAAACATTCACTCCATGTTAAGGTGCTCAAAGGAGGCTCTGGAGATGGAAAATGGTGCCTTAACTCACTTGTGTAAATTTTGGACTTTTAGGCAATTGCAAGATGTCTTGGAGGGCTCAATTCTTCAAGGCACCCATTTTGTTCACCAATTATAGCATCACTTGTTCAAGGCGCATGTTTGGGATTCTTCAGATGATGAAATGCTCCTTGACTCCCTAGGCAGTTAGACTCCAACTCTAGGCGCAAGATAATGATGATTTGAGCTAAAATAAGCATCTAAAAATCCAAGGTATTATTTGAGGCTTCCACTCCAAATTCTACCTAGGCGCTCACCTAGGGTGAAATGAGTATCAAAGTGCACCTTAATCATTCCTTCCTCTACACGCCCACTATCAGGATCAGGTCATCAAGGAGATCTAAAACTCAAACACCACTGACCTCATCATGCAATAACCCCAAGACATCATCTAAGTTTAGTCAAGCACACTGGAGTTCAAAAAATGCAGGGGGTCCCCATTTCTAATGGGACGATGTGTGATTTGGTCACAACAGGCACCTAGAGTGAATAGGCTTTCATCCTGACTTAATACACTGCCTCCTTCTGATGATTTTAGGGGCAGCAAAAAACCTTTCACCACGGGCAAATGTCTCAGAGATATAAACCGAGAGAGGTTATTGTAGAGGCACTCTACATGATCGCGTTGCCTTAGACAGAATATTTCTAAGTGACACAGTTTTCAAGTAACATCTCATCAAAGATTGCTGCCTTTTTGCACTTTGGACTCTTTAGGGATATCGTCGGTACAATGTAGCTTAGACTGTTTCGACATGTTTGGGTGAAAAATAGGACCATGCCTAGCGTAAATGTACCCATTCAGACGTGTTGGAATAGTCAATTTGGTCGCATCAGGAGCAGGACGAAAGTTACACCCCTTTGCAACTTTACACTGCCTCCTTCTAATGATTTTTGGGGCAGTAGAAAACCTTTCACCACAGGCAAATGCCTCAGAGATATAAAAAACTGAGAGAGGTTATTGTAGAGGCACTCTACGTGATCATGTTTCCTTAGACAGAATATTTCTAAGTGACACAGTTTTTGAGTAACATCTCGTCAAAGATTGCTGCCTTTTTACACTTTAGACTCTTTAGGGATATCGTGGGTACAATGTAGCTCGGACTGTTTCGACATGTTTGGGTGAAAAAAAGGACCATGCCTAGCATAAATGTACCCATCTAGATGCATTGGAATAGTTAGTTTGGTCGCATCAGGAGCAGGACAAAAGTTACACCCCTTTGCAACTTTACACTGCCTCCTTGTGATGATTTTTGGGGCAGCAAAAAACCTTTCACCACGGGCAAATGCCTCAGAGATATAAAAATTTGAGAAAGGTTATTGTAGAGGCACTCTACGTGATCGTGTTTCCTTAGACAGAATGTTTCTAAGTGACATAGTTTTCAAGTAACATCTCGTCAAAGATTGCTATCTTTTTGCACTTTGGACTCTTAAGGGATATCATGGGTACAATGTAGCTCGAACTGTTTCGACATGTTTGGGTGAAAAAAAGGACCATGCCTAGCATAAATGTACCCATCCAGATGCGTTGGAATAGTTAGTTTGGTCGCATCAGGAGCAGGACAAAAGTTACACCCCTTTGCAATTTTACACTGCCTCCTTCTGACAATTTTTGGGGTAGCAGAAAACTTTTCACCACAGGTAAATGCCTCAGAGATATAAAAAACTGAGAGAGGTTATTGTAGAGGCACTTTACATGATCACGTTGCCTCAGATGGAATGTTTCTAAGTGACACATTTTTTGAGTAACATTTCGTCAAAGATTGCTACCTTTTTGCAATTTGGACTCTTCAGGGATATCGTCGGTACAATGTAGCTCAAACTGTTTCGACATGTTTGGGTGAAAAACAAGACCATGCCTAGCATAAATGTACCCATCCGGATGTGTTGGAACAGTCAGTCTAGTCACATCAAAAATGCAAAAGTTGCTTTGTGCAACTTGACAACATTAACACTTTTTTGCAACATGACTCAAAGACTCAAACTGACCCCAATTGACTCAAAGTGACTTAAAATCACCTTGATTTTGGTGCCCAATGTACATTATAGAGGTCGAGGCATAGGAAAGGAAAAATCTCTAAGTTTCATCATCATGAGCGCCTAATATCAAGAGACTTTAATGGCTCAAACCTTAGCATGGAGTCCTAAGGTGCATTTCATGTCTCCTTTCATCCATTTTGGCACCCTTATGTAGATTTTTCAACTTGATTTGGCACCCTGTATGTGAAGGAAGATCTAAAGGCATGAAAGTGGATGTCATATTGCAAGAGTTTGGATCATCAAAATTGAAAGAAATAAGTCTATTAAGCTTGGGTGCCCTTGGTCTTCTTTTCATTCATTATGAGCGCCTTGGGAGAATGGTATATAGGTCATCATCATGATTGGGCACCCTGGATCCAGAGTGTTGGAGAGATCATCAAATGGTGTCTAGAGGAAGTAGGGTGAGTTATGAGTTTGGTCGCATCAGGAGCAGGACACCAAAAATGCATAACATGATGATGTAAAAATGTGTACATATGTGTAAAAATGCAGGAGGAAATTAAAAAAAAAGACAAACCTTACAAATTAATGTGCATACTTACAACTCAATGTAACATGACTTTACAAAATCAATGTGAATACTTACAAATTAATCCAATGAACCATCTGGGTCTGCTCTACTCTTTATTGTGTCAAGTATTGCTTCATGGTCAGACTCACGCACCTTCCACAATATTTTGTTCAAAGGTCTACCCTGATACTTTATCAAATGAACATTGGATGCCATGACAAGGTTCGAGTAATGAAGAATCTTCCAATGCATGTCAAAGTCAAGAAATAGCCAAACATTAACACTCTTATGTGGGTACCTTCTAAGCCATGTTCCAGTAATAACCACTGAGCCTGTAGGGTATTTGATGTTTTCTCCATCTGTAACAGGGGCCTCTAATTTCTTTTTGGCCTCAACACAATGACATAAGTAATAATTTGTTCCCTCTTCATTATCTTCATCTATAATAACTACATATACGTGCCCTACATTGATATGTGTAGCAAATTAGATGAAATTAGTCAATATTACAAAAACACTACAAAGTAAGATGACATTACCTGGTTGAACTAGATAAAATTAGATGTATATACATGCCCTATATTACCTAGTTGAAGTAAATCTGATATGTGGTCAAAGTCAACTAACGATTCTATCTGTGTTAGTTCCAGTGCCGTTGGGGGTCGATATGTGTTAAGTGGGCTAAGATAATTTAACTGCCATTCGTCAACCCACTCCTTTGACTCACACTCATCCCAGACTTGAATTGTACAGGAAGAACAAAAGCATGACATCTTTCGTGTATGGATACTCCATGAACCTGCAATTGAGCTTCTAAAAGAGTGCATCTCATTTGATCCTGTCAGTGTACAACAATCCTCATATGGTGCAATGTTAGTATCATCTATCAACCAAAAAAATCTACGAACTAAAGACTTACCTTCATCACCTGGACCCATGGAAGCATTACACCACTCAAAAATTAATTTCACATCTGTCAACTCTTCTCGTGCTATGGCTCTTTTGATACATGCTCCTACACCATCATGCTCCCCCTTTCCATGCCTGGCCTCACAAAAGTTCCACATATGTTGAATACCTGTAAAATTATGCCTCCTACTCAGCCAATAGAAATTCTGTGAGTTCTTGAATTGTGATGCACAGTTATCTGACCATATGATATGCTGACTGAACAATATGCCCCTTCTAGCCAAATCATTGTAGAACACCTGAAAGCAACCTTGCACGAATCCGTAGAATGCATGCGATCATCACTAATATAGAAATTATACTCCCTTATGATCTTTCTGTCGTCCTTTGTACTATCATTCGCATGAATGAATGCGATGTGCACAAATATAGAAACCTATGTGGAGTTGTAATGTTGTGATTGCACCTCATGCTGTGGCTGTAGACTGTAGTTCTCTGCAAAGTTGACGACTGAAACAATGCTACCAACTAGAAATGTGTCCTTGCATAACTTGAATTGCAAGTCCAACCATCGAGCTCTATGGGCATGTCTTGCATACTCATACACTATGTTGTCACGAAATATAGGCATAAACTGATACATTGGAATCTTTTCAATAACTAATTCACCTCTTTGTTTCTTTACCATATTTTGTATTGTATGCCACTGTTTTATACTTGCCAAAGTCTACTAGTTTGTTTCCACCGCATGTGTTATTTCCATATGTTCACATATTGGCAAATGTTGCAAGCCACCACAACGATGACATGTGCCATCCAAGCATAATTTATTGTAGAATATTTGACCTTCCTCTCTTTCACATAAAATTCTTGATATGAAGTCTCTTAAAGATGTTGGTGGGGCACATATGGCACAACCCTGCAAATCATTGTTAGTATGCATATCTAAACATATAGACCTATAAGCATCAAAATGGTTAGAAAATTCAATATGTAATCTACAACAACAAGTAGTGCGTGTGTGATTTATCTTAACATAGAAAGGTTTTAGCAATTCAAAATATCTTTGACAAATTCTAATTTGAGGATACTTCTCTAGAAATTTACCATAAAACTATGTTTCAGTCTCATCCAAAAAATGCTTTGGATGTGGCTCACAGTTCTGACTGCCGATTCTCCTTCTTACCACATCCCTTTGATTCGGAGATACCCTTGTGTAATTCTTCCAAAAGTCTTCAATTAGTGATCTCAATGCTTCAACAATTGATTTATCTTTTCATGGTAGTCTCCCCGAGAACGCCCATAATTCATTGGCATTAGTCTCCTCAATTCTTTGGCGTCTTCCAACAGCTCTTGATAAAGTTTTCCTATTAATTCTCAATTCTTGACTTGTCTTTCTAATGAGACGAGCTTTCCTTGTTTGACTACTTACTATAGTCGATGTAATCACATGCCATGTTGCATTACTATCTTTTGTGCATGAGGTGTTACCCACACTCTCATACACACTCATTAGATTCTTGACAATAGATTTTTCACTTGAAGCCTCTGATGTTCTCAACCCAAAAATCTTCATGATAGACCTATACTTTATACTTCGCATCATTTCAATGAATAGTTGACATCTTGCAGTCTCATTTAACTTTTCAAAGAGCAATCTCCAAATCTTATTAGCGTATCTTCTACAAGTGCGTTTTAGAATCTTACCTTCCATTGGCTGCAAAATATTCTCATCAATATCAATCAAATACTTTGGCTTTCTATGCAAAATTCTAGGTGGTGTCAAGTTAGGTAAATTCATCTCAACATTAGAAATTTCATCAATATTTAAATGAGATAGGTTAGATGGCATACCTTCAATCGAAGATGGAATAGATGACATACCTTGAGGTTGAGGTGGGAACGATGGCCTACCTCCTTCATCACATGTGAGTGATGATGTACTCTCAACTTGAGATGTGGTAGATGGTGTCCCTACATGTTGACTTGTGGTAGAGGACCTGTCTCCAACTATGGTATTCAAATCTCTCGTACCATGAAGTTTTTGCATTCATTCTTTTTGTGCTACCAATACCATATCTCTTTGTGATGGTTGTGGTTTCTCTTCAATTGGTATGTCTTCATTTATCGTGTCCAATTTCCTTTTCTCACGAAGTTCCCTCATAGCCACTGCTTTCTTTGCATTCTTAGCTTCTATCTCTTCCTGTGTTGGTTTAATTTTTGGTCGTTTCCTTGGCATGACAGAGAATTTGTCTGTAGCATGATAAAGAGACCAATATTAGTTCCTAAGAAATGAATACAAGATAATAGTGAGATTGTATTTTTTTTATGTTGTAAGGATTTATTCTTGTATAGTTTGACATCATGGTATGTTAAAGTTTGTTTATTACACATAATTATTAAAGAGCCCAAGTGTAGAAAATATACATGGCATCATGTGAGATTGTAGGTTGCTTTCTTGATTGGGAATGTGTCTATTTTCAACATGTATGATAAAGCATGATAAAGTAATTCAATCCAAAATAAGGAAAATGTAAAGAACATGCATGTAAAGACTTGACATACCTAAAAAATGAAGATTTGAATGGAGAGAGTACCCAATTATGTAGTGTTTTTATCTTCTTGCATCAAACTCCTCAACAATTTGAGTTTTTCACCACTTGCTTCCTTTTCAATGTTAAATTGAATAACACTCAAATATCATTACTAACAACAATACTATTAACCAATCTATAATGTTAAATTCCTAAAATTGAATCACAATTAACATTGCAACACTACAAAAATTGAAACTTGAATAGATATATATCAAACTTGGTGTGAAAACTATGTTATTTCCTCCTCCTCAAGTTGGCAAAGCAGAAAAGGTGGTGGAAAGATCATGCAAAGGTGGTACAATGTGTAAAATGTGCATGTGAACTTCCCAACAGCATGAAAGCACTTCTTTTTTGTCGGAGCACGCGCAGAATCAGTAAGAAAATAGAGCATGTGGGCCTGGATCATGGGGGTAACCACCTTTTTTACCATTTCAATAGCAAGACAAAACACACTCGTGCTATAACACGCTCGTGTTTTGTCCTGCTATACATTGATCACATCCTTTGCATTGATCACATCTCTTTCTTGCAAGAGCTTGCCAGATGCTCCGCCATATGATAGGCATAACAATGAAGGGGTAAGCCCTCATAATCAAGTTCTTGATAGAAAATGCCCTTAGCCCTCAACGTCAAACCCTAATCCCTCAACCCTTAACTCTGATCCCTCGACCCTCAACCCTATCCCTAAACCCTAAACCCTCAACCCTCAATGTCAAATCCTAATCCCTCAACCCTTCACTCTAATCCCTCAACCCTAAACCCTATCCCTAAACCCTCAACACTATACCTTAAACCCTAATCCCTCAACCCTAACCCTAAACCTTGTCCCTAAACCCTAATCCCTCAACCCTTAACCCTAATCTGTCATCCGTCATCCCTCAACTCTAATCCCTCATCCCTAAACCCTAAATGCTATCTCTATTCCTAGACCCTCAACAAGCTTGATACTATACCTTAAACCCTAATCCCTCTACCCTCAACACTCTTATTTAACCCTAATCCCTTGACCATTAACCCGATCCCTCAACCTCAACCTCAACCCTCAACCCTCAACCCTCAAACCTCAACACTATACCTTAAACCCTAATCCCTCAACCCTTAACCCTAAACCTTATCCCTAAACCCTAATCCATCATCCCTCAACTCTAATCCCTCATCCCTAAACCCTAAATACTATCCCTATTCCTAAACCCTCAACAGACATGATACTATACCTTAAACCCTAATCCCTTATCCCTAAACCCTCCAACCCTATCCCTAATCCTTACACCCTGCACACTCTACTTTAACCCTAATCCCTTGAACCTTAACCCTATCCCTAAACCCTTGACCCTCGAACCTCAACCCTCGACCCTCGACATCAAACCCTAATCCTTCAACCCTTAACTCTGATCCCTCAGCTCTCAACCCTAACCCTAAACCCTAAACCCTCAACCCTCAACGTCAAATCCTAATCCCTCAACCCTTCACTCTAATCACTCAACCCTAAACCCTATCCCTAAACCCTCAACACTATACCTTAAACCCTAATCCCTTAACCCTAACCTTAAACCTTGTCCCTAAACCCTAATCCCTCAACCCTCAACCCTAATTTGTTATCCATCATCCCTCAACTCTAATCCCTAATCCCTCTACCCTCGACACTCTAACCCTAACCTCAACATTAAATGCTAATCCATCAACCCTAAACCCTAATCCTAAACCCTCAACCCTCAACACTATACCTTAAACCCTAATCCCTCAACCCTCAACCCTAAACCTTATCCCTAAACCCTAATCCCTCAAACCTCAACCATAATCCAGCATCCCTCAACTCTAATCCCTCATCCCTAAACCCTAAATGTTATCCCTATTCCTAAACCCTCAACAGACTCAATACTACACCTTAAACCCTAATCCCTTATCCCTAAACCCTCCAACCCTATCCCTAATCCTTACACCCTCCACACTCTACTTTACCCCTAATCTTTCAAACCTCAACCCTATCCCTAAACCCTTGACCCTTGAACCTCAACCCTCAACCCTCGACGTCAAACCCTAATCCCTTAACCCTTAACTCTGATCCCTCAACCCTATCCCTAAACCCTAAACCCTAAACCCTCAACCCTCAATGTCAAATCCTAATCCCTCAACCCTTCACTCTAATCCCTCAACCCTAAACCCTATCTCTAAACCCTCAACACTATACCTTAAACCCTAATCCCTCAACCCTAACCTTAAACCTTGTCCCTAAACCCTAATCCCTCAACCCTTCAACCCTAATCTGTCATCCGTCATCTGTCATCCCTCAACTCTAATCCCTCATCCCTAAACCCTAAATGCTATCCCTATTCCTAGACCCTCAACAGGCTCAATACTATACCTTAAAACCTAAGCCCTCTACCTCGACACTCTTATTTAACCTTAATCCCTTGACCATTAACCCTATCCCTCAACCTCAACCCTCAACCCTCAACCCTCAACTCTAAACATTAAACCCTAATTCATCAACCCTAAACCCTAATCCCTCAAACCTAAACCCTATCCCTAAACCATCAGCCCTCAACACTATACCTTAAACCCTAATCCCTATCCCTTAACCCTTAAAACTTAAACCCTATCCCTATACCCTCAACACTTGACACTATATCTTAAGCCTTAAACCCTCATCCCTAAAGCCTCAACCCTCAATCCTTAAACCTTCAACCCTAAACCCTATCCCTAATCCCTCTACCCTCGACACTCTAACCCTAACCTTGACATTAAACACTAATCCGTCACCCTAAACCCTAATCTGTCAACCCTAAACCCTCAACCCTCAACACTATACCTTAAACCCTAATCCATCAACCCTAAAACCTAATCCATCAACCCTTAACCCTAAACACTATTAATAAACCCTCAACCCTTGACACTATACCTTAAACCCGAATCCCTCAACCCTCAACCCTAATCCCTCAACCCTCAACCCTAATCCCTCATCCCTAAACCCTAAACTCTATCCCTATTCCTAAACCCTCAACCCTTGACACTATACCTTAAACCCTAATCCCTTATCCCTAAACCCTAAACACTATCCCTCAACCCTTAACCCTTAAAAATTAAACAATAAAACCTATCCATAAACCCTTGATGCTCAACACTATATTTTAAACCCCAATCCCTTAACCCTCAGCCCTAAAGCCTCAACCCTCAATCGTTAAACCTTCAACCCTAAACCCTATCCCCAATCCCTCTACCCTCAACACTCTACTTTAATAATCCCTTGACCATCAACCCTATCCCTAAACCCTAAACCCTCAACCCTCAACTCTCAACATTAAACCCTAATCCGTCAACCCTAAACCCTAATCCATCAACCCTAAACCCTAATCCCTCAACCCTAAACCCTAAACCCTATCCCTAAACACAACAAAACTACTTTGCCTTATGTTAGGTTGTTAAACCCATCATTTTTGACACTCTTCTCTTAAAGATAATTGAGTTGCAAGAATATGTCAGAAAAATGGCTATGAACTTTTTTAATGTTAGTAATGTTATATGGCATGTTTTTTTGGCCCATCTGGGGTTCATTATGCCAATAGGTGTACACACTATGAGAAAAGCTTTGCATATGGTACATCCACAGTGAGTAATTAACAGTTGAAATCAGAAGGATGATCATTATTTGCATTGGAGTACATCTATGTTTCTTGTTGTCCACCCCGCACTTAGGGGAGGTATATTGTTATGAAATAGGCAAATAATCTCCCATTGTTTACTGGCTCTATCCACAAGAACTACTAAACTATACCTTAAACCCTAATCCCTCAACCCTAAACTTTCAACCCTAAACCCTATCCCTAATCCCTCTACCCTCAACACTCTACCTTAACCCTAATCCCTTGACCCTTAACCCTAAACGCTATCCCTAAAGCCTCAACTCTAAACCCTAATCCCTCAAGGTCCTAAACTCTAATCCCTTATCCCTAAACTCTAAATCCTATCCCTAAATGCACAACCCTTAACCTTAAACCTTAATCACTCAATCCTTATCCATCCCTCTCCTCCCCTATCTGGCTCACTCCCATCTCTACCCTCCTCTACCCTTGACACTATACATACATATAGGCATACATAGATACATACATACATATAGGCATACATACATACATACATACATATAGGCATACATACATACATGATTAATAGCCTTAAACATAAAAAAATTTAAGTTGAACATAACGTGCTCGCGTTATTTAAAACATGAAAAACAGCACAAACTTTTGTGGAAAGGAAAAATGCAAAGAAAAGAATAACGCGAGCGCATTATAACGAGAGCGCGTTATAACACACTCACATTATGTCTTGCTTTGGGAATCCCAAGCCTTGGGCTTGGGATTTGCTTTGGATTTCCAACCCAAAGGCTTGGAGTGCCTTTTGAACAGTAACAGACATGTTTTTCCATATTCTTGAAGATTTTACATAATTTCGTTTGTGCTAACCCTCAGATTTGCATGTGTTTCAAGGTCAAACAAATCGAACACCTGGGTAATGTTAGGCTTTCTCTTAGTTATCTGATGATGTAATTCACTTGAAATGATGAAGATTTGCAGGTAAATCGGATCCAATTAGTGTAAGGATACCAAATTTTCTATTACTAGCACGTCTTACCACCAATTTCCCTTAGAAATGTAGATTCAAAACCATAATAAAGCGGACAAGGAGAAACCTAGTATTGATA
This sequence comes from Cunninghamia lanceolata, assembly GCA_027924645.1. Taxonomy (NCBI): domain Eukaryota; kingdom Viridiplantae; phylum Streptophyta; class Pinopsida; order Cupressales; family Cupressaceae; genus Cunninghamia; species Cunninghamia lanceolata. Next base: position 7,784,127 of record BSBN01000221.1, read on the forward strand.
TGCTCATAATGGAAATTCTTATGGTTTTCAAAGGAAAAATTCCTAAACTATGAGATCCTAGAGGTAAGTACATATTTACTCAATAAAATTAAATGGATATTGCAATGATGTTTTACCTAATCAATTTCAAATCCTTTTCACATTTTAACAATGTTAAGCCTTTCATCTTTAATTTCTTTTGTTTGTGTGTCTGTTTTTGGGCAAAAACCATTGTTTGGTCTTTTTTTCATTGTAAATTAACTATTCATTGAAATTTCAAAAAAATTACATATTTAGAAACTAGACTCCATTCTACAAATATTAAAAAAAGAAAAAAATGATTTTTGATTAGTTTTCAAAATTTATAAGGGTAGCATGGCCAAAATTCTATTTTTTAGGATGTGTCCACTTTGAAAATTAGTAAAAAATCAAATATTCATCAAACAATTATCAAAAAAATTGGGCATAAACTACATGCTATTAGCTAATTTCTCACCAAAGTGATTTTAAAAATACCAAAAAAAAGTTGACCTTTTGAGGGAGCCACAAAACATGCTATGTTATGTTTTTTTGATAGAAACAACACCAATTTTTGTGGCTCCCTCTTTTGAACCCCTTAATCTATGCCATTTTTAAAAAAAAATAGTATTTTAGAAAGTAGACTCGGAGCACTACGAACATTGTTTTAGTTGCATCTCCGAATTTTGAGTGTAACTATGCTCAATTTCTCATCCAAGGCTAGTATTTCCTAATTTTAGAGAAAAAGTGGCCACTTAAGACCCCTTTTTGGCCCCCCATCTTCCTGCACTTACCCCAGTGTTCAGAAGAAATAAAATGACAGGAAATGGGTCTGGATTGCTCTGCATTAAAATATTATGATCTGCAGATCTAGAGGCATGTTTGGGAAGTTAGTGTGTATCATAGTGGTTTGTGAGTTGGAGGTCCACAAGCAATCTTTCTAGTGTGACAGTCATGGCAGATAGTGTTCTTGAGGTTTCAGATGAAGACGAAAGTGATTCTAATGAATTGGAGGAGTGCAGATGTTCTTGTTGAATTCAATGTGCTTGTGGAAGTCTCTGGACCATGTGACTGCTGTGTTGGAGGTCTGCATTGAAGATTGAGCTTGTTGTTAAAGATTTCTTCCTTGATGTTGTAGTTCTTTCCAGTCTTGGCCGGCCAGATGATTCAAGTGTGTTACAGATGATCTAAGAGCAATTCTTTGGAGCATGACATGTTGTTGGAAGAAGATTCAAGTCTCAACTATGTTAGGCCAATAGTATAGTGATCAGTGTTAAGTAAAGCTGACCTTGATGATCATTCCAAGGTTGATGAAGCATATTAATACTTGTTGATGAGTTGTGGAAAGTGGGGAGTGGGCAAAAATGATAAAATCGTAAGAGAGGTACAAAGGCAAAGAAAAGAAGAGGAGCAGAAGAACAAGAGTAGTAAAGGATGAAGATATAGCAAAGAAGTGTTTGGGGGACAGAGCAGAAGTTTGTGAGCCTTCAATGGGACTGAACTAGGTATGAAAAAGATGTTATTTCTTAGTTCATTATCTATGTTAAACATAGTTTTTTATATGCAGTGAGCCTCCTGTAGGCAATGAGCCTCTTTTGAGCAATGAGCCTCTTTTGAGCAATGAGCTCTAGGCAGTGCGCCCAAAGGCATGTGCCTTCTCTTTTCTTCTAAGTACTTTTAATAGGGTACGAATCTTGTGGGTTAACCCCCACCGTGGTTTTCCCTTAACTAGGTTTCCACGTTAAAAACATTTGGTGTTATGTGTGTTCATTTTGCTTCTGCTCATGTGTAGATGATTCATGCTTAATGTTTGCATCAGTAATCTACTTTAAGTGGTAAAGAAGAATTAATTGTTGCAAGTGTTAAAGTTTTAGAACAACTAATTCACCCCCCCTCTCAATTGTCTGGCCTAATTCCAACAATTGGTATCAGAGCTGATTCCTCTAGAAGAAGCTTGATCGCTTGAGGAGATCCAAGATGTCAAATTACAAGAAGGACAATCCGAGGTTTGATGGAAAGAATTACCCTCTGTGGAAGAAGCGCATGGAGTGTCACTTGCAATGTATGGGTGATGCCTTTTGGTTGATAACTAAGGATGAGTATAAGGTTCTAAAGAATGGCCCTACAACTCTAGACGAACTCAAGGAAGATGAACACAACATTTGAGCTAAAGAAGCATTGTTAAGTGCCTTGACTAATGTAGAAATGACAAATGTCCTAGAATTAAAAACGGTTCATGATATCTGGAATAAGATGAAAACTCTGTATGAAGGTGATAAATATGTCAAATGTGCCAAGCTACAGAGCCTGAAGGGTAAATACAAAAGATTGATAATGAGCGAAGATGAAAACATTACTTCCTACATGTAGAAGGTGAATGAACTTGTGACCAGTATCAAAAGTGCTGGTGGAGTATTGGAAGAATTAGAGATTGTTGCCAAAGTGCTCAAATCTTTACCTCTGGTATACAAGCATAAAGTTACTGCCATTGAAGAGATTAGGATTGTGACAACTGTTACAAGGGATTAGTAGGTTGGTAAGCTTTTAGCATTTGAAATGAGTGAGTTTGGTGATTTTCTTCCTAAGCCTAAATTTGCATTTAAAGCCAATGTTCATGCGAAGCAAAGATATGATCTAGGTGAAAGCTCTTCAAGAAGATCAAACAGATTTGAGAAGGCAAGAAAGGATCTTGAAGATAATGAAACTAAGCTTGATGATCTTGAAGCTCTTCTTGCCAAAAGATTTCCAAGAGGATCCAGTAAGTATGAAGGAAAGTTGCCATTCAAATATTTTTCTTGTAGTAGGATTGGTCATTTTGCCCCAAGGTGTCTAGAGAGGGTTTCAAGGACAAACCCTAACAGATCTAGAGGTCAGAAGAAATGTTACTATGTCAAAGAAGCTAGTGAAGGAGTCACAGATGATGAATCTGATCATGGAGGTATAATGATTTGGTGTTCATTGCTATCAAAGAAGAAGATCTAGTGCCTACTGAATCTAGACTAGCTATGCAAATATAGAAAGTGCCTTGGTTGCTCAGGTTGTAGAAAAGGATGAATGGGTGATTGACAGTGGATGTTCTCATCATATGACTAGTGATAAAAGTAAGTTTGTAAGCTTTGAAAAATATGAAGGTGGACTTGTGAAGTTTGGAGACAACTCAGCTGGTAGAATCCATGGCAGAGTATCCATCTCTTTTGATGGTAAGAATAACACTAATGATGTTCTGTATGTGGAAGTATTGAAGCATAATCTTCTCAGTGTTGGACAGTAGGTTGACAAGGGTTATGATCTCTAATTCAAGGATGGAAAATGTAGAATCTTGGAAAGCTCTGAAACTACAATTGCATCTGCTACTCAGACTAGAGGTAACATCTTTCATTTAAGTAGTTCTAGTAAAAGTTGGTTGATTGCTCAGGTTGATCAAAGTTGGCTTTGGCATAAAAGAATGTGTCATGTCAATTTTGATACCATTGTCAAGATAAGTTCCACTCAGGTTGTAAGAGATCTTCCAAGACTTGTGAAACCTGTTGATAGAATGTGTAGAGAATGTCAATTAGGAAAATAGAATAGAACTTCATTCAAGAGTAAAGAATAGTCCTCAAGTAGATTGTTGGAACTTGTGCATACTAATCTTTGTGTTCCTGCTAGAATTAGGAGTGTGAAAGGAGACAGATATTTTATGTTGTTGATTGATGATTACTCCCGAATGATGTGGGTAACCTTCTTAAAAGAAAAATCAGAAGCTCTTGACAAATTCAAAGTGTTCAAGGTCATGGTGGAGAATGAGATTAGTGTGAAGATAAAGTATCTGAGATCTGATAGAGGTGGACAGTTTACCTCTGGTGAGTGTGATACATTCTATGAAAAGCAAGGAATAAAAAGACAGTTATCTGCTCCTAGGACTTCTCAGCAGAATGGAGTGGTGGAAAGAAAAAATTGGACCATTCAAGAAGCTACTAGGACCATGATGATGGAAGAAAATGTTTCACAAGTCTATTGGAGAGAAGCTATGAGCACTGTTGTCTACACTCTTAACCAGGTGTAGATCAAAGGGAATTCAGGTAAGACCCCTTATGAGCTATGGTTTGGTCATCCTCCTACTATGAAATATTTTAGAGTTTTTGGAAGTAAATGCTATATCAAAAGAGATGATGACCTTGGCAAGTTTGATGCAAGAAGTGATGAAGGAATATTTCTGGGTTACTCTACTCAAAGCAAGGCATACTGGTGCTTTAACAAGAGATTGAAAAAGATTGTTGAAAGTACTAATGTCAGGGTTGATGAAAGCAAAGAAAGACCTTCCAGGTCTTGCAAATATGATTCAGATGATCAAGATGAAAGTCAAAGTCAAGGAAGGCAAGTTCAAAATTAGACTCAGATCCAGATTGATCCAAAAATCTAGTGACTCAAGAGCATAGTGTAGATGTTGAGGAACAAGCTCAAGAAACAGAAGTTCAAGCAAATCCCAAAACTCCTAGGTATGTAAGGCTGAATCATCCTAAAGATCAGATCATAGGAGATAGAAATAAAGGTGTTCGAACTAGGAGAAGAATTGTTAAAGAACAAGAGGAGATTTGTTTGATTTCAAAGATTAAACAAAAATCAGTAAGTGAAGCCTGCAATGATGAAAAGTAGGCAAAAGCAATGGAAGAAGAATTAATGCAAATTGAAAAGAATCACACCTGGGATCTTGTTCCTAGACCTGAAGACAAAAATGTGATTGGAACTAAATGGGTCTTCCAGAATAAACTAAATGAAGATGGTGAAGTGGTAAAAAACAAAGCAAGATTGGTATGCAAAGGATATTTTCAAGTGGAAGGAATTGATTTTGAAGAAACTTTTGCTCCGGTAGCAAGAATAGAGGTAGTCAGATTATTTCTTGCATTTGCTACTTATAAAGACTTCAAGGTTTATCAGATGGATGTCAAGTCAGCATTCCTAAATGGAGAGTTGGAGGAAGAGGTTTGTATTGAACAACCAGAAGGATTTCAGTTTTCTGACCAAAGAGTTATGGTCTGCAGACTGAGAAAAGCATTGTATGGACTCAAACAAGCCCCAAGAGCCTGGTACGCAAGATTAGATAAGTATCTGGTAAGGATAGGATTTAGCAAAGGCACTGCTAATAGTAATATTTACTTTAAGATTGATCATGAGCACATCCTAATAGTTGAGGTATTTGTTGATGATATCATTTTTGGTGGAAATAAGAGTATGTGTAAAACATTTGCTGATTAGATGCAGAGTGAATTTGAGATGTCCATGTTTGGTGAAATGAATTTCTTCTTAGGTCTATAAATCATTCAATCAGATAAAGGTATCTTCATATCTCAATCTAAGTATGTGAGAGAATTGCTGAAAAAGTTTGGAATGGAAGATTCAAAGCTAGTGGGTACACCTATGGTAACTGGATGCAAGTTGAGTAAAGATGATGACTCCCCTAAGGCAAATCAGAAAAGGTGTAGATCAATGATTGGAGGATTACTCCATCTCACTCAGACCAGACCTGATATCATGAATGTAGTTGGACTTGTTTCTAGATTTCAAGCTGATCCTAGAGAATCCCATGTTGTAGCAATCAAAATAATTTTTAGATATCTCAAAGGGACACTTGATTATGGCTTATGGTATCTAAAAGATAATGACTTCACTCTTCATGCGTACACATATGTTGATTGGGCAGGAGATGTGGATGATAGGAAAAGTTGCATTTTTCTTGGGAAGGAGAATGGTTTCTTGGATGAGCAAAAAGCAAGAAGCAATATCTCTATCTACTGCATAGGTAGAGTATATAGTAGCAGCAAGCAAGTATACTCAAGTCTTGTGGATGAAGTAAATATTGAGAGACATCAGAATTGTGTTTGAGGAGCCTGTTACAATCTTCTGTGATAATTCAAGCACAATAAACATCTCCAAGAATCTGGTGTTGCATTCAAAGACTAAACACATATCCATCAAGTTTCATTTCTTGAGAGAAAATGGAAATGATAATGAAGTCAAGTTGGAGTTTGTTTCTTCAAAGGATCAGATTGCAGATATATTTACTAAGCCTCTACCCAAGGATACTTTTGAGTATCTCAGAGATAAGTTAGGGGTTATTACCCCTCCTAATCAGAACTAAGATGCACTATGATGCATCAGTCTGATGGAATTCACAGTCACATCTTGTGATCCAGATTGACATTAAGGGTATACTACTCAGGGGGAGTAGTCAGTATACAAATTATTGGAGATCAATCTGGAACAAAGGGGGAGAAAAGATTGCAAATATGTGCCCTTTTCCATTGATGTCAAACGGGGGGAGAAGTCATGTGAAAAACTAGTTGCTGATGAAATGGGAGTAGTGAAGGATGTGGTTGTAGAAGTGATAAGAGAAATGGGGCTAAGTTCTTGTCTTGATGGTTGAATCAGTTTTTCACATCATATGTTGCTATCAATGATAGAGGGGGAGATTGTTGCAAATATGTGCCTAAGTGGTGTTGTCGTTGATGTCAACATATCCTTGTTGCATTAGTGCCAATTATATCCTATTTTATTACCTGGTTAGAAGACTGAAATATTGAGGATATTGAGAAAATTAATAAAGATCATTATATGTGGACCATATGGTTGTGTAGAGGGTTGTTTGAGGTAGCTCTAGTTAAGATTTGAAAGGTCCACATGAAAATCTAAAGAAGTTATGGCCATCTGAGTAGATCTAGTTTTGTAGTGTTTAGAAGAAACAGAGTGATAGGAAATGGGTCTGGATTGCTCCGCATTAAAATATTATGATCTGTAGATCTAGAGGCATGTTTGGGAATTCAGTGTGTATCATCAACTTAAGTGGTTCGTGGAGTGGAGGTCTACAAGCAATCTTTCTAGTGTGACAGTCATGGCAAATAATGTTCTTGAGGTTTCAGATGAAGATGCAAGTGATTCTAATGATTTAGAGGAGTACAGATGTTCTTGTTGAATTCAATGTGCTTGTGGAAGTCTCTGGACCATGTGACTGCTGTGTTGGAGGTCTACATTAAATATTGAGCTCGTTGTTGAAGATTTCTTCCTTGATGCTACAGTTCTTTCCAGTCTTGGCCAACTGGATGATTCAAGTGTGTTGCAGATGATCTAAGAGCAATTCCTTGGAGTGTGGCATGTTGTTGGAAGAAGATTCAAGTCTCAGCTATGTTAGGCCAATAGTATAGTGATCCGTGTTAAGTACAACCGACATTGATGATCATTCTAAGGTTGATGAAGTGTATTAATACTTGTTGATGAGTTGTGGAAAGTGGGGAGTGGGTGAAAATGACAAAATTCTAAGAGAGGTACAGAGGCAGAGTAGAGAAGAGGAGGAGCAAAAGAACAAGAGCAGTAAAGGATGAAGATATAGCGAAGAAGTGTTTGAGGGACAGAGCAAAATTTTGTGAGCCTTCAATGGGATTGAACTAGGCATGAAAAAGATGTTATTTCTCAATTCATTATCTCTGTGTTAAACATAAATTCTTGTAGGCAATGAGCCTCGTGTAGGCAGTGAGCCTCTTTTGAGTAGTGAGCTTTGGGCAGTGTGCCCGAAGGCATGTGCCTTCTCTTTTCTTCTAAGTACTTTTAACAGGGTACAAATCTTGTGGGTTAACCCCCATCATGGTTTGCCCTTAACCAGGTTTCCACGTTAAAAAATTCTAGTGTTATGTGTGTTCATTTTGCTTCTGCTCATGTGTAGATGATTCATGCTTAATGTTTACATCATTAATCTGCTTTAAGTGGTAAAGAAGAATTAATTGAGCTGCAAGTGTTAAAGTTTTAGGACAACTGATTCACCCCCCCTCTCAGTTGTCTGGCCTAATTCCAACACTATCATATTGTAATCTTTTGTGAGTTTGTTCTCAATTCAGGGAGTAGTGGCTTCCTTGGGAGTGACCCTAAAACAAAGTCTACAGAGAATAGTAGCTTCCTTGGGAGTGACCCTAAAACAAAATCTTCAGGGAGCAGTAGCTTCCTTAGGTTGTAGCCCTAAAATAAAGTCTACATGAAGTAGTTGCTTCCTTGTGTTGTAGCCCTAAAACAAAGTTGTTATTTTGAGCTTCATATATTGTGAGTTAATCCTCACCATGGTTTTTCCCTTCTTGGGTTTTCCACGTATATCCGGTGTTATGTGTTCATGTGCATTGTGTTAATCTTTCATGTTTATGTTGATGTTGTAATGCTTAAGTTTTAATATGCTCCAAAGGACTTGAAGTTTAATTAGATACTGGTTCGCCCCCCTCTCAGTATCCTAGTGTGTCCAACAAGGAGTTATGTATATATTCACCAATGGTATTCCCTATCTCTCTAAAAATCTCTTCCAACCATAATTCATGAGGAAGTTTGTACATACAGATTGACAATGGAGAATCCTTAACTTGGTGATCAAGCTCTAATATATAAACTTGAATTCCCCATAAACCATTGGCTACCTTTCTTAATGTTATCTCTATCTTCCTCCATTTGAATAAGTGATCTAGAGGAAACTTAAAGCCAAAGAACTTATATTAGGGTGAGGCCATTGCAACTGAAATTGACATATACAAGACTTAATCTTTTCTATTGAGGTTCAAATACCAATGACTTCTATGATTATTGTCTTCTTCAATTGTTCGACTAATGAATGTAGAAATTTATTTGTTATAACAATGGCCAAGATTTTTTAATCCACTTTGACATTGACATTGAAATGGAGATATTGCAATTCCCTACCCTCAATCTTTAATTCCTAGCATGCTTTCTCTAATATTTTCTCTAGTTTGTAACTATCTCTTGCCACATATCCTACTAAGGCCTAAGGGTCCTTTTGGCCAATAGCTTTTTGATTATTCTCTTCTGAATCAGAAGGGCTTCCTACTATGGCAAATCTTCTTTGGCATTCACTCCCCTGCTTCGCTTTCATATCCCCTCATTTAGCCATTTCCCTAAGTCGTCACTACTTTTTCTACTCCTATTACTCTTCATCATTCTTCTTATTTTTTAGATCCTAGATGACCTATATTTTTGTATTCATTAAACCATTAAATTATCTAGACATGAAGTACTACCAAAATTAGTGTTTAAGTTTTCTTTTCATTTTTCCAAGCAAATGGGGAGATAATATATGAATTCCTCAAGATCTAGCACTTGTAAAATGTGTCAACTATCTCAATTAAGTTTGTCATTGAAAGAAAGATCATAAATTTTATTCTTGCAAGAGGGTAAGGTATGTATGTCTTGTATTTAAAGTAAAATTAAACACCTTATATTTTTTAGATAAAGGATAAAAGGGAGGTTTTTGAAAGGGTCTTGTACAATTTTTTTTTTTTTTGAAAAGGCCCAAACTTTTGCACAACCATGAGACATGAGATAACACTCAACAAGAAACAAGCTAAAAGAAGGGCTTAAAAGAAATGAAGTTGCAACAAAACAACACCTTCCTAAAGAAGAGGAACTAAAAGACTACATAATCTAAAGATATATTTAGGAAGACCCTTCTTCTTTCTTTGAACAATAATCTACCACACAAAGTTACCATCCTCGAACAAATTAAATACCTTATATATAATGCACACTATAAATCACATATAAACCCAAAACTTTAACATTTTAAAGTATTAAAAGAGCTTTCGTTTTTTTCAATTCTTTTGAAACTTATTCCCTTCATAAGGTAGCCCGTTATTTTAGGGCATTGAAGCTATTCAAGGATGGCCCAAAGTAGACAAAAGGTTAGAGGGAGTCGGGCCCACTTAAATGTGCTGTTGCACGTGCATACGTAAGCCTGAAACTTTGGTCGTTAGATGAAGACTTTTTTTGGAAGATTTGTTTTGGACGCTCACCACGGCTTGGAATCTTTCGGAGAAGACTTTGAGAATGCTTCTACCTAATCTTTATTTTTTGCTTTTCAATGGCGACATGGAGACATTTAATTGTTTGTATTGTCCTTATCTAAGGATTTAAAATCTACAATATGTTAAAATAGGTCTAACTACAATAGCAACAAGGGTGAAAAGTATATATATATATAAAAGATGTTCACTTACATTAAATTTATTATTTAGGATGAATAAGTATTTCATTGTTATTTAGAATGAATAAATAAATAAAATAAAAATAAATCTTCAAAAATGAAGTAAAATAAAATAATTCTTATTAAATAAAAAATTATTAAATAGTTCTAAAGTAAAATAAAATAAAATAAACTATTTTTTAAAGAGTTTTAAAGTGCATTTTTGAGATACCTGTATTTAAGATATCTATAGTAGTTTATTACATATTTAAAAATAATTGACCTCTTTACTTTATTTTACTATAAAGCTATTTTATTTACTTTAAAACTAGTGTCTTTAAATTTAAAAAATAAATATCAACTCTAAATAATTTCTCTCAACATAATAAATTCTATTAACTTTCATATCACTAATTAGTTTTATAATCCTTCATTTTAGTTTTGTAATCCCTCTACTTTTTTTTAATTCATCCTAAAGTCTCTAATTCAGTCAACCTTGTTATTTTTATACAAATAATTAAACAATTTATAATAAAAAAGGTCAATGAATTGTGATTTGGCTAACCTTATGTTTAACCTTTTCTATCCTATAGTTATTTCTTACTACTAAACGATTATGTGCTTACCCTAATAACATAGGGCATGGGTTTCATAACATAGGGTTACCCAAGTGAGGTTATTCTTAAACCACACTTAATTTAAGGGTTAAAAGTAAAAGAAATTGGCCAATAAAAGTAGAACTATTTACTATTTCAACTATTTACTACTTTTTGAAAGGATGAGGTGTGAGATTGCTATTGATTATTTGACTCTTGAAGAGTGTGATATTTAAGTAGATTGTCTATGACTAAGAATTATAGAAAACTTTTTTTACAAAACTTTAGGGGTGTCCCACGTGTTTTTGTCTTTGTCCCCTTGTATGAGTGATCATTTTCTTAGTGTCTTAATGTGTTTGGTGTTTCTAACTAATGAGGTGAAGATGTAGGGTTGTAGAGCTTGATATATAAGAAGAGTAGGCTAGAGGACATAATAGTTGTGCATTCTAAATTCATATTTTTCAAGTTTTTAAGTTGATGCTACATCAGCTAAGTTATTGTTTTGTTTAAAAACATCAAACAAATAGTTAGATAGAAACATGTCCATACATATATTATCAATCACCTACTCCATAATATGATTGATTGTTTCTTTGATATTACATTTGAAAATAATTATTATGTATCTCCATATAATTAATTGTTTGATTCTCTCTGATTTTACATTTGAAAATAAATATATGTATCACTATATAATTAATTGTTTCTGTCATATAACTTATAAAAACTCATATTTTTACGCCGATAAACAATTAAGATTCAGATTTCTATGTAAACAAAATTTATGTGTAAATAAATAAATTTGTGGAAGCCAAATGGATAGAAAAACTTGGGCAGTTATAGAGTGAAATCAAAGTCCTCCAGTATAGTCTTTAAATTAACTCATGTGACCATATCAAATATTCTAACTGCAAGTAATTTAACTCATGTGAGCATATCAAATATTCTAACTAACCTCATGTAAGCATATCAAATATTCTAATTGCAAGTAATTTTGCCAACAAATTGGAAAATATATTTCAAGTATTGTAGATATATTTTTTTAAATATAAATATACTAGTTTAAGTCTATTTTTATGATAGAGACATATCACCTATCCATTAACAGACAGCTACTAAATCTTTTCCCCTAGTCAACCGAATGAAGAAGCTGAACAAGTTAAGAAACTCAACCCATAAATCAAGTGAAAGGACACAAGAATCAATCAATAGAAAGCACTCAACGGACATGATAAATAAAATAAAACAAAAGTAAGGATGTTAAGGAGCTCGACTGATAAATCGAGAGGAAAACAGTACATTTTACAAACCAGTTGATATTTTCTAGAAAATATTAAATGTAGAGTTTCTTTTATCATTGGGCATAATTTTGTTTTATAGTCCATATTACTGTTAAGTTCATAAACCTTATTGGGAAGGTTGATTCTGTTTGTTAATTAATTTTTTTTTATGATTATTTATTAATAGGTCTTTTAAATTAAAATAAAATAAAATAAATATTTTTAAAAAAATCATGTAATTTAGTTATTCATGACATAATGTGATGGTTAAAGTAAGGTGTTGTTATCCATGTCACCAAGGTTTAAACGCACCAGCATTAATGCAAACCTTCATGAGTAATTTCAATCTAAAAAAAATCATGTAATCTAGTTTTTTTCAAATTTTAATTAAGTTTTATCACAACAATACTTAAATAATATTATACAACCATCAAATTTTGGCCCTGAATGTACCTGTATAAAGTACTGGACACTTTTTTGCAACAACCATCTAGAAAATTGTGGAAACCTTCCTGTCTAACTTACATGTAAGACAATGGTGGGGCTGACATTCCTATTCTTAGTGCAAGTGCAGTCGTAATGATTTTAGGATTTCCTTTTGCCAGAAGGTATTTGAATGTTATTAAAACTGGTTTATTTTGAGATAGAAAGATAATGTAAGTTTTCCTGCTTTTTAAAGTTGAAAGATAGTAATAACACCGGTCTCACAGATTTTTAGGAGATTTGTCAGTTAAAATGATCATTGAAAGCAGAAAATTTTATGAAACGGTTTCCCAGTAAAATTAATTTTTATTTGCAATACCCAAGAAGAAAACTCAATAACAGTAACCCTCTGCATGAACCACACCTTTAATTAAATAGGTTAACTTGTTGCTTGGCCTTCCCACACCATCCTAGATTCATTTTCTTTGAGATTATGAAATACAGTAAAGATAGAACTTTCAATTTTTATTTTTTTTGTGGGTTAGGATTGGGTCAGACCTTGTGTAGGTAGTTTGTTTTGATGTGTTTGTTTTGTAAGGCAGTTTGACTGTTGTATAATCCATCTTTCCTTTTGTAATAGGTTTTTGATCCTTCCAAAACTTATTGTATAAGGTTTACGGTTGCTTTAAAACCAATGAAAACCAGAGAATATTAAAACAGATTGTATCAATCACCCACTTGAAAATATTACAACAGGGGTTCATTTTCAGCTCCCCCTCTCTGGTAGTGCTGCAAAAATCTACCATCTAAATAGTGGGTGTTTAAAATTATTGAAGTAAAACCAATAGCAATAATTCTTCCATGGGAGAGCTGTATAATTGTTTTTAAACAACAATTTCATTTTCACATATTTCAACAAAATTGTTTTCAGACATTTCAAATTCTTTGATCTTCAGCAGTTTATAATAACAATTATCTTAGAGAAATCAGATACAAGAATTTAAAAGCCAATTAATTTGTTTTCTGAACCAGAAACAAAAGTACAAGATGATATTTAAAAGGGAAATATGAAATAATACAAGATGATGAGGAATCAACCAGAGCCGAAACAAAAGAACAGAGTGAAACAAATCTTTCTTTCTAATTTATTAAAATCTAGCTATTCATTTCATATGCACTCCTGGATTACAGTAGTATGAACAGATAATATCAGAATTTATGTGTTCAGCTATGGAAGCGGTTTTAAACCCGGTTTATCAGCAGTCTTGAGCGTTTTGCCAATCAACTTCTGCGCACGCTTACTATGTGCTTCGGCCTTCATACTCTCCGTCCGATCCATTCTTAAATAGACTGTTTTTTTCGATTTATCCTCCTTAAACCTAGACTTCAGAGCCGAAACAAAGCTTCTCATTCCCATTTTCAAGATTCCTGCAAACATAAATACACACCCAAATTTTTAATCAGTTGAAAAACAACCAGAAATCAACACAAAAAGAAAAAAAGAATAGAACTGGGGCCTGCAAGGGTACAGGAGTCCCAGGTGAGATGGAGATTCGAACACGAGACCTGCCCTACACTGGCGTTATAAAATGTGAAGCAAAAACGAATGGGAACATGTATTTAACGGAAGCGAAGACTGTATACTTCTACAACGGCCGTTTTCTCGTATTTAATTTCTATTAATACTAAATTATAGTGAAAGAAGAGTGGCTTCAACATGCAGGCATCTTGACTCAAAAGCGAAATGAGTGGAGTAGAAATAGGTTCATGCATTTTGTTTGGATGTATTTTTTATTTTATATTTCCAATTTTTTATTTGATTGGGTTGATTTAGTTGAAGATTACTACAAGTTATTGATGGGTTGTGGCCACTAGATCCACAAATATAGGTTATATATATAGTGCTTTCCACGAGGGCTATATCCTCACCATCTCTATTTTATTTTATTTTATTTTTTATTTTTATTGTTTTTTACTTTAATGTTTCATTTGTTATTACTCCATGACATTATTATTTTACAGAATTCAATGTTCATTTGTTGTTGCTCTACGACATCATTATTTTACAGAATTCAATGTTCAAAACTGTTGGGCCAACACAATCATTGACATTGTTTGTAAGATGATATGCTCTAAATAATAAATAATTGTAGGTTTAAAAATACACTTATAAATATATGTAAGTCTAGGTTTAAAAAACTATACATAGTTATTACGTTTTACAATTGAATGCCAAAATATCATGTCTTCTACCTAAGGCTAATTAATGATATGAACTTAATTAAATAACCTAAAACCTTTTAGATATATGGAGGAGTTGAGTTTAATTAATTGATTGAAATGAATTAATTGAGACTAAATCAAATGTGTATTGAAAATGTTAATGAGATAGATTAGGATTATAATTTTATAAATCAGCCAAAGATTATTTTGATTCATGTCATATTGTAATAAAGATTTGCAAACATATAATTAAAACTAGATTACGAGGCAAAGAGTTGAGACGACTGAGACTTGATGGTCAAAGGATCTGGGAGGTAATTGCAACAATGATCCCATCCAAGGGTAGGATTCTATTGTGAGTGGACTTAAATCTTTGGTACATACATAAACTATTTGCTTGATGTATATTTGAGATAGGGACTTGATGTATATTTGAGATAGGGAAAACATGGTGGCACTAAGGAGCACCATGGGGTCTGTTATGCAAGGATAGACGTTTAGGACTTCCTTATGCCGTAGTTAAGCCCCAAGATCGAGGTAACAATAATAAAAGAAATGAAGGGTGGAAATGAATGATGATTAAAATGGTGGCAATGAATTGCACTAAGGTGATGGCTAAATCTTACTATAGCTCGATGTAAATCAATGGGTGAATGTACTAAAAATGTCTTTGTGGTATGTCTTAATTATGGATGTCAATTTGGTGATATTTAATTGTCACGGATGTAGGTCCTTGAAAAATGAGAAATGCTCTTTGACACTTTGTGATCTCTAATTCATCATTTATTTTTATTTTGTTCTAAGTATTGTGAAAGTGTCATAAGATGATGTCTTTAGATACATAATCTTAGATGCATAATTTAAACTTTTGGCACCTACACAGAATGGTCATATCCCAAAATTATCAACCTTAGAATATAGAAATTTAAATTTTGGAAAATGAGGATACCATTGAGCCCATAATTCTATCTAGGGAATAGAAATGTAGATGTAATCTAGTCTAGAATAGGAAAACTAATAGAAGCTTTGGATGACGAGACCCTTGAGAGCTCTTTTGAGGAGCAATTCAACTTCACCAAAGAGTGGCAAGTTGCATCTAGTTCGCAAAAGCTTGCAAGTCACAACTAAGTGGGTTCTCTTTTTTGTGCTTCCCTCTCTTTACTATATATGTGTTGACTTTGTGTTGTTCCTCTATTTTGTTTATGCACCTGTTGGTTTTTTAACTCTCTTAATTGTTCCACTCCTCGTGGGACTCATTCTTCTTGCCACTTGACTTTGCTAATGTAAAAAGGTTTAAACCCTTTTCAAAACCCATCATTTTACCAATATCAAAAACATAACAATGTTAAATTGAGTCGTGATTAATACTTTTAAAATAATAAATTTATGTGCTAAAATTAGTATCCAAAGCACCAAACCAAAAATAATATAAATAGAATAAAACATATAAATATACAATTTTCTCTTAAACAATAATATACAACTAACTATATTATTAACTTAAAAATTTTAATTTTGATGTATATACATTTATATTTTTTTTATTGTTTTAATTTTAATTTTATTTTTATTGATATTTTAAAATCACAACCACTACACTTGCACATGTGCGCATTTATGTTAATTACAAATATAAAACAAGGAACACCCCTTTAAAAAAAACATTTTTAAGTATTTGGTCTTAGGAAGAAGGGGGCGAATGAATTAATCTAATAGTTTTGCGCATTTTAGTCATCACTCTTTTTCTATATGGCTATTTTTTGCATATCGCTAGTCAACTTTAGACTATTATTTAGTCTTACAATTTATTTATTCAAATGTCATATGGGGGAGGTTGTATTTCAATATTTTTTCCTTTCGAATGGAATTTTTATATATATATACGTACGTAGGATGAGTTATACGGGAAAAAATAATGTTTTTAAAGTGTTAATTTAGGTTAAATAAATAAATGAGTAATTTAATAAGTATAATTAAGATCTAGATTAATTAGATATAATTGAGAGTTTATAAATTGTTATTTGTGTTTTGGAAATTGAATAAAATGAAGAGTAATATTTAGTTCCATAATTGAAGAGTAATGTAAAATGGATAAGATTCTACAATCTATCTAATGGCATACATGAAAATAATACCTATTTGTTAGTGAGTTGTCTGGGATTTTGAATTGGAACTCTAACCTACCAAAAGATAAGTTCGCAACTGATATGTGCCTATGTTCTAGGCTTGTCCTAACAATCTCTAGGTTTCTATCTTGCAATTTCATCTTATATGTAGTCTTCTAATTTACCTTTTCTAAAAGTTTGGGTGTTACTGTATTGAAAATGCCCTTGTTAGTTTTTGTATGACTAAGTCATGAGAGCTCCTCATCTTGATCAACCCCTTGAAATTAAACAATATAAAAAAATAGCAAGCAATCACCTAAGATGCAAATTATTTACTCTTTGTATTACACCAAAATGAAATGTGTTGCTATTTATTTCTCTCTAGAATAATTGTCATGAGAATCTTCATGTAATTTTTAGATTCTCAAATGATTAGAATGAATGCATTGAATGTATTTAAATACTAGCACATACTATCAACTTACACCAAACTCAGCTCAAGGTAGAAGGGTGAAGGGTGCTCTTGTGGCCTCCACAACATGCTCCCATTCCTTCATGAATTGAGGACCCTTATTTTTACTTTTTATTTCAAATTTGTCCTTCAATCTTGAATATTTCATGTTTTAGACAAGCTAGAGTAAAACCTTCCATCATGATAAATGCACAAGGGATGAGGCAAGCTAAAATCATCACCCCATTGGCAGATAAAGCTAAAGAAGAAATACAACCCATAGATTATCAAGTGGTCAAAGTTTATATGAGTAAGTAATCAATTGATGAGGTCCACAAAGCAACAAAGTCCTCCATTCATATAATGATGCAAAAGATTGATAAGGACATGGCCACTAAGGAAGACCTTAAGGTTTATATATTTTGAAATCGATAAAAGTTGGATTTTGATTCATGTCATATTGCAACAAAGACTTGCAAACATAGAACTAAAACTAGATTCTAAGGTAAAGAGTTGAGACAACTAAGACCTAATGGTTAGAGGATTTTGGAGGTAATCGCGTCAACGATCCCATCCAAGGGCATGATTCTGTCGTGAGTGGAATTATATCTTTTGTACATGCATAAAGTATTCACTTGATGTATACTTGAGATAGGGAAAACCTGGTGGCACTAAGGAGCATCGTGGGGCCCACTATGCAAGGATAGATGTTTAGAACTTCCTTGTGCCTTAGTCAAGCTACAAGATTGAGTTAACAATAATAAAATAGATAAGGGTGGAAAGGAATGTTGATTAAAGTAGTGGCAATGAATCTCACTAAGGTGATGGATAAATCTTATTAAAAGCCCAATGTAAATTGATAGGTGATTGTAATGAAAATGTCTTTGTGGAGTGCCTTAACGATGGATGTCAATTTGTTGATATTTGATTGTCATAGATGTGGGGTGCCAATAGATGAGGACTAATGACAAATTCTTGCAAAATGAGAAATGCTCTTTAACACTTTGTGATCTCTAATCCATCATTTTTTTCTTTTATTCTAAGTATTGTGAAATTGTCATGAATAAGATGATGCCTTTATATACATAATGTTAGATGCATGTAATTTAGATTTTTTGGCACCCCCACTACTAGGGAATGGTCAAATCCCAAAGTCAACCTTAGAGTATGGAAATTTAAGTTTTAGAAAATGAGGATGCCATTGAGCTCATAATTTTGTCTTGGGAATAGAAATGTAGATGTAATTTAGTCTAGAATAGGAAAACTAATAGAAACTGAGCTAAAAAGGCCTTAAATAGAGAAATGTAACATTACAATGTTAGATTGAGTCTTAGTTAATTATACATATTTTAAAATAATAAAATTATGTTCTAAAACCATATTTTAAAACCATCAAACCTAAAATAATTATGTTGAAGGCCTTCCCTATGTGAAAATGAGAGTTGCTTTTACAAATCAACCGTTGACATTTCCTTAAACTTGGACAAGACCATTGAAAGGTTTCTCATCATCTAATTTTACCGGTGATATTTCAATCACCATATTATTTCGCCAAGTTTTGTTTCCCATTTGTTGTGGCCTGCTAAAGAAATGGTACCATGAGGATGAGGCTCCTTCAGATTTTCACCAGTTTTATTTTTTATGACTTCTTTTATTATTCATAGTTACAGATAGAACTCTAAAATTCAGTGTAATAAATATCATCCTAGGTTATTCGTGGCAAGTGCAAAGCCAAAGTAAAATGTTGCATTATTCTATATTACAAAGTAAAATGTGAAGCCAAAGTCTTTTTAAAGTAGTGTAACTTTAGCTTTTGTCTTGCTCTTAAAGGGGTATAAAATATCAATTAAGGTGTAACATGTTGATTAAATTATCCATGAGTTTGCAATTTGTTTCATGTTTAATGCATGATAAATTTCATCTCCAACAAGTCTCCATATAATTGATAATATCGAAGGTCCATAAACTATATGGAAAAGGAGTGGACGAGATTATTCTATATTTAAGAAATATATTTAAAATAACTCTTAAAGTAATTTAAGTAAATTTATATTATTATAATAGCTCATATCATATATATTTTACTAAAATAATAATATTGAATAAGAAATAAAAAACTATATAAAACATTTATTTAAAGAAAATATTTTAAAATAGGTTCGAGTGTAATTATGGGAGGTTGCGATGATCTAGAGTTAGTAGATCATCTGTAGTAAAGAATTATTATTATTTATTTATGTTGGTGAAGCCCATTCTGTCTAATGTTGGTTGGTCTACTAACTCTCTCAGGCTAAATGCAAGAAAGTGCAAGAATCTCTCCCAATATATATATATATATATATATATATATATATATATATATATATAATATTACTCCTATATATTGATAAACTACAAGAGTAATATTACGTACATATATACATATAAGTAAGTAATATATATATATATATATATATATATATATATATATATATATATATATATATATATATATATATATATATATATATATATATATTATTGTTGCTCGGTAAGTGCAAGGATATTTAGGCTGGCCCGCTCCAGCAGAGGTCACAAGGGGGACCTCCTCCCCATCCACATATTCAACTTAGAGAATAGAACCCAACTCAATTCCACTTAAGAACCACAAATGTTACTTGGGGGATTCGAACTTGGATCTCCAACTTGAGAACCATATGGCCTTGCCATTTGAGCACAACCCCTTTCACATACAATATATATATATACGAGATTATCTTCATAATAATGTAAATAAAATAAAAGAGTAATATATATACGAGATTATCTAAATAATAATGTATATATATATTAGAGTAATATTACTTACATATATACTCTTCTAATGTCAAACTTAAATATCAATTTGCAATAGATATATGTTTCAGTCCTAATATTTAAAATACTTTCTTCTATGGTGGGTGGAAGGGAGGACGACTTTCCACACAAAAGGGTGTGGAAAGTCTGGGGCATGGCCTAGTCAGATTATAGAATGCCACAATGGAAGGACTAAGCACTAACCTTAAGTCTATTGGAGTTCGTAGGGGATCAAGAGTTGGAAAAGTGTCAAATCAAATCAATATTGCCATTCTCAAGTGATTGCTAGACACACATGAGTATAAGTCCAGACTTGGATAGTCTTTTCATAGCATGCAGGTAATCATGGTTAGATACATTAGGGATAGGATATTAGCTTGCTCTCTAGAAACATCCTGGCATTAGAAGGGGCATGATTGGATTCAAAGTGAGTTTCATTATTTCTTAGTCCTCATTTGCTTATGCACATGCAAAGACTGGCTTTCTCTGCAAATTAGCTCCAATGGCAAGAAGGTCTAGGTTTGTGGTTCAAGTGGCTACAAAAGGGTTGGTGAATTTAGGGGTGGATACACCTATCCAATTGGAAAGCTTGGTTAGGTAGATGGCATTTAAAGGAAGGATAACAGACCAAAGGTTGAAATGAGTCCTATGAATTAACGACAGATTAACTATGGCTGCAGTGAAGGTAGTTATAGGCAGAGGGTTTGTGGAGGAAGGTGAATTTTACAGGGTTGATTCCAACATTATCTCACATTTCTTGGTGGCAATTCTAGATTTTGGCACTCCCAAGGATGTCTCAGAGCAACTGGTAAGAAATATTTTTAAAGCATATTTAATCATTGGTTTGAAGGGTGTTATCGTGCAGCTTCGCCTAGGCTGGAGATACCTCAGCCACGAGATTTCCCTCTTCTACAAGATCCTAATGAGGCCATTAAGTTGTTTCTTTTCCTTCTTGACCTTAAAGGATTCTCCTTGAGCACAGAGAACAGGTTGAGGTCGGTGTGAATTTCCTAAAGAAATTGCTACATTTGGAGCCGGTGGAGGGATAGTTCGATTGGGTTCCTGAATTTCAAGTCTTT
The DNA here is from genome assembly GCA_027924645.1 of Cunninghamia lanceolata. Classification (NCBI taxonomy): domain Eukaryota; kingdom Viridiplantae; phylum Streptophyta; class Pinopsida; order Cupressales; family Cupressaceae; genus Cunninghamia; species Cunninghamia lanceolata. The sequence goes on from BSBN01000221.1 coordinate 7,805,098, forward strand.
GCTTATAATTTGGCCTTCATGTAGCTCTAGGATGCGGGTATGCTCTAGTTTTTTAGTATGCTTCTTGTTTGTTTTCTGATGCTTATCAATGTATTGATCAGAATGTAGTCTCCTTTTGACAGTCGATGAAGGGACTGAATCCCATTATATACAGTTTCAGGGTAGGGTTTGGGTAGGCCATGCATGGCCAATTATAATGTTTATATCAAAATAAGCCCTATGTGGCTAGATAATTAGACCCTGCGTGGTCAGTTTTAGGAAGGTTGGGTTAAGGTGGTGGCATGGGCATTTTGGTCTTTGGCCCTTGTAATCTAACAGTATGCTTGTATGGCAATCTCTCATGTATCTTTTGAATAGATTAATAAAAAAATTACCTCTTATGGAATAAAAAACATACTTTCTTCTATGTTCCTCTCTAGTCATTTGTAAAATTATTTGGCTCCGATATCTTTAAGTGAATGATGATTGTCTTGTATCCTTATTGCTCATGTCATTTTTTTCAAGTGTCATGAATTAATTTGCATAATCTTAATGGATTTCAAGATTCCTATGCTTTGCTTAGTAGCTACTTCAAATGTGTGAGCTTTAATGTTTGGAGTCTAGTCTAGATATTTGCATGCATCCCCTTTCTAGATTATTGTTCATGCTCACTTGCATTCCATTAGTCATCACCTATGTTTAATAGGAATTGTATTGCAAATATAAGCATGGCCACCACCTACATCATGTTCATTTGTCATCTAGCCTATCATCATCCATCCTCTCATGGGGATGTCACATGATACAAAGATCAATCAAACTTAGTGAGCCTCATTAGTGTTATAATTTCACATCTTTGCATAATTTGGAGATAAAATGGCTTAAAATTAAATTTAGACATGCTATAATTTTAGATTGAGAATTCCAAATTATTTAAAAATATTAAAATTTGAAGGGAATTTTTTATTTATTTATTTGAATTTGCATACATGATATGGTGCAAAAATGGGGTGCATTTTATGTCATGGGAGCCTGTTGTGTTCAATATCATGTTGGCAAGAGAAATAATAGGACACAGTTCAAAGATCTGACCCTAGCTTACTCTTATGTAGTCTTTATACCCCAATGGTTACAATAATAGAATAACATATATTTGCGGTAGGAAATAACATAACGTGGTACAATATTCCATTATATTTAATATATAATAAATATCATAAATGTTCAAATATTACACAATAGTTCTCATATATATATATATATATATATATATATATATATATATATATATATATATCTTCCATATCTTATATCTTCCTCTCTTATTATGCTTCCTCACATCATCATGCTTCATCATGCTCTTCTCTCTCACATTCCTCTTCCTATATATATATATATATATATATATATATATATATATATATATATATATATATATATATATATATATCTTCCATATCTTATATCTTCCTCTCTTATTATGCTTCCTCACATCATCATGCTTCATCATGCTCTTCTCTCTCACATTCCTCTTCCTTATATAGCCTCTTAATACCTTTTCATGGTGTCTTTCCCTTATGTCCTTTCCTAAATACTCTTAATTAACTCCCTTCCATGAATTCACCCTTTACTTTATGATATTTATCCATATTAAGGTTTGTTAAGGTGTGTTAGGGTGTGTTTAAGGTTATTTAAGGCCTATATGATTCATAAATGGGTCTAGGAATGACCCAAATGCTACCACAAACCCTTTGCGACATATGATAATGTCATATAAGGTACAATGGTGTAGTTTGTTGTACTCCTGATCACATGCACTAACATTCTCCCCAAGCCTAAAACATTATCTTGTCCTCAAGACAACCAAAAATATTTATTCTATAATTGTTTCAGTCAGTAACAATTTTACTATACCCACCGCATGATCATATCTTAGCTCGCGGCCTTGGATCAGAACTCTATCATAGCTCATACACATCATATCAAGATTTTAGGATCTTGGCATCAGTTCGCATGAAGTTATATTTATCAGGAGTGTTATCAAATTTACATCTCAGGATAGTCAAGTACTCAATTCAACACATGCAAAGTTTTGTGGCATCTTCCCATGACTTGCAATACCCAAATAAACATCTCACAAGGTAGTATGGGACTAGAGACATGTTCAATTAGAATTGCAACATGTTCCTTCAACACTTGGAGCCTTACCATCATATTTAGGCTGACCAAAATGTTTCATAGAGCATCGGGTCTCGGAACCTCCACACCTTATTTTTTCCCATCTTCTTTGCTATACATTATTATGTGCTTCCTACCTTGTTCTACATACTCTCCAAACCACGGGTCCATACGTTCATCTGCGGTATAAATATTTTTATAATTTTCATTAATCTTAATACCCTCTTAGTTTTGATTTACAGTGCTTTTTGGTACCTTCTTTTGTATCTTCCACCTGCTTGGGACCTTCCATGTCTTCATCTCTGGGTTATCCAATTCCAAGGCTTCTGCCACATATTTTAAAGCACAGGTTCATACCCCTGAGTACTGAGTTTTCTTGATATGCAATACACCCATGGAGATATGATTGACTTGATGAATCTTATCTTTGTACTGGTAGGGCATGTTATCATTCTTCTCCTTCTGAATTTGTGTTACATTCTTGTTCTTTGTGGTATGTTTACTAGCTAAAATCTCAATCTTTCTTAGGTTGTGTGCTCTTCTAGTTGGGCTAGTATTTTTCTTGATCTCTTTGTTGATTCATTGCTTATCCATGCTTCTACAACCTCCTCAAAATTAGTGTTATGGTCACTATCTTTAACATATATATCTCCTTCAGAATTTAGATCTTCATTAATTTCTTTCCTAAGAATCTTTCCTAGTGAATCTTGTTGGTGTAATTAAATATTTAATTACACTTTATTAAGTTTACTTAGGCCTAATTTTAGTCTTAGTTTAATATTCTTAAGTCATATTAGGGTTTTTCTCTAACTTGCAAATATAAAAACAAGTTCTCACATGTAATTCATTAATCCATTTCATTAATTCATCCTTATTGTGCAAATTCATCCTTTTTGCTTTTTTCTCTTGTGGAAGGTAAATCTTAGGTTTTGCAGGTGATCTTCGTGGCTTGAGTTAATTATCAACATCAACCAATATATCATCCTCTAATTTTCCTCTTCACTATCTTCTTCCTCTTGTACTACCTTTTCTATATATGCGCAAGCCATATCAGTATACAAAGGGAATTGCACTACTTGATCTATCCCAAAAAATGTCATCTCTTTCTTATGGGAGTCAGAAATCTCATTGTAGTTTACAAACCATTCCAAATTCAATAGAATATTAAATGTTTCAAAAGGCTTCTTCATCTCAATAACTTTAAAGTCTATCTTTCTCTTTATTCCCAATAGATTGCCTTCCACATTCCTCCAAGTACCAATAGTATCAATGGTGGTTCCGTCAGCTAAAGCAATGTTATATGGAGTATCATGTAGTGTAGGTCTTCCAAGTTTTTCCCATACCCGTTTAGGCATAATAATGACATCTACGCCAAGATCAACCAATACATTCCTAAACCATTTATTATGAACTTGTAGTTCAATCATGATTGGTTTCTTCTTCCAATTTTTAGAGGTTTTTACCACACTTCATTTCTATGGCCTCATATCACTTGATTTGTTCTTATTCCAATATTTTGCAAATTGTTTGATTTTTTCTAGTATATATTCTTTTTCTACAAAGTTGGCCAATTCTTTAAGTGGTAGAGCTTCCTTTTCTAAGAAGCAAGCCTTATGATAGTCCTCCCTTTATTTTTCTTCTATAATGATCTTCTTTGCCTTCTCTCTAATCAAATCATGAGTCTATTTGGTGGGGAAGTACTCCTCTTCTTCATCTTCTTCTTCCTCTGATTCTCTTGAGATCAATTTTTTTGTTTGCTGTATAGATGTCCTCCCTTGTATGCACACCACACAGAAGAATGCCTACATGCAAGCAACCATACCTACCTAACTATGAAGAAATACAAAGGTAAAAATAAATTTAGAATAAAGTGAAAAGAATATAACCAAAAAAAAACATAAACAAAATGGGAAGGAAGAAAGGAGGACACAACCCCATAAGGAAGTAAGCAATTAATAAAACAAATACCTAATTTTAAGCTTTGTAGATTAATAATTTTTGGCATTTCTTAAGTTTGTCTTTTTTCTTTACTTTTTTCTTATGATTGGGATCTTGATTTTACTTCTCATTTATTATTGGTTCTTGTCCTTATTTATCCTTCCTTTTTATTTTAGCACTCCTCTATCCTTTTAATTTTCTTTTTTGTCTCTTCAATGTTTTCCTTCTTTCAACATTCTCACATTCTCTTATTGAGGTCTTAGATTGGATTACACACTTTTATCCATTTGTTTAGAAATGTATATTTTATTCCTTTGTTATTTTCTTTATCTTATATTCTTTAGTTGTCCCTTCTCTCATTTTTCTTTCTTGTCCCTTGGCTCCCATGTGCCCTTTCCCACCTCCTCTATTTAGTTGGTTGTTGGTCTACAATTTTATCATTTTCATTCTCTCTTGCTCTCTTCACCCTGAGAATGGATCATGGAGTATGATCCCAAACGTTGATGTAAAAAATACTACACAGTTAAAATCCATAAGCAATCACATCTTACTATTATGGACTGTGGAAATTTGATGTCTCTAATTCAACAAAGATGTTAAAACTGATGTCACTACACCATTGATGTCCAAAACCCTAAACAATAGCTTTAAGCTCTAAACTCATCTATGAAGACATGCGGAAGTTTTCACAGAAATTAGACTTAACCATTTAAAAGTTTGAGGGATGCAAATTTAAGGTGCATGAACAACCAACAATTCTAATAACTTTAATTAATAAATCTACTAATTTGATGTAAAACAAAAATCTCAAACCTAAAACAAAAAATTAAAACCTACTAAATTTAAGACAAACCAAAAGTCCAAGATGACAAGCTTTGCTAAGATCAATCATGGGGTGCCCTTGGTTGGTGATACAACAACATAATTCCTTATTGGGCATTGATCCTTTATTTCATTAGGAATGAAACTCAACCACCAGATAAAGAATAGGATAATGATGGAGTCTTTATAGGTTGGGAGCCAATTCTTAACAACTAGGACCTTCTTGTGGCTAGGGTGAGCCTCATGACTAAGATCCACCACAACTCCCTACTGGTTATATAGCTATTGGTGCTTAATGGCTAAACTGCTTTTTATGTTAATCATATTTTGATGCTTATATTTAGGCTTTACCTCACATGGATTTTAGGGCATGATACCATTCCACCCATCCTTTTTTTGATGATCCCATCTCTTTTTGGTTTTTCAAGTGTAAAAAAATACTTATTTGTACACATAATATATGACAATTGTTCATTAATATTTTTTTACAAAATTCATTGCATACACTTTTAATTGAAAAATAAAAATGACCACCAAATTTTGTAGATTATTTAGTGAGGGTTTAGTTTCGTGACTTGCACCCCATTACAACATATCTACTACAAGATTTTATAATCTCAACTTGTGGGGAAGCCACTCCAATTATTTTAACTACAAGGACCCTTGGCTAGACACACACTTCTACACTATAATATCAACTAAGAGATTTGAACATAAATCTCCAACATGAAAGCTCTTTAACTGACCAAATGTACTCAACCCTTAGGAAGCATTTCAAAGTGTTATATCCCATATGTCATGACAACGGTAGATTTCCTAGCTAATTGACAATCAAAAGAACCCTTCCAAGTAAATTCAAGAGCATAATGGAAATAGAATCCTTTTATAGTCTAGGATGTCTCGAGCAACCTGATTTTGGGTCTACATGTGACTTATAACATATGAGACTACCTCATACTCTTAATATAGAGAACCTAATTGTGCTTCTAATACGACTCATACATAACTACCGTGTATAGAATTCCAACTTGTTTGCTTTCAATGAGCTTGGGCACACATTCCGAATGAGGGAAGATTGGTCAACACGCTTATCTGTAGCGTTCACCCATTGTTCCAGACATGGCAACTTAGAAGGATATAAACCATGCCACTCTAATCGTTGAAGAATGATCCTCCGTATTTATTTTACTGCTCACACGTGGGAATTCTTGTCTTTTATTCTGTTTCTTGTTTAAAGTCTGTCATGATCATTATGCTGCTGGTTTTATACCTGATATTGTTGTTGTTTAACTGTAGTCTGTATTTTTCTTTTCTGGCATCTTTCAATATTGAAAAAAATTCAATAAATAGAGCAACATGGTTCAAGAAAAATGAGCATCTTCCGTTTGAATCACCGGTTTTTGTCAAATGTAGCTATATTACAAGGTGAACAACCCCACTCTCTGACCAATCAGAGGGGAACAGGAACATTTTTTCAAAATAAGCTTATCAACCTGTATGCCGAGTGTGGGAATTTAAAGGATGCTCGTAAAGTGTTGCAGGAGATGAAAGAAAGAGATGGGTTATCATGGAATTCGATGATTGCAGCATACAGAAGACATGGGTGTCCTGGCGAGGCATTGAGAATGTTTCAGCAAATGCAAGCAACAGGTGTGAAACCGGATCAATTCACTTTTTCTAGCATACTCTCAGCCTGTGCCAAATTAGGAGTTTTGGAAGAGGGTTTGGACATCCATCAAAACATAGTAAAATGCGGATTTCTGTCAGATGTTGTAGTGGAAAGTGCCCTGGTAGACATGTATGCAAAATGTGGGAGTATACACAAGGCACGTCAACTGTTCGACAAAATGTCTCAAAGAAATGTCATTTCTTGGAATGCTATGATTGCAGGATATGTGCAAAATGGAATCCTTGAGGAGGCTTTAAGGCTTTTCAAAGAAATGCCTCAGAGAAATTTGGTCTCATGGAATGTGATGATTGCAGGATATGCACAAAATGGTATTTTTGACGAGGCTCTGAGGCTTCTGAAAGAAATGCCTCAACCAGACGTCGTCTCATGGAATGTGCTGGTTGCAGGATATGTTCAAAATGGATTTATTGAAGATGGGTTGGAGGTATTTAAGCAAATGCAATTGGCAGGTTCAGAGCCAAACTCCACAACCTTTGCCAGCATCCTATCAGCCTGTGGGAAAACCAGAGCTTTAGATTGGGGTATGAATATCCATCAAAGTATAATTGAAAGTGGTTTTCTGTCAGATGTTGTAGTTGCAAGTGCCTTGGTAGACATGTATGCAAAATGTGGAAGCATACATAAGGCACGTGAGCTTTTTGGCAAAATCCCTCAACCAGATGTGGTCTCATGGACTTCAATGATTGCAGGATATTTGCAAAATGGGTTTGTTGAAGAGGCCTTGAAAGTTTTTAAGCAAATGCAACTGGCTAGTGTAAAGCCAAACTGCACAACCTTTTCCAGCATCCTCCCAGCCTGTGCAAAAATAGGAGTTTTGGAAGAGGGTATGTCCATCCATCAAAGAATAATCAAAAGTGGGTTTTTGTCAGATGTCGTAATTGCAAATGCCCTGATAGACATGTATGCAAAATGTCGAAGCATACACAAAGCCCAGGAACTGTTTCACAGCATGCCTCAACAAGATGTGGTTTCATGGAGTACAATGATTGCAGGATATGCACAAAACGGGTTTGTTGCAGAAGCTTTAGAAACTTTTAAACAAATGCAATCAGCAGGTGTTAAGCCAAACTCCACAACCTTTGCCAGCATCATCCCAGTCTGTGCCAAAATGGGAGCTTTGGAACAGGGTACACACATCCATCGAAGCATAATAGAAAACAGATCTTTGTCAGATGTCATGGTTATGAATGCCCTGATAGACATGTATGCAAAATGTGGAAGCATAAAGAAAGCACGCGAACTGTTTGAGAAAATGTCTGAACGAGATGTGGTCTCATGGAATGCAATGATTGCAGGATATGCACAAAATAGACTTGTTGAAAAGGCCTTGGAGACTTGTAGGCAAATGCAATTAGCAGGTGTAAAGCCAAATGTTACAACCTTTGCCAGCATCCTCCCAGCCTGTGCCAAGATGAGATCTTTGGAACAGGGCATGGAGGTCCATCGTAGCATAATTGAAAGTGGATTCCTATTAGATGTTGTAGTTGCGAGTGCTCTGGTGGACATGTACACAAAATGTGGGAGCATAAAAAAGGCAAGTGAACTGTTTGACAAAATGTCTCAACGAGATGTGGTTTCATGGACTGCAATTATTTCAGGATATATACAAAATGGGCTTGTTGAAGAAGCCTTGGAAACTTTTAGGGAAATGCAATTGGCAGGTGTAAAACCAAACTGCACAACTCTTGCCAGCATCCTGCCAGCGTGTTCCAAAATGGGAGCTCTGGAACAGGGTATGGATATCCATCAAAGTATCATTGAAAGTGGATATTGCTCAGATGTTGTAGTTACAAATGCCCTGTTAGATATGTATGCAAAATGTGGAAGCATACACAAGGCGCGTGAATTGTTTGATAAAATGTCTCAACGAGATGTGGTTTCGTGGAATACGATGACTGCAGGATATGCACAAAATGGCTTTTGTGAGGATGCTTTCAAAGTCTTTGAACTAATGAAGCACTCTGGAACAAACCCTGATCATGGAAGCTTTGCCTGTGTTTTATTTGCATGCAGCCATGCAGGTTTGGTGGATGAGGGCTGCAAATGCTTCAATGGCATGATTGACTCTTACTGCATTAATCCTACAACTGATCATTATGTGTGCATGGTTGACCTCCTTGGCCGTGCTGGTTATCTTGAGGAAACTCTAAACTTTATTATCAAAATGCCAGTGAAACCTGTGGCAGTTGTGTGGATGTGTTTGCTTGGTTCCTGTAGATCGCATAAGAATATAGGTTTAGGGTTATTTACGGCAACTCTGCTTTTTGAGCTGGATCCAAGAAACACTGCAACTTATGATCTTCTGTCAAACATCTATGCAGAAGTGGGCAGGTGGGACAATGTTCAAAAGGTAAGGAGATTTATGAAAGAGAGAGGAATTAAAAAGACTCCTGGATGTAGTTGGATTGAAGTATATAAAATGGTACATGTTTTTTGTGTTGGAGACAGATCACACCCACAGACCCAGGAGATCTATGCAAAGTTGGAGGAATTGTCTTGGGAGATGAAGGCAGCAGGGTTTCTTCCAGATTCAAGACATGTACTAAATGATGTGGAGGAGGAGGAAAAGCAATTTTTCCTCTGCCACCATAGCGAGAAGCTGGCAATTGCCTTTGGATTGTTAAACATGCCCCTTGGAACAACTATTAGAGTCATCAAGAACCTTCGAGTATGTGTTGACTGCCACACTGCAACCAAGTTTATTTCCAAGATTGTTGCACGACAAATTATTGTGAGAGATGCAAACCGGTTCCATCATTTCAAACAAGGACAATGTTCTTGTGGAGATTATTGGTGATGCCAAGTGAAGCAACATGCAAACACAATCTTGCACTATTAAAGGTGCATCGTATGTATAATCACTGCAGGTATGACACAATGCACTTTTTTTTAATGAAGTGTTAAGAAATTTTACCAGATTATACATATAGACTTGCGTGTTAATGTGGATTTTGCCTCATACATTGTCAGAGATTTCAAGTTCTTTTTTAGTTAAGAATAAAATTTTAAAATTCTTGTATGCATAAGTGAAATTACAATATTATTATATAGTAGTGCTAGTAGTTTTGTGTTCCCATTAATGGGGTTTTAGTTAAAAAGGATACTTGTTGAATGGTTAAATGGAGCCGGCCTTTAGAAGGGTTTTGGAAGTTAAACTTTGATGGGGCATATGAGGGTAATTCAAGTCTAGATGGGGTCGGTGTCATCATTTGCAATTCTTTAGGGAATTAGTTAAAGGTGGATCCTTTTTGTTGGGCTAAAAGACCAACAATGAAGTTGAATGAGAGCTTATGATTGTTTGGCTCTTGTTGACCAAATGAAATGGTTGCAACATTTTTTGGTGGAAGGGGACTCGATGAACATTATTAAATGTTTGCAAAAAGAGAATTGCCCAAATTGAAAACTTTGTGGGTTGTTAGAAGAAGCCATCTCCATCTATAATAGCTTTGATTCTATTTCCTTTCCCCACTATTATTGAGTGCAACATGGTGGCAAATTTGCTTGCCAATAAAGGTATTGAATTAAAATCTTTCTTGTCTATAGTAAGTTTTGACAATGATGATTAGAAGGGTTGGGTGATGTCATCCCATCCTTAATGAGAAACTTCCTTGATTTGCTTTTCTCAGCGCTATTCATAGTCATTGTGATTGGTCTTTTCTACAGTGCATGGAGGCATTGTCATGTTCATGTCTAGTGTATGTATTAGTGGCATGGTAAGGTGACTTTACTCTGCTACGTGTGAAGTTTCTTTTCTATGGCTTGTTCCTCTCTTCTTACAATAGTTCTTTCATAGGGTTTTCTTGGTGGCAATTTTGGGTTGGCTTATTGTTTGTGAAGTTGTGGTTGTCGAGGTGTCTATGTGCATGGTCCACTACATGTTGTCTTCCCTTGGTGTTAAGACTCAAAAGGATTGGTGGAAGCAGGAACCCTCTGCATTGTGGTTGAGTGTTTGATGATATACTTAAGAAAATATTTTTTGGTCCCAACTTCATTTTATTGAACTTGGTTAAAAGCATTATTAGATAGGAGAGATTAGTAGACAACGATACTCTTCATTCCCATGGAATGGTAGTGGCAGATTTATCTGAGAAACTAACTTGTGTGGTACCTTCTAAGGAAATTAGGGGTTGGCTAGAGTCATTGCTTATCCTTCTTGAGAATGCCATAATGGTTGAAGATGATGTTGATGATGATACTAATGATTTAGGTCAAAAGGATGGTCTGAAGATCACCAAGTGTTCTAGGGTGTGTTGGGTCCCAAAAATGTAGGTCTAAAACCCTAGAGTATTTGCTCATCTCCTAGGCTAGGGGTGTCATCAAGGAGACAGGAAAGGGGCACATCAACAGGTTGAGGGTGATTAAGGGCCAATTGCTAGGAGTGGGTAATCTCCTCGTCACTTTTGGTTCAACTAAACCAAGGAGGGTGTTCCTAGAGGCATCCCTCAACAAGGATTAATCACAATACAAAATACTATCAAATTTACAACACTACAACAATACCAAGGTTGTTTTAATCCCCAAAACTGTCACTAAATTAAAACAAGCTTGCTACATCATTTAACCTCTTATTAAGTTGACAAAGACATCATTTCAACAGTGCAAGATGCAAGCATGCAATAATATGATTCTCTGATTATCTAAACATTACAAATCACTTATGATTATTCCCTGGTTTGCAACACTAAATCATGAATTGCATCAAAACCTAAAACTAACCCTACTCCTACTCCTACAACTACCCGAAACAAAGGTTTTGATTCAAATAGATTGTTGGCCCTTCACCAAACTGGACCAGTGCCTACTCCAATGGGCAATAGAGTCATGAGCAACAAAAAGGAAGGAGATACTCAACAACCATCAACCGAAAACATGAAATGTATTCAAATACAAATCCAAAATATATGAACATACAATAGACATATTTAGTAATCTTGAGAAGAAGAACAACCCAATGTAACAAAGAGGAGACCAATACAAATCCTCTGTATTGCTTTAAAATGCTCTCACACATTAATCTAAACTCTATTACAACATACCAACAAATGTGGTACAAGAAAATACATAACTAGACTCATATATTCCCCTGAATCATTACAATTTGTCATGGGGTATGTGCATGGAAATGGGGGACCAAAAGGGGGTCATAAGTGGCCACCTTTTTTTCTTCTAAAATTAGTAAAAATTGATTTTGGATGAGAAATTGAAGATAGTCATGCTCAAAATTAGATGTGATAAGAACAAGATTTGTAGTGCTCGGAATCTAGTTTCTAAACTACTTATTTTTTCTAAAAATAGTGGAGATTAAGAGGTTCAAATAGAGAGAGCACACGAAGTGCTTCTATTTTTGTCAGAAAAATATAACATAGCGTCTGGTGTGCTCCCCCTAAAATGTTGACATTTTTAAAGTATTTCACAAATCGCTTTGGTGCAAAATTAGCTAACATCATGTAGTTTATGCCTAATTTTTCTACTAATTTTTTAATGAATATATGATTTTTTATGAATTTTCAAAGTGGACACATCCTGAAAAATGAAAATATGAGCATGCTACCCCCTAATTTTTTGAAAACTAATCAAAATTTATTTATTTTTCAATGTGTGTAGAATTGAGTCTAGAATCTAAAATTACAATTTGTCTCAAATTTTGATAAACGCATAAAAAGTGACACCAAAAATACTAGACATAGATTTTCTGCAAAAAAAGAACACTTTAGCAAAAGAAATTCAAGATGGAAACCTTAATGTTATTAGATTTTTGAAAAAATACATGGTTTGAAAGCTAATAAAAAACTTGAAGTCATTGGGTAAGTGCAAGAAGATGGGGGGCCAAAAAGTGGCCAAAAAATTTTCAAAAAAATTCAAGTCATAACGCGAGCGCGTTATAACGCGCTCGCGTTATAACCTACCATAAATAAAAAAAACGTCATTTCATTTCATTTTTCCTTATTTTCTCCTCTGCCCGCGGCTTCAAAACCCCCAAAAACATGCTCGCGTTCTACAAAATGCCAATCAACACAAAAAGCTTGTCGATTCATTGCCAAAATACCGCCGCGACGTCGAGCACGCCAAAGGGGTGAGTTATCTTTGTTTTTGTGTTTGAATTTCTTCTTAAATAGGTAGGTTTTTGTTGATTTTTGATGTATATTTCGTTAATTGTAGGAAATGTTAATGCACCTCCTCCTCCTCCTCCTCAAAATCCACAAAATCCTGAGGAAATACCTGCATTACAACAACCTCCTCCATTCATTCCTCGACATGCCTTTGGAACACAAGATAATATAATGGGGGAAATTAAAAACAACAAAAAACAAATTGAAGATATAATTGCAAGGTTGAAAGATCCTTCCACTTCAACCTTGCATAGGTCCACGCTTGCCGAATCTCTTGAGTCTATATTATCAAATGTAAATTCAATTAACAAGCAAATAACTAGTTGGACCGATAAAAAGATAGAGTTTAGATATTACTATGCAGATAAATTGTCATACCAAGATGTCAAAAAATTACAAATTACAAAATTAGACTTGTGTTCAATTTTCACAAACCCACAAACAAATCAACCTCCACCCCTTACATGCAAGAGGTTCCCTATCCATTGGTGCAACAACCAAGCGATAAGGGACAATTTCGGGCAGAGGTGGTGGATGGTTTTTGACCATCCTCCATGCAATAATAATGAGGTCCCGCAATACTTTTTGAAGAAACTCTACTGCGAGTTTGTCCTCAATAAAGTGCCAAACTATTTTGATATGCGGGACTTCCAGGGTAGAGGTGGGGGTTCAGCACAAGATAGACCAGGGGCACGTCTTGACCCACAATGGGTAGTGAGACGAGTAATCAGCAGACCAGCCCACGAGCATGTTTCTATCCCTTCCATTATGAAAGAGAGTGTTGAGGTCGATACACTGAGGTCGATTAGTGCCTTGACCCAGAGCATCATAGAGCATGCCGATCCTGCAACATAGAGTGGGTTGGGAGATAGTGCGAGGAGTAGGGTCCCACCACATACTTGCCAGGCTTGCGGGTCAGCCTGTGGTTATGACCCCATGGACAGTCAGGACGCAGGTGCACAGGCTACATCTGCAGCTGAGCAGATGGTGATGACAGATACCCTCCTGAGTGAGACTTTCGGCCTTGATACTCAGGTAAATATTAGCAAGTTTATTGAATTTAATTTATTAAATTTCATTTTTGAAAGACAAGATTAACTAATTTAAATTGATGATTTTAATGAAATTTCAGGGTCATAGCGTCGATGCAGTTTTCAGTGGTTCTCCACCTACATTTTTCACTAGATCATCTACTGTCGAGGTATGTAACTAGTAAACAATTATAAATATTACATGTGAATAGCATCGTTATATGAATGGTATTCTAATTTCTGATTTTGAATGTTGAATAGGTTAACACTGTAGATTTCATGGCAACACCTGCCAGCGGTGGTGGACTTCAAAGCTTTACGGAGGTAATAAAATAAATAGTTTAATGAATGAATTGTACTTACTAAATTTTTGTATATGATTTGTGTGTTTTATTGTGTGTACTTCCATGTTTAGATGAATGTGTGTGTATGTTAGGAGCCATGATTTGCATCACTATTATAGTTTTCGTAATTGAATAATGTTGTTTTATTTCCAGATGATGCAGGCTGCGGATACACCTCCCCATGTTCATAGGGCAATGGAGCAGGGTGTGGCCTCTGCGATTCATAGCTCTATGGCATTGACAGAGGTATGAGGCAGATTAGTAAATTTCAATTTACATTCATTGTTATAGTTGTCTAGTTGTCTATTTTTGAAAAATCAAAGATTATTGATTTGAAGTTTAATTTCTATCTGGATGGTTTCTACAGGACATGACATCACCAGGGCCTATTCTTGCTACTGAGGCAAGCGAGGAGACAGATTATATGTTAGCGGTAAGTGATTATTTTGTTAAATGTTTCTTTTTTTATAACATGTAATTTCTATATATTAATGTCTATACTTTTTTTTGTAACAGGTAAAGGTGCAGGAAGAACTAAATAGGAGGAGTAGCCCTCGGGTTCATAGTAGACCACCCATATGCATGTCTCCATCCCCTAGAAGATCAAAGGCTGCTCGTGATTTATTCTCTTCACCAGCCAGAGGGGAATGACTTTTTATTGTGTTCCTCTGTTGTATGCCTATATGGCATTTGTGGACATATATTTTGTATTGTACATAGTTGACATTGTATGCCTATATGGCATTCTTGTAAGCCTATATGGCTATTTTGTATATATGTTATACTTATATCGACAGATATTGATGTATGCCTATATGGATATTTGGTTAATACAAATCTTTTTTATTGATGGCGTCCATACTTGCATTATAAATCCACTTTTGAATGGATATTTGTAGATGGCTACTTCAAATATTTAAAGTCCGATTGTATTACATAGGATGTTTGTATTTTCTTTAATAGGCTTGATAGGCCATGGATTACATGATGGTGTTTGATGGAAAAGTATGGTACTAGAAGACTCTAGTTCATTCTTAATAGGCTTGTGATTGATAATATCTTTGCATGATTGCACTTGATCTTGGATCATGGGCATGTTAGGATTTTGATTGCATTGTGATGTTTGATGGATAAGCATGGTGTAAGATACCCAACTAGTTCTACGAAAATTTTTCCTTACTTAAACAATTTTACTTGCTATACAACACAAAGATATACATCAAAGATAACTATTTGAATGAATCAACCTTAGAGTTGGGTACTTGTCTAGTTATTTGACTCAATCAACTTGCAATGTCTTATTACATGGATAATGCTTTCAATAGCATGAAGTTATAACTTATTCAATGGAGATACAAAAGAAAGGCCTTGAAGCCTTGATATTTACAATAGCGTCTACACTTGATCAACTCAATCAAACTCAATGATGTCAACTGAATGTCAACACCTCACAATATCACAAGGGAACATCACCTTACTTGTTGCATGGATGAACGTCATAGTTGCAAATAGAAAGAGTGCCTTACTTAGATTTGATTTCTGGATGCCAGATTTGAAATTATTTCCACGCCAAAGTGTATGGACTTCTCCAAAGAGGGCACCAAAATGGATTGTCCTTCATATTAAGGGTGCCCAAAAGAGAAGTTTGGATACCTATAAGCGCCTAACTCCATGATGTTCCACCTTCTAATCTACTTTGAATAATAAGAGAGATGTGATGTTGTTATCTTCATGTAAGAGTAGATGATGATGACATGAAGTAGAGATCTCTCTAGGACTGGATGAAGCCTTGCTTGATGATAAGATGAAGATGAAGTGATCCTTCATGACGACCCTTGGAGTGACCCTCTTGGAGTTGTGGACTTTGAAACTTTGAAGATTGAGAGATCTTGAAACTCGAATGGATGAATGTCTATCATTGATGAAGTACACTTGCAAGATATTCCTCGGAGAACTTGAATGGATAGATGCCTTGAAATTTCAACATGACGTTAGTGATGAAGAGTATTGACATGTTGGACTTGATGTGACCTTGCTGAAGGCGTATTTTCTTTCTTAGCATGATCATCCCAAACCAAGGCGCCAACTTGGAAATCCCTGTGAAGGCGCCACTATCTGGAATTTCTTCCAAGGTGTTAAAACTTGACATCTTTTCTTCTCTAGGTACTATCTCCTTCAAGGCGCTCCTTAAAATCATTGGAAGTGCTCAGGACTTACCTTAGTCCAAAGCACCACAATCCATTCCTTAAAACACAAAGAATTCTCAAAGGCGCCCCTATTTACCTCTAAGCACTCAAATATCATTTAGATTCAAGGCGCACATTTAGCTCCAAAGCACAAATTTCCATCATCAACCCATCAAGGTGCATCATCTTCCCTTTGTATCCCCTTCAAGACATAGACATTCACTTCTTCACACTCAAACTCACTCTCTGGTGCCAGAATAGGTGTATAACTTCAAATAAGGCGCTAATCTTAGGTTTCTAAGTACTTAGTTTGATCTTAAGGCTATCCTTCCTCTAAGCACTCTCTTCAACTCCCTCACTGAAGGCCCTCTGTAAGTTTGGGTGCATTTCATTCCAAGGCGCTTCAACATCATCCAAGGCGCAAATTCACTCTCCAAGACAAGGTGCAAAAAACCCTATCCTAAGGCGCTCAAATCTTGCTTCTAGACCTAGGCGCACAAACATGAGATTGTGACTTCAATCATCATTCTTGGTTAAGGCACACAAACTCTCATTCAAGGCGCATATCTTTCTCCAACAAGGCACATATATTCCTCCAACAAGGTGCATATTCAATTCTAGGGCGCTCTATCTTGGATTAAATCAGGGTATCTCCTCAACAAGGCGCTCCAAACCATACCAAGGCGCTAAAACACTTAATGCAAGTTCTTCAAGTGCTTATCCAACTTGATTCCTCCAACACAGGGCACTTAATCTACTTTCTCAAACTTTCAACTCAAATTCTCACCTTATATTCTCCAAGGCAAAAAGGTGCAATTTGATTGAGGGCGCTAAAACTCTTAGGCGCACTTATCTCCCTGAACTTACCTCTCTTCTTCCCTAGGCACTAGAAACACCTCTTTATCTCAACTAGGCACTTATCTTCTCTAGGCGTACATGGTCTTCAAGGCGCATTTCATTCATCAAGGCACCTATCTCTAACAATCTCAACACTCAAAGGGACTCAAAACTCATCTGGACACCATCACTTCCCTAAAGGTGCAAAATTGGTGTAGATACATTCCATTTATTAAGGATCATTTTGGCACCCAAATCTTGTCAAAGCAAAGGATCAATAGGTTCTCTCCAAGGCGCACTCCAGGGTTTGATCTTGCAAGACTTCTCACGTCAAAATTTTGACCAAGACACTCAAGGCGCTAGTCTTTATCATCTAACCCTATAGTGCACTTACTCATTATGATATACTCCTCAACTTTGTATTCAACCTTGCCCAAGGCGCATATTCACTATAAGGCATTCTCACTTTGTCAAGGCTCAGAGGGCTTCAACTTGCTAAAGGGTAGAGGTCTAGGCGCATATCTGACTTGAAGCTCAAGGCGCTCCAACCCTCTTGCTCTGGAATTTCTTCTAGGCACTAAGTGACTTCTCCAATTCCTTGAAAACATTTGAAGTGTTTTACCTTCTCAAGGTGCTCCTTCGAACTTGACTCCAAGGTGTTATAATCTCAAAGGTGCTGACATCATCTCAACCAAAGGCGCTCAATGATTCATCCCATATCTAGGCGCTAAAACACTTAATCAACCAAGTCATTCAAGGCGCCATTCAGTAAACTCATCTTCCATGATATTCCTATCAAGGCGCATATCACTTCTCTCATGGGCTTTAGGCGCTTAGTTGAGTGTTTCAATACTACTTAGGTGCCAAATTCATTTTAATGCACCAAACACAAAGAGCTTTCAAACACTGGGTGCTCACAAAGAGTCTTCCAACCTTGGGCGCTAAATTAGGTCTTTGCAACTATCCAAGGCGCATATCTTGGTTTGAACAACTTATGGTGCCAAGACAACTTCTCATTAGGGTGCTCAAAACACTTGTGTTTACATTTGAAGTGCTTTACCTTCTTAAGGTGCTCCAGACTAACCCGACTCCAAGGCGCTCCATCATCATCCTTAAGGCACTAAAAACATCATCTCCACTCTAGGCAAAAATATCATCCAACTCCTTAAGGCACTTCATTGTCAAAGTCTGAAGGCGCTCTACCTAGACCTTTCCCCTAGGCGCCAGAACTCCTAAGCGCTCACTAGATAACTTTCTTCTTCAAGGCGCAAATCTTCCTATACTATGATTGCCTCTGAAACGCTGATTAACGTGATGTGAGGGTGCAAAGGCTACTCCAATCCTCAGTGAGCGCCTAGTTTAAACAAGGAGAAATAAAGCATTCAAAACTATCCAAATGATCATCCCCTTCCTAATGTCTTCATTGTTCCGGAAAACCTTGGCCAAAATGACACATAACAACTCCTGTGCAAAGCACCTGAGCAAGAAAAGAGGGGGTCCCCAATCTGATGGGGTGATGTGTGATTTGGGCACATGTGTGATTTGGTCAAAAACAGGCGCCTAGAGTGAATAGGCTTTCATCCTGACTTAATACACTGCCTAGAGTGGATATTAGCGCCTTCGTATGGTTTGGAGCACCTTTAGCTGTGCCTTGAGGAGATTTTTTTACATCTTAAAGGAGGTTCTGACACCTTTCCCCCTTTGGTATCTAGCGCCCTAGTGGCTTTAACCTAACGCCTTTGGAGTCCAAAATGTGCCTTTGAAAGTTGAAGTGAACCTTGATAATTGGAGTCTTCATAATGAGCGCCTAGGTCTTGTTGAGTAGAATACCCCACAATGTGCGCCTAGGTCTTTAAGAAGAGTAATGATACTTGAGATAGAGCGCCTTGAGGAGGTAGTTGAGCGCCCTGGATTGAATAATTGGAGTTCAAGGAAGGTTTAAGCACCCAAGGCATATGGCTAGAGAAGTTGTAGAAAAGACCACTTTTGGCACCTTAAAAGTTTGAATGCTTGGGGAGTTTTTGCAAAGATCTAGTTTGAGCGCCCTTATGCCCTAGGATCATCTAGTTTGTGCGTCTTGTAATGAGGAGTTCATGTAAGTTTGGAATGAGTGCCTTGAATAAGTGTAAACTAACCTAGAGAAGGGTATGTGCGCCTTGAGCGCCTTGAGCATTCCAGACATAACTGTGCGCCTAGAACAATATGAGCGCTCATGATGATGATTAACGCCCTGATGAGACTATGAGCGCCTTGTTCAGGAGATACCTTGTTTGATCATAAAATGCACCTTGAGTCTTGAAGGTTTTGAGCGCCTAGGTGATTTGGATGTTGGGATGTTGGTATGCGCCCAAGATTGAGGTAAGTGAGCGCTTGTAATGGAGGAGAGCAATGAGATGGAATGTCTTGTAGAGATTGGCACCCAGAGACCCATTTTTGCGCCTTTGATGATGACCATTTTTGCATAAGAGTTTAGCGCCTTAGAGTTGTAAACTTTCTCTTTGGGCGCCCCTGAGTGAATGTTGGCACCTTGGACAACTAAATACGCCTTTGATGGAGTGGAGCCCAGAAGGGGAGTAGGAGGAAACCCAATCTTCAAGATTCATCAAGCTTCAAAGTTTAGGTCAGAGGTTATCCACTTTATCCAAGGAAGGTGTTATCATCTACACTCCGAGAAGGTAATGTCAAAGGCCATCATGAAGGATCACTTCATCAACTTCAAGTCCTTCAAGTTCAAGTCCTTTCACCTAGCAAGTCCAAGAGAGATTTCTACTCCAATTCATGAAGTAGGCTTATATCATCCTTATCTACTCTGTGAGAAGAAGAAACATTACAAAGTCAATCAAATGAGTTACAAGTACCATACATCCAATTGCAAGGAGTGAACCACCTTAAGGAAAAATAGTTCTCTTGAAGTTACTTGAAATGTCAAAAGGTTTAGCGCCTCCAAGTAAGGTCAGAGGTGAGGTTAGAGGTGAAATGCGCCTTTGGACCATTTTGGCGCCTTGGATGAAGAACCTATATCTTGAGCCCAAGAGGTAAAATTTGTGCCTTAGTGGATTTGGAGAGTTACAGAGATTAGAGAAAAGCACCTTGAAGACAGAGTTGTTCAAGGCGCATATGTGATTTGGTCAAAAACAGGCGCCTAGAGTGAATAGGCTTTCATCCTGACTTAATACACTGCCTCCGTCTGACGATTTTTGGGGCAGCAGAAAACCTTTCACCACGGGCAAATGCCTCAGAGTTATAAAAAATTGAGAGAGGTTATTGTAGAGGCACTCTACGTGATCCTGTTGCCTCAGACAGAATGTTTTTAAGTGACGATTTTCGAGTAACATCTCATCAAAGATTGCTGCCTTTTTGCACTTTAGACTCTTCAGGGATATCGTCGGTACAATGTAGCTCCGACTGTTTCGACATGTTTGGGTGAAAAATAGGACCATGCCTAGCATAAATGTACCCATTCGGACGCATTGGAACAGTCAGTTTGGTTGCATTAGGAGTAGGACGAAAGTTACACCCTTTGCAACTTTACACTGCCTCCTTCTGATGATTTTTGGGGCAGCAGAAAACCTTTCACCACGGGCAAATGCCTCAGAGCTATAAAAAACCGAGAGAGGTTATTGTAGAGGCACTCTACGTGATCACGTTGCCTTAGACGAAATATTTCTAAGTGACACAGTTTTTGAGTAACATCTCGTCAAAGATTGCTGCCTTTTTGCACTTTGGACTCTTCAGGGATATCGTCGGTACAATGTAGCTCCGACTGTTTCGACATGTTTGGGTGAGAAATAGGACCATGCCTAGCATAAATGTACCCATTCGGATGCGTTGGAATAGTCAGTTTGGTCGCATTAGGAGCAGGACGAAAGTTACACCCCTTTGCAACTTTACATTGCCTCCTTCTGACGATTTTTGGGGCAGCAGAAAACCTTTCACCATGGGCAAATGCCTCAGAGCTATAAAAAATCAAGAGAGATTATTGTAGAGGCACTCTACGTGATCCTGTTGCCTCAGATGGAATGTTTCTAAGTGACACAGTTTTCGAGTAACATCTCGTCAAAGATTGCTGCCTTTTTGCACTTTGGACTCTTCAGAGATATCGTCGGTACAATGTAGCTCCGACTGTTTCGACATGTTTGGGTGAGAAATAGGACCATGCCTAGCATAAATGTACCCATTCAGACGTGTTGGAACAGTCAGTTTGGTCGCATTAGGAGCAGGACGAAAGTTACACCCCTTTGCAACTTTACACTGCCTCCTTCTGACGATTTTTGGGGCAGCAGAAAACCTTTCACCACGGGCAAATGCCTCAGAGCTATAAAAAATCAAGAGAGGTTATTGTAGAGGCACTCTACGTGATCCCGTTGCTTCAGACAGAATGTTTCTAAGTGACATGGTTTTCGAGTAACATCTTGTCAAAGATTGTTGCCTTTTTGCACTTTGGACTCTTCAGGGATATCGTCGGTACAATGTAGCTCCAACTATTTTGACATGTTTGGGTGAGAAATAAGACCATGCCTAGCATAAATGTACCCATTTGGATGCGTTGGAACAGTCAGTTTGGTCGCATTAGGAGCAGGACGAAAGTTACACCCCTTTGCAACTTTACACTGCCTCCTGACGATTTTTGGGGCAGCAGAAAACCTTTCACCATGGGCAAATGCCTCAGAGCTATAAAAAACTGAGAGAGGTTATTGTAGAGGCACTCTACGTGATCACGTTGCCTTAGATGGAATATTTCTAAGTGACACGGTTTTCAAGTAACATCTCGTCAAAGATTGCTACCTTTTTGCACTTTGGACTCTTCAGGGATATCGTCGGTACAATGTAGCTCTGACTGTTTCGACATGTTTGGGTGAGAAATAGGACCATGCCTAACATAAATGTACCCATTCAGACGCGTTGGAATAGTCGGTTTGGTCGCATTAGGAGCAGGATGAAAGTTACACCCCTTTGCAACTTTACACTGCCTCCTTCTGACGATTTTTTGGGCAGTAGAAAACCTTTCACCACAGGTAAATGCCTCAGAGCTATAAAAAACTGAGAGAGGTTATTGTAGAGGCACTCTACGTGATCATGTTGCCTCAGACGGAATGTTTCTAAGTGACACGATTTTCAAGTAACATCTCATCAAAGATTGCTGCCTTTTTGCACTTTGGACTCTTCAGGGATATCGTCGGTACAATGTAGCTCCGACTGTTTCGATATGTTTGGGTGAGAAATAGGACCATGCCTAGCATAAATGTACCCATTTAGACACGTTGGAATAGTCAGTTTGATCGCATTAGGAGCAGGACGAAAGTTACACCCCTTTGCAACTTTACACTGCCTCCTTCTGACAATTTTTGGGGCAGCAGAAAACCTTTCACCACGGGCAAATGCCTCAGAGCTATAAAAAATTGAGAGAGGTTATTGTAGAGGCACTCTACGTGATCCTGTTGCCTTAGATGGAATATTTTTAAGTGATATAGTTTTCAAGTAACATCTCGTCAAAGATTGCTGCCTTTTTGCACTTTGGACTCTTCAGGGATATCGTCGGTACAATGTAGCTCCGACTGTTTCGACATGTTTGGGTGGAAAATAGGACCATACCTAGCATAAATGTACCTATTTGGACGTGTTGGAACAGTCAGTTTGGTCGCATTAGGAGCAGGACGAAAGTTACACCCCTTTGCAACTTTACATTGCCTCCTTCTGACGATTTTTGGGGCAGCAGAAAACTTTTCACCACGGGCAAATGCCTCAAAGCTATAAAAAACTGAGAGAGGTTATTGTAGAGGCACTCTACGTGATCACGTTGCCTTAGACAGAATGTTTCTAAGTGACACGGTTTTTGAGTAACATCTCGTCAAAGATTGCTGCCTTTTTGCACTTTGGACTCTTCAGGGATATCGTCGGTACAATGTAGCTCCGACTGTTTCGACATGTTTGGGTGAGAAATAGGACCATGCCTAGCATAAATGTACCCATTCAGATGTGTTGGAACAGTCAGTTTGGTCACATCATGAGCAGGACACCAAAAATGCAAAAGTTGCTTTGTGCAACTTGACAACATTGACACTTTTTTGCAGCATGACTCAAAGACTCAAACTGACCCCAAATGACTCAAAGTGACTTAAAATCACCTTGATTTGGTGCCCAATGTACATTATAGAGGTCGAGGCGCTCCTTATCATTCAAACATCTTAGATGAGCGCATAGGAAAGGAAAAAGCTCTAAGTTTCATCATCATGAGCGCCTAATATCAAGAGACTTTAATGCATTGATTTGGCGCGCTATATGTGAAGGAAGATCTAAAGGCATGAAAGTGGATGTCATATTGCAAGAGTTTGGATCATCAAAATTGGAAGAAATAAGTCTATTAAGCTTGGGCGCCCTTGGTCTTCTTTTCATTCATTATGAGCGCCTTGGGAGAATGGTATATAGGTCATCATCATGATTGGGTGCCCTGGATCCAGAGTGTTGGAGAGATCATCAAATGGTGTCTAGTAGGGTGAGTTATGAGTTTGGTCGCATCAGGAGCAAGACACCAAAAATGCATAACATGATGATGTAAAAATGTGTACATATGTGTAAAAATGCAGGAGGAAATAAAAAAAGACAAACCTTACAAATTAATGTGCATACTTACAACTCAATGTAATATAACTTTACAAAATCAATGTGAATACTTACAAATTAATCCAGTGAACCATCCAGATCTGCTCTACTCTTTATTGTGTCAAGTATTGCTTCATGGTCAGACTCACGTACCTTCCACAATATTTTGTTCAAAGGTCTACCACGATACTTTATCAAATGAACATTGGATGCCACGACAAGGTTCAAGTAACGAAGAATCTTTCGATGCATGTCAAAGTCCTGAAATAGCCAAATATTAACACTCTTATGTGGGTACCTTCTAAGCCATGTTCCAGTAATAACCACTGATCCTGTAGGGTATTCGATGTTTTCTCCATCTGTAACATGGGCCTCCAATTTTTTTTTGGCCTCAACACAACGACATAAGTAATAATCTGTTCCCTCTTCATTATCTTCATCTGCAATAACTGCATATACGTGTCCTACATTGATGTGTAGCAAATTAGATAAAATTAGTCAACATTACAAAAACACTACAAAGTAAGATGACATTACCTGGTTGAACTTGATGAAATTAGATGCATATACGTGCCCTATATTATCTGGTTGAACTAAATTTGATATGTGGTCAAAGTCAACTGACGATTCCATCTGTGTTAGTTCCAGTGCCATCGGGGGTCGATACGTGTCAAGTGGGCTAAGATAACTTAACTGCCATTCGTCAACCCACTCCATTGACTCGCACTCATCCCAGACTTGAATTGTACAGGAAGAACAAAAGCATGACATCTTTCATGTATGGATACTCCATGAACCTGCAATTGAGCTTCTAAAAGAGTGCATCTCATTTGATCCTGTCAGTGTACAACAATCCTCATATGGTGCAATGTTAGTATCATCTATCAACCAAAAAAATCTACGAACTAAAGACTTACCTTCATTACCTGGACCCATGGAAGCATTACACCACTCGACAATTAATTTTGCATCTGTCAACTTTGCATTGTCTTTATACTTTAACTGTTCTCGTGCTATGGCTCTTTCGATACATGCTCCTGCACCATCATGCTCCCCCTTTCCATGCCTGGCCTCACAAAAGTTCCACATATGTTGAATACCTGTAAAATTATGCCTCCTACTCAGCCAATAGAAATTCCATGAGTTCTTGAATTGTGATGCACAATTATCCGACCATATGATATGCTGACTGAACGATATGCCCCTTCTAGCCAAATCATTGTAGAACACCTGAAAGCAACCTTGCATGAACTCCGTAGAATGCGTGCGATCATCACTAATATAGAAATTATACTCCCTTATGATCTTTCTGTCATCCTCTGTACTATCATTCGCATGAATGAATGCAATGTGCACAAATATAGAAACCTGTGTGGAGTTGTAATATTGTGATTGCACCTCACGCTGTGGCTGTAGACTGTAGTTCTCTGCAAAGTTGACGACTGAAACAATGCTACCAACCAGAAATGTGTCCTTGCATAACTTGAATTGCAAGTCCAACCATCGAGCTCTATGGGCATGTCTTGCATACTCATACACTATGTTGTCACGAAATATAGGCATAAACTGATACACTGGAATCTTTTCAATAACTAATTCACACCTCTTTGCTTCTTTACCATCTTTTGTATTGTATGCCACTGTTTTATGCTTGCCAAACTCTACTAGTTCATTTCCAACCGCATGTGTTATTTCCATATGTTCACATATTGGCAAATGTTGCAAGCCACCGCAACGATAACATGTGCCATCCAAGCATAATTTCTTGTAGAATATTTGACCTTCCTCTCTTTCACATAAAACTCTTGATATGAAGTCTTTTGAAGATGTTGGTGGGGCACATATGGCACAACCCTGCAAATCATTGTTAGTATGCATATCTAAACATATAGACCTATAAGCATCAAAATGGTTAGAAAATTCAATATATAATCTACAACAACAAGTAGTGCATGTGTGATTTATCTTAACATAGAAAGGTTTTAGCATTTCAAAATATCTTTGACAAATTTTAATTTGAAGATACTTCTCTAGAAATTTACCATAAAACTGTGTTTGAGTCTCATCCAAAAAATGCTTTGGATGTGGCTCGCGGTTCTGACTACCAATTCTCCTTCTTACCACATCCCTTTGATTCGGAGATACCCTTGTGTAATTCTTCCAAAAGTCTTCAATTAGTGATCTCAATGCTTCAACAATTGGTTTATCTTTTCGTGGTAGTCTCCCCGAGAATGCCCATAATTCATTGGCATTAGTGTCCTCAATTCTTTGGCGTCTTCCAATGGCTCTTGATAAAGTTTTCCTATTAATTCTCAATTCTTGACTTGTCTTTCTAATGAGACGAGCTTTCCTCGTTTGACTACTTACTATAGTTGATGTAATCACACGCCGTGTTGCATTACTATCTTTTGTGCGTGAGGTGTTACCCACACTCTCATACGCACTCATTAGATTCTTGATAATAGATTTTTCACTTGAAGCCTCTGATGTTCTCAACCCAAGAATCTTCATGATAGACCTATACTTTATACTTCGCATCATTTCAACGAATAGTTGACATCTTGCAGTCTCATTTAACTTTTCAAAGAACAATCTCCAAATCTTATTAGCATATCTTCTACAAGTGTGTTTTGGAATCTTACCTTCCATTGGCTGTAAAATATTCTCATCAATATTAATCAAATACTTTGGCTTTCTATGCAAAATTCTAGGTGGTGTCAAGTTAGGTAAATTCATCTCAACATTAGGAATTTCATCAATATTTAAATGAGATGGGTTAGATGGCATACCTTCAATCGAAGATGGAATAGATGACATACCTTGAGGTTGAGGTGGGAACGATGGCGTACCTCCTTCATCACATGTGAGTGATGATGTACTCTCAACTTGAGATGTGGTAGATGGTGTCCCTACATGTTGACTTGCGGTAAAGGATGTGTCTCCAACTATGGTATTCAAATCTCTCGTACCACGAAGTTTTTGCATTCGTTCTCTTTGTGCCGCCAATACCATATCTCTTTGTGATGGTTGTGGTTCCTCTTCAATTGGTATGTCTTCATTTATCGTGTCCAATTTCCTCTTCTCACGAAGTTCCCTCATAGCCATTGCTTTATTTGCATTCTTAGCTTCTATCTCTTCCTGTGTTGGTTTAATTCTTGATCGTTTCCTCGGCATGACGGAGAATTTGTCTATAGCATGATAAAGAGACCAATATTAGTTCCTAAGAAATGAATACATGATAATAGTGGGATTGTATTTTTTTATGTTGTAAGGATTTATTCTTGTATAGTTTGACATCATGGTATGAACTAAGGTTTGTTTATTACACATAATTATTAAAGAGCCCAAGTGTAGAAAATATACATGTCATCATGTGAGATTGTAGGTTGCTTTCTTGATTGGGAATGTGTCTATTTTAAACATGTATGATAAAGCATGATAAAGTAATTCAATCCAAAATAAGGAAAATGTAAAGAACATGCATGTAAAGACTTGACATACCTAAAAAATGAAGATTTGAATGGAGAGAGTACCCAATTATGTAGTGTTTTTATCTTCTTGCATCAAACTCCTCAACAATTTGAGTTTTTCACCACTTGCTTCCTTTTCAATGTTAAATTCTTAAAATTGAATCACAATTAACATTGCAATACTACAAAAATTGAAACTTGAATAGATATATATCAAACTTGGTTCGAAAACTATGTTATTTCCTCCTTCTCAAGTTGGCAAAGCAGAAAAGGTGGTGGAAAGATCATGGAAAGGTGGTACAATGTGTCAAATGTGCATGTGAACTTCCCAATAGCATGAAAGCACTTCTTTTTAGTCGGAGCACGCGCAGAATTAGTAAGAAAATAGAGCATGTGGGCCTGGATCACGGGGGTAACCACTTTTTTACCGTTTCAGTAGAAATACAAAACACGAGCGTGTTATAACGCGCTCTCGCTATAATGCGGTTGCGTTTTGTCCTGCTATAGATCCCTAATCCCTAAACCCTCAACTCTGATCCCTTGACCCTCAACCCTCAATGTCAAATCCTAATCCCTCAACCCTCAACCCTATCCCTAAACCCTCAACCCTCAACGTCAAATCCTAATCCCTCAACCCTCAACGTCAAATCCTAATCCCTCAACCCTAATCCGTCAACCCTCCAACCCTATCCCTAATCCTTACAACCCTCAACCCTAATCCCTCAACCCTTAACTCTGATCCATCAACCCTCAACACTATGCCTTAAACCCTAATCCCTTCAACCTCAACCCTATCACTAAACCCTTGACCCTCGAACCTCAACCCTCGACGTCAAACCCTAATCCCTCAACCCTTAACTCTGATCCCTCATCTCTCAACCCTAACCCTAAACCCTCAACCCTCAACATCAAACCATAATCCCTCAACCCTCAACCCTAATCTGTCATCTGTCATCCCTCAACTCTAATCCCTCATTCCTAAACCCTAAACGCTATCCCTATTCCTAGACCCTCAATAGGCTCGATACTATACCTTAAACCCTAATCCCTCTACCATCGACACTCTTATTTAACCCTAATCCCTTGACCATTAACCCTATCCCTCAACCTCAACCCTCAACCCTCAACCCTTAACTCTCAACATTAAACCCTAATTCATCAACCCTAAACCCTAATCCCTCAAACCTAAACCCTATCCCTAAACCATCAACCCTCAACACTATACCTTAAACCCTAATCCCTCAACCCTCAACCCTAAACCTTATCCCTAAACCCTCAACCCTAATCCCTCAACCCTCAACCCTAATCCCTCATCCCTCAACTCTAATCCCTCATCCCTAAACCCTAAATGCTATCCCTATTCCTAAACCCTCAACAGACTCGATACTATACCTTAAACTCTAATCCCTTATCCCTAAACCCTCCAACCTTATCCCTAATCCTTATACCCTCCACACTCTACTTTAACCCTAATTCCTCGACCCTCAACCCTATCCTTAAACCCTTGACCCTCAAACCTCAACCCTCAACCCTCAACATCAAACCCTAATCCCTCAACCCTTAACTCTGATCCCTCGACCTTCAACCCTGATCCTAAACCCTAAACCCTCAACGCCAAATTCTAATCCCTCAACTCTTCACTCTAATCCCTCAACCCTAAACCCTATCCCTAAACCCTCAACACTATACCTTAAACCCTAATCCCTCAACCCTAACCCTAAACCTTGTCCCTAAACCCTAATCCCTCAACCCTCAACCCTAATCTGTCATCCGTCATCCCTCAACTCTAATCCCTCATTCCTAAACCCTAAATGCTATCCCTATTCCTAGAACCTCAACAGGCTCGATACTATACCTTAAACCTTAATCCCTCTACCATCGACACTCTTATTTAACCCTAATCCCTTGACCATTAACCCTATCCCTCAACCTCAACCCTCAACCCTCAACCCTCAACTCTCAACATTAAACCCTAATTCATCAACCCTAAACCCTAATCCCTCAAACCTAAACCCTATCCCTAAACCATCAACCCTCAACACTATACCTTAAACCCTAATCCCTTAACCCTCAACCCTAAACCTTATCCCTAAACCCTAAACCCTAATCCCTCAACCCTCAACCCTAATCCCTCATCCCTCAACTCTAATCCCTCATCCCTAAACCCTAAATGCTATCCCTATTCCTAAACCCTCAACAGACTCGATACTATACTTAAACTCTAATCCCTTATCCCTAAACCCTCCAACCCTATCCCTAATCCTTATACCCTCCACACTCTACTTTAACCCTAATTCCTTGACCCTCAACCCTATCCCTAAACCCTTGACCCTCGAACCTCAACCCTCAACCCTCAACATCAAACCCTAATCCCTCAACCCTTAACTCTGATCCCTCGACCTTCAACCCTGATCCTAAACCCTAAACCCTCAACGCCAAATTCTAATCCCTCAACCCTTCACTTTAATCCCTCAACCCTAAACCCTATCCCTAAACCCTCAACACTATACCTTAAACCCTAATCCCTCAACCCTAACCCTAAACCTTGTCCCTAAACTCTAATCCCTCAACCCTCAACCCTAATCTATCATCTGTCATCCCTCAACTCTAATCCCTCATTCCTAAACCCTAAACGCTATCCCTATTCCTAGAACCTCAACAGGCTCGATACTATACCTTAAACCCTAATCCCTCTACCATTGACACTCTTATTTAACCCTAATCCCTCGACCATTAACCCTATCCCTCAACCTCAACCCTTAACTCTCAACCCTCAACTCTCAACATTAAATCCTAATTCATCAACCCTAAACCCTAATCCCTCAAACCTAAACCCTATCCCTAAACCATCAACCCTCAACACTATACCTTAAACCCTAATCCCTCAACCCTCAACCCTAAACCTTATCCCTAAACCCTCAACCCTAATCCCTCAACCCTCAAGCCTAATCCCTCATCCCTCAACTCTAATCCCTCATCCCTAAACCCTAAATGCTATCCCTATTCCTAAACCCTCAATAGACTCGATACTATACCTTAAACTCTAATCGCTTATCCCTAAACCCTCCAACCCTATCCCTAATCCTTATACCCTCCACACTCTACTTTAACCCTAATTCCTCGACCCTCAACCCTATCCCTAAACCCTTGACCCTTGAACCTCAACCTTCAACTCTCAACATCAAACCCTAATCCCTCAACCCTTAACTCTGATCCCTCGACCTTCAACCCTGATCCTAAACCCTAAACCCTCAACGCCAAATTCTAATCCCTCAACCCTTCACTCTAATCCCTCAACCCTAAACCCTATCCCTAAACCCTCAACACTATACCTTAAACCCTAATCCCTCAACCCTAACCCTAAACCTTGTCCCTAAACCCTAATCCCTCAACCCTCAACCCTAATCTGTCATCCGTCATCCCTCAACTCTAATCCCTCATTCCTAAACCCTAAACGCTATCCCTATTCCTAGACCCTCAACAGGCTCGATACTATACCTTAAACCCTAATCCCTCTACCATCGACACTCTTATTTAACCCTAATCCCTTGACCATTAACCCTATCCCTCAACCTCAACCCTCAACCCTCAACCCTCAACTCTCAACATTAAACCCTAATTCATCAACCCTAAACCCTAATCCCTCAAACCTAAACCCTATCCCTAAACCATCAACCCTCAACACTATACCTTAAACCCTAATCCCTTAACCCTCAACCCTAAACCTTATCCCTAAACCCTAATCCCTCAACCCTCAACCCTAATCCCTCATCCCTCAACTCTAATCCCTCATCCCTAAACCCTAAATGCTATCCCTATTCTTGAACCCTCAACAGACTCGATACTATACCTTAAACTCTAATCCCTTATCCCTAAACCCTCCAACCCTATCCCTAATCCTTATACCCTCCACACTCTACTGTAACCCTAATTCCTCGACCCTCAACCCTATCCCTAAACCCTTGACCCTCGAACCTCAACCCTCAACCCTCAACATCAAACCCTAATCCCTCAACCCTTAACTCTGATCCCTCGACCTTCAACCCTGATCCTAAACCCTAAACCCTCAACGCCAAATTCTAATCCCTCAACCCTTCACTCTAATCCCTCAACCCTAAACCCTATCCCTAAACCCTAACCCTAAACCTTGTCCCTAAACCCTAATCCCTCAACCCTCAACCCTAATCTGTCATCCGTCATCCCTCAACTCTAATCCCTCATTCCTAAACCCTAAACGCTATCCCTATTCCTAGACCCTCAACAGGCTCGATACTATACCTTAAACCCTAATCCCTCTACCATCGACACTCTTATTTAACCCTAATCCCTTGACCATTAACCCTATCCCTCAACCTCAACCCTCAACCCTCGACTCTCAATATTAAACCCTAATTCATCAACCCTAAACCCTAATCCCTCAAACCTAAACCCTATCCCTAAACCATCAACCCTCAACACTATACCTTAAACCCTAATCCCTCAACCCTCAACCCTAAACCTTATCCCTAAACCCTAATCCCTCAACCCTCAACCCTAATCCCTCATCCCTCAACTCTAATCCCTCATCCCTAAACCCTAAATGCTATCCCTATTCCTAAACCCTCAACAGACTCGATACTATACCTTAAACTCTAATCCCTTATCCCTAAACCCTCCAACCCTATCCCTAATCCTTACACCCTCCACACTCTACTTTAACCCTAATCCCTTCAACCTCAACCCTATCCCTAAACCCTTGACCCTCGAACCTCAACCCTCAACCCTCGACGTCAAACCCTATTCCCTCAACCCTTAACTCTGATCCCTCATCTCTCAACCCTAACCCTAAACCCTAAACCCTCAACCCTCAATGTCAAATCCTAATCCCTCAACCCTAAACCCTATCCCTAAACCCTCAACACTATACCTTAAACCCTAATCCCTCAGCCCTCAACCCTAAACCTTATCCCTAAACCCTAATCCCTCAACCCTCAACCCTAATCTGTCATCCCCCAACTCTAATCCTTCATCCCTAAACCCTAAATGCTATCCCCATTCCTACACCCTCAACAGAATCGATACTATACCTTAAACCCTAATCCCTTATCCCTAAACCCTCCAACCCTATCCCTAATCCTTATACCCTCCACACTCTACTTTAACCCTAATTCCTCGACCCTCAACCCTATCCCTAAACCCTTGACCCTCGAACCTCAACCCTCAACCCTCAACGTCAAACCCTAATCCCTCAACCCTTAACTCTGATCCCTCGACCCTCAACACTATACCTTAAACCCTAATCCATATCCCTCAACCCTTAACCCTTAAAACTTAAACCCTATCCCTACACCCTCAACACTTGACACTATATCTTAAGCCTTAAACCCTCATCCCTAAAGCCTCAACCCTCAATCCTTAAACCTTCAACCCTAAACCCTATCCCTAATCCCTCTACCCTCGACACTCTAACCCTAACCTCAACATTAAATGCTAATCCATCAACCCTAAACCCTCAACCCTCAACCCTCAACACTATACCTTAAACCCTAATCCCTCAACCCTCAACCCTAAACCTTATCCCTAAACCCTAATCCCTCAACCCTCAACCCTAATCCATCATCCCTCAATAATCCCTCATCCCTAATCCCTAAATGCTATCCCTATTCCTAAACTCTCAACAGACTCGATACTATACCTTAAACCCTAATCCCTTATCCCTAAACCCTCCAACCCTATCCCTAATCCTTACACCCTCCACACTCTACTTTAACCCTAATCCCTCGACCTTAAACCCTATCCCTAAACCCTTGACCCTTGAACCTCAACCCTCAACCCTTAATGTCAAACCCTAATCCCTCAACCCTTAACTTTGATCCCTCGACCCTCAACCGTAATCTGTCATCCCTCATCCCTAAACGTTAAATGCTATCCCTATTCCTAGACCCTCAACGGGCTCGATACTATACCTTAAACGCTAATCCCTTATCCGTAAACCCTCCAACTCTATCCCTTATGCCTTAACCCTCATGATTAATAGCCTTGAACGTAAAAAAATTTGAGTGGGACATAACGCGAGCGCGTTATAACGCGTTCGCGTTATGTCAAACATGGCAAAAGACAGACTTGCGGGAAAGAAAAATGCAAGGCAAAACATAACGCGAGCGCGTTATAACACGCTTGCGTTATTTCTTGCTTTGGGAATCCCAAGCCTTGGGCTTGGGATTTGCTTTGGATTTCCAACCCAAAGGCTTGGAGTGCCTTATGAACAGTCACAGACGTGTTTTTCTATATTCTTCAAAATTTCACATAATTTCATTCGTGCTAACCCTCAGATTTGCACGTGTTTCAAGGTTGAACAAATCGAACACATGGGTAATGTTAGGCTTTCTCTTAGCTATTTGACGATGTGATTTTTTTCACATTTTAACAATGTTAAGCCTTTCATCTTTAATTTCTTTTGTTTGTGTGTCCGTTTTTAGGCAAAAACCACTGTTTGGTCTTTTTTTCATTGTAAAATAACTATTCATTCAAATTTCAAAAAAATTACATATTTAGCAACTAGACTCCATTCTACAAATATTAAAAAAATAAAAAAATGATTTTCAATTAGTTTTCAAAATTTATAGGGGTAGCACGGCCAAAATTCTATTTTTTAGGATGTGTCCACTTTAAAAATTAGTAAAAAATCAAATATTCATCAAAAAATTATCAGAAAAATTGGGCATAAACTACATGCTATTAGCTAATTTCTCACCGAAGTGATTTTAAAAATACCAAAAAAAAGTTGACCTTTTGAGGGAGCCACAAAACATGCTATGTTATTTTTTTTTGACAGAAACAATACCAATTTCTGTGGCTCCCTCTTTTGAACCCCTTAATCTATGCCATTTTCAAAACAAAATAGTAGTTTAGAAAGTAGACTCGGAGCACTACGAACATTGTTTTGGTTGCATCTCCAAAATTTGAGTGTAACTATGCTCAATTTCTCATCCAAGGCCAGTATTTCCTGATTTCAGAAAAAAAGTGGCCACTTAAGACCCCCTTTTGGCCCCCCATCTTCTTGCACTTACCCCATTTTGACATTTTTTCATATTGATATTGAAAAACATGTAAACTTGATGGAGAGCACACTCAGGGTTTGGTTGATTATCTAAGTTTTACTGAAAACACATCCTTGACATCCAAAAGGTACATGTAACCCTTTGGGTTAGTTGCCCTAGGCAAATCCAACCCTTAGGGTTGGAATTTCCCAAAGCAGTCAAAAGTAGGCTAACGCGAGCACGCTATAACATGCTCACAATTTGTATTTGTTGAATTTTTTTGCATGTTTAGTTAATATGTTTTAGAAAACTAATGTTACCCCTCCATCTTCTTTTCCTCTATAATAGCCTCATGTCTAAGAAGAGACAACTATTATATTATTAGGTGATGACGAGGAGGAATATATCTCTCTCCCTATTATATCGTAAATTGTGCTCCTTGATAGTGCAATCATAATTTCACATTCTGTTTAGCACCCGCCTTAGTATCCATTTCATTAGTCCACTTTGAGGACCACTTTCTGGCCTTGGCTTTACCCTCAACTTAACAGAGGTGCTTCACCTTCCTAAACTTTCCTAAACCTTCCTAAACCTTCCTAAACTTCACTAAATTGTTTCCATTGATCAAATGTCAGAACATAGGGCTTTGTTAAGGTCTTGGAAATGTCCCAAAGCAATGCTAACTTGCCAGGGTGATTGGACCAGGACACTAGCGTCCAAGCGCTAGTATCCTACCACATCTTGTGGAGATTTAAATCCCCCGATAGTGTCGGATTTGTCTTATGTGATGTGACCTCAATTTTGACACTTTGGGTCCCATGCTCTGTCGGCCTCTAAAATTCAAAATTTTCCCTCCTTTGACTTCATACTTAAATAAGACTTTGAAAAGACCTAAAGAGATCTAGAGAACTGTTAGCTATCTGAATATTATTGTAGACTTATGAATTATTGTAGGTTTTATTGTTGTTGGAATATTGATGCTCTTGGAAATGATTGTGGTGGATTTGGAAGAAAGATCTCGAGTCTATCTTATTCCTCTTTGCATGTTTGAGAGAAGGGTTGGAGCCACCAGCTTGAGTTTGGCTAGAGTACCTACATCATCGTGATTGGGTATGGTTGCAATGCCTTCTTATTCTGCAAACTTCAAATCGGCCCACCTTCCTTGAGTTGAAGGTTAGTGTTTTGTTGAGTGAAGCAATTC
Organism: Cunninghamia lanceolata; assembly: GCA_027924645.1. Classification (NCBI taxonomy): domain Eukaryota; kingdom Viridiplantae; phylum Streptophyta; class Pinopsida; order Cupressales; family Cupressaceae; genus Cunninghamia; species Cunninghamia lanceolata. The sequence continues at coordinate 7,840,503 of BSBN01000221.1, forward strand.
TCTTGAGTAGATCATTCTATATGCTTGAGTCATATAGGGTTAGGGTTTTGTGATAAATCCTTTGGTTTATTGCTCATTAAAATCTTAGATGCACACAAGATTAGGAGCACATAGTATTTGATCTCCTCTAATTTGGCTATGATCTATGAGGTCGAAATACCAAAATGAGGGTTTGACTGAGGTAAACTATATAGCCACAACCCCTCCATCTCTTGTTATTTTGTAGATCGTAGAAGATCAGGAACATGTACGCAAGATCTGGAATCTGATTGACGAATATAAGTCCCGCCTCTTGAAAACCCCTCTCAGAGGGCCTAAAACCCTAGGACATCCGCACTCGGTCAACTTTGTCCTCCCAAATTTTCCCTAATTTCTGGCAGTGACATCTGGCAGCTCTGCTCTGCTTATTCCAATCTCTATTTTTTTTATTTCTAGTTCTGTAAGGTACAATTGTTGCAAGTATGAGGTTAGCCAGTGTTGTCATTGATGTCAACATACTCATATTGCATTGACAAGAATGATTGGATGAGCTGTGTGCTGAGGATATTGAGAAAATTAGTCTCAATAAGGAACAATGAAGAACAGTGATGAAAAGAAGGCAAAAGTACTCAATAGGTTGGGAATCAGAGGATGCAGATTAAAGGGTTTGTAGATATGAGTCTTGAGATGATTTAGTTAAGTTTTCAGAGGTCCGCATGAAGATTTGAAGAATTTGTAATTGATCAAGTAGAACCGGTCCCGGGAGGTGCTCCGGAGTGACAGAGCGCTACAAAGAGGTCCGGTGAGATCCAGAAGTGCATTATCCTATCTTGCGGATTGGATGGAGTGTTTGGGATGTCCTTGTGATGTGTCATCTCAATTTGTTCATGATTTGGAGGTCCAGAAGCACATGTTTTAGTATGACAATGGCGGTAGACTGTGTTCTTAAAGTTCTGGATGAGGAAGAGAAGAGATTCCGGTGAGCAGAGGAATCGCAGATGTTCCTAGTCATTAAGGCAAGCTTGTGAAGGTTCTTGGATTGTGTTGAGGTTGTGTTGTTGATCCACATTGGTGGTAGAGCCCGGAATTGAAGATATTCTTCCGGATGAAGTTCTTGTTTCAGACTAGCCGACCGGATGAGTTGTTCATCTTGCAAACGTTCTTGTGGTGGCTGACCGGATGTGTTATTCATCTTGCGAATGTTCTTATGGTTGAGTACCGACTTAGATGATCATTCCTAAGTCAATGTCTTGTATAAATAAAGGTTTGAGAATTCATTTCAAAGTGTGGTGTGAAGCGGATGGGTGTGGCATAGCGAAAGAGCGAAAGGCAGAGCAGGTGTGACTCGGGCTTAAATGGAACTGATCCAGACATGGTAAAGATGTCATTCTCTAGTTCAAGGTTGTGATCCTTATGATCTTGTAGACAGTGTGTCTCTTTGTAGGCAATGTGCCTCCTTGTGAGCAGTGTGCTCGGGCAGTGAGCCCTAATTGGCATGTGCCATTCATTTTTCTTATTCTTCTAATAGAGAATAATTCTTGGGTTAATCACCTCGTGGTTTTTCCCTTAACCAGGTTTTCCACGTCAAAAATCTTGGTGTCAAATGTGTTGATGTTTATCTGCTCTGGTGTTTATGCTTTGTGCTTTCATAAATGATTAATTGATATGTTGTTAACTAACAAGAAGAATCAAATATTTGAAGTAGAAGCAAAGTTTTTGTACAACTGATTCATCCCCCTCTCTCAGTTGTGTGCCCTAGATCTAATAGTTGGTATCAGAGCCAAGTTCCTCTGAAAGGAGCTTAACCGCTCGAGGAGATCCAGGATGTCGTCATACAAGAAGGATAGTCTGAAGTTCGATGGAACCAACTTCACTCTCTAGAAAGGTTGCATGAAATGTCACTTGGAGTGTATGGGAAAAGCATACTTGACCATGGTCTCAAAACCATATGTACCTCCATAGGGTGGTCCGACAACTCTGAATGAAATCACAGATGTTGAAAACAATCTGCGAACCAAGGAAGCTCTTCTAAGTGCATTGAATGACTCAGATCTTTCAAATGTCATTGACCTACCAACTGCATATGAGATCTGGACTAAATCGGAACTTCTGTATGAAGGAGATGAGTTTGTCAAGAGTGCAAGGTTGCAAAGTCTGAAAGGGAAATTTGAAAGATTGAAGATGAGAGATGATGAAAATATCACTACCTTTATGCCAAGAGTGAATGAGCTGGTGTGTGGAATCAAGAATGCTGGTGGAGTTCTGGATGAAAATGAAATTGTTTGTAAAATTCCTAGATCCCTTCCTGCTGCCTACAAAATCAAGGTTGCTGCCATTGATGAATTTAGAGCCCATACAACTGTCACAAGAGAACAACTGGCTGGCAAACTGGCTGCATTTGAAATGACTGAGTTTGGAGATGATCCCCCCAAGACTGAATCTGCATTCAAAGCCAGTGCCTATGTGAAAGGCAAACAAAGATTTGATCCGGGAGAGAACTCTTCAAGGAAGCTGTCATGGTATGATCAAGCAAGGAAAGACATGGAAGAGGAAGAAGCAGAAACAACTCAACTTGAAGCCCTCATTGCAAAGAGACTACCAAGAGGATCTGGTAAGTATGAAGGAAAACTACCCTTCAAGTGCTTCAACTACAATAAGATTGGTCATTTTGCTTCAAGATGTCCGGAAAGATCTGCAAGGTCAAATACTAACAGACCAAGGTTTCAAAAGAACTGCTATTATGTTCATGAAGAAGATGATAATGAAGGAGTAACAGATGATGAATCAGAAATAGGAAGCAAATCTAGAAATGAATGGGTGTTTATTGCCATCAAGGAAGAAGATTCAATATCCTCTGAATCTCTCAATCATAAGGTTGAAGAAAGAGCTTTGGCTGCCCAAATTGAAGAAAAGGATGATTGGGTTATTGACAGTGGATGCTCTCACCATATGACTGGTGACAAGAACAAGTTCTTAGATTTGGAAAAGTATGAAGGAGGAATGGTAAAGTTTGGTGACAATTCTGCTGGCAGAATCAGAGGTACGGGAACTATTTCTTTTGATGGAAAGAGCAAAACTGGTAATGTACTATATGTTGAAGGATTGAAGCACAATCTTCTCAGTGTTGGTCAATTAGTGGACAAAGGCTATGATCTCCGGTTCAAGAATGGAAGATGCAGAATCTTTACAAGCTCCGAAACTGAAATTGCATCCGGTACTCAAACAAAAGGTAATATCTTCCATCTAGTTGGTTCTAATAAAAGTTGTTTGTTTGTTCAAGTTGATCAGAGTTGGTTATGGCATAGAAGGATGTGCCATGTGAATTTTGATAACATCATCAAGATAAGCAATATTCAGGCTGTAAGAGATCTTCCTAAATTGGTGAAACCTACAAATAGTTTGTGCAAAGAATGTCAGCTAGGTAAACAGAGCAGAGTCTCTTTCAAAAGCAAGGATCAGTCCACTACCGGATTGTTGGAATTAGTTCATACTGATCTCTGTGGTCCGACAAGAATCAAGAATATGCAAGGTGATAGATATCTCATGTTGCTAATTGATGACCATTCCCGGATGATGTGGGTTGCCTTCCTAAAAGAGAAATCAGAAGCCCTTGAGAAGTTCAAAATCTTCAAAGCTATGGTAGAGAATCAAACTGGATTGAAACTGAAATGTCTAAGGTCTGATAGAGGTGGTGAATTCACATCCGGTGAATTCATAGATTTTTGTGAGAAGCATGGTATAAAGAGACAGCTATCTACTCCTAGGACTCCACAGCAGAATGGAGTAGTTGAGAGAAAGAACCAGACCATCCAGGAAGCTGCTAGGACAATGATGATGGAAACAAATGTTCCTCATATATTTTGGAGAGAAGCTGTCAGCACTGCAGTCTATACTCTTAACCGAGTTCAAATCAGAAGCAATACCGGTAAGACTTCTTATGAACTTTGGTTTGGTATAACTCCCACTGTGAGATATTTCAGAGTATTTCGTAGCAAGTGTTACATCAAAAGAGATGAAGATTTAGGAAAGTTTGATGCTAGAAGTGATGAAGGAATTTTCTTGGGTTACTCCACTCAAAGCAAAGCATATCGGTGTTACAATAAGAGATTGAGAAAGATGATAGAAAGTACAAATGTGAAGGTTGATGAAGGAATTGAGAAGCCCTCAAGATTCTATGAATGTGATGAAGATGATTAGAATGATCCTTTGGTGCAAGGAGCTCCATCCTCCTCTGAAATTCAGATCTAGACTGATTCGGTAAATCAGGAAGAAGAAGTTTGTCTGAATGAGCCTGATCAAGAATTAGTAGTGCAAGAAACTCCCAAAGTTCCAAGGTATGTAACTCTAAATCACTCTGAAGATCAGATCATAGGTGACAAAAGTAAAGGGGTACAAACAAGGAGAAGAATTGCTCAAGATTCAAATGAATACTGTCTGATTTCAAAGATTGAACCTAAGACAGTTAATGAAGCTTGCAATGATGAAAACTGGACCAAAGCAATGGAGGAAGAGTTGATGCAAATTGAGAAAAATCATACTTGGGATCTTGTTCCCAGACCTAGAGACAAGAATGTGATTGAAACCAAATGGGTCTTCCAGAACAAACTGAATGAAGTTGGTGAAGTAATCAGAAACAAAGCTAGATTGGTCTGCAAAGGCTACTCTCAAATAGAAGGAATTGATTTTGAAGAGACCTTTGCTCCGGTGGCAAGAATTGAAGTAGTCAGATTATTTCTTGCATTTGCTGCCTTCAAAGACTTCAAGGTATATCAGATGGATGTCAAGTCTGCTTTCCTAAATGGTGACTTGGAAGAAGAAGTATACATTGAACAACCGGATGGATTTCAATTGTCTGATCATGATACTATGGTCTGCAAGTTGAAGAAAGCACTGTATGGTTTGAAGCAAGCCCCAAGAGTATGGTATGAAAGGTTGGATAAACATCTTGTGCAGATTGGTTTCAACAAAGGTACTATTGATAGTAATCTATATTTCTAAATAGATAAGGAAAACATCTTGATTGTTGAAGTATTTGTTGATGATATCATCTTTGGAGGAAAAGATAGTATGTGTAAAACTTTTACAAATCAAATGAAAAGTGAGTTTGAAATGTCAATGCTTGGTGAAATGAATTTCTTCTTGGGTCTGCAAATTACTTAGACAGAGAAGGGCATCTTTATCTGTTAGACCAAATATGCAAAAGAATTGTTGAGGAAATTCGGAATGGAAGATTCAAAGCCAATGAACACCCCTATGGCAACCGGATGTAAGTTGAGCAAAGATGATGACTCTCCTAAGATAGATCAGACCAAGTACAGATCAATGATTGGAGGACTATTGTATCTCACTTAGACTAGACCAGATATACTATAGGCTGTTGGTCTTGTGGCAAGATTTCAGGCTGATCCCAGAGAATCTCATGTCATGGCAATCAAAAGAATTTTTAGGTACTTGAAAGGAGCAGTTGAGTATGGTCTATGGTACCCTAGAGATCAGGATTTCTCTCTTCATGCACACACGGATGCAAATTAGGCAGGAGATGTGGATGATAGGAAGAGTACAAGTGGAGGAGCTTTCTTTTTGGGAAAAAGATTGGTTTCTTGGCTAAGCAAGAAACAAGAGGCAATATCTGTCTACAACTGAAGCAGAATACATTGCAGCAGCAGGTAGTTGCACTCAGATTTTATGGATGAAGCAGATGCTAAGAGACATTAAAGTTGAATATGAGGAGCCTATCACAATTTTCTGTGATAATTCAAGTGCAATTAATATTTCTAAGAACCCGGTATTACACTCTAAGACTAAGCACATATCTATCAAGTTTCACTTTCTGAGAGAACAAGTGAACAAGGAAGAAGTCAGATTGGAGTATGTACCCTCCAAGGATCAGATTGCAAATATCTTTACTACACCTCTTCCCAAGGACTCTTTTGTGTATCTTCGGGAGAAGTTAGGGGTCATGGCCCCTCTGGTGATGAACTAGGATGCACTAATGTGCATCAGTCTGGTGGATATCACAGTCATATCTTGTGATCCGGATTGATGAAGGGGAGCTGCTACTAAGGGGGAGCAGCTGGTATGATTTTGATGTGTTAGAAATGCAAGTATGAGCCCTTTGCCATTGATGTCAAAGGGGGAGAGAAGACATGTGAAAAATAAGTGGTTGATGATCAAAGGGGGAGCAACAAAAGAAGAGAAGACATGTGAAGAGTTGTTGCTGATAGGGGAGCTATGACAGAAAGGATAAGATCTTGTCTTGATGGTTTTTCACATCATATGTTGCCATCAATGACAAAGGGGGAGATTGTTGCAAGTATGAGGTTAGCCAGTGTTGTCATTGATGTCAACATACTCATATTGCATTGACAAGAAGGATTGGATGAGCTGTGTGCTGAGGATATTGAGAAAATTAGTCTCAATAAGGAACAATGAAGAACAATGATGAAAAGAAGGCAAAAGTACTCAATAGGTTGAGAATCAGAGGATGCGGATTAAAGGGTTTGTAGATATGAGTCTTGAGATGATCCAGTTAAGTTTTCAGAGGTCCGCATGAAGATTTGAAGAAGTTGTAATTGATCAAGTAGAACCGGTCCCGGGAGGTGCTCTGGAGTGACAGAGCGCTACAAAGAGGTCCGGTGAGATCCGGAAGTGCATTATCCTATCTTGCGGATTGGATGGAGTGTTTGGGATGTCCTTGTGATGTGTCATCTCAATTTGTTCATGATTTGGAGGTCCGGAAGCACATGTTTCAGTATGACAGTGGCGGTAGACTATGTTCTTGAAGTTCCAGATGAGGAAGAGAAGAGATTCCGGTGAGCAGAGGAAGTGCGGATGTTCTTGGTCATTCAGGCAAGCTTGTGAAGGTTCTTGGATCATGTTGAGGTTGTGTTGTTGATCCACATTGGTGGTAGAGCCCAGAATTGAAGATATTCTTCCGGATGAAGTTCTTGTTTCAGACTAGCCAACCAGATGAGTTGTTCATCTTGCAAATGTTCTTGTGGTGGCCAACCGGATGTGTTATTCATCTTGCGAATGTTCTTATGGTTGAGTGCCGACTTAGATAATCATTCCTAAGTCGATGTCTTGTATAAATAAAGGTTTGAGAATTCATTTCAAAGTGTGGTGTGAAGCGGATGGGTGTGGCATAGTGAAAGAGCGAAAGGTAGAGCAGGTGTGACTCGGGCTTAAATGGAACTGATCCAAACATGGTAAAGATGTCATTCTCCAGTTCAAGGTTGTGATCCTTATGATCTTGTAGACAGTGTGTCTCTTTGTAGGCAGTGTGCCTCCTTGTGAGCAGTGTGCTCGGGCAGTGAGCCCTAATTGGCATGTGCCATTCATTTTTCTTATTCTTCTAACAGAGAATAATTCTTGGGTTAATCACCCTGTGGTTTTTCTCTTAACCAGGTTTTCCACGTCAAAAATCTTGGTGTCAAATGCGTTGATGTTTATCTGCTCTGGTGTTTATGCCTTGTGCTTTCATAAATGATTAATTGATATGCTGTTAACTAACAAGAAGAATCAAATATTTGAAGTAGAAGCAAAGTTTTTGTACAACTGATTCACCCCCTCTCTTAGTTGTGTGCCCTAGATCTAACAACAATATCTTTGTTTTGGTATATTTAATTGTTAAAACCCTAGATCTAAGTCATTTTATCTCAATCTTTCTAAAATATAACAAAAGGACAGAACCCCTGTAGCTTGGCTCTCCCGTCAGGACTATAGCCAAGCTTGGTTTGTGTCCCAATGTTCATGTCAGAAGGAGGTTAAATCTAGTTTTGGGTATATTAGATTATATACCTTTATTTTTACAAAACTCTCTCTCTCTCTCTCTCCATCTCTCCCTCTTTATCCCTATCTCTCTATCACCCCTTTCCCCCATCTCTCCCTCTCTTTCTACTCTCTATCTCTTCCTCTCTATGCCTATCTCTCTATCTCCCCTTTCCCCATCTCTCCCTCGCTCTCCCTCCCCCTCTCTCTATCTCTCCCTCTCCATCCTTCTCTCTTTATTGATCTATTTATCTATCTATCTCTCAATCTCCCTTTCTCTCTATCTCCCTATCTCTCCCCCTATCTCTTCTCCCCCTCTCTCTCTCACCCCCATCTCTTCCTCTCTTTATCTCCCCATCTCTCCCCATCTCTCCCCATCTCTCCCCCCCTCTCTCTCTCTATTTGTCCCTCTCTCTATATCTCTCAATCTTGCCCCTCTCTCTCCCTCTTTCTATCTTTCCATTTCTCTCTATCTCTCAATCTTCCCCTCTATCTCTCCCTATCTCTCTCCACCTATCTCTTTCCCCCTCTCTATCTAGGTATCTCCCTCTCTATCCTCTCTCCCATCTCTCCCATATATCTCTTTATCTCTCCCTCTCTCTATATCTCTCTTGGTCTCCAACCTCTCTCTCCTATCTCTTTCCCCTATATCTTTCCCCCTCTCTATCTCTCCCTCTCTATCCCTATCTCTCTATCTCCCATCTCCCCCACATCTCTATCTCTTTATCTCCCTTCTCTCTATCTCTCCTCTTTCGCTTCCCTATCCCTCTCTCCCCCTCTCTATCCATATCTATCAGAGCCCTGAATATATCCTCACCTCTCTCTCCTCTCTATCTCTCCATGTCTCTATATCTCCCAATCTCCCCTCTCTCTCCATCTCTCTCCCCATGTCTCTTTCCCCTTCTCCATCTCTCCCTCTCTATCCCTATCTCTCTATCACCCCTCTCTTTGATATTTCCCTCTCTCCCCTGTCTCTCTATCTCTCCCTCTCCATCCCTATCTCTCTATCTCCTCTCCCCCATCTATTAATCTCCTCCCCCCCTCTCTCCCCTATCTTTCTCCCCCCTCTCTACCTATCTCTCTCCCCTATCTCTTTCCCCCTCTCTATATCTCCCTCTCTATCCCTATCTCTCTATCTCTCCTTTCCCCCATCTCTTCCTCTCTCTCTATCTCACCTCTCCCGATCTCTCCCCTCTATGTCTATCTATCCCTCTCTCTCTATATGTCTCAATTTCCCCCTCTCCCTCTCTAACTATCTCTCTTCCCCTATATCTTTCCCCCTCTATATCTCTCCCTCTCTATCCCTAAGTCTCTATCTCCCCTCTCCCTCTCTAATTGTCTCTCTCCCCCTATCTCTTTTCCCCTCTCTATATCCCCCTCTATATACCTAAGTCTCTATCTCCATTTTAAAAATGTCATAAGGAATTCTTTGGGCATAGTTACATTGCCTCTTTCATTAGGACCTATTACACTCCCCAATTTAATCCATTTCATGCCAAGAAATCTCTCTTACAATTTTCTCCTTGGTGAACCTTGGATTCATGTAATGGAATTTGTTCCCTCTACCTTGCATTAATCTATAATTCTTTGTGGAGGAAAATCCTTTATGGTAGAGGATGATAATGATCCTTTTCAATATTCTTAGATCATTGATACCACTTTCTCTACCCCATCACATATTTCTCTTATTTTTCATACCACATAACCTTGTTCTTTAGATAAACCATCTTCTTCAAAGGTGTTGCACCACTAGTAGCTCTTGCTACCACTTAAGTATCTTTGGAGGTTTATTTGTCTTCTAATTCATATCTTGGTGATGACTAGGGATACCGAGATTTCATGTCCTTCTATCCTAGTGAATATAAGGTGTACCCAATTCATTTTGACATTCCCAATTTACATATAGAATCACATACTTCTAATCAACCTAGTATAACTACTTATGTACAAATAAACCTTCTACTTCCCAAACATGTGTTTATACCTCTTACTTTGACCATGTCAATGTAAATAATCCTCCTTATCCTACTAAATTTGCAAACCATGTTATGGCATGGGCTTTAAAGTGCTTTCTAATCACGGTTACAATAGACACGGTCTTAGACAATGGGAATAGTGAGTTAGGATTCCTTTATAATCCAAACCACACCTTTCTAATGTGGTTTTAGGCTATCAATATCCCCATCCACCTAAGTCTCCTTATTTATATTTTGTGGAATTTTTTATGACCACTTCTTTAAAATCTTCTCTTTCCTTACAATACCCTAAACTCATCTCTCTCTCTCTCTCTCTGCCCCCCTCTCTATCTCTCCCTCTTTATCCCTATCTCTCTATCTCCCCTCTTCCCCATCTCTCTCTCTCTCTCAATCTCTCAATCTCCCCTCTCTATCTCTCTCCCCCCTCTCTCTCCCACTATCCCTCTCCCCCCCTTTCTCTATCTCTATCCATCTCTCCCTCTCTAAATCACCACCTCTCTCCCCTCTATCTCTATATATACCTTTGTCTCTCTCTCTCTCTCTATATATATCAATCTCCCCCCTCTTGTTATCTCTATCTCTCTCCCTCCCTCCCTCTCGCTCTTTGAGCTATATCCCTTTCCCCCTCTCTTTATGTTGCTTGACCATATTAATACCTTGTTGCTCCATCTCTATCTCGTTGCTTGACCATTTGGTGATGAAAGAGATTGATATGGTGGAAACCACCTTCTCTCCAATAATTGAAGATTCTTGGTCCTATGTCAAGAGGTTCTATAATTGCTCCTTAACCAAGCTAGTCATGGTGTAAATTATGAGTAGAACTAAAATAACATGTAAAATGAATGAAATTTGGAAATGTATAAGGCCAATGAGGAATGTAAAGCACACTTAGATTTAATTGGAGAAAATATATAGATTGGTTATCCTCATTTCATTTTCTATGGGCATACCATATCCTTGGGGAGAGAGAGAAAGAGGCCTAGGGAAAGAGAGAGAGGCTCAGGGAAAGAAAAAGAGACTCAGGGAGAGGAAAAAGTAGACATGGGGAGGGAGACCAAAAACTTTAAGAAACACACTCGTATTATAAAAATGATCACAATATAACATGAGCGCATTATAACATGAGCACGTATGTAGCTAGTTGAAATGCTAACCAACAACTTGCAAAATGGGCTATCATGTGAATTTGATCCACATGCTCTATAATACTCCTCTATTCTACACTTTTGTTGACATGTAAAGAGAATTTTGATGCTTTTAATGTTCTACAATGACTGGTTGACAAAATTGGTTCACTTTTTATCTTCTATCAATATAGGAGAATCCATTCACATGTTTTGAAATCAAATTTGATGCTGCAAATCATTTTTTACATGTATTGAGGAATTGCAACACTTGATTGAATAAATTAACTAGTTTTTGCATTTTTTCCCAAACTGGATGCTTCCAAGTTATCCCTACAAGGTAGCCATCATTGATCAATAGGATTTCTGGGCCAGGGGCCAACAGTACAAGAGATAGACCCTATAAATATCTCCTCTCCATCTTTAGGCTCTGCAGAACCAAGGGGGGTATTCCCTATTCAACATCCATAAAATATGCATGTGAACTTACTGGGATGTTGACACAAAGCAGATAAATCCTCACTTATGCAGACCAAAACTATAAAATAAGTACAAAGGGGCTAGCTTTGGGCCTATGCTCAGTTGTGAAACAAAGGATTTTAGTCCTAAAACTACTTCTAATGACCTAAAGGTTTATATTTGAAGTTTGAATTTGTATTTTGTATTTGGATGCAAGATTGGGACCTTGGGTTGTAACCTCAATACAAGACCAGACTGGTGCCTATCTAGGGGCTTGGAGTCAATAGACATACACATGTGAATGATTACCATAAACTTGAATCAATAACTAAGTTTCACAGGGAAATTTTTTTATGTCTGCCTTACAGATACTTCCCAAGACTAAGTATTTAGTCATTCATACTTGATGATATCCCTATTGCAGCATACCTTTCCCAATGCTTAACCTAAAACATTTAATTTGTTCCTTGAACAAAGATAAGAGATTAGACATTCAACACAAAAAATCCATGTTTTTGAATCCCAAATAACCTTTAGCTATTTAAATTCAAAAGAAAAGATGCCAACAACTTGGAGACAAACAACCGAACACATGCAACAATGCATTTCTCATATGAAAACAACATGAAACCAGCAAAACTATGCATAAAACATTCAATATATGATTCATAAACTCACAAGACACCCAACAGAGCCACCAAAAAAACTGTACCTTGTTATTCCACCAAAATTTTTTCCCAAGTCTTCAACCACTAGAAAAAATGAGTAACACAGTTCTGATATACCCAGAACGTGTACTCAACAATCAAGTACATGGTCATTTCAAAATGTCGCCAAATACAATGCACCATCAGAATGACGCCTAAAACATTCAATGCTCCAGGCAGAAGAAGAAGAAAGGAGTGGTTGAAATTGGGAAGTGTGCCACCGCTTGGAGATTTTCCCATCAAATATGGTAGCTGGTCTGTCCATCAAGATCCATACCTCTGCAACTTTACTATTAAAGCCAACCTACCCATTTTCTGGAAGTGCAGTGGTTGCATGCTCTAAAGTTTCTTTCCATTTGAAATGCAACTGTGAACACAAAAAAATTACTCCTGCTCTGAAGATTTGAAACAGGTCGTCGATTCCATCCTCTTCCCCACGATCCATGGCTTCAAATCACGCTGACTGGTCCTCGACCAATGGAAACACGCCACACAAGCGCATTATCCCCTTTTGACTTTTCACATCGCGAACATACATTTTGCCTTTTTGCCCTTTGCACATTCATATTTTTGTATATGCAACTGCATATACATACAACTACAATGTATACAAGTGTGGACTCCAAATCTTTATGAAACAATTCGAAATTACCATCGGGTCCCGCCTTGTATCTTCCCTTTGTATATCTCTTTGTATATTGCATATACAAATGCAATATACATACAACCGCGGATTCCATCACACTTATGAGGCAGATTGGAATAAATTTTGAATCTAACATTGTATGGGCATCTTTGCATCTCTCATTGTATATTGCATATACAATGTGCAATATACAACCAACTGCAGACTCCAAACTGAAATCCACCAAAACACATTTTCTTTCACGTCTGGGTTGTATCTGCGCTTCTTGTATTACCTTTTGTATATGCGCACATACATACAACCATGGGACATACAAATGTGGGCCCCACTAGGCTCATGAAAATTGTTGACTTTGATCGCATCTGCTTTGCATATTTCTTTGTATCATCACTTGTATGTGTGATTGTATATCGGGAACATACAATCCCAATATACAACTGCGGATTTCACCTGGTTCATACCACAAATTTAAAATAATTTTGATTCCGGCCTTTGTATGCTCCATTGTATATACCATTATACATCAGGAACATACAACCCATGATACAAAGGAATGCATTGACTTTTCAACACTGCTCTTATATCAACGCCTGCCAAGCCCGATTTGATAACATTTGAAGTCCGACGTTGTATCTTGCCCGTTGTATATCAAATATACAACATATACATACAATACTTTTGATATGACCACGGAATCTAACCTAGAATATGTGATATACAACCACATTTTCGCATCTAAAAATGTATCCAAATGACACATAGAAAGTTGATATGCATACAACGATGCATACAACCATTTTTCACCATTTTCAAAGGCTGATTGAAATTTTTTTTCAGGTCCACCAATGTACATTTGCATCTAGACATTAGATACAAATGGAAACATACAACGATGCATACAGCTGTGGACCCCACTGTCGCTTAGAGATTTTTTGGACTTAACATTTTTTCAACACAATGGGAAAAGGATGTAATGCTAGGTGAAGGGGGCCAGTCATTCAACGAGCTAAAAGGCTTAAGTTACAACTTAAACGACTGGGAACCCGCTAGAGGAGGTCAACGACAAAATAGAAGATACAATACAGGAGGTTGAGGGGAAATAAAACCTAAGGCATTAAGATTTTGAGGGAATAAAAATATAGGCTTGCAGACTCGACTCAAAACCCTAACCCTAGGTGGGCACCACCATTGGCTCTGACTGGGGACGCATGCCTCCTGCATGCATGGCGAGAACTCCAGATCTCTCGGATGCAGACTGGGCAAAATGCACAAAAGCAAAACCCTGATCACACAAGGAATGCACAGATTATTGATACCTAATTTACAATGTGCACACAAGATATTCATTCATGAGAAATAAGCTTTAAGGAATTTACCGTGCACAGGCAATTCTAGTATTTCACCATTTAGGGCCTGGAGAAATTAAGAATCTTCTCCATGAGTATTGCTGATTTGATATGGGCCCATCCATAAGGGCTCAAATTTACGATGCTTGCCCTTATCCTGGCTCTTTGCATTCCAAACAAGGACTAAGTCACTTATCTAAAACTTCCTTTCTATAGCCCTTTTATCAAACAAATATTTCACCTTCTGTTGTTTCTTGATATTTATCTTCTGTGCTTCTCTTCTAATTTCGTCCAATGTAACTAGTTGATTTATTCTCTCATTCATTGAGTCCTCAATCTCTTTATCATTTTCTTGTATGAATCTATAAACTGGCAAGAGATTATTCACAGGTAACTTAGCTGGTGCGCCATACGCTAGCTCAAAAGGTGACTTTCCAATTACTTTCTTCACTGTTATCCGATCAGCCCATAGTGCCATCTTTAGCTTTGAATCCCATGCCCTTTTGTTCTTGTCTACCATCCTTTTAATGATTTTCATAAGGCTTCTATTACTTGATTCTGCCTGACCATTTCCTTGTGGATGATATGGTGATGCATATGACAAATTAATCTCATAGTTGCAAAAATCAACAAACTCACTAGATCTGAAACACATGGCGTTGTCTGTGACCACTTTGACTGGCACTCCAAATCTAATAATAATGTGTTCCAAAATGAAATTCATCACCACCCTGCTTGTAGCTTTCTTAGTTGGAATGGCTTTAATCCATTTAGTAAAATAGTCAGTATCGATCAAAATCCAACTATGTCCTCCACTTGATCTTTCTGAAATTTCCCCTATAAAATCAATTCCCCATTGCTGAAATGGAGCCTCCACAGTTACAGTTCTAAGGGGTAATGCACCTTCATACTTAAGTTTTCCTAAGAACCTTTGATGGGGATCACATTTTCTTACCATCCTTTGTGCATCTGAGAAAAAGGTCAGCCACCAATAGCCTACTCTAAGAGTTTTGTGAGCTATTGTCTTGGCAGTGTAGTGTCCACCGTACACTCCTTTGTGCATGACATTTAAAATATCCATAGCTTGATTTTCATCCACACACCTAAGTAGTACACCATTAGGATTCTTCCAATATAATTATCCTTGAATAATGATGTATTTGATAGCATGTAACTTTAAGGTCCTTTTTTGACTATCACTGAGATGGGAAGGACAATTCAAATTTTGCAAATAATACACAATATCCTTGTACCATCCAAATTTTGACATGTTAACAACTTCATCCTGAACTTCATTTACCTGGCATGCCTCCAAATTTGATTGTGTCATCATCTTAGCCAAACCCTATCCCCTTACCAATTTTGTAATTTGTATCTCAATGTTGAACTCTTGTAACTTGTTAATCCACCTGCATCTTCTTCCTGTCACTTCCTGCTAAGTGAAAATGTCCTTAACTGTTGCATGGGGCACATATGCACTTATCTGAGATTCTACTAAGTATGGCCTGAAGCTTTTGACTGCCCTAACCAATGCGTATGCCTGCTTTTCCATGATATCATATTTCAATTCAGCTGCCTGCAATGACATGCTAAAGAAAGCAATAGGTTGCTCAAAACCATCTTCATTTTTTTGTAATAAACATGCAACAATAGTGTGAAAAGGGGCAAATGAGAACAACTGAAGTGGCTTAGAAAAATTAGGAGATCTCAACACAGGAGCCACCTTTATAGCCTCTTTGATGTTCTGAAATGATCTAGTTGCTTCACTTTCCCATTTGATAGTTTCACCCTTCTTCAACATTTTAGAAATATCCTTTGTAATCTCTGCAAAGTTGGGAATGAATCTTCTAACAAAGTTAATCTGCCCAAAGAAAGACTGGATGCCTTTCACTGTTTTAGGAATTTGAATTCTGTCAATTGTAGCAACCCTTTCAGGATCAATCCTAACTCCATCCTTAGAAACAATGTGTCCCAATAGTTTTCCTTCTACTACCCCAAAAGTACATTTCTTTGGGTTAAGTGAAATGCCATATTCCAATGCCCTAATAAAAATTTGTTCTAGATGCATGCAATGTTGCTCCTCCTTTTTTGAATAAGTAGTTAAATCATCCTGATATACAGCCAAAATTGAGTCAATCAATCCTGCAAAAGCAACATCCATAGCCCTCTGAAATGTAGCACCTGCATTTGTTAGTCCAAATGGCATTCTTACATATACATAAGTCCCCCATGGAGTGGTGAAGGCAGTCTTGTATTGTTCAGATTCTTTTACCTTCACTTGATTATATCCTGAAAATCCATCCATCATGGATAAAAGCTCACAACCAATTACCTTCTGCAACATAGCCTCCATGTTAGGCAGTGGATAATTATTCTTTAAAGAAGATACATTCAAATTTCTGAAGTCCACACAAAGTCTTATATCACCATTTTTCTTTCTAACTGGTACAAGATTGGACACCCAAGTTGAGTGTCTAATAGGCACAATTATTCTAGCCTCCCTAAGCTTTACAAGCTCTTCTTGCATTTTTGGAGCCAAAGTTGGGTTAATAGGTCTTTGTTTCTGTCTAAATGGCTTAGCTCCAAGCTTCAAAGGAATCTCATGCTAGAATAGGTCTTCTCTATAAGCTTTTAGGTCCTCATATGACCATGCAAAGACATGCTTATATTTTTTCAATAATGCAATCAACATACTCCTGATGTGTGGCTTGAGCTGTTTGCCAATATATACCCTTTTGGGGGCATGGCCTGTCCCCAAGTTTATCTCCTCCAAGCCATCCTTGTTTGTAGGAGATGCCTGCGTAACAAACTGGTTTCTATTGTCAAATGCTCTTTCTAAAGCAAGTAGCCCTTTGGAGATTTTATTTGTTTTAAGTTGAATTACTTCTTTCCCCAAAAGAGTTTCTTTTCCATTCACAACTTCTACAAAGTTCTGAAAATCAATTTCCTGGTTCTCGTATTCATCTATGCAGTGTAGGAACTTTAACAAATCTCTATCATCATCAAACACCTTCCAACTGCATATATTATCTGGTACTGCAGGTCTAATTTTAACTTCAACATTTGTAACATCAGGCAGAGTGACATCATTCGGCCTTATGGCCACATTAGCTAAAAAGTCTGCCATGACATTCTTTGATCTTTCTATCCAATTTATTGAAAAAGCATCAAATAATTCAATTGTCTCCCATACAACATGCTTATACTGTTTTAACCTTTTATTTTTTGAAGCATATTTATCTATCACCTGGGAGACAATTAATTCTGAATCTCCAAACACTTTTAGCATCTTAATCCCATGCTTCAAAGCAACATTTAATCCTAGTAGCATAGCTTCATATTCTGAAATATTATTTGTGCAGGCAAACTTTAACAGGAAAGAGAATTTCAGAAGCTTACCTGCTGGAGACAAAAACACAACTCCAGCACCAGAACCTTACTTTGAACAAGCTTCGTCAAAATACATAGTCCAGAGACCCTGTTGGTCAAGTTCTTGAATGCAAAAATCTCTCCCTTCGCTTCCTTGATCATCTGAGACAATTATGAAATTCTCACAGTTAGTATCCACAAAACATTTATGCTCTTCTGAATCTTGATCTTCTCTGACCAGTTTGACATCTCTACCATTTATTGGGATCACAACATATGATAAATCTAACTGCATACTTCCTCCAACCAATGCTGCCCATCTTCTTGACAACAGCATACCATACTGTGGCTTTATGTCAACTACTATTATGTTCATTCTGTAAGTCTTTTCTGGATATGCTGCTAGCATAAAATCCACATCCTTCATGATTCCTATAACTGGTACCTCCCTAGCATCCATTGCATAGCATTTTCCACATGCCTTATCTATTTTCAATCTAGCTTGTTGCATGATAGCCAGAGGCATAATATTTGTTGATGCTCTTGAGTCAAGCATACAATTCTTGATTACTTTTCCATTGATAACAAGGGAGACATAAAACGGTTCAACCTGTGAAGGGTATTTTGTCATTGTCACCCCCAAATAGACTTCAGGAACCTCATCCTCATCAATACACAAGGCTTGTTTCTTACCCTGAGTCTCAACATTCTGCTCGGCCTGACAAGCTACTCCTGAAATTAGGGACAATGCTTTATTCCTGATTCTTCAACTTTCATCATCTCCATCAATGGAACAAAGACCTTTATTTGGGATAAAACCTGAGTTATGTCAAAGGGAGCATAATTTTGTATAACAGTTGTAGCTTGAGCCGTGGTTTTATTCTTATCCTGAGCTGATCTAGCCTTAATTTTAATGGCCTTCTAACTGTCATCCATGACCTGAGAATTCTTATTTTGATCCTCATTTTGGGGAACTTCATTTTCTGGTCTTTGAGAATCATGACTTGGTTTTTGCTTAGAATTTTTCTTATTATTATTCCATCGCGTCTTATGTGGTTCAGCCCCTTTATGATTATGCATTGGTTGATTCACAAAGGTGTCTTCTGGTTGACGCGGATCACCAACCTGACCCTTACCTCTAATGTTATAGTTGCTTTTGACCTAAGCCACTGCTGCAGCTATGAGAGATCTAATCTCTTCATCAGAAGGCCTTCTCAAGTTATTCAAAAAGATGCATGAGTCCTGAGCATAAGCATAGTTATCTTCATCATCCTCATCACAGGAAATTTGCTGGCAGACCCGAGTCACATAATTCGTGCTTTCATCAGCATCATAAGAAGAATACTGCCCATTTGTGAACAACATATTGACACTATCATCCTCCATATAGTGTGGCTCATTGCATTCATCATAGGCGACAACATTATTATACAAAGATTGAGCAATCATACATTGCGATTGTGAGTGAGGCATTTGACAGATTATGCACCATGGGGTATCATCAACAATGTTAACAACTTTCTTCAAAGGATCAGGAGTCTCCTTAACATTTTGAGCTCTTTGATTAGTGTTGCTATTTAGGAGAACGGGTTTACCATTATGCCAATTAGTGTTATATGGCATATCATGCAATGATGGTCTCTTCTCTTGTCTTTGGTAAGCCTGCCTTTCGGGACCTATCCCCTTTTCATTTTTAGCAAGTCTATAACTTAGGTCCTTAACAATAGTTGTCAATTTATCCAATTTCTCTTCAGAAGTAGATGCATTACCTTGAGTACTTTGAGACTTATTATTCAGATATTGTAGAATCTTTACATCATCCCTTCTATTTGTCTTACCAGATGCTTTCCTATTATTTTCAATGTTGGTTGCAATTCTAAAAGCATCCCTGAGGCTAGTAGGACCCTTATCTCTTAACCCATAAGCTATTTTAGCATCAAAAGCATTTATGTATAGTACCATGCACATTGGTTCATTAGGCCTCATGTGAAGTGGTAATTTGTTCAACACTCTAGTGAACCTAGCATTAAAATCTGCAACATGCTCATTTGACCTCTTAGTAATACTAGTGAATTCATTTATAAAAAAGCTTGCATCAGTCTTATCACCATATTGTTCTTTAAAAATCCTTCTGAAGTCATCCCATGATGAGACACTCTGGTCAGGCAGACTTTTATACCACTCTCTAGCTTCATCAACCAAGGGCTGCATACACAATTTCATAAAAACATCTTCATATTCAACCTCAAAGTTGTCCATAACATTTTGAAAGGCCTTCAAATGATCCTCCCTTGACACAACATTATTTCTTGAAAACTTTGGTATCTGAGACCTTACATGTTTATCAATGGGGTTAGGGTAACCAGGAATACCATTAAAAACTAGTTGCCTGAATCTATCCAACTGCATAGGCTATCTACCAAACTGATTAACATTTGCATTCCTATTAGCATTCTAATTTCTCACA
The DNA here is from genome assembly GCA_027924645.1 of Cunninghamia lanceolata. Taxonomy (NCBI): domain Eukaryota; kingdom Viridiplantae; phylum Streptophyta; class Pinopsida; order Cupressales; family Cupressaceae; genus Cunninghamia; species Cunninghamia lanceolata. The sequence goes on from BSBN01000221.1 coordinate 7,860,346, forward strand.
TTGTTCAATGGTACCCTAACATTGTTTGTATTTTGTCTCTGATCATTCTGTTGATTCTAAACTTCATTTCTTTGCTAGCTTCTCAGCACATTTGCATTATCAAGGGTGGAAACTGAATCATGTTGAGCAATTTTCAGAGCTTGCACCTTTTGTCTCATATCATCTCTAATCCTCAAAGCTTGCAAATATTCTAATTCAGCCCTCAGGCTCTTGATTTCTTCAGCTAATTTTTCAGCTTTAGACATAGAAGAGGATGGTCCCTTTCCATTTTGGTCATCATCATCATCCCTTGGGGACTCAATTTCTTCAAATCTGTCAAGGGGATCTAAGAAAGGACATTCTTGAAATACCTCGAACCTCATTCTCAATCTATCACCTTGTAGTCTTTCATATATATCTTGAATTTTAGCGTCTGTGTTTGAAAAATAAGGTGCCTACTGCTCTAAAGATCTGGGATTATCTTGGGTATTATCATTGTTTCTAGGGCTGGGAGAACCTTTTTGACCGGCTTGAACAGTCCCTTTTCTCCTATACATCATTTTTCTGGGTAATTCTTCAAGCAAAGGATTATGCAGGGATCTTCTCCCTTGCATACAAATTTCACCTTATTGGTTGGGAGATTTGTTCGGAGTCGCCACCTACACTAGGAATTAGTTTTTTTTTTAAACCAAGGTTCTCACACAAAGCAGTCCCAAGTAGAGTCACCAAATCTATTGCGTTTTTTCCCAAACTGGATGCTTCCCAGTTATCCCTACAAGGTAGCCATCATTGATCAACAGGATTTCTGGGCCAAGGGTCAATAGTACAGGAGATAGACCCTATAAATATCTCCTCTCAATCTTTAGGCTCTGCAGAATCAAGGGGGGTATTCCCTATTCAACATTTGTAAAATATGCATGTGAACTTACTGGGATGTTGACACAAATTAGATAAATCCTCACTTATGCAGACCAAAACTATAAAATAAGTACAAAGGGGCTAGCTTTGGGCCTATGCTCAGTTGTGAAATGGAGGATTTTAGTCCTAAAACTACTTCTAATTACCTAAAGGTTTATATTTGAAGTTAGAATTTGTATTTTGTATTTGGATGCAAGACTGGGACCTTGGGTTGTAACCTCAATACAAGACTAGACTGTGCCTATCTAGGGGCTTGGAGTCAATAGACATACACATGTGAATGATTACCATAAACTTGAATCAATAACTAAGTTTCACAGGGAAATTTTTTAGTGTCTGCCTTACAGATACTTCCCAAGATTGAGTATTTAGTCATTCATACTTGATGATATCCCTATTGCAGCATACCTTTCCCAATGCTTAACTTAAAACATTTAATTTGTTCCTTGAACAAAGATAAGAGATTAAACATTCAACACAGAAAATCCATGTTCCTGAATCCCAAATAACCCTTAGCTATTTAGATTCAAAAGAAAAGATGCCCACAACTTGGAGACAAACAACCGAACACATGCAACGATGCATTTCTTATATAAAAACAACATGAAACCAGCAAAACTATGCATAAAACATTCAATATATGATTCATAAACTCACAAGACACCCAACAGAGCCACCAGCAAAACTGTACCTTGTTATTCCACCAAAAATTTTCCCAAGTCTTCAACCACCAGAAAAAATGAGTAACACAGTTCTGATATACCCAGAGCGTGTACTCAGCAATCAAGTACATGGTCATTTCAAAATGTTGCCAAATACAATGCACCATTAGAATGGCACCTAAAACATTCAATGCTCCAGGCAGAAGAAGAAGAAAGGAGTGGTTGAAATTGGGAAGTGTGCCGCCGCTTGGAGATTTTCCCATCAAATATGGTAGTTGGTTTGTCCATCAAGATCCATACCTCTGCAACTTTACCATTAAAGCCAACCTACCCATTTTCTGGAAGTGCAGCGGTTGCGTGCTCTAAAGTTTCTTTCCATTTGAAATGCAACTGTGAACACACAGAAAAATTACTCCTGCTTTGAAGATTTGAAACAGGCCGTCGATTCCATCCTCTTCCCCGCGATCCATGGCTTCAAATCACGCTGATTGGTCCTCAACCAATGAAAACGTGCCACACAGGCGCATTATCCCCTTTTGACTTTTCACATCGTGAACATACATTTTGCCTTTTCGCCCTTTGCACATTCATATTTTTGTATATGCAACTACATATACATACAACTGCAATGTATACAAGCGCAGACTCCAAATCTTTATGAAATAATTTGAAATTACCATCGGGTCCCGCCTTGTATCTTCCCTTTGTATATCTCCTTGTATATTGCATATACAAATGCAATAAACATACAACCGCAAATTCCATCACACTTATGAGGCAGATTGGAATAATTTTTGAATCCAGCGTTGTATGGGCATCTTTGCATCTCTCATTGTATATCGCATATACAATGTGCAATATACAACCAACTGCGGACTCTAAACTGAAATCTGCCAAAACACATTTTCTTTCGTGTCTAGGTTGTATCTGTGCCTCTTGTATCACCTTTTGTATATGCGCACATACATACAACCATGGGACATACAAATGCGGGCCCCACTGAGCTCATGGAAATTGTTGACTTTGACCGCATCTGCTTTGCATATTTATTTGTATCATCACTTATATGTGCGATTGTATATTGGGAACATATAATCCCAATATACAACTGCGGATTTCACCCGGTTCATACCACAAATTTGAAACAATTTTGATTCTGGCCTTTGTATGCTCCATTGTATATACCATTATACATCGGGAACATACAACCCATGATACAAAGGAATGCATTGACTTTTCAACACTGCTCTTATATCAACGCCCGCTAAGCCCGATTTGATAACATTTGAAGTCTGACGTTGTATCTTACTCATTATATATCAAATATACAACAACATATACATACAATACTTTTGATACAACCGCGGAATCTAACCTGGAATATGCGATATACAACCACATTTTTGCATCCAAAAATGTATCCGAATGACAGATACAAACTTGATATGCATACAACAATGCATACAACCATTTTTCACCATTTTCAAAGGCTGATTGAAATTTCTTTTCGGGTCCGCCAATGTACATTTGCATCTACACATTAGATACAAATGGCAACATATAACGATGCATACAGCTGTGGACCCCACCATCGCTTAGAGAGTTTTTGGACTTAACATTTTTTCAACACGACGGGAAAAGGATGTAATGCTAGGCGAAGGGCGCTGGTCATTCAATGAGCTAAAAGGCTTAAGTTACAACTTAAACAACTGGGAACCTGCTATAGGAGGTCAACGACAAAATAGAAGATACAATACATGAGGCCGAGGGGAAATAAAACCTAAGGCATTAAGAGTTTGAGGGAATAAAAATATAGGCTTGCAGACTTGACTCAAAACCCTAACCCTAGGTGGGCACCACCACCTACATTGACAAAAAACATTCTAATTGTGCATGTTTTGTATTCTAATTTGATAAATTATCATATATTTTGTGTTCTTTTGACCATTGTTTTAGATTGATATAGAATTCAATACCATGTGAAGGAAACAACTAAAAACTCTAACATTGGAGGAGTGTGAATATGAGAATGCAGAGAAAAGAGAGTGAATGAGACAATTTCATGAAAACAGTAAATTGAACTCCAAAAATGAAGATCAACCATGTTTACTAATTGAATTGGATCATGATCCATCCAAGAGAGAAGGATTTGGAGAAACAAAGGGAATGAATGCAAAAATTTTGTGCAAGTAAGACATTGAATGCAAGAGTTGAAGATATGCCATCTTTACCATCTCAAATTGATATTGTAGAAATAGTTCAATCACCGATTGAAAATGACAATGCATTTGCAAATGTGAATATGCATGCTACACCAATTGACCAAGTGTTGAATGAGAAAAATGTATCTAATGATTCAAGTTTTCCATTGAGAACACCTCTTAGAATTTTGCATAGAAAGTTGAAGTTTTTGATTGAAATTGATGAGAATATTCTAAAAGAAATGGGTGATAAGGTTCTTAAATTGTAAAAGGAATGTGAATAAGCTATGGAATATGTTTTTTTAAAACATAAGTGAAATCGAAAGATGTCAATTGTTTGTTGAGATGATGAAAAATCTTAAGTTTAGGCCAATCATGAAGATTCTTGGCGTAAGAATATCAAATAGCAATAGTAAAAAATCTATTGTAAAAAATCTATTGTAAAAAATCTAACTAATGCATATCAAAACATTGGTTCCATCTCATTCACCAAAGATAGCAATGCTATATGACGTGTCATTACATCAACTATTGTGAGCAATCAAACAAAGAAATCTCGCTTTAAGAAAAACAAGTCAAACACTAAAGATAAGTAGAAAAACATTGATGAAAGCCATTGGGAGGTGTCAAATAGTTGAGGAACCGAACAACAATGAACTATAGGTATTTTTTGGTAGACTCCCATGGAAAGATAAAGCCTAGTTGAAGCCTTAAAATCCCTAATTGAGGAGTTTTGGAGAAATAAAACAAGAGTATCTCCTAATCAAAGGGATATTGTAAAAATAAAAATTGGTTGTCAAAACCGTGAGCCACATCCAAAGCATTTTCTAGATATGAATCAAACACAAATTTTCTTCAAATTTGTAGAGAATTATCCTCAAATTCAAATTAGGCAAAGGTATTTTGAAATGGAAAAACCTTTTTATGTCAAAATAAATCACACATGCACAACTTGTTATTGTAGAGTTCACATGGAATTTCTATGCATTATGATGTTTATCGGCAAATATGTATTTCTTTGCATACTGATGATGTTATGGAAAAGTGTATAATAGAAGATCCACCTAAATTAGAAAGAGATTTCATTCAAGCATTTTTTATGAAAGAGTAGATCTGGACAAACGTTTTATAAGAAATCATGTTTGGATGGAACATGTGATAGTTGCACTGGTTTGTGATGTTTGAGAACTTGTGTACACATGTAGAATACACATGCAAATGGAAATGAAATAGTACCTTTTGGGAAATATAAGACAATGGCATAGAATCTATTTAAGATGGTAAAGAAGAGAAAAGGTGTGAATTGGTGAGTGAAGAAATATCGGTATTTGCATTTATGTCTTTTTTTTTAGAGAAGATAGTTTATGAGTATGCGGGGCATACATACAAAGCTTGATGGTTGGACTTGTACTTCAAGTTATGCAAGGAAATATTTCTTCTTCATACGATTGTGCCTATTGTAGACTTTATAGAGATTTATGCACTACAAACACAAAATGAGGTTCAATCACAGTACTACAACTCCACTTAGGCTACTATATTGTGCGTATAGCATTAATTCATGTACCTGATAGTATAGAGGAAGATAGAAAGATCTTGAGGGAGTATCATTTTTATATTAGTGATGATCACATACATTCTACAGAGCTTGTACAAGGTATACATTATTTGATTACACAAAGGTATTTTATGACACAAAGGTATGTTATGTACAATTCTAAAGTTTTGTGGTTTGATTACATTTTTAGTTTTCTTTGTGTTTCCACTTCATCTATTTTTATGTTATCTCCCATGTTCCATCTTCTCTATGTCACTATCACTCTTTGCATTTTCCTCTTCTTGACATTTTAGGGGCAATGCGAGGTACTAACATAGCCGTTCACTCCCATGTTGACCCAAATAAAAAGTAAATTTCATCCTATTTATTCATGGTATATTTTTAAATTCCTTATGTACATGCTCATTTTATCATGGTGTTACTATTTGTTCCTAATTCCTCTTATATATTAGTTTCATATGCTTCATATACTTGTACTTCCTTTACAAATGGCTTCGACATACTAAGCATACCTACATACTAAGCACAATAGTTCAATGTTTATTTTCACTTTGTAAAGGTCTATCCTGACCTAGATCCATTTCTAATAACATAATCAATATACATCAGGGATGTCCTTTCAAGTTCACCCTTTTTAGCAATAAAAAATAGGAATTGAAAAACATTCTAAGATGACTAACATGTCAATTATAAGTCCTAATAAATACCAAGATACTATTTTTATTATAATTTTTTCAAGCCCTAATAGTCCACATATATCTTGTTGCTCTTGATGAGTATGCTACCCATAAGGCTTTAGAAACTTTCTCCAATACCCCAACACATTGCATCAACATTGTTGTTCTTCAAGGTATTTGGTTCTTTAATAATTTTTCTTCATCATTATGAAAAATTTCTACATACCATTGGAAACCACTTTCTTGGGATACTTTATAGTATGGTTGGTACTTGCATTCAATATTATTTTTATTTTCTAACACTTGCAATTTTCTTTTCTCTTATAACACTTGACATTTTGGAGGTCTTTTGTGCTTTCCCTCTCTCTTCGAAAGGCAAAAAATCTCTTTGCCTTTCTTTGTTATTTTGTATTCTATTGATGATTAATGCATTTTTATGACTAGATTTACTACACCTATTGTTAATAAAACTAATCTTAAATCAACTAACATTAACCTGATTGGATGTTGTTTCTTACAATATTTCTAATTTTCACTTGATTTGTCTACATGGGACATTTGATGCACCCCTATCTTATAACTTGGTTAACATTATCTATGGTTTTCCTAATGAACCTGAGAGCTCTCTTCCTATTCCTACAATAACTCTAACACTTACCACCTCTTGTAATGACATTTTTTTAGTATATTACAAACATTTCCTCCATATATTATATATTCACCTATACTACACTACACCCTTCCTGTAAAGCCTCACAAATCATGTAAAAGCATTTAAACCAACTCAAAAATAAATGAAGTAAATAATCCGCTTAAATACAACATCACAATAACCAAAATAAAAAGAAGTAAATAATCCACTTAGATACAACTTTCAAAGATAATAGATGTAATTAATCCGCTTAATCACAATATCTCAAATAAAAGATAATCTTATAAATATGAATCTCAATGTCAATAAATCTTACATATTCATGTGCTTAATCCAGGTAACAAGCACGATAAAATAATATACATAAATCCTTGGCAAGCATGCCATAATACATCCAAAATAGGTACAATAAACAAGTACAACATTAATAAATAAATCAATACACTCTCCAACTGCACGAACCAAGTGGTCCACCACCTCGAAACTGAGAGATGGGAACATGGCTCAGGTACTTTTCCACCAACCATGAAGTATTTACATTTCTCCGGATCTCTTCCTAAAATGAAGGAAACCCAACCCTGCATGAAATGTCTAGCTACCCGGTAACAACTACAGGAGGGAACACCCGATGCAACCCTGATGTCTGAATGTGCAATTCTAAGTAATGAAAAGCAAATTGTCTCACAACAGGATGTGGCAAAGATATCAATAAATAAGTTTGTTAGACAATAAACATCTATTGCAATGTCATTTGGATTAGATCTAATCATTTAAGTAACTTGATCAATTCCTGAAAAGAGGAAAAGCCATCTCTGATAATCCACATTCGGCATTGCAATCCCAAAAGTAACCCAATACATTCCTATATAAAAACTACTTCTTTCCCCAAGAAGCAAGAAAATAAGTAAAGAATCACAAATTCAAGATTTCCAATAAATCAATCCAATCCCTTTCCCAAAACATCAAATAAGGAAAATACACTTTCAAGCAATAAACCATCTTTTGGTCATACAATCGAAATCATAATTCTATCTATTTGATATAGTTTCTAATCTTGTATTTTAGTCACAATGTCTTCAAGAATAGTCGTTCTAAGATATTAATCTATCTTGTTGTTATTTCTATGATAGGAAGTTTTAAAACAATAAAAACATACCTCCTGTCACAACTGCAATAGGAGCTATTGCAGAAATAAAAAGATGAACATAAATCATAGTTTAATCCGATTTTTGGTCATAAAAACACTATAAAATCTCATTCTCAAAGTGTTCTAACTTAATGGTTTAAAAATCATGGACAACAATTTCAATACTGAAAAATGTTTATCAGAACTAGCATTTTCATCTAAGTTTTCAGAGATTATGCTCACATTGTTTATTCAAGAAACTAGTTCGATCTAAAACTCATTTTTATCTAAAACAACATCGAGAGAAAATACAGTCATAATTTTCTAATAGGAAGATCATATAAATGATCTAGGTTATAGTTTTCATCAGAAGGAGCCAGATCTGAATCACATTACTTTGCTAGCAAGGCGATAGAGATAAATGACAGGTCTTAGATAACAAAGCTTTAACAAAGAAAATGATTGTCATGTCTTAAAACTACATTCAGCCAAGATAAGGTTAGAAGATAGCAAGAACCACGAGATCGATCATTACAAGTTCGAACAACAAGTAGCCTAGACGGCTATAAAATGGATGGTAGCCAAAATAGAGGTCGACAGCCCAAGACAGGCGGCCAGGATAAATGGAGTGGCGGCCACTATTTTTGCAAGTCAATTGTGAGAGAAAAGATAAAGGTCGACAGCTAACCAAAAATGGATTCAGGCGTCAAAAATTAGAAAAACATATGAGGTATGCCAATCTCAAGATTTGATACTGGTGGCAAGTAGGAATAGATTGCCAGGTAGACTAACAAGGAGGATGGCTTAGACAGATAGAAGAATCCAGTATAGAAAAATAGTCACCCACCAAAAAGTAAAGAAACTATCTTTTTGATAGTCACATCAATGCAATTTTTAATGCAACGAAAATGAAAAGGAACTTGGAAATAGCAGTCGCTTTGATGAAGAATCTTTGCAGAAGAAGGTACCCCTCTCTCTCTCTCTCTCCTGCTCATGGCCTAGTATCCTCAGGTTCGCTGATCACAAAAATCCAAATACTACTACCCAAAAACATGTTTTCTATATGAATTCGTGGTATTCTTTTTAATCAGAAAATACTTAGAAAAAACTCCTCATTCGCTATGAAAAATGTGGTATCCTGCTTTGCTGAAGGTCCTTTCCTTTTATTAAAATTATCTCCCTCTAATTCTAGCAATTAGGTTTAGAACTCAAGTTCTCATTTTTCAGTTTGCATGAACATTCGACCAATAGAATTAGAGAAAATAAAATGCTATTTAGAACAATAATATAATATCTTTTCATCTTACTGTCGCATGGATGACAGGAAGCCTATTTTAATTCTTTTGTTTACTAATCTAAATATAATAACACTATTTTTAATCTAATTTAACTATTGTTAATAAAACAAATCCAATTAAATAATCAAAGGAGAAATGCAATATAATATTGCATATTTATCTATATATAATTTTAATTAAGGAACATATTATCTTCCAAACATCTTATAAACAATATTTTATTATTTATTTAAATAACACACAATACATCATTTGAATATATTTCAAAAAAATATTAAGTTAAAGAAATCACATCATGCATTTGAAAACAATTAGAAATTATGCATTAATGCAATAAGAATCATTCAATAATGCATATGCAACTACATGATGTGTGTGATTACATTAGGGTAATCCATCCATCAATTCTTGCCAAGTGGCTAGAACATCTCTACCTCAGCCATGGTCTCGTCTTCAACAAGTACCTGCATCCATTTGTACTCAACTTGACGTCAATAGGTTAGTGTCTCCAAAACATAACCGAAGCAAATCATTGCATTTACATCAATATTCAATATTTACAACAATTTCCAATTTTCATCAATATAACTCATAATAATTACCTCCACGTATACAAAATTACTTAAAGTCAACCACAATAATTGTTCACTAAACCAAAATGATGATATTGTTCATAAAACCGAGATGTGACATCCTTTCCCAGTTGGAAGAGACATCAACCTGATGTCTTATTAAACATCAAAACAATAAAGTGTCCATCAACCACCAATAAAGTATCAATGTGCCATAAAACAATAACATCAACTCAAGCATCAAAAGCATAATCAACAACTCAAAGTATCAAAGCATAACTGAACTCAAAGTATCTCAAAATGGTAATCAAACTCAAAGTATCATAATCCATGCATGAATAAGAAATCTAAGCTATATCCTTAAATGAGGAAAAGATCTATCAATCTCTCCTGCATCCTCCCATGTGGCACTGTCCTCAGAATACTGATCCTATTGGACCTTATATTGCACCACATCTCTGCTACGCAACTTAATGTTGTGCTTCCCCAGAATTCAAGTGGGCTCCAACAGCACCACTCTTGGATCCTGAACCTATAAAGCACGCCAATATAGAATATGTGATGTGTCAAGATGATAAAGCTTAAGTAAAGACACATGAAAAACATTATGGATTCTGGCAAGTGCAGGTGGGAGAGCAAGTCTGTAAGCTACAGGATTAATCACTTCTAGAACTTCGAACGGTCCTACAAAACAAGGAGCAAGTTTGGATGGTTTGCCAAACGATACTGAAATCTTATGAGGTTTGACCCTCAAAAAGACTTTGTCACCAAATGAAAACTGTCTAGGAGTTCTATTCTTATCTGCATAACTCTTTTGATGATCTAAAGCTTGCTTCAGCTTCTCCTTAATCAACTTCATTTGATCATCCATTTCTCTTAACATTTCAGGACCAATCACAATTCTATCCTCCACCATATCCCAACTGATAGGTGTTCGACACCTACGCCCATAAAGAGCTTCAAAAGGTGCCATTCCCAAAGATGCATGGTATGAATTGTTATATGCAAACTCAACCAATGGAAGGTACTCCTCCCATTTATACTGCTAATCCATACAATACATTCTGAGGTCTTTTACCACCTGATTAACTCTTTCTATCTGACCATCCATTTGAGGATGATAAGCCAAGCTAAAATTCAACTTTGTACCCAAAGATGCATTAAGAGTTGTCCAAAATCTAGATGTCATGCGAGCGTCTCGAATCGAAAATGATTGTCTTAGGCACTCCATGAAATCTGAAAATCTCCTATACAAACTTCTTAGCTAAGACCATAGAACCATCTGAAAGATTCCCTAGAATAAAATGTGCTACCTTTGTCAACTTGTCCACAACCACTAAGATGACATCATGCTTATTCTTAGACATAGGTAACCCCTGAATAAAATCCATGCTTATCACTTGCCACTTGTGCTCAGAGATACTGTGCAAATACAACAATCCTGCTGGATGCACATGCTCAGCCTTGACTCACTAGCATTCCAAACATCGAGCTACAAATTCTGTCACATTGCTCTTAAGTCTAGGCCAAAAGTATAAAGGTTTCAAACCTTTGACCATCTTTGTCACTCCAGGGTGACCTGAATAAGGTGCATTGTGAATCTCTTCAAGCACTAACTTCCTCAACTCTCCTGAGTTAGGAATATACATCCTTTTGTGAAATCTCAAAAGTCCATCTGATTCAATCACATAACCATCAAACCTATGATCTAAGGGGTCTACTTCCAAAGCTTGCTTTACTCTTTCATAATGCTCATCCCCTTGAAGATTTTGAATCACTTTCTATTTCAAATTGGATCTCATAATAACAATGGCAGCCAAAGGTCTTCTCCTACTAAGAGTATCTGCTACTCTATTCTCCTTTCCTTTTATATACTCAATTCCAAAGTCATACTCACTAAGGAAATTATAACCATCTTCTCTGTCGTGCATTAAGATTAGGTTAGTAAATATATACTTGAGCCTTAGATCATCTATCTTTAACTCAAAGGGCTTACCTAAAAGATAATGCCTCCACATCTAAAGTGCATGAACTATGGCAGCTAATTCAAGATCATGCGGTGCATAGTTGAACTCATGTTGCTTTAACTTTCTTGACTCATAAGAAACCACTTGCTCATTCTGCATCAACACTCCTCCTAATCCTTCCCCTAAAGCATCTGTTATAACTGTGAAGTGCCCATTAGGATTTGGTATGGTCAAGATAGGAGCAATTGTGAGTTTTTCTTTAGCACTTGGAAAGCTTGCTCACACCTTTCTGTCCATTCAAAATTTTTACCCTTCTTTTAAAGTGCGATAATCAGTGCTGCTATGGTTGAAAAACCTTCCACAAAATTTCTATTTAATAACCTGCAAGTCCCATAAAACTTCTGACTTCTGTCACACTTTGCAGTGCATGCCATTCCATTATTGCTTTTAGCTTCTCAGGATCAATTGCAATCCCTTCTACTGAGAGCACATGACCAAGGTAGTGCACTTTATCTTGAAATAATGTACACTTAAATAATTGACCATAAATCTTTCTTTCTCTTAACAACTGCAAAACAATTCTCAAATGCCTTTCATGTTCTTCCACTAATTTAGAGTATATCAATATGTCATCAAGGAAGATTAACACAAAATCATCTAAATAGTCTCTGAAAATGCTATTCATCAAATTCATGAAAGCTACTAGAGAATTAGTCAACCCAAATGGTACTACTGTGAACTCATAGTGACCATATCGAGTCCCAAAAGCTATTTTAGAGATGCCCTCATCCTTAATCTGCAATTGGTGATAACTGGATCTAAGGTCTATCTTTGAGAACATTGTTTCTCCTTTCATCTGATCAAAGAGCTCATCTGTTCTTGGAAGTGGATACTTGTTTTTTATAGTAGCTTTGTTAAGCATCCTATAATCAATGCATAATCTCAAAGTACCATCCTTCTTCACAAAGATGACCGGTGCACCCCATGGTGACATACTAGGTCTAATGACCCCTTGATTTAGCAATTCTTGTAATTGTGCCTTAAGCTCATACAACTCTGTAGTAGTCATTCTGTAGGGTGCCTTAGATTGCAGCTCAGTCCCTAGTAGCAAGTCAATTGAGAAGTCAAATTCTCTCTTAGGTGGCAACTCTGTCAACTCTACAGGGAATACATCTCTGAAATCTCTAAGGATTGGATAGTCATTGAACACTGGTTCTTCTTTATCAAGGTCCTTTACTTCGACAACATAAATGGCACATTCTTTCCTCTTGGCTTTCTTCAATTGTATAGCCAAGATTTGTCTAAGCTCTAAAGGTCTCTTAGTTCCATTAATTTCCACTTGGTTCCCTAGGTCATCCAAACATCTAACAACCTTGTCTTCATAGTTTACTAAAGACTTATGCTCAGTTAAACAGTTGATTCCTAGAATTACATCATAAGAGCCTAAAGGTGCTACATACAGATTCACTTGTGTCTGAAAACTAGGAAGCTCTAACTCACTGCATGCTAGACATGAGACTACCCTCTTTTCTGCACTATTGCCATATTGTACCATCTAAGAGTTTTCCATATGTCTAGGTCTAATTGATAACTTAGATACTACTCTAGGATCAACAAAACATTTAGTGGCACCAGTATCAATTAAAATAGAAACATGTAGTCGATAGAGCTTACCTTAGAATTGAATAGGTGCTGCACTTGAAACTTTGCTTGCTGATTATCCACTGTGGCATGAATCTGATGCTATAGTGCTCCTTGCTGATTCTTGTTTCCTCTTTTATGTGGACATGCATTTGCATAATGCTCTCCTCCACAGTTGTAACATCCACCCTTAGGTGCTTTCAGCCCTTTAGCTCTTTCCCTCTGATTGTTGTTTCTGTTGTTATTGCCACCTCTTTTGTTTCCACCATTCCCATCCTAAGAATTATTGCCTCTCTTCAGATTCCTGATCTGTCTATTATTGCCTTGGTTGTTATTCTTTTGATAGTTCTACTAATTATTCAATGGTTTCTTATTCGAAAACTTAGCATCTCTTTGGTTATGGTAATTTACTGTTTGCTGCAACCTCTTCTCTTGCTTTATTGCTTTCTCAAAAGTGGCATCCATAGTGAGTGGGTTATGAATGTCCACCTTAGCTCCAATCTGTGGCCTCAATCTAAAAATAAACTTTCTAATATGAAATCTCTCGTCTGCCTGATACTGTGGAACATATTTTAGTAGATGAGAAAACATTTCCTAGTAACTAGTTAGAGACATACCTCCTTGGATCAAGTTCTGAAACTCTGTCATCTTCTTGTCAAAGAATAACTGTGGTAACCATTTTTTTCTAAACAATTGCAAGAAAATCTCCCAAGTTATCTCACCAGGTAATATCTTTTTATCTGCCTTCTCATTATCCCACCATGTTGCTGCTTCACTAGTCAACTAATAAGATCCCCACATAGCCTTCACGTGATCTGAAAGTTTTCAGAGTCCAAAGTACTTCTCCATTTCTATTATCCAGGACTCAACTCCATCTCTAATGGTCTTTCCATCAAATTTCAGTGGTGATACTTTCTTGATGTATTTCCCCAATTCTTCAGCTATCTTTGCTTGATTATTAGTAATAGCTCCAACTTCAGGAACTGGAACTTCTATCCTTGGGTTCTCATTTTGTGTCTCAACCCTTGGGTTTTCATTAGCATTCTGACCTCTAGGAATTCCTCTGATTTCCTGCTCAAGAGTATTCATCCTCGTGTCCTGTCGGGTCAAGAGATCAAGAATACAATCAAATCTTCCATTTTGGTCATTACTGGCATCTCCATGATCCCCAACAGTTTGACCACCATGAGCACCTCCACGTGATCCTTTACCTCGACTACTACCTAATCCGTCACCACCATCGGTGTTTCTTGTATTCATGATGGATAATCTATATAAAGTTTACAACTTTAGCACAATAGTCGCAAAACAAAGGCCCTAGTGTTAAACCTAGAGCTCTGATACCAAATGTAAAGCCTCACAAATCATGTAAAAGCATTTAAACCAACTCAAAAATAAATGAAGTAAATAATCCGCTTAAATACAACATCACAATAACCAAAATCAGAAAGAAGTAAATAATCCACTTAGATACAACTTTCAAAGATAATATATGTAATTAATCCACTTAATCACAATATCTCAAATAAAAGATAATCTTATAAATATGAATCTCAATGTCAATAAATCTTACATATTTACGTGCTTAATCCAGGTAACAAGCACGATAAAATAATATACATAAATCCTTGGCAAGCATGCCATAATACATCTAAAATAGGTACAATAAACAAGTACAACAATAATAAATAAATCAATACACTCTCCAACTGCACGAGCCAAGTGGTCCACCACCTACAAACCGAGAGACGGGAACATGGCTTAGGTGCTTTTCCACCCAACCATGAAGTATTTACACTTCCCTGGATCCCTTCCTAAAATGAAGGAAACCAAACCCTGCACGAAATGTCTAGCTACCTGGTAACAACTGCAGGAGGGAACACTCGATGCAACCCTAATGTCTGAATGTGCAATTCTAAGTAATGAAAAGCAAATTGTCTCACAACAGGATGTGGCAGAGATATCAATAAATAAGTTTGTTAGACAATAAACATCTATTTCAATGTCATTCAGATTATATCTAATCATTTAAGTAACCTAGTCAATTCCTGAAAAGAGGAAAAGCCATCTCTGATAATCCACATTCGGCATCGCAATCCCAAAAATAACCTAATACATTCCTATATAAAAACTACTTCTTTCCCCAAGAAGCAAGAAAATAAGTAAAGAATCACAAATTCAAGATTTCCAATAAATCAATCCAATCCCTTTCCCAAAACATCAAATAAGGAAAATACACTTTCAAGCAATAAACCATCTTTTGGTCATATAATCGAAATCATAATTCTATCCATTTGATATAGTTTCTAATCTTGTATTTTAGTCACAATGTCTTCAATAATAGCCATTCTAAGATATTAATCTATCTTGCTATTATTTCTGTGACAGGAATTTTTATAAACAATAAAAATAATAAAAAATACCTCCTATCACCACTATGACAGGGGTTGTTGCATAAATAAAAAGATGAACATAAATCATAGTTTAATCTGATTTTTGGTCATAAAAACACTGTAAAATATCATTCTCAGATTGTTCTAACTTAATGGTTTAAAAATCATCTTTTGGACAGCAATTTCAATACTGAAAAATGTTTATCGGAACTGGTATTTTCATCTAAGTTTTTAGAGATTATGCTCACATTGTTTATTTAAGAAACTAGTTCGATCTAAAACTCATTCTTATCTAAAAAAACATCGAGAGAAAATACAGTCATATAATTGTCTAATAGGAAGATCATATAAATGATATGGGTTATAGTTTTCATCAGAAGGAGCCAGATCTGAATCACATTACTTTGCTGGCAAGGCGACAGAGATAAATAATAGGTCTCAAATAACAAAGCTTTAACAAAGAAAATGATTGTCATGTCTTAAAACTACATTCAGCGAAGATAAGGTCAGAAGATAGCAAGAACCATGGGATTGATCTTTACAAGTTCGAACAGGAAGCAACCCAGACGGATATAAAATGGATGTCAGAAAAAATAGAGGTCAATACCCAAAGACAAGTGGCCAAGATAAATGGAGCGGTGGCCACTATTTCTGCAAGTCAATTGTGAGAGAAAAGAGCGATGGTAAAAAGGTCGGTGGCTAAACAAAAATGGATTCAGGCATAAAAAATTAGAAAAACATATGAGGTACGCCAATCTTAAGATTTGATATTGGCGGCATGTAGGAGTAGATTGCCTGGTAGACTAATAAGGAGGATGGCTTAGACAGATAGAAGAGTCAAGTATAGCAAAATAGAAACCCACCAAAAAGTAAAGAAACTATCTTTTCGACAGTCACAACAATGCAATTTTTAATGCAATGAAAATGAAAAGGATCTTGGAAATAGCAGTTGCTTTGATGAAGAATCTTTGCAGAAGAAGCCACCTCTCTCTCTCTCTCTCTCTCCTGCTCATGACCTAGTATCCTCAGGTTCGCTGATCACAAAAATCCAGATACTACTGCCTAAAAACGTGTTTTTTGTATGAATTCATGGTATTATTTTTACTCAGAAAATACTCAGAAAAACTCCTCCTTTGCTGTGAAAAACGTGGTATCCTTCTTTGTTGAAGATCCTTTCCTTTTATTAAAATTATCTCCCTCTAATTCTGGCGGTTAGGTTTAGAACTCAAGTTCTCATTTTTTAGTTTGCATGAACATTCGACCAATAGAATTAGAGAAAATAAAATGCTATTTAGAACAATAATATAATAGCTTTTTAGCTTACTATCGCATGAATGATAGGAAGCCTATTTTAATTCTTTTGTTTACTCATCTAAATATAATAACACTATTTTTGATCTAATTTAACTATTGTTATTAAAACAAATCTAATTAAATAATCAAAGGAGAAATGCAATATAATATTGCATATTTATCTATATATAATTTTTTTTGTTTCGTAAGTGTATAGTTTATATTGATTTGAAAATGAGAAAATTACATATCTAACTGCATATTGCTTGCAATTGTCTCCTAGTCTTTCTAGGCTGATGGCTTATTGACCTCGCTAGGTCACCATTAAGATGAAAATTGGCCATGCAAGGCCTACAAACTTCCTAGAGTTACAATGCCAAAATTTGGCCTATCGGCCATCAAATTTTGAATAGCTAATTTAGTCATATAGGGGAGAGAACAAAATCCTGCATAGACCACAAACCCTAGACACCCATCAAATTGAAACTGAAACCATAATGAAGATAATTACAACCGACTAAACCAAAACTTAAGAAATCCTTCTCCCTTATTGGCTATTACTCAAAACCTAAAATTGCCACCCTTTCCTTGAAGTCTTCCATCCAATTGAAGGAGCCACCATGCAGTTTAATCTATAGAAGCTTCAACAGAAAATCCATCCCCACCACAACTTGTTCTCTGTGCACAATGAGTGGCCATCCTTTAGGGTCAAACAGGAAGGGATAATAGCAAACCACCACCTCATCATCCTCTAATAGATGAAAATCTACAGGCCTGGGAATACCAACTCCTAGCTCGGTTGCCTTGACTATATCTACCAATGCCACGAGTAAATTGTTGATGAAAATTTGCCTTACCAAAAGAACAGCTCTCTCCTTCGGAATGCCTGCGTCTAATATAGAGGCTAAGAACCAAGACACAATGGAGGTATAAACTCTATAGAATTCACTCTCCTCCAAAATTTGTTTACCCAAGATAACCTTCACAGCCCACAGAATGAAATCATCATTTGAGCACAGAATCCTCTTGAGTTTGCGATCTGTCACTGGACCCTTGAAGGCAAGTTGTCTAATTGCACTCTCCACCTAAATGGGTGTGTCCATTCCCAAGCACACCAGACCTTCCATTGATATCCTCATGATAAAACCAGACCCACCCGCTATTGAAATCGAAAGACATTGATAAGAGTGAAATACCCTGCACTAGACTTCTCTATATAAACAATGTTGGCTTCTCAAATCTTCCAAACAAAACTCATTTGGGGACAATTGTAGAATTAAGGGCAGCACTCCTAGCAATGATGATGTGCTATGATATTTATGGAAGCCAAGACTACACTACATTAAAATTCTGTCACCTTTAAGGGCAGCGCTCCTTGCAATAATGACATACACTTCATTGCAATTCTGTCACCCTTGTCAAATTGATTCCCTTGCTTCCAAGTCACTTGCCACCTGGGCAGAATCCCTACCCAAACACCTTGGATCTTCCACAAACCTACCACCATTATCTGTTCCATAAGCCTCCAAAGCTGCCACCTAGCTAGCTTGGATGGCAAACCAAGACCTCGATCCTTCCACACCCATTGTGTGGAAGGACACCCATCCTTCCGCCCACTGGATCTCAGCTTCTCTAGTGCAATTCATCTATATCCACTATTTCTTTAATCTATCTGCCATCTGCTCCTAAATTTGAGAGAGCATCCACTTCTTTGTTGCCTTCTCTATAAAAATGTTTGATTTGAATCAAATCAAAGGATTCCAAGAGGTTAATTGCCTGATCCAGCATGGCATTAAGTCTCT
The DNA here is from genome assembly GCA_027924645.1 of Cunninghamia lanceolata. NCBI lineage: Eukaryota > Viridiplantae > Streptophyta > Pinopsida > Cupressales > Cupressaceae > Cunninghamia > Cunninghamia lanceolata. The sequence goes on from BSBN01000221.1 coordinate 7,879,085, forward strand.
AATTAACCATTTTCCTAGTTCTGAGACCATTGATTATCAACAGGGAGTCACCTTCGATTTCCAATTTTTTGATTATGAGTTCTAGGCATAATCTAAGCCCCAAAGTAACTGCTTGCAATTCTGCTTTATTGTTCCCTTTGGTAATCTTTGTGCTAGTCTCCCTACCATTCTCTCTTTCCAATCTCTGACAATGTAGCCTGCACCCAAAATCCCTAGATTTCCTCTGGAAGCCTCGTTGAAATTTAACTTATACCACCCTTCTTCCGGGAGAGTCCAATGAATTGCTTCTCTTTTTGCTCTTGAGGTGACCTTCTGATCTGTGGCTATGGAAGGTGTTATTAATCCTTTCCAATTTTTCTTCATCTCTGCATTCCAACAGGAGAAACTCTTTTTCCCCCTACCTCTGTCTGACGATCTTGCATTCATTACTTCCACTATCTTTGCCTCTAATTTATTTAGGAAGGTGTAGAGAGGGGTCTCTTTCTCTTGAAAGATTCTCCAAATTCTCTCCTTCCAAATTTCCCACAAGAGAAACGAGGGGCTGATTATCCATAGTCCTCCAAAGATTGATTCTTTATAGAGAAGAGGCCAAGAGACTAAAGTTTCCAGAAGGTGCTCAGGAAGAGCAGAGACCTAGTTTAGCTTAAGCCTTAACCATGCCCAACATTGGCTATGAAATCACAATTAAGAAGGTGATCTACTGACTCTTCATCCTGCTTGCACAATACGCATATGAAGGGTCCTGCAAATCCCATTTTCTTAAATCTATCTGCTGTAAGGATTCTACCTTTTGAGGCCGCCCAGGAGAATAAACCTACTTTTGGGAGATAGTTTATTCCAACATAACAAGGTTGGCAAGCTAGTTTCATTCGTTGGGGTGACTTTGAGTGCTTTATAACCCTCCTTAACACTATATTGACCTGAAGGGGCCGCATCCCACCTCAACACATCTGAACCTACCCTTAAAATCACCCTTCGATTTCTCAAAACTTCTTCTAGGGCTACCGCCACTCTATCTTCCAATCCCAGTGTCCTTATGTCCTTCCATTTGGTTCCTACTTCATTGCCTGGAATAAGAGGCTCAAGGTAATCTCTAACTTTGTCCCCCCACCTCTGTTTTGTAATCTCTCTAGCTAAAGCTACTTCTTCCCTCTCTACTAAAATAGAGTGACCATCCCACGAATGTTCCCAGAATAAAGCTTTACCTCCATCCTTGATCTCCCAAGTCAAATGATTGATGATCAAAGCTCTACAATTGCCGATATAGTTCCAAATTCTTGAGCCCCTGGGTAGCTGCTTCATAGTGAAAATACTATTCTCTAAGTCTTCTAAATATTTATCTCTCACAATCTTAACCCATTTCAAATCTTGTCTTGAATGAATTGCCCATACCAGTTTGGTTCCTAGGGCTACATTCTATTCTACCAAGTTTTCCAGGCTGATCCCATTCGCTTCTATAGGCTCACAAATCTGAGACCATTTGATTAATGGATATTTATTCTAATCCGAATTACCCTACTAAACAAATTTCCTCATTTTCTGATTTAAATCCACAAAGGCTACTCTTGCCAACGAAAAACAAGACATCATGTATGTGGGGATTGCTGTTACGACAGACTTTAGCAAAGTCAATCTACTTGCCCATGAAATCCACTTGTTTTTCCAAGAAGCTAATCTATTTTTTGTCCTTTCAATGAGCCCATCCCATAGCTTGCCGGGCCTAACCCCTTTTGCTAGTGGCAGTCCCTGTTAGACTTAGGGCATACAACTGAGAGGGGGGGTGAATCAGTTGTGCGAAACTTTCTCTTTTTAAACACTTGAATCTTCTTTAGTGATTAGCATAATATTAATCATGAACCATAATGCATTCAAATCAAAATCAGAAACATATCAACATATATGACACCAAGATTTTGACGTGGAAAACCTGGTTAAGGGAAAAACCACGGGGTGATTAACCCAAGAATGTATTCTCTGTTAGAAGAATAGAAAGAACAAAATGGCACATGCTAATTAGGGCTCACTACCTAAGCGCACTGCTCACAAGAGGTTCATTTCCTACAAGAGACACACTGTCTACAAAAGAATAAGTATCACCTTTATGAACTAGAGAATAGCATCTTCAGCATGCTTGAATCAGTTCCATTTAAGCCCAATACTTCTACTCTACCTTTTGCACTTCTCTTCGCTACCACACACTCATCACCGCAAGACACACTTCAAAATGACTTCACAATCCCTTATTTATACAAGGCATCGACTTAGGAACAATCATCTAAGTCGGCAAATACCTACAAGAGCATCCGCAAGACGTGTAATACATCTGGTCGGCCAGTCTCAAGAAGAACACCAATATCCATGGTTATTCTTCAAATGCAAACTCTAACTTCAATGCGGACCACCAACATTAACTGGACATGATCCAACGATCATCATAACCTTCCTTGAATCACCAATAACATCCGCACTTCATCATCCTACTGGAATTCTTCTCTCCTTCATCTGGAGCTTCAAGAACACAGTCTGTCATCACTGTCACAAATGAATAGGCTCTTCTAGACCTTCAACCCATGAACCAATCTAGTTGATACTTCACAGGGACGTCCTCAACACTCCCTCAAATCCGTAGAATGGGATAATGAAATTCTGGATCTCACCAAATCTATCTATGGCACTCTGTCACCTCTACACACCTACTGGAACCGGTTCTACTTGAGTGACCATAACTTCTTTAGATCTTCATGTGGACCTCTGAAAACTTGACTGGAGCATCTCACGACTTATATCTACAAACCCTTTAAACCGCATCCTCTGATCCTCAACCTATTGAGGACTTTTACCTTCTTGTCATCATTGTTCTTCACTGTTCTTGATTGAGACTTATTTTCTCAATATCCTTAGCACACAGCTCATCTAATCCTTCTCATTAATGCAACATGAGTATGTTGACATCAATGACAACACCGGTTAGGCCCATACTTGCAACAATCTCCCCCTTTGTCATTGATGGCAACATATGATCTGAAAAACCATCAAGACAAGAACTTCTCCTTGCTGTTACAACTCCCCCTAATAGCAACAACTATTCACATGTCTTCTCTTCCTTTATTGCTCCCCCTTTGATCAGCAACCACTTGTTACTTGTTTTTCACATGTCTTCTCTCCCCCTTTGACATCAATGGCAAAGGGCTCATACTTGCAACTCTATTACTTCATAACATACCAGCTGCTCCCCCTGAGTGGGAACTCCCTTATCATCAGTCCGGATCACAAGATATGACTATGATATCCACCAGATTGATGCACATCAGTGCACCCTAGTTCATCACCGGAGAGGCAATAACCCCTAACTTCTCCCTGAGATACTCAAAAGAGTCCTTGGGAAGAGGTTTAGTAAAAATATCTGCAATCTGATCCTTGGAGGGCACATACTCCAATCTAACTTTATCCTTGTTCACTTGCTCTCTCAGAAAGTGAAACTTGATAGATATATGCTTAGTCTTAGAATGCAACACTAGATTCTTAGAAATATTTATTGCACTTGAATTATCACAGAAAATTGTGATAGGCTCCTCATATTCTACTTTAATATCTCTGAGCATTTGCTTCATCCACAAAACTTGAGTGCAACTACCTGCAGCTGCAATGTATTCTGCTTCAGTTGTGGATAGAGATATTGCCTCTTGTTTCTTGCTTAGCCAAGAAACCAATCTTTTTCCCAAAAAGAATGCTCCTCCACTGGTACTCTTCCTGTCATCCACATCTCCTGCCCAATCTAAAATTATGATCTCTAGTATACCACAGACCATACTCAACTGTTCCTTTTAGGTACCTAAAAATGCTTTTGATTGCCATGACATGGGATTCTCTGGGATCAGCCTGGAATCTCGCCACAAAACTAATAGCCTGCATTATATCTGGTCTAGTTTGAGTGAGATACAATAATCCTCCAATCATTAATCTGTACTTTATCTGATCTGCCTTAGGAGAGTCATCATCTTTGCTCAACTTACATCTGGTTGCCATGGGAGTGTTCATTGGCTTTGAATCTTCCATTCCAAATTTCCTCAACAATTCTTTCACATATTTGGTCTGAGAAATAAAGATTCCTTTCTTTGTCTGAGTAATTTGCAGACCCAAGAAGAAATTCATTTCACCGAGCATTGACATTTCAAATTCACTTTTCATTTGATTTGCAAAGGTTTTACACATACTGTCTCTTCCTCCAAAGATGATATCATCAACAAATACTTCAACAATCAAGATGTTTTCATGATCAATTTTAAAATATAGGTTACTATCAGCAGTACCTTTGTTGAAACCAATCTTCAAAATATGTTTGTCCAGTCTTTCATACCATGCTCTTGGGGCTTGCTTTAGTCCATATAGTGCCTTCTTTAATTTGCAGACCATATCACCATGCTCAGATAACTGAAATCCATCTAGTTGTTCAATGTACACTTCTTCTTCTAAGTCACCATTCAGAAAAGTAGATTTGACATCCATCTGATACACCTTGAAATCCTTGAAGGTAGCAAATGCAAGAAATAATCTGACTACTTCAATTCTTGCCACCGGAGCAAAGGTTTCTTCAAAATCAATTCCTTCTATTTGAGAGTAGCCTTTGCAGACCAATCTAGTTTTATTTCTGATTACTTCACCAACTTCATTTAGTTTGTTCCGGAAGACCCATTTGGTTCCAATCACATTCTTTTTTCTAAGTCTGGGAACAAGATCCCAAGTGTGATTTTTCTCAATTTGCATCAATTCTTCCTACATTGCTTTGGTCTAGTTTTCATCATTGCAGGCTTCATTTATTGTCTTAGGTTCAATCTTTGAAATCAAATAGTATTCATCTGAATTTTGAGCAATTTTCCTTCTAGTTTGCACACCTTTGCTTTTGTCACCTATGATCTGATCTTCAGAGTGGTTCAGTCTTACATACCTTGGAACTTTAGGAGTTTCTTACACTTCTACTTCTTGATCAGGCTCATTCAAACCTATCTCTTCTTCCTGATTTACTAGATCAGTCTGAATCTAATTTTTAGAAGAGGATTGAGCTCCTTGAACTAGAACACCATTCTGATCATCTTCATCATATTCATAAAACCTTGAGGGTTTCTCTATTCCCTCATCAACCTTAACATTTGTACTTTCTATCATCTTTCCTATTCTCTTGTTATAACACCAGTATGCTTTGCTTTGAGTAGAGTAACCCAAGAATATTCCTTCATCACTTCTAGCATCAAAGTTGCCTAAATCTTCATCTCTTTTGATGTAACATTTGCTACCAAAGACTCTGAAATATCTTATAGTAGGAGTAATGCCAAACCAGAGTTCATAAGGGGTCTTACCAGTATTGCTTCTGATTTGAACTCGATTAAGAGTATAGACTGCAGTGTTGACAGCTTCTCTCCAATAGATTTGAGGAACATTTGCTTCCATCATCATAGTCCTAGATGCTTCCTGGATGGTCCGGTTCTTTCTCTTCACTCTTCCATTCTGCTCTGGAGTCCTCGGAGCTGACAACTCTCTTAATTCCATGTTCCTCACAGAATTCTATGAACTCACTGGATGTGAATTCTCCACCTCTATCAGACCTCAGACATTTCAACTTTATTCCTATTTCATTCTCTACCATAGCCTTGAATATTTTGAATTTCTCAAGAGCTTCTGATTTCTCCTTTAGAAAGGTTACCCACATCATCTGGGAATAGTCATCTATTAGCAGCATGAAGCATCTATCACCTTGAATACTTCTGGTTCTTGCCGGACCAAAAAGATCAATGTGAACTAAGTCCAATAGTCCGGTAGAAGACAGTTCCTTGCTTTTGAATGTGACTCTGTTCATCTTACCCAACTGACATTCCTTGCACAAGATGTTAGTAGGTTTCACCAATTTTGGAAGATCTCTTATAGCCTGAGTATTGCTTATCTTGATGATATTATCAAAATTTACATGACACATCCTTCTATGCCATAACCAACTCTGATCAACTTGAACAAATAAGCAACTTTTACCAGTACCAACCAAGTGGAAGATATTACCTTTAGTTTGAATACTGGATGCAATCTCTATTCTGGATCTTTCAAAGATTTTGCATTTTCCATCCTTGAATCGAAGATCATAGCCTTTGTTCACCAACTATCCAACACTAAGAAGATTGTGCTTCAAACCTTCAACATACAGTACATTACCAGTTTTGTTTCTTCCATTAAAAGAAATAGTTCCTCTTCCTCTGATTTTACTAGTAGAATTATCACCAAACTTCACCACTCCTCCTTCATACCTTTTCAAATCTATGAACTTATTCTTGTCACCTGTCATGTGGTGAGAGCAACCACTGTCAATGACCCAATCATTCTTTTCTTCAACTTGGGCAGCCAGAGCTCTTTCAACAACTTTATGATTGATAGATACAGAGGATATTGGTTCTTCTTCCTTGATGGAAATAAACACCTATTCACTTCCGGATTTGTTTCCTGTCTATGATTCATCATCTGTTACTCCTTCATTATCATCTTCTTCATGAACATAGTAACAATTCTTTTGGAACCTTGATTTGTTAGGATTTGGCTTTGAAAATCTTTTCGGACATTTTGAGGCAAAATGACCAATCTTATTGTAGTTAAAACACTTAAAAGGCAATTTTCCTTCATACTTACCAGATCCTTTTGGCAGTCTCTTTGCAATGAGAGCTTCAAGTTGAGCAGTTTCTACTTCTTCTTCCAGGTCTTTTCTTACTTTTCCATACCATGACAATTCCCTTGATGAGTTCTCTCCTGGATCAAATCCTTGTTTGCCTTTCACAGAGGCACTGGCTTTGAATGCAGATTCAGTTTTGGGAGGATCATCTCCAAATTCGGTCATTTCAAAAGTAGCCAGTTTGCAAGCCAATTGGTCTCTTGTGACAGTTGTATGGGCTCTGAATTCATCAATGGCAGCAACCTTGATTTTGTAAGAGGTAGGAAGGGATCTGAGAATCTTACCAACAATCTCATTTTCATCCAAGACTCCACCAAAATTTCTAATTCCACAAACCAGCTCATTTACTCTTGGCATAAAAGTGGTTATATTTTCATCATCTCTCATCTTCAGTTTTTCAAATTTTCCTTTTAGACTCTATAACCTTGCACATTTAACATACTCATCTCCTTCATGCAGAAGTTCCAGTTTAATCCAGATCTCATAGGTAGTTGGTAGGTCAATAACATTTGAGAGCTCTGAGTTAGTTAATGTGCTTAGAAGAGCCTCTTTGGTCCATAGATTGTTTTCAGCATCTGTGATTTCATTTAGGGTTGTCGGACCACCCTGTGGAGGTACATACGCTTTTGTGACCATAGACCAGTATGCCATTGCCATACACTACAAGTGACATTTCATGCGACATTTCCAAAGAGAAAAGTTGGTTCCATCAAACTTCGGACTATCCTTCTTGTATGACGACATCCTGGATCTCCTCAAGCGGTTAAGCTCTTTTTAGAGGAACTTAGCTCTGATACCAATTGTTAGACTTAGGGCATACAACTAAGAGGGGGGTGAATCTTTTTTAGTGATTAGCGTAATATTAATCATGAACCATAATGCATTCAAATCAAAAGCAGAAACATATCAACACATATGACACCAAGATTTTGACGTGGAAAACCCGGTTAAGGGAAAAACCACAGGGTGATTAACCCAAGAATGTATTCTCTGTTAGAAGAATAGAAAGAACAAAATGGCACATGCCAATTAGGGCTCACTGCCCGAGCACACTACTCACAAGAGGCCCATTGCCTACAAGAGACACACTGTCTACAAAAGAATAAGTATCACCTTTATGAACTGGAGAATAGCATCTTCAGCATGCTTGAATCAGTTTCATTTAAGCCCAATACTTCTGCTCTACCTTTCGCACTTCTCTTCACTACCACACACTCATCACCACAAGACACACTTCAAAATGACTTCACAATCCCTTATGTATACAAGGCATCAACTTAGGAACAATCATCTAAGTCGGCAAATACCTACAAGAGCATCCGCAAGACGTGTAATACATCCGGTCAGCCAGTCTCAAGAAGAATACCAATATCCGTGGTTATTCTTTAAATGCAAACTCTAACTTCAATGCGGACCACCAACATTAACTGGACATGATCCAACGATCATCATAACCTTCCCTAAATCACCAATAACATCCGCACTTCATCATCCTACTGGAATTCTTCTCTCCTTCATGTGGAGATTCAAGAACATAGTCTGTCATCACTGTCACAAATGAATAGGCTCTTCCGGACCTTCAACCCACGAACCAATCTAGTTGATACTTCACATGGATGTCCTCAACACTCCCTCAAATCTGCAGAATGGGATAATGAAATTCCAGATCTCACCGGACCTATTTGTGGCACTCTATCACCTTTGAACACCTTCTAGAACCGATTCTACTTGAGCGACCATAATTTCTTTAGATCTTCATGCGGACCTCTAAAAACTTGACTGGAGCATCTCAAGACTTATATCTACAAACCCTTTAAACCGCATCTTCTGATCCTCAACCTATTGAGGACTTCTACCTTCTTGTCATCACTGTTCTTCACTGTTCCTAATTGAGACTTATTTTCTCAATATCCTTAGCACACAGCTCATCTAATCCTTCTCATTAATGCAACATGATTATGTTGACATCAATGATAACACCGGTTAGGCCTATACTTGCAATAGTCCCAAGTATTTGCAAGGGAGTTCCCCTTTCCTGAACTTTAGAATTCTAATAATCCTATTTTCAGTTCTACTATTTGTATTAAAAAAGAAAACTTCTAATTTCAAATTCAACTAACCTCTTGTCCTGAAGCTGAGGAGTATAAATCCAAGATTTGATTCAGATGAAAGGCTTCCCTCTCCTTGGCTACTGTGAACAACATGGTATCGTCGACAAACTGTTGATGGCTAACTTCTTGTTCATGTTGGGTAATATGAATCCCATGAATTCTACCTTCTGCTTTCGCCCTCAAACATTGTCTTCCCATCGCTTCCGCCATTAGGATGAAAAGAAAAGGAAACATTGGGTCTCCCTGCCTGAGTCCCCTAGAGGACCCAAAGAAACCTTTGGGGGAGCCATTTACCAAAACTGAAAACCTGGAACTGGCCACTCATTCAAAGATCCAATTCAATCAAGAGATATCAAACCCAAAAGCTTCTAACACTTTGAAGAGAAACCTCCAGTTTACTTTTTCATAAGCCTTTTTCATGTCTAGTTTGATGAGCATTATTGGATTTTTATTTCTTTGGACTAAATGAATGGATTCCTGGGAAATTATCACCCCATCCAAAATAGACCTGCTGGGGACGAAGCCTGTTTGTTCTTCAGCAATGACATCAGACAAGAACAATTTTAGCCTATTAGCTAAAGCCTTGGCTAGGATTTTATACAAGATATTGCATAAGGCAATGGGTCTATACTCCTCTAGAGATTCTGGCTTATCCTTTTTTGGAATAAGAGCTAGAAAAGTATTATTTATCTCTTTTAAAACTCTCCCTGAATTCTTGGAATCCTCAATTGCCTCCATGATCTCCTTTCCTTGAAAATCGTAGCACTTTTGGAAGAAATCTACCGGGGATCCATTGAGCCCTGAGGCTTTATCTAGATGAAGACCGAAGAGTGCCTCTTTTATTTCTACTTCTGTGAATTTGCTGGTTAAATATTTTTTATGTTCTTCTGAAACCAATCTAGGGATGCCCCATAACAGAATCTGTTGACTCTCTAGATTGACCCCTCTCTATCAGTTAGCAAATTTTTAGAAAAAGAGGCCACCTCTTTGTTGATATCTTTCGGCTTATCTTGAAGGCTCCCATCTGCTGTTCTGATCACAGAAATTCTTTTAATTTCCCTTTTGGCTTTTCTGGAATTGTGAAAAAATTTGGAGTTCTTGTCTCCTTCCCTTAACTAGACCTCCCTTGATTTTTGCCGCCAAAAATCCTCTTCCTTAGAAGTCAATCCTTCCAATTTGCCAAGAAGTTCCTTTTCTAGTAAAAAACTATTAGCATCCATGCCTTCTCTTAAAACCTTCTCATTAAGAGTTGTTAATTCCCCTTCGACTCTCCTTTTTTCTTTGAATATGATCTTGAAGCAATCTTTATTCCAGGCTCTTATTTTTTGTTTTACATATTTTAATTTGGTTACAATACTGAAGAATTTAGACCCATCCGGATTGACTTCTGACCACCACTGCTTTACCAAATCCACAAAGTCCAGGTCCTTAAACCACATATTTTTGAATTTAAATGGGCATCTTACTGGTCTCCTTTCCATGACAATTTCCAGGTGGATTGGGTAATGGTCTGATCCCGAAATTTGTAATATCTTGCATTCCAAACTAAAAGGAAAGTTGCCGAGGTTTCCTTTGAAGAAAAATCTATCTAATTTTTTGGTAATATTATTGTATCCCAATCTCCTGTTTGTCCATGTGAATGCTCCATTCCCCATAGGAATTTTGAACAGTGCAGTTCTATCCACAAAGTTTTCAAAGTCCAACTGAGATTGAAGCTTCTTTCCAACCCCTCCTCTCTTGTCCTCTGATCTCAATATTGCATTGAAATCTCCCCCCAGAACATAAAAATCAAAATCCTGGCTATTGAGAACTATATCTAGCTCTTTCCAGATTTCCTTCTTCTCTAAGAAAGAGTTGGGCCCATAAATGTTAATAAAAATAAAACTCAAACTTGAAGCTAGGCTTCTTACCTTTGAAGCAATCCAACATCTACTTTTCGCCACCTCCTCTATTAGAACTATTTGAGGGCGCCAAAGGGTAATGAGTCCACCTGAAGCTCCACTGGAGTTGATTCCCATGGATTTCTATCTTCCCATCTTCTTGCAAAATTTTTCTCTTTCCTAATTACTTAACTTAGTCTCTTGAAGTAACCACAAATCAGAATTGGACGATTCTATGAAATGTCTAAACATGCATCTCTTGTTAGGGGCATTTAAGCCCCTAACATTTCAAGAAGTAAGTTTCATTGTTCTTCGGGATGTGAGCCTCCCTTCCCTACTTTGAGTAAGTCCTTAATTTTTAGCTACTTGCAAGCTTCCCCATCCAATTTTAGTTTCTCCCTATTGGGAGTGCGTCCCTTGTTTTTGACCTCACCACAATCTGGGACTAATTTAACCAAGTTTTTTTGGCTAATTCCTAGAGTCCTATTGGATTTAGAGAATAAGATTTCCCCAACATTTAATTGCAAACCTTCTTTCAACTAGTCAAGAAGGACCTTTTCCTCATCCAAATCCAAAACTTTCTCCAAATCTCCTATCCATTCTTCCTCTTGAGCATCCTCTCTTATCTTAAGTGATCCTTCCTTAGCTACCTCTGTTACTTCTACCAATCCCTTCCTGACCTCAATTAGGGAATTCAAATCCTTTTCTCCTATGGGAGGGTGCATTAATTCAAGAGTCTTTGATATCTTTTTGTCCAATATTCCTACCTTCTCCCAGGAGGAATTTATCACTCTAGCCTAAGTTTGTTTAGCTACTATACTTTTTGAAAGTTGGGAAGAGGGCCTTTGGAGCTGATGCCCTAGGTGGCTTGAGTTCTTTCTTCTCACTACTGAACATCTCTTCATCTAGAGATGACTTAACGAAACCCTCCAGATATTGCAAACCTCTCCCTTTGTCATTCTCCAATATCTATTTATTTTAAGGAACATATTGTCTTCCAAACATCTTATAAACAATATTTTATTATTTATTTAAATAACACACAATACATCATTTGAATGTATTTCGAAAAGATATTAAGTTAAAGTAATCACATCATGCATTTGAAAATGATTAGAAATTACACAATAATGCAATAAGAACCATTCAATAATGTATATGCAACTACATGATGTGTGTGATTGCATTAGGGTAATCCATCCATTAGTTCTTCCCAAGTGGCTAGAACATCTCTACCTCAGCCATGATCTTGTCTTTGACAAGTACCTGCATCCATTTGCACTCAACTTGACATTAATAGGTTAGTGTCTCCAAAACATAGCTAAAGCAAATCATTTCATTTACATCAATATTCAATATTTACAACAATTTCCAATTTTCATCAATATAACTCATAATAATTACCTCCACGTATGCAAAATTACTTAAAGTAAAGTCAATCATGATAATTGTTCAGTAGACCAGAATGATTATATTGTTCATAAAAATGAGATGTGACACTTCCAAGAATCTTCTTCAATCTCGTCATGAGGTACACTTAACTATGTTATTGAGTCAAATTTCTAATAATTTATTGATTGTTTCTCTTTGTGTCTTATGTAGGTCTTCCTTACCTTCTATAGTTTAAAAACTTTGTATTGATATACATGTTAATGATTCTATGTGTATTGTAATCTTATGCATGTTCTTATTCCTCTCTAACTATATATCTATATATTTTGGGGATGATGTATGATACTTTGGATATTGATACATGACATTGAGTTTACCTCAATCTTGCCTAGCCCAAAGTGTTATGTTCAAATTCTACTATGCTTCCACATTTTGCATTCATGTCTCCTGGGGTAGTTGCAACTACAACATCTGATAAAATTCTCATATGACTATACTATCAAGATATGACAATCCATTTTGTTATGAAATTTAATATCTATCCACCCATAGTGAACCCTATGAAACTTACACAATCTACCAAGTTGATAAAACAACACCAACATCAATAATTCTCCATGTGATGATCATCTAACCTAAAAGGTACACAATGTTGTAGTCTCTTTATCATAAAATCTGAAATCCATTCTTCTTAGTACTCTTTGACTATATTTCCTTCTCAAATCTATCTTAGAATTCTCTTTGTGGCCATCCTTGACCATCATTTGATGCCTAAGGTTTGGTAGGTTTAATTCAATTCTATATGTTTTATAATCCTAGGTTTTTTAGATTCTGTGTTTCCTTCTCAAATCTAACTTAGAATTAAAACGATTGCTTAATGTCCTTTTAGTATGGTTTAATGACTGGTTTTGGGACTACTCTATGGATGTATGATAAATTGAAGAGTATTTGAAGAACTTCATGATGGTTTTTATGTTTATGACCTTCATTAAACCTTTGGAATGCTAAAGAACACGAAATTACTAATAATGGCTTCATAAGATCTAACAATAGTTCTTGAATACATCCATCCATTTAGTCATGTTAACACTCCCTAGGACTCTACAAGTATGATTACATCCATCCATACTTTCTTTCTCAAAGTTTAGAAGGCCTCCAAACACCAATCCTTCAACCATGAAGTGACTTATCAATGTGGCCATGGACTTGATAAGAGAGACAAGACTACTACCAATAACTCCATGTATATCATGAACCAAATGAAACATGGGAGTATGTTCTTGGTCAAGACTCATCAATCCCAACACATGCCCAAACCTAATCCAATAGAATCAAATAAGACATATGGTATCAAGCAAGTGCATCCAAAGCATGTAAACCAACCATCCAATCATGACCTTAATAATCCCAACACATCATAAGTCATGATAAGCATCCAAAACATCATGTTGAACACATTTAGCATGCTTTGTAATTCCTCATTTCAAATTCTACATGTTTGACATGATATTCTTATCCTCATTTCACCTTGAGACTTAGAGAGAGAGCAAGATGCAGATGATATGTTTGACATTATATCCTCATTTCACCTTCTATATGTTTAACCAAGAGCCCTATTTTTCATTCTTGTCCCAATGAGTTCAAACTGATAGTGCCAACATGTCAGGGTGGGCAGTTGAATGTAAGGAGAGATGTCCTTTCAGTGGTGAAGCCTCTTGGTTGTTCTTGGCTACATCTGACAAAGATAGTCAGTTAAGAGCCATAAGACAAAAAGGGTGCCAGACTTTGGACTGACTTTTCTGTCAAACCATGGTACCTAAGAATATCTTCTTTACATGTATAGGTGGATGTTAAGACCACCTATAAATACCTACCTAAGTTTTATTGTATATCAATTCTATTTTCTTGTGGTGGAAAGGAATGTAGAGTTCCAAAATGATTTAGTTTCATGCAGTGGAAAGGTCCTGAGAGTGAAAATTTTCATTCTACACCTTGTGGGGCTAAACTGACTGTGCTAAAACATTGGGGTGGGTAGGTGAATGGTAGGGGGATCTTGTTTCATTCCCCAGGTATCCCAATCGTTCTAGGCTACATGCTCTTGAGAAAGTCTCTTAAGAGCCCTAAGAGCCAATAACTACCAATATTTGGTGGGGGTAGTTCTCAGAGCTCGTGACACCTGTGAACATTCTGTTTCAACCTATAGTCATATGAGGCATCCATGGACAATAACCTCTCTCATTTTTTGTCAACTCCAAACCATTGGATTGTGAAGACAATGAATGCATTCTTGCAAAATGCATCTCTGACATTCATCATAAGCTTGCAAGGAGTCATTTTTTTGTACCTTGTGGAGCCAAACCAACTGCACTAACATGTCATGGTGGGCAAGTGAATGGTAGGAAAGGTCTCATTTCTTACCCCAAGTATCTGAATCATTTAGAACTACATGCTCCTGACAATGTGACTTTACCGAAAGTGTGTAGCCCAAAATGATTCAGACACTCAGGGTATGAAATGAGACCTATCATAGCATTCACATACCCACTCCAATGTGTTGGCATAGCCAGTTCAACCCAACAAGGTGCAGAACAAAAATATGCCTCATTGCAAGGCTATGTTGAATGTCACTAACACATTTTGCAAGAATGCCTTCATTGTCCTCATGATCAAATGGTTTGGAGTTGAAAAAACCAAGAGTTTATTATGGATGGACCTCATGTGTAGTTTTAGGTCCAAAAGGAATATTCCCAAGTATCACAGGGTCTGAGAACTGCTCTGTCAAAGATCGACTATTTTTGGCTCTTAGGGCTCTTAAGAGACTTTGCTGAGAGCTTGTACCTTGGAATGATTGGGATACCTAGGGAATGAAACAAGGAATACCTTAGCATTCACCCACCCGCTCTAATGTGTTGGCATAGTCAGTTCGGCTCCATGAGGTCCAGAACGAAAAATATGGCTCCTTGCAACATTCAACATAACCTTGCAAGGAGCCATAGTTTTTGTTCTACACCTCATGGGGCTGAACTAAATACACCAACTTGTCAGGGTTTTATACCCTAAGTGTTTGAATTGTTCTGGACTATAGGCTCCCAACAATGTGACTTTACTAGAAGTGTGTAGCCTGGAATGATTTAGACACTTGGGGTACGAAATGAGACCTCTTATAGAGTTCACCCACCCACCATGATGTGTTGGCACAGTTGGTTTGGCCCCACATGGTGTAGAATGAAATATATGTCTCTTTGCAAGGTTATGTTGAATGCCACTAACACATTATGCAAGAATGCATTCATTGTCCTCTGTTGGCAACTTGGCAAATATCACTAAGAGAGACACTGCTAGTATGATGAAGAATGCTTGTGCATGATGTTTGAAGGTGTTGTCATTGATGGAAACAAGAAAAGGAATAAGGTTGGGACCAAGAGTTTGGTCTGGTGAGGAAGACTTAGTTATTTTGGCTAAGTGTTGGTAGTATAGAAGAGACATTGACATAGAGACAATGTAATGGCTGGCATTGGTCCGCAGTTGAAGATCAGATCATGCGGTTCTAGTATGTTGTTTTCAGTCATTAGGTGATCTTATATTCAAGATTTTAGCTCTTGATATGTACCGGAAGCATATCTTCAAACATATTAAGTCTGGTAGAACAAAATACAGTGATACTCAAAACGGAACACTTAGTTGATTTGGTCCACATTCCTTCGATGTTGCATATCTTGTTATGTGATTTTGAGGTGTTGTAAACACTTGTAAGAAGTGTCTAAATCTAGAGTTGTAGATTTTGAGATCCACCGAAAAGATAGTTGTGAGTGTTCAAGTATCGCTACTTGGTTTGGCAGAACTTGACTGTGATAGGGCATGTGTTCTTGTGGTCTGCATTTTACCGCAAGATAATATTTTTCTTTGTGGTTCTAAAAGTATGATTTGTAATGTCTAAGGAATCTCTGATATGATTTTGAGCAAGTAATGAGATCTGCAGTGAAATATGTATCTGACAAATAGACTGAGTCAATAATGGTCTATGTTTAAGGCTGACATAACAGTATGATTTGTGTGTGGCAAGTTCTATTGATTATAACTTCATCCTAAGTGGTTCTATAGTTGAAGCCGACATATTAGAAAGTGTTTCAAGTGTTAATTGGGTCCACTGTGCATTTTGGTAAATAAATTTGGTCGACAAGTTACATAAGACATGACTACATGCTACACCTCTATTAACCGACTCAATGTAAAGATTTAAAGTGTTGCGGACATATATATGAAATCAAATTCAATGTTTGAAAGAGTGGTGTGCGAATATGGATATACATAAAGATGAAGAGTTTTGAATCAATTTACTGAGCATCATTGGTACTGTAATAATGCATTTTTAGATGCAATTCCAGCAGTTCATTTTTGTAGTGAGCCATCCCTTCACTTCTATCTTTCCTCTTGGCAGTGAGCCACCATGGACAGTGAGTCCTCTCTGGGCAATGAGCCCTAAGGCAGTGAGCCTCTTTTGTAATTTGGTATTGTTACCACATAATAAATTGTGAGCTAACACTCACCGTGGTTTTTCCCTTTTTGGGTTTTCCACGTAAAAATTCTAGTGTTCTTGTGTCATACCTTGTGGTTGTTCATGCTATGCTTTATCTTTTTTAATATTGTTGAATGAGAAAATGAATTATTGATTTAATGAGTGTATGGTTTAAAAGACTATTGATTTACCCTCCCTCTTAGTATTCTAGGTGTTCAACATCCTCATGGTCAAACAATTTGGAGTTGACAAAAATTGAGAGAGGTTATTATGGGTGGATCCCTCATGTAGTTGTAGGTCCAAACAGAAAATTCCTAGGAGTCATAGGCTATGATAAATTCAAAATCAAAGATCGATAGTTTTTGGCTCTTAGGGCTCTTAAGAGACTTTCTTGGGAGCCTATAGCCTAGAATGATTGGGATACCTAGGGAATGAAATGATACCCCCTAGCATTCACTTGCCCACGCTAATGTGTTGGTGTAGTTGGTTCAGCCCTCCGAGGTGTAGAAAGAAAAATATGGCTCCTTGCAATATTCCGCATAAACTTTCAAGGAGATATTTTTTGTTCTACAC
Organism: Cunninghamia lanceolata; assembly: GCA_027924645.1. Classification (NCBI taxonomy): domain Eukaryota; kingdom Viridiplantae; phylum Streptophyta; class Pinopsida; order Cupressales; family Cupressaceae; genus Cunninghamia; species Cunninghamia lanceolata. The sequence continues at coordinate 7,896,263 of BSBN01000221.1, forward strand.
CTTATAGGGCCAAATTAACCATGCCAACACATCAGGGTTGGTGGGTGAATGCTAGGAAAGGTCTCATTTTGTACTCTAAGTGTTTGAATCATTACAGACAATAGGATCCCAACAATGTGACTTTGTCAAAAGCATGTAGCCTGAAAATATTAAGACACTTGGGGTACAAAATGAGACCTCTCATAGAATTAACTAGCCCAGAGTTTAGTTTTTTGGGGGTGATAGTGGAAAAGTTGATAGAGAGCAATCTCACATGAGGCTGTATTTGTACTTCAAAAATTTGTTTAGATTTTAGCATATATTTTGGCATTTGCAACAAGTTTTATATTTCTGAAGATTTAGCATATTGTGGAAGCATCCCAATGTGTTGGCATAGTCATTTTAGCCCCACAAGGTATAGATTGAAAAATATGGCTCCTTGCAAGGTTATGCTAAATGCCACTAATATATTTTACAAGAATTCATTCATTGTCCTCATGGTCAAATGGTTTTGACTTGACAAAAAATGAGAGAGGTTATTATGGATGGACTCCTCGTGCAACTATAGGTTTGAATAAAACATTCCCAAGTGTCATGGGCTTTGAGAACTACCCCGTCAAAGATCGACAATTTTTAGCTCTTAGGGCTCTTAAGAGGCTTTTCCAAGAGCCTGTAGTATGGAGCGATTGGGATACTGAGGGAATGGAACAAAACCCCCTAGCATTCACCCACTAACCCAAATGTTTTGGAATAGTGAGTTTGTCATGTCCCCATAATGATAATAAATATAAATAGTAATATTAGTTATTATTATGATTATAATATACAATACATGTTTATAAATATAAATATTATTATATAATATATATATTATTATATTATATAAGGATAAACATAAATACAATATTATAAGTTAATTATTATAAATATTATAAAGTCTATCATATCCCGATATTAAGACATTGTTTAAATTAATGATTTAAACAACATGATGAAAGTTGGTGAAATTGCTTTGGTAAAATATATGGTATTTAGTCAATTTAAACGATAGAGATAATTACCTAAATATATATTATTATTAATTCTTATTATCTAATAAATAATATTAAATAATATTACTATATTAATATTCTTTCTATAATTAAAATACATTATATCTATTTTAATTGACAAGAGTCATAAATGACAATGATAAATATAAATATTAATAACATATAATATTATTATATTATATATGGGAGTAAATATAAATTACATAAATATTCATATAAATATCAATATTGTTAATATAAATATAAATAATATTATTATTATCCTATACGATAATTATATAAACTAATACAAAGTGAGAGAAGTAGTTCCCATAAGATAAAGTCAGTGATTGACAATCAAATATAAATAAAAGTATGTATGAGGCTATTAAGTTGGTTGACACCAGCGATCACCTTAATAAATAATAAATAAAAAAAGACAAACATTATTAAAGCCGCAACTGTTGGAAAGGGTATATCCTTTTACCCACAATAAACCCTTGGAAATATATAAAAGGGCATAAGGGAGTATGATGCAAAAAAGGGGAGTGAAAGTATATATTATAAAATATATAAACAACAGCAGCACCAGGAAAACATTGGAAAATAGAAAGAAGGCGGTAGCAATAGGTAAGGAATCCCAGGTAAAGCTACAACAGGTAAGTAAGTATTTATATTTACTTATTATTTGTAATAATTTATTTTGTTCAATTTATAATTTGTAAGATATAAATGATAAGGTTATTAGGTAGGATCTAATATATGTGTTTATGAAATTCTCATAATGAAATGTTAGTTATTATATGAAATAAGGCATATTACTTGTTGAATCATGTGAGCAATTGGAATAATAAGTATATCTCTACAAAGGGATTGATTATGAGATCACCTTTAATAAGTAATCAACATGACCATGGAGTACCGGGCTAGGATTAGTAGCCTTCCTCTTAATCCACCTATGCCTTATAAGTATGAGACTGGTGGTTAGAGGGAATCTAGTGTCTAGCACTCAAGCTGGCAAGTCATTATCCCTCTGAGCTAAGAGCAAAGTATTGCCGGGTGTAGCACGAAGCTCTTAGACCTAGGGTAAGAATGAAGTATTGCCAGGTATAGCATGAAGTTCTTGACCCTATGGTTACATAGGACCTAGATAATATTGATGGCCTACTGGTAAGTGAACCTTGAACTGGCTTTAAGCCCCTCCAAGCCAAGTGCGAAGTACCTCCGGATCATGAGGTGAAGCCTTGGGCCTACGACCGTGGGTCTTGGAAACCTTAACACACCCTCTCATATTATGTGAGTGGTCTGATTAATTGGTAGGATTATGAACGTCCTCCTCGAGGTATGTCCATGACTCATGTGTGATTAATGATATAAGATAGATCATGAACATGGATATATGACTAGAAAAGATATAAAATAGATAGAGTTTATTATTGTTAAGGGTAAGTGCAAGAAGATGGGGGGCCAAAAAGGGGTCTTAAGTGGCCACTTTTTTTTCTGAAAGTAGGAAATGCTGGTCTTGGATGAGAAATTGAGCATAGTTACACTCAAAATTTGGAGATGCAACCAAAACAATGTTCGTAGTGCTCTGAGTTTACTTTCTAAACTACTAATTTTTTAAAAAATGGTATAGATTAAGGGGTTCAAAAAAGGGAGCCACAAAAATTGGTGTTATTTTTGTCAAAAAAACATAACATAGCATTTTTTTTGGCTCCCTCAAAAGGTTAACATTTTTTTGGTATTTTTAAAATTGCTTCTTTGAGAAATTAGCTAACAACATGTAGTTTATGCCCGATTTTTCTGATAATTTTTTGATGAATATTTGATTTTTTACTAATTTTCAAAGTGGACACATCCTAAAAAACATAATTTTGGCCGTGCTACCCCTATAAATTTTGAAAACTAATTGAAAATCATTTTTTTTAATATGTGTAGAATGGAGTTTAGTTTCTAAATATGTAATTTTTTTGAAATTTCAATGAATGGTTAATTTACAATGAAAAAAAGACCAAACAGTGGTTTTTGCCCAAAACTGGACACAAACAAAAGAAATTAAAGATGAAAGGCTTAACATTGTCAAAATGTGAAAAAATTACATCGTTAAATAGCTAAGAGAAAGCCTAACATTACCCAGTTGTTTGATTTGTTCGACCTTGAAACACATGCAAATATGAGGGTTAGCACAAATAAAATTATGTGAAATCTTGTAGAATTTGTGAAAACATGTATGTGGATGTTAAAAAGGCACTCCAAGCCTTTGGGTTTGAAATCCAAAGCAAATCCCAAGCCTAAGACTTGGGATTCCCAAAGCACAATATAATGCGATTGTGTTATAATGCGCTCACGTTATGTTGTGCTTTTTGCCTTTTTTACATGTTTGCTAGTGTTTTTCCAGTTCGACATAATGCGAGCGCGTTATAACGTGCTTGCGTTATGCCTTCCTTTGAATGAGTTATGTTCAAGTTTCATAAGTATGTTTCATGGATGTTTATATCTATGTTTGTAGGTATGTATGCATGCTTGTATGTATGTACATGTATGCATGCTTGTATGTATGCATGTTTGTATGTATGTATGTATGTTTGTATGTATGCATGTATGTATGTATGTATGTAAGTGTTTTGGGTTTAGTGTATATAAGGACCTGAGCCTCTATAGTTTTGAGGGTTGAGGGTTGATGAATTAGGGCTTAAGTAATAGGCAGAGGGTAGAGGGTAGAGATTAGAGGGTGAAGGGTTAATATTTAGGTTGTTGAGTGTATAAGATTAAGTATGTAAGACTCGGAGATTAGGGTTTAGGATATTGGGTTTAGGGTTTACGATATGGATTGAGAGTATATAAGGCATAGGGTGACTTGGGTTGAGAGCACGTATGGTTTAGGTATAATTTAAGTATAGGGCTGAGGCACAATATTCAACGTTTAGGATATAAGGGTGAGGTTATATGGTCTAGAGATGAGGGTTTGAGGGTGTAGGCTTCAGGGTTTAAGGTATAGGGTTGATGATTGAGGGATTAGGGCTTAAATATATTGTTGAGGGTATAGGGTTGAGGGTTTAGGGATAAGTTTTAGGGTTCAAGGTTTAAGGGTTAAGGGTTAAGGGGTAGGGTTTAAGGTTTAAGAGTAATGGATTAGGGTTTAAGGTATAGTGTCTTGGGTTGAGGGTTGAGGGATTAAGGTTTAAGGTATAACTTGTTGAGGGTTGAGTGTTTAGGGATAGGGTTTAGGGTTTAGGGTTGAGGGATTAGGGTTTAGGGTTGAGGGATTAGGGTTTAGAGTTGAGGGATTAGGGTTTAAGGAATAATGTCGAGGGTTGAGGGTTTAGGGATAGGGTTTAGGGTTGAGGGATTAGGGTTTAGGGTTGATGGATTAGGGTTTAAGGAATAGTGTTGAGGGTTGAGGGTTTAGGAATAAGGTTTAGGATTGAGGGATTAGGGTTTAATGTTGAGAGTTGAGGGTTGAGGGATAGGGTTGATGGTCAAGGGATTAGGGTTAAAATTGAGTGTTAAGGGTAGAGGGATTAGGGATAGGGTTTAGGGTTGAAGGTTTAATGATTGAGGGTTGAGGCTTTAGGGCTGAGGGTTAAGGGATTGGGGTTTAAGATATAGTGTTGAGAGTCGAGGGTTTAGGGATAGGTTTTAGGGTTTATGTTTTAAGGGTTAAGGGTTGAGGGATAGGGTTTAGGGCTTAGGGATAGGGGATTAAGGTTTAAGGTATAGTGTTGAGGGTTGAGGGTTTAGGAATAGGGATAGCATTTAGGGTTGAGGCTTAAGAGATTAGGGTTGAGGGATTAGGGTTTAAGGTATAGTGTTGAGGGTTGAGGGTTTAGTGATAGGGTTTAGGGTTGAGGGATTAGGTTTTAGGGTTGATGGATCAGGGTTTAAGGTATAGTGTTGAGGGTTTAGGGATAGGGTTTAGGGTTGAGGGATTAGGGTTTAGGGTTGACGGATTAGCGTTTAATGTTGAGAGTTGAGGGTTGAGGGTTGAGGGTTTAGGGATAGGGTTGATGGTCAAGGGGTTAGGGTTAGAGTGTCGAGGGTAGAGGGATCAGGGATATGGTTTAGGGTTGAAGGTTTAAGGATTGAGGGTTGAGGCTTTAGGGATGAGGGTTTAAGGCTTAAGATATAATGTCAAGTGTTGAGGGTGTAGGGATAGGGTTTAAGTTTTAAGGGTTAAGGGTTAAGGGATAGGGATTAGAGTTTGAGGTATAGTGTTGAGGGTTGAGGGTTTAGGGATAGGGTTTAGGTTTGAGGGATTAGGGTTTAGGCTTAACAGATTAGGGTTTAATGTTGAGAGTTGAGGGTTGAGGATTTAGGGATAGGGTTGATGGTCAAGGGGTTAGCGTTAGAGTGTCGAGGGTAGAGGGATTAGGGATAGGGTTTAGGGTTGAAGGTTTAAGGATTGAGGGTTGAGGATTTAGGGATTAGGGTTTAAGGCTTAAGATATAGTGTCGAGTGTTGAGGGTGTAGGGATAGGGTTTAAGTTTTAAGGGTTAAGGGTTGAGGGTTAGGGATTAGGGTTTAAGGTATAGTGTTGAGGGTTGAGGGTTTAGGGATAGGGTTTAGGTTTGATGGATTAGGGTTTAGGGTTGACAGATTAGGGTTTAATGTTGAGAGTTGAGGGTTGAGGGTTGAGGGTTTAGGGATAGGGTTGATGGTCAAGGGATTAGGGTTAAAGTAGAGTGTTGAGGGTAGAGGGATTAGGGATAGGGTTTAGGGTTGAAGGTTTAAGGATTTAGGGTCAAGGCTTTAGGGATGAGGGTTAAGGGATTAGGGTTTAAGATATAGTGTCGAGTGTCGAGGGTGTAGGGATAGGTTTTAGGGTTCAAGTTTTAAGGGTTAAGGGTTGAGGGACAGTATTGAGCCTGTTGAGGGTTTAGGAATAGGGATAGTGTTTAGGGTTTAGGGATGAGGGATTAGGGTTGAGGGATTAAGATTGAGGGTTGCGGGATTAGGGTTTAGGGATGGGGTTTACGGTTTAGGGTTGAGGGATTAGGGTTTAAGGTATAATATTGAGGGTTTAGGGATAGGGTTTAGGGTTGAGGGTTGAGGTTTTAGGGTTGAGGGTTTAGGGATAGGGTTGAGGGTCGAGGGATTAGAGTTAAGGGTTGAGGGATTAGGGTTTAACATTGAGGGTTGAGGGTTGAGGTTCCAAGGTTGAGGGTTTAGGGATAGGGTGAGGGTCGAGTCCGTTGAGGGTTTAGGAATAGGGATAGTGTTTAGGGTTTAGGGATGAGGGATTAGGGTTGAGGGTTGAGGGATTAGGGTTTAGGGTTGAGGGTTGAGGGATTAGGGTTTAAGGTATAGTATCAAGCTCGTTGAGGGTTTAGGAATAGGGATAGCGTTTAGGGTTTAGGGATGAGGGATTAGGGTTGAGGGTTGAGGGATTAGGGTTTAGGGATATGGCTTAGGGATGAGGGTTAACGAATTAGGGTTTAAGGTATAGTATCGATCCTGTTGAGGGTTTAGGAATAGGGATAGCATTTTATTTCCTATACACTATTAAGAACTTGTAAAATCTAATTGTGTAATATGTTTATGGCAACGCATTCCTCCTGCATTTGTTTCATAGTTTATAGACAACACAGATGAACATATGGTGTTGCAAGGCCCAGGTGGGCAGAAGTGGGATGTGCAATTAGGGGGTACCATAAATAAACTAGAATTTAGGTAGGGTTGGGAAAATTTTGTGAATCATCATGGGCTAGAGATTAGAGATTTTGTTATGTTCAAGTACATATCCAAGTCATATTTTAAGGTTAAGATATTTCAAAGAATAGGGTGTGTGAAAAACATCAATGCTCTTCAGCTTATGAATACCAACATTGATATAGATAAAAGATACCCTTCTTCTAACAAAGTATGCAGTTCAAGTCAGCCAATGGACAACAAGTTGTTGAATAAGTTGGTTTAATGGGTGTGCCTCCTTCTTCAAAGTTATGCTTAGAGACTTTACACAAAAACTGGTAACTCTATACATTATTTTTTCATTCTTTTATTTTCTGTACACTGTTAAGAACTTGTAAAATCTAATTATGTAATGTGTTTATGGCAGCGCATTCCTCCTGCATTTGTTTCATAGTTTATAGACAACACAAACGAACATATGGTGTTACAAGGCCCTGGTGGGCAGGAGTGGGATGTGCAATTAGGGGGTACCATAAATAAACTGGAATTTAGGTAGTGTTGGGAAAATTTTGTGAATCATCATGGGCTAGAGATTGGAGATTTTGTTACATGTTCAAGTACATATCCAAATCATATTTTAAGGTTAAGATATTTCAAAGAATATGGTGTGTGAAAAACATCAATGCTCTTCAACTTATGAATACCAATATTGATATAGATAAAAGATGCCCTTCTTCTAACAGAGGATGCAGTTCAAGTCAACCAATGGGCATCAAGTTGCTAATTGAATTGGTTTAATGGGTGTGCCTCCTTCAAAGTTATGCTTGGAGACTTTACACAAAAACTGGTAACTCTATACATTATTTTTCATTCTTTTATTTCCTTTACACTGTTAAGAACTTGTAAAATCTAATTGTGTAGTGTGTTTATGGCAACACATTCCTCCTACATTTGTTTCACAATTTATAGACAACACAAACAAACATATGGTGTTAAAAGGCCCAGGTGGGCAGGAGTGGGATGTGCAATTAGGGGGTACCATATAAATAAACTAGAATTTAGGCAGGGTTGGGAAAATTTTGTGAATCATCATGGGCTACAGATTGGAGATTTTGTTACATGTTCAAGTACATATCCAAGTCATATTTTAAGGTTAAGATATTTCAAAGAATAGGGTGTGTGAAAAACATCAATACTCTTTAGCTTATGAATACCAACATTGATACAAATAAAAGATGCCCTTCTTCTAACAGAGGATGCAGTTCAAGTCAACCAATGGGCAACAAGTTGCTGATTGAATTGGTTTTTGATGAAGAAAACAATGATGTTGTTGAAGCAATGGAAGAAAATCAAAATTGTAAGTCTAATTTAATTTATTTCAACTTTCAAAGTAGGCATTTGAATTGTAGCTTTACCTAGAGGATTGATATAACAAAAACTTAATTATGTTACAGGCCTTTCTTTGAAGAACCTTGGACATTATGGACCCTATTATCTAGAAAAGCACATGACAACAAACTCTGCCCCACCTTTCAAATTAGATATTTATCTTTTTATTTGATGAAAATGAAGTCACGAAATGTAAACCGACCATGCATACTAGTAAGATCAAATTCTCTGCCTTCTATTCTTATTACTCTTACTTTATTAAGAGAAGAGTGTCAAAAAGAATGGGTAAATAATTGCAAGCTAACATAAGGCAAAGTAATTTTGTTATTACATTTTTTTGAGGGATCTCTAATAGTCTAATATAATGTAGTCTTCTATAATATGAACATCTGCATTTGTGTGAATGCTAAGCTTTAATAGTAGAGTATTAAATCAATGCAATCAGCTATTTATTGAGTTAAAATAACTTAGTTTTTGTAATGGTTTGGGAATGCAGGAGTTGCCAAAAATAGGTGAATGTCCTCTACAATTACCAAGAGAAAAAGGTTTAGTAGTTCTTGTGGATAGAGCTAGTAAATAATCAAAGATTATTTGCCTGTTTCATAACAATATACTTACCCTAAGTTCGGGGTGGGCATATTTTGTACGTCATAATAATATCAAGGAGACGTTTGCATCTTTGAGCAGGTGGATAGCAAGAAACATAGATTTATGTTTAGAGTTCATATATATTGAAAGATAAAATAAGGATCCTTCTAAAAGAACTTCTAGGAGGGAAAAGACAGGCCAAAGATAAAAGGAGAAAATTAGACAAGAAAAGATCTTCATGAGGATTGTAATATTTTGTCTAAAACAAACAAAAATTAGTTAATTAAAAATAGAAAATCAAGAAAGAAACGGTACTAAAATGTATAGTTACTGATATCTAAAATCTATAGTTACTAATATCTATTTTTAAAAGACTGATTGATTTTTATGCCCAAAGTTGTTTATTTTATCTAGTTGATGGTTTTAATTACACCTATGTTATACATTGGGAGCATATGTGTGCACATTTTTATGGCCCTGATTTAAATTCAATCAACTAGGTGGAGAGAGTATGCTGATCTTTAAAAAAAATATTAATAAAAAAATGTTCACTTAATGTTGACCAGGGGTTCTGATTTCAACCATTCATTGCCTAGTGTGGATGTACCATACACAAAGATTTTCTCATAGTGTGTACACCTATTGGCATAATGAACCCCAGATGGGCCATAAAAACATGCCATATAACATTACTAAGACATTACAGAAAACTTAAATTAGGATTTACTGTAGACATGCATAATTTAAAAGGGCATTAAGAAAAATACTTTAAATCTAATTTCTAAAATTACCTAAAAAGTTCATAGCCATTTTTCTGACATATTCTTGCAACTCAAATATCTTTAAGAGAAGAGTGTCAAAAATGATGGGTTTAACAACCTAACATAAGGCAAAGCAGTTTTGTTGGGTTCAGGGTTTAGGGTTGAGGGATTATGGTTTAAGGTATAGTGTTGAGGGTTGAGGGTTTAGGGACAGAGTTTAGGATTTAAGGTTTAAGGGTTGAGGGTTGAGGCTTTAGGGTTTAGGGTTTAGGGTTGAGGGGTTAGGGTTTAAGGTTTAAGGTATAGTATTGAGGGTTGAGGGATTAGGGTTCAACCCTCGACACTATACCTTAAACCCTAATCCCTGAACCCTAAACCCTAATCCCTCAACCCTTAGACCCTCAATACCGCAACCCTTAAACCCTCAACCCTTAAACCCTAAACCCTTGACCCTTAAACCCTCAACCCTTATCCACCCCTCTCCTCCCCTATCTACTTCACTCCCATCTCTCCCCTATCTCTCTCACCCCTCTCCCTAGGTTGTAGGTCTCTCACTTGTATATCTCTCAGGGCTCTCTAGATATTTCCCTTCCTCTCCACCTCTCTCCCTCCTCCTTACCCATCTTTCCCTCAAGTTGTCAACTTCACTCTCTCATTTTATTCTCTCTCCCCTCACCTCTCTATCTCTCACTTTTATCTCGCCCTCACCTCTACCTCTCCCCTCTCAAAATTTCTCAGTCACTCCTTGTCTACCTCTCCATCCGTCCTTAGCAATCTAGGTCTCTCATTTAACCTTAAACCCTAAACCCTATCCCTAAATCCTCAACCCTTAAAACTTAAATCCTAAACCTTATCCCTAAACCCTCAACCCTCAACACTATAACTTATACCCTAATCGCTTAACCCTAAACCCTAAACCCTATCCCTAAAGCCTCAAACCCTTAAACCTTAAATCCTAAACCCTATCCCTAAACCCTCCACCCTCGACACTATACCTTAAACCATAATCCCTTAACCCTCATCCCTAAAGCCTCAACCCTCATCCCTTAAACCTTAAACCCTAAACCCTATCCCTAAACCCTCTACCCTTGACACTATGCCTTAAACCCTAATTCTTCAACCCTTAAACCCTTGACCCTTAAATCCTTAATCCCTCAAACCTTAAACCCTTAAACCATAAACTCTCAATCCCTAGATACCCTTAAACCTTAAACCCTTAAACCCTATATCCTATACACTTAACCTTGGACACTGAACCTTGAACATTATCCCTCAACCTTCAAACCTCTACCTTATACCATATACCCTCAACCCTATAGTTATGCCCTAAACCCTCAACCCTTATCCATATGCCCTATACTCTCAACCTTAAACCCTCTACCCTATATCTTAGACACTCAACCTTAAACATTATCCTTCAACTGTAAACTCTCAACCCTCAACCCTATACCCTCAACCATATACTTCAGCCCTAATCCATCAATCCTCAACCTTATACTTTAAACCCTGAAACCTACACCCACAAACCCTCATCCCTATACCCTACAACCTCACCCTTATACCCTCAATCCATATCATAAACCCTAAGTTCCCAATATCCTAAACCCTAATCCCCATACCTTACACACTTAATCTTATACACTCAACAAGGTGAATATTATCCCTCAACTATAACCCTCAACCCTCAACCCTCTACCCTCTACCCTCTACTCTCTACCCTCTACCTATTACTTAAGCCCTAATCCCTCAACCCTCAACCCTATACCTTAAAACCTAAACCCAAAAACCTCAACCCTCAACCCTAAAAACTATATGGGCTCAGGTCCTTATATACCCTAAACCCAAAACCCTTACATACATACATACATACATACAAGCATACATACATACATACATACAACCACACATACAAACATGCATACATATATACATACATACAAGCATTCATACATTCATACATACATACAACCATACATACATACATATAAGCATACATACATATATACATACATACATACATACAAGCATGCATGCATACATACAAGCATGCATACATACAAGCTTGCATACATACATTCATGCATATAGGCATACATACATACATACAAGCATACATACATACATACATAAATACAAATATATATACAAACATACATACATCAAACATACTTAACAAACTTGAACATAAAACATTCAATAAATAGCCTCAAACTTGACAAACATTGGGCAAACTTTTGCAAAAAACAAAAAAATTGCAAAGAAAACAATAACGCGCTTGCATTATAGCATGAGCGCGTTATGGTTTTATGTTTCCAAGCCAAAGGCTCGGCAACACCAAGCCATAATGCGCTAGTGTTATGGCTTTTTAAAAAGTATTAAGAATTTTGGCCACTTTTTGGCACCCCCATCTTTTTGCACCCGCCCTTAAGCACTTTATGTGAACATGATGAAATGATTTGTATACTAATGTGCTCTTTTACAAGTTGAAATTATTTGCAAGGTTGTGAAAATTTTGGCTTTCTAGAAGGGGACATTATAGTGGTATCAAAGCAGTATTCCTGCCATCCTGTGAAAAATTGTTGACTTCCAATTCTCAAAAAAATAAAAATAAATAAAAATAAAAAACAAGAATCAATGAAAATTGTAGGTATGAATTTCATGAATTGCTGGAATAATGGTGTTTAATACATTGCTAAAATATTAATTTTTTTCTTATCTAGGATGCAACATTAAAAAAAAAATTAAAAAATTATTACAAATATGTAATAAATAACGAGTAAATAAGGTAAAAATAAATAAAAATAAAACAACTCTTAATAACAATAAAATTACAATAAGTAAATATACTAAATGAAATAGTAAAATAAAATAATTAAAATATAATTCTATTTAGTTCTTATAAAGTAATATATTTGACAAAGTTATTTTATCCATGGGTAACCTAAGTGCACCACGGGTGAAATGGCGTGAGAAAAACAAAAATTAAAATATACGTAAACAACTAACCCAAAGTATTTATTGTGTACATAAACCTTAATAAAACATAGTAATAAAATAAATTATTTATAAAATAATATTTTCCATCTTCACCAAGGTTTGTAAATTTTGCATTAATCATAATATATATAATATAGTGCTGAGGGTAAAACCTTAATTTATAAAAATTATTTGCTACATTTTATAGAGGATATTTTATATTATTGGTTAGTGTAATGTTATTTTATATAAAAGGAAACTTAATAAAATATAATGTTATAAAATATTACCTAATTAAAATATAATGTTATAAAATATTACCTAATTATAGTTTCTTGAGGACAAGCAATCTTAAGTGGGGAGTGTTGTCATGTCCCCATAATGATAATAAATATAAATAGTAATATTAATTATTATTATGATGATAATATATATATATATATATATATATATATATATATATATATATATATATATATATATAAAAGGATAAACATAAATACAATATTATAAGTTAATTATTATAAATATTATAAAGTTTATTAAGACATTGTTTAAATTAAAGATTTAAACATGGTAAAAGTTGGTGAAATTGCTTTGGTAAAATATATGGTATTTAGTCAATTTAAACGATAGAGATAATTACCTAAATAATACTTATTATCTAATAAATAATATTAAATAATATTACTATATTAATATTCATTCTATAATTAAAATATAACATATCTATTTTAATTGACAAGAGTCATAAATGACAATGATAAATATAAATATTAATAACATATAATATTATTATATTATATATGGGAGTAAATATAAATAACATAAATATTGATATAAATATCAATATTGTTAATATAAATATAAATATAAATATAAATAATGTTATTATTATCCTATACAATAATTATATAAACTAATACAAAGTGAGAGAAGTAGTTCCCATAAGATAAAGTTAGTGATTAGCAATCAAATATAAATAAAAGTATGTATGCGGCTATTAAGTTGGTTGACACCAGTGATTAATAAATAATAAATAAAAAAAAGACAAACATTATTAAAGCCGCAACCGTTGGAAAGGGTATTTTTTTTACCCACGGTAAACCCTTGGAAATATATAAAAGGGCATAAGGGAGTATGATGGAAAAAAGGGGAGTGAAAGTATATATTATAAATATATAAATAGTGGTAGCAATACAATAAACATTATATTAGTCATTCCATCCAGCCAGGAAAACATTGGAAAATAGAAAGAAGGTGATAGCAATAGGTAAGGAATCCCAGGTAAAGCTACAACAAGTAAGTATTTATATTTACTTATTATTTGTAAGAATTTATTTTGTTCAATTTATAATTTGTAAGATATAAATGATAAGGTTATTAGGTAGGATCTAATATATGTGTTTATGAAATTCTCATAATGAAATGTTAGTTATTATATGAAATAAGGCATATTACTTTTTTAATCATGTGAGCAATTAGAATAATAAGTATATCTCTACAAACAGATTGATTATGAGATCACCTTTAATAAGTAATCAACATGACCATGGAGTACCGAGCTAGGATTAGTAGCCTTCCTCTTAATCCATCTACACACCTTATAAGTATGAGACTAGTGGTTAGAGGAAATCTAGTGTCTAGCACTCAAGATGGCAAGTCATTGCCCCTCTGAGATAAGAGCGAAGTATTGTCAGGTGTAGCATGAAGCTCTTAGACCTAGGGTAAGAACGAAGTATTGCCAGGTGTAGCATGAAGTTCTTGAACCTATGGTTGCGTAGGACCTAGATAATATTAATGGCCTAACGGCAGGTGAACCTTGAGTTGGCTTTAAGACCCTTTGAACCAAGTGTGAAGTACCTCCGGATCATGAGGCGAAGCCTTGGGCCTACGGCCGTGGGTCTTGGAAACCTTAACACACCCTCTCATATTAGGTGAGTGGTCTGATTAATGGGTAGGATTACGAATGTCCTCCCCGAGGTATGTCCATGACTCATGTGTGATTAATGATATAAGATAGATCATGAACATGGATATATGACTAGAAAATATATAAAATAGATAGAGTTTATTATTGTTAAGCACTTTATGTGAACATGATGAAATGATTTGTATACTAATGTACTCTTTTACAAGTTGAAATTGTTTGCAAGGTTGCAAATTTTTTGGCTTTCTAGAAGGGGACATTACAGAGTTTGACCCCATGAGGTGCAAAACAAAAAATATGGCTTCTAGCACCTTTCAACTGCATGAAATTGAAGCATTTTGGAACTATGTGTTCCTTGCCATTGCAAGAAAATGGAATTGATTTATAGAAAATTGAGGTAGGTATTTGTAGGTGGTCCTGACATCCACCTATACATGCAAAGTAGACATTCCTAGGTGTCATGGTTTGAGAGAACAATCAGTCCAAAGTCTAGCACCTTTTTTGTCTTAGGGCACTTAAGGGACATGAATAAAATTTCACTTCTTTACTTTCTTTTTTTCTTTATCTCTTTTTATTTGGTAAATAGTTCTATAATAGTTCCCCCCATCTTGGCTTCATACTCACCTTATGGTTCACTTCTCCTAATGATGGTAGCTTAGTAAGACAATCCTAACTCATATTACCACATACTAGTCAACAACAAAATTATCATGACAATACCTCTTCTTAGTTCACACATGGGACAACTTTGCATAATTTGGTGGCACATTATAGTAAATTTGTCTTATTTATGTAGGTGACATTAGTTACTCCAAAAATAATACTTGAGGCTATAGGTCATTGTAGTATCAAGACAACACTACCACTTAATCCTCTTTCCATACCCTAACCTCCTCATAACTTCTCCATTAGATTTGAGTACTGGATACAAGTGGTAATTTGTGATGATAATATTATGACCATAGCTAATGTTTTAGTGACACCTCTATTATAGTTTTGATAGAGGGCCAATTTCCTATGACAATCCCAAGTTCACAAAAATGAAAATATTTATTATGGCTGTCCTAATAGACTGTTAACTAGCTTTTAGTTTTCATGATAGTATTTGACATTATTAGCATCTCCTCTTACTCATACATCAACTCTTCTTCATTCAATCCCATTTTATGATGTTTTAAAAAGTTAATCCAAAAGTTAGGCATGACTATCTCAAGGGAAGAATAACCTAGGAATAATATGGTAATCTTTTGGTAACATGCAAAACTCAATCATTATAGGACATCAAAACATGTAAAAATCTATATAACTGACCTAGGGTATTGTGAATGCATAACAATCCTCCTTGTATTTGATAATAGGATAGAACTAAGGTGCCCACACTAAATTTCTTTTACCTTAGATGAAGTTTATGGAGACACACTCATCCACCATTTTTCATGATTCAAACAATACAATACCTTATTGATTGAAAGGTGATAATCCTAAACACATTGAGTTTCATAAATTTGGTATAGTCCCATGCAACTCCTCATGATAGTCCAACCTTGTATCTATCACCTATAATAATCTTGTAGCATGAAGATTGATCTAAAGACTCTTGTATGATTGTCTCATGCTAATAGGAATCTACATACAACTTCCTTCTTTCATAACATGATCACTAACCATGACATAGTGATAGTGAGAAGTTTCATGACATGGTTATGGCATGTGAGAATTTGTAGGGTAACCACTACCCCCTTTTCTCCCTAAGACCAATTCATGGTATTTCACCATAACACCTTTAACTTATGAAGAAAAACTAATTTCATCTTCACCCTAATGGAAATCAGAGCACAAAATATGATACAATATTGTCATTGTTTGGATAGTCTCATATGGATAGGATGTTGGTAGTGTCTTGATGGAAATGTCTATCACACATCATAATATCCTCTCATCCTCCATGACCTGCCAACCTTGTAGAACAACATAAATAACAATACTCATTCATTTGATAACCATTTGACCCAAAATAACAATAGTATAGGTGTCTTTATAAATCTTGAATGAAGTGTTATAAGGGGTACAATGATGCAGATATAAGACAATCATAAGTGACATGAACAATAAAAACATCCCAACTTCTTTAATTCTAATCCCTTGATGCCCATTATTAGCATCTTGATGTGAATTAAAAAAACTATAGAGGCGCCTTCCATCAAGATATGATGAATGGTATGTTGACCATCAAATCTTAGATTCATTCTCCTCAATAATTCATCTTTAATCAAAGCCTCAAAACTAAGAGAAAATGATTAGATTCTTATGAAAAATGTAACACCATTAAAGGAAAAATCATATAGTCAACTAATCGAGACCCTAAAAATATAGTGCATTGTATCATGATCAAACCCTAGATCATGCATATGAGAGGGACCCCTTGCTAAAGACATGCTCATTCTTAACACATTATGCTTCTACTACTTAAACTAGTTAAAAACTATGTCTAGATGCCTCAAATATTGTAAATGCTTCACAATAATCTTTTTTTAATTCAAGTCATACATTGTATAGAAACATTGAAGAACAAGTATGCAATATCACAAATTTTAGTCATGATACATTATCTATCCTATAACCATATAATTGATGGTCATATTTAATGTGAAATCTAATATACATAATGTCATGACAATTCCATATAGTATATATAATGTTATATAGACATGTACAAACAAAACCATATAGGCATGTCTATCAATATACATCAGTAAAATAACAATATATGTTTACAAATCCATATAGGAATACAACAAAATGTCCCAAAATCAAAAGTATTATGGCATGCTATCAAATAGTCGATGACCCTTTCTTTGTCGTGAATGTGGAGAAGCAATTGATGACTCATTCTCTCTCAACCATTGACTAGACCTCCTCTCATAAGATTTTTGAACCTCCATCTATTAATACAATTAAAAAATATCCACATTGATATAGAAAACATGAAATATAAAACATGACATAAGTAATCAATCACTTACTAAAAACTAATAATCATTCTCAATCATTTGTTACCTTTCTTCATTTGTAGATGGATGGGTTGGAGTTATGACATCTTGTGAGAAGAATGAAGAAGCAAATTAGATTAAAGATGAATATCATTTATGTACATTAAAAATATGAAATGAGGAAACAATAAATATATAATGACATTTACATGTTACTAGTTCATACCTATGTCAAAGGTATTTAAAACATAATAGCTGCAGTAATGCCCACATCCCTAGCATCATGAATTTCAGGAGTCTGAATTGATGTCATCAACTGATAATAGAAAAACATTATCTGACCAAAATCTACATGACATTATTTAAATGCATAATGACTAAAAATATAAATATTTACCTCTGTGAAACTAGATCTATGACCCACCCCAACAATTCCTAATGTTGGAGTTCTAGCATACACCTATTCATCATCAAATTTTCATTAGATAAGATTACCATTGAAAAATGACAACAAATTTACATGTATTATATTTACTATCTTGTTACACATTACATACCTATCCATTGGATGTCACCTCATAAGCATGCATTGGATGACCGACAGACACGAGATGAGTAGTTTGACCCTAGAATTTCATAATGCATACAATCACCTACATTAACTTTGCCTTATATTAGATTAATATAGTTAATTAGTCATTTCGAATACATATATAATAAGTTGCAAACCCTTATAAAAAAATCACCTATCTATCAATACCAAAGGTCCTATCCAACAAGTCAAATATCAATATGATATTATCCAATATTGATTGGTCATGCTCTTGCTATTGTCCTTATGTGGCATAGTCCTCAAACTGTGTAGCATCCTCTCTAATGTTTGTATCCATCCGAGCATCCTATGACTCATAATCATGTAGAGCTTCATGTGAATGACAAATATGTGGAGACTGATGATGCCTACTAGTCTCACCCTCACCAGCCTGTGAAAGATGGCTATCATGTTGTAGAAAGACTGCGTGAGAGAAATAATAGAGTGTAGTGTCTCTACCTTAACACTCTCCTTCAAATTAGAAGGGAGTGAGATATACTAATAGGTTGGTTGTTGGAAACTTATTGGTGTTGTCATTGATGTCAACTTTTAGTAGGTAGTTCCCTTGGTTTCCAAGTGCTTTTGAGAAAAATTGAATAAAAAGGTATGCAGTGTGACAGAGGTGTGCTCAGTGTTATGCTCCACATTTATTCCTAGTTGAAGATATGCTTGTGTGGTTTGGAAGTGTTAATCAGAGGTGTTTAGAGGTATTGTATCCATAGTTTCATGTTCTAGATCATGCAACAGTGTAAGATGCATTTGACAGAGTGCTTGCCTGTGTGAAAGACTGTCTAGGACAAAGATTATTTTAGTGGCAAATCTTCGCCAATTGACAAATAGGTCAAATCCGTGAATTGGGAATTGGAGAATACATTCCCACTGGCAGGGGGCCAATTCACCTAGTTTTTTTAGATTTTTAGTCCAATGCATTTTAATTCACCACCCTATTAATTTTTGAGTCATTTATAGTTAGTATTTTCACCATGGTATTATATGCAGTTCTAACGGTGATTCACCTGGAATTTCGGAGGCATGTTTTAATTCACCCACATATTCGCCAATATTATTAAATGGTTGACACATATGAGGACCCATTTCACCAACATCATTAAACAGTTGACATGTACGAGGACCAATTTCACTAGTATAATTAAATGGTTCACATGTATGAGGACCAATTTTGCCAATACCGTTATAACTCCATGCTAATATGAGGGTCATCTTCACCTAGAAAATTACAACATATGTGTTTGATGGAGGTCCATTTCACCTAACATTTACAAATGTCCTATTAATAGTACGTGGGATTTGCCAAATTATTATACTGCCATTTGAAAATCCCACAGTATTCGCCAAATATGCATTGATATAAATGCATTTGAAACTCTAATTAATCTTACATAGATATTTTGTTTAGCTCTAAGCTCTCGAATCCTCGATTCATATCAGATCATAGATAAGTTACAACTACAGGCATTAGCGAGTCATAGAATGGTAAGTGATCATTTCTTTATTGTGTAATAATATAAGATTCATGTTGATTATTTATTTCTTTGTTTGGTTTTATTGTAATTTGTTACAAATGATATTGATTGAGTAGTAGTTAGGAGTCTAGGACTAGGGAGATATCTTAATCTAGGACCCATGGAATCAGGGATCTATATTCTATCATCTATGATTCCTTTTTGAATAAAATGATAATTTTTCTGTAGCTTTAATTCACGAGAGATGTTTAGCAAGAAGAAGTTGTCTAAGGGTGTTGAAGGGAGGTCAAGGTCATTAAAACAAAGAAACATAAAGTCATACTTTGGCAATGTTGGTGATCCATCTAATGGAGCTACAACATTAGAACCTGTACCATCTATTAACTTGGATGACAATGCCACGGATGATATTCTAGGGAATATCCAAGGTAGAAGTAATGATGGCAATGCCATAGATGATGTTCCAAGGGTAGAGAATACCCAATGTACCAGGAATGATGAGAATGCCACATATGATGTTCGAGGGAATACCTAAGGTAGTGAGAATGATGACAATGCCACAAATGATATTGATGTTCCAGGGAATACCTAAGGTAGCAGGAATGATGACAATGCCATAGATGATATTGAGGTTCTAGGGAATACCCAAGGTAACATGGATGATAATATGAATAAATCAAACTCAACAAATGATAATGAAGTTAATGAAGTTATAGAAATCAATGAAGATGAAGATCTTGCAAGTGCACGCAAGGGGAAAAGAAAAACCAAATAAAAAAGGGGCATGGGTGGGAAATGTCAAGGAGTTTTCAGATTGATTAGGTGTCAAAATTCCCATTCATTGAACCGGTAGAGAATGCAAACAAAGATGAACCTCCCACAAAATGCAAGTGTAAGATTTGCAGTTGGAAATATCGTAGGGACAAGAGGTTGCGGCTAAAACTCAACACCATAGAAAAACATATTGGCAAAGTTTATGAAAAACAAATCATAGATAGATAGGAAAAAACAATGATAAGACGGAAAATGAAGGACAAATGTCTTCATGTAATGAATACCCTCGAATATAATGCACATATGCAAAAAAAGATGAAGATTCATGTAGGTGGAGGTTCAATTGAAAGTCAATTTGGAAAGATGATGAAAGAAGCACAAATAGCAAAAACTATTTAGTTGGGTGTTGTTTTTCATATTTTGACTAGAGGGTGTCCTATGATAGACTACCTAGAGTATAATAGTTTATTATCTTTTATGGGCATTCCTAATTTTCCTAACACACATTGGTCAATAAGCAATGGATGTGAATGGGCAAGTTGTCTTGCTGATGTGGAAACATATGATTTACAAGAAAAAATAAAAGTGTCAACTTTTATTGCATTATCTCTAGATGAAGTTACCACAATAGATAATACTTCTTGGGTATGTATGCATGTGTATGGGTAAGTGCAAGAAAATGAGTTCACTTTTTGGCCAAAAAGTGGAAATGTTTTTCCTATTTTTCAAATTTTGTCATACTTGGAGTGATAATTTGAAGCACTTGCACATAAAATATTAAAATGATGTAAAAATAAGAAATGTAGGATTTTATTTTTAGTTTTCAAATATATAATTTTTTCTAATACCCAGATGATGCAAGTTGGTTTTTTATTGGATGTACAAAAAGTGGCTTTTTAAAAGTCCCCTATTTTTTGCAAAAGCATGGATGTGTACGACCAACATAATTTGACCTAAATTAATGTATTTTTCTAATTCCTTTTGTGGAGAGATTCTCAGGATGTTAAATTTTGGTCAAGATAATTTTTTTTGTAATTTTTTGATAAATACTTTTTTTTATTAATTTTTTAATGGCCCTAATTAGTGTTTTTTAAAACCCCAAGTATACAACCAACATAATTTGAGCTAAACTAATCAATTCACTATTTTTTTTTTTATCATGTAGAGAATGATGTTTAGTTTGGTCAAACATAATTTTTTTTAAGAAACTTTCAAAATCAAAAGTTATTAAAAAATAGTAACCTATGTTATTTCAAGTTTTTGAGTTAGTTTGTTTGCAAAATAAATAATAAATAAAAAATTATGTTCAATAGTAGAAAAAATTACATATTTGAAAACTAGACTTTTAGATCTATAATGGGTTTTAATTTTAATAAAAGATTCTTGAAAAAAAGTCATCAACCATAGTGGTGAAACTAGTTTTTTCTCTTACTATTTTCATGGTCTCCTAGTTGCGGTCCAAAGCTAAGTCTTGGGTTTCCAAGCCTAAAACCAATGCAAATTGACGGGTTTGAAATTTCAAAATTTTAGAAACAGGTACCTGTTACCCATTTTAAAAATAATGGGTACCCATTTTAAAAATAACGGGTACCCATTCCTAAAAAATAAAAAAAATAGCCATAGACATGTAAAAATTTTTTTTTTTTGAAAATGGGTATGTCTTTTGCTTCAGGAGCCCGATCCTAAATGGGTACCCATTTTTTCAAAATGGGTACACGTTCCAAGTGGTATTTTTTATCTACGTGAGACTTCCGCGAAATGTATACTCAACTTCTTGCTTTTACCCGTATACAATGACAAATCATGTCTGCCAACCTCATCTACTCTCTGTTTATAAAATGAAGGAGATTGAAACATCACAAAATCTATTTGAGATAGTTAAGAAATCTTTGATTGAAATTGGAGGTATGGATGATTGCATAATTGCCAGAAAGTTGGTGTGTGTAGGGGTGGATGGAGCTTCAATAATGCAAGGTCATAGGAATGGTTTGTGTGTAAAGCTACAAACTTCTATTTCACCATACATGATTGGCATCCACTACATGGCCTACAAAATGAATTTAACATTTAAAATGGTGAGCAAGCTTCCCATAGTATCAAAAGTTGAAGATCTAGTCCGCGAGATCTACTCATACTTCTATCGAAGTCCTAAATGGTTTTTGGAATTTCAACATTTTACTGAGGGAGTAACTATAAGAAACAAGATTCTTAAGGATGTTGATACCAGATGGATCTCCTTGCATGAACTAGCGAAAATAGTTTTTGTAGAATATCAATCCTTGATTAGTGTAAGTACGACCATCACTTCTCGGTTGACATGGCTCTTAACCTCTTACATAGGTTAAGTGACATAGAGACACTGCTCATTTTAGCTGGTATTCTTCCCATGTTGGAGGAAATGAACATGCTTGTGAAAAAAGCCCAAGAAAGAACTATGTATATTTCTGAATATACTAAACTATGTTGAATGATATGCATGACCCTTGATAATCTATATTTATCAGACAAGTCCATAAGTCCAAAATTTAGCAGCTAGCACATGATAATAAATGTGACCAATCCTGCTAATTTTTTACAGTTTAATGATAGAGTGGAGTTATGTGTCTCTATAAAGGGATTTGAGATACCAATGCACTATTTTAACAAGGTCAAGCATACTATCAGAGAACCTGTTTCAAGGGAAGCTTTTGACAAGATTGTTATTTCTATAAGTACTACTTTAAAGAATATTGTGAAATCTCTTTCCTCAAAGATTAGAGATCGATTCCCTCGTGATGAATTGCTTGAAGCCATGTCTATAGTGTATCCTCAATATTGGGTCAACTGTGAGCCAAGTGATTATAAAAAAACATAAAGACCTTAACAAATCATTTTTGCAGAAGTATAGAACTCGATGGACAATAAATAGAAGGAATTTTAAATCAAACTAAGATTAGAGAACAATCAGGGCGATTTGCAACTTCAATGATGGAAAAATTTAAACTCATGGAGGCTCCCCACCAAAAGGGATTGATAACAAAGCTTTGGGAAACCTTAAGTCAAAGCAAAATATTGTGTGATGCATTATCAGAGTTTTTCAAACTTGCTGATTTATGTCAAACCATGAAATTGGGGTTGGTGGAGGATGAGAGAGTTTTCAGTGCATTGGGGTTCTTGAAATCAAAAATAAGAAATAAACTTGACAAGAATTTGGGAAATTGCTTGAGAATGTATACAACTAGACATGATATCTAGAGTTTTCCTTTTGATGGGACACTCGCAATCTAGAGGTCCTTATGTGAAATAAGAGGGTTGTGCAACACTTCAAACAATAATAGCACAAATGATAGTGACACAATGAATATCAAAACCACATGTCATGGTAGTGGTGCTGGTGAGACACTCTTAAGTGGAGATATGGAGATAGAAGAAAATGAAGAACATGATCAGGATGACATTGGATATCATGGTCAGAGGGAGGAGAATTAAGATGACAAGTTGATTTGTCAATTTGAAGGGATTTAGCAGTTATTAGGTATTTATACTGTATTTCATGTTCGAAACTCCAAAATGTTGTTGATGACATTTCATTTGTCTATCAATGATGTACATTCCTCATTTTTGATATAAAAATTAATATTTTCATATTATTATTGTGTGATACTGATAAGTTTTGCAAGCATTTGACTAAATGCAAAGTAATTTTTCTTCTCTATAACCACAGTAGTGTTTCATTTGTTTTCCTTTATTGCATTGCATAGTAATCAACAATAGTAGCATATTAATATACAACATTAATTTTTTTTTAATGTGTATGTAGAAACCAGAATTTTCCTGAAGTAGGAAATTAAATAATACAGATAATTTGAACAATGAACACATAAATGGATTTCAGTGTCATATTGATTTTCAAATGAAGGTCTGAAGGAATACATTGAAGTATTATATTTACAATGTACAATAACTTGATCAAAACCAACTCTGCATAATGCTCTGTTGGAAACACATATTATTAAATCATTTTATCAGCTTTTGTAGAGTGCTCCACTCTTCATTTCATGGAAGTGTAACTTTTCTTAACCCAATGTGAGTGAGTTGTAAGTGATAAAAGTTCATAATTCATATATTTACTATTGGATTTAGGACAGACAACTGAGAGGGGGGGTGAATCAGTTGTCACCAAACTTATGTTCTTTATATACTTTAAAGCTTCTTTTATTTCAATAGCATATCATAGATTCAATCATGAAGCATAATGCATGAATTCAAGAGCATAAACAAATTCAACACATACAACACCAAGATTTTAACGTGGAAAACCTAGTTAAGGGAAAAACCACGGGATGACTAACCCAAGATTGTATTCTCTGTTAAAAGAATAAGAAGAATAAAATGGCACTTGCCAATTAGGGCTCACTACCCAAACACACTACTCACAAGAGGCCCACTGCCTACAAGAGACACACTGTCTACAGAAGAATATAAATTTTACATACTTGAACTGGAGATTAGCATCTTCACTATGCTTGAGACAGTTCCATTTAATCTCAACACCTTTGCTCTACTGATCGCTCCTCTTCTCTACCACTTTCTCATCACAACAATAGATACTTTTAAATGACTTCACAAATCTTATTCATACATGACATCGACTTTGGAATGATTATCAAAGTCGGCACAACACATACTTTATTTTATTATAGAGCAATTACAAAAATACAACTTGACTTGTTACAAAAACTTCATGCGCATCACTACACTGTCGACCACACATATCTGAGACTTCAATATTTTTTGAGGAACATGCCATGCTTCACAAAACATCTTCAAGATCATCCACAACATGTGCAAATCATCTAGTCGGCCAAGATTAGGAAGAACACCATCACCCGAAGGTAAATCTTCAATTACGAGCTCAATCTTCAATGCAGACCTCCAACACGAACTAGACACAATCTAGAGACCCCCACAAGCTTGCTTGAATCACCAAGAACATCCGTACCACTTCTGCTGACTGTAATCATTCGCATCTTCATCTGGAACCTCAAGAACACAGTCAGTCATCACCGTCACATTAAAAGGATTTCTTGTGGACCTCCAAACTACAAACCAATTGAGTTGTCAATTCACATTAGCTTCTCAAACATGCCACCAAATCTGAAGAACAAGATATTGCATTTCTAGATCTCACCAGACCTATTTGTGCCACTCTATCACCTCTGAACAGCTGCCAGAACTAGTTTTACTCATATGGCCATAACTTCTCCAAATCTTCATGGGGATCTCTAAAATCTTGGCTGGAGCACCTTCAGACATATATCTATAAACCCTTTGATGTGCATACTTTGATCTTCAACTGACTGAGATCCTTGCTTCATAGAACTTCACTGTCTTCACTATCCTTTATTTCTGATAGGGCTAATTTTCTCAATATCCTCAGCACACAGCTCATCCAATCCTTGACATCAATGCAACAGGAGTATGTTGACATCAATGACAGTATCGGTTAGGCCCATACTTGCAACAATCTCCCCCCTTTGTTATTGATGGCAACATATGATGTGAAAAACTATTTTGACCATCAAGACAAGAACTTCTCCTCACTGACTAACATAGCTCCCCCTATCAACAACAATCATTCATATGTTTTTTCTTTCTTTACTACTCCCCCTTTGATCAGCAACCACTTTTGTTTTTCATTTTTTTTTTCACATGTCTTCTCTCCCCCTTTGACATCAATGGCAAAGGGAACATACTTGCAACCACTTGTCATACTTGACTGCTCCCCTTGAGTAGCAGCCTCCTAACATCAATCTGGATCACAAGATATGACTTGTGGGATCCACCAGATTGATGCACATCAGTGCACCTTAATTCAGAACTGGAGGGGTAATAACCCCTAACTTCTCCCTGAGATACTCGAAAGTGTCCTTAGGTAGAGGTTTGGTAAAAATGTCTATAATTTGATCCTTTGAGGGAACAAAATCTAATCTGACTTCATTCTTGTTCACCTGCTCTCTCAAAAAGTGGAACTTGATGGATATATGTTTTGTCTTTGAATGCAACACCATATTTTTTGATATGTTTATTGCACTTGAGTTGTCATAGAAGATTGTGATAAGTTCATCATAATCTATTATGATGTCTCTTAACATTTACTTCATCCATAGTACTTGAGTGCAACTGCCTGCTGCTGCAATAGACTCTGCTTCTGCAGTGGACAGAGATATTGCCTCTTGTTTCTTACTTAGCCAAGAAACCAATCTTTTCCCAAAAAGAATGCACCACCATTGGTACTCTTCCGGTCATCCACATATCCTGCCCAATTAGCATCTGTATATGCATGAAGAGAGAAATCATGATCCTTAGGATACCATAAACCATACTTAACTATTCCCTTCAAATATCTAAGAATTCTCTTGATTGCCATGACATGATACTCTCTAGGATCAACTTGGAATCTGGCAACAAAACCAACATCATTCATAATGTCAGGTCTAGTTTGAGTAAGATAGACTAGTCCTCCAATCATTGACCTATACTTTTTCTAATTAGCCTTAGGAGATTCATCATCTTTACTCATCTTACATCTGGTTGCCATGGGAGTATTCATTGGCTTTGAATCTTCCATCCCAAATTTCTTCAACAAATCTTTAACATATTTGGTCTGTGATATGAAGATTACTTTCTTTGTTTGAGTGATTTGCAGACCCAAGAAGAAATTTATTTCTCTAAACATAGACATCTCAAATTCACTTTTCATTTGATTTGCAAAAGTCTTGCACATACTATCTTTTCCTCCAAAAATGATATCATCAACAAATACTTCAACAATCAAGATATTTTCATGATCAATCTTGAAATATAGATTACTATCAGTAGTACCTTTGTTGAAACCAATCTTCAAAATATGTTTATCAAATCTTTCATACCAGGCTCTTGGGGCTTGTTTGAGTCCATACAATGCCTTCTTCAATTTGCAGACCATATCTCCATGATTAGACAATTGAAATCCATCTGGTTGCTCAATTTATACCTCTTCTTCCAAATCACAATTTAGGAAAGAAGACTTGACATCCATCTGAGACACCTTGAAATCTCTGAATGCAACAAAAGAAAGAAATAATCTGACTACTTCAATTCTTGCCACCGGAGCAAAAGTTTCTTCAAAGTCAACTCCTTCTACTTGAGAATAACCCTTACACACCAATCTGACTTTGTTTCTTATTACTTCACCATCTTCCTTCAATTTATTCCAGAAGACCCATTTAGTCCCAATCACATTTTTGTCCTCAGGTCTGGGAACAAGATCCCAAGTGTGATTCTTTTCAATCTGCATCAATTCCTCCTTCATTGTGTTAACCCAACTTTCATCATTGCATGCTTCACTTACTGTTTTTGGTTCAATCTTTGAAATTAGACAATACTTCACTGAATCTTGAGCAATTTTTCTTCTAGTTTGAACACCTTTGCTTCTATCTCCTATGATCTAGTCTTTAGAATGATTCAATCTTACATACCTGGGAGTTTTGGGAAGCTCTTGCACTTCTAAATCTTGAACAGGTTCATGTAAACTTGTCTCTTCTTCTTGTATTTAAGGATTCTCTGGATCAGTCTGAATCTGAACTGGAGTTGGGACTTGTTCTCCTTGATCTAAGACATCATTCTAATCATCTGCTTCATACTCATAATACCTTGAGGAATTTTCCATGCCTTCATCAACCTTCACATTTGCACTTTCTACAATCTTTCTCAATCTCTTGTTATAACACCAGTATGCTTTGCTTTGAGTAGAATATCCTAAGAATATTCCTTCATCACTTCTAGCATCAAACTTGCCAAGGTCTTCATCTCTTTTGATATAGCATTTACTACCAAAGACTCTGAAATATTTCATAGTAGGAGTGATGCCAAACCAAAGTTCATAAGGAGTCTTAATAGTATTACCTCTGATTTGTACTCGATTAAGAGTATAGACAATAGTGCTTATAGCTTCTCTCTAGTAGATCTGAGGAACATTTGATTCCATCATCATGGTCCTAGATGCTTCCTGGATGGTCCAGTTCTTTCTCTCCACTACTCCATTCTGCTGTGGAGTCCTTGGAGAAAATAACTATCTCTTTATCCCATGTTCCTCATAGAATGATATGAACTCACTAGATGTGAATTCTCCACCTCTATCAGACTTGAGGCATTTTATGTTTATGCCAGTTTCATTTTCTACCATAGCCTTGAATATTTTGAACTTCTCAAGTGCTTCAGATTTCTCTTTCAAGAAAGTTACCCACATCATCTGGGAGTGGTCATCTGTCAGCAACATGAAATACCTATCTCCTTGCAGACTCCTGATTCTTGCTGGACCATAGAGATCAGTGTGTACCAAGTCTAACAATCTGGTTGAAGATTGTTCCTTACTTTTGAATGTGACTCTATTCTGCTTACCCAACTGACATTCTTTGCTCAAATTATTAGTAGGTTTCACCAGTCTTGGAAGATCTCTTATAGCCTGAGTGTTGCTTATCTTGATGATATTATCAAAATTTACATGACACATTCTCCTATGCCACAACCAACTCTGATCAATTTGAACAAATAAACAACTTTTGCCAGTACCAACCAAGTGGAAGATGTTACCTTTTGTCTATGTACCAGATGCAATCTCAATTCCAGAGCATTCAAAGTTCTTGCATTTTCCATTTTTTAATCAGAGATCATAGCTTTTGTCCACCAACTATCCAACACTAAGAAGATTATGCTTCATACCTTCAACATACAAAACATCACTGGTCTTGTTCTTTCCATCAAAGGAAATAGTTCCTCTGCCTCTAATTCTGCCAGTAGAATTATCTCCAAACTTTACAACTCCACCTTCATATCTTTCCAAGCTTAAGAAGTTGCTCTTGTCAGTAGTCATATGGTGAGAGCAACCACTATCAATAACCCATTCATCCTTTTCTTCAACTTGAGCAGCTAAACCACTTTCTATCATCTTATGATTGGCAGATTCAATAGGCATTGGATCTTCTTCCTTGATGTAAATAAAAACCTAGTCATTTCCAGATTTGTTTCCTATCTCAGATTCATCATCTGTTACTCCATCATCATCTTCTTGACCATAGTAACACTTCTTCTACAATCTTGATCTATTAGGGTTTGTCCTTGAAAACCTTTCCAGACATCTTGAGGAAAAATGACCAATCTTATTGCAGGTAAAGCATTTAAAAGGTAATTTTCCTTCATACTTACCAGATCCTCTTGGCAGTCTCTTTGCAATGAGGGCTTCAAGTTGTTTAGCTTCTAATTCATCCTCTTTCAGATCTTTTCTTGCTTTCTCATACCAAGATGATTTTCTTGAGGAGCTTTCCCCTGGATCATATCTCTGTTTGCCATTAGCAGAAGCACTAGCTTTGAAAGTAGATTCAGTCTTGGGAAGTGCATCACCAAACTTAGCCAAGTCAAATGTAGATATCATACCAACTAATTGATCCCTTGTGATAGTTGTTAAAGATCTAATTTCCTCAATAGTAGCGACCTTGTGTTTATATGAGGGAGGTAAAGATCTGAGAACTTTAGCAACAATTTCATCTTCATCCAGTACTCCACAAACACATCTGATGCCACATACAAGCTCATTTACTTTTTCCATATATAAAGTGATATTCTCATCTTCACTCATCCTTAGGTTTTCAAACTTTCCTTTCAGACTTTGCAGCTTGGCACACTTAACATACTTGTCTCCTTCATATAGATTTTCAAGCTTTGTCCAAATTTCATAAGCAGCGTTTAGTCCCATAATATTTGTCAGCTCTGTATCAGACAAGGCACTTAGTAAGGCTTCTTTAGCTCGAAGATTATTTTCTACATCTCTGACTTCATCTATAGTTGTTGGCCCATTCTTTGGGGGAACATATTTAGTTGAGGTTATGTTCCAATACTGATATCCCATGCATTGTAGATGACATTCCATGTAGGTTTTCTAGCCAATGAAGTTTGTTTCATCAAACCTTGGACTGTCCTTCTTGTAGGTTGACATCCTGGATCTTGTCAAGTGGTCAAGCTTCTTCTAGAGGAACTTAGCTCTAATACCAATTGTTGGATTTAAGACAGACAACTAAGAGGGGGGGTGAATTAGTTGTCACAAAACTTATGTTCTTTATATACTTTAAAGCTTCTTTTATTTCAATAGCATATCAAAGATTTAATCATGAAGCATAATGCATGAATTCAAGAGTAGAAACAAATTCAACACATACAACACCAAGATTTTGATGTGGAAAACCTGGTTAAGGGAAAAACCACAGGGTGGCTAACCCAAGATTGTATTCTCTATTAAAAGAATAAGAAGAATAAAATGGCACTTGCCAATTAGGGCTCACTGCTAAGCACACTACTCACAAGAGGCCCACTTCCTACAAGAGACACACTGTCTACAAAAGAATATAAATTTTACATACTTGAATTGAAGTTTAGCATCTTCACTATGCTTGAGACAGTTCCATTTAAGCTCAACACCTCTGCTCTACTTTTCGGTCCTCTTCTCTACCACTTTCTCATCATGACAACAAATACTTTTAAATGACTTCACAAATGTTATTTATACATGACATTGACTTTCGAATGATCATCAAAGTTGACACAACACATACTTTATTTTATTATAGATCAATTACAAAAATACAACTTGACTTGTTACAAAAACTTCATGCGCATCACTAGACTATCGGCCACACATATCTGGGACTTCAATCTTCTTCAAGGAACATGCCATGCTGTGCAAAACATCTTGAAGATCATTTGTAACATGCACAAATCATCCGGTCGGCCAAGATTAGGAAGAACACCATCACCCGAAAGGTAAATCTTCAATTACGAGCTCAATCTTCAATACGGACCTTCAACATGAACTGGACACAATCTAGAGATCCCACAAGCTTTCTTGAATCACCAAGAACATCCACACCACTTCTGCTTACTATAATCATTCACATCTTCATCTAGAACTTCAAGAACACAGTCGGTCATCACTGTCACATTAAAAAAGGATTGCTTGTGGACGTCCAAACCATGAACCAATTGAGTTGTCAATTCATATTAGCTTCCCAAACATGCCACCAGATCCGTAGAATAAGATATTGCATATCAGGATCTCACCGGACCTATTTGTGCCCCTCTGTCACCTTTGAATAGCTGCCAGAACTAGTTTTACTCATATGGCCATAACTTCTCCAAATCTTCATGTAGATCTCTAAAATCTTGGTTGGAGCACCATGAGACATATATCTGCAAACTCTTTGATGCACATACTCTGATCTTCAACTGACTGGGATTTTTACTTCATAGAACTTCACTATCTTCACTATCCTTCTCTGTTTTTGATAGGGCTAATTTTCTCAATAGCCTCAACACACAGGTCATCCAATCCTTGACATCAATGCAACAAGAGTATGTTGACATCAATGACAACACCAGTTAGGCCCATACTTGCAACATTTACTTCGCTTTAATGTTTCACTAAAAGTTCCATTCAAGGTTATCAGTGGTGAGATAGAATCCAAAAAATTTGCCTCATCAAGATTTTGAGGAAACTAGTCCTTATCGAACTTCATTTTATCCTCCATATTCTTTTTGAAAGTAGCCTTTCCAATGTATCGGCATGATGGGTCAAAATCCCCCGACAAACCAAGCATTACTTGTAGCATCGTGATATTTTCCACCAGTAGCACTAGAATGTCCACCATCTCATGCAGGAAAAGAATGAGAAACACGTAGATCAGAAGACCCTTGTGGTACTATTAGTGATTGGATGTCACTTCAAGGATTTGAATTTGGAATAAATCTAATCTCTTGATCTGTATGCATATGCCCTTTGGCTTGTTCATCACCTCCAATGTCAAGTCAAAGATCATTAGGTTTTCTAGGGCATACCTCTGGTACAGTCCAAATGCCTTGTCCTGTGGGCCCCAAATCACCACCTTCATAACCAAAGTTTTGGGCTATTGAGGCCCCTATAGTATATGTTTCTCTTGTGGTCTCACTCATATGAGGTTTGAATGCATAGGCACTAAGATTTGTGGGTTGTTCTTCATCCTTGTCATCACTTTCAATGTTAGGTGCTTCATTGACAGTGGGATGCTCTATATCCCACAATTTGTTATACTCTTCATCTTCTGAGTTTTCTTTGAATTCTGCAGTAGCTTTTGGATCACCAAGATCCTTCTTCATAGACCAAAAGGCACTAATTTTTGAGTGTGACTAGTATTCCTTTGTACAACCCTCTTTTAGGGTCTGTGGAATTTTTGTATACGTAGATTTTATAGCACCTTTTCTATAGAAATCATCATATCTCTTGTTTTCTAATGCCACCTTTGCATTTCTCTGTGTTTGTGGAATTGGATGCAATCCCATTATTTCTGATGACAATATTTCAAAAGAAATACCTCTTTGAGCAACTGTTTCTTCCATGACTTTTCTAACCTCATCCTAAGAATGCTTGTTTCTCAACATTTCTAGCAGGGGTTTACTTTCATGTTGAATTCTACTTAGAGAGTTATTATTGGCCACAAGACTTGTTTAAATCATATCACATGGGTCATACTACCAGTGAGAGTCAACATAAAATTCAAAAAGTTGTAAAATTTCACGTGCCATAGTGAATGCTTTTCTCTTGAATGTGAACCCTCCACATGAAAAAGGTAAGGAAGGAAATATGCTCTTCTTTTGCTGACTAACATAGTGCAGTTGATCTATACCCTCCATCTACCATATGTATTCCAATGCAAAAATCTTCTTTGTCACATGTATTGGATGTTTGTGGGGCTTTACTCCTGATCCATAAAATCTTAGGACAATATATTTCTCCATGAAGTACCAGTTAGCCAATTGTATTTCTTTTCCAAATTGAATGCAATTTCTACAAGACTTGGGCAATCTAGGCATTGGAGTATTTGTAATGGCTTGATACAATGGAGCCAAAAAGTAGTCCACAAAATGATTATAGATCTTTTGATTATGATACATCTTTATCTTATGGGTCCAATCTAGTAGTCCATTTTTATATGGTTGAATTTGGAGCTTGTTGTCCTGAAACATCCCAACAAACTTCACTAGAAAATAATAGCACAAGTACGTTGTGAACCTAATATCTTTCTATTGGAACTAGGAGTGGGAGATTCACTTTGAATTCGTTTAATCATTAAAAACTGATCATTTATAGATCTTGCAATGTGGTCAAGAAATCTGTATTTAGTAGGTGGATTGTAATTATAGATATTGTATACCATTTCAAGAAGGCTTGCATCCACTTGACTATTATTATCCAATCCGAGGCAAAACAATAGCATGGAAACATTATCCTAAACCCATGTTTAAAAGTTTCAATTTTATAAGGAGGCTTATGATTCTGATTGAGTAGGGCAGCATCCAATGTTAGAGATTTGATAAAATTTTTTTATCATCTTCACTAACTACTTCATAAGTACTAGCAAGTTTTTCTAGGTTTATGTGGACTTTTCCACATTCTTCAGTGGTAAAACCCAACAATTTGTCAAAATATTCTCCATTAATGGGAAGCATTACTTCCTGCCTATTTTTTATAACTATTGCTTTTCTATTTTCATCATAATTTTGGGCACAGAGCATGATAAATTCAGGGCATGTGAAAACCTCAAGAAACATCAGGTATCCCAATCCAACCACCCATGGTGCAATCATCTCGCTATTTGGTATTGTTTTTTTGGGTTAGGTTGTGCTCAACATACCTTATTCTCCAATGAAAATCTAAGTTTTGAGGTAAACTTTCCAAAGATTATAGGGTCATAAATATCATTGTATACATTTGTAAAACCTAGGGTTTTAAGTAGTCTGGCGTAGTTTGTTTTATCTCTATCTTTGTTATTCCCAATTTTTGGTTTGGTAGTGCTGGTAGACATGCTTGTAAACACTCAACCCTAAACCTCGGTCCCCAAGATTGAAAAAATTGAAGTTTCAAGGAGAATAGTAATAGGAATAGTAATAGTAATGAAGTATTTCTATATTTCACATACCTAGAAAAGATAAATACAAAGACTAGCACTGAGTGACTCCGTGGCATCACATAATCGATATTAAAATTTCTAGTGCACTGCAATCTCGTTGAGTCCTTGACCCTCTCGCTTCCAAATAGTATCAATTAAAATTGGTAAATGCTAACTCTAAGTGCCAACTATGCAGTAAAGTGAGTGAAACATGTTACATTCTTTTATTAAAGTTATAAATTTTATTTTATTTTTGAGGAAGTTAATTTTTTTAAAATTTATTATATTCTATTCTATTCTTCACTTTCAGTACAAGTTTGTAGTTGTAGTTGTACTACTACTGAGTACTCCCACTTCAAACAAAATTTAAGGATGACATACAAGTCTACAACCTGAATAAATAATTTAATATTTATACAACACGTACGTCGAGCAGTGGAATAAAAAACTATCATATAATCTCAACCGTTGATCTTTGTAAATCTAACAGCTCTTGATTGATTTCAGAGGTTTGAGTTCCCAAGTCTAGCGCTTCGGACTTTCATTCTGGAATTCAACTATAGCCATCCATTTGGCATCGAAACATTCATCGAACGGTGATACATGATGCTAAAGTCTGAATATAATATAGGTTAGGTATATTATATGAAGTCGGGCCCACTTTGATGATATAATATAGATTAGATATATGATTATAATATATTATATAATAATTAGAATTATATATTTTATTATATAATAATTATATTATATTATACATATAATAATTATTCATCCGTTGATCTTTGTAAATCTAACGGCTCTAAATTGATTTCAGAGGTAAGAATTTGTCAGTCTAGCGCTCCGGACATTTCATTCCGGAATTCAACTACATTGGTGCAGGAGCACCTAAGAGAACACTCTGGAGTAAGAAGACACAAATGGTCAAAGGAGAAGCCCATGGATCAAATCAAATCAAATGGAACATCCTAGAACCAATTATGGCATATTGTAATGGGCAAAATGATGTAATAATCAAATGTCCTAAGGGTCCTGGTAAGGACCCTAGGACCAAAAAATAATGTAAGTGGGCCAATAGTGCCTCTAGAGTCAAATAAGAGTCAATTAGAAGTGTCTAAGGCTAGGAATAAGGAATAATGATCCTAATAAGATCAACCATGATGAACCATGATAATTTGGTAGAGTAAAAGTCACTTAAAACAAAGTTTAATATTCAAATTTTTAAATAATGCATTTGGGCGGGAAAATAAAAAAATGAATGGTTTTGGAAGTTTAACCATCTCCAACCTTTGGGAATTGATTGTGGGAGTTAGGAAAATTTATATAAGCCTTCCCAAGGCGTGAGATCTCATATAGGAGTCATATATTAGAAGACTGGGTTGTACGGCAGGCTGCAAATAACAATAAAATTCAGTTTTATCTGGTATCTCCTTCTTGTTTCTATTGGTCTTTTTGATTATTGAGTGTTGGTAAATGTCTTAGGATCTTAGTTAACAATATTAAACTTCATTTGATGCTCTGAGGAGGTTCTTGTAGGTAGTTTCATTGCTGTTTGTACTGACTGTTACAAAGAACAACAGGTTGTCCTGTGCATTTTGAGAGGTTTCAATGCCTCATAGGACCTTCCCATGGATGTAGGAGCCTGATACTCATGGAATAGGTCCTTGATTATATTTATAATATGATTTCTAACTTGACAAAGTAGGAGGAGTGCAAATGGGCAGGTGATCACTGTTGAAAGTCAGAGATTGCATGTGGAAAGAGCATTGAAATGATGGCTCAGTTGTAGCAGCAGGAGATTGGCCTAAATAAGGTGATGGTTTTATATTTTCTGAGGGTTAATATGGTCAAGGACATAGTGTTAGACCTTTGAATGAGGTCTGGAAGTGATTGGAAGTGGGAGATCTAGCAAGCCCTAGGTTTTGAGGCCTAGAAAGGGGGGTTTTGTATTTAAACATGTAAATGAGCAAACCACTGGTTGAAACCTTGAAAATCCTTCATTTTTAATCCTTTCCTAAGACTTTTTTTAGGTTTGGAGTGAGGGGGATAAGTATTTGATAGGGTTCCTTTGTAAAGTGGGTGGATAGGCCCTGTAGGAAGACAACCGAGTTGTTAGGACAGTCATATTTTGTCCAAAGCAATGGTATATGATTTTGAAGTATGTTATATAACTCAATAAAGGGTATCCAGATCAGTCATTAGTTTTTGGAGTGCTTTGGGAAAGTTTGGAGAAAAGTGCAAATTAGTCGTTGAACAGGGCTACAAGGATTAGGCCTGGTTAAGGGGAGTTGTCAAGAACCGGTTAGAAAGGTGCATGAAACCTATTGAATCTTGTTGGTTTGGGTAGGTTGAGACCCTAGAAGGTACAAGAATTTATTTGAGAAGTTAGAATCCAAATTTGAGCCCTTTGGTGGAGTTTAAGGCAAGGAGAAGACTAGAGAAGCCTTATTGGTTGAAGCTACACATTATTTGAATCTTTTGATCTTGTTAGATTACCATTGGAGACCTGACACCTCTACATCATATTGGTATCAGAGCAGCAAGTAGATCCTTGAGGGTTGGTGAAAGTTGTGAAGATGCCCCCTAAGAACCAGATGGCTAGAGAGAATTCTGAGTTGAGAGAAGCCTTAGAGGCTAGAGAAAAAGAATTGAGGGACAGAAGAGAGCAGGATGCTACAAGAGAAAGAGAGTTAAGACAAGTGAGAAGGGAGAATGCAACAATCTTGGCTAGATTGGAAGCATTAGATAAGAAACCTAGAGGGGATGAACAAAATGAGTTAGAAGGAGATGAGGATGCTGATGAGAATCCTCCTGAGGATGAGTTAGATGCTGAAGAAAAGAAGTTTGTGAGATTGCTGAAGGCAGTCCAAGGTAGTGGGACAAATGCAAACATAGAGTTACCTATCTATCAGGGGAAGATGGATAGTGAAGAGCTATTAGGGTGGATAGATGCCCTTGAAAATTTTTTTGAGTATGAGGAGATGAGTGATGAGAAGTAGATCAAGTTTGCAAAAACAAAACTGAGAGGAACAACACTTACCTGGTGGAGTAGTGTGCAGACAGAGAGAGTGGCTAGAGGTGCATCAAGAGTCACTTCTTGGGGTAGGATGAAGGACATGATGAAGGATCAGTTTCTTCCATCCGATTACTCCATTCAAACAAAGAGGATGAGGCAAAATTTGAAACAAAAGGACATGGATGTTATGTCCTATACTGAGCAATTTCATAAGCTTAGTATTAGAGGAGGATTAGAAGATGAAGAAGAGAAAGTGGCAAGATACCTTAATAGGCTTAAGTATAACTTGCAAGATGAGATTGGTTTGACCATACCAAAATCACTTGGAGAATGTTTTCAGTTAGCCATCAGGGCTGAAGAGAGGGTAAAGAGGAAGCAAGAAAGACAAGGTTATGGAAGAGGAAACAGAGGTAGGGGCAGACCTACTATTGAAGTTCAGAGCAGCAAGAAGAAAGGCAAAGAGTTTTCTACAAAACAGAGAGGTGGATATAGAGGTGGAGGTAGATTTGGATCAGGTAGAGGAGTGTTCATAGGCAGATGTTATCACTGCAATGAGGTGGGACACACATCTTTCAACTATCCTAAGAAGGATGGTATTGATAAGAGAAATGATACAAGAGTTCATTTGGCACAAGAAGAGGAAAAGAAAGAAGAACAAGAAATGTCATTAGCCTCTCCAGTAATGGACAGAGAAATGCTCATGGTGGAAAAAGAAAAAATGCAGCAAACACCACAGGTATCCATTTTTAAAACTAATTGTTCAAGCCATGGAAAAATATGCAAGTTGATTATAGATTCAGGTTCACATGATAATTTAGTCTCTTGGGAAATGGTGCACAAGTTGGGATTGAAGACATTTGATCATCCTAGTCCTTACAATGCCACTTGGGTAATTCAAGAACAACAAGTAATGGTTAATCAGAGGGCATATGTTGATTTTTCAATTGGTCCATATCATGATTCTGTTTTATGTGATGTTATTTCAATGACATGTGGGCATATAATTTTGGGAAGACCATGGCAGTGTTTGAGAAGGACAGTTCATGATGGTTATACAAATAGTCATTTGGTGCACAAAGATGGTAAAAAGTATAAACTAATGCCTTTACCATGCAAAGATAAGAAGGAACATGCTATTGTCTATTTTGGAGAGAAATTGCAATTGAATGTGCAGGTTGAACAGCAGGAACAGTTGCAGCAAAGAAAGGTTTATGACAGTCCTAAAGAGCAGCAAATTTGGGACATGAGTTGCATCAAGATTGGGGACATTGATTACCCTATAAGGAGGCTGAAGAAGGAAGGTAGACAACAGATAGTACAAGAAGAAATAAATCAGAATTCTAAGATGGAGAATGCAAGAGCATTATAGCAGCAAGGTCCTAGACTAGGACAGCAAAACATGTTTTATGATGCTAACATTTTTTGTAAGAGTCATGCAGGTGGGAGAAGGAGGAGGATAACTCTTGGAGAGTTCATGTTTCCTATCATAACTCAAAGGAATATTTCAAAGAGACTACAAGAGGTTTGGAGCAGATCACATGACTCTTGGGACAAGAGTTTTGATCATGCTGGGGAGTATGGTGCAGGAGCACCTAAGAGAACACTCTGGAGTAAGAAGACACAAATGGTCAAAGGAGAAGCCCATGGATCAAATCAAATCAAATGGAACATCCTAGAACCAATTATGGCATATTGTAATGGGCAAAATGATGTAATAATCAAATGTCCTAAGGGTCCTGGTAAGGACCCTAGGACCAAAAAATAATGTAAGTGGGCCAATAGTGCCTCTAGAGTCAAATAAGAGTCAATTAGAAGTGTCTAAGGCTAGGAATAAGGAATAATGATCCTAATAAGATCAACCATGATGAACCATGAAAATTTGGTAGAGTAAAAGTCACGTAAAACAAAGTTTAATATTCAAATTTTTAAATAATGCATTTGGGCGGGAAAATAAAAAAAATGAATGGTTTTGGAAGTTTAACCATCTCTAACCTTTGGGAATTGATTATGGCAGTTAGGAAAAGTTATATAAGCCTTCCCAAGGCATGAGATCTCATATAGGAGTCATATATTAGAAGACTGGGTTGTACGGCAGGCTGCAAATAACAATAAAATTCAGTTTTATCTGGTATCTCCTTCTTGTTTCTATTGGTCTTTTTGATTATTGAGTGTTGGTAAATGTCTTAGGATCTCAATTAACAATATTAAACTTCATTTGATGCTCTGAGGAGGTTCTTGTAGGTAGTTTCATTGCTGTTTGTACTGACTGTTACAAAGAACAATAGGCTGTCCTGTGCATTTTGAGAGGTTTCAATGCCTCATAGGACCTTCCCATGGATGTAGGAGCTTGATACTCATGGAATAGGTCCTTGATTATATGTATAATATGATTTCTAACTTGACAAAGCAGGAGGAGTGCAAATGGGCGGGTGATCACCGTTGAAAGTCAGAGATTGCATGTGGAAAGAGCATTGAAATGATGGCTCAGTTGTAGCAGCAGGAGATTGGCCTTAATAAGGTGATGGTTTTATGTTTTCTAAGGGTTAATATGGTCAAGGACATAGTGTTAGACCTTTGAATGAAGTCTGGAAGTGATTGGAAGTGGGAGATCTAGCAAGCCCTAGGTTTTGAGGCCTAGAAAGGGGGGTTTTGTATTTAAACATGTAAATGAGCAAACCATTGGTTGAAACCTTGAAAATCCTTCATTTTTAATCCTTTCCTAAGACTTTTTTTAGGTTTGGACTGAGGGGGATAAGTATTTGATAGGGTTCCTTTGTAAAGTGAGTGGATTAGGCCCTGTAGGAAGACAACCGAGTTGTTAGGACAGTCATATTTCGTCCAAAACAATAGTATATGATTTTGAAGTATGTTATATAACTCAATAAAGGGTATCCATATTAGTTATTGGTTTTTGTAGTGCTTTGGGAAAGTTTTGAGAAAAGTGCAAATTAGTCGTTGAACAGGGTTACAAGGATTAGGCCTGGTTAAGGGGAGTTGTCAAGAACCGGTCAGAAAGGTGCATGAAACCTATTAAATCTTGTTGGTTGGGGTAGGTTGAGACCCTAGAAGGTACAAGAATTTATCTAAGAAGTTGGAATCCAAATTTGAGCCCTTTGGTGGAGTTTAAGGCAAGGAGAAGACTAGAGAAGCCTTATTGGTTGAAGCTACAAGTTATTTGAATCTTTTGATCTTGTTAGATTACCATTGGATGAATAATTATTATATATATAATAATTATTCATCCATTGATCTTTGTAAATCTAACGGCTCTAAATTGATTTCGGAGGTAAGAATTTGTCAGTCTAGCGCTCCGGACATTTCATTCCGTAATTCAACTACATCCATCCATTTGACATAAAAACATTCATGCACTTGAGTTTTACTTATTTTCCTTAAAATCCTAATCCTATAGTCGAGAGTTTACTTTATCATCTATTTTGCTATTGACCTCTAGCCTAGGTTCCCAGTTAGCTAAGTTATAACCTTATGTCTTTTATGTCATGAGTTAAATAGCCCTAAGTCTTGAGTTACCTATTCTAGCCCGTCAAGTCATATGCATTGCAAAGTCTTAGTCTTATATCCTTGTAAGGGTCTGAAAGTGCCACTTGACAAGATATCGCAAGTCTGCACAACACGGAAGGCGACATCATGTTTGCACCGTAGGGCTGTGAGGTGAAGATAGGTGTCAAGGACATCGTGGCCTATGGCCATAATATCAACGATTTGGTTCAATGAAAGATATGGTGCTAGGTGTTGAAGGATTGAGTGAAGTAGTGGGACCGCAGATATTCAAGATCCGACGCTAGTGCATCCTCGCAGGAGAATCTTGTCTGCGCAGATGATTCTTTGTGTTACTGCAAGATTTTGACACCTAGATAACTCCTAGAAAGAAGAATAATGGATGTCCACATGGAAGCCTTAGTGCACACTTGTGGAGCCAAAAGGACGTGATCTATTTTCTACTACACCGTTACAAAATGATGTCATGTGACCATGTAAGACAAAAAAGTCAAAAAGTCAGCAAGAAGGCATGTCTAAGATGGAGTAATTTGATCGGTTGCTAGGCCAGATGCTTTTCATGTAAAGGCCTACATTTAAAAATCTAACAGTTGATTCACGACCGTTGATCTCACAATATGAATTCTACATCAACTGTTGGAATTTAATTTTTTTGTGTAGACGTATCACTAATTCACAGTGATGGCTGAAAAGACATGCATTTATGCACTGATCTGTAATCTATAAGCTTAATTAAAGTTGAAGGTAAAGGTTTTTCATAGTGTTTTCATAAACATGAAGAGGATTTCTACACAACGAGCAATTGGACATGAAAATATTGTGATTTCAAGATTTTGCAACTAAAACCTATAAGTTATTCTTGCCTGTTGTGTCTATTTGAAGGTGAATTGCTACCTGGTAGAGGATATTTTGAGCATTCTTAGAAGAGAAAACCCTAGTCTGGTGAAGTGTTATTTCAAAAAATGAGTCAAACAAGTCATCCTTTGAATTCTGAGAGAAGTATGGATGAGGAATTAATGAAATAGTTGCCTGGGTCTTCAAGAAGTCTAGTGAATACATATGGTCCAGGTGGGCCTAATGATAGACTTTTAGATTTGTGTTCTGGGTGCTGGGATGCTAAATTACCTATGCATGGGTGGACTCTATTTAAGTATTGGTATGAGAGGAAGGAGTACAAAGTCCCTGTTTGTAATCCCTAGAATTTGGATGTGGCTAAGTTGATGTGCCGTAATGTATTTGTAAATCTCAACCTGGTAAGGGTTGTTGCACAGAGATATGATCCTACTTCTAGGACTGTTAGGGTAGGGAATAATGAAGTCATGATTAGTACAACAAAGGCATTCATCACAAAGGTATTTGGCTTCAACCATACTACAAACAAAAAGATTGATTTCAACATCTTAAAAGATGAATACAAAAGAGCTCGACATGCATATAGAGTATTCAAGTTGCCTAAGCACAGAGAAAGGGGAATTGATGGAAAGTTAATTAGAATATTAGATAGTGAAGAAGAATCTTTTGATGTTTTAAAATTCATGAATTACTTTCTAAAGACTTACCACACTCTGTGCCATGTACTGGGAAGATATGCATTGGATAAGATCCTAGTTCCTATGATGATGTTAGCTACAAATGTACAAGATATTTCAACTACTAAAGCATTTGATTATGCAACCTATATAGCATACAAGATGCATGAGTAGTTATTGAAGATTAAGAACAAAATGTATGTTGTAGATGCAAAGGTGGAATTTAAATTGTATTCAATTATGTGCCATATGTTTTTATATGCCGGAACAGGAATGTGGCATTAGGCTTTGCATGTCAAAGAATTAGAACAGGATGGTACTCTTCTCCTTGTCTAATCATGGACTCATTTGTTAGATATACACTATGAAAGTTTAGACTATGTGATTTTTGAAGAACATTTTGTGAAAAGGCTGCTGAAGTTTATGGAGCCTGAAGGTGAAAGGGTTCCAAGAGATGTATTAGATTTTCTAAGGCCATTGGATAGAACCCTTGAACTAGGAATTCAACATAATTGGGGAGATTGGTTCCTGGACACCTGCACTACTTGCATTAGAGTTTATGGGAGGAAGGTTACCCCACATATACTGCCAAAGTATGTGCCAAGGAGGATTGCATATTTAGAAATTATCTGGAAATTGAATGAATCCGATAAAGAACACCTAAGATTGCAGAAGAAAGGGCCATTTTTCCCTACTGTCACCAAGTTTTGTGATTTCTGGGCTACAAATAAAGATGTTTTGGATCAAATTGATTCATTTTTGGAAGATTACAAGATGGGGTTCAAAGACCCAAGGGTATTTGATCCAGACGGTTTCATCAACAGGGTGAGACTTAATGTCAAAAAGCCACAATTCACCCATCAGGTCCTATATGATGAGGATGTAGTGAGAAACTGTGCTACCATGGAGGAAATTCATTTATTAAGGGAAAAGTGGAGAGCAGTGATGGAAGGGGAAAGAATGAGAAAAAAATAAATTCTGCATATCCTGGGGCTTTTGCAAAGGAAAATGACCCAATAATAAGGATTCCAAAAATTCTTGTCAATGCAGAGACTCTGATTGAAAGTGCCCCTGCAGGTGAAGAGAGACCTACATATGATCCAAGGAGTATAGTCAAGCCATATAGCAAAAGAAATGAGTCTCTTGATTTATCTCCAGCTAAAAAATTGAAAATCATTGACTTGGAGCATGAAGAAGAAATAGAGTTTGTAGACTTGGAGGAGGAAATTAATGAACAAGAACAAGAAATTTCTCAATAGATGAACTCACCTAAGAGAATAAGGCATTATGCCTCTCTAGATAATAGGTTGGCAAGGTCACTTTCTAGTGACTAGGTAGATATAGAAGA
Organism: Cunninghamia lanceolata; assembly: GCA_027924645.1. Classification (NCBI taxonomy): domain Eukaryota; kingdom Viridiplantae; phylum Streptophyta; class Pinopsida; order Cupressales; family Cupressaceae; genus Cunninghamia; species Cunninghamia lanceolata. The sequence continues at coordinate 7,939,788 of BSBN01000221.1, forward strand.
CATTAGAGTTCTTGCTTGTGCACAATTTTTAGAAGACAATGCCTTTGTCAATACCCCTGAATTTAAGGGGTATGTGTTGAAAGTGAGAAACGAAGAATTTTAGAAGAAAGTAGAAGAGGCAAAAAGAGGAGCTGATCCTAAGAAGTATGAAGAAATAACACAGAAGGTGCTCAATTAATTGAGCCAAGATAACAACAGGATGACCCTTGATGAAGGGAGAGCTTTGGTGGAAAAGAGTGGTCTGTTGTTACTTCCTCATTGGACTTTGGTAGATGCAATTGCATTTGATATTGTCACAAGGATGGGCACAAATATCTTTGATGATCAAGTAGATAAAGCACTCCTTGGTGTAGGGTTCAATCCTGAATTTGAGACCTTGGAAATATGGGTATTGGCCCCAAACAATAAAAATCCAAGGATGGGTTTAGGTGAATTAACAGGAGATGTGATAATAAAAAGAATATTAGATACTCTAGCTCCTCAAGTTGCAAGCTTGAGCGTTCACACAACTCAATTTGCTGAGGTTGTCACCAATAAACTGCAGAAGGATTATGATGAGCTTTTAATGAAATATGGATAGGCAATGGCAAAATTGAATAAGTATAAGGGGCAAATGTTGTTATCGCTAGGTACGTCAATTCAAAATGTTCCAGTCCCTGTGGATACTACAAAAGCTTTCCCAACAGATAGAGAGACATTACTCTCAGAAATTAAAGAGTTGAAGGAAGAAGTAAAAAGTTTGAAAGATGAGAAGAAGACCACTGTTAAGGAAATGGTTTAAAATTTGATTAACCATAGGCTATCGAAGATTATAGCCAGGGTTGATGATACATTAAAATCTTATTCAAGTTTGAGGACAACCCAAGACAAACATGAGAAGGATAAGGAAAGATTGAAGGACATGATTAGGGTATGGCTACCTAGAATTGGAGAGATAAGGGAAATTTATAGATGTTCAAGTTTTTCCCCTAATGCTCTCGCAGAAATAAAATTAACCCTTGACATGTTGCTTTTGTTAGAAGAGGCAACTTTTTTTAGAAGAGGTAGTGGCTTTCTAGCTAAAATTGGATAAAGTTTTAAAGGAGAAAAGACAAATCAATTGAGAAGATAGATAAAAAGATTATGCCAAGCATATTGGAAAAAGATGGACAAATAAAGAGTTTGGACAAATGGAAGGCTGATTTTTAAGATATACCTGGCTAGTTCATATATTCAAGTTGTGTAGATGGTGATCCAAATATGAAAATTTTAAGTTCTACACTTGATAAGCTACATGCATTGGAGTTGAATTTTGAGATATTCTATAAGGAGTCAAAAATCTTATTGGATGCTAGGTATGCAAGGCATAATGAAAAAATAGAAAAATTGATTCCTTTCCAATGGCTATTAGAGAAAGCATGTGCATCATGGGTGGAGAAGTATGGATAAATGTGTCCAGGGTGAACAAAGATCCAATCATGTGATATGTCTTCATCATTGGGATAAAACACTTCTAATGGTTTTTTGGCATCTCCAAGTTGATTGTATTAATTTGAATTAGCTTCCCAATACCTATGCGGTGGCTTGTAGTGTAAGATTCGTAATCGACAGTTGGTAACAAGTTTTAGGGAAACATGTTCTTGTGTCTATAAAAGAACATGCTATTCCACTTTGTAAAGAGATTGGAAGATTTGGAAAACTTTGATAATGAAATATAGAGTAATTTCTCAGAAGTTGTCCATATTCTGAGTAGTAAGTTTTAATTTCTTACATGTTGAATGTACTTTCTCTATAAACATTTTATTAGTTTCAGATTGCAATATATGAAAAATGCCTTTGAGCATGTGTTTCCATCAATTGTCTCTTGTGTTGTATGCATTTCTCTTTTGAATTAGGATACTAAGGGTTTCTGAGTTCTTGAACATACATTTGCTATATTGCATGTCTGGTTTATTGCTTCTATTCAAGGAATAGATTAAAATGCTCCGAGTTAGATATGGGGAGATGTGTTTTGCAATAGGGATATTTGTAAGAAGAGTTGGAAATAACCATTATTGGATTGTTATCTCTAAGACAAGAAGACAATAAATCCTCTAAATTTGGATGTTTGTTTTGTTTATGAGAAGTAATATGTATGTAGGGAATTGACTCCAAACCCTAGGATTGACACTGATCAGAGTTGGGCTTGTTTTCACAAATATCCCATAATCAAACAATCACATACATAAAAAAGAAGAACAAATCAACTTATCAATTTTTAGGAGTAGGGTTTAGTTCTATGTTCTCTGAGCCAATTAATGAAGTAATGTCCAAAGCTAGCCAACTTTGAAACAATTATACAGTTTTGGACTGCATCCAAGAGAACATATCTGCTTTAAGTGTTAATATCCAGTTAAAATAAAGGTTTGTCATATTGATATTGAATTAAGGGAATAGCCCCCTAGGTTTAGCAGAGCCTGAAGTGTAGAGGAGAACAAGCAATTGTCTCCTATTCATTGGCCACTAACCTGAGAATCCCGAGCATAAAAGATGACAACTTTTTAGGGAAACTTAGACCATCAATTAGGAAAACCAACACCATCCATCTGATAAAATTATGATAAATGCCACATTTTAGGAAAGTACCTTTGGCAGGACTTTGGAATGCCACATGTCAGAGGCTCAGAGGGGATAGCTTATTCTAAACCTTATTAGCTTTATCATATATTATTTTATTATCTAATAATAATGTAATATATGATAATAATTATACTAATTATATAATAAATATATGATAATAATAGATTCTAGAGGTCACTTCCTTGTTAAATGGCTTAATCTAACCTTGTCTAGAGAAAAGAGGTAGCTTTTGAACTGTACCGGACAATTGAGAGGAGAGGGGTGAATCAGTTGTCCTAAACTTTTAACTAAATATGATTATCAACTTAACAATTACTTATATTCAGATACAACCATGAAAGCGTCAAATGAGAAGCTCAACACAAAAGCATAAACAACATACGAGACACCTAATTTTTATGTGGAAAACCCTAAAAGGGAAAAACCACGGTGGGTGTTAGCCCACAGAAATATATGAGTTATATCAATACCAAAAAATAGAGGCTCATTGCCTACAGAGCTCACTGCCCAAATTGCTCACTGCAAAGAAAGGCTCACTACCTATGGATGGCTCACTGCCAAGGGGTTGAACTGAGATAACAACATCTACTTCATGCCAAAGTTTAGTTCCATTGAAGCACAAACACCTCTACTCTGCTCTACTACCATAGTTCACTTTATCTTCACATCTTAACACTTGGGTACATTTTCATGACTCAATTACAAGTATTTATACACTACATCAACCTTGGAATGATCATCAAGGTCGACATTACAATCATTAACCATTGGAACAATCTCCAAGGTTAGCATTACAAACATAAATAAAATAGGTTTGGACCTAATACAAATTTAGCTAAGGAAAAGATGTAAGAATGTATGCGGATTGTTGATGCATAAATCTGTGGGTGTAATCCACAGCAACATGGGAAACTTTGAGACGTGGGAATGCTCCTCAGAGTGACCTCTAGATTTTAGGGAAGCTGGCTCTTCCGTTCTTTCAATAGGGTTTGAGAAAAAGGTCAGAAAGAAAACTAAGATTGCAGAAAACAAATGCCTAATCTATGGCGATCCACCAGCTTTGAAACTATTATTTGCATAGTGTCTAACTTTGAAGGATTTAACTGGATTTAAAGAGCAAAATATGCATGATTAAAACTAATCTGAGAACATATTAAATAGAGGCAGAGAAACAAAGAAATTAGAGACAAGAAACAGAGATATCCAATATGCACAGAACACATCTCTTTATTTGAATAACCAGTTACAGAGGCAAAAGTTGCTGCACAAAATGACTGTTACATTCTCATAAAGAAATAATTGCAAAGGCAAGGAGAAAGAAAATCTATGTCTACTGCTCCAACTCTCTGATCTGTAAAATGTAGAACTCTATATGTATGAAGAACTCTCTCTGAACATATCTGAAGAAGAACTCTTGAATGTGACCCGGATTTGGCTATTTTATAGCTTGAAAAACCCAACAAATCCTCAACGGCCTCTCTGAAAATCCACAAAATCTGGCATAAAATCCAACTGCAACTGTAGTTTCTATTTTTCCCATGGCTAGAAAAGTATCTCTGTGTGTGAAAGAAAACTCCTGCCGCTATCCTCCTATAGCCTGCTTCATGAGAATGGAAAAATGGCTGCTCACACTTAGGGTTTCACTTTATGTTTCACGTGAATCATATAAGGGTCAATTTTTAAAATAAACTTTATTTTATATTGCTGGGACCCACCGTGTCTCTCCATAGACCCTATTATATTTTAAAACTATTCCTTTAAATCTCCTGTAGCTTGTGAAACAAAAATAAAACATCAAATTCTTCCTATGCGTGGACTCCACCACGTGGCCTCTTCCGCTTCAATTTTTAGCTGCTCTCTAATTGACGCGGGTGTTTACATTTGTCACTTTCTGCTGCCTTTTAGTTTTTGCTCATGAAAAATAAAGTGGTTTATTTAATCTGGGGCTTCCCCATTTAGTTCCCGTAACATTTACATTTGAGGGACCCACATCTTATTGTAAGACTCTTTCCTTTATATTAACCCGTAATATTGCATTTAATTAGATAAAATGAAACATTTGCATCCCTGTGCGCGGACGGCTCCACATGGTGGCTTCTGCTAAATTTTGAACTCCTTTTTCATTATCATGGACACTTACATTTGGCAGCCTCCGCATAACTCTTCAGTTTCTTTCCCGTAAGCTTAGAATGTGACAAACTTTAATATTTAATAAGTTTCACTTACAAAAAAAAAGGGCCTATGATGCAAAGCGAAACGCAACGGAAGCTAACTAACAGGAAGGAAGAGCCAATAATACAAACAGCATGATAAAAATCCTTATCAGCTCAGCATCATCATCATATTTCCTAAAACCAACAACAGCATCATCATATTTCAACAGCATCATCATATTTCGGATGATCGCTAACATCCTCCTGTCGACTACTGTTCACCTCCTCCGCCTGTCGCCTATCATCATCATCATGATATTCAACGGGCGCAAACATCCTCCGGTTGCACTGTTCATCGGGTGCCAAACACTAGCGGCATCATCATGATATTCAATATCACCTTCGTCAGCAGGATATCCAAATATCCGGTTGCTCTCAATATCCTGATGACGATCACCTTCAACACCTTGCCTTCGACGCTCCACTGCCCGACGATACAAGTAACAGCATCATGATCTAATTTATCCGGTTGTCTTGGAACATCCTGATGATGTTATCACAACCTTCTGTCGAGAGCCTTCGCCGATACCTAAACCCCTAGCGACGACAGGATCAATATGCATAGGGGGATATCTCAATATCCTGATGACGATGACGTCATATCCTGATGACGATGACATCACACATCATCCTGATGAACTCTTCAATACTTAAACAAAAACTGAACTTTCACACCCGCATCTGTTAGCGATATGCGGATGATGAGCTTCTCTGAGAGATGATCCTGACTGCAATATATACACTGAGTATATATCCAACTCAAAACATCCTGATGCACTTGCAACTTGCAAACTTCAACAGTTTCACGACCCGATCCGGATGGCGATGCATTCGCAGATGACTATGCGGCTTGCTCCAGCTGGAAACGCACATGCAGACTCCTGTGTATCCGTCCGCTGCATGTAAACACTCAGAACCGCATAATTTCACAAAAACAATGTGCCGACCGGGCCGGATCACCTTCAAACCAAAATCTAACACCTTATCTTCCTATACCTAGCACATGACGATGCTAGGCTGATTCACAGCATGCTCCTAACTGATCTCATGAACAATGCAATGCATAAACAGAAAACACAAATGCAACCTAAGCTATGATACAGGACCATTCCACCGATTTGCAGGTTCAACCGGTGGAAGGGTTGAAAGTACCCATCAACTTACAAAACGGAAAGGAAATCAACACAGATACAACTGATCAACTCAAATACTGCAAGAGATGAGATCTTATTCAATTGAGATTCAAATGTCCTGCTTTTACAATTCTGCTTCACACTATCTGGACTGATCACCAGTACAACATATCACCAGTACTACTCTCCTGAACATAACATCTATCAAACTCAATATGAACTATCAATATCTAAACCCTAACAGATCGAAGGTATATATAACAAATCCTTCGAGTACTACCAACTCACTTCCCAGCGGCTGGGAGCTTCCAAGCGGCTGGGAGAGAGGACAGCTCAGATAACCTTATCCCAATCTCTAACTGCCTGCACATACTCCTATGCTGATCTAATACATAGCATCGGTCCAATGGACCTTATTACATGATAAAGTCAAACATACTAAAAATAGCCTACTGCCCTGTCATCATGCGGAGAATTCACCTATATCCTGATCATGTTATCCTATATCCTGATCATGTATGTCATCATGCGGACCTATAACAAACTAACTGCCTCATGGAGGCCAGCTGTTAGGTAGGTGCCTCTGCACCATACTCCCCAAAAGAAAAGAACTCATGTCCCATGAGTTAGGATATGGAAGTCTTCCACCTTTACACTTTGCCTGTGCAATGTTCTGCCCTGTTCCAGCTTTGTCTGCTGCTGTCTCTTGGCTGCTCCAAGACTTCTGAACTGTAACTTGCTTTCTTGCAAGTAAATCCTCATGCCTGTAGGCTTTTCTCTCACAGACCTTGTGTTTGTCAGGTTGCCTGACCAGAACCTCTGCCTCTTGAACTGCTGCAATGTTCAACTCTGTCTTCCTTTCAATCTTTATAGGACAAGCAATAGTCCCAACTATGACAACATCCTTGTCATTCCTCTCAACTGGTTGCTGTTTACCATCCTGTTTCTGAACCTGCTGCTGACCTCTGTTAGTCACAACTGAAACCTTCTTCAGCTTGTTGTTTTTAACAACTCCTTTTCCTGCAGTGTCCTGAACTGCCTTTATGCCTGCTCCTCTAGGCATCTGCACAAATTCCTTCTTTCCCATTAAAATGACTTTGGCTGCCTTCTGTGCTGCAGCTACTTCCTGTAATGGCATCAACTTAATAGTCTTTCCATCTTTCTGGATGGTGTAGGTATTAGCATACCCATCATACAGTACTCTTCTGTCAAATTGCCATGGTCTACCTAACAGTAGGTGACAACATTCCATGGGCAAAATATCACACAAAATTCTATCCTGATATGCTCCAATATGGAAATCAACATATGCCTGTTCAGAGACAAAAAGTGAATGACTATCACTCACCCAAGATGCCTTGTAAGGGTGTGGATGTGGAATCCTTTCCAAATGCAGTTTATCCACCATCTCCTGAGATACCATGTTGTCTGTTGAACCAGTATCAATGACAACCTTACATACTTTACCTTTACTCTTACATGTGGTCTTGAAAAGGGCTCTCCTTTGCATCATATCCTTTGATGCCTGCAAACTAATTCTCCTTAGCATCAATGATTCTCCACTCTCTGGATATCCAACATTATCAGTCTCCTGATCCTTTTGATAAATGTTTGGACTCTGCACACTTTTCTCTTCTTTCTCTTCTTGCACAAGTTGTACTCTCTTGTCATTAGTTCTATCATTTCTGGATGATGAACCTTTGTTTTCTGGACATTTGAAAGATGGATGACCAAACTCACCACAGGTGTAACATTTCCCTGAAAATGTAGTAGAACCTCTACCACCTCCAAATCTTCCTTTATTACCTTTCCATCCACCTCTGAAATCAGACTGTCCCTGTCCTTTATCAGTGTCTTCTTGACTCTCATTGGTTTGCCTTGTTCTATGGGCTGATCCTCTTCCTCTATTGTTTTGTTCTTGTTTTCTCTTCAACTTATCTTCCACTTTCAATGCCAACTGGAAACATTTCTGCACTGTATCTGGGTTATGCAGACTTAGATCATCCTGAATATTAAACTTCAATCCATTAAGGTATCTGGCTACCTTCTCTTCTTCACTTTCTTTCACCTTTGTCTTCATACAGAGTTTCATGAACTCTTCTGTATATGAGCTGACATCTAGCTCCTTCTGCTTCAGGTTTTGCTTCCTCTTGTGTAACTGGATACTGTAATCCAATGGAATATAAGCTTCCTTTACCAATTCCATCATCTTCTTCCATGTGGCAACTCTACGTTTTCCTTCCTGTACTCTGTCATCCTGAACAAAGTTCCACCATGTCAAGGCAGCTTCTTTCATCTTTGACTGTGCTATCTTCACTCTCTGCTGTTCTGGTATCTCCTCTGTTACAAAGAAATTGTTCAGACAGTCTATCCATTCCATCACTGAATCAGGGTCCATCTTACCTGTAAACACTGGCAAATCCAGCTTCACATCCATGGTTCTCCTCTCCATGGCCTTGAAGGCGTTCAACAGTGGCCTCTGGTCTGCAGGAACGACCTCCTCGCTCCAATTAGGGATCTCTTCTTCTTCCCTATCATCTTCTCTACCAGAACCTACTCTGCTCCTCAACTTTGCTAACTCATCTTTCAACTCCTGATTCTGAGCCTTCACGGCCTTGCTTTCTGCAATCTGTTTCTTCACCAGAACTGCCAACTCAGCGTTGGTCATCCTTGCTGGAACCTCAGATGTTCCTTCTTCGTCTGACATCCTGCTTATCTTTTCCAGAAGATCCTAACCTTTGCTCTGATACCACTATGATGCAGAGCGAAACGCAACGGAAGCTAACTAACAGGAAGGAAGAGCCAATAATACAAACAGCATGATAAAAATCCTTATCGGCTCAGCATCATCATCATATTTCCTAAAACCAACAACAGCATCATCATATTTCAACAGCATCATCATATTTCGGATGATCGCTAACATCCTCCTGTCGACTACTGTTCACCTCCTCTGCCTGTCGCCTATCATCATCATCATGATATTCAACGGGCGCAAACATCCTCCGGTTGCACTGTTCATCGGGTGCCAAACACTAGCGGCATCATCATGATATTCAATATCACCTTCGTCAGTAGGATATCCAAATATCCGGTTGCTCTCAATATCCTGATGACGATCACCTTCAACACCTTGCCTTCGACGCTCCACTGCCCGACGATACAAGTAACAGCATCATGATCTAATTTATCCGGTTGTCTTGGAACATCCTGATGATGTTATCACAACCTTCTGTCGAGAGCCTTCGCCGATACCTAAACCCCTAGCGACGATAGGATCAATATGCATAGGGGGATATCTCAATATCCTGATGACGATGACGTCATATCCTGATGACGATGACGTCACACATCATCCTGATGAACTCTTCAATACTTAGACAAAAACTAAACTTTCACACCCGCATCTGTTAGCGATATGCGGATGATGAGCTTCTCCGAGAGATGATCCTGACTGCGATATATACACTGAGTATATATCCAACTCAAAACATCCTGATGCACTTGCAACTTGCAAACTTCAACAGTTTCACGACCCGATCCGGATGGTGATGCATTCGCAGATGACGATGCGGCTTGCTCCAGCTGGAAACGCACATGCAGACTCCTGTGTATCCGTCCGCTGCATGTAAACACTCAGAACCGCATAATTTCACAAAAACAATGTGCCGACCGGGCCGGATCACCTTCAAACCAAAATCTAACACCTTATCTTCCTATACCTAGCACATGACGATGCTAGGCTGATTCACAGCATGCTCCTAACTGATCTCATGAACAATGCAATGCATAAACAGAAAACACAAATGCAACCTAAGCTATGATACAGGACCATTCCACCGATTTGCAGGTTCAACCGGTGGAAGGGTTGAAAGTACCCATCAACTTACAAAACGGAAAGGAAATCAACACAGATACAACTGATCAACTCAAATACTGCAAGAGATGAGATCTTATTCAATTGAGATTCAAATGTCCTGCTTTTACAATTCTGCTTCACACTATCTGGACTGATCACCAGTACAGCATATCACCAGTACTACTCTCCTGAACATAACATCTATCAAACTCAATATGAACTATCAATATCTAAACCCTAACAGATCGAAGGTATATATAACAAATCCTTCGAGTACTACCAACTCACTTCCCAGCGGCTGGGAGCTTCCAAGCGGCTGGGAGAGAGGACAGCTCAGATAACCTTATCCCGATCTCTAACTGCCTGCACATACTCCTATGCTGATCTAATACATAGCATCGGTCCAATGGACCTTATTACATGATAAAGTCAAACATACTAAAAATAGCCTACTGCCCTGTCATCATGCAGAGAATTCACCTATATCCTGATCATGTTATCCTATATCCTGATCATGTATGTCATCATGCGGACCTATAACAAACTAACTGCCTCATGGAGGCCAGCTGTTAGGTAGGTGCCTCTGCACCAGCCTACCTCATTTGTTTCATCAATAAAAGACTCTTATAAAAATCCCGTGACATTTGCATTTAATAAAATGAAGTGAAGCATTTGTTTCTCCTTTGCGTGGACTCCACCACGTGGCTCCTTCCACTGAATTCTTAATTTTCTCTTCATTGCTGCAGCCACATGCCTTCTTCCGCATAAATTTGAGTTTCTTCAATTTGTTGTGGGTGCTGACAAGTGGTGTGTTCCCAATCATTTTTATTTTTGTCTGCAAACCATTAATTATTTGCATTTGATGGTTCCATTATGTTGCATTATTTTACTGTGTCTCTGTATGTGAATGGCATGTGCTCTGAGACCTTTTATATGCGCCACTCCTGAGACAACGTTTTTCTTGCAGAGACTGCGCCATCCTTTATGTTGAGCCGCAGTAAAACTTTTGAAATGAAAGTTTATAAAATGGTGTGAGAACTTCATCACCAGTTCTTGGTGACTAGCTGGGAAAATGGGCCTGCCCATTACAAACTCCAGAAACTTTGATTTTTGCAAAATTAGTGTCTTATCATTGGGCATAGAGTCACGTTCATTGAAACTAAAACATTAATAAATGAACAGAAAGTGAAGAAACATCTGAACCTGAAGAAGCATGAAGGTGAATTGAAACACTGCTGACCTAGAATACATCCCACCATCTCAAACTAAAACTGAGCACACAATTGATGTTTTGCAATTGAGACCAACCAACCATACTGACTGAACCTCAGAGACTGACCACAAATCCTCCATTCCGCTTTGCAGCCAAGACTTATTGAAAGAAAAGTAATTGAAATTGAAACTAATGCTACTGTTGTAGCTTATTCTGAACATTGCAGCCATATTATTAACAACTGAAACATACAGGAACATGTCCATTCACTGGAACAGCAAAGTAGCTACCATATTTAATTATCCTTCTCCAATGAATCCTCATCAAACTGAAAATGAACCAGACAAACTGTATAAAGAAATACAACAATATTTTGTACCTTTTTACTGCTCTGTACTCAGGAGAGTCCCTTTTTGCTTCAAAACACCAGTCATGCTTATCTACCTACTGTTCTTGTTTCAGTGGAGGGCGAGGAGGGAAAATAAAACACTGAAACTCTTCTGTCTGTTTGCAGCTGAGAGATTCTGCCAACTGAACTATATCAATGACCCTTATGACAGGCTCTTCCACAGGTTCATAACTCAAGATGACATCAAAAAGAGGCATACATGTAACAACACTGCCTAGAATAGTCTTGAATCAGATAAGAATTTCATTGTGCAAGAAAAATGGCGTATAGTGGGGCTTAAAATGTGACAACCCTGTATATGATTCTTTATGCAACTCTGCATTAGTCCAACTATCTCTTGATATCACCTTATCATGGATCTTTCCTTGCTTTGGTGGTTCTTCATCAAAAAGAAGACAGTAACCATCTTCCAGAATTGAAAACAAATCAGCTCTAGCATCATCCTTTGTTACAGCATTTTTTCCATGATCACCTTCAAGCCTTACAAAAGAACCTTGCGCTTTCTCAATTGCAAGATCTTCCTCATTTAGTAGCTGATAGCCTTGTTGCAAAAGTGAGAACAATTCCTCATCATGCCCCAAGTGTTTCTCATGAATCTATGTGTCTTCCTCCTGCAGGTGTGAAACTTCATTGCAATAATAAAAACATTCATTCTTTGTAGACTTTGATATAATATCAGTTGCAACCTTTTCCTCAAAATGAGATACAGATGTAGTGTCAGTCTGGACCCAGTACTTTTCAGCTTCAAAACCCTTCTTGTAGTACTTTTCAGCTTCTAGAATCCTCTCCTCATAAGCATCTTCTGAATCTAATTTAAAATTTGACAGTAACTCTGGATCTCCCTTTGCCACATATGCTTGATTTTCAATGTCAGAAAGACACATAGGATCCACTTTCTTGCATGTAATCTGATTCGTGATACTTGATTTTTCTTGAATATCAAAGTGATAGAGAACCTGGTCAATGGTTTCTATAGGTTGATTTGCAGCTATGGGGGCTTGTAAAGGGTAATTTTCAAGACAATTGGGCATTCTCTAGATATATTCATACTGCTGTTCATAAGAATCTTGAGGTACTAAACATAGATAAGCATGGTACAGGTTTTGACCTTTTAACTCATTGATCTCATGGGAGAGGGTTTTAATTAGTTCTTTTACAGCACTCATCTCCTCATTATTTGTCAAATCAGCAGGGAGGGTGGGTGGACTAAAATTTGTATGCATTTGGTTACAAGAAAGAGCATGAGACAAGCTATTTACATGAGACATTAGCTGTTCTAAGGGCAGAGGAGGCAGTTTACCAGACAATATAAGGCTACTTTCAGCCTTAATGGCAATATCATATGACTATGGCAGAGTTTCAACCCCCAAAGATTGTATCATGACAGAGATCTCAAGGTCTAAAGCCTTTAAATAATACAAGAAAGCAAAGACTGGAGGGAGCCTTATGTCTATAGAAATTTTTTTCCATACCTTGTCAAATCTTGAATTGAAATCATGTATGGGCTCCATTGGATGCCTCTTGATTGTAATCAGGTTCTGGGTGAGAGTGCTAACACTGCCTTGTCTCTGAATTGATTGTAGATGAGCCCACCAAGCTGATCCCATCCAGTGATTGAACTGGGTTGCAAGCTTCTGTACCATTCTTTTAATTTGTCCTTGAGGGAAGATGCAAGCAACAAGAGAGCATGATTCTCAGTTGTGATATTATGAACAGAGCATAGATTTGCAACATCCTGAATGTGATCTGCAGGGCAAATAGAGCCATCTCCTAGAAAGTGAGGCAATGCCTTCCAAGCTGTGTCAGGAACATGACCCTGTTGCTGAAGAACAATAGGACTTGAATCCCAGGCTACAAAGGGTAGATTTCTTTGAATATTCAGGTGCACATATATACCAGGGGCTGCCATGATCTGCAAGAGCAAAGATTCAAGAAAGATCCACTAGTAGAGTCACCAATAGAGTCGCCAGATGGAAGATTCATGCTCCTATGAGTAGATATTTTTGTGATTTTCCATCAAAATCACAAAATATAGGGCAAGGATTCTCTGAAAACAAAGACTCAAGTCTTAGAATCTAGTCCCACCAGGTGTGCCAAAAATTGTTGATGCATAAATCTGTGGGTGTAATCCAGCAGCAACATGGGAAACTCTGAGACGTGGGAATGCTCCTCAGAGTGACCTCCAGATTTTAGGGAAGCTGGCTCTTCTGTTCTTTCAATAGGGTTTGAGAAAAAGGTCAGAAAGAAAACTAAGATTGCAGAAAACAAATGCCTAATCTATGGCGATCTGCCAGATTTGAAATTATTATTTGCATAGTGTCTAACTTTGAAGGATTTAACTGGATTTAAAGAGCAAAATATGCATGATTAAAACTAGTTTGAGAACATATTAAATAGAGGCAGAGAAACAAAGAAATTAGAGACAAGAAATAGAGATATCCAATATGCATAGAACACATCTCTTTATTTGAATAACCAGTTACAGAGGCAAAAGTTGCTGCACAAAATGACTGTTACATTCTCATAAAGAAATAATTGCAAAGGCAAGGAGAAAGAAAATCTATGTCTGCTGCTCCAACTCTCTGATCTATAGAATGCAGAACTCTGTATGTATGAAGAACTCTCTTTGAACATATCTGAAGAAGAACTCTTGAATGTGACCCGGATCTGGCTATTTTATAGCTTGAAAAACCCAACAAATCCTCAATGGCCTCTCTAAAAATCCACAACTGAATCCACAAAATCTGACACCAAATCCGCAAAATCCAGCATTAAATCCAACTGCAGCTGTAGTTTCTGTTTTGCCCATGGCTGGAAAAGTATCTCTATGTGTGAAAGAAAACTCCTGCCGCTATCCTCCTATAGCTTGCTTCATGAGAATGGAAAAATGGCTGCTCACACTTAGGGTTTCACTTTATGTTTCACATGAATCATATAAGGGTCAATTTTTAAAATAAACTTTATTTTATATTGCTGGGACCCACCGTGTCTCTCCATAGACCCTATTATATTTTAAAACTATTCCTTTAAAACTCTCATAACTTGTGAAACAGAAATAAAACATCAAATTCTTCCTATGCGTGGACTCCACCACGTGGCCTCTTCCGCTTCAATTTTTAGCTGCTCTCTAATTGACGCGGGTGTTTACATTTGTCACTTTCCACTACCTTTTAGTTTTTGTTCATGAAAAATAAAGTGGTTTATTTAATCTGGGGCTTCACCATTTAATTCCCGTAACATTTACATTTGAGGGACCCACATCTTATTATCACTCTTTCATTTATATTAACCTTTAATATTGCATTTAATTAGATAAAATGAAACATTTGCATCCCTGTGCACGGACGGCTCCATGTGGTGGCTTCCGCTGAATTTTGAACTCCTTTTTCATTATCATGGACACTTACATTTGGCAGCCTCCGCATAACTCTTTAGTTTCTTTCCTGTAAGCTTAGAATGTGACAAACTTTAATATTTAATAAGTTTCACTTATTAAAAAAAAAGGGCCTACCTCATTTGTTTCATCAATAAAAGACTCTTATAAAAATCCTGTGACATTTGCATTTAATAAAATGAAGTGAAGCTTTTGTTTCTCCTTTGCGTGGACTCCACCACGTGGCTCCTTCCGCTGAATTCTTGATTTTCTCTTCATTGCTGCAGCCACATGCCTTCTTCCGCATAAATTTGAGTTTCTTCAATTTGCTGTGGGTGCCGACAAGTGGTGCGTTCCCAATCATTTTTATTTCTGCCTGCAAACCATTAATTATTTGCATCTGATGGTTCCATTATACTGCATTATTTTACTGTGTCTCTGTATGTGAATGACATGTGCTCTGAGACCTTTTATATGCGCCACTCCTGAGACAACATTTTTCTTACAGAGACCGCGCCATCCTTTATGCTGAGCCGCAGTAAAACTTATGAAATGAAAGTTTATAAAATGGTGTGAAAACTTCATCACCACAGATCATGCCACCCCTTAGCTGGGACTCAAACACAATCTTCCACGCTACAAAATGCTATCACACTCTTCGATGCATCTCCGCAGGTGATGAATTCAACCAGGTCGACCAAGACTGATGTTAACACAAGTATTCCTAAGAATACGCTTTATGTACAATCTGAATTACACCTTGTGGACCAATCTAAATGTAGGACCATGATCAAGAGACATCCACAAGCACATTGTAATCACCAGGAACAACCACATGATCTCTAACATCTCTATCAGTAAGATTCTTCAAACTGGAGCACAAGAACAACACTGCCAGCGACTGTCATGAGTAAAGGATAGCTTGCGGACCACCAAATCATGAACCATTACACTTGAAGGCATTTACCATCATCATAGACTTCCAGAATTGTAGACCAAAATCCTTCAATGTGGAAGAATGCAGAGCAAAACACTTTCTCCCTATCACCAGCAAACACAGAAAAAACTATTTTCACTCTAGTGAACATAACTCACTCAATTCCTCATATAGGAGGCTCAAACTTAGAATATAACTTCTTCAGACATGCTTCTAAAGAACTTCCAATCCACAGGTAAAGATATTTATTCTACAGGAAATATAGAGCATTCTTCCGGACTATTCTTCTACATGTAATACATTGTTTCTACTATAACACATTGTTATCACCGGAGGGGCTAATTTTCTCAATATCCTCGACAAAGTAAGAGCACAATTGACACCAATGACAACATAGATATGTTGACATCAATGACAACACTGATTAGGCACATACTTGCAACAATCTCCCCCTTTGTCATTCATGGCAACATATGATATGAAAAACTGAAAAGACCACCAAGACAAGATTCTCCCCCTTTCTCTTTACACATTTGCATTCTATTTCCCCTTGAGTTTTTCACATGATTTCTCTCCCTTTTGACATCAATGGGAAAGGGCACATACTTGCATGCTACTACTCTAATCCATTTTACTTTATCAGAAACATCTAGCTACTCCCTCTGAGAGGTAGCTTTTATTGGTCATTTTTAGGGGGAAAATTGGATTTGTTAATGTTTTAGTGTTTTGATGTTTAAATCCACCTTTCCACTTAACATTCAAGGATCTAGGGTCGAGTGGTGAGCACTATCATACCCTAGGTCACTATGAGATGTAGGGAATCTTGGATTAAGGAATTTAATTATCAATTTTCCTTCTCCTATGCTCAATTGACCATTAAAACCCTAATTATTAAAATACGGCAACAAATTGATGAATAATGGAAAAAACTCTTGCAGACAGGAGTACAATACCAAATCACAGAGCACCTATCTTCAGGGTTCTGAAGCAGAACCATCGAGGACACTGGAGCAGGCACCCAAGTCTAAGGTAGCAGTTTCTTCGTGGGATCCAGACCTCCTTCCGACACTGATCAGCCCTGTAACTTCTATTTCCTGAAACTCAATTGCGGAGGACATTAAAGCGAGTGCCCAAGTCCTAGAAATGCTACTGTGTCTTTCTTTTCTTTAGATTTTGAATCCTTG
Source organism: Cunninghamia lanceolata (assembly GCA_027924645.1). Taxonomy (NCBI): domain Eukaryota; kingdom Viridiplantae; phylum Streptophyta; class Pinopsida; order Cupressales; family Cupressaceae; genus Cunninghamia; species Cunninghamia lanceolata. The sequence continues at coordinate 7,956,707 of BSBN01000221.1, forward strand.
ATGCCTGCCAATCCTTCCTGTAACTCCACTTTTCCCAAATACGACACCTGTAACTTGCAATCACAAGACTTGGTTTGGGGGTTGTGGTGTTTAGAGGCTTGCCTCAGTCAAGCCCCAGAGGACACTTAAGTCTCCAAACACCGTTGTCAGATAAAGAGTGCATGCCCTTGTGAGGCAGAGGCAAAAACCAAAGGAATCAATGATGAAAACACAATATTATGTCACCTTGTAGTGAAGATATCATGGGAGGAAGATGCTCTTCATTCTATGATGAATGGATGCTCAAATCTGTAAATAAACATATAAACCACACAAGTCTACTTTTGCAACACAATGAAAGCCTTAAATCACGTTGAGAACACAATAGCTTGCTAGTAATCATCTAGTTTACAAATGAATGCCTAAACATGCTTTTATATGCAACTACAAACACTCCCGCCAAGATTTTCATAATTCAAACTTACCGTGTTGGCAAAGGACCCAACTAACTGTCTTAAACCGACACCCAGAAATTAGGGCTGCCCAAAATAGGGTAGGACTAGGGTGTAGGTGCCCAAGTCCTCTCCCCCTATTTTGGGTAGGGTACAGCTCCAGGGGTCCACCTAAGCCTCATTCCATTGGGATGTCAAAATATGAACTAAGATGTCCTAAATGCATGCAAAAGACCCGGGAGCTAAACCTTATGAGGTCAAAGCCCCCAAGGGGACATTTTCTAATGTTACATTTAGCCCCCACCTTAATGTATGTATAAACACGAGGCCCATACATGCATTAAAGTAAGGTCACAAACACAAAAAACACATAAGCCATGGAGAAGACATGCCAATCATATAGAAGATAGTAACAAGAACACAAAACACAGAGAAAATAGTTACAGTCATGCAAAACATGGAGAAGACAGTCAATGCATTGAAGACACAATGATATATGGAAGATAGACATGATTTCTTTTCTTTTCTTTTTCTTTCATATATATGAAATGCAGATGCAAGTACTGGAAAGTAAACAAACCTCTCATAATACATGATGCACTATGCTAGGGCGTAGGTCTGTATATATGGGGAAACACACATGCAAGACACACAAAACCTCCCAAAATACAGGAAGCACTACCCAAAGGTGCTACTCTCTGCATATGGGGCAACAAACACACCGCACAAAACAAGCATGCCAAAACACACACACTTGAAGACACGAAGAAAGAACGATAGGCAATCGATGGAGTGTACCTATTTCTAGGTCAACACCATCTCAGGCACATTATAGGCACACATTGACGATTGGGCTTCACCACAACAATCGCTGAAAACATGCTTAAGGGTTGAGTTAGTCATAGAACTGCTCCCTGCCTCTGTAGAGGACTTTTGAAAATGATAGGATGATGCAATTTTCTCCGAGAAGTACACCATCCCCACCTCTAGAGAGGGCTTAAGATAAAAATGATATACACAATATCCTACCTCCGTAGAGGGCTTACATGATTGATTGATTGATTACAAACAAACTCAGGATGCACGATGCACTACTCTGCGGTGCAAGTCTTTGCATCTGAGGTCAAACACATTGCTAACATCTATAATAGATAGCATACCTTATATATGCCCCCACGTTAAGGTGGTTGATATTAGTTATCAATATCAAGCACTTTAAGGTAGGAAGAAAACACACAAGGGAACACCAACTTTCACAAATCCCATGCCCCCCAGATCTGACATGTACTTCACGATCACCAAATGTTCCCACAAACACATCCCTGTAAGAAATATGTTAGTGTCTACAACATCATGATAAGCAACAACATCAATGCCTATGATTAACCACAAAGAGCCAAGGTTATACAACGAATCTGGAGTTTGAGGATAACTGTAGGGCTATATCATGAAGCTCTCCGTATCAAGTACTGCCAAGGCTAGATTCAAAGACAAAAAAGGTGCACAGAGCAACAGTATTGTTAAGGTTTGTAAATGTGATAAAAATATCATGAAATTCACTACACGGAAAGCATGAGTGCTTCCACTAGCCAAGTGTCAGATAAGATATACAACCCCATTGTCATATTAGGAACTAAGTCCATTCTTTGATTGCTCTCGAAAAGGACACTAGGTCCGCATCAGTATAATTATTTGTTGTCATCCACCCGCTATGTGGAAACACTAGAGATAGGGAAACAATAAATAAGAGAGGAGAAACAAGTGTCTTAGGGACAGTCAAGTAGGAGGGTGCCCCTAGGTCACCAACCACGATGCTATGTCCATAAGACACAACACACAATGATGAAATTAGAGAGAGAGGCAATTTAGAAGAATGATGATACAAATAGAAGGTCACAATAGAGGTGGTCTCTTGGTATCTCGAACCTTACAAGAAAATCAGGGGTTGTGCCAGGAGGCCAAAACAACACATAACACATCATGGGGGAAGGACAACATGAGAGAGTTAAAGGGTTAGAGATACTTACCTATAGGGCCCTGGTAGGCTAGCGGGTATCACAAATCTTGATCTTTATCTTAATGGTTAAGGCATTATCACTTCTTCTCTCTTCCATATGTTCATGAGTTTGTGAGGGTGACCATGTAAGAAAGGTTTCTCTTAATGATGGTTGAGAGGGGATGTTGCCATTGTCTATGTGAGCTATAGGAGCATTTGAAATTCCATTTAAATGAGCTTGTGGAGGCATCCAAAAGATACCCATTTCAGTCCCTATATAGGGTGTTGGAATGACTTGAATCAGAGGGAAAGCTTGTTCTTCCATAGCATGTAGGATTTCATTACTTTCCAAAGTATGTGATGATTCATGATTGATTTTCTTGTTTAGAATGTAATTGAAAAGTTCTTGAACATTAGGTGGCAAGTTATCATTAGATTCAAGCAAATGGTCACAAAGAGAATCTGCATCATCCAAAGCTTCATCCTGTTTAGGGAGGGCGGGAAGGGATGGAAGAGTAGTGTGGGGAAATGTATCAATGATGTCTTTTTCTTGTGCCAATATATCCTCACCAAGTGGGGTTATGTTGGGACAAGTCTCTTTGTTTGATAAATCATCCATTGCTATGTCATTCTCATAGGCCTCAAAGAGGATTTGTATTATATCATCGTGAAACAAAAGGGTAGTGGGAGTAAAGTTATCATCACTACTTTCCCCATGATTGTCTTTAGCTATATAGTTCACAATGTACTCATATAAGTCTTCTAAAGATGTACCTTTAGGAGAATCCAGGAATGCCAAATATACGCAAGAATGCTTGATTTTTTGTACTCTTTTCATTGCAAATGAATTAAACAAAGGATTTTGTAAGGATTTTGTTCAAGGGAAGAAATTTATATGTCTGATATCAATCAAAAACAGCAACATGATCCTTCTCAACACACTCTTGATGCGATTTTAAGTTAATGCCAAGTCGAAATATAGTGAAAATATGTCAAAATAGACACTTTTTTCACCAAAATTCAATGCAAAAAGACATAAAAAGGGGTTTTGTGAGGAAAATAATGATTGAAAGAAAATAATATCAGTAATAACATCCACTTGGTGCCAAAATACCCAACACAACACACTTTTAGTGCCACTTAAGGTAAAATCCTAGTGAAAATATAGCAAAAATAGGCTATTTTTCACAATTTTTCAATTCCAAGACCTATAAAAGGGGTGTTGTAGTGAATTTAAGGAGGTATAGAAAATAATATCAATAATGTTAGTCACCTAAATCCATAAATTTGATCACGCCACGCTTGGAGTGCAAACTAGGTCAAACCCTAGGGCAAAAATAGTCAAAATGTGTAGTTTTTCACCAAATTTTTACTACAAGAGCCCATTAAAAGGGCTTTGTGAAGCTCTTTAGGAGAGGAAGAAAATGATTTACCCTGATAATAGAAAATTAATGTAAAAATACTTTTCACAACATGCCTATGGTGCAAGTTTATAGAGTCGATAAGGCCAAATTTAATGAAAATCGTTATTTTTGAAGCCCTAGGTTTTAGATCTTGGGACAAAATGCTATGTGAATGTTTTGAAGTTTGATTTATGATGAAAATGACTTAATCTTAGATCTAAACATGATTTCCAAGCCTTAATATGCAAGATGCCAATGCAAATCTAATGAAAATACATCAAAATTACTAGTTTTTGTTGAAATTTTCTATGCAAAATTGCAAATATTTTAAATCTAAATGGAAATTTACACTAAAATACAAGAATATAGACAAATGCAAAATTGAATGAGCCTATAAAATTAGTAGAAAAATATGAGAAAATATTTTTCCTACTAACCCTAGATTTTGGAATTACTATGTTATATAAAATTGTCAAACTTTCCACAAAACCCTTTAAAATAAATAATGAAAATGCAATGCAAATATCTGAATTTTTGTTTTTTTTGTAGTTTATATCAGATCTGATGCAAAAATCATTAATTAGGAAAATTTAGGAAGAAGTGATGCAATTTAGTAAGCCAAACAATGTAATTTTTTTTGAATTTTTCCAATTTTTCAATTTTTTTGAAATTTTCTCAACGCAATAAAATGAATGACTATATGAATGAATGAAATCAATCCAAATCTGAAGACACACACTCAACAATTTTCAATTTAAGTCCAAAAACATTGGTTTACCAAAATGTTTAGGTGAAAAATTGGATTTGTTAATGTTTTAGTGTTTTGATGTTTAAATCTGCCTTTCCACATAACATTCAAGGATCTGGGGTCGAGTGGTGAGCACTATCATACCCTAGGTCACTGTGAGATGTAGGGAAGCTTGGATTAGGGAATTTGATTATCAATTTTCCTTCTCATATGCTCAATTAACCATTAAAACCCTAATTATGTAAATACAACAACAAATTGACGAATAATGGAAAAAGCTCTTGCAAACAGGAGTAAAATACCAAATCACAGAGTACCTATTTTCAGGGTTCCTGAAGTGAAACCATCGGGGACACTAGAGCAGGCGCTTAAGTCCAAGGTACCAGTTTCTTCATGGTATTCAGACCTCCTTCTGACACTGATCAGTCCTATAACTTATGTTTCCTGAAACTCAACTACGGAGGACACTAGAGTGAGCGCCTAAGTCCTGGAAATGCTCATGTGTCCTATTTTTTTTAGATCTTGAATCCTTGATGTGTGCCAATCCTTCCTACAACTCCACTTTTCTCAAATACGACACCTGTAACCTGTAATCACAAGACTTGGTTTGGGGGTTGTGGTGTTTAGAGGCTTACCTTAGTCAAGCCCCAGAGGACACTTAAGTCTCTGAACAACATTGTCAGATTAAGAGTGCATGCCCTTGTGAGGCAGAGATAAAACCAAAAGAATTGATGATGAAAACACAATATTATGTCACCTTGTAGTGAAGATATTATGAGAGAAATATGCTTTTCATTCCATGATGAATGGATTCTCAATTCTGCAAATAAACACATAAACCACACAACTCTACTCTTGCAACACAATGAAAGCCTTGAATCACCTTGAGAACACAATAGCTTGCTAGTAATCATCTAGTTTACAAATGAATGCCTAAACATGCTTTTATATACAACTACAAACACTCCTGCCAAGATTTTCGTAATTCAAACTTACTGTGTTGGCAAAGGACCCAACTAATGGTCATAAACCAACACTCAAAAATTTGGGCTGCCCCAAAATAGGGCAGGACTAGGGTGTGGGCACCCAAGCCCTCCCCCCTATTTTGGGTAGGGTACAGTTCAAGGGGTCCACCTAGGTCCAATTTGTCATGAAACATAGGGCTCATTCCATTGGGATGCCAAAATATGAACTAAGATGTCCTAAATGCATCCAAAAGACCCCAAAGCTAAACCTTATGAGGGAAAGGCCCCCAAGGGGACATTTTCCAACATTACAGGTAAAGGTAAAACAATGATTTCTTCAGTCACTTTATCACTTTCCCTTCTTGGTTTTAAATACATTATTATTTGTAGATATAGAAATATGTTCCCAAGTCTGATTCTTCTCAATGTGTTCTTTTGCAACCCTTATTCTTGTCAGTCACCAATGATTTGATCTTTAGTGTGATGCTCTTGTACAAGTCCTATGGGTCTTAGAAATACTTTCCAAAGCTTCTTCATCCTACACTTTCTCTCCTTTTTCTTCATTGCTTCATGAAGACACAACTGGTTCATATTCATTCTCCTCAGAGTTTATTAAGTACTATCAATCATCATGAAGACTTGCTCTGTGTAGGGAACAATGAACCCAAACCTTTTTGCACAATTCTTCTTTTATCCTTCTCAAAAACAGTCTCAGTCCTAACTTAGACTTTTGTTGTTGATCCTTGACATTGTCTCTTTATGGTTAGTATCAATCTTTTGGTAAGGGAGGAAAGATTTTCAATAAGACTCCCCCTAAGCCAGAGCTCCTAATTTACTTCCTGGAGGAAATATCTACACCAGAAGCTAGTGTAAATCCATCCTCGATTTCAATCACATCTTTCTTGATCCAGATCTTACCCATTTCTTTCTTGGTTTCAACTGGATCAAAATTTTCCTTTCCCTTGTATATTTTTCTGCTCTATTTTCCTTTCTTTAGGATAGTAGTTTCTTTTCACATCCTTGCTTCTACAAAACTTTGCCATATGTCCAAGTTTATTGCAATCATAGCACATAATACTTCCTTGTCCTTGAATTCTCCCTCTGAATGAATTTATCCTAGATCTGCATTGATTAGCCATGTGCCCAAGTCTACTGCAAGAAAAACACTTTCCATTAAATGATTGAGTTTTCCTTGAATTGTTGAAGTCATTTCTTGTCATATCCCTACATTTACTTGCTATGTGACCTGCTCTTTTGTAGTTGAAACATTAACTAGAGAAAGATGGAACATCTTGATTCATTTTACTTCTACATTGAATAACCCTGTGACCAAATGTACTACATGAGTAATGGTAACCATTGAAAGTTGGATACCTTTGCGCATTTGGTTGCTTGACTGGAGATCTTGATCTATTCCTTTGGTCCTGAGTCAGTTTGCCTTTGTCCTCCCTGACTTCAGAATTATTTTCTTGATCTATTCTGGAACTTTTATCTTTCACAGGTCTCATACTATTTATGTTATCAGGATTTTTCTAACTTGCTTCAACCATTAGTTTATCAAGTCTGGCTACACTTATACTGAGTTTGTCTTGTTGAGCCCATGCATGTTTCAGATCAACTTTCATATCATCAACTTCTTCTTCAAGATTCAAGCAATCATTTGTTTTATTTCTCAAGCATTCTTTAATTTTTGTTTTTTCTTCATTTGCTAACTTCAAGTCTTTACTACTGTCCTCAAGTCTTTGTATAAGCTCTTTGATGCATTCATTTTCTTCTGTTGTACCTACTTTCAAGTTTATGTTTTCTTCTTCATGTTTCTCAAGATTTTCAAGAGCAATGTTTGATTCTTTAGTGGATAGACATTCATCTTGAGAGGGATTATTGCATGCTTCAGTATTGGCAATGAAACACCAATTCATTTGATCTTTCTTTGTTTTCTTTTCTCTAGTGTCATCTTCTTCTTTGGTGAATACCTTTTCCCTTTTTATATTGTAAGGAAGTCTATTTGGATCAGATGCTTAATTAATAATTTGTGAATACTTTTGTATGTCTTCATCAAACCTGACATTTGCATTCTCAATGATCTTTTTCAATCTTTTATTGTAACATCGGTAGGCCTTACTCTCAGTAGAGTATCCAAGGAAGGTTCCTTCATCATACTTAGCACCAAACTTGCTTATCTCTTCTTCTCTTTTAATATAACATTTTCTTCCAAACAATTTGAAATATTTTACTGAGGGTATTCTTCCACACCATAATTCGTAAGGAGTTTTAGTATCTTTACCTTTGACTTGAACTCTATTTTGAATATAGACAGCAGTATGTATAGCTTCTTTCCAATATGCTTCTAGTAAGTTAGCTTCCTCTAACATTGTCTTTGTAGCTTCTTGAATAGATTTGCTCATTATTTCCATTACTCTATTATCTCTGGATAGCTATCTTTTTATTCCATGGGTCTCACATCACATATTGAATATATCAGAGGTAAACTCTTTACTTCTGGTAGACTTTAGATATCTAATTTTCACATTTAATTCATCTTCAACCATTGTTTTGAAGACTTTAAATACATCTGGAGCTTCTAATCTTTCTTTGAGAAAACTAACCCAAGTCATTCTAGAATAATCATCAACAAAGAGCACAAGGTACCTGTCATCTTGGAGACTTTTTACTCTTGTAGGCCCACAAAGGTTTGTATGAACCAATTCCATCATTCTAATAGAGGATCTTTGTTCATCCTATGGACTTCCTCTTGCATGCTTCTCAACTTGACACTTATTGGAGGTGATGTTGCTAAAATGTATCCTCTCAGGCAAATCTTTCACAACTTTTACTGAGTTTATCCTTGCTAGATCGTTAGGGTTGATGTGAGACAATTTCCTACGCCAAAGCTAGCTTTCATGATTCTGAATAATGTTGCCTTCTCTAAGATGATAAATATTTCCCTCTATCATTTTTCCACCAGCTATTACAGCTCCAAATTTGTCTCTGATTTCAAAGGTATCATTCTGAAATATGAAACTATATCCTTCTCTACACAATTGTCCAACGCTCAGGAGATTTTGTTTTAGGCTTTTGACATAGAGAACATTATCTGTATGTTGTCTTCCATAAAAAATTATTGAACCTTTTCCACATATTTTAGTAGTACAATCATCTCCAAATCTAATTAATCCTTCTTCATTCTTCACAAGATTCGTAAACTTGCCTTTATCACCAGTCATATGATTTGAGTAGCTACTGTCAATAACCCAATAGTTTTTTATATCTTCGTTGTCAATACTTACCTCTAGATCAAGATTTTCATCATCTTTGCAATTGCCATTCTTTGAATTGAAATAATGGTCATCATCTTCATCGTCTTCAACATGATAAAAATTTTTCTTGAATTTTCTACTTTTGCCTTCTTCATCATAAATTTTTGAGTTTCTTTTTGAACATCTGGATGCATAGTGTCCCTCTTCACCACACTTGAAACAATTGAAAAATAATTCATCCTGGTGTGACATCCTGGATCAACCTCAAGCTGTTAGACTTACCTCTGAGGAACTTGGCTCTGATACCAATTGTTGAACTACACTGGACAACTGAGACGGGGGGTGAATCAGTTGTCCTAAAACTTTTAACCAAATATGATCATCAACTTATTAATTACTTATATTCAGATACAACCATAAAAACATCAAATGAGAAGCTCAACACAAAAGCATAAACAACACAGGAGACACCAAATGTTTACATGGAAAACCCTAAAAGGGAAAAACCATAGTGGGTGTTAGTCCACAGAAATATATGATTTATATCAATACCAAAAAATAGAGGCTCACTGCAAAGAAAGACTCACTGCTTATGGATGGCTCACTGCCAAAGGGTTGAACTGTGATAACAACATCTACTTCATGCCAAAGTTCAATTCCATTGAAGCACAAACACCTCTGCTCTGCTACCTTACTTCACTATATCTTCACATCTTTGCACTTGGGTACATTTTCATGACTCAATTACAAGTATTTATACACTACATCAACCTTGGAATGATCATCAAGGTTGGCATTACAATCATCAATCGTTGGAACAATCTCCAAGGTTGCCATTACAAACATACATAAAATAGGTCTAGACCTAATAAAAATTTAGCTAAGGAAAAGATGTAAGAATGTATGTGGATCATGCCATGCCTTAGTTGGGACTCAAACACAATCTTCCATTCTACAACATGCTATCACAATCTTCGATGCATCTCTGCAGGTGATGAATTCAACCAGGTCAGCCAAGGCTGATGTTAACACAAGTATTATCAAGAACATGCTTCATGCACAATCTAAATTACATCTTGCAGACCAATCTGAATGTAGGATCATGATCAGGAGACATCCACAAGCACATTGTAATCACTAGGAATAACTGCACAATCTCTAACAACTCTATCAGTAAGATTCTTCAAATCAGAGCACAAGAAAAACACTACTAGCCACTGTCATGAGTAAAGGATAACTTGTGGACCACCAAATCATGAACCATTACACTTGAAGGCATTTACCATCATCATAGACTTACTTCTAGAACCATAGACCAAAATCCTTCAATGTGGAGGAATGTGGAGCAAAACACTTTCTCCCTATCACCATCAAACACATAGAAAAAGCTATTTTCACTCTGGTGAACATAACTCACTCAATTCTTCATACTGGAGGCTCAAACTCAGAATATAACATCTTTAGATAGGCTTCTAAATAACTTCCAATCCGTAGGTAAAGATATTTATTCTACAGGAAATGCATCCAACATTCTTCTGGACTATTCTTCTACATGTAATGCATTGTTTCTACTGCAACACATTGTTATCACTGAAGGGGCTAATTTTCTCAATATCCTCAACAAAGTAAGAGCACAATTGACACCAATGAGAACACAGATACGTTGACATCAATGACCACCAATTAGGCACATACTTGCAATAGTCGCAACAACTAAAATAAATGTTGAAAACAAAAGAAGCGATACACCAAAATTAAAATATATTATCCTTGAAGGTTAAATTCAACAGTTAACAAAATAAAGAACACATATCAATAGCAATGTAGGGAGTAATTAATCATCCAAAAGTAATAACAAAAATATGATAGAAACATAATTCTACAACTTCATATGTTAATTGAATAATAACTAATAGAATAAATTAAACACATCAATAATAATGTAGAAAATAATTAATCATCGAAAAATAATTATAATAATAGGATAGAAATAAATTTTTGATCAGTAAACTACACCATGTGTGAGAAATGATATTAATACAAAAAGATTTACATTTAGTTTGAGCCTAGAGGGATCTTTGTAGATTAATACAAGAGCACTCATTGTGCTAAAAAATAAATATGGTGCCAAGAAAATTCCCAAAATTTGCCCTCTAGTATACCAACCTAGGCTCCAAAAACATAGCACTAGCCACTAGCTCAAAAACTTGCCACCCTACCACCCCCGTCCCCAGTGTGACAATTACCAAAAAAGTGGCCCCGAGACTGGGAGCCCAATCACTCCTAAGACTAGTAGAATTCCCCTGCACTCATAGTGGCTGTGAAGTGATCAATCCATACTGGATTCTCCTCTCTGTCCATTACAATTGCCTACCAAAGAAAGTGTCTCCCACGAGCCGCCCAAAGCCTGTGTCTTCCCAATTGATGCTCATTCATGTTTAGCAGGAATGGCTACCTAGCTACACCCTCCTCTTCCTCCTATAGCTTCTCCAAGTCTCTCGGCCATGAGATCCTAACCCCCAATTCTACAAAAACCACCACATCTATGGCATCTAGAAGAATATCCAAAGTGAATACATCATGTAGAATCGCCAACGTATCAACCTTTGCCTCTCCTAGGTCAAACAAAGAAGCCATAAAGTGCAATGAAATGTCTGTATTTACCCTATATCTATCCCCTTAGACCAAGAAGTCTTTACCCAGGACCATTTTCACTACCTCAAGGAAGAGTCTATTCTGTTGCTTACAAATGATCATCAGTCTATAATTTGTGATATGACCCAGAAAGGCGACCTGGTGCTTATTGCTGCAGAGCCTTATGGGTGTCTCCATCTTGTGTTTTGAAGAAGCCAGAAGAGTGCCATTTTGTTGGAGACCTCTAGGATTTAAAAGTTCATTAATGAACACATGCCTCAGGTGAAACATGCATTTATTCATTATTTGGATTTTTGTAGCGTCAATCTTCAGTTCGTGTTGTCATTAATAATTATAATTCATTATTCCTCGCGCTGGCAGGGTTGTCAGAAGCTCTCGTGGGAGAGTCATTTAATGCCTGTGAAAAGTATTTCACATCCCACCAAATGTAATTGATGGCTTCAAGTTCACTAATATTTAATGCCTAGGAAAAGTATTACTGCTTCAATACTTATATAATAATTATTAATACTATATAACTATTATTATATTATATATTGTATTAGTATTAGTATTAGTATTGATATTAATATAATATGTGATGTTAATCATCTAATATAATTAATAATTATTATATATTATATTATATTGATAAAATAATAAATATATTATAATATATAATAATTATTCAGCCATTGGAATTTAATAATAACATATAAACATGGTGCCTTATCACACCGTTGCAGCTTTAAGTTTTTAGCTTAAAGCAAGGCTGTGATGGGGGAAATCCTTGTGACTAGACAATAGACACTGCCACATGTTAGAGGTTCAGAGGGGATATGCCTGAGGCCTTGATAAATATTAAAAATATATCAAAATAATATTAAAATAGATTGGGGTGATTAAAAATAAGGACCCACAGGGAATACACGATGTCTTTGCGCACCGTCGTAGCTTTTGAAATATAGGCTTAAATGGAGGCTACGATGCCCACTACGAAATCAGAGTTATAATAAAATAAAGGGGCTCGGGGCTGGTAACTTAGAGGAAAGGGGTTAGTAACTCGATGACCACCAAGGGGATAAAATAAAAACTTAAGTTGGGGAAACTGGCTACACAAGTCAATGATCAATTAGAAGGATAAACCCTAAATGCCTTAGACAACACTAGATGCAGTGTTTTTACTTGGAGATTGTGTAAAGTGAATCATGATAACATAAAAACCATAAAATTTTGAATTGACATAACACATCCATTTATCTTTACCCTTTTTATACATCGCTATACATTGCCATTGAACTCATTGTTTTTTCCATGTGATGAATGTTATTTAATATTGAAAATTTAAACTATCTATTGTCTGTATACTTTGCAATTTGCCATTAAAATCATGTCAATTTCAAGCCGTAATTACTTCTATATTTTTTTATTAAAATTTAACATCACCCTTCAAAAACGATTGGGGAATTACATCGTACATGAACATATAACCAACATCTAACAGATGTAAAAAACACACATAGACTATTGAATCCAGAAGCTCTTCATACAATACTATCATGGATTGTGGAAAACTCATGCTTACCATCTAACCAACCTCAAAATTCCAAACAAAACTCCTATCCTTCGACCTTCAAACCTTGCTTTGATCCTCCAAAATCTTTTTGGTTCCTCTTTCCAATGATGCTTAAAGAATGTTTCACTGTAGTCCATAATTATCCTATTAACAGGCAATGGCTCCGTTACAAATTCAATTATGTCCTCATTCACAATGCTAGTAAATGATTTACTATAGATCCTTGCTTTATATGTACAAGAAACCACTAGGTATAGGTAACAATAAGGCTAGTAAAGGAGAATTAAATTGATTTTCTTAAGGTCATTGGCAATTGAGTTGCAATACCAATTCCATGCGTCAATTCAAATTTCTAGTTTCTCATACATGCATGCATGTGTGGGAGATTCAACCCACCATCCATAATAGAATGCATTATTTGCAAATATTAAAAGTGTCAATTCTTGACACAATTTATTCCTATTAATGAATGCTCGTATTTCTTAATTCTGAGACATGCAAAGTAATAATTTCTTGCATAGCCACACACAAACAAAATTTTCCATCATTCTTATTACTATTCTACATTTGTGAACTGAGAACTCTATTACACAGTTAAATTCAAAATCATGAATGATCACAAAATAAGTACTTGGTAACTTACCTTCTTCTCACAATTGCTGTAATGAAAGCCATCACTTTGAATTTTTACAGTTTATTGATTCTTCTACTATCTGAAACTAGTAATGCAATATAAGGTTGAAACAATAAACACTATCATATATAAATGACATGTACTGCTGTGACAAATGTGTAATAAATAACAAGCAACTCCATTTAATTGACTTTTTTCGTACCCTAGAAATTCATATTAGCTAATCTATGTGGTATGTGGGTAAGTGCAAGAAGATTGGGGGCCAAAAAGAGGTCTTAAGTGGTCACTTTTTTTTTTTTTTTTTCTGAAATTAGGAAATACTGACCTTGGATGAGAAATTGAGCATAGTTACACTCAAAATTTGAAGATGCAACAAAAACAATGTTCGAAGTGCTCTGAGCCTACTTTCTAAACTACTATTTTTTTTTTGAAAATGGTATAGATTAAGGGGTTCAAAAAAGGAAGCCATATAAATTGTTGTTGTTTCTGTCAAAAAACATAACATAGCGTGTTTTGTGGCTCCCTCAAAAGGTTAACTTTTTTTTGGTATTTTTTAAATTGTTTTGGTGAGAAATTAGCTAACATATAGTTTATACCTGATTTTTAACTAATTTTTAATGAATATTTGATTTTTAACTAATTTTCAAAGTGGACACATCCTAAAAAATAGAATTTTGGCCGTGCTACCCTTGTAAATTTTGAAAACTATTTTTTTTTAATATGTGTAGAATGTAGTCTAGTTTATAAAAATGTAATTTTTTTGAAATTTCAATGAACGGTTAATTTATAATGAAAAAAAGACCAAACACTAGTTTTTGCCCAAAAATGGACAAACAAACAAACAAAAGAAATTAAAGATGAAAAGCTTAACATTGTCAAAATGTGAAAAAAATTACATCGTTAAATAGTGAAGAGAAAGCCTAACATTACCCAGGTGTTTGATTTGTTCAACCTTGAAACACGTGCAAATATGAGGGTTAGCACAAACAAAATTATGTGAAATCTTGTAGAACATGCAAAAACACGTCTTTGGACGTTGGGAAGGCACTCCAAGCCTTTGGGTTGGAAATCCAAAGAAAATCCCAAGCCTAAGTCTTAGGATTCCCAAAGTAAAATATAACACAAGTGCATTATATAACACGCTCACGTTATGTTTTGCATTTTTTCCTTTTTTGCAAGTTTACCCGATGTTTACCTAGTTCAACATAACGTGAGCATGTTATAATGTGCTCATGTTATGTCTGCCTTTGAATGATTTATGTTCAAGTTTCTTAAGTATGTTTGATGTATGTATATATGTATGCTTGTAGGTATGTATGTACAGTTGTATGTATGTATGTACATGTATGCATGATTGTATGTATGCATGTTTGTATGTATGTATGCACATGTATGTGAGCATACCTTTATGTATGTATGTACATGTATGTATGTATGCCTATATGTATGTAAGGGTTTTGGGTTTAGGGTATATAAGGAACTGAGCCCATATAGCTTTTAGGCTTGAGGGTTTAGTTTTTTTGGGTTTAGGGCTTAAGGAATAGGGTTAAGGGTTGAGGGATTATGGCTTAAGTAATAGGTAGAGGGTAGAGGGTAGAGGGTAGAGGGTTAAAGTTGAGGGATAATATTCAACTTGTTGAGTGTATAAGATTAAGTGTGTAAGGCATGGGGATTAGGGTTTAGGATATTGGGTTTAGGGTTTATGATATGGATTGAGGGTATATAAGGCATAGAGTGACTTGGGTTGAGAGTGTATGGTTTAGGTTTTAATTATAGGGTTGAGGCACAATATCCAGGGTTTAGGGTATAAGGGTGAGGTTATGGGGTATAGGGATAAGGGTTTGTTGGTGTAGGCTTCAGGGTTTAAGGTATAGGGTTGAGGATTGAGGGATTAGGGCTTACATATATGGTTGAGGGTATAGGGTAGAGGGTTGAAAGTTTATAGTTGAGTGATAATGTTCAAGGTTGAGTGTCTAAGATAGAGGGTTTAGGGTTTAAGGTTGAGAGTATAAGGCATATGGATGAGGCTTGAGGGTTTAGGACATAAGTATAGGGATGAGGGTATAGGGTATAGGGTAGAGGTTTGAAGGTTGAGGCATAATGTTCAAAGTTGAGTGTCTAAGGTTAAATGTATAGGGTATAGGGTTTAAGGGTATCTATGGGTTGAGAGTTTAGGGTTTAAGGGTTTAAAGTTTGAGGTATTAAGGGTTTAATGATTGAGGAATTAGGGTTTAAGGCACAGTGTTGAGGGTAGAAGGACTAGGGATAGGGTTTAGGGTTGAAGGTTTAAGGATTAAGGGTTGAGGCTTTAAGGCCGAGGGTTAAGGAATTAGTGTTTAAGGTATAGTGTCAAGGGTAAAGGGTTTAGGGATAAGGTTTAGGGTTTAAGGGTTGAGGCTTTAAGTGTAGGGTTTATGGTTAAGGGTGAAGGGATTAGGGTTTAAGGTATAGTGTTGAGGGTTGAGGGTTTAGTGATAGGGTTTAGGATTTAAGGTTTGAAGGTTGAGGGTTGAGGCTTCAGGATAAGGTTTAGGGTTTAGGGTTAAGTGAGAGACCTAGATGGCTAAGGATAGATGGAGAGGTAGACAAGGAGTGACTAAGAGACGTAGAGAGGGGACATGTAGAGAGGTAGATAAAGGTGAGAGATAGAGAGGTGAGGGGGAGATAAAGGTGAGAGATAAAGAGGTGAGGGGGAGACAAAGGTGAGAGATAGAAAGGTGAGGGGATAGATATAACAAAATGAGAGAGTGAAGTTGACAACTTGAGAGAAAGATGGGTAAGGAGGAGGGAGAGAGGTAGAGAGGAAGGGAAATATTTAGAGAGTCGTGAGAGATATACAAGTGAGAGACCTACATCCTAGGGAGAGAGAGGTGAAAGAGATAGGAGAGAGATGGGGGTGAGGCAGATAGGGGAGGAGAGGGGTAGATAAGGGTTGAGGGTTTTAGGGTTTAGGGTTTAAGAGTCAATGGTTTAGGGTTTAAGGGTTGAGGTATTAAGGGTTTTAGGGTTGACGGATTAGGGTTTAGGGTTGAGGGATTAGGGTTTAAGGTATAGCATCGAGGGTTGAGGAATAGAGTTTAAGATTTAAGGTTTAAGCATTGAGGGTTGAGGCTTCAGGGATAGGGTTTATGATTTAAGGTTTAAGGGTTGAGGGTTAAGGCTTTAGAGATAAGTGAGAGACCTAGATGGCTAAGGGTTGAGAGATAGGGGGAGATAGGGTGAGGCAGATAGGAGAGGAGAGGGGTGGATAAGGGTTGATGGTTTAAAGCTTTAGGGTTGATGGATTAGGGTTTAGGGTTGAGGGATTAGGGTTTAAGGTATAGTGTTGAGGGTTGAGGGTTTAGGATTTAAGGTTTAAGGGTTGAGGGTTAAGGCTTTAGGGATAGGGTTTAGGGTTTAGGGATAAGGGATTAGGGTTTAAGGTATAGTGTCTATGGTTGAGGGTTTAGGAATAGGATTTAGGATTTAAGGTGTAAAGGTTGAGGGTTGAGGCTTTAGGGATAGGGTTTAGGGATATGGGATTATGGTTTAAGGTATAGTGTTGGGGGTTGAGGGTTTAAGGTTAGGGTTTAGGATTTAACGTTTAAGGGTTGAGGGTTGATGCTTTAGGGATAAGGGTTTAGGTTTAGGGATAAGGGATTAGGGTTTAAGGTATAGTGTCAAGGGTTGAGGGTTTAGGATTTAGGTTCTAAGGGTCATGGGTTAAGGCTTTAGGGATAGGGTTTAGGGTTTAAGGTATAGTGTTGAGGATTGAGGGTTTACGCATAGGGTTTATGATTTAAGGTTTAAGGGTTGAGGGTTGAGGCTTTAGGGATAGGGTTTAGGGTTTAGGGATAAGGAATTAGGGTTTAGGGTTGAGGGATTAGGGTTTAGGGTTGAGGGATTAGGGTTTAGGGTTTAGGGATAGGGTTTAGTATTTAAGGTTTAAGGATTAAGGGTTGAGACTTTAGGGATAGGGTTTATGGTTTAGGGATAAGGGATTACGGTTTAGGGTTGAGGGATTAGGGTTTAGGGTTGAGGGATAGGGTTTAGGATTCTAGTATAAAGAAGCAAAGTGGTAAAGAAACAAAGAGGTGTGATTTGGTTATTCAAAAGATTCCAGTGTATTAGTTTATGTCTACATTTCGTGATAGTATAGTGTATGAGTATGCAAGGCATACCCATAGAGCTCAATGGTTGGACTTGCAATTCAAGTTTAAGGTTTAAGGGTTGAGGGTTGACGCTTTAGGGATAAGGTTTAGGGTTAAGGGTTAAGGGATTAGGGCTTAAAGTATAGGGTTGAGGGTTTAGGGATAGGGTTTAGGATTTAAAGTTTAAGGGTTGAGGGTTGAGGCTTTAGGGATAAGGTTTAGGGTTTAGGGTTAAGTGAGAGACCTAGATGGATAAGGATGGATGGAGAGATAGAGAACATGGAGTGACTGAGAGACGTAGAGAGGGGAGAGGTAGAGAGGTGAGGTGGAGACAAAGGTGAGAGATAAAGAGGTGAGGGGAGAGATATAATAAAATGAGAGAGTAAAGTTGACAACTTGAGGGAAAGATGGGTAGGGAGGAGGGAGAGAGGTGGAGAGGAATGGAAATATCTAGAGAGCCATGAGAGATATACAAGTGAGAGACCTATAACCTAGGGAGAGAGGGGTGAGAGAGATAGGGGAGAGATGAAGGTGAGCTAGATAGGGGAGGAGATGGGTTGATAAGGGTTGAGGGTTTAAGGGTTTAGGGTTTAGGGTTTAGGGATATGAAATTAGGGTTTAAGGTATAGTATTGAGGCTTGAGGGTTTAGGTATAGGATTTAGGATTTAAGTTTTAAGGGTTGAGAGTTGAGGCTTCAGGGATAAGTGAGAAACCTAGATGGCTAAGGGTTGAGAGATAGGGGAGAGATGGGGTGAGGTAGATAGGGGAGGAGAGGGGTGGATAAGGATTAAGGGTTTAAAGATTTAGGGTTGAGGGATAGGGTTTAGGATTCAAGGTTTAAGGGTTGAGGGTTGAGGCTTTAGGGATAGTTTTTAGGTTTTAGGAATAGGGGATTAAGGTTTAGAGTTGAGGCATTAGGGTTTGAGGTATAGTGTTAAGGGTTTAGGGATAGGGTTTAGGATTTAATGTTTAAGGGTTTAGGGTTGAGGCTTTAGGGATAGGGTTTAGGGCGATGGATTAGGGTTTAAGGTATAGTGTCAAGGGTTGAGGGTTTAGGGATAGGTTTTAAGATTTAAGGTTTAATGGTTAAGGGTTGAGGCTTTAGGGATAGGGTTTAGGGATTAGGGATAAGACATTAGGATTTAAGGTATAGTGTTGAGGCTTGAGGGTTTAGGGATAGGGTTTAAGATTTAAGGTTTAAGGGTTGAGGGTCGAGGCTTTAGGGATAAGTGTTTAGGGTTTAGGGATAAGGGATTAGGGTATAAAGTATAGTGTCGAGGGTTGAGAGTGTTTGGATAAGGTGTCATTAACCTTGTAAATACTAATATTGCATTTATTCCATTTATTACATGTAATTTCTAATTATCCATGAGGAGATGTACTAGTTTACTAACATGGGTAATTTGAGAGTAACCAGAGGTAATTACAGAGTGACTTTTACTATTGGCAAATGTAAAAACTCAATAAATGAGGGTAGGTGTGCTCCCTTGAGGAATCTACTATATTTAGTATGTATGATGCATGTCATAATGTTTGGTGGGTGCATTTAAAAAATCTATGACAGCTGCAAGTTGTCATAAGATTCTATGACACTATGACACATATGACGGATATTAATGAGTTGTAAGTTACTATGTTTAGCCCAAGGTTCCTATCTTGGAAAGATACTCTTCTGTGGAATCCATGATGATTATGACATGTCATAAGATGCTGTAAGAGGCCAGATTTAGTCTTGGGTGCCCAACCTTTGCATGGCTATTTTTGGACAAGTGTAAGAGGATTGTAAGATGCTAATTAATGTTTACAAGTTGGAGAATCTTAGGAGAGTGAAGGTGAATGCCTAGAATAGAGTGGAAAAATTTTCTATAAGTATTTGTTATGTATTTGTTGCTATAATATAGTTTTTTAGGTACTCAGGTGTTGCAGGAATGCTGTTGGATTGAAGACTGGAGGAGAGATTGGTGGTGTTGTTATATTGTACAATCTTTTGTAGATTAATAGAAACATTGGGCCTCTTTCCTATGTGGAGTTTTTTACCCGCAAGGGTTTTCTCCACATTAAACACTATGTCATTGTGTCTTGTGTTGAGTTTTTCATGTTTGGCATTTTCTCTATAGTGGGTTTTATGTTTTGTTACAACCTCCATTATTAATGCACACTTAAGGATTGCTAAAATTTATCTTGAATCGGATTTCCATTGAAGTAGTGTTGCTTTCATTTATAACATTTGGTATCAAAGCCTAGCCAACTTTGACTCTTGGGTGGTTGTGTGGAAGCTATAGCTACAGTGGGAGATTTGGTTGTGTTTATTTTGTAGATCTTGTGTTATTATTATGATTGCATCCACCGTTGCATCAACCTTTTGAATGGACATTGAGAAGTTCAACGGAATGGGGTATGAGTTGTGGAAGCTGAAAATGGAAGATTTGTTTGAAGAAAGAAACCAATGATTGGTTGTTCAAAAAGAGAAGAAAACTGATGATGTCTCTTTAGATCAGTGGGAAAAACTAGATAAGAAGGCACGGGGAACCATCCATTTGTGTTTGTCAGATCCTGTCTTGTTGAATGTTGCAAAGGAATAGACTACACACAAGTTGTGGAAATGGTTCGGTGAGATTTATCAAGCCAAGAGTATGGTAAATAAACTTTACTTGAAAAGAAAATTGTTTTCCTTGAAAATGAAAGAGGGTGAATCAGTTATAGAGCATTTAAATTCATTTAATTTGTTGATGAGTCAGCTTGTTTCAGTAGATGTTGAAGTTGATGAGGAAGATAAATGTATCTTGTTTCTTGGTTCTTTACCTAAATCATGGGAAAATGTCATTTTGGCTATCACTGTTAACCTCACAGATCTGAAGTTGGATGCTCTTGTTGTAGTTTTATTGGTACAGGGATTAAGGAAGAAGAGTTCAGATAGTTAAGGTGATGCACTTAGTATTAGGGGAAGGTCTAAGGAAAGGGGACCTAAAGGAGATCATAAAGGGGCTAAGGACAAGTCCAAGGGCTGGTCTAAGACTCCTGGTAAAAAGAACAGAGTTAAGTGTTGGAATTGTGGTAAAAGGGGACATGTGAAGGAGTGCAAAAACCCCAAGAAATAGTGGGAGAGTGCTTTGGATAAGTCTTTGAATGTAGGTGAAGGTGTTTTACTTTTTGCATGTAATGTTGTTTCTAATGATCACTGGTTGGTTGACTTAGGATGCTCATTTCATATGACCCCACATAAGGAATGGTTCTCCACATATGAAGAGTATGATGGAGGTAATATCTACCTTGGTGATAACTCTTCATATCTGATTGTTGAGAAAGGAAAGGTATTGTAGTGTTTCAGTGATGGGAGGATTAAAACCTTCCCTGGTGTTTTGCATGTTCCTCGATTAGCTAGAAATATAATTTTAGTTTCAAATTTGAATGACTTGGGAATGCATGTAACATTTGACAAGCATGGCTATAGATTTGTGAGAGGGAACTTGGTGGTAGCAAAAGGGAAGAGATTCATGAACTTGTTTAAGATTGAATCCACTACAGTTTGTAATGCCTCCTATATATCTGAGGCCACTACTAAAAATACATGTATGTTGTGGCACCGTAGATTGGGCTACATAAGCAATAATGTATTAAAAACTATTAACAATAAAGAATTGTTGGATGATTTCTCTTATTCTGATGAGCACTTTGATTTCTGTGAGCATTGTGTGTTTGGTAAATAAAATAGAAAATCATTTCCTTTAGGAAGCAATAGAGCAAAAGAGAAGTCAGAAATTATTCATATGGATGCGTTTGGACCTGTGGATAATGAATCTATTAGAAAATCTCATTATTTTGTAACCTTCATTGATGATGTATCCAGATTTACATGGATTTATTTTATGAAGCATAAATCTAAAGTTTTCACTAAGTTTAAGGAATTGAAAGTCTTAGTAGAGAACCAATCAGGTTTAAAGATAAAAATATTAAGATCTGACAATAGAGGAGAATATTGCTCTAACAAATTTCATGAGTTTTACAAGCATGCAGGTATAATCAGACAAAAGACAACTCCGTATACACCACAACAGAATGGTGTTGCAGAAAGGATGAACCAAACAATTATGGAAAGAGCCAGAAGTATGCTTAGTGATGCATAGTTGGATAAATGCTTTTGGGCAGAGGCTGTGTGTACTACTTGTTACTTGATAAATAGATCTCTGTGTAAGGCTCTTGATTCAACACCTTATGAAGTGTGGATAGGTAAGAAACCTTCTATTTCACATTTAAGGGTTTTTGGCCATGAGGCTTTTGTTCATGTGCCTAAAGAAAAGTTATCTAAGTTGGATCCAAAGGCCAAAAAGTGTACATTCATTGGATATGGTGATAATGTCAAAGGTTATAAGCTTTGGAATCCACTAACCTACAAGATTATCTTTTCTAGAGATGTTATTTTCATGGAACCTAGAGCTATTTCTGAACTTGAGCGGCCAAAAGAGAAAGAAGAAAAGGTAAAGAAGGTGCACTTTGATTTAGAGCAGAAAGATGCATCTCAGGAAGAACATAATGATGGATTGGAGGGTGAAGAAGAAGAAGAAGATTCAAGTAGTTCTGATGAAATGAGTCTGTTGTTACAGAAGAAGTTGGTGCAGATGATAATGTAGAAGAATGAGTAAAGTCTCCTACTCCACCCTTGAGGAGATCCACAAGACAACGGAATCCAGTTGACAGGTATAGCCCACTAGATTTCTATTGTGTATATGCTTTATTGAGTACAAACAATGAGCCTAGATCCTACAGAGAAGCTATTTCTGCAGATGATAGTGAGTTTTGACAATTAACCATGCACGAGGAGACGATGGCTTTAGACTCTTGTAACACCTGGGATCTTGTTCATTTGCCCAAAGGAAGAAAGGCCATAGGTTGTAAGTGGGTCTTCAAGAAGGAGTTTGGAGCAGACAGGTTATTGGAGAAGTACAAGGCTAGACTGGTAGCCAAGGGCTACTCCCAGAGAGAGGGAGTTGATTTTGGTGAGATATTCTCTCTTGTTGCTAAATTGATTTCTATTAGATTTCTCTTAGCCATTGCTATAGCTTATGATTGGGAGATTGAGCAAATGGATGTTAAGACTGCGTTCTTACATGGAGATCTTGAAGAAGAAATTTATATGCAACAGCCTACAGGTTTCGAGGTAAAAGGAAAAGAACATTGGGCTTACAAGTTAAAGAGGTCTCTTTATGGTTTGAAATAGTCCCCCAGAATGTGGTATCAAAAGTTTGATTCATTTTTTTTGAAATTGGGTTTTGTTAGAAGTGAGGATCATTGTGTTTACATTCATTGTATTGATGATTCTATACTGGTTATTGCTTTGTATGTTGATGACATGTTATTTTTCAGAAATACTAAGGGTATGATTAGTGAGCTTAAAGCCCAACTTTTAGGTGCATTTGAGATGAAGGATCTTGGTGCTGCAACATATATTTTGGGAATGGAGATCAGGAGGGACATAGTTAACAGAAAGGTTTGGTTGTCACAAAGTATGTGAATACTATTTTATAGAGGTTTAGTTTGTAGGACTTTAACCCAGTTAGAGTTCCTTTAAGCATTGATACTAAGCTTTTATTAGATATGTGTCCAAAGACTGAGGATGATCTTGAGGATATGTCTAATGTGCCATATGCTAGTGCTATAGGGAGTTTGATGTATGCAATGGTTTGCACTAGACCAAATATTGCCCATGCAATGGGAGTTTTGAGTAGATTTATGTCTAACCCTAGTAGACAACATTGGAACTATGCGAAGAGGGTGTTCAAATATCTTGCAGGTACTCCTAATCATTGTTTGGTTTATTTTAGTACTAATAGTGTTGATAAATCTTTTTACATACACAGTTTTGTTGATGCAGATTGGGCAGGTGACTTGGATAGTCAAAGGTCCACTAGTGGCTATGTGTTTACTTAGTTTGGAGGTGCAATGAGTTGGATGAATAAGAGGTAGCCCACAATTTCTTTGTCCACCACAAAAGAAAAGAATATGGCTACTACTCATGTCTCTAAGGAGGCAGTTTCATTGAGGAGACTGTGTACAGGTATTGGTTTTGATTACATGATCATTTATATTGGTTGTGATAGCTAGAGTGTTATCTGTTTGGTTAAGAATCCCATATATCATGCTCAGACTAAGCATGTTGATGTTTAGTATCACTTTGTTTGAGAGTTGGTTGCAAATGGAGAGATTGAGCTGAAGAAGATAGACAATCAGGAGAATATTACTGATTCATTGACCAAGCCTGTGAGCATATGGTGCAGAGACGGCATGGGCCTTGTTTCTAGTGCCTAATTATTTTTCATTTGATTTCCTGTGGGTTGATTTAAAATGTATAATGTCAAGTGGGATAATGTTGGGATAATGTGCCATTAACCTTGTAAATCCCAATATTGTATTCATTCCATTTAGTATATGTAATTTGTAATTATCCATGAGATGTACTAGTTTCAATGATAGTGGTAGTTTTAGAGTAATCAGAGGTAATTACAGAGTGACTTTTACTATTGGAAAATGTAAAAAATTAAAGTAAATGAGGGTAGGCAAGGTCCCTTGAGGAATCTACTATATTTAGCATGTATGTCATGCGTCATAATGTTTGGTGGGTGCATGTAAAGAATCTATGACAGTTACAAGTTGTCATAAGATTCTATGACACTATGATGTATATGACAGATATTAATGAGTTGTAAGTTTCTATGTTTAGCCCAAGGTTCCTATCTTGGAAAGATACTCTTTTGTGGAATCTATAACAATTATGACATGTCATAAGATGTTGTAAGAGGCTAGATTTAGTCTTGGGCGCCCAACATTTGCATGGTTGTTTTTGGACAAGTGTAAGATGCTTGTAAGATGGTAATTAATGTTTATAGGTTGGAGAATCTTAGAAGAGAGAAGGTGAATGCCTAGAATGGAGTGGAAAAGATTTGTATAAGTATTTTCTATGTATTTGTTGCTGCAATACAGTTTTTTAGGTATTCAAGTGCCGTAGGAATGCTATCGGGTTGAAGACTGGAGGAGAGATTGGTGGTGTTGTATTGTACAATCTTTTGTAGATTAATACAAACATTGGGGCTCTTTCCTAGGTGGAGTTTTCTACCCGCAAGGGTTTTCTCCATATTAAACATTGTGTCATTGTGTCTTGTGTTGAATTCTTCATGTTTGGCATTTTCTCTGTAGTGGGTTTTATGTTTTGTTACAATAGCCATTATTAATGCACACTTAAAGATTGCTGAAATTTATCTTGAATCAAATTTCCATTGAAGTAGTGTTGCTTTCATTTCTAACAGAGGGTTAAGGGATAAGGGATTAGGAATTAAGGTTTAAGGGTTGAGGGTTGAGGCTTTAGGGATAAGTGAGAGACCTGGATGGCTAAGAGTTGAGAGATAGGGGAGAGATTGGGTGAGGCAGATAGGGGAGGAAAGGGGTGGATAAGGGTAGAGGGTTTAAAGCTTTAGGGTTGAGGGATTATTGTTTAAGATATAGTGTTGAGGGTTGAGGGTTTAGGGATAGTGATGAGAGCCAATTATGTCCCATTTTATGGCATATTTTAGCCCATTTTCATATACCTTCATATCCATTCCCACATTCCATTTCCATTCTATATCATACTATTTCACCATTTTATGTTGCATATGATTAAATATATATAAGTGGTATTTAATATAGTTTTGGATAAAATATGGAGATTAATGATTGGTTGTCTTTACTAATAAGCATTGTGATTTCAATCCTTAGAAAATATAGCTTGCAACATGTGGACTTCCTGTCACTTGTTTTGTAGGAAGTTCCTGTCACCTTTCATACATACCTCCTATTGCATTCTTCACAAGAATCTTCCTGCCATCTTCACCTGCATTTCCTACCAACTCAGCGCCTTTCATTGCCACATGGATTTATTTCTCCATGATTATCCACTTCAGTACTGGGTATATTGTCACATCACCAACTTAGTGCATGCCTTTTTCCAACAACCACATTTACTAAGGTATCTTTAAGTTGCACTGAATCTGTCTTATATGGCCGCACACATCACCATTCAAACAAATATTTTGGTGTTGACCTCCACCTTAACACATGAAATCATTAAATGACACATATTTCTATTTCAAACATCTCATCAACACCATATCTTGTGTTTCTTGGAAGGTCGTGGTGGAGGACACATTCACTAGCTACGTGAAGGATGCACTTATGGAGAAATCCATAGATATTGCCTTTCCTATTTTCATCTGTTGTTATAAAAAAATCATTATAATCTGTGGCCAATGAAATAAGTCTTATGTGAACCATTTATGTTTGTTAGTCATGAGTAAAACTAAAATATTTTATACCATTTTAGATCATGTTTGTTATAGAGTTGATCTATATAAGTTATGTAATATCAACTACAGGAGAGCAGACTATTGTAGGTAGAATTTTGGTGTTAGCATATTTTTTGTATGCAGATCTTGTATCACTATTTTTTGATGAATAAAAACAAGTGCTTCTATTGATTAAGGCATAGAAAAGATTTTGCTCCATCCTCACCTACAAACCATGGAGCAAGGGCCCAGTCCCTGGTGATGCATAATGATATTTTCTTCATGTTCTGTTTCATTTAAGTTTTCTTGCGTTTTGTTTTCTTTCTTGCAATTCATTTCCTCTTAGTTTGATAGTTACGTAATTTGAATTTTAGTATTTTAGTTAAAATTTGATTTCAATATTTTGATTTTGGTGAGGTATGTTTTATTTATATTAATAAATTAATGTTGTTACTATTACTATTCCTGTAACAATTTCTATTCAATTCTTGTAGTAATTTTTGTGCAATTCCTGTTGCTAGGAAGTGATAGTTCCTGTCACCAAACCTATTTAATTTGCAATAGGCTTATTTTCATAGTTGCATTTCATCCCCACTTAATTCCCTACTTTCCTCCCTTAGGTATACTGCCACAACACCTTTCATAAGCTTACGATCCTTGGATTGACACTTAGACCGAGCTGAAACTAGTTTATTCTTTACCCCAGTTTTGGCCTATCATTTTGGCACCGTTGCCAGGGAGAGGTATTAATAGCCTAAAAACTCAATGAATTGAGTTAGGATCAATGCATTAGGATGAAATCTCATGCAACTACTAGCCTTGCCTAGGTGATTAGTCCTAATTTGTGTTGTTTAAATCATATAGATGCATTGTTAGAGTTTTTAGGTAGATCTTAGAAGTTAAGAACCATTTATATATATCAACACTAGTTGTTGTGAGTTAATTGATAGGCAAAGAAGTAAGTTTTAAGAAACAACACCAAAACGTTAAAAATGTTGCATTTTCAAGGTTGTTCACATGCAGCATTTTTGGGAGAAAAATGCTTCAAAAATGAAAAATTTGAAGGCACCACAAGAGGGAAAATGTGCTTGGCGGCAGGGGTATTGCCCCTCAACCCCACCCTGTACTGCAATAGGTAGCGCACCTAGGGCATTAACCCAGGACCCTGCTGGGGGCTGCCACCCCCAGACCCCCACTTTCAAATTTTAAAATGAAAGAAGAAATTGGTGGGGAAATCATGCTAAAATAAAGTGATGTTTTTATAGCCCCTCTACCTAATGAATGCAACTACAATTATCATGATTTTCCATTACCATTGTCACAAACATCTACAAATATCATTTCCATAATTGAGCAAGAACAAATAATTGATAAATTTTTAGGACAATGGAATTTCAAAAATAATGATTTGACCATTTGTTGTTCTGATTGTTGCAAGGAAGAAGCTAAGTCCACATGCCAAGCTATTCAAGAGGATGTGGTGAAGGAGATATATGTTATAAGTGATCCTCGACACAACAAAGGTGGAAGTGAGAATGTCTTCTTTGTAACTCCAGGACAACTACACTTGTCAAATTAGGAAGATCATGGTATGCTTAATGATTATAAAATGTCTTATAATTCTATTACATTAGAAAGGCAATATGTTTATTCACAAAATAATTCTCCATATAGTATGTATGGTGAATGGGAACAATCACCATATTACCAAAAATTTCAAAATGAAAGCTCACAACAATTGCTATACCCATCCCATATATTACCATCTCCACCATATCTGTCTTATATACTACCATCTTCATCATTTACTCTATATCCCACACAACTTTTACCATTGTCATTATCCCATTCATATCACCCACCATCCACTTCAACATATCCACCAAGGACAGTTACAATGCCTATTAAACTATTATTATCTAATAAAGTGGTTCAAATTGCATATAATAATGGGATTTCAAGGATCCCTTTACATTTTGTTAATATGCTTGAAATTGGTGAATCATAATGACAATGTATTAATACAACTAAAGGATGTGATTTTGGTATAACTGAATTAGAAGAACAATATGATCAATCGAAAGATAACAAATTTAGTTCTTCTTATCTACTTAATAAGTCACAACCTTTAGAAAAAATTCACACATACAAAGATATTTCAATTTGAACTCATAAATGTGTGTGTTGAAATTAATCACGCCATAAGAAATGGTGAACTATCTGCCTTAATAATCCAAGATTTGTGTGAGATACATAATGACATCCTACAAGATCTATCATTTATAAATGTTTTTATATTCAAACATCTAGATCTTGGGAGACCTATGGTCAGAGTACGTATTCCTCACACACTCGTTGATCTGGGTCCAATGATAAATGTTATTCATACACTTAGATAAAAGATGGTTTGAATGCATTAATGACCATGCCAAATATGCTACCAATGGATGATCATTCATTAAAGTTCTAAGATATTGAATGTGTCTTTATTAATTCTTTGGATTATTCTAATACCCTCATGATTTTACAATGTGAAATTAAGCTGGGGGGAAATCCATTGAATTTTGGAAATCTTTGGTTGATCACTCATTGAATAAGGCTCAAGCTATTCTTAAATACGTCAATATCTTTCTTCATTATTTGGATTATAGTAATGCTCTCATGCCCTTGTAGTATGAAGTTAAGTTGGGGAAAAATCCCTTAAATTTTTGAAATTCTTGGTTGATTGCAAATAATGCCTTCATTGTTTGTTTCTTTGGTGCTTCTAATAAAACCACATTTGTGAGATTTGGACCAAATCAAGGTATGCATTATTTTGTTAATTATTGTGCCTACACAAACATTCATTGTAATGATATTCATTTATTTTATTATTATCAAGCATTTATTCATATAAATAACTCTATAATTCATTTTATTATGATGGTGGAGTTATGAAATGAATGATATTGCATTACTATACTTGATATGCTTGGTCATGAGAATATAGTTACAAGTTTCTTATTGTGGTTACCCAACACTCTTTGTATTAGTACCAGTTGATGATGCTTCTCTACATGAGCATTGCATGACACACTTTGTTGGCTTTGCTAACATTTTGTTGTCCTTGCTAGCTATATGGAACATCAAGCTTCTTTTGTGGAGATCACAAGGGGATTATTGGGCAAAATATGAACAAAATTCATGGGTAGAACTTCTCTTGATGACATACCATGTGGAAGACGGTGTGCAACTTAGTCTATGAGATCCATGAATCTTGTAGTACTATGTTCTTGGGCTACACACGTAGAGCCAACTTGAAGATATGAGTAAGGAGCTTGAACACATTATAATGCAGATCATCGTACTCCATCATAGAGATAAGTATCCACCTACCTAAAGTTGTGTAGACACATTTGACAAGTTGAGAGACTACAATTGGTCTTTCACTCTGCAACCTTGTCTTTGGTAAGGCAGTTGTATTATTTACAGCTACTACTTTTCATACAACTTTAGAAATGGTTATGGATATCTCTCATTCTTAAAAGGAAAGGATAGTATCACTTCAAGAGATGTAAACTTGATTAAAGTCATCATAGAGTAGCGTCTTCCCACAATTGTAGCTATTGTATGTAATTCTTTCAACCAAGTGATTAGGCATGTGTTCCAAAGTTCTACAGGAAGCTTTCAAGCATAGTGGCATGAGCAGCAATGGTGCTATGAATTATGCATGGTCAATCTTGATGAAGGTATATTTCTTGTTGATCATAATTTCAAGTTCTATAGTCACCTTTTAGATATAGTGGGATGAACTAAATGAGATCAAGATTGTTTGTAGTAGTGGTTATATGTTCTAGATTGTGCTCAGGTTATTATTGGTCATCATTTCAAATACTACAAGCAATTGATTTTCATAGTTACTTTTATTGAAGGGATTTAGATGGAACTCTAGGATTTTCATTTCATCATCCATATGAGAGTTTCATTTCTTTGGTCATTATATGCAGCTTTTGAAAACATGAAAAAAAATGTAAAACAAAATGAAAAAATGAAAAAAAAAGGAAAAAAAGGAAAAAGCAATAAATTCTAACAATGAAAACCTTCAGTCATTGTTAGAGAACTACAATTTGAAAACCAACTTCTAGCAGATTGTAGTTGAATAAATTTCTTACTGGTGGAAACTATTTTCATAGCGCCACTAAGTGGTAAGTGTAGACACCCAAAATTGACGTAATTATCATTAGCATTCAAATATTGCATTATCTACCATCTGCATTTGTCTAACATACTTGAGCAATATCCCTATCACCTATTTCTTCTATTAATTAAATAAATTTATATTTATTTAATTAATTCATTAGCTATTTAAACAATCTTTAATTATTTAATTATCTTCATTCTATCTATTTTTAATTAAATAAATTTTATTTATTTAATTAAAATTCCATCCATAAATCCACTTTTCAATTAATTAATTAAATTTTATTTATTTAATTAATTCCTCTTATCATTTATCTCAATGAGCCGACATGTGTGCCTCTTTCATTTAAAAAGATAAGTGGCACTACATTTTTTATTTAATATCTTTCACATGTAGTACTTTTTATGTACATGGTCAAACATAAGCTTTGTCTTCCCTCCACTTGTCATCTTCACATTCATCTATGATTATCATTTAATTTTAGCCATTCACATCGCCACCAAATCTCCATCGTTGATTGATTTTGGTTGAGTTCTATATAAACACCCTCTTATTCCATACTATAGAGATCCATCATTCTCATATAGCGTCTACATTATCATCTTGAGCATATTGAGAATTTTAGCATCCATTGAGCTTATTATCATTATCATTCATCCATCATGGCAACTTTGATCTTCATAATTGTTCATTGTTGAAGAAGCAATCCACATCATAAACAAGGAATCATACAATCTAGGTGATATTGTTCTTGAATTGCATGCTTTTGATTTCATTTAGATTATATTCTTTGATGATGGTAGGGTTAGGTTTTTATGGCTATGCTTGATCTTATCAACCTAGTTTTTACCTATCACATTTTGGCACACCTAGTGGGACCCACATCCTTGATTAACTTTGTTATGTGTAGTTGTTTTTATGAAGATCAGATTTTACAAGAACTTATGGCAAGTTTCAGTCGCTTCTGAGAAAAAAATAGTCGCTGTCTGATTATGCACATCACTTTTAAGCTGAAATCAGATGCTTACAGTATTTTCCAAATCACTTTTGAGCGAACAATAGTCTTTTATTGTCTTTTTTGAACCACTTACAAGATAACAGTGTTCTCTTATGTCCTTATTTACATCGCTTTTAATATGACAGTAATCGCTTTTAGCTATTTGGATCACTTTCTACAAAAATTAGGGTTTTTTTGTTATACCTTGTTTTTTCACAGATCTGAGTCGCTTATGACATGTAATTAGTTGCTTGTTGCCTTTTTACATCACTTATGAGCTTTATCAGTTCGCATCTGGGTTTACTAGCATCACCTCTGATCTGTCACATTTCACTTTCGATAGAATATAGATCACTTCTGATCAACAATTGATCACCTCTGGTAACTATGTTGCTTTCAGTTTGTATTATTTGCAGTTCAATTTTCTTGGTTACTAATTGGGTATTTGTGTAGCATCTTATCAATTGTCCAAGAAAAGGAGGTTATAAAACTACTAACATATCTGTTGTAGCTCTAATCGGTCCAAGGCTTGTGATTTATCACTAATTTAGGAACATTTGGGCTTGGTGCTTAAAATGAATCATTGTTTCCTCTGTGATTGATTTATCTTTCTTGATTGCTTGAATGTGCATGTTTGTAACCCAAATTTAATAGCAAAAGTATCCTCTCCCCTTTCCTATCAAATGGATCTTGGGTGTATGAGAACTTGTTATTATCTTTAGAGGGCCTGCCTTCCCGGTGTGAGAAGGGATACGACCCAAGCGGTAATGGGCTAAAGCCAAGTCCTTCCAAACCGCTATATAAGAAAAGTGTTTTTGTCGAAAGCCACAAACAATAGGTGTTTTTGTGTTATACCGATAGCCAAACTCCCCCAAAACCCTTGAAGGCGTAACCATTGAAGGCTGGGAGACTCCATAACAAAGAGTAGTGCTGCTCCATGTATAGCCACCCAAATAATGTCCTTACTAGCAACCTTGTGTAGTAGCCAAAAACCCTCTATTTGTTGATGCAAAAGGTGGGACCTTTGAAGCCACCCTGATTCACATGGTTCTTAATAGAGATAGTAGGGACAATCCTAAGGTTTGGTGGGGGGACAAACCTTGGGAAACCTAGATCTTGGTATGTGTGAGAAGTGTGTGCCGTGGAGAGGAGCTGGTGCTACCAAGATCCTAAAGCTATCCGCTTTGAATAAGCATGGCCAGGGGATTCAACAAATATAGTCCTTTCCTAGCCTAGGTTGTACAAGTTTGTGATTGTTGTGAGTGTGAGTGACTGAAATCACTATTTTCTTGTCAAAAACACAATTCAAACACACCCCTTGATAGACACAGATAACTTTTGAGCCTTAACTGATCACTTATAGACAACTGGATCTCTTTTAAACAATAGTCAGTCGTCTCTTGCTTAAACCCAGTAGCTTTTGAACAATAGTTGCTCGAAAATTGCTTTTGAACCAAAACTACTCACCTTTAGAAAATAGGCTCGCTTCTAGCTAATACTATAACCTGTCACCTAGACTAAAACTAGATCACTTTTGAGCTATTATTAATCACCTTTGGCTTTTTCTGTGTCACACCTAAGCTATTATCTGTCACCTCTGGCTAAATATCAACAAATCCTAGCAACTCAATCAAATTAGCCATATCATCATTTTGCTTAGCTTCAACATTAGCTTTTAGACCTGCTTCTGATCATTTACAGATACTTGGACTTTTTCTCCTATCTTGAGCATAACAAACAATTGGACTTTGTGGACTTTCCATCTTCTTGAGACCTCAAATCAGCAAACCAAACATCCAACAATCAATCCAACATCAGCAAAACATCATCTTTTGGCCTTGGCCTTAGCAATATCAGCAAACAACAATGTCAACCATCTTTTTCCCTTTAAGTGTGTGAGCTATCCTCTAGGGAAGTCTATAAACCAACTATCAAACAACTAGCAATCATCAACCAAACAACATCAACAATCAACCAAGCAACCCAACAACAAAGAAAACAACAAACGAGCCAAGAAAACCAACAACAAAGAAAACAATCAGTAAACCATCACCTTTTAGGTCTCAAACCTTGCAAGATAAAGTCCAACTTTCAAAATCAACAATCATGCCTCAAACTAGGAGCCAATATAGAGCTAAAATGGAAGTAAAACTAGAAGCTAAGATGAAAGCTAAGATGCAACAATCTAGATCAACGCCCCTTAGAGATGTGAATCAATTTATGATTGACATGCCTCCTTACATGTTTGTTCCTGATGGATACACCATTGGAGAATCATCCTCATGACAAGTGCAAACTCAAACATTTTCAGAGACTTACAAAGAGCAATCCCAAGAAGACTTATCAGAATTTAGAGATACACATGTCTGGGATCAATTTGAGAGGCTTGTTTTATTTGATCCTAACCATTACTTCTTGCAATTAGCATGTATGGGAGCCAAATTACCAAGATATTTTGACATATCCACTATTGAAGAGTATGATCCAAACACTCCCGTTGTTGTTGCAAAGGGACCATCCACTATAGCCACACCATCGCTTACCATGCTGCAAAATCCATCTTCCAACCCATCTCTTTCATTGCCTGTTGTTACTTAATTTGACCCTCCACACTCAGGGTACACTTTAGAACCTTTGATAACTCCAACCAATGTACTCCCTCTCTTTTCACAAAATCTAAACATTCCACCTTTTCATGCTTCACAGCATACACCTTCTCCTACCGTGACCGTTTCTCGATCTCAAGTAACACAAGCTGTCCATGTTGCCCAAGTGCAAATTCCTCACATGTCACAAGCTATCCCCATGTCCCATACTCTGCAAGTTTCCCAAGCTATCCACAAAACACAAGCTATCCAAGCTTCACAACCATTGCAATCTGCTACTCCCATTGCATCACATGTGGAAGCCGCATCCCATATTCCTATCACTGCTAATATGGTCTCCACGATTTCCACGAATCCATCCAATGAATCATACAATCCTAATGTTAGTCTCATTGACATGAGTGACCCGCCTATTATTTCACAAGCTAACCCTTGCACCATGGTCTCTTATGTTGATCAACTTATATCACTTCAACCATCCTCCTATAATCCTTCACAAACCATCAATCCATCCTATACCACTCACGGATTACCCATCGTCACTCAATAGACGACATATACCAATCCTCATGTTGTCCAAAATACAAACCTAAATGTCCATCCTTCTTTCGTATTTACCAATCATTCCATCACTTACCATATCAGAAATCCAACCCCAAACTCACAACCATTGATCAACGCCAATCCATCTTCCACTTCCCATGTGATGCAAACCCCTAGCCCCAATTCATCGCAATACACCCAACCACCACTTGTGTCTCATGGACAGCAATCTTCAAACACGTGTCACATATTAATCCTATGACATATATTGTGAGCACACAACCTCAAAAAATGGTCACGGCTTCATATATTCTGCAACAACAACTGCAATATACATCATATTACATTGCACCTCCAAACCAACAACCCCCTTTGCAACAACAACACCTTTCTCCAATGGATGTTCAACAAATGATTAATAAAGCGATAGGACAAGACAAGAAGACATTTTCCTTGGAAGACATATGCGCTTATCCATTTGACAAGTCACTTCATATGACACCTTTTTTGCTACATTTTGAAATTCCACAATTTGACAAGTACAAAGGAAAAGGAAATCTAGAAGACCATCTTAGAGCATTCTTTGTTGCATGTCTCAATGTTTCTCAAGATGATACATATCTTTTGAGACTATTTCCCTAAAGCTTAGTGGGACAAGCTCTTGAATGGTTCTCCTTTTTACCTCCGGGCATTAAGTCTTTTGTGGAACTTGAAAATAAATTCCAATCACATTTCGCTTTGAACATTGAACATGAATGACCTTGTCAACAATAAACAATGCAATGGTGAGGATTTCTTTTTATTTATTCAAGATGGCATAATATGGCTAGCAAACTATCATGGGAAATACTTGAGAAACAACAACTTGACATTTTTGTTCAAAATCTTCATCCCAAGACTTCATTCCAACTACAATTGCAAAGTGTTGGTACCTTTGATGAACTTGTTTCCAAAGGAACCATCATTGAATACACTTTAATTGCTAAAGGCACTATCAAGATTTTCAGAGATAACAAAGACAATCCTCAAATCTCCAACAAAAAATCTCTCTTTTGGAACAAGAACAAGAATGTTGTCAATGACGGTGTTGTAGACGCAAAGAATATACAAACAATGAAAGCTCCTATTAACATTCAAGCCGTGTCTACAACAACTCAACCTTTCAAATGAACCCAACTAAGGCAAAATCCTCGGTGACAATTCACAACATTAGAAGAACCTATGGAAGTTGTCTTTCAAAAGCTTCTCCAAGCAAGAGATATTATATTACCAGATGCACCACCCAATGGAGAATCGCTCTTCAAAGCTCCTTGGTACAAAGAAACTAAGTATTGTGACTATCATGGAGTGAAGGGACATAAAACAAATAGTTGCATGTGCTTAAATCATGTTATTCAAGATTGCATCGATCAAGGTCTAATCAAAATCACACCTCCAATATCTCAACCTACACAGCAACCGACATCTAATTATGATCTAGATGCTTTCAAGAATCCACTTCCATCTCATGAAAAACCAAGTAACCCTCATATTGGGAATGCCATTGGGATCACAGGAATAAGAACCCCTTGAACCCATTGTTGTGTCTAAGTAGCTTAATAAACAAGGCCTTGGCTATCAGCCGGAGGTACCGCTTCCCAAAGACATTAATTGTATTTCTGATATGGAAGCTGGACCTTCCTCGGTAGGAGAGACTTCTAATACGGATACCATCAATGACTCCTCCCTTCATATTAATGACCTTTTTCAAGAAATTTCCATCTTCATGATCTCCACAACTTCATATAGTCGACACTCTTCGTCCATTACCCTTTCACTCGTATATCCTGACCTCATTGATTGGGACCAATAGGGGGCACCAATATTGGATACATTTGAAAATGATGAAGCTATTACCAAATTCATGGGATTACGACAAGGCATTCCATTGGGTGATCACAAAGTAGGCTTCATGATGGACCTACCTAAACTAGCATATTTTGGTGGAAGTATTAAATCCTTCAGTCGCAAAAAGTGAAATAAATAAAATAAAAAAAGATAGGTCATTGGGTGAAAACTAAAAGGTGCCTCTTGACCATGAAAAAGTAAAAATAAAGGACATATCTGAGGGTGAAAACCTCTCAGAGGACTAGAGGATGGGGGATTTGATCTTCCTATCACCATTGACTGTCATGAGAAATCAACAGTGCTGGTTGAAAAATCACAAGATATAAATCACAAGATATGAACTTAGGCACATAATAGAATCCAAAGATTACAAATTTGGCAGCGTCATTATCAGAGCAGGAAAGAAGAGATTTCACAACATTTTTCATACAAAGAGCTATCAATTTTGCATGGACTTATGCTGACATGCCAGGTCTAGATCCTTCACTGGTGGTACATCATTTAACAATATCTCCTAATGTAAAACGTGTCAAACAAAAATTGCTCAAAATGCATCCGCAAGTAGCCCTATTGGTTAAGGCAGAAATTCATAAACTCTTAGAAGCAAAGTTCCTAAAGCTTATTGATTATCCAGAGTGGGTTTCAAACTTGGTACCTGTAGTAAAACTTGATGGATGAGTTCGCTGTTGCATAGATTTCAGAGATCTTAATAAATCATGTCCCAAAGATGACTTTCCATTACCAAGTATAGACAACATTGTAGATCTCACAGCTGGACATGAAATGTTATCTTTGATGGATGGATTTTTAGGATACAACCAAATCAGAATAGCAGAGGAAGATCAAGACAAGACATCATTCATTTGTCCATGGGGTATATACTGTTGGGTTGTAATGCCTTTTGGTCTCAAGAACGCAGGAGCTACTTATTAATGAGCCATGACAATGATTTTCCATGACCTTTTTCACACTATCATGGAAGATTATGTTGATGATATTCTAGGAAAATCCAAGACAAGAGAAGGACATCTACAAGTATTAGCACAAATCTTTGATTGACCAGAGAAGTATCAAGTTAGGCTAAACCCAAAGAAATGTGTATTTGGTGTAACATCTAGGAAAATGTTGGGATACATTGTGTCTCGACGAGGAATAGAAGTGGATCCGGACAAAGTAAAATCTATCATGGGAATGCCTCCCCCAACAAATCTGAAGCAGCACCGAAGTATACAAGGAAGGTTACAATCTATCCACAGATTTATCTCACAACTAGTACATAAGTGTCATCCTTTCCAACATCTTCTTCATAAGGGTGAACCTTTTAAGTGGGATGAGAAATGTCAATAGGCCTTCAAAAAAATAAAAGAATATCTAGCAACACCTTCAATGTTAGTACCTCCTATACTTGATCAACCATTGTTGCTCTATATATCTTCAACAACAGTAGCATTAGGTGCCCTTTTTGCTTAGCATGACAATTCAGGAAAGGAGCAAGCCATTTATTACATCAAAAGAACTCTTGTGGGATATGAACTTAATTATTCATCTATGGAAAAAGCATTTTTAGCATTGGTGTTTTCTTCCCAAAAGTTGTGACATTACATGTTGAACCAAATGACAAAGCTCATATCTAATGTTGATCCACTCAAATATCTTCTCTCCAAAGCAATCCTTATAGGAAGATTAGCAAAATGGGTTATGATCCTAAGTGAATTTGACATACAATATGTGGATTTCAAGGCCCTAAAAGGACAAGTCATTGCTGATCAGTTAGCTGTAGCACCTATCACAGATATTCAACTAATCCATCCAGAGTTTCTGGATGAAGAATTGTTCAATCTAACTTCACCAACACTGTGGCAGCTATATTTTGATGGATCTTACACACAACATGGATTAGGAGCAGGGATATTGTTTGTTACCCTCCAAGGAGATTGTATCCCAAAATCATACATAATTGTATTTCCATGTACCAACAACATAGTAGAATATGAAGTTTTAATCACATGATTACGTATGGCAATACAATGGGCTATAAAATAGCTATAGGTCTTTGGTGATTCCTAATTGGTTATCAGACAGGTTTTAGATGAGTATCAAACAAAAGATGAGAAGCTTCCTCCCTATAAACAAATGGTTGATGATTTCAAGCAATATTTTGACACTATCACCTTTGAATAGATTCCAAGGATGAAAAACAAAGTAGCAGATGTCATGGCTATGATTGGATCTCTTTTAGATATGCCATCCAATACACATAAGTGTGAATTCCTGGTTGAACAACTTTTGATCCCAACATTTGAAGTACCGCAATCTGAGCATTTTTGGGAAATTGTTGGTCCCAATTCACCTTGGTACGAGTATATATACGAGTCTCTCCATAATCAAACCTTTCCATTACAACTATCTAATACCCAACGTAAAACCTTTATTCGGCAAGCCTCTTGCTACACTATCTTAGGAGACACCCTATGTCGCCGAAGTCCTGATGGTATCCTTCTTAGATGTCTTGATTCCGAGGAAGCTAAGGTTGCCTTACGTGAAATACATGAAAATGTTTGCAGATCACATTCTGCTGGCCCTGGCCTTATTAAGAAACTTTTATGAGCTGGATACTATTGGCCAACTATGGAAATAGATGTACAACAATTTGCAAAAAGATGTCTACAATGCTAGAAACATGGAGATCTAATACATGCACTAGCACATGAACTTCAGCCTATCACTACTCCTTGGCCATTCTTGCAGTGGGGACTTGATCTCATAGGTAAAATCCATCCAACTTCATCAAATGGTCATAATTTTATCATAACCACCACTGAGTACTTCACAAAGTGGGTGGAAGCAATACTTATGACCTACATTACTGGCAAGCAAATATCTAAGTTTATCTTGCACTATATCATTTGCCGATACGGAGTTCCTCAAGCCATTGTTACTGATAATGGTAGTCCTTTCAAGAATCGAGAGGTTAGAGATCTTTGTAACAAGTTCCATATCCAACATCGATTCTCCACACCTTATTATCCTCAAAGTAATGACCAAGCTAAGGCTTCTAACAAAACAATTATTAAGATCCTCAAGAAGATAGTCAATGAAGATGGTCATGATTGGCATTTACAACTCAATCCTGCATTATGGGCTTATTGAACAAGTATCAGAACTCCAACTGGAGATACACCCTATACCCTTGTGTATGGTGCTGAAGCTATCCTACCTATTGAGGTTGAGATCCCCTCACTACGAGTATCCTTACAGCATACTATTTCAGATGAAGAATATCAAGAATCCAGACTACATGATCTTGAGCTATTAAATGAACAATGTCTTTTAGCACTCAACCATCTTCAAGTCTATCAGAACCATTTACGCTGTAGGTACAACAAGAAAATTAGAGAACACAGATTTTAGGTTGGGGACCTTATTTTTAAAGTAAATCAAAAGAATCAGCAACATCGAGAGAAACATGGCAAGTTTGAAGCTAATTGGCTTGGTCCTTTCGTCATCACATCAGTTTATGGATCAGGTGCATATACTCTCTCAACACCTGAAGGTATTCCCTTGGATGAACTAGTTAACATCATTCATCTCAAGAAGTTTTATCCATGAATCTCAGCTATTCCCAAAAAATACAAAAAAATAGAAAAAATAAATAGTACAAGATAAATAATTCATCCTCTGGTGAAAACTTGGTAAACCGACACATTGGATAAGTACCATAGTGAAAACCTGGCAAACATGCGCTATGTGTAGTGACTAGCTCCCATCATCTGCTTAATTTTGTTTTGATAATAGGTTTTCATAGCATATTTCACCATCTATCCTATATAATCCATATAATAATCCACATCTCACCTTGTAAACCATTATCCCTTCTACATCCATCATAAAAAGTCTTTCCATCCTCCCCTCTGCCTTGCTAGCTTTCACAGTTTGGATTTTGTTGAGGTAATTATATCATTTGGCACCTTAGCATCTTGATCACACAACTGCATCCATCACAACTTCTCCATAATAAAACCCCATTCCACACTGGGGGCACTTATTGAGCCTTATTTGAAAGTGGATACCTATAGCTCTTTCTCATAACACAACAAACACCCAATCTCATAACACAGAAAATATTTAACTTCAAACACAACACATATCCAACTTCAAACATGGCAAACATTTGCAACCAGGTTCAACATCTTTGTAATCAATCCAAGCTCAAATCAACAAACATCAAAACATTTTAAAAATACAAAAAAAAAACTTGAAACATCCATTAAAAATCTAAGCAATAAAGTTGATCTTTTGACATCAACCATTAATGCAATAAGGAAGAACCACATCACTAGCTCTATCATTAAAGCCTTGATCCCATAGATACAGGGTACATAGGCAATCTAAGATGTGAAGGAAGCACTCTGATTTAGGCAAAGACAATAGCCCTTCTCCCTCTTTTCATTATCCATCTTTCTTCTAATCATCCTTCAATATTTCATCTCACTTTCTTCTATCTTTCATCACTTACATCATCAATAAACCTAGAACTACATATTCATCATGTCTCATCATTATCGTAATGTGCTTTGATCCCTTGGATACATGGTATGTAGGTAGTCTGGAATACAAAGGAAGTATCCAGTACTCAAGCACAGATGATCCACCCCATCTTCTTCATCTTCTATCATCTTTCATCTTCTTCCTTTTGATCAGCTCAAGAGATGCAAACTATCTGTATATTGAAAGCTCAAGCACTTTAATCAATCAGGGCTAAGCTAGAATCTATTTGTCCTCATGTCCTAAGACAACATTCATTATAGCATTTTATCAACATCTTTAGCCTTCAACATGATGCAGCTTCCCTTTCAAACAAGGCACCAACTTAATCCATCCAAGAGCACTTAAATTTGGCAAGAGAACATGATGATAGTATCTTTTGTTTTATCTTTTGATTTATCTTTTGTCCCTTTCCTAGGCCTAATCAAGACTTCCTCGATCTATCATATCTTGGTATGTTGCAATGAAGTAAGGAATGGGGCATGGTCATATTTCTTTCGTAGGTTGTGTCTGCGGGATGATCTTATTCTCTTCTTATGTGTATTGCTATCTTGTACGTGTTGGGATTAACATTTTACATATCAATATCTCTAGCATTTGAGAAGCTAAATAGTCTCTTATGCACTTGAGACTATTCTATGTCAAGACTAGCTCCATACATATAACTAGCAAGGTGTTACTATGTGTAGTGGAGATAAGCTCAAACCATTGCTTGTAGCATCAAAGTCCATCTTAAACACTAGCTGCTATTCATATCTTGTGTATGTTGGCTCAACATCTTGACCTCGTGCGTCTCGACAAGATTGTAGTATGCTAGTTATGCATTGGATACCTCGACACCTTGGTCTTCTATACCCTGGTGCATATCATCCATATGCTATATCAAACATAAGGATTACATTTCTTTATTTCTGAGCAATTACTTTTAAAAGCTATAATATCATCTATCTATTCC
The DNA here is from genome assembly GCA_027924645.1 of Cunninghamia lanceolata. Lineage (NCBI taxonomy): Eukaryota > Viridiplantae > Streptophyta > Pinopsida > Cupressales > Cupressaceae > Cunninghamia > Cunninghamia lanceolata. The sequence continues at coordinate 7,998,507 of BSBN01000221.1, forward strand.
ATCATAATCCTATATAGTCCTCAACCAAGATTGATACACCAAAGCCTATTTTCTTCTATCCCATCCCAATTCATCCCACCTAATCCCCGTTTTCTTCGTCTCAACCTTGTTCTCTAGCCTTTCATCTTATTGCGAGCTAACCCAGCCCTTCCTAGTCAGCCTAGCTTACCTCTTGAGGGGGCATCACCTACCAGTTACACTGGGGCATAACTTTGTTTATCAAGCAATTATTATATCTTTTTTGACACAACGCTCTAATGAACATTGTATTAAAGGGGGAAAATGTAGACACCCAAAATTGACCTAATTATCATTAGCATTCAAATATTGCATTATCTACCATCTACATTTGTCTAACATACTTGAGCAATATCCCTATCACCTATTTCTTCTATTAATTAAATAAATTTATATTTATTTAATTAGTTCATTAGCTATTTCCTCTAATCTATAATTAAATGATCTTTAATTATTTAATTATCTTCATTCTATCTATTTTTAATTAAATAAATTTTATTTATTTAATTAATTCCTCTTATCATTTATCTCAATGAGCCGACATGTGTGCCTCTTTCATTTAAAAAGATAAGTGGTACCACATCTTTTATTTAATATCTTTCACATGTAGTACTTTACCTATCACAGTAAGTGATTGAAAACTGGCTTGCCAGTGGTCACTTGTCCTTATCAAAATTGAAAAAAAATGAAAAAAATGCAATTCTTTGTGCTAATCCTTTGCAGGTACACTTTGTTGCTTCCATGGTTGTCTGAGTTCCTCTAGCACCTTCTGTTGCTCACTTGTGTAGATGTGCTCTCATTTGTCATGGTCAGCCTAACTTTGACCACATGTAGCACAAAGTTACACATTCAGTTGAGGTGTTAGGGTTAAAGCAAGAAGTTGAGTATATATTTTGCAAAAGTTTTTCATGGATGAAAATGCCACTTGGAACGGGTACCCATTTTGAAAAAAAATAGGTACTTGTTTAGGATCGGGCTCCCGAAGCAAAATGAATACCCGTTATGAAACGGGTACCTATTTTCTAAAAAATAAAAAAATTAGCCATAGGCATGTAAAAAAAATACTTTTAAAAAATGGGCACCCATTTGAAACAGGTACCTGTTTTCAAAAAGTTTTTTTTAAACATGTCTATGGCTAATTTTTTTTATTTTTTTAGAAACGGGTACCTGTTATTTTTAAAATGGGTACATGTTTATAACAGGCACCCATTTCTAATATTTTGAAATTTCAAACCCACCAATTTGTATTGGTTTTAGGCTTGGAAACCCAAGCCTTAGCTTTGGACCTGCAACTAGGAGACCATGAAAATAGCAAGAGAAAAAACTAGTTTCACCACTATGGCTGACGACTTTTTTTTTAGAATATTTTAATGAAATTAAAACCCATTATAGATCTCAAAGTCTTGTTTTCAAATATGTAATTGTTTTACTATTGAACATAATTTTCTATTTATTATTTGTTTTCCAAACAAACTAACTCATAAACTTGAAATAACATAGGTTACTATTTTTTTAATGACTTTTAATTTTGGAAGTTTCTTGAAAAACAAATTATGTCTGACCAAACTAGACATCATTCTCTACATGATGAAATTTTTTTAGTGAATTGATTAGTTTAGCTCAAATTATGTTGGTCGTACACGAGGGGTTTTAAAAAACACTAATTAGGGCCAATAAAAAACTAATAAAAAAAATATCTATCAAAAAATTATAAAAAATATCCTGACCAAAATTCAGCATCCTGAGAATCTTTCCACAAAAGGAATTAGAAAAATACATTAATTTAGGTCAAATTATGTTGGCGTACACATGCATGCTTTTGAAAAAAATAGGGGACTTTTAAAAAGTGACTTTTTGTACATCCAATAAAAAACCAACTTGTATCATCTGAGTATTAGAAAAAATGACATATTTGAAAACTAGAAACAAAATCCTACATTTCTTATTTTTACATCATCTTAATATTTTATGTGCAAGTGCTTCAAATTGTCACTCCAAGTACGACAAAATTTGAAAAATAGGAAAAACACTTCCACTTTTTGGCTAAAAAGTGAACTCATCTTCTTGCACTTACCCATTAGAAAAAGTGAAGAGAGACTCCAGGCTACCATCAGTATTTTCCATAATGCTTCAAGTTTGATGGAAATCTTTTATGTGTGGTGTGGCTTTAATCCTTATTACAGTTTTTATTTCCTTCCTTGTTGGACATTCACAGTTGCAATTTTTGGTTCCATCTTGGAGATTCACAGTTGCTGAGTTCTTTTGGCTACCTGACCTTGGAATACATGGACATGCAAGTTGGTAAAAAAATCAATTTTATTTTTCATTATTTTATCTCTTAATTTTATTAATATTTCTTATTATATTAATCATATATGCAGCATCTGTATCTATCCTCTCCTTGTTGCCTGAGGATGATCAACCCTTTAAGTTGGGGGGAGGTTCCTCATACTTATTCCCTCTCATTTTGCCCATTATTTTATTTATTTCACCTTAATTATCTCATCGTAGTATCCATTATCCTACCATTGTATCCATTATTTTCACCCTTTATAATCATTCATATTGCTTACTATGTCACCCATTTCAAATAGCACATAAAAATGGAGATAGTTTTTTGTGATACGTCCTATATATAACATTTCCAACTAATCATGCTATGGAAAAATTTAAAAAACAGAGAAAAAATAGAAAAAATAGAAAAAAAATGATGGAAAAAATAAAAAGTTGGAGGAAGGTATGAATATTGAAAATGAAAAGACAATTGGCAAATAAAAGCACAGCCATGCCAATTGATATGTAGAAGAGCTATAAAAAAAATTGGAAGAGAATATGTGATTAAGTATGAGCTATAATGGTAAAGGGGTAAAGAGAAAATCCAAAGTCACACTCCCAAGGCTACCCTCTTAGAAATAAAGATTGCATGAGGATGTGGAATATGTTAAGTTGGGGGGAATGATGAGAGCCAATTATGTCCCATTTTATGGCATATTTTAGTCTATTTTCATATACCTTCATATCCATTCCCACATTCCATTTCTGTTCCATATCATACTATTTCACCATTTTATGTTGCATATGATTAAATATATATACACATATATATATATATATGTATATATATATATATATATGTATATATGTATATATATATATGTATATATATATGTATATATATATATATGTATATATATATATGTATATATATATGTGGTATTTAATATAGTTTTGGATAAAATATGGAAATTAATGATTATTTGTCTTTACTAATAAGTATTGTGATTTCAATCCTTAGAAAATATAGCTTGCAACATGTGAACTTCCTATCACTTGTTTTGCAGGAACTTCCTGTCACCTTTCATACATACTTTCTGTTGCATTCTTCATAGGAATCTTCACAAGAATCTTTCTGCCATCTGCACATAATTCTTGTCACCTGCACTTCCTACCAACTCAGCTCCTTTCATTGCCACATGAATTTATTTCTCCACGATTATCCACTTCAACACTGGGTATATCGTCACATCACCAACTTAGCGAATGCCTTTTTCCAACAACAACATTTACTAAGGTATCTTTAAGTTGCATTGAATCTGTCTTATATTGCCACACACATCAACATTCAAGCAAACATTTTGGTGTTGACCTCCACCTTAACACTTGAAATCATTAAAGGACACATATTTCTGTTTCAAATATCTCATCAACACCATATCTTGTGTTGTTTGGAAGCTCGTGGTGGAGGATGCATTTGCTGGCTGTGTGGAGGATGCACTTATGGAGAAATCCACAAATATTGCCTTTCTTATTCTCATCTATTGTTATAACAAAATTGTTGTAATCTGTGGCTAGTAAAATAAGTCTTATGTGAACCATTTCTGTTTGTTAGTCATGAGTAAAACTAAACTATTGTATACCATTTTAGATCATAGTTGTTATAGAGTTGATCTATATAAGTTATGTAATATCAACTAGAGGAGAGCATATTAGTGTAGGCAGACTTTTGGTGTGAGCATATTTTCAGTACGTAGATATCGTATCACTATTTTTTGATGAATAAAAACAAGTGTTTCTATTGATTAAGGCATAGAAAAGCTTTTGGTCCATCCTCACCTACAAACCATGGAGCAAGGTCCCACTCCCTGGTGCCGTATGGTGATATTTTCTTCATGTTCTGTTTCATTTAAGTTTTCTTGCGTGTTGTTTTCTTTCTTGCAATTTGTTTCCTCTTAATTTGATAGTTACGTAATTTGAATTTCAACATTTTAGTTAAAATTCAATTTTAGTATTTTCATTTTGATGAGGTATGTTTTATTTATATTAATAAATTAATGTTGTTATTGTTACTATTCCTGTAGCATTTTCTATGCAATTTCTGTAGTAATTTTTGTGCAATTTACTATCGCCAGGAAGTGACAGTTCCTATCGCCAGACCTATTTAATTTACAATAGATTTATTTTCATAGCTGCATTTCATCCCCACTTAATTCACTTCTTTCCTCCCTTAGGTATACTACTGCACACCTTTCATAAGCTTACGAGCCCTAGATTGACACTTAGACCAAGTTAAATTTAGTTTATTCTTTACCCCATATTGGCGTATCAGATAGGGTTTAGGATTTAGGGTTTAAGGGTTGAGGGTTGAGGCTTTAGGGATAAGTCTTTATGGTTTAGGAATAAGGGATTAGGGTTTAAGGTATAGTGTCAAGGGTTGAGGGTTTAGGGATAAGGGATTAGGATTTAAGGTTTAAGGGTTGAGGGTTGAGGTTTTAGGGATAAGTGAGAGACCTAGATGGCTAAGGGTTGAGAGATAGGGGGGAGATGGGGTGAGGTAGATAGGGGAGGAGAGGGGTGGATAAGGGTTGAGGGATTAGGGTTTATGGTATAGTGTTGAGGGTTGAGGGTTCAGGGATAGGGTTTAGGATTTAAGGTTTAAGGGTTGAGGGTTTAGGGTTTAGGGATAAGGGATTACGATTTAGGGTTGAGGGATTAGGGTTTGAAGTATAGTGTTGAGGGTTGAGGGTTTAGGGATAGAGTTTAGGATTTAAGGTTTAATGGTTGAGGGTTGAGGCTTTAGGGATACGGTTTAGGGTTTAGGGATAATGGATTAGGGTTTAAGGTATAGTGTCAAGGGTTGAGGTTTAGGGATAGTGTATAGGGACAGGGTTTAGGATTTAAGGTTTAAGGGTTGAGGGTTGAGGCTTTAGGGATAAGTGAGAGACCTAGATGGCTAAGGGCTGAGAGATAAGGGGGACATGGGGTGAGGCAAATAGGGGAGGAGAGGGGTGGATAAGGGTTGAGGCTTTAACACTTTAGTGTTGAGGGATTAGGGTTTACACTATAGTGTTGAGGGTTGAGGGTTTAGGGATAGGCTTTAGGATTTAAGGTTTAAGTGTTGAGGGTTGAGGCTTTAGGGTTAAGGTTTAGGGTTGAGGGATTAGGGTTTATGGTTAAGGTATCATGGTTTAGGGTTGAGGGATTAAGGTTTGAGGTATAGTGTTGAGGGTTGAGGGTTTAGGGATAGGGTTTAGGATTTAAGGTTTAAGGGTTGAGGGTTAAGGCTTTAGTGATAGGGTTTATCATTTAGGGATTAGGGTTTGAGGTATAGTGTTGAGGGTTGAGGGTTTAGGGAAAGGGTTTAGGATCTAAGGTTTGAGGGTTGAGGGTTGAGGCTTTAGGGATAGGGTTTAGGCTTTAGGGATAAGGGATTAGGTTTTAGGGTTGAGGGATTAGTGTTTAGGGTTGAGGGATTAGTGTTTAGGGTTGTGGGATTAGGGTTTGAGGTATAGTGTTGAGGGTTAATGTTTTAGGGATAGGGTTTGGGATTTAAGGTTTAAGGGTTGAGGGTTGAGGCTTTAGGGATAGGGTTTATGGTTTAGGGATAAGCTATTATGGTTTAGGGTTGAGGGATTAAGGTTTAGAGTTGATAGATTAGGGTTTGAGTTGTAGTGTTAACGGTTAAGGGTTTAGGGATAGAGTATTGGATTTAATGTTTAAGGGTTCATGGTTGAGGATTTAGGGATATGGTTTAGTGTTTAGGGATAAGGGATAAGGGTTTCGGGTTGAGGGATTAGGGTTTAGAGTTGAGGGATTAGGGTTTGAGGTATAGTGTTGAGGGTTGAGGGTTTAGGGATAGGGTTTAGGATTTAAGGTTTAAGTGTTGAGTGTTGAGGCTTTAGGGATAGGATTTAGGGTTTATGGATAAGGGATTAGGGTTTAGGGTTGAGGGATCAAGGTTTAGGGTTGACGGATTAGGATTTGAGGTATAGTGTTGAGGGTTGAGGGTTTAGAGATAGGGTTTAGGATTTAAGGTTTAAGGGTTGAGGGTTGAGGCTTTAGGGATAGGGTTTAGGGTTTAGGGATAACGAATTATGGTTTAGGGTTGAGGGATTAGGGTTTAGGGTTGAGGGATCAAGGTTTAAGGTTGATGGATTAGGGTTTGAGGTATAATATTGTGGGTTGAGGGTTTAGGGATAGGGTTTAGGATTTAAGGTTTAAGGGTTGAGGGTTGAGGCTTTAGAGATAAGGTTTAGGGTTTAGGGTTGAGGGATCAGGGTTTGAGGTATAGTGTTGAGGGTTTAGGGATAGGGTTTAAGATTTAAGGTTTAAGGGTTGAGGCTTTAGGGATAGCGTTTAGGGTTTAGGGTTGAGGAATTAGGGTTTGAGGTATAGTGTTGAGGGTTGAGGCTTTAGGGATAGGGTTTAGGGTTTAGGGATAAGCGATTAGGTTTTAAGGTATAGTGTTGAGGGTTGAGGGTTTAGGGATAGGTTTTAGGATTTAAGGTTTAATGTTTGAGGGTTGATACTTTAGGGATAAGGGATTAGGGTTTAGGATTGAGGGATTAGGTTTTTAGGGTTTAGGGATTAGGGTTTGAGGTATAGTGTTGAGGGTTGAGGGTTTAGGGCTAGGGTAAAGATTATATATATGTTGTGGTTGATAGACTTACTAAATATGGTAATTTATTTGTCATATCTATAGAGTTTAAGGTGCTGCAAGTGGTTAAATTATTTTTCAAAGAATTTTTTAGATTACATGGGTTGCCAAAAAACATAGTAAGTGATATAGATAGTCGGTTCCTCAACTTGTTTTGGCATTAAGTCTTTCACTTAACAAGAATTGAATTATCTTCAAGTACCAGTTATCATCCATAGACTAATGGACATATGAAAATAGTTAACAAATGGGTTGAGGTGTATTTACAAAATTATGTAATCAAGCATAAAAAAACTTGGATAAATTGGCTTTATTTGGGCGAGCACTATTATAGTACCACATATCATATGTCCATTGGAATGACACTTTTCAAGGATTTATATGGTTATGATGCTTTATCATTTGTGGATTTGGTCATCCTAGATAACAAATTATTAGGGGAAAAAGATCTAGTTAAGCAAAGTCAGGAAATTTTTGGAATCACTCAAGGAGAACCTACAAAGAATACAAAATCAAAAAAAATTGTATGTTGATCATTGAACTAAAAAAATTGAAGTGGGAGATATGGTCTTCTTGAGGATAGAACCTTATAGATAGTCTTGCCTAAAAAGGAGTAGAGTATAGAAATTGAAACCAAGGTTCTATAGCCCTTACAGAATCAAACGATGAATTGTGGTGTTGTATATGAATTGGAATTGTTAGAAAATTGTAAGATTCATAACGTATTTCATGTCTCTTTTTTAAAAATAACACTAGGAAGTCAAATTATTCCTTCATTAGAGCTACCCCCACTTGATGGTGAAGAGAAACTAATTTTAATTCATGAGGCTATTATAAATTTTATAAAAACAAAGCTAAGAAATAAAACAATGACAAAATATCTGAATCAATTGAAAGATTTTCTTGAAGAGGATGCTACATAGGAGAAAGGGGTTAATTGAGTTATAATGAGCATTTAATCTGTTTTACAAAATATACTATTAACAATAATTTTTGAATTGATCTCATCAAGTAAAATAAGGATTTCATATTTATAATTAATTGTGCAAAAGTATTAAAATTGTGAACTAGAGTTTGATATATATAAATATATTCCATTCGAGGTATTACAATTAACCATTAAAGTTTTTTTAGTCCAAGGAAAGTAAAATTAGGGATTCAAATCAACTAAATTCTTGCATGGTTTGAAGTATGCACATTATTCATTATACATCAAGATTGGTGAGCATTTGTGAACACATAAATTTTATCATGTTATTTCATATCACAACTTGTACATCCAAAAAAAACATGGATAAATTGTAATTATGATTATACGTCTTGATGATTTTGTCATGCTTGGGAGTAGTGAGAAGCTAATTTCTCAAGTTGAGAAACATCTAAATAATTTATTTGGGACTGTTACGGGAAAATGTGGATAATATCAATAATCTATAATAACCCAATAACTCAATGAAAATGGAAATAAACAAGATTCAAACAAAGAAGAATACCTTATAAACCTTGTTACTTTGTAGCTTCCATTGGTCGCCTAATTTCAGTTGATCTTTCGTGTGAATGAAGCCTTTAGAAAGCGCACTTCCTTGCTTTGTTCTTCAAGATGACAATAGGGAAACAACTATGATATTTATTGTAATGAAGAGGAACTTCAATATAATAAAAATGGTGATAGCAAGCTATGGAATGGTGTGAGTGCCAAAGGCGCGCTGTGAATTTTGTAGAGTAAGTTTACTAAAAGCTTGGATTCTTGAAATGGAGGAATAGGGGTGTATTTATACACTTGTAAGAGAGAAGATCAACGGTATAGAATAAATAAGAAGATCAACAGTATAGAAGACTTAAGAGTATGTGCGCGAATAGAAAGAGGACAAGTGTCACACAAAAGCTATCTTGTTTGAGTTAATTGCTTTCTTCTATAAAGATAAGATTTGATTTCATAAATTAGATTTTTTTTTTTCTAATTTAAGCGTTGTTGATAAAAACAAGATTAATTAAATCAATTAACTCAACTTGTGATTTGCTTTTTGCATGATTTGAGAAAAATTAAACAATAAATTATTTTATTTTGCATGCATGATGAACAAGATTTATTTTTAGAATATTTGAAAGATTTTTGAAGAATTAGAAGATAAGAAAGCAAATTAAATAAATAAATTTATTTAATTGTTTGTGCAAGATAGAAGAATAAATAAAATATTTGATTAAATTTTATTTTTAGAAATTGAGAGAATTTAAATAAATTTGATTGATTTATTTAAATTTGGCAGAACATTGACTTAATTAAATAATTAAGAATTATTTAATTGTAGATAAGAGGATTTGGAATAATTTGATGAAACTAATTAAATAAGTGATTTTATTTAATTATTGGGAGGAATATGAACTGAATAAATAAATTGATTTATTTATTTATTGATAGAGGAATATTAAGATGAAATAAATATTTAAAATATTTATTTAGACAGAGTCGTGTCATTTTTAGGTGTATACATTTTGCCCCTCTTTGATGCAATGTGTTTTGTCATGTTGTTTCAAAGAAAGTTAAAAGTTCTAATAATGATACATGCCCCAATTTGCCCCTGGTACAGGTTTAACAATTGTAGGATACCCCCTTGGGAGATTGTACAGGAAGAAAAGGCCGAAGGACATGAGATGGACAATCTCACGATGAGAAAGGTGGAAGAATAGGTTGGGGTGAAGAAATTGGTTGAAGAAAGAGCTGAATGACACACTATGCAAGATAAAATGATAACACACACAAGCAAGCAAGCAAGTATGCACAAATGATATAAGAAAAAATAAGGTATTGCCCCTATCTAGCTTAAACCAATGATTAATCGATAATGATTGATGATAGTGTTGTCATTACGGGGAATGATATATCCCTAGAGCAACACGATAGGCGCAGGAAAGATATATCCCACTGATAATTATCATTGACTGAGCTAGTTTATGACAAGATTAGGATCAAGACCACTGATTATGCTTGGATAATTTGACAAGATTGATTAACTTGATTGGTATGCATTTAAACATGGACTTGCATTTGGAGCATTGCTCAGATTGACTGGATTGGGACGAGATGAAACAATGATAGATAGAAATTTGATTGATAGAGGAAATGTGAATGAAGGAATTACAATCTTTTATTTATGGATGCTATATGGAATGCAATTTGATACGGATGGATGCGGATATTTGTCACCTTGATATTGCAAGTATTTTGAAGTGCTTGTCTCATCATTGGGCACTTTTTTTGTGTTTTTGATATGTTGTAAAAAATACAAGCATCTAGGTATAATTAAACCAAGATGACCTGAATATCTCTTACATGGATTTTGATATAGCAATTTAATACAAGCATCTAGTCAAAATTGAATCTAGATGACCTGAGTATTTCTTGCATGTAAACAGACAAGGATTGCACCTGTTTCATGTTTAGACCCCTGATGTCCTCGATGATCATTATGTTGATCATGTCCTTAGATAAAGCTTCACATTACTAAAGATAAATCCAGGGGTATCAAACAAAGAAAATAATCATGCCTCTATCATAGCATCTCTAGTTTTTGACATCCTTGAGTAGTGTAGAAAGACATGATAAAAAATCAAGACTATGTAAGTTAACCTGCTCACAAAACATTCTTGCATTAGATGTGTCTTCTTGCCATAATTTTGGTAAAATCCTTTTGAGTGTTTAGGTACTTGTCTATTTTTTTTTGGATAGGTTGATGTCTTGTGTCAAAATTTCTTTTTGGAAGTGTACTTTGTTGCGCATGTTTTTCTAGTGAAAGGTATCACAATCCTTATTGTTGTCCTCTTAGAACATGTGGCATTGCAGAATCCAACTCCATAACCAGGTCAAGGACGTACTGACGTAGAGGTTTAGGTAAGGTTGTAGTAGAAGTTCACTCAATGAACTTAGATCACTTCCTTCAAGAGGTTAACAATGGTGTTTGTGAAGACCAAGCCTACCAAGGCTATTATAGAGATTGACCTAGCCTAGGATCACTATCTAGTGTCCTCCTCTTAGGCTATCCACTTCTCAATTTGGAGAGTCATTGCTCCATCCAACATACTAGCACAATACACCTTTTTAAGGACTCCCAACCTGTTACCACACCTCTACCAACCGTGTTTTCATACAGCTGATAACAATTACTTGTCAATGAATCATAACTAGCAAGAGATCTTTGACCCAAAAGATTAATTTCTACATTTTCTAAGATGATGGACAGTAACAGCAAGACTATCCTAGAGCAGCGTTTGGAGAAGGCTTAAGATTTAAGGAATTTGTTAAACAAACTCTTCAAGGTTTCAAAAGAAATTCAATACTTGATGCATACTGACCATTCAAGATGAAAGAACTACTATTTATACACATGCAATCCACACTATGTTTATGGAGGACAGAAAATAGTAATGGCATATTGACTGTCCTATGATAGTGCTGTGATAACAACTTATAATTTATAGCTATTATGAACAATCAATTGGTATTGTGCTCCTTTATCAATAGGGTTCTCCTCATCAATCTCCTATATACCTTCAGTGGACAAGAACAACAATAAGCTATTAACAAAATGGTGAAACTTTTGTCCTAAACAAGACTGTGAACAGCAACTAGCCTTGACTGTCACAAAATAGTGTTACAAAGAGATCTACCTCCTTGAGGTTTGTTCAGACAATCTCAACTCATTAGTCCTTCCAAAGACCATGTAGGGTTACTACTCACTCCAACACCCATGAAAACTTCACAATCTTTCCACAAAAGTACAGGGCCATACTTTGTCAACATGGAAAAGTAATTAGACTGTCCCTCATAGCAGCAAACTGTTCTTTCCTTCTAGAAATCATTCTAGTTTGAGGAATAGAGAAAGATATGTTTAAATAAAACACCTTGTTTGGATCAGTAGGATGTTGTATAGACCTGTCTTCCTTCTAATACATAGAGATCAACATCATTTGATCAAATCTTGGGCTGTTTTCTAACACTTTTGCTGTCTACTACCTTTCTTGACTAACTAGTCACTGTTTGACTAGATAGAGGCATGCCAAACACTATGGAAGAAGGAGGACAACCTATCAAACAACAAAAACATGAAATCTACTCTAAATTCCTCCATCTCATCAAAAGATGACTGTTCACCTTCAGAAGACAGAGGAAAAAAACTCCATTTTACCTCAAAACCCTAGGCAAGGAGGGTTTAATCCAATATTCACAAAAAGGAGAAGAACTAACACCTCCAAACATTTCAAAAGCTCAAATCACCTACAAATGAAAACCACGACCTAGAACTAAAGCATTTAAAAAAATTACTTCCCAAGCAATCCGTACTTGGCCGTACCAAGACTGTTTTCACAGCAAAAAATAGAAAAAACACACTTTTTCTTCATAAAATTCCTTCTTTCTATATATTCTTGGCATGATTTATAGATTTAGATTTATAGGAAGTTTCCAAAACTCTTCCACTTCCCATTTGTCTGTACAACTACCTAGGAAGGCAGAAAATCAAAAGGAAAAGGCAATTTTTTCATAAAAAACATAAGTTTCTAAAGAACAGTCCTAGAAAATAGGTCTAAGATAACTCCAAAAATAGACTAGTCAAACAAATGACTAAGTCTTTATTACAAAATAAGAAATGGCTTTAAAAGCCTTATGAAAACCAAAATTAATCAAGGTCACAAAATATTATATGTGAAAAAAGAAATGTAAATTGAAGCTCCTGCACCATACTCCCCCTGTGGGAAAAACTCAAGTCCCTTGAGTTGCCAATTGTTGAAGTGTCATGCCATGTTTCAGAATATCTGCTTCAGTCATCCAAGTGGCCTCTGAGTCAGGGAGATCCTTCCATTTCACCAAGTAGTCCTTATAAACACCTCTCTGAGTCTTCTTGATAACTTTGGAATCCAGAATGCACTCCAACTGTAAAGGTTTGCTTGGAGGCAAATCCTTGATCCAATTAGCATCTTCAGCCACCACATCTAATCCACTTTCATCAGGCAATGGAGGTCTGAAAGGAAAAAGATCACAAACATTGAAAATTGGAGAGATACCCAGGCCATCTGGTAGCTCAATCTCATAGGCATTTGGACCGAATTTGTGCACTATCCTGCAAGGTCCAATCTTCTTCATTAGGAGTTTAGTTGGCTGACCCTTTGGCAACCTCTCTTTCCTCAGATATGCCATGACTAAGTCACCAACTTTGAACTGTACTTCTCTTTTCTTCAAATCTACCTTTTCTTTGTACTTTGTGACTGATTTTTCTAGTTGCAACTTGACTTGATCATGAACTATTTTCATGGAGGTAGCAAACTCTTCACCAAGTGCACTCCTTCTATCCCAACCTTGGAGATCCTTCAGCTCAAGTGGCCCTCTTGGATGAAAGCCATAAACTATCTCAAAAGGACTTTTACCAGTGCTCCTATTCCTTGAATCATTGTAGACATATTCAGCTTGACTGATAACCAAGTCCCATGCCAAACCATGTTGCTTTGTAAGGCACCTTAGAAGGTTTCCAAGAGACCTATTAACCACTTCAGTCTGACCATCAGTTTGTGGATGGTAGGCTGATGAAAAAGACAACTGTGTGCCCAGCTTCTTCCACAAGGTCCTCCAGAAGTGACCTACAAACTTAGAATCTCTATCAGTTACAATGGACAATGGTAAACCATGCATCCTTACTACTTCTCTAAAAAACAGACCTGCAACATGAGATGCATCATTTGTGCATTTACATGGCACAAAATGAGCCATCTTACTGAACCTATCAACAATGACAAACACACTATCCACCCCTCTGGCTGTCCTGGGTAACCCAAGCACAAAATCCATGCTGATACTTTCCCAAGGTCTGTTGGGAATGGGAAGGGGCTGGTATAGACCTGCATTTGAAGACACACCTTTGGCTCTTTGACAGATTGCACAGCTAGCTACATATTTTCTCACATCTAATTGCACCTTTGGCCAAAAATAGAACCTTGTGACTTGTTCTAGTGTCTTGTCCAAGCCAAAATGTCCTCCTAAAGAACCATTATACTTCTCCTTGATGATGTTGTCCCACATAGAGCACTTAGGAACACACAGCAAATTGCCCTTAAACAAGAGGCCTTCCTGCAAAACAAAATCTGCATACTCTCCATGGAATGTGTTAGCCAAGTTCACACAAACATTATAAGCCTCTTTAAAATCAGAATCTTCTTTATACAGCTCTTTTAAATAGTCAATACCCATGCTTTTTAACTGAATTTACTGAACAATAAGCAACCTCCTACTCAATGCATCAGCTACCTTATTAGAGACACCTCTTTTGTGCTTAATTGTGAAAGTATACACTTGTAGCTGTTCCATCCATTTAACATGTCTATGGTTCAATTTTTCTTGACTATTTAGAAGGCTTAAAGCATGATTGTCAGTAAATACAATAAATTCCTTGGGCAACAAATATTGTCTCCATTTCTTAAGAGCTTGCACCATTGCATAGAGTTCTAAGTCATAGGTAGAATACCTTTGCTTGGCTTCATTCAACTTTTCTGAAAAGAATGCCACTCGATGTCCTTCTTGGCTAAGAACAGCACCAATAGCTTGCTGACTTGCATCACACTCAACAACAAATACCTTATCAAAATCAGGGAGTACTAAGGTAGGTAACTTAGCCACCTTTGTTTTCAACAACTCAAAACTATCATCAGCTTCCTTTGTCCATTGGAATCTACATTTGACTCCACCCTTGATGGTGTTGAGGATGGGAGCACAAATGTGACTAAAACCTCTAATAAACTTCCTATAGAAAGTCACCAATCCATGGAAACTTCTCACATCTCCCACTGTTTTTGGGGTAGGCCAACTGAGAATAGCCTCAACCTTAGAGGGATCCATCTTCAAACAGCCATTAGAAATGACAAATCCCAGGTATACAAGTTTAGTTTTCATGAACTCACATTTGTCTAAGTTGATCATCAACTTGTGCTCATGCAGCTTTGCCAACACCTAACCAACATGCTTCACATGGTCTTCCCTTGTCCTGCTGAAGATTAGTATGTCATCAAGATAAACAATAACAAATGTACCAATGAATTCAACTAATAACTCATTCATCAGGCACATAAATGTACTTGGCGCATTGCTAAGACCAAATGGCGTAACAAGCTATTCATAAAGACCTTCATTGGTCTTGAAAGCAGTCTTCCATTCATCTCCCTGTCTGATCCGGATTTGATGATATCCAGATTTCAAATCAATCTTTGAGTAATAGCATGATCCTCCCAGGTAATCCAAGAGATCTTCAATCCTTGGCATTGGAAATCTATATCTTATGGTGATCTTGTTTATGGCCCTGGAATCTGTGCATAGCCTCCACTTTCCATCCTTCTTAGGAGCCAGTACACTTGGAACTGCACAGGGACTTAGACTCTTCCTAATCAGCCCTTTCTCCAAGAGATCTTGAATTTGCCTTGCCACCTCTTCATTTTGCTATGGAGTCAGCTTGTATGCAGCCTTGTTGGGCAATGTAGCACCAGGTATTAAGTCAATTTGATGACTAATATCCGTCATGGGTGGTAAGGAGTTGGGAACTTCTTCTACCACAAGGTCTGGATACTTATCCAGAAGTTGCTGTACTTCGAATGGAATCTCCTTTTGTTTTTGATCTTGCTGATCTGAACCACTCTTGGGCTTCATGACCAAGGCATACCCTTGGTTGTCATTCTCCTTCAAGATATTTAGGAACTCATTTCCACTCACCAACATGACACTGCTGTTATTTTCCTTTCCCCTGGGCTGCTCCAACAAAGGATCCATTTTGAATGGCCTTCCATTCTTGGTGATGACATAAGTGTTCTTCTCACCATCATGCTGAGCTTTAACATCATACTGCCATGGACGACCAAGAAGCAGGTGACATGCATCCATAGGGATGATTTCACATAGTACTTTGTCCTTGTAGTCACCAATTGTAAATTCAACCCAAGCTTGTTCCTCCACCATGAAACTTTGGTTCTTGTTCAACCAAGAGATCTTGTGAGGACTGATATGAGGCAGCCTCTTCAACTTGCACTTCTCAACCATCTCAGTGGATACCACATTCTCAGTAGACCTTGAATCCACTATGATTTTGCAGAGTTTCCCATAGGCTAGGCCTTGGGTTCTGAAAAGATTCTTTCTCTGAGGGGGTTCTGGCTTCAATGGCATCTTCAACATAGACCTTTTTATCATCATACTTTCTCCATCTAGAATAGATGCAACACTTCCCATTGGTGAATTCACACCTTCACAGTCATCATCTTTCACTAACTAATTTCTCTTCCCACTGTCATGAGAGCTACTGGCTTTCCCTGGACATTTGTTCATTGTATGGCCAACTTGGTTGTAGCCATAACATCTTCCAGTGAAGACTCCTGGTCCTCTACCACCTCTACCATTTCTGCCTCTACCATTATGATTTCTACCACCTCTGAAACCTCCTCTATGCTTTGTTGCTGATTAAGTTTCTTGCTGGCTGGTATTTTCAGTTTTGTTGAACTGTCCACGGCCAAAATTGCCTCTACCTCGTTGATTTCTGCCACCTCTACCTCTGGCACTTTGATCACCCTTCCTTCTTAGCTTTTCCTCAGCTCTAGAGGCCAACAGGAAACATTCATCCACTATCTTTGGTAACACCAAACTTATCTCATCTTGCAGATTATATTTCAGTCCATTCAAGTACCTAGCCACCATCCCTTTTTCATCTTCATTATGATTTGCCCTCATACTAAGTCTATGAAATTCTTCTGTGTAGGCAGCCACATCCATGTCTTTTTGTCTCAAATTCTGAAATCTTCTTATGATTTGAATCTCATAGTCAGGTGGCATAAACTTGCTTCTGAGCATAGCCACCATTCTGCTCCATTTAGTGATGGGACTCTTCCCAATCTTCTCCCTCTCACTCTGCATATAGTTCCACCATACCAGTGCAGAACCTCTTAGCCTTGTCTTGGCAAACTTGACCTTTTTGCTGTCATTAAACTCTTTGTAATCAAAGAAGTTACACATAGCTTCTATCCAGTCGGTGAGAACATCCCCATCCAACTTGCCATGGAAGGTAGGCACCTCCATCTTAGGATCACCACTGTCTCCATGAGCACCCTTAAGTGCATTCAAGAAGGCTTTCTGATCTACAGACATATCCTACTCCTGAGGATCCTCTTCTGCCTCTGTTTCTTCATTTGTGTCTGAAGAACTTCCTTCTTCTTTGGTCTTGCCCTTAGACTTCTTCTCTTCCTGCAATTTTGCTTCTTGCAGTCTTGCTTCAACCATCTCTTCCACCAACTTCTTGATGGCATCTTGACTCATTGTCTTGGGAGGCATTGTACTAGCCTCTGTTTCAATTTCCTCTTCTCACATACACTTCCTTCAATCAGAATATTGGCTCTAATACCAATATGATGCAGAGGTTTAGGTAAGGTTGTAGTAGAAGTTCACTCAATGAACTTAGATCACTTCCTTCAAGAGGTTAACAACGGTGTTTGTGAAGACCAAGCCTACCAAGGCTATTATAGAGATTGACCTAGCCTAGGATCACTATCTAGTGTCCTCCTCTTAGGCTATCCACTTCTCAATTTGGAGAGTCATTGCTCCATCCAACATACTAGCACAATACACCTTTTTAAGGACTCCCAACCTGTTACCACACCTCTACCAACAGTGTTTTCATACAACTGATAACAATTACTTGTCAATGAATCATAACTAGTAAGAGGTCTCTAACCCAAAAGATTAATTTCTGCATTTTCTAAGATGATGGACAGTAATAGCAAGACTGTCCTAGAGCAGTGTTTGGAGAAGGCTTAAGACTTAAGGAATTTGTTAAACAACCTCTTCAAGGTTTCAAAAGAACTTCAATACTTGATGCATACTGACCATTCAAGATGAAATAACTACTATTTATACACATGCAATCCACACTGTGTTTATGGAGGACAGAAAACAGTAATGGCATATTGACTGTCCTATGACAGTGCTGTGATAACAACTTATAATTTATAGCTATTATGAAAAATCAATTGGTATTGTACTCCTTTATCAATAGGGTTCTCCTCATCAATCTCCTATATACCTTCAGTGGACAGGAACAACAATAAGCTATTAACAAAATGGTCAAACTTCTGTCCTAAACAAGACTGTGAACAGAAACTAGCCTTGACTATCACAAAATAGTGTTACAAAGAGATCTACCTCCTTGAAGTTTGTTCACACAATCTCAACTCATCAGTCCTTCCAAAGACCATGCAGGGTTACTACTCACTCCAACACCCATGAAAACTTCATAATCTTTCCACAAAAGTACAGGGCTATACTTTGTTAACATGGAAAAGTAATTAGACTGTCCCTCATAGCAGCAAACTGTTCTTTCCTTCTAGAAATCATTCTAGTTTGAGGAATAGAGAAAGATATGTTTAAAGAAAACACCTTGTTTGGATCAGTAGGATGTTGTACAGACCTGCCTTCCTTTTAATACACAGAGATCAACATCATTTGATCAAATCTTGGGCTGTTTTCTAACACTTTTACTGTCTACTACCTTTCTTGACTAACTAGTCATTGTTTGACTAGATAGAGGCATGCCAAACACTATGAAAGAAGGAGGACAACCTATCAAACAACAAAAACATGAAATCTACTCTAAATTCCTCCATCTCATCAAAAGATGACTATTCACCTTCAGAAGACAGAGGAAAAAAACTCCATTTTACCTCAAAACCCTAGGCAAGGAGGGTTTAATCCAATATTCACAAAAAGGAGAAGAACTAACACCTCCAAATGTTTCAAAAGCTCAAATCACCTACAAATGAAAGCCACGACTCAGAACTAAAGCATTTAAAAAAATTACTTCCCAAGCAATCCGTACTTGGCCGTACCAAGACTGTTTTCACAGCAAAAAACAGAAAAAACACACTTTTTCTTCATAAAATTCCTTCTTTCTATATATTCTTGGCATGATTTTATAGATTCAGATTTATAGGAAGTTTCCAAAAACTCTTCCACTTCCCATTTGTCCATACAACTACCTAGGAAGGCAGAAAATCAAATGGAAAAGGCAGTTTTTTCATAAAAACATAAGTTTCTAAAGAACAGTCCTAGAAAATAGGTCTAAGATAACTCCAAAAATAAACTAGTCAAACAAATGACTAAGTCTTTATTACAAAATAAGAAATAGCTTTCAAATCCTTATGAAAACCAAAATTAATCAAGGTCACAAAATATTATATGTGAAAAAAGAAATGTAAATTGAAGCTCCTGCACCACGTACCCCTAGTTAGGTGAAGGTTCAACTTATTTTGAATGAACTGACAATGGATACGAAGATATGGGCCCTAAGGGACTGACCTAGTGCCTCAAGGGCTCATTTCTAAATAGCCTTTCCTATGTGACGACACTGAGGCAATGTAGTTTGGGGTGAACCATGTGGACCTAGGACCTAGGTGATGGGAACTGGAATAGATATGAATGAAATGGAGGATTCCTGACATAGGATGGGATGGATGAAAAGGAGCCTTAGGGGCACATCAATACAAGATGGCCTTGCCTACGTGAAGACATAGAGGTGACGTAGTTCAGGATGAACTATGTGGACCTAGGACCTAGGTGAGGGAAAATGGTGCAGACGCGGATGGACCAGAGGACGGGTGAAAAGGTATGGAATGGATGGGAAAGGAGCCTCGGGGGTGCATCACTACAAGACGGCCTTGCCTACATGAAGACATAGAGGTGATGTAGTTCAGTACGATAGGATACCAGCGATGGAGTTGCAGACGGTTTGCTATTTTTTGGATTTTCTAGATTTTGCTAATGTTTTGATGTTTTTTGGATTTTTTGGATGGCAATTTGGATAGCCTAAATGCTGGATACTGATGACAAGGGTAGAATACACATCAGATCTAGAACAAGCTTAGGTAAATATGATGACAGAGCAAATCCAATCATCTGATGATGATTCAGAGGTCTCCTTTTACAGAATGCTGCGAAGGAACACCCGTACTGAGCTGGACAAAACAATTGAAGAAATTGTCCAAACTGAATCTAGACTCCATGAAATGGATATGGGTCAAGAAACATGGAAAAAGTTGACCAATAAGTTGGAACAACTTAAGGCAAAAAAATACTTCCTACTTCAAAAGGAAGAACGGCCTCCTAAGCTCCAAGGACTATGCCACATAGGAATAACTCAGGTTTTGACATGAAAAAGCTTATGCCAAAGGAGGATGAGAGGATAGGATTATTTTGAAAAAGACAGGGCATATCAAGAGTTTTTCTAAAGCATGTTTCAACATTTTTCCCCCATACCTTTATCAAGATCAAAACAGGAATGGAGAAAGGAAATATTAGGATGGATGGATTCGACGAGATAGATACGTAATGGAAAAAGATAGTAGGGTAGGATAGGGAATGGTATGGAAGGAGATGATAGGTTAAAAAGTGATATGGTCAATGAGATAATGTGCTCCCAAGGGTAAATGACATAGAAGATCAACCTACACATGGTGCCTGTTTGCCAGGTTTTCATCATGGTACTTATCCAAGGCACTTGTTTGCCAGATTTTCACCATTGGGCGAAAGGATTTTTCTTTACTTTATTTATTTATTTTGAAACATTTGGATGGGAGATGGTGGATATGGATGGGAGAGACTCAAGTGTCTAGTTCCACGAAAGGTGATAGTCCCGCTAGATGGATGTTGTCACATGGACTATGTCAAGTGTTCGCATAGATGTTGATAGGGGATTGTATGAAAGTGAGATGGAGAAGGTAGATAGCAGATTATGGAAGGTGTTATAGTGGATTATGAGGCAGATTATGTAGGACTTATGCATGGATGGAGGGAAGGCTTATGCAAAAGCATGGACCATAGGGATAGGATGGGGAAGATATGTAGGATAATAGTGGAAGGAAGGGGAGATGGTGGTATATGGAGGAGTCATGGGATGGAGGGGAACCATGACCAACAGTTGCACATACCATGATAAACATTGAAGCTTATGATAGGTGTAGTGCCGTGCAATGGAAACCTTAGAAAACAACACATCTAGGCTATGCAAAGTAGAATATTTTTTTTTATAAGATAACGAGGTATTGTTAAGCCAAACAACACACACCATTAACTACAACTTGTCTTCTAAGGTCCCATGGTTGCATTACTTGAAGAATTAATCAACATAATTTATCATACATGGTTAACTGATCCACAGTAGTTCATTCCACATCTATTGAACTAGTGAATATACATATACATCTCCATTCGTGCCACATAGATAAACAACTTCCTCAAGATTACATGTGCATGATCAATAGTCTATGCATATGGGTACATCAACATGTAGTTTTGATTACATTTGGAATACATACATTATGATTCAACTGATACATAGGCAAGTACATGAGCATAAAAGCTATCACCAAGTACAAGGTTTGAAGTTAGATGCATAAGGCATATCCTCCACGCTCACGAACAGTGGCAAGGAAAAAAAACCAATGGATAAAGCTCTTCCACTCGACCATGTGGAACCCTGAGGTCCACCCCCCAAGCTAGGAGTTAACATAAGGTCCCCACTACAACATATGGTCAGGTAGACAGAAGGCTATGAGACAACACATGCCTCCAACATCACAAGTCACCATCACAAACAACACAATAGTACTTCTAGAGGCAACACTTAACAAAGGAGAGAGTACAATTAGGGAGTGCGAGGCTGTAGTAAGGAGAGTGTCATCGCATGGTCCTAACATGGGTTACCCAGGCAGTCTTTGTTAGATCTAGGGCACACAACTGAGAGGGGGGGTGAATCAGTTGTACAAAAACTTGCTTCTACTTCAAACATTTGATTCTTCTTTGTTAGTTAATAGCATATCAATTAACCATCCATGAAAGCATAATGCATAAACACAAGAGCAGATAAACATCAACACATTGGACACCAAGATTTTGACATGGAAAACCCGGTTAAGGGAAAAACCACGGGGTGATTAACCCAAGGATTATTCTCTGTTAGAAGAATAAGAAAAATGAATGGCACATGCCAATTGGGGCTCACTGCCTGAGCACACTGCTCACAAAGAGGCACACTGCCTACAAGAGACACACTGTCTACAAAGTGATAAGAATCACAAACTTTAACTAGAGATTGACATCTTTACCATGTCTAGATCAGTTCCATTTAAGCCCAAGATACTTCTTCTCTGCCCTACGCTCTTTTGCTATACCCCTCTCATCCACTAATCCACACACTTTGAAATGAACTCACAAACCTTTATTTATACAAGACATTGACTTAGGAACAATCATCTAAGTCGGCAATCAACCATAAGGACATCCGCAAGATGATTGATACATCCAGTCGGCCACCACAAGAACATTCGCAAGATGAACAACTCATCTAGTTGGCTAGTCTGAGCAAGAACTTCATCCAGAAGAATATCTTCAATTCTAGGCTCTACCACCAATGCGGACTGACAACATAACCTCAACATGATCCAAGAATCTTCATGAGCTTGCCTGATTAAACAGGTACATCTGCACTACCTCTACTCACTGGAATCTCTTCTCCTCTTCATCTGAAACTTCAAGAACATAGTCTGTCGCCACTATCATACTGAAGAAGGTGCTTCCAGACCTCCAAACTTTGTACAAACCGAGAAGACACATCACAAGGACATCCCAAACACTCCTTCCAATCCACAGAGTCTGACAATGCTCCTCTGAATCTCACCGGACCTTTTTGTAACACTCTGTCACTCTAGAATAGCTCTCAGAACCGGTTCTACTTAACTGATCACAACTTTTTCATATCTTCATGCGGACCTCTAAAATCTTAACTAGAATAGCTCAAGACTCGTATCTACAAACCCTTTAATCCACATCCTCTGATTCTCAACCTATTGAGTACATTTGCCTTCTTCTTATCACTATTCTTCACTGTTCTTGATTGAGACTACTTTTCTTAATATCCTCAACACACAGCTCATCCAAACCTTCTTACCAATGCAATATGAGTATGTTGACATCAATGACAACATTGGTTAACCTCATACTTGCAACAATCTCCCCCTTCGTCATTGATAGCAACATATAATGTGAAAAACCATCAAGACAAGAACTTCTCTTTTCTTTCACAGCTCCCCCTATCAGCAACAACTCTTCACATGTCTTCTCTTCCTTTACTGCTCCCCCTTTGATCATCAACCACTTGTTTTTCACATGTCTTCTCTCCCCCTTTGACATCAATGGCAAAGGGCTCATACTTGCACTTGTAACATATCAGTATCATACCAGCTGCTCTCCCTTAGTAGTAGCTCCCCATCATCAATCCAGATTACAAGATGTGACTGTGATATCCACTGGACTGATGCACATTAGTGCATCCTAGTTCATCACCAGAGGGGCCATGACCCCTAACTTCTCTCGGAGATACTCAAAAGAGTCCTTGGGGAGAGGTTTAGTAAAAATATCTGCAATCTGATCTTTGGAGGGTACATACTCCAATCTGACTTCATCCTTGTTCACTTGTTCTCTCAGAAAGTGAAACTTGATAGATATGTGCTTGGTCTTAGAATGCAATACCGGATTCTTAGAAATATTAATTGCACTTGAATTATCACAGAAAATTGTGATAGGGTCCTTATATTCAACTTTAATGTCTCTTAGCATCTACTTCATCTATATGATTTGAGTGCAACTACCTGCTGCTGCAATGTATTCTACTTCAGTTGTAGACAGAGATATTGCATCTTGTTTCTTGCTTAGCCAAGAAACCAATCTCTTTCCCAAAAAGAATGCTCCACCACTGGTGCTCTTCTGGTCATCCACATCTCCTACCCAATCTGCATTTGTATATGCATGAAGAGAGAAATCTGGATCTCTAGGGTACCATAGACCATACTCAGCTATCCCTTTCAAGTATCTGAAAATTCTTTTGATTGCCATAACATGAGATTCTTTAGGATCAGCCTGGAATCTTGCTACAAGACCAACAACCTGCATTATATCTGGTCTGGTCTGAGTGAGATACAATAATCCACCAATCATTGATCTATATTTTGTCTGATCTGCCTTTGGGGAGTCATCATCTTTGCTCAACTTACATCCGGTTGCCATGGGAGTGTTCATTGGCTTTGAATCTTCCATACCAAATTTCCTTAACAATTCTTTCACATATTTGGTCTGAGAAATGAAGATCCCTTTCTTTGTTTAAGTAATTTGCAGACCCAAGAAGAAATTCATTTCACCAAGCATAGACATTTCAAACTCACATTTCATCTGATTTGCAAAAGTTTTGCACATACTATCTCTTCCTCCAAAAATGATATCATCCACAAACACTTCAACAATCAAAATGTTTTCATGATCAATTTTGAAATATAAGTTACTGTCAGTAGTACCTTTGTTGAATCCAATCTGCACAAGATGTTTATCCAACCTTTCATACCATGCTCTTGGGGCTTGCTTCAATCCATACAATGCTTTCTTCAACTTGTAGACCATATCATCATTATCAAACAATTGAAATCCATCCAGTTGTTCAATGTATACTTCTTCTTCCAAATCACCATTTAGGAAGGCAGACTTGACATCCATCTGATATACCTTGAAGTCTTTGAAGGCAGCATATGCAAGAAATAATCTGACTGCTTCAATTCTTGCTACTGGAGCAAAGGTTTCTTCAAAATCAATTCCTTCTATTTGAGAGTAGCCTTTGCAAACCAATCTGGCTTTGTTTCTGATAACTTCACCAACCTCATTTAGTTTGTTCTGGAAGACCCATTTGGTTCCAATCACATTCTTGTTTTTAGGTCTGGGAACAATATCCCAAGTGTGATTTTTCTCAATTTGCATCAACTCTTCTTCCATTGCTTTTGTCCAATTTTCATCATTGCATGCTTCATTTATTGTCTTAGGTTCAATCTTTGAAATCAAACAACATTCATCTAAATTTTGAGCAATTTTCCTCCTTGTTTGTACCCCTTTTCTTTTCTCACCTATGATCTGATCTTCAGAGTGATTTAAAGTTACATACCTTGGAACTTTGGGAGTCTCTTACTACTATTTCTTGATCAGGTTCATTCAGACAAACCTCTTCTTCCTGATTTACCGGATCAGTCTGAATCTAACTTTCAGGAAGGGATTGAGTTCCTTGAATAAGAGCATCATCCTAATCATCTTCATCATATTCATAAAACCTTGAGGGCTTCTCAATTCCTTCATCAACCTTCACATTTGTACTTTCTATCATCTTTTTCAGTCTCTTATTGTAACACCGGTATGCTTTGCTTTGAGTGGAGTAACCCAAGAAAATTCCTTCATCACTTCTAGCATCAAACTTTCCTAGATCTTCATCTCTTTTGATGTAACACTTGCTACCAAATACTCTGAAATATCTCACAGTAGTAGTTATACCAAACCAAAGTTCATAAGGAGTCTTACCGGTATTGTTTTTGATTTGAACTCGGTTAAAAGTGTAGACTGCAGTGCTGACAGCTTCTTTCCAAAACATCTGAGGAACATTTGCTTCCATCATCATTGTCCTGGAAGCTTCCTGGATGGTCTGGTTCTTTCTCTCAACTACTCCATTCTGCTGTGGAGTCCTAGGAGCAGACAACTGTCTCTTTATGCCATGCTTCTCACAAAAATCTATGAATTCACCGGATGTGAATTCACCACCTCTATCAGACCTTAGACACTTTAGTTTCAATCCGGTTTGATTCTCTACCATAGCTTTGAAGATTTTGAACTTCTCAAGGGCTTCTGATCTCTCTTTTAGGAAGGTAACCCACATCATTCGGGAATGGTCATCAATTAGCAACATGAAATATATATCACCTTGCATACTCTTGATTCTTGTCGGACCACAAAGATCAGTATGTACTAATTCCAACAATCTGGTAGTGGACTAATCCTTGCTTTTGAAAGAGACTCTGCTCTGTTTACCTAGCTAACATTCTTTGCACAAACTATTTGTAGGTTTCACCAATTTTGGAAGATCTCTTACAGCTTGAATATTGCTTATCTTGATGATGTTATCAAAATTTACATGACACATCCTTCTATGCCATAGCCAACTCTGATCAACTTGAACAAACAGACAACTTTTATTTGAACCAACCAGATGGAAGATTTTACCTTTAGTCTGAGTACTGGATGCAATCTCAGTTTCAGAGCTTGTAAAGATTCTGCATCTTCCATTCTTGAACCAGAGATCATAGCCTTTATGCACTAACTAACCAACACTGAGAAGATTGTGCTTCAATCCTTCCACATATAGTACATTACCGGTTTTGCTCTTTCCATCAAAAGAAATAGTTCCCCTACCTCTGATTCTGCCAGCAGAATTGTCACCAAACTTTACCATTCCTCCTTCATACTTTTCCAAATCTAAGAACTTGTTCTTGTCACCAGTCATATGGTGAGAGCATCCACTGTCAATAACCCAATCATCCTTTTCTTCAATTTTGGCAGCCAAAGCTCTTTCTACAACCTTATGATTGACAGATTCAGAGGATATTGAATCTTCTTCCTTGATGTCAATAAACACCCATTCATTTCTGGATTTGCTTCCTATTTCTGATTCATCATCTGTTACTCCTTTATTGTCATCTTCTTCATGAACATAATAGTAGTTCTTTTGAAACCTTTATCTGTTGGTATTAGACCTTGCAGATCTTTTTGGACATCTTGAAGCAAAATGACCAATCTTATTGCAGTTGAAGCACTTAAAGGGTAGTTTTCCTTCATACTTACCGGATCCTCTTGGTAGTCTTTTTGCAATGAGGGCTTCAAGTTGAGCTATTTCTGCTTCTTCCTCTTCCATATCTTTCCTTGCTTGTTCATACCATGACAGCTTCCTTGAAGAGTTCTCTCCCAGATCAAATCTTTGTTTGCCTTTCACATAGGCACTGGCTTTGAATGCAGATTCAGTCTTGGGGGGATCATCTCCAAACTCAGTCATTTCAAATGCAGCCAGTTTGCTAGCCAGTTGCTCTCTTATGACAGTTGTATGGGCTCTAAATTCATGAATGGCAGCAACCTTGATTTTGTAGGCAGTAGGAAGGGATCTAAGAATTTTGCAAACAATTTCATTTTCATCTAGAACTCCACCATCATTCTTGATTCCACACACTAGCTCATTCACTCTTGGCATAAAGGTAGTGATATTTTCATCATCTCTCATCTTCAATCTTTCAAATTTCCCTTTCAGACTTTGCAACCTTGCACTCTTGACAAACTTATCTCCTTCATATAGAAGTTCCAGTTTAGTCTAGATCTCATATGCAGTTGGTAGGTCAATAACATTTGAGAGATCTGAGTCATTCAATGCGCTTAGAAGAGCTTCCTTGGTCTGCAAATTGTTTTCAGCATCTGTGATTTCATTCAGAGTTGTCAGACCACCCTGTGGAGGTACATATGGTTTTGAGACCATGGCCAGGTATGCTTTTCCCATACAATCCAAGTGACATTTCATGCGACCTTTCCAGAGAGTGAAGTTGGTTCCATCAAACTTTGGACTATCCTTCTTGTATGACGACATCTTGGATCTCCTCAAGCGGTTAAGCTTCTTTCAGAGGAACTTAGCTCTAATACCAATTGTTAGATCTAGGGCACACAACTGAGAGGGGGGGTGAATCAGTTGTACAAAAACTTGCTTCTACTTCAAACATTTGATTCTTCTTTGTTAGTTAATAGCATATCAATTAACCATCCATGAAAGCATAATGCATAAACACAAGAGCAGATAAACATCAACACATTGGACACCAAAATTTTGATGTGGAAAACCCAGTTAAGGGAAAAACCACGGGGTGATTAACCCAAGGATTATTCTCTGTTAGAAGAATAAAAAAAATGAATGGCACATGCCAATTGGGGCTCACTGCCCAAGCACACTGCTCACAAAGAGGCACACTGCCTACAAGAGACACACTATCTACAAAGTCATAAGAATCACAACTTGAACTGGAGATTGACATCTTTACCATGTCTAGATCAGTTCCATTTAAGCCCGAGATACTTCTGCTTTGCCCTACGCTCTTTCGCTATACCCCTCTCATCCGGTAATCCACACACTTTGAAATGAACTCACAAACCTTTATTTATTAAAGACATCGACTTAGGAACAATCATCTAAGTTAGAAATCAACCATAAGGACATCTGCAAGATGATGAATACATCCAGTCAGCCACCACAAGAACATTCGCAAGATGAACAACTCATCTAGTCAGCTAGTCTGAGCAAGAACTTCATTCAGAAGAATATCTTCAATTCCAGGCTCTAACACCAATGTGGATTGACAACATAACCTCAACATGATCCAAGAACCTTCACGAGCTTGCCTAATTAACCAGGTACATCTGTACTTCCTCTACTCACTGGAATCTCTTCTCCTCTTCATCCAGAACCTCAAGAACACAGTCTATCACTACTGTCATACTGAAGAAGGTGCTTCTGGACCTCTAAACTTTGTACAAACTGAGAAGAAACATCACAAGGACATCCCAAACACTCCTTCCAATCCGCAAAGTCTGACAATGCTCCTCCAGATCTCACCAGAACAACTCCTGGAACCGGTTCTACTTGACCGATCACAACTTTTTCATATCTTCATGTGGACCTCTGAAATCTTAACTGGAATATCTCAAGACTCATATCTACAAACCCTTTAATCCGCATCCTCTGATTCTCAACCTATTAAGTACATTTGCCTTCTTCTTATCACTGTTCTTCACTATTCCTGATTGAGACTACTTTTCTTAATATCCTCAACACACAGCTCATCCAAACCTTCTTACCAATGCAATATGAGTATGTTGACATCAATGACAACACTGGCTAACCTCATACTTGCAACAGTCTCTCTCTAGACACTGGCCCCCATCTATGGTTACCTTGGTAGTCTCTCTCTAGACACCGGCCCCATAGGATGACACATGCGGAAACAACCTTCCTTTTGTGATGACAAGGAAGTAAATCCGCCAATCCTAACCTTCTCCCCTCATCCTTAGTCTAAACTAGCACTATAGGCATGAGTGAGGAAAAATCTTATTATCTTGTTAGTGTTAAAACTACCCACCCCAAGATTTTTTAATTATGTTGACACTGAATTACCAACTCCCAGTGCGTTACCCTGGCTAGCCACTTGGCACCAGCCCCCACAGTGGAAGCCACTCCCTTACCTACAACTAGAAAACCCTACTCAACAAGCATAGCAAGACATCACAACAATGAGGGTACAGGAACCATGTAAGGCATTAATCATCTTGCATAACATCATTTCTTATATCAACAAGTATATAACAATGCAAGGCATTAACTCTCCATAACAAAAACATAAGGGCAGAACTCCTAGACCATTGCCCATAATAACACATATTCATTACAACTCTATGATCTCCATGTCAACCTGTTCCATAACTCACCACAAAACTGGATACCAGACTAATACAATCAGTTGGATAACAATACATCCACAAGGAAGTGCATTTATCTTTCCCCTTGTCTTTTAGTCCTTACATAACTAGGGTCGACATACTTAATAGACCAACGGGATCTCAAGACATCTATCAACACAACATATGAACTCAAGACATCCCAAGATAAGCCTCTGGAACTCTAGCCACATGGGTAGATATGGAATCGAAGACCATATGAACAGGGTTATGCCCCCACAAATAGAATCAACACATTACGAGAAGTCAATTATACTTATGATTTAAGTCTTACTAACTAATCAACTGAAGCAGATTGCAATTGACTAAGATTATTACAATAGTATATTAGTCATTAAAATTAGCTTGGCATTGATTGTATTCGTATTTAGAATAACTCTATATTCACAATAAGTAAATATTTATAAAATAATCATTTAATTAAATTTACAAGATGCAAATATCATTAACAACTATTGTCAGTGTTATAAATCAAAATGGATTAAATGATTATAATATAATTTAAATTTAATTCATACAGATAAGTTTGAGAGTTCTAATCTAATTCATAACCATATATAAAAAATAAAGGAAACAATTTTAATCTCATCTACTTAACAAAAGTTGCAATTACATAGAGATCGAATAACCTTGTCTAATTGTCATAACGTTTATGAGGAATTAACACACGAACGGGTTCTAGTTCCATAAGTCATTATTATTATATTTTATCTTTTCTAGAGAAAGTGATAGAGTTTGATACTACACTAAATTCTTTAACCAAACTATTATTCCACACATCTAGTTCCCATTTATTACAATCCAATATGCCATCTCCCTTAACATGAATCAATCACAACTGAGTTTAATAAACCTAATAATTTAATCACAATAATTTCCATTAACTCATTTAAACGAGTCACGTGACCAACATATTAGTAATAATAATAATAATAATAATAATAATAATATCTCACAAAACACTTGGTAACAACTATTTTTCATCCAAGAGCATTATTTATTTAACGTTACCCTTTTAAACACATCTACTGAATTTGAATAATCAAATTAATAAAACTATAAAATTGTGTCAACACAACATAGATAATACAACCACATTTCATGACTAAACAATAACCTAATATATTTAATCCCATAATATTTCAAAACTTGGCCTAATTTCAAACAAGTAATTAGTTATAATATTCAACTTATTATTGAATTGAACTAAATTTCATTACAGTTAAATCAAACAAGACTCAAAACTTAACATTATTCTCAACTTG
This sequence comes from Cunninghamia lanceolata, assembly GCA_027924645.1. Taxonomy (NCBI): domain Eukaryota; kingdom Viridiplantae; phylum Streptophyta; class Pinopsida; order Cupressales; family Cupressaceae; genus Cunninghamia; species Cunninghamia lanceolata. The sequence goes on from BSBN01000221.1 coordinate 8,029,192, forward strand.
AACCTCCGTTAAACCTATTAAGTTTATGCATATGGAGCAATATATTTAACATCATACACGGAAAATAATTACAAAGCCTACAAAAATACATAAATTTCATATCTTCTAATGTTACTCTTCATCCCCAAAACCCTAACTACCAATTAATAAGGAACCCTAATTAAAATTTATTACGGGAACCCTATTTACATAGGCCACAATTGGCTGCTGACCCTCTGGTAGAATCCCTAACATGTCATTGACATCGACTACTCCTCTCAATCACAGAGTAAGATGTAGAGAGGCAATGGAGAAATGAGACCAGGCCAATCTCTTTATGGTGTAATCTCCCGCAAAGCAACGAGTGTAGGATATATGTGCAAGACGGATTTGGTGGGTCGACATACTGCAAAAAGGGATAGCGCCCAACATTACCATAGTTGCTGATTGGAATTGCTCATAACATAATGTAGAGGTATTGGTAGAGCGCACAAACATTGGATAGCCGTAGTAAATAATGATAACAACGTTAAATGGTAAAATGCGAAGCACGATGGCATTGGTTGTTAGAGACAATACTTGCATGATGGTGTGATTAGCTCATGGAGAAGACCCCAGAGAACTTGTGCAACGCAAGGCATTCTCTGATGGATGAAACCAGCTCTATCATGAGGACCTGCGATAGCATGCCAGAGGATATTAGTGCTACGTTGCTGTGGGTTGATAGGTAGTCACCAACTAATGGCGAAGACAGCAGAAAGCACACCATGGGTGCCGAGGTAGGCTTGGGCTTACAATAAGCCTTCACATTTTATTTGTCAAAGTGAATGCAAGGTTCCATGACTGAGTTCGTAAGAAGGAAAACATAGAAACTTCAAAGCAGCTTCGACAGTTAAAAACACACGGCATCGAATGAGATTTTACCTAAAACATCAAGGCGATAGACATGCCAAAATGAGGACTGCCTATGTGGATAGCTAATGGCCAGTGAGTAAGGCAATACGCCTATGGTTTCGTAGTGTCTGACAACCAACCACCCTAAAGTTGCCTCTCCATTATTTCTAATTTGCAGACTTAACAAGGACATTACGTTGTGCCAAGGTTAGAATGTCCACAAGTATATATCAATGGAATAGGAGGTAAATCATGTCCATTAGCCAGAAGCCATACTAGAAACTTAAAATGGCATGATCGTTCAGTAAGGTTTATAGCAAATACCAACTGGGAAGAATCGATAGGTTGCAGCTGGCACGACGCTTCACCAAGGTGGTAGAAGACCCTCTAATGTGGTTAGCTATAGGTTTCTGTGAGGCAGGAGGTTCTTCCTCCATTACCAAGCTTCCACAGGTTCGCAGAGTGGGTTTATGGTTGGGTTTGAGGACATTATAGTGATTTCATTGACAGCAGTGTAAGCATGGGTATCTCTGCATACCTCTTAACATATATAAAATTAGACAGGGCTGACATGAGCAATACTCCAGGGTTTAGCGACAACAATCAACAAGAAGAAATAGAGTTCTCTTTACACACTAGTCTATGTGCCTTATCTGATGCACAGGACCAAACTAAAGGGCGAAATTTTGTTTGTTCGACAGAGTGTTAGGTAAGGAATTACAACACAGCAAAAAAAAAGGTTTTCCCACAGAGGGATTTAATCTCAGCACTCCAGAATGCAAATAGGGGAAAGTGGATAGACAGATTCGAAACATTCAATTGTATCTAAAGCACATAGAGGATTGTGATAGGTCTCAAACTAGATATAGAAGGAATTTAAATACCAATCACTGAATAACTCTCATCTATGAAGGAAAACGCAGTAATCCTAGTTCTATTACAATTTCACAAGAATTAAGCATATTTGCAGTGCATACCTAAAATTTTTAAGCTTTTGCAAGAGTCTTATTTTCCCTCTACATCCAATCCCTTCTCTTCTCTTCCTGAATTCTTTTCCCTCTCCCCAACCAAGACTCTAACTCTTTGGATAAATACAGAAGGCCTGCCTCTCCTTCCGCCAACCCACTGTCTCAAAGCATGGGTCCATTCCTCGGGTGATTGCAAGAGACATGCCTCTCTTCTTCCAACATCCCACATTCTCGTGAGATTCTTCAATTTCACTTACCAAGGAATTCCACACCTCAAACTTGCAGATGACGGCCAAGAGACATTAATTTTTACTCATCTCCAAATATTGAATTCATAAAACTAGGCGACAACCCTAATATTTAATCTTTTAGAATATTATCCTTATTACCGTCAATTCATTTAATCAAGATGGTAATTATTTAATAATCTCACTAATGAAACTTACTTTCTTTTAATTTAATCCACTTACAACTTAGGACTATTTATTTCATTTACTCATTTAATTATTTATCCAATTTATTTATCTAATTACCATTTTCATATTAGTTTTAACAATTATCAATAATTAAATTATTTATAATTATTAAACCACAAATATAACCCCAAGCAATGTTTATTTAATTTAATCTTTAATTTAACCTTATTTAAATGAAATATTATTCATGCATAATTTGACACTTAAATTGGATATACCCCAACTTACAAGGTGATACCTAATCCAAGTGAAGACACAGGACATAACGACAAATGACGACAGGGTACAACACTAAGACTCGTCCTCGTTGAGGATGTTGACTAAATAGGGAACCTCATGTTAACTCGAAACCATAATTCCATTGGCTAGGGCCCGCTCAGACCTGGTAATTTAGGTGGGGTCGATGCCCGGTACCTGCATCCTGCAACAAACAACAAGGTTGTGCATATATCCATATATAATCATGTAATCACAGACACGATGAACGGAAATCACAGCGTGGCAGGGTACTTGAACACAAGTAATGTGACACTGTTCCATTCACATAAACACATCATCAATTAGCTACTTCCATTACCAGTTATACATCATAATCATGATCGAATAACATATTAAACTTAAAATAACATTAATCCATAATCATGTCCATCAATTGTGAAAGCACCAAGTACAAGTAATCAAGCATCATCCTAATCATAGATCCATAATCAGCTAACATAATATCAAAGAGTCCATCAAGATCAAGGAGAAGATAAACCATAACATAGAAGTCCAACCATATCGAAACTGTAAACATGCACTATAAGACTATCATCTAAACCGGCACTGTCATATTAAATAACATCTATCACAAGCAAAAAGCGAGGGGCATTACATCCTCCCCCTAGCACTAGGCTTACTCCTAGAAGCCTGCAAATAAGTGAGGATATAAGTCCCTCATTCTGGTAGCATCCTCCCAGGTAGCAGAGATCTCATCATTAGGATCCCACTAGATCCTGACCTGCTCCACGTCTCTGCCCCTGAGAGCGAGTCTCCTATGCTGAAGGATGCCTACGGGCTCCAAAGCCAGCTACCCGCCCTTTACCTATAGAGCAGTCCAATCAAGAATATGAGCAATATCCGGATAGTAAGGTCTAAGTACTGAAACATGAAACACATCATGGTTGCGAGAAAGGCTAGGTGGCAAAGCAAGACGGTAACCAATTAGACCGATCCTCTCCAACACCTCAAAAGGTCCAACAAAGTGCAGTGCTAGCTTAGAGCCCTTCCCATAGTAGATTGGACTCTTCCGCAGTTGCACCCGCAAGAACACCCGATCCTCGACAGAGAACTGACGATCGATCCTATGAGCATCTGCGTACTTCTTCTATCTATCCTGAGCCACCACCAAATGCTCTCTAATCCTCTCAACCTACTGCTCCATATCTCTAAGCATATCCGGACCCAAAAGAACTCTATCTTCCAAATGATACCAACTCAAGGGGGTCCTACAAGGGCGACCATACAAGGCCTAAAAGGGAGACATGCCAATAGAACTATGATAACCATTATTATACGCAAACTCCACTAGGTAAAGGTAGTCCTCCCAACGGCTCTACTGATCCATAACATACATCCTCAACATGTCCTTGAGAATTTGATTAACCCTCTCAGTCTGACCATCAGTCTTAGAGTGATAAGCTGAACTAAAGTTCAGCTGTGTCCCCAAGGCACGCTGTAAGGAAGTCCATAGGGTGGAAGTGAATACTGGATCCCTATCAGAGATGATTCTACGGGGAATCCCATGAAGCCTGACAATGTCCTGCATGAACACTCTAGCCACCGTAGAGGCATTATAAGAAGCACGAACAGGAGAAAAGTGAGCTACCTTCATCAACCTATCTATAGTGACCATAATAGCATCATGTCGTCGAGAGGACATCGGCAAACCAACAATGAAATCTATCGAAATGATATCCCACTTCCACTCGGGAATTAGATGAGGCTGCAAAAGACCTGCAGGGTGCTGGTGCTCTACCTTCACCCTCTGACATTCAAGACATCTTGACACAAAATTAGCAATATCCCACTTCATACCACTCCAAAAGTACAGCTAACGCAGATCTATATGCATCTTCTTGACACCCGGATGGGTAGAATAGGGTGCCCGATGTGCCTCAGACAAAACCAGGGTGCAAAGACCCTCAGAATTAGGAACATAGATATGACCCAAATGTCACAAAAGACCATCTGACTCAAAGGAGTAACTGGAGAACCTACCCTCTAAAGGTCTGCCAGACTCAATCTCAGATCTCACCTCCTGGCACCAACTGTTGGAAGGAAGAGCAGCGAGAATCTGACTTCTCAAATCAACTGTAAGAGAAACTACTGAGATCTCATGCCTTCGACGGCTAAGAGCATCTGCTACTACATTCTCCTTTCCTTGAATATATCTGACCTCGAAGTCATATTCACACAAGAACTCCATCCAACGCCTTTGCCTGGCATTCAAGTTGGCTGCGTGAAAATATACTGCAAACTACGATGATCACTGTGCAACTCAAATCGGTGCCCTAGAAGAAAATGCCTCCATCTCACCAAGGCATGCACCACAGCTGCTAACTCTTGGTCATGAGTGGGATAGTTCAATTTGTGATCCTTGAGTTTGCGAGACTCGTAGGCTATCACACAACCATCCAGCATGAGTACTGCTTCCAAACCCTCCAAGGAAGCATTAGTACAAACAACAAAGTCTCTATTAGGATCAGGAACTGCAAGTATAGGTGCACTAGTCAGCTATTCCTTAAGGGTCTGAAAGGCTTCCTGACACTTCTCTGACCAAACAAACTTTTTCCCTTTCCTCTGAAGAGATGTAATGGGAAGAGCAGTTCTCGAAAACCCCATGACGAAGCGACGATAGTAACCTGCCAACCCCATAAAACTACGGACCTCAGAAACATTAGTGGGTGCAGGCCAGTCCATAATAGCTTGGATCTTTGAGGGATCTACCGCAATACCTTCTCCTAAGATAACATGACCCAAGTACTTAACCTTTGTCTGGAAGAATGCACACTTTGACAAATTCGCATAAAGCTAATGTTCTCTCAGACAATGCAACACCTGACGCAAATGCTGCTTGTGTTCCTCCATAGTCCTTGAATAGACAAATATATCGTCAAGAAATATGAGGACAAATAAGTCAAGATAAGTGCGAAACACACCATTCATTAAGCTCATGAAAATCGAAGGTGCATAGGTCAATCTGAAGGGTACCACTGTGAACTCATAATGTCCATAATGGGTGCAGAATGCTATTTTGTGAATATCTGCCTCAAAAATCTGCAACTGGTGATATCCTGACTTAAGGTCAATCTTGGAGAATACCTTCGCTCCCTTAATCTGGTCAAACAAATCATCGATCCATGGCAAGGGATACCTATTTCTCACCGTTACCTTATTGAGCTGCCTATAGTCGATACATAGCCGTAGAGATCCATCTTTCTTCTTCACAAAGATCACAGGTGCTCCCCAAGGGGAAACACTAGGTCATATGAACCCTTTGGCTAATAGCTCCTCCAACTGCAGTCGAAGCTCCTTGAGCTCCTAAGTGGTCATTTTGTATGGAGCTTGTGAGATAGGCTCTCCACCGGGAACTAGATCAATCCTAAAATTGATGTCACGCTTAGGTGGCATCCCTGGAACATCAGAAGGAAAAACATCCACATACTCCCTTAAGAGTGGGTGATCGTCAAGAGTTGCCTCTCGACTCTCCTCCATCTCCAAATCACTAACAGTCACTGCAAAGAGCTGACATCCCTAACGCATACATCTCTTGAGTTGCATAGCAGAGACCATACGTAGGGAAACAGGTCTCTGAACTCCTACGACCTCAACCTCAACACAAGAATCATCCATGTATCTAACTGATTTATGCTGACAATCTATCACTGCCTGATGGGCCTCTAGCCAATCCATCCCCAAGACTATGTCATAAGAACCCAGGGGTAGAATACGAAGGTTCACAGAAGTAGATAGAGAGCCAATCTTTAATTTACACTCTGAAACTAGAGACTCAACCACTACCTTAGCCCCAGAAGCTAACTCAACCTACCACCTATCATCTTTCTTTGTTGCCACTAAGCCATAATGCTCCACAAGGGGAGGAGATATAAATGAATCAGAGGCACCAGAGTCAAATAAAACAGAAAAATCAATACCTCGCATACGACTAGAAGCCTCCACCACAGTGCCCTGATATTCTACCTGCCAGTCATCTACCACTGCAAAGACTTGATGCGACCTACCTGCATCACCAACCGTTGGCTCAGATGCTGCCGGTCGATGTCCAAATCCTAATGCGCCCTTCTGCGGGTACTGTCTAGCAATATGGCCCTGTTGGCCGCATGAGAAGCACCCGGTGCCTCTACCAAATCCACCGTTACCCTAGAAAGTACTAGACTGTTGGAAACTACCCCTGCTTACTATAGACTGCGCACTCTGGGCTGACTAATCATAATGGTTGCGCTTATTGTGCTGCCTAGACCGGTCTTTCTTATTTTGAAACCTATTTCCCTGTTGATGCTAAGAATTCTTCAATTTGGACTGTGAATACTGCTGCTGCTAACCACCCTTTGAGGGTGCATGAGAACCTGATGCCTGAGTGTGACCACCTTGAGAACCGTGTCCTGACGAAGGTGCACTGCCAATGCGCACACCTGTATGCCCACCGAGGGCCATAGCCAAGTTCTCTTCCACTAGCCAGGCTTTCTCCACGACAACCTCCATGGTCTTAGGTTTGAATACACAAACCCCTCCACTAATCTGGGCATTCAAGCCTCTGATAAAATGTTGCACCAACATGGGCTTGTCATCCCTGATACCTGCGTACTGCTTGAGCTCATAAAATCGGTGCTCATACTACTCAACTGTCATGGCCAACTGCCTTAGCTCATGAAACTCGTCTGCTCGACGCTGCCTCCAATGGTCAGAAAGGAAGCGAGCTCTGAATCTATCTTCAAACAACTCCCAAGACACCGTGCTAATGCCCAAATGCAGCTTCTGCTCCTCTAGCCTCCACCAAGTCAAAGAAAACCCTCGAAGGTGTAAAATAGCACATCTGGCTTTCGTATTGCTGCCATACAGATGCATGGCGAAACATCTGCCTAGGTCCAACAACCAAGACTCTACCTCAAGTCCTCTACCCGTTCCATCAAAGATGGGAGGACGTGCTCTTAATAAGTCCCTCATATGGTTGGCTTGCATGGCCTCTTGCTCAGTTGTCAATTCCCTACACCTGGGAGACCTCTCTCTCTCTCTAGGACCTAACTGGTCTACCTCCTAACCACCTCTGGGCTATTCACCCCCCTGTTTGGGACCTAAACGGGCAAGGGCTTCCTCCAGAATCCATCTCAACTAGGCTCCATCAGGTTGACCCTGACCTTCCATTTTCTGACCCCCGCCTTCATGGCCACTCCCATGAGGAGAGCTGGGAGGGGGGATACCGCCTCCACCTCTTCCATGACCCCTTCCTCTGCCCCGACCTCGGCCTCTATGTCTAGGCATCTACCCTACACACAAAAGGGCAAATTATTATATTAAGAAGAGGGTCACAACAGGAGTTAAATCGTACTACAGAGTTTTAGCACAAGGTTTCGTAATGGGCTCAAATTTAACCAAGGTACCTAGTGTTTAAACTTGGCTCTGATACCAAAGTGTAGTGCCCCACAATGGAAACCTTAGAAAACAACACATCTAGGCTATGCAAAGCAGAATTTTTTTTTTGTATAAGATAACAAGGTATTGTTAAGCCAAACAACACACACCATTAACTACAACTTGTCTTCTAAGGTCCCATGGTTGCATTACTTGAAGAATTAATCAACATAATTTATCATACATGGTTAACTGATCCACAGCAGTTCATTCCACATCTATTGAACTAGTGAATATACATATACATCTCCATTCATGCCACATAGATAAACAACTTGCTCAAGATTACATGTGCATGATCAATAGTCTATGCATATGGGTACATCAACATGTAGTTTTGATTACATTTGGAACACATACATTATGATTCAACTAATACATAGGCAAGTACATGAGCATAAAAGCTGTCACCAAGTACAAGGTCTGGAGTCAGATACATAAGGCATATCCTCCACGCTCACAAACAGTGGCAAGGAAAAAAAACAATGGATAAAGCTCTTCCACCCGACCATGTGGAACCCTGAGGTCCACCCCTCGAGCTAGTAGTTAACATAAGGTCCCCACTACAACAAACGGTCAGGTAGACAGTAGGCTATGAGACAACACATGACTCTAACATCACAAGTCACCATCACAAACAACACAACAGTACTTCCAGAGGCAACACTTAACAAAGGAGAGAGTACAATTAGGGAGTGCTAGTCTATAGTAAGGAGAGTGTCATCGCATGGTCCTAACATGGGTTGCCCAGGCAGTCTCTCTCTAGACACCGGCCCCATAGGATGACGCATGCGGAAACAACCTTCCTTTCGTGATGACAAGGAAGTAAATCTGCCAATCGTGGCCTTCTCCCCTCATCCTTAGTCTGAACTAGCACTATAGGTATGAGTGAGGAAAAATCTTATTATCTTGTTAGTGTGAAAACTACCCACCCCTAGATTTTTTAATTATGTTATCACTGAATTACCAACTCCCAGTGGGTTACCCTTGCTAGCCACTTGGCACCAGCCCCCACAGTGGAAGCCACTCCCTTACCTACAACTAGAAAACCCTACTCAACAAGCATAGCAAGACATCACAACAACAAGGGTACATGAACCATGTAAGGCATTAATCATCTTGCATAACATCATTTCTTATATCAACAGGTATATAACAATGCAAGGCATTAACTCTCCATAACAAAAACATAAGGGCAGAACTCCTAGACCATTGCCCATAATAACACATATTCATTACAACTCTATGATCTCCATGTCACCCTATTCCATAACTTCCCACAAAACTAGATACCAGACTAATACAATCAGTTGGATAACAATACATCCACAAGGAAGTGCATTTATCTTTCCCCTTGTCTTTTAGTCCTTACATAACTAGGGTCGACATACTTAATAGACCAACAGGATCTCAAGACATCTATCAACACAACATATGAACTCAAGACATCCCAAGATAAGCCTATGGAACTCTAGCCACACGGGTAGATATGGAATCAAAGACCATATGAATGGGGTTATGCCCCCACAGATAGAATCAACACATTACGAGAAGTCAATTATACTTATGATTTAATTCTTACTAACTAATCCACTAAAGCAGATTGCAATTGACTAAGATTATTACAATAGTATATTAGTCATTAAAATTAGCTTGGCATTGATTGTATTCGTATTTAGAATAACTCTATATTCACAATAAGTAAATATTTATTAAATAATCATTTAATTAAATTTACAAGATGCAAATATCGTTAACAACTATTATCAGTGTTATAAATCAAAATAGATTAAATGATTATAATATAATTTAAATTTAATTCATACGGATAAGTTTGAGAGTTTTGATCTAATTCATAACCATATATAAAAAATAAAGGAAACAATTTTAATCTCATCTACTTAACAAAAGTTGCAATTACATAGAGATCAAATAACCTTGTCTAATTGTCATAACGTTTATGAGGAATTAACACACGAACAGGTTCTAGTTCCATAAGTCATTATTATTATATTTTATCTTTTCTAGAGAAAGTGATAGAGTTTAATACTACACTAAATTCTTTAACCAAACTATTATTCCACACATCTAGTTCCCATTTATTACAATCCAATATGCCATCTCCCTTAACATGATTCAATCACAACTGAGTTTAATAAACCTAATAATTTGATCACAATAATTTCCATTAACTCATTTAAATGAGTCACGTGACCAACATATTAGTAATAATAATAATAATAATAATAATAATAATAATAGTAAAAATAATAATAATAATAATAATAATATCCCACAAAACACTTGGTAACAACTATTTTTCATCCGAGAGCATTATTTATTTAACGTTACCCTTTTAAACACATCTACGAAATTTGAATAATCAAATTAATAAAACTATAAAATTGTGTCAACACAACATAGATAATACAACTTGCCGATGATGGCATGGTTCGGTGGTTAAGTCGCTCAGAATGTAGTGGCGGCCACCAGAGTTCAAACCCCCGCTGGGCCAACAAGCTCGCAAGGCTTTACGCCTTCATTGGGCCAATGAGCTCGCGGGTTTGAAGTGTTCTTCCTAGGGGATGAGGTCCCCCAGTTGTGGCCTCACCGGTTCATTGCTCCGGGCAAAAGCATTCGCGTGGAGCCGGAGGGCGTGTCGCACCAGCGTCGCCAGTCACGTTAAAAAGTTTACCCAGTGCATTATCTTTAAAAAAAAAAACATAGATAATACAACCACATTTCATGACTGAACAATAACCTAATATATTTAATCCCGTAATATTTCAAAACTTGACCTAATTTCAAACAAGTAATTAGTTATAATATTCAACTTATTATTGAATTGAACTAAATTTCAATACAGTTAAATCAAACAAGACTCAAAACCTAACATTATTCTCAACTTGAACCTTCGTTAAACGTATTAAGTTTATGCATACAGAGCAATATATTTAACATCATACATGGAAAATAATTACAAAGCCTACAAAAATACATAAATTTCGTATCTTCTAATGTTACTCTTCATCCCCAAAACTCTAATTACCAATTAATAAGGAACCCTAATTAAAATTTATTATGGGAACCCTATTTACTTAGGCCACAATTGGCTGCTGACCCTCTGGTAGAATCCCTAATGTGTCATTGACATCGACTACTCTCAATCATAGAGAAAGATGTAGAGAGGCAATGGAGAAATGAGACCAGACCGATCTCTTCATGGTGTAATCTCCCAGAAAGCAACAAGTGCAGGATATATGTGCAAGATGGATTTGGTGGGTCGACATACTGCAAAAAGGGACAGCGCCCAGCATTACCACAGTTCCTGATTGGAATTACTCAGAACATAATGTAGAGGTATTGGCAGAGCGCACAAATGTTGGATAGCCGTAGTAAATCCTGATAATAGTGTTAAATGGTAAAATGTGAAGCACGATGGCATTGGTTGTTAGAGATAATACTTGCATGATGGTGTGATCAGCTCATGGAGAAGACCCCAGAGAACTTGTGCAACGCAAGGCATTCTCTGACGGATGAAACCAGCTTTATCATGAGGACCTGCGATAGCATGCCAGAGGATAGTAGCGCTACATTGCTGTGGGTTGTTAGGTAGTCACCAACTAATGGCGAAGACAGCAGAAAGCAAACCATGGGTGCCGAGGTAGGCTTGCGCTTACAATGTGCCTTCACATTTTATTTGTCAAAGCGAATGCAAGGTTCCATGACTGAGTTTGCAAGAATGAAAACCTAGAAACTTCAAAGCAGCTTCGATAGTTAAAAACACATGGCATCGAATGAGATTCTGCCTAAAATATCAAGGCGATAGACATGCCAAAATGAGGACTACCTGTGTGGATAGGTAATGGCCAGTGAGTAAGGCAATACACCTATGGTTTCATAGTGTCTGACAGCTGACCACCCTAGAGTTGCCTCCCCATTATTTCTAATTTACAGACTTAACAAGGACATTACGTTGCACCAAGGTTAGAATGTCCACAAGTATATATCAACAGAATAGGAGGTAAATCGCGTCCATTAGCCAGAAGCCATACTGGAAACTTAAAATGGCATGATCGTTCAGCAAGGTGTATAGCAAATACCAACTGGGAAGAATCGATAGGTTGCAGCTGGCATGATGCTTCACCAAGGTGGTAGAAGACCCTCTAATGTGGTTAGCTATAGGTTTCTATGAGGCAAGAGGTTCTTCCTCCATTACCTAGCTTCCACAGGTTCGCAGAGTGGGTTTATGGCTAGGTTCGAGGACATTACAGCGATTTCATTGACAGCAGTGTAAGCATGCGTATCTCTGCATACCTCTTAACATATATAAAATTAGATAGGGCCAACATGACCAATACTCCAGGGTTCAGCGACAGCAATCAACAAGAAGAAATAGAGTTCTGTTTACACACTAGTCTATGTGCCTTATCCGATGCATAGGACCAAAGTAAAGGGTGAAATTTTGTTTGTTCGACAGAGTGTTAGGTAAGGAATTACAACACAGCAAAAAAAAAGGTTTTCCCACAGAGGGATTTAATCTCAGCACTCCAGAATGCAAACAGGGGAAAGTGGATAGACAGATTCGAAACATTCAATTGTATCTAAAGCACATAGAGGATTGTGACAGGTCTCAAACTAGAGATAGAAGGAATTTAAATTCCAATCACTGAATAACTCTCATCCATGAAGGTAAACATAGTAATCCTAGTTCTATTACAATTTCATAAGAATTAAGCATATTTGCAGTGCATACCTGAAATTTTTAAGCTTTTGCAAGAGTCTTATTTTCCCTCTGCATCCAATCCCTTCTCTTCTCTTCCCGAATTCTTTTCCCTCTCCCCAACCAAGACTCTAACTCCTTGGATAAATGCAAAAGGCCTGCCTCTCCTTCCGACAACCCACTGTCTCAAAGAATGGGTCCATTGCTCGAGTGATTGCAAGAGACATGCCTCTCTTCTTCCAACATCCCACATTCTCGTGAGATTCTTCAATTTCACTTACCAAGGAATTCCACACCTCAAACTTGCAGATGACGGCCAAGAGACATTAATTTTTACTCATCTCCAAATATTGAATTCATAAAACCAGGCGACAACCCTAATATTTAATCTTTTAGAATATTATCCTTATTACCGTCAATTCATTTAATCAAGATGGAAATTATTTAATCATCTCACTAATGAAACTTACTTTCTTTTAATTTAATTCACTTACAACTTAGGACTATTTATTTCATTTACTCATTTAATTATTTATCCAATTTATTTATCTAATTACCATTTTCATATTAGTTTTACCAATTATCAATAATTAAATTATTTATAATTATTAAACCTCACATATAACCCCAAGCAATGTTTATTTAATTTAACCTTATTTAAATGAAATATTATTCATGCATAATTTGACAATTAAACTGGATATACCCCAACTTAAAAGGTGATACCTGACCCAAGTGAAGCCATAGGACATAACGACAAATGACGATAATAGTCCCACTGACGGTGATGACAGGGTACAACACTGAGACTCATCCTCCTTGAGGATGTTGACTAAATAGGGAACCTCATGTTAACTCGAAACCACAATTCCATTGACTAGGGCATGCTCAGACCTGGTAATTCAGGTGGAGTCGATGCCCGGTACCTGCATCCTGCAACAAACAACAAGGTTGTGCATATATCCATATATAATCATGTAATCATAGACATGATGAATGGTAATCACAGCGTGGCAGGGTACTCAAACATGAGTAATGCGACACTGTTCCGTTCACGTAAACACATCATCAATTAGCTACTTCCATTACCAGTTATACATCATAATCATGATCGAATAACATATTAAACTTAAAATAACATTAATCCATAATCATGTCCATCAACTGTGAAAGCACCAAGTACAAGTAATCAAGCATCATCCTAATCATAGATCCATAATCAACTAACATAATATCAAAGAGTCCATCAAGATCAAGGAGAACATAAACCATAACATAGAAGTCCAACCATCTCGAAACTGTAAACATGCACTATAAGACTATCATCTAAACTGGCACTGTCATATGAAATAACATCTATCACAAGCAAAAAGTGAGGGGCATTACAATGGGAAGGTGGGGTAGGAAGCGATGGAGATTTTTGCTTGGTGGATGGGTGATTTATGCATTTAGGGACCCACATAGATTGAGTATTTTTCTGATTTTGGCTTGCCATGTGGGATGGAAGAATTGGAGACTTTTGGATGGAATGGGATTTTTTGATAGAAAAGGAGAAAGTGGGTGGTTGGGATTCTTGAGAGGTGGATGCCTCATTTGAATTGATGGCTTTTTGCTTAGGTGCCCAAACCATTTTGCTTTTAGACATTACTTGTGAAGGTATGGGATTGGATACATGTAGCTTTTGTGTAGCTTATGAGGTAATTACTTGTTGCTCGGGGACCCACACCTTACCTTTTTAATTTTTTCTTTGAGGTGTGTGGGTGTATGCAGCTCTTGAGATGGGTTTTTCTTTGATTCTTGGCTTTTGTATCCGAAGGCATGAGGACCTTTAGGATTTTTGACATTATAGGTAGAGGCATCTAAATTTTTGTTATTGATTTCCCTTGGGATGGTGGGAGTGGGGTTGGTGGAAGCTCTTTGTTTAGATAACATGTGCATTTTTTGGCCATGATTGGGATTTTTAGAGGATTTATGGATGGATGGATAATGTGTTGGAAGAAGTGATGGTAAAATGCATGGAGGGATGTTAGGAGTTGGAATTAGTGGAGATAGATTTAATGGTGGAAGGTGTATGGTCACATTCTTATGGGATGTATATGATAATTGAGGTGGAATGGTGAAATAAGCTTTTGGGATATGATAGGGTTTGCGATGGAAAGCAGTGGATTTAGGAAGCATGGAGGAAGTACCAACATCATGAGATTGATTTTTTGGGGAGATATAACCAAGGCCATAAGAGGGTGGAGGAACTTTGACACGGATAGGCTCCAAAGTACCTTGTTCATGAAGGCCTAAGCCTTTACCCTTATAGTTCATATTTTGGAGTATGCGGAGGATAATGGGATTGTGGGTGCTTTGGATACTAGCAGCAATCTCATTATTTGATGGGGGAGGTGAAGCAGTAGATAATGGTTGCTGCTCTCCTAAGGAAGAACATTCATAGATGAAGGTAGTGAGACCAAGGGGATAGGATAATAGATTTGCAACATGGTTGATAATGGATGGTGGAGGATCAGTAGGAGCTTGATTATCATTATGCTTATTAAGATCCAAGTTATTGGTTTGATCATCTATGTGCACTTGGGAGGCAAGTGTCTCATCAAGGGAAGTGGAAGTTGTTGGATCATGGATAGGACTAGATGGAGGATGGATAGATGGGGTTATAAACTTGTAACCATGGAATGTATAAAGTTGACTAAGAGGATCATTATGGTTTTCTTGATCATAGATAGGCTCTTGATCATAGATATGATCTTGATCATGGATAGGATTAAACGTGATAGGATCAATGTGTTCATGTATAGATTCTTCATCAACAATAATATCTTGATCATAGAACAAATATAGGCTATGGATGGGTTGGATTTGGATTTCTTTCTCATGTATGGGCATAAGATCAAGTTGCTCATGGATAGCTTCTTCATATGTAATATCTTGATCATGGAAAAGATAAATGTTATGGATGGGTTGGATGGAGGTGCTTTGATCTTGATTTAGATAAAGGGTTGATGTTTCCACATGCTCAAAAGTGTACTCTTGACATAACTCTTGATTTTATTGAATCGAAGTGGAGGTAGAAGACCCTTGGATAGGCTCTTGGTCAACAACATGAAGGTATGATGGACCTTGACATTGGTTTATGATAGGAGGTTCTTCAATAAACTCAAGGGGTTGCGGATTACATGACGAGGTTGGAGCAATGGACATGTTTGAAGGTTCTTTGATAGGCTTTGGGATAGGTGGTTTATTACATGGAGATGGTTGGTTCCGTAGTAATAGCCATTGGATCACATCCTTCATGAGTGCATGGGTATATGGACAATACAACAAATGGATAATAATGGTAGATGGTGTAGTCTTGTGATTATGGTTAGGATTGCTCATGCTAGAAGGGGATGAAATTGGATGAGAGGATTTAGATTTCTCCATAGCTTTTCTTTTGCTTTTAGATTTTGCAAAGAGTCTTTCGACAAAATCATTTAAGGACTCTTTGGTTGATGGATTAGGGCTTGGGGAACTTGATGACGGTGTTGATGTAGAACTAGTATACTTTGGGATATGTATTCTAGAGGATGGTGAAAGAGGACTAGTAGATAGATTGGTACATGATTTCCAACTTAAGGTGGTGCTTCCCTTTTCAATAGTATCATTAAGATGGGTAAAGAATGTACGATCTTGGTGTGAACCATGGCTAGTACTTGCATGCTCATGTTGGGAGGGATTTGGTTCACGTGGATCATCTTTTTCCCTATATTTGTCAAATTTGGGAACATCAAAACTAGGAGAGAAAGGTATCTTAGCCAAGCTTGTATCAAACAGATAAGGAGATATGCCCTCTAACGAGTATCATTTTCTAGAAGATCTACTTTGTAAGATTGCCACTTGTTGTTGCATGGCTTGTATTTGCTGAGTAAGTGCTTCTAATTGATTTGTTATATCCTTAGAAATTAATACAAGGTTGGAATGGGTGTCCATAAAGGTAAGTGTTTTTTTGATGAACTGTAAGGAAATGCTCACTGCGATAGATGCGTTGGAACAAATGTGTAGGAACAAAGTGTATATGCACAACAAGATGGAGTAAATGTACAATAGGATGGAGCAGATGCATAGAAGAACCATTCTAAAAATTCAACAAAAAAATAGATGCATAGCAGGATGAAGCAGGATTAAGCTCATGAAAACCGAAGGTGTATTGGTCAATCTGAAGGGTACCACTGTGAACTCATAATGTCCATAATGGGTGCAGAATGCTATTTTGTGAATATCTGCCTCAAAAATCTGCAACTGGTGATATCCTAACTTAAGGTCAATCTTGGAGAATACCTTCGCTCCCTTAATCTGGTCAAACAAATCATCGATCCATGGCAAGGGATACCTATTTCTCACTGTTACCTTATTGAGCTACCTATAGTCGATACATAGCCGTAGAGATCCATCTTTCTTCTTCACAAAGATCACAGTTGCTCCCCAAGGGGAAACACTAGGTCATATGAACCCTTTGGCTAATAGCTCCTCCAATTGCAGTCGAAGCTCCTTGAGCTCCTAAGTGGTCATTTTGTATGGAGCTTGTGAGATAGGCTCTCCACCGGGAACTAGATCAATCCTGAAATCGATGTCACGCTTAGGTGGCATCCCTGGAACATCAGAAGGAAAAACATCCACATACTCCCTTAAGAGTGGGTGATCGTCAAGAGTTGCTTCTCGACTCTCCTCCATCTCCAAATCACTAACAGTCACTGCAAAGAGCTGACATCCCTGACGCATACATCTCTTGAGTTGCATAGCAGAGACCATACGTAGGGAAACAGGTCTCTGAACTCCTACGACCTCAACCTCAACACAAGAATCATCCATGTATCTAACTGATTTATGCTGACAATCTATCACTGCCTGATGGGCCTCTAGCCAATCCATCCCCAAAACTATGTCATAAGAACCCAGGGGTAGAATGCGAAGGTTCACAGAAGTAGATAGAGAGCCAATCTTCAATTTACACTCTGAAACTAGAGACTCAACCACTACCTTAGCCCCAGAAGCTAACTCAACCTACCACCTATCATCTTGCTTTGTTGCCACTAAGCCACAACGCTCCACAAGGGAAGGAGATATAAATGAATCAGAGGCACCAGAGTCAAATAAAATAGAAAAATCAATACCTCGCATACGACTAGAAGCCTCCACCACAGTGCCCTGATATTCTACTTGCCAGTCATCTACCACTGCAAAGACTTGATGCGACCTACCTGCATCACCAACCGTTGGCTCAGATGCTGCCGGTCGATGTCCAAATCCTAATGTGCCCTTCTGCGGGCACTGTCTAGCAATATGGCCCTGTTGGCCGCATGAGAAGCACCCGGTGCCTCTACCAAATCCACCGTTACCCTAGAAAGTACTAGACTGTTGGAAACTACCCCTGCTTACTATAGACTGCGCACTCTGGGCTGACTAATCATAATGGTTGCACTTATTGTGCTGCCTAGACTGGTCTTTCTTATTTTGAAACCTATTTCCCTGTTGATGCTGAGAATTCTTCAATTTGGACTGTGAATACTGCTGCTGCTAACCACCCTTTGAGGGTGCATGAGAACCTGATGCCTGAGTGTGACCACCTTGAGAACCGTGTCCTGACGAAGGTGCACTGCCAATGCGCACACCTGTATGCCCACCGAGGGCCATAGCCAAGTTCTCTTCCACTAGCCAGGCTTTCTCCACGACAACCTCCATGGTCTTAGGTTTGAATACACAAACCCCTCCACTTATCTGGGCATTCAAGCCTCTGATAAAATGTTGCACCAACATGGGCTCGTCATCCCTGATACCTGCGTACTGCTTGAGCTCATAAAATCGGTGCTCATACTGCTCAACTGTCATGGCCAACTGCCTTAGCTCATGAAACTCGTCTGCTCGACGCTCCCTCCAACGGTCAGAAAGGAAGTGAGCTCTGAATCTATCTTCAAACAACTCCCAAGACACCGTGCTAATGCCCAAATGTAGCTTCTGCTCCTCTAGCCTCCACCAAGTCAAAGAAAACCCTCGGAGGTGTAAAATAGCACATCTGGCTTTCGTATTGCTGCGATACGGATGCATGGCGAAACATCTGCCTAGGTCCAACAACCAAGTCTCTACCTCAAGTCCTCTACCCATTCCATCAAAGATGGGAGGACGTGCTCTTAGTAAGTCCCTCATATGGTTGGCTTGCATGGCCTCTTGCTCAGTTGTCAATTCCCTACACCTGGGAGACCTCTCTCTCTCTCTAGGACCTAACTGGTCTACCTCCTAACCACCTCTGGGCTATTCAACCCCCTGTTTGGGACCTAAACAGGCAAGGGCTTCCTCCAGAATCCATCTCAACTGGGCTCCATCAGGCTGACCCTGACCTTCCATTTTCTGACCCCCGCCTTCATGGCCACTCCCATGAGGAGAGCTGGGAGGGGGGATACCGCCTCCACCTCTTCCATGACCCCTTCCTCTGCCCCGACCTTGGCCTCTATGTCTAGGCATCTACCCTACACACAAAAGCGCAAATTATTATATTAAGAAGAGGGTCACAACAGGAGTTAAATCGTACTACAGAGTTTTAGCACAAGGTTTCATAATGGGCTCAAATTTAACCAAGGTACCTAGTGCTTAAACTTGGCTCTGATACCAAAGTGTAGTGCCCCACAATGGAAACCTTAGAAAACAACACATCTAGGCTATGCAAAGCAGAAATTTTTTTTTTGTATAAGATAACAAGGTATTGTTAAGCCAAACAACACACACCATTAACTACAACTTGTCTTCTAAGGTCCCATGGTTGCATTACTTGAAGAATTAATCAACATAATTTATCATACATGGTTAACTAATCCACAGCAGTTCATTCCACATCTATTGAACTAGTGAATATACATATACATCTCCATTCATGCCACATAGATAAACAACTTGCTCAAGATTACATGTGCATGATCAATAGTCTACGCATATGGGTACATCAACATGTAGTTTTGATTACATTTGGAACACATACATTATGATTCAACTAATACATAGGCAAGTACATGAGCATAAAAGCTGTCACCAAGTACAAGGTTTGAAGTTAGATGCATAAGGCATATCCTCCACGCTCACAAACAGTGGCAAGGAAAAAAAACAATGGATAAAGCTCTTCCACCCGATCATGTGGAACCCTGAGGTCCACCCCTCGAGCTAGGAGTTAACATAAGATCCCCACTACAACAAACGGTCAGGTAGACAGTAGGCTATGAGACAACACATGACTCTAACATCACAAGTCACCATCACAAACAACACAACAGTACTTCCAGAGGCAACACTTAACAAAGGAGAGAGTACAATTAGGGAGTGCTAGTCTATAGTAAGGAGAGTGTCATCGCATGGTCCTAACATGGGTTGCCCAGGCAGTCTCTCTCTAGACACCGGCCCCATAGGATGACGCATGCAGAACCAACCTTCCTTTCGTGATGACAAGGAAGTAAATCTGCCAATCGTGGCCTTCTCCCCTCATCCTTATTCTGAACTAGCACTATAGGTATGAGTGAGGAAAAATCTTATTATCTTGTTAGTGTGAAAACTACCCACCCCTAGATTTTTTAATTATGTTATCACTGAATTACCAACTCCCAGTGGGTTACCCTTGCTAGCCACTTGGCACCAGCCCCCACAGTGGAAGCCACTCCCTTACCTACAACTAGAAAACCCTACTCAACAAGCATAGCAAGACATCACAACAACGAGGGTACATGAACCATGTAAGGCATTAATCATCTTGCATAACATCATTTCTTATATCAACAGGTATATAACAATGCAAGGCATTAACTCTCCATAACAAAAACATAAGGGCAGAACTCCTAGACCATTGCCCATAATAACACATATTCATTACAACTCTATGATCTCCATGTCACCCTATTCCATAACTCCCCACAAAACTAGATACCAGACTAATACAATCAGTTGGATAACAATACATCCACAAGGAAGTGCATTTATCTTTCCCCTTGTCTTTTAGTCCTTACATAACTAGGGTCGACATACTTAATAGACCAACAAGATCTCAAGACATCTATCAACACAACATATGAACTCAAGACATCCCAAGATAAGCCTATGGAACTCTAGCCACACGGGTAGATATGGAATCAAAGACCATATGAATGGGGTTATGCCCCCACAGATAGAATCAACACATTACGAGAAGTCAATTATACTTATGATTTAATTCTTACTAACTAATCCACTAAAGCAGATTGCAATTGACTAAGATTATTACAATAGTATATTAGTCATTAAAATTAGCTTGGCATTGATTGTATTCGTATTTAGAATAACTCTATATTCACAATAAGTAAATATTTATTAAATAATCATTTAATTAAATTTACAAGATGCAAATATCGTTAACAACTATTATTAGTGTTATAAATCAAAATAGATTAAATGATTATAATATAATTTAAATTTAATTCATACGGATAAGTTTGAGAGTTTTGATCTAATTCATAACCATATATAAAAAATAAAGGAAACAATTTTAATCTCATCTACTTAACAAAAGTTGCAATTACATAGAGATCAAATAACCTTGTCTAATTGTCATAACGTTTATGAGGAATTAACACACGAACAGGTTCTAGTTCCATAAGTCATTATTATTATATTTTATCTTTTCTAGAGAAAGTGATAGAGTTTAATACTACACTAAATTCTTTAACCAAACTATTATTCCACACATCTAGTTCCCATTTATTACAATCCAATATGCCATCTCCCTTAACATGATTCAATCACAACTGAGTTTAATAAACCTAATAATTTGATCACAATAATTTCAATTAACTCATTTAAACGAGTCACGTGACCAACATATTAGTAATAATAATAATAATAATAATAATAATAATAATAATAATAGTAAAAATAATAATAATAATAATAATAATAATAATAATAATAATATCCCACAAAACACTTGGTAACAACTATTTTTCATCCGAGAGCATTATTTATTTAACGTTACCCTTTTAAACACATCTACTAAATTTGAATAATCAAATTAATAAAACTATAAAATTGTGTCAACACAACATAGATAATACAACCACATTTCATGACTGAACAATAACCTAATATATTTAATCCCGTAATATTTCAAAACTTGACCTAATTTCAAACAAGTAATTAGTTATAATATTCAACTTATTATTGAATTAAACTAAATTTCGATACAGTTAAATCAAACAAGACTCAAAACCTAACATTATTCTCAACTTGAACCTTCGTTAAACGTATTAAGTTTATGCATACAGAGCAATATATTTAACATCATACACGGAAAATAATTACAAAGCCTACAAAAATACATAAATTTCGTATCTTCTAATGTTACTCTTCATCCCCAAAACTCTAATTACCAATTAATAAGGAACCCTAATTAAAATTTATTATGGGAACCCTATTTACTTAGGCCACAATTGGCTGCTGACCCTCTGGTAGAATCCCTAACATGTCATTGACATCGACTACTCTCAATCACAGAGAAAGATGTAGAGAGGCAATGGAGAAATGAGACCAGACCGATCTCTTCATGGTGTAATCTCCCGGAAAGCAACAAGTGTAGGATATATGTGCAAGATGGATTTGGTGGGTCGACATACTGCAAAAAGGGACAACGCCCAGTATTACCACAGTTCCTGATTGGAATTACTCAGAACATAATGTAGAGGTATTGGCAGAGCGCACAAATGTTGGATAGCCGTAGTAAATCCTGATAATAGTGTTAAATGGTAAAATGTGAAGCACGATGGCATTGGTTGTTAGAGATAATACTTGCATGATGGTGTGATCGGCTCATGGAGAAGACCCCAGAGAACTTGTGCAACGCAAGGCGTTCTCTGACAGATGAAACCAGCTCTATCATGAGGACCTGCGATAGCATGCCAGAGGATAGTAGCGCTACATTGCTGTGGGTTGTTAGGTAGTCACCAACTAATGGCGAAGACAGCAGAAAGCACACCATGGGTGCCGAGGTAGGCTTGTGCTTAATGTGTGCCTTCACATTTTATTTGTCAAAGCGAATGCAAGGTTCCATGACTGAGTTTGCAAGAAGGAAAACCTAGAAACTTCAAAGCAGCTTCGATAGTTAAAAACACATGGCATCGAATGAGATTCTGCCTAAAATATCAAGGCGATAGACATGCCAAAATGAGGACTACCTGTGTGGATAGGTAATGGCCAGTGAGTAAGGCAATACACCTATGGTTTCATAGTGTCTGACAGCTGACCACCCTAAAGTTGCCTCCCCATTATTTCTAATTTACAGACTTAACAAGGACATTACGTTGCGCCAAGGTTAGAATGTCCACAAGTATATATCAACAGAATAGGAGGTAAATCGCGTCCATTAGCCAGAAGCCATACTAGAAACTTAAAACGGCATGATCGTTCAGTAAGGTGTATAGCAAATGCCAACTGGGAAGAATCAATAGGTTGCAGCTGGCATGATGCTTCACCAAGGTGGTAGAAGACACTCTAATGTGGTTAGCTATAGGTTTCTATGAGGCAAGAGGTTCTTCCTCCATTACCTAGCTTCCACAGGTTCGCAGAGTGGGTTTATGGCTGGGTTCGAGGACATTACAGCGATTTCATTGACAGCAGTGTAAGCATGCGTATCTCTGCATACCTCTTAACATATATAAAATTAGACAGGGCCAACATGACCAATACTCCAGGGTTCAGCGATAGCAATCAACAAGAAGAAATAGAGTTCTGTTTACACACTAGTCTATGTGCCTTATCCGATGCATAGGACCAAAGTAAAGGGTGAAATTTTGTTTGTTCGACAGAATGTTAGGTAAGGAATTACAACACAGCAAAAAAAAAAGGTTTTCCCACAGAGGGATTTAATCTCAGCACTCCAGAATGCAAACAGGGGAAAGTGGATAGACAGATTCGAAACATTCAATTGTATCTAAAGCACATAGAGGATTGTGACAGGTCTCAAACTAGAGATAGAAGGAATTTAAATACCAATCACTGAATAACTCTCATCCATGAAGGAAAACATAGTAATCCTAGTTCTATTACAATTTCACAAGAATTAAGCATATTTGCAGTGCATACCTGAAATTTTTAAGCTTTTGCAAGAGTCTTATTTTCCCTCTGCATCCAATCCCTTCTCTTCTCTTCCCAAATTCTTTTCCCTCTCCCCAACCAAGACTCTAACTCCTTGGATAAATGAAGAAGGCCTGCCTCTCCTTCCGACAACCCACTGTCTCAAAGCATGGGTCCATTGCTCAAGTGATTGCAAGAGACATGCCTCTCTTCTTCCAACATCCCACATTCTCGTGAGATTCTTCAATTTCACTTACCAAGGAATTCCACACCTCAAACTTGCAGATGACGGCCAAGAGACATTAATTTTTACTCATCTCCAAATATTGAATTCATAAAACCAGGCGACAACCCTAATATTTAATCTTTTAGAATATTATCCTTATTACCGTCAATTCATTTAATCAAGATGGAAATTATTTAATCATCTCACTAATGAAACTTACTTTCTTTTAATTTAATTCACTTACAACTTAGGACTATTTATTTCATTTACTCATTTAATTATTTATCCAATTTATTTATCTAATTACCATTTTCATATTAGTTTTACCAATTATCAATAATTAAATTATTTATAATTATTAAACCTCACATATAACCCCAAGCAATGTTTATTTAATTTAACCTTATTTAAATGAAATATTATTCATGCATAATTTGACAATTAAATTGGATATACCCCAACTTAAAAGGTGATACCTGACCCAAGTGAAGCCATAGGACATAACGACAAATGACGACAATAGTCCCACTGACGGTGATGACAGGGTACAACACTGAGACTCATCCTCCTTGAGGATGTTGACTAAATAGGGAACCTCATGTTAACTCGAAACCACAATTCCATTGGCTAGGGCATGCTCAGACCTGGTAATTCAGGTGGAGTCGATGCCCGGTACTTGCATCCTGCAACAAACAACAAGGTTGTGCATATATCCATATATAATCATGTAATCATAGACATGATGAATGGAAATCGCAGCGTGGCAGGGTACTCAAACATGAGTAATGCGACACTGTTCCATTCACGTAAACACATCATCAATTAGCTACTTCCATTACCAGTTATACATCATAATCGTGATCGAATAACATATTAAACTTAAAATAACATTAATCCATAATCATGTCCATCAACTGTGAAAGCACCAAGTACAAGTAATCAAGCATCATCCTAATCATAGATCCATAATTAGCTAACATAATATCAAAGAGTCCATCAAGATCAAGGAGAACATAAACCATAACATAGAAGTCCAACCATCTCGAAACTGTAAACATGCACTATAAGACTATCATCTAAACCGGCACTGTCATATGAAATAACATCTATCACAAGCAAAAAGTGAGGGGCATTACAATGGGAAGGTGGGGTAGGAAGCAATGGAGATTTTTGCTTGGTGGATGGGTGATTTATGCATTTAGGGACCCACATAGACTGAGTATTTTTCTGATTTTGGCTTGCCATGTGGGATGGAAGAATTGGAGACTTTTGGATGGAATGGGATTTTTTGATAGAAAAGGAGAAAGTGGGTGGTTGGGATTCTTGAGAGGTGGATGCCTCATTTGAATTGATGGCTTTTTACTTAGGTACCCAAACCATTTTGCTTTTAGACATTACTTGTGAAGGTATGGGATTGGATACATGTAGCTTTTGTGTAGCTTATGAGGTAATTACTTGTTGCTCGGGGACCCACACCTTACCTTTTTAATTTTTTCTTTGAGTTGTGTGGGTGTATGCAGCTCTTGAGATGGGTTTTTCTTTGATTCTTGGCTTTTGTATCCGAAGGCATGAGGACCTTTAGGATTTTTGACTTTATAGGTAGAGGCATCTAAATTTTTGTTATTGATTTCCCTTGGGATGGTGGGAGTGGGGTTGGTGGAAGCTCTTTGTTTAGATAACATGTGCATTTTTTGGCCATGATTGGGATTTTTAGAGGATTTATGGATGGATGGATAATGTGTTGGAAGAAGTGATGGTAAAATGCATGGAGAGATGTTAGGAGTTGGAATTAGTGGAGATAGATTTAATGGTGGAAGGTGTATGGTCACATTCTTATGGGCTATATATGATAATTGAGGTGGAATGGTGAAATAGGCTTTTGGGATATGATAGGGTTTGCGATGGAAAGCAGTGAATTTAGGAAGCATGGAGGAAGTACCAACATCATGAGATTGCTTTTTTGGGGAGATATAGCCAAGGCCATAAGAGGGTGGAGGAACTTTGACACGGATAGGCTCCAAAGTACCTTGTTCATGAAGGCCTAAGCCTTTACCCTTATAGTTCATATTTTGGAGTATGCGGTGGATAATGGGATTATGGGTGCTTTGGATACTAGCAGCAATCTCATTATTTGATGGGGGAGGTGAAGCAGTAGATAATGGTTGCTGCTCTCCTAAGGAAGAACATTCATAGATGAAGGTAGTGAGACCAAGGGGATAGGATAATAGATTTGCAACATGGTTGATAATGGATGGTGGAGGATCAGTAGGAGCTTGATTATCATTGTGCTTATTAAGATCCAAGTTATTGGTTTGATCATCTATGTGCACTTGGGAGGCAAGTGTCTCATCAAGGGAAGTGGAAGTTGTTGGATCATGGATATGACTAGATGGAGGATGGATAGATGGGGTTATAAACTTGTAACCATGGAATGTATAAAGTTGACTAAGAGGATCATTATGGTTTTCTTGATCATAGATAGGCTCTTGATCATAGATAGGATCCTGATCATGGATAGGATTAAACGTGATAGGATCAATGTGTTCATGTATAGATTCTTCATCAACAATAATATCTTGATCATAGAACAAATATAGGCTATGGATGGGTTGGATTTGGATTTCTTTCTCATGTATGGGCATAAGATCAAGTTGCTCATGGATAGCTTCTTCATATGTAATATCTTGATCATGGAAAAGATAAATGTTATGGATGGGTTGGATGGAGGTGCTTTGATCTTGATTTAGATAAAGGGTTGATGTTTCCACATGCTCAAAAGTGTACTCTTGACATAACTCTTGATTTTCTTGAATTGAAGTGGAGGTAGAACACCCTTGGATAGGCTCTTGGTCAACAACATGAAGGTATGATGGACCTTGACATTGGTTCATGATAGGAGGTTCTTAAATAAACTCAAGGGGTTGCGGATTACATGACGAGGTTGGAGCAATGGACATGTTTGAAGGTTCTTTGATAGGTGGTTTATTACATGGAGATGGTTGGTTCTGTAGTAATAGCCATTGGATCACATCCTTCATGAGTGCATGGGTATATGGACAATACAAGAAATGGATAATAATGGTAGATGGTGTAGGCTTGTGATTATGGTTAGGATTGCTCATGCTAGAAGGGGATGAAATTGGATGAGAGGATTTAGATTTCTCCATAGCTTTTCTTTTGCTTTTAGATTTTGCAAAGAGTCTTTCGAGAAAATCATTTAAGGACTCTTTGGTTGATGGATTAGGGCTTGGGGAACTTGATGGCAGTGTTGGTGTAGAACTGGTATACTTTGGGATATGTATTCTAGAGGATGGTGAAAGAGGACTAGTAGATAGATTGGTACATGATTTCCAACTTAAGGTGGTGCTTCCCTTTTCAATAGTATCATTAAGATGGGTAAAGAATGTACGATCTTGGTGTGAGCCATGGCTAGTACTTGCATGCTCATGTTGGGAGGGATTTGGTTCACGTGGATCATCTTTTTCCCTATATTTGTCAAATTTGGGAACATCAAAACTAGGAGAGAAAGGTATCTTAGCCAAGCTTGTATCAAACAGATAAGGAGATATGCCCTCTAACGAGTATCATTTTCTAGAAGATCTACTTTGTAAGATTGCCACTTGTTGTTGCATGGCTTGTATTTGCTGAGTAAGTGCTTCTAATTGATTTGTTATATCCTTAGAAATTGATACAAGGTTGGAATGGGTGTCCATAAAGGTAAGTGTTTTTTTGATGAACTGTAAGGAAGTGCTCACTGTGATAGATGCGTCGGAACAAATGTGTAGGAACAAAGTGTATATGCACAACAAGATGGAGTAATTGTATAGTAGGATGGAGCAGATGCATAGAAGAACCATTCTAAAAATTCAACAAAAAAATAGATGCATAGCAGGATGAAGCAGATGCACAGCAGGAATGAATAAATGTGTAGCTCTGTGTTTTTGGTTTTCTTTGGCTGAAAGTTGGTCCCTTTGATTTGATTTTTCAACTATGGCAAGAAAGACATAGCACACACAAAGAATATTTTCATGTTTCTTTGATTTTTTTAAAAAGATTTTTTTGACTTTTTTTGACAAAAACAAGTACAAATCCTAGGATGCCAAGGGCAATATAAACCGAATTCTCACTTGGTTGTTACACCAGCTATGCTATTTCAAAGTGGATAACTTAGGAACTTGGGACATAGGTTCCCCCTTACAAGTGCACAAACTTCTCTGGTACACCAAGTTCTGGGTTCCCAAGACTTGCAAACCTTAGGCTTTCCCTGTTATCTCTACTATTGAATTGTAAGAATGTGAGTCATCTTAGGAAGATGATAATCACTCTTTCTGGCACTGGTTTATAGGGGATTTTGGCTTTTAAAACAATGAATAAGTAGTAAGGGCAACCATTTGAGTGGTTATACATGTAATAGTGCTACTCTTCATTATAAAGTCTCCCAGCCTTCAAGAGTTATGCCTTGGAGGATTTTAGGGGACGTTGGTTATTGGTATAACTAATCAGCACTCATTGTATGAAGCTTTCGCCTCAAGCACAATTTATTATAGTGGCTAGGTAGAGGTTGGGTTTAGCTTGTTACCACTTAAGGTCATTCCCACTTGGACGGAAGGCTACCCAAGGGCAAGCCTCTCTAAAGGTTAAACATGCAAAATGGTAGGTTTGGCATTCTGGTCACCCAAGAAAGGGGAGAGCATAGGCCTACTATCATTCTAAAAACACAGAGAACAATGGTTCTTTAATCTTATTTAAATGAAAAAACTAAATGAGTTAAGCTATTTGGGCACACACAAGATTTGTTAACTTTGAAAGCAAGAAGCACTTGTTCAATTTTAGACTTCCTAGTATTGGGACTACGTGCAAGTTGTTGATGCAACAAGATCAAGTTACTCCCTTCCTAGTGAGATCTAGATGAGATTTGCATGAACAATTTAATTTACTTCCATAGTTAATTAGATCTAAATGTGAGTTAATAATGCAGCTAAATGTCTAACCAGCTCCTAACCTATAGATAAATCTGAGAATATTCCTGCGAGAAATGTTAGCATTAGCGAAGAATCACAAGAAATAATCCTAGGACCCTGTCAGAACAAATGCGCAGTTACAGAGGATATATGCACAGATACATAACATAGATGCACAGATATGGTATATGCATAGTTATAGAGAATAAATGCACTAAAAGAAAGAACATATGCATAGTTATGATATATATGTCGTTACAGAGAATAAAAGTACAAGACTGAATAGATGCGTTGATTTAGAGGATAGATGTGCTAATTTAGTGAACAGATGCATAGATCTTCTAGATGCATTGCTTCAGAGCATAGATGCATGTTACCAATGAGCAGATGCATAGAAACTTCTTGTGTATGGAACCTAATGCACAAAAACTCAGGTTTGAGGTTAAATTTGGGGCAAGGCCCCATAGTGGGCAGCAAAAATGTTACAGAAAAATGTGGATAATATCAATAATCTATAATAACCTAATAACTCAATGAAAATAGAAATAAACAAGATTCAAACAAAGAACAATACCTTATAAACCTTGTTACTTCGTAGCTTCCATTGGTTGCCTAATCTCAATTGATCTTTCATGTGAATGAAGCCCTTAGAAAGTCCACTTCCTTGCTTTGTTCTTCAAGATGACAATAGAGAATTGGCTATGATATTTCTTGTAATGAAGAGGATTTTCAATACAATAAAAATGGTGATTTCAAGCTATGGAATGGTGTGGGTGCCAAAGGTGCACTGTGAATTTTGTAGAGTAAGTTTACTAAAAGCTTGGATTCTTGAAATGGAGGAATAGGGGTGTATTTATAGACTTGTGAGAGAGAAAATCGACGGTATAGAAGACTTGAGAGGATGTGCACGAATAGAAAGAGGGCAAGTATCACACAAAATTTGTCTTGTTTGAGTTAACTGCTTTCTTTTATAAAGATAAGATTTAATTTCATAAATTAGAATTTTTTTTCTAATTTAAGCCTTGTTGATAAAAACAAGATTGATTAAATCAATTCACTCAACTTGTGATTTTCTTTTTGCATGATTTAAGAGAAATTAAATAATAAATTATTTAATTTTGTGTGCATGCTGAAGAAGATTTATTTTTAGAAGATTTGAAAGATTTTTGAAGAACTAGAAGATAAGAAAGCAAATTAAATAAATAAATTTATTTAATTGTTTGTGCAAGATAGAAGAATAAATAAAATATTTGATTATTTTTTATTTTTAGAGATTGGGAGAATTTAAATAAATTTGATTTATTTATTTAAATTTGGAGGAACAATTGACTTAATTAAAGAATTAAGAATTATTTAATTGTAGATAAGAGGATTTGGAAGAATTTGATGAAACTAATTAAATAAGTGGTTTTATTTAATTGTTGGGAGGAATATGAACCGAATAAATAAATTGATTTATTTATTTATTGATAGAGGAATATTAAGATGAAATAAGTATTTAAAGTATTTATTTACATAGAGTCATGTCATTTTTAGGTGTATACAGGGATGATAAATCTTAATTTGTTTCTGTATTTCCCTAGATTAGAGGTGCATAAATAAAAGGTCGTGTTTTTATCTCTTAAATAAAAATGCCAATGAGTTTCTTAAAAAAATTCAAGTTGATTGAATGCAATCCAATGGTAAAATCCATGGAAGAAGGCCTCAATCTTTCTAGGTTTGATGAATATAAAACGTAAATGACACACTCTATAAACAACTAGTAGAAAGACTCATTTATCTTAACACTAGACCAAATCTGGGATTTATAGTGAAATATTTCTCAAGGTTCATTATAGAACCTAAAATTTCACATTGGAAATCATTACAAAAAGGTATTGAGATATGTACATGGTACTCTAAATTGTGGCATCAAGTATGTGTAAATTATACTATTAATTTATTTTTTAAAGCAATGCATGTCATCGCAGAAAAATCATTTTAAGTATATTGATAAGAATTGAAGAGAAATTGAAAGGATGGAAACTACTAGCAACTAATGTCAAAATAAGCCAGACTTAGATAAAATATTAAAATTAGATATAGAATATATGGGTTTCAAATATATGTATCTCTACCTACATTACTTACATCAAATGAAGAAAAACATATTTGCAATGATATGACAATTAGGCCCCCAATATTCCTCGACTTTGACAAGTGCAAAACATCAATTGATATCTATATTAATTAAATGTATGAAAGAAACAAAAGAAGAAAAAATGAAAGAACACAATTGCCTTAATATGGGTTATAAATTCTCCTATTTATGGAAAATACAATCCTATTGAAATCAAATAGTTTGTAGATAAGTATATGACATATTACATAAACTTATTTGAAGAAAAACTTCTAAAAGTGTATTGGCATTACCATAGAAGAAGTTTCAAAATAACCCCTACCATTAATAGTCGACATGTTGTGGTCATTGTGTTGGCACTTTACAATATGGGCCACTGGCACATTGACCACAACATGTTGGTGGTTTAAGCTCTTCCCAAAAAAGCTAAGGAAAGACATTACAAATACAATAGACAATAATACCTCGATTACAATGATTGACTAAACTATACCAAAAATTGTTAGTGAATTATTCACAACTACAAACATAGTCCCAAAAAAAAACTAAGAAAACATTTGTTTTAAAATTTAGGAACTAATGGTGACCAAAAATAAAAACAAAATTTTGCGTACTTCAATTTGTTTTAAAATTTAGTAACACCAATGAAAAAAAATCAAAACAAAACAAAATATTAGGCTTTGTCCTAATAAAATAAAGAAACTGAAGGAAATGTCTAGGGTATATGAACATGGAGATAACATCATTTAAAGGGCATATGATCAAATATATAAAGGAATGTACCATAGAGGAAAATTGCCATGATTATTTAAAAAAATGATTACAGGCTTCCCTCTTTTTTTAGATCCATGTAATCGTAATTAATTCTGCATCTCCTCAATTTAAGTGCTACCAAGAAAATACCAAGTACCATCAATAACTCACACCATGGCTCATTTTTTCCCCTATACTAATATTGTGTAAAATTCACTCTCTACCAATTTTGTTTATTGTATTTGTAGGTATATTTGTGCTTGTAGATAATTTAGGATTATACAGTTCTTTTTGTTTGGTTTATTTTAACACAGGCTTTTGCATCTATGTTTGCCATAGAGGATGAAGAAATGGGGGAGCTTTTTATACCATGCAGAGCATGCAGTCACAAATATTTTAAAAAACATGGCAAATACCATGATAAAGAACACTTTAATGGGTGTCCCTCCTTCGTCAAAGTTATGCTTGGAGACTTTACACAAAAACTGGTAACTCTATACAATATTTTCATTCTTTTATTTCCTGTACACTGTTAAGAACTTGTAAAATCTCATTGTATAATGTGTTTACCAGAGCACATTCCTCCTGCATTTGTTTCATAATTTATAAATGTCATAGATGAACATATGGTGTTGCAAGGCCCAGGTGGGCAGGAGTGGGATGTACAATTAGTGGGTATCATAAATAAACTAGAATTTAGGAAGGGTTGGGAAAATTTTATGAATCATCATGGGCTGGAGATTGGAGATTTTGTTGTGTTCAAGTACATATCCAAGTCGTATTTTAAGGTTAAGATATTTCAAAGAACAGGGCATGTGAAAAATATTAATGCTCTTCAACTTATGAATACCAACATTAATACATATAAAAGATGCCCTTCTTCTAATAGAGTATGCTATTTAAGCCAACCAATGGGCAACAAGTTGCTAAATGAATTGGTTTTTGATGGGGAGAACAACAATGATGTTGAAGCAATGCAAGAAAATCAAATTTGTAAGTTTAATTTAATTTATTTCAACTTTCAAAGTAGGCATTTGAATTGTAGCTTTACCAGGAGGATTGATATAACAAAAACTTATTTTTATTGCAGGCCATCCTTGGAAGAACCTTGGACATTATGGACCCTCTCATCTACAAAAGCACATGACAGTGAACTCTGCTCCTTATTTCAACTCAGATAAACCTTTTTATTCAATGAAAATGAAGTCATGGAATATAAACTGACCAATATGCAAACTAGTAAGATCAAATTCTCTGCCTTCATGCTTATTCCTCTTATTTTGTTAAGAGAAGAGTAAAAAATGATGGGTTTAACAACCTAACATAAGGAAAAGCAATATTGTTATTAAATTTTTCTAAGGAATCTCCAATATTCTACTATAATTCAGTCTTCTATAATATGAACATGTACATTTATGTGAATAATAAGCTTTAACAGTAGTGTTTTAAATCAACGCATTCAACTATTTACTGGGTTAAAATAACTTAGTTTTTGTAATGGTTTGGGAATGTAGGAGTTCCCAAAAATGGGTGAATGTCCTCTTCAATTACCAAGAGAAAAAAATTTAGTAGTTCTTGTGGATAAAGCTAGTAAACTATGGGAGATTATTTTCCTTTTTCATAACAATAGACCTACCCTAAGTGCGGGGTGGCCATAATTTGTATGTCATAATAATATCAAGGAAGGAGACATTTGCATCTTTGAGCAAGTGGACAACAAGAAACATAGATTTAAGTTTAGAGTTCATATAGATTCCATAAAAGAAGGATCGTCCTCAAAGAGAATGGAAAGGCATGGTAAATATGAGTGATAAAATTATACAAGGAAAGGTCTTCATGAGGATTGTAATATTATGTCTAAAACAAATAGAAAGGCACTAAAATGTATAGTTATAGTTGTTTATTTTACGTAATTGATGGGAAATAATATTAAATGTTAAGACCTTTTAGTTATTCAATTTAGTTATTAATTATAACTTTTTTAAAGGGTAAAATAATTAAAATAAGGTTAGTTTATTAAATTATTAATTGAGATTTTTTATTCAAATGTTTATAATTTCAAATATAGTTGTGAAATTTTCATCACATTTTTTAATATTAATATAGATATCTTAAATACATTTAATAGATAAATATGATTTAGAACTATTTTATTTACTTAAGAAATTTTTTATTTTATTTAAAAAACTATTTTTATTTACTTAAGATTAATTTTATTTAATGAAGAATTGTATTATTTTTATTTGAACATGAAGAAAAACTTAGGTTTTTTTAAATAGGCAAGCATAACATGCTCACGTTATGGATTAGAAGTTTTTTAAATAAGGTTGGCCACTTTTTGGTCCCCCAACTTTTTGCACCTGCTCATGTCACTTGCCATTAATGAACTCAATTGACATTGGCTAATCTAGCCGGTTAAGTGCTTTCATTAAAATCAATAGTATGACTCTAATTAATGTAGAGCAAATTGTTCCAATTATAAATTGTTCCAATTATAAATTGTTCCACCATTTGGTGAACCATTGAACAAATGATGAACAATTGTAGTTGAATTCTTGAAGGTAGATCTCCAATGGTACACATTGGTAACAAAATCCTCTAGAATCAACTAGGAGCCATTAGATATTAATAGATCAAAGGTTGAGATATATATAAAATATATAATATATTTATATTGATTATTGTATAAAGGTCAAAGTGGTGGCAGAGCACAAACCCTCAACTATAGAAAATTAGAAATTTGGGTGTGTTAGTACTTTGTCCTGAAATAGAACTTATGCCTCATTGACATGCGCGGCGAAAGTAACATCTGTCCTTTTGTAATAAATAAGGAATGTCTTAAACTCTTTTGTTTAATATAATATATTAATATGGGTTATCAATATGATTACAATTGTTGACAAATTTTAATTCTTTTGTCTCATTATCTATTATTTTTAGATAATAACATAATTCTAAAACTTTTAAATTTTATTATTTTATGGTTCGATCAATTGGTTGATTTTGGAAGTATTAAAATTTAGAATATATGGAAAAAATAAGTTTTATCAAAATCATTCCTTGAATCCTTCAAAAAAGACATTAAGAATGTGTGTAATTAATGAAATTAACAAATTAGAATTAGAATCTCAATCATCTCTCATTTTATTAAGTCAAAAAACTTAAACAACTATTACAAAAAGATGATAACACAAAGATGAAATCCCTTTATAATAAAGGTTACATGGAGAAAGAAGAAGCCCTTGACCCCTCATTGGATAAATATTTCCAGTTGATAGAGAACTAAACACTGTATATTTCCCTCGTATTTTCCTTACAACACAATGAAGAAGAAACATTTGCTTGAGCCTTGGCCACTAGACCAGGAAGAATATGTGAATGAAATCAGGAATAATGCTGGGGCTTTTGTCTAAATTTAAGAAGAAAAGCTAACATGGTGAAAGAAGAAGCCTTCTATAGTCTGGACTGTCTGGAAGGAATCTAGAAGAATCATCATACCAAGCTGACTGCCAGACACATGAACCAATGGATTGGGAGAGACCACAGTCCACAATCCATGACTAGGCTACCAGGAAGATGCAGCAATGGATTGGGAGAGAACACTAACCACAACCCATCAGATAGATGGAATACCATCTAGCATACAATGTTTCCAAATGCATTTGCCTAAGGAGCCAAGGCATTTTTGAGCTGCACTAAAAGAAGAATAATGCCAGAAGGCACCATTCTCCTTCCTCTTTATTTCCCATGTAGCTGGATGTTATCTTCCAAACCCTCCCATGTCATACATGGATTTCCCATGACTCATTTTTTTTTTCATCTTACAAGAACTAGGTCCTTCAAGGTAAGGATAACAAGTTAACTGTGTAACCATTCTCACCCTTTCCTCTACCAAAGAGGACAACATTCTAAATGAATAATTCCCAAAATTAGCTAACAAGGAACAACTACCAACTTTGAACAACAATTGCAAATGACAAATGATATGCGGATGAATAGAGTATCTAACATTCAAATAGATCTTATGAATATTATTATATCTAACACTCAGGAACAATACATTCAACATATTCAATGCGCACTGGCACTGATACAAACATACTTGCAGAAAGAGGAGCTTAAAAGCTTTTACAACACTTTAAACTTGTTTGTACTAGATTTTCTGATTCACTCAGATTAGCTTAAAGCTACAAAGTGAAGAGCATACTCTTCTTGACAAACTCCTAACAGACTCGAGACTTAGACTCTTACTTTCTAAGACTTCATTTGCCTAGAATTTGTTGAGAAATGAAGGCGGCCTTCTTGCCTTTTATAGGGAGTGTGGGTGGAACTTTAACCTCATCTCATGAATTACAATTTGGAATCTGTCCATAGAAAGTGGACACGTAACAACTCCTTTATCGAAGAGTTACCCATATGAAGATAAGTATTTTCTGGTGGGTCCCAATAACTCGTAAACAGAGAAAGGAGGGAACAGACAAGACACAAAAGGAATCAACTTTTTTACATGTCTTCTTTTTGATCATGAGAAGGTTAACTCATGCTTAGTGTGAGGCACGTAAGACTTTCCCCTTTTACCATGGAAGGGCCCACATCTATCTTTTGACATGAAGAGATAGATATCTTTAGTGGCCAACAAGCCTGACCAACTAGCCCGTGCTTGGGTCAGAATCACTGGGAATGCATTTAGCGTAAAATATGCAACCTTCACAAGATTCACCAGGTGGGTGTGTATAATCAGGAGCTCGGTTATCAAGGAAATTCCCTACTGTATCATAAGTGGGAACTCGAGGATCATCAGTTGGATCATACTCACAATTAGCACAAGTTTGAGTTGAAGAATGTAGAATACATCCTGTATGTACTTGGGGTTCTGGTTCATTTTCCTTCCAAATGATACTCATGTTCTTCATCTTGTATGGACCATAAAACCCTTGGGCAATGCTTCATTGATCCATCCTATCCATTCAGTAGGTCTTGGTATGAATCTAGATTGGCATTTTCTTGGAATAGAGGAACCTGAGTCTATTAGGAACATTCCAATGTTCAAAGACTAAAGAAGATCCAACAGGTCCATAAACTTGACAAAGATGGTTGCTAATTAGGTTTTCATCAAGGGAGTTGAATGTGAGTTTGAAGGTACAACCCGTATAGGATGATGTCCCATTAAACTCCATATTATCTGTAGGAGGATAAGGTCCTTGAAATAGATCCCTGATTAAATTCTTTCCGTGTTCCTCATTCAGCCACTATTTTGGTCTTTCTACTAGTGGATTAAGGAAGGAGACAGGAAGAACAAAGTCTCCACACCAATTCTAAAGTATATGACTAACATCAGGATCAATAGGTTCTGCTTCTACTGAGAACTAAAAGAATGGTGTGTCAGTCCATAATCTTGAATATGTTAGCTATTGTTTGGCTACTAACATTTTAAAGCGATCATAAAGAAAATCATTAGCCATTTTGAAATTATGGAGATTTCTCCTTTTGAAAGGATTTGTACTCCATTCTTGATAGCTTTCTTCATACCAACGGTGTTCCCTTATTCGGATTATCCAAACAATGCCTGATGGTTCTTGGTTTGCTGCAGAAAGAACAGGTTCTGAAGTGTGTCCTTCTCTAGACATGAAATCTGCAAAAATATTTTCAACTCGAGGAAGGTGAATAAAATTAAATTCATAAGTACTTAATAACTGTGCCCACCTAAGGAGTCTTCCTCTGACAACTTTATTTTTTGATTCTTTTCTAAAGAATCCTCATAGATTTTGCAGATCACTTTTTAATAGAAATCTCTTGTCAGCAATAAACATCTGAAATGCTTGGAAAGTATTGATAACAGCAAGGATTTCTTTATGTGTACTATGGTAGTCTATTTCACTGTTCTTGAAACTACCAGAGATATATCTCACAATCTCACCTTTGTCTTTGGGGTTCTGAGATGTTGTCTTTTGTTCTCTAAGAACACCAGCCCAGGCACCTTCACTTGCATCAGTTTCTACTATCTTGAAACCATTACCTGGTAACTTTAATGGTGGTAATTGAGAACATTTATGCTTGATTCATGAAATCAAAGCATCGTGCTTAGTCGTCCATGGTGGCGGTGTCTTTCCCAAAAGTTTGTTGAGCTCAATTCTATCTTCAACAAGCTTGTAATAAAATCGTGCAATATAATTAACAAGGCCTAAAAAGCATTGTAATTCTTTTACATTGGTTACTGCAAGATTGGAAATTTTATTTAGGATGTGAGGTTGTGCCTCCATTCTCCCCCCTAGAAGAAGCTTGATGCCAATGAAAACAATATGATTTTGGGCAAAGTAAGACTTTGAGGGATTGACATCAAGCCCATGATGTTCGTAAATAGAGAGATGATTTAAGTGTTGAGGCATATCCTGGCTAAAGAAAAGAATGTCATCAATATAGGGTTGGATAAACTTGGCATAAGGCCAGAATATAATATCCATTTTTTGTTGAAAAATGGAAGGGGCAATTTTGATGTTGAATGGAAGGATAGTCCATTCATAAAGGCCTTGGGGTATAGAAAATGCTATTTTGTAAAAGTCAGCACTTTTGAGACCGATTTGCCAAAACCCTTTTGTGAGATCAAATTTGGAATAAACATGACTACCTTGAATAGTCTGCCAGATATGATCTTTCCTTAGTAGAGGATGTCTATTATCAACAAGACAGTCATTTAATGGCTTATAACTGACGACTATCCATTTCTCAGGTAATTCTTTTCCATTCTCATCAACCTTTGGAACATACATTGCATGACATGAGAATGGGGACTCAGAAGTTTGGATTATACCAAGCTTTTCTAGCTCTGCAACTTCTATTCTACAAGTTAATGCTTTAGATGAACTCATTAAAAAGTAATTAGCTTTTTCTTTAGGTATGAGTTCATTAACTTGAGGATCTCTTTTGAGAGGGAGATCACATGTCAGGTTCCTTTTCTTCTTCTTCAAGTCTTTTGTAAGCACGGTGGCAGCAAAGGCAGTTTTAATCTCTGTTAGAGATTTTTGACTTGCATCCATTTGTTTGGCTAACCAAACTGCATTAATTGGTTTCTTTTTCTTTTCCTTTTCTACCTTGGATTTATAAGCTAGATCTTGGTAAAGCCGTGGAAGTTGATATCTATTCTAAATTATAATAAAATCAGAATCAATGGTGAAAGGTTCCCATTGTTTAATAACATTGCTTCCTATTACACCATCATAACCATCTACCTCATATTGGACAAATGTCAGTGTATCCACAAAACCATCAAATCCTATTTGAATAGGAGCTTCACAAATTGCAGAACTTTCACTTTTTTCTGAATTTCCAAAAGTGATACTTGTGTTTCCTTCTATCCAGGCATCTCTAGGAAATGCATTATATCTGGCAATATTTAGATTTGCTCTAGTATCTATTAAAAATGCCAATGGATAAGCCATAATACCTAGAAAATGGATTGTCAGGATCATTCTTAGACATGAGGTAGTTTTCTTGGTGCACTTGTAAGGTTCTTTGTAGGCTTTCATTCGTCGACTGCTAGAACCTTCTTCAAAAGTGATCCTTGGTTCTACTTGATCTTCGAAAGCTTGATGGATGAGAGGACTGTAGGACTTCTCTTAACAATACAGTTGTTCTTCTCTTATGGAGGTTTGTAATGGCAATTGAACAGGTCCACTTGAGTTGAATTGATTGATAAATTTGTCAGGATCAGAAGATTTTTTCATTTCTTCTGTGAGGTAGAAATTCTCTTCATCATCAATTTCTGAAATCTCTTCTTGAGCTTGAGCTATTACCTTTTCTAGAAAGGATTTGCGGCTTCTTCTCCATATTCTGTGAGCCATGCTTCCTGGAGCAGGAGCATCATTGATAGACCTTTGTTCAAGAGGTCCTGAAGGTCTTTGAGCTGGAGAGCCTGGAGGCCAGGGTTCTCTTCTTTGTAATGGTTTATAGCCATTTTGCTTTGGAATTTCTGTTGGAGAGATAGATAATCCATATTGGAGAATAGGAAATCTCCAAACTGGAAGTTTAGGAGGCCTTGCTTCTTGTTGAAGTAGAAAATACTTTCTTGCTTCAAGTTGTTCCAACTTGTTGGTCAACTTTTTCCATGTTTCTTGACCCATGACCATGTCATGGAGTCGTGATTCAGTTTGGACAATTTCTTCAATTACCTTGTCCAACTCTGCATGGGTGTCCCTTCATAGCATTTTGTAGAAGGAGACTTCCAAATCTTCATCAGAAGATTGAACTTCTTTTGTCATCAGGTTTACTTGAGCTTGCTTTGTTGCTGATGCATATTCTTTAGACTCTGATTCTGCCTCTGTATCAGTGCTGGATAGAATGATATCCTCTGAGTCTGAGGGGTAGTCATTGATGAATTGATATTCATCATCTTCGACACCTGCTTCTCGGACAACACGAACCTTACCTTTTCCTTTCTTCTTGTGTCTGTCTGGGCACTTATTTGCAAAGTGATCACCCTTGCAAATGTAGCAGGTAGGTTTCCATTTCTTGGAACCCTTTCTTTTCTTATCCCTTTTTCTAAAGTATCTTTTCTTCTTGGGATACTTACTAAATTTCTTCTTTTTCTTCTTGTAGGATTTTTCTAGCTTGTCACAATCATAACAAGAAGATTTTCCTTTATCTGGGAACTAGTTTGAAGGCATTATCTTGTAGCACACAGAAGAGGATAATAAGGGTTGTACCTTTTTTATCTCCTTCTTTGCTTTTGCTTCTTCACAGATTTCTTCATTGACCTGTGTAAGGAACTGAACTAACTGTGGAAAGGTTAGTTCTTTCATCTCTATATTATCTATTACCAGATTCTCAAGAACTTTCTTGTGATAGAATTCTCCTATCACATTTCCAAAACTTTTTAGAAAAGTTGTGAACATAAAATCATGATTTTGTTCACAGCCTGACTGATAGAAATTCTGATACTCAACCTCACAATATTTTTTGAAATATTTGAGATCTTTACACTTACCTTTTATGAACTTGTTGTAGGCTAACTTTTCTCTGGTATCTATTCTTCCAACGAACAGATGTGTCAACTGAGCATAGACTTGATCTGTACCTCTGTCTATTAGGATTTCTTTGAAAGTGTCATCCAATCTGTCCCAGACACTTCGTACAACACTTGTCATAGCATTGAGAGCCTGCTTGATTACTTGAGATTCATCAGCATTAGCATTAGTGGATAAATAATTGGTTATCTAGGCTCGCATGGCATCTATTCCTCTTATATTTTCTATATCTTCAAAATTATCAAAATTTACAAGGGGAGGTGTATCAGCTTTCAGAGTTTGGATATTTTTGAATGGATCAATGGGGTTAGATCCATTAGGGTTTGAACCATTACCACGAGCCATTTGGAACTTTCCTTTTGTTTGTTCCTCTGGAGTGGTTTCTCTCAGATTCCCTATAGAGAGATCATAAATTTTTTCAATTACAGGATTTCTAACCTCAATAGACAGCTTTGGTCCCTCATATTGAGCCTGTAAATATCCCTTAGCACTAGAAGGGAAATTCATTATTTTTATAGTCTGCTGTTGCTGAATTGTTTGTACCATAGACTAAACAGTTATGGATTCTTGATGTAATTCAGACTGTATAGTTGCAGATTCCTATCTTATGGAATCACCTATTAGAAGTTGTGACTATGCAATAGAATGAACTTCATCATAAACTTCATCTATTCTTTGACCATTATGCTTTTTATGAATATTTGATAAATTTATTTGTGAAGCAAGCACATCACAATCTAATTTAACTTCACTTCTGACCTTTTGCAGAAGTTCTATCTGTTGCTCTAAAGACCACTGGTGAGCGTCCCACCATGTTTCTGCCTGACTTTTGAACTCAATATACTGGGCTTTGAGTTCTTGGAGGTCTTTATTAACAGAGGCCATCCACTGATCTGTAAGACACTTTTCCAAGTGTTCAAGAGTAGAAATAAGAGAATGGAAATTCTCTTGAGCACTAAGACGTGCTTTTTCAGCCTTGACTGCTTCAATCTGATTCCAGATCTTTCTATCCTCAGCAAGGAGTAGGGATTTCCGTAGACACAGATTAGACCAGTTGAGCAATTTGCTTTGACTGGTTCCTTGGGAATTTTTAGCTATAGGAAATAAATGGAGAGGCCAGAAATCAACTTTGTATGTACTGGTAGTATCAAAAAGTATGAAATCCTTAAAGGGAGGAATTGTACCCAGTACAGGGCAAGGACCTACAGGTGTGGTTAATACTTTCTCATTGGTTTCAGTAATATCTTGTTCAGCCATGATAGCTGGCTTGGCTGAAACATTCAGAAATGGCTAGTTCTGGGAGGATTGAAAACAAAAGAGCAATCTTCACACCTATATAACCCATTATCTAATTTAGAAAACTTTGTATGGGAGTATGAAGAGCTAGCAAGTTTGGCTGCGGTTGTGGAATTGCTAGGCTTAGCAATAGAGGGGATTTTACACAAATCTTCAAAACCCTTAGTGGGTTGTAACCTTGCGCTCGAAGTGCGCAGTAATGGAATCATAGATGGACCAGGTTGGTTGTAGTTGAAAACTCTTTTTGTTCTCATTGAAGGACTGCTATGTAAAGCAGGCTGGTTACTGGATGAGAATCTAATTACCTCCTGATCATCTAATTCTTCAATTGAGATACCTCTCAATTGTGGTTGTTTCTCTTCTTCAAGTTGTTCACCTTGATCCCAAAGATCTAATGCCCATTCTTCTGGCAACTTAATATCTTTGTGACGGACTATCTTTGGTGTAGTTAACTGCGTGCTGTCATTGGTAGATTTTCAAATGGTTGATAGACCTTCTCGACCTTGTACTTTTCTGGGGTTTATCGTCAAGGGTAAGACCTTGTTGTATAACCTATAATGGACCAGAAAGGTGAGGGAATGGTCTACAAATTGTTTTTTCATGTAAAGGTTCATGGTCTTGAAATTATATTCGAGAACATCTTGAAGATTACCATCTTTCAGACTGATAGGGAAATCTAACAAACAATCAAGATAAAGTGACCCTTTAGCCATGCAGTCACATGCAGCACCTAACAAGGAATGAGACAACTTGTAGAATCTCGCATCTTTCAACATCATCATGATGATGATAGGTAAGCCTTTTTGGTAGTGTCCGCAGATACCTATCCTAACATAGGATAAATGCATGAATTGGGGGTTGTCTGGACTAGCTAAGGCTTCCTTTTAGAATTTCTTGACTTGGGCATCTGAGAATATTCTTAGCTTGCCTTTGTTACCACCTGTAACTACATGCTGTAAAGTAGCTACATGACATCTCTGTGAAGTTTTGTAACCAAACCAGTTTTTTAAACCTTTGTTTTTATTAAACATATCTACCAGACTATTGGGAACATCTCTATAGATTTTAGAAGGTTTAATCTTAGGCACATGAAATTCCTTATCATCAAACTAACTAGAAGAAACTTCATCTAATATATTACTACTAGATTCAGGAGTACAAAATGAACTTTCATTATCAGCAAAGAAGTTTGTGAACTTAACTTCTATTTTGCGATCTACTGTCTGGTC
Organism: Cunninghamia lanceolata; assembly: GCA_027924645.1. Classification (NCBI taxonomy): domain Eukaryota; kingdom Viridiplantae; phylum Streptophyta; class Pinopsida; order Cupressales; family Cupressaceae; genus Cunninghamia; species Cunninghamia lanceolata. The sequence goes on from BSBN01000221.1 coordinate 8,072,645, forward strand.
GATGCCTTCCATACTTGATCCAGAAGCGCTTGGTCTATCCATTTCTATGCTCAAACCTATGCTCACACCTGTGCTCAAAATACAAGATTACTGCCTCAGATCTGCCCTAAATGCAACAAGCAAAGATGGGACTTACACAGAGAGGTCTTACAACAGAATTCTAATTTGTATGAGCAGTACGAGGAGCAATTTAAGGAGAAATATAGATAAATAGATTAACACTAGTGAGATGTTATAGTTAGACAACAACGATAACAACAGATGAACACATCATCGGCTCTGATACCAACTTTGAACAACAATTGTAAATGACAAATGATATGCGGATGAACAGAGTATCTGACATTCAAATAGATCTACCCCTCAGACTCAAAGGATATCATTCTATCCAGCATTGATACAGAGGCAGAATCAGAGTCTGAAGAATATGGATCAGCAACAGAGCAAGCTCAAGTAAACCTGATGACAAAAGAAGTTCAATCTTTTGATGAAGATTCAGAAGTCTCCTTCTTCTATAGAATGCTACGAAGGGACACCCATGCAGAGTTGGACAAGGTAATTGAAGAAATTGTCCAAATTGAATCATGACTCCATGACATGGACATGGGTCAAGAAACATGGAAAAAGTTGACCAACAAGTTGGAACAACTTAAAGCAAGAAAGTATTTTCTGCTTCAACAAGAAGCAAGGCCTCCTAAACTTCCAGTTTGGAGATCTCCTATTCTCCAATATGGATTATCTGTCTCTCCAATAGAAATTCTAGAGCAACATGGTTATAAACCATTAAAGCAACTTTCTCTATCCCTTTATAGCCATGACTACTGGAAAATTGGGAATTCAAAAAATTATTACCTACCCATGAGTCTATCTTACCAACCCTACAAATAAATCTCCAGATGCCAAAATGTCACTTCTTATCATGCTCTTGTTGGCAATTAAGGTGTCTCAACCTTGGTAAATCCTTGCATTATTTATGATTGTATATATTTATTCATTGCTTATGTTGTAAAATAATTGTAAATTCCATAGTGTCATTTTGTGGGATGTGGCATGGTGATGTGTCATCCTAAATGGAAGATGCCAACTTGTAATTTTTTCCTCACATGAGGAGATAGGTGTCCCACTTAGTGGTAGGAATATTTTTCCATGTGTCAACATCTTGGATGTTGTGTAAGGGAATGTTGACCGAAACGGTTATGACAAATTCCTATGACAAAGTTATGACATGTAAGAGTTAGAAATAGAAGCTTGTAAGACAAGTGAAGACATGTGTCATGAAGCATCTTTGAAAAAGGCATATTTGGGTGGTCCAAGGTGAACTATGACATGTTGTAAGAGAATATGCTATTTATAGCCTATGTATGACAGATTCTCTTACAACTGTAAGTTGTAACTGCTATGACAGATTCTATGATGGTTGTAAGAGTCATAAGAGAATATGTCATAGCCCATTTTGGGAATAGGCAACCTCTTTGGGATGGGAGTTATGGACAAGTGTCAGGAACATTCTACAATGTTGACCAAGTGTCCTTAGGCATGGGTTTTGGGCCATGAGGCCAAGTTGGACATCCATTCCAAGATAGGACCAATTTTGCCTTGTATATTATATAAAAATAGGTGCTTGGAGGAGGAGATGTATTATGTGATTAACAGGTACTATTATGCAGCTGGATTAACTCTAGACACAAGTGTCAAAGACCATTGAAGCTTGCATTACAAGTATATTGTAAACAATATTTAGTTTTGATAATACATTGTGTAGGTTTCTGAGTGTGGGGTTTTCACCCGATAAGGGTTTTCCCCACATTATATCTTTGTCTCTCTTCTTCTGTCTTCTTTCTGGTTCTATGTGTATTACTGTAATATCTCTATTATGTGATTCATGTTGCTATAATTGTAAGGATTAATTTGAATTTGTATAGCTCTCTCCTCATTAGATTAGTGTAGTAAGCGATTTTTGCACACCTTGCCTCCTTTCAGTTGGTATCAGAGCTTGATCACCTTTGGTCCTAGTTGTTGGGTAGGGGTTTTTTGAGCTAATCTTAAGTTGAGTGGGAGCATGTGTAGAGTATTCTGAATTTTATTGCAGCAAGGACATGGCAAGCACATCTGGAAGGATAGAGGTGGAGAAGTTCAATGGCACTAATTTCAAGCTGTGGAAGCTCAAGATGGAAGACATGCTTGTTGATCAAGACCTCTGGGAAACTATCAGTGGAACAAAACTAGCTACAATGTCACAAGCTAATTGGGATCTCAAGGATCAGAAGGCTAAGGCTCTCATAAGACTTAGTCTTGATGATTTTGTCCTGTTAAATGTCCATGAGGAGGCTACAGCAAACTTGCTTTGAAAGAAGTTAGGAGATGTGTATCAAGCGAAATCCCTAGTTAACAAACTTTTTCTGAGAAAGAAGTTGTATTCTATTCAAATGGAGGATGGAGGATCCATTGCAGAACATATGAATGCTTTCAACATGCTGGTTGGACAATTGACATCTGTTGGTGTGAAGATGGAGGATGAGGATCATTGTATGATCTTGCTTTGTTCTTTGCCAGACTTGTGGGATCACCTTGTCATGGCTATTGGAAGCACCACATCCACATTCAAAATAGATGAAGTGGTTTCTTCGCTATTGTTTGAAGAGATGCGGAGAAAGTCTTCTGAGGCAGCCAAAGAGGCTCTTGCACTTTGTGGAAAACCTAAGGAGAAAGGGAAAAATAAGGACAAGAAATTTGAGAAGGGTAGATCCAAATCCCGTGGGAGATCCAAATCTCCTAGAAAGTCCAAGGCTCTTTGTTGGAATTGTGGTAAATCTGGGCATTTCTAAAAGGAATGCAAAGAGGAAAAGAAAAAGAAGAACCTAGATTCAGATTCTAACAAGTCACAAGATGATGGTGATGCTTTCATCGTAGCCCTGGCAACCCATGCATCTGATGATGTGTGGTTGATTGATTCTGGTGCATCTTTTCACATGACCTCACATTGAGACTGGTTCACTGAGTATGAGGAGTTTGATGGTGGAAAGGTGTACCTAGGTGACAACTCTCATCTGAAGATTGTTGGTCATGGAAGAGTCTCTATCCAATTCCCTGATGGACGAGTGAAGGGGATCTCTAGAGTTATGCACATCCCAGGCTTAGTGCAGAACCTACTTTCTTTAAGTATGTTGAATGATGCAGGTGTGTAGGTTTTCTTTTCGAAAGAAGGATGCAAGATGTCTAGAGGAGCTATGGTGCTTGCTAAGGGTACTAAGAGAGGTACTCTGTTTCAGCTGGAGGCATGCATTTCACAATGCAATAGTTCTTCTGACTCAAGGAAGAGGGAAACAGTCACTTCATCCCCACCATATGAATGAGTAGTGAAGAAATCTATTGTATATAGTCCTGATGGTTATGATCATGCCTTGGAAGTTAAACTTCCTACTGAAAAGACAATGTTATAGCATAAGAGATTTGGTCACATTGGTGAGAAGGGTCTGCATACCATAAAAAATAAAAACCTCATCAAGGGGTTAGATGATTGTAATCTTGAGTTCAACTTTTGCGAACATTGCATCTATGGAAAACAAAACCGTGTTTAGTTTTACTCAAGTTCTCATAAGTCTTCTAGTGTGTTGGACCTTGTTCATTCTGATGTATTTAGTCCTGTTAATGTTCCTTATCAAAATTTGTATATTTTGTATCTTTCTTAAATGACTATAATAGAAGGACATGGATTTATTTTCTCAGAAGCAAATCTAAAGTCTATAGTAAGTTTAAGGAGTTTAAGGCCTTTGCTGAAAATCAGACTGGTAAAAAGATTAAATGTTTGAGAACTGACAATGGTGGTGAGTTTTGTTCTACATAATTCGATAAATATTACATGGAACTTGGGATTGAAAGGCATAAGACAAATGCATACACCTTGCAGTAAAATGGAGTTGCAGAGAGGATGAACAGGACACTGATGGAGAAGGCTAGGAGTATGCTTAGTGGAGCTGGCCTAGAACAAAAGTTTTGGGCTAAAGCTATTGTCACTGCTTGCTATCTAGTAAATAGATCTCCTACATCAGGTCTTTTTGGTAAGACACCCATGGAGGTGTGGTCTAGTAGAAAGCCTTCAGTAAGGAATCTTCATGTTTTTGGTTGTGAAGTATATGCACATGTGCCTAGGGAGAAGTGGTCAAAATTAGAGAACAAGGCTGTTAAGTGTGTCTTCATTGGCTATGGTGTCGGTGTGAAAGGATACAAGCTTTGGGATCTTGTGGCTGAAAAAGTGTTGTATAGCAGAAGTGTCATCTTTAGAGAGCTTACACCTTCCATTGTTTTACAGCCAGAAGAAAAAGAAAAGAAAGAGGATGTTGTTCAGTTTCTTGCTACCCTTGAAAAGACTAAACAGAAAGACAATGTTGGACTTGATGATGAGGAGAGCTCTAGCAGCTCAGAAGAAGAAGTTGATCCTTAACCTCAGCCCTGGAGGAGGTCTACATGGATAAGAAAGGAACTTGAAAGGTTTGGTTTTATATTGCTTGATTCTAGTTGTTCTTATGCTTTGATTACTAACAGTGATGAACTTAGAACTGTATCAAAGACTATGGAAATGAAAGATGTAGGTTCCTAGAAGGAGGCCATGGAGGATGAGATGGATTCTTTGGAAAAAAATCAAACTTGGAACTTGGTGCCTTTGCCTTCTGGATGGAAACCAGTTGGATGCAAATGGGTGTTCAAGAAAAATTTGGTACAGATGGCAGTGTTGAGAAGTATAAGGCCAGATTGGTTGCGAAGGGGTATTCACAAGTGGAGGGTATAGATTATGGTGAGATCTTCTCTCCCATTGCAAAGATGACATTCATTTGGTTCTTGTTATCTCTTGCAATAGCTTATGACTTAGAGGTGGAGCAGATGGATGTGAAGATAACTTTCCTTCATGGTGATTTGGAGGAAGAAATCTACATGTCACAGCCAGAGCATTCCATGGTGAAAGGTAAAGAAATTTTGGTTTGCAAGTTAAAGAAATCTTTGTATGGTTTGAAGCAGTCTCCTAGGATGTGGTACTTGAATTTTGATGCCTTTGTGTTGTCAATTGGATTTGTGAGATCAAAATCGGATCATTGTGTATTTTAAGTTTGATGGGGATCGTATTCTCATTGTTGCATTGTATGTTGATGATATGTTTCTCATTGGGAAGGGTAAGAATATGATTTCTAATTTTAAGTCTTAGTTGTCAACACAGTTTGAAATGAAAGATTTAGGGGCAGCTGGGTACATTCTAGGAATGGAAATTAGAAGAGTCGGAGCTAACAAAAAACTTTGGTTAAGTTAGAGTAAGTATGTGAAGATCATGTTGGATAGGTTCAGCATGGCAAATTGTAGACCATTGAGTGTTCCTATTTCTTTAGGAACAAAGTTGTCTGTTAATGATTGTCCAAAATCTCATAGTGAGGTGGAGGACATGAGCAGAGTACCTTATGCTAGTGCTATTGGTAGTTTGAGTAGGCTATGTCTGCACAAGACCAAACATTGCCCAAGTAGTGGGAGTCCTTAGTCGATTTATGGCTAATTCTAGACAGGTTCATTGGGATGCAGTTAAGTGAGTGTTTAGTTATTTGAGGGGTACTTCCGAGTATTCCATATGCTATCATGGTAATGTTACACAAACTCTACATTCTGTTGATATTTGTGGATTCAGATTGGGCAGGTGACATTGACAACAGGAGATCCACTAGTGCTTATGTGTTTACACTATTTGGTGGTGCTATTAGTTGGATGAGTAAGCGACAACCTGTGGTTGGTTTGTCCATGACAGAAGGTAAGTACATGGTAGTAACTCATACTTGTAAGGAAGCCATTTGGATTAAGGGATTGTGTTCATATATTGGTGTTAATGCAGGACAGATTACGATTTGTTGTGATAGTTAGAGTACGATCTGTCTTGCAAAGAATCCAACTTTCCATGCTAGAACAAAGCATATTGATGTATAGTTTCACTTCGTGCAAGACATGGTAGAGGATGGGAAGGTAAATTTAGAGATGGTAGATACTTTGAAGAATGTTGTTGATGCATTAACAAAGCCAGTGAGCACAGAGAAGCTCAGATGGTGTTCGAAGTCTATGGGCCTCTCAGCCTATAGTAGTTAAATCTTGTTATTCTATTGGCTCTTACAAGGTGTTCAACAAGTGCGAGAATGGTGGGAATTATGGTGTCTCAACCTTGGTAATTCCTTGCATTATTTATGATTGTATTGATTTATTCATTGCGTATGTTGTAAATTAATTGTAAATTCCATAGTGTCATTTTGTGGGATGTGGCAGGGTGATGTGTCATCCTACATAGAAGATGACGACTTGTAATTTTGTCCTCACATGAGGAGATAGGCATCCCACTTAGTGGTAGGAATATTTTTCCATGTGTTGGCATCTTGGATGTTGCGTAAGGGAATGTTGACCGAAACGGTTATGACAGATTCCTGTGACGAAGTTATGACATGTAAGAGTTAGAAATAGAAGCTTGTAAGACAAGTGAAGACATGTGTCATGAAGCATCTTTGAAAAAGGCATATTTGGGTGTCCCAAGGTGGAATATGATATGTTGTAAGAGAATATGCTATTTATAGCCTATGTATGACAGATTCTCTTATAGTTTTAAGTTGTAACTACTATGACAGATTCTATTATGGTCATAAGAGTCATAAGAGCATCTATCATAGCCCATTTTGGGAATAGGTGACCTCTTTGGGATGGGAGTTGTGGACAAGTGTCCATTCTACAATATTGACCAAGTGTCCTTAGGCATGGGTTTTGGGCCATGAGGCCAAGTTGGATGCCCATTCCAAGATAGGACCAATTTTACCTTGTATATTCTATAAAAACAGGTGCTTGGAGGAGGAGATGTATTATGTGATTAAAAGGTACTGTTACGCTTCCAGATTGACTCCAGACACAAGTGTCGAAGATGATTGAAGCTTGCATTGCAAGTGTATTGTAAACAATATTCAATTTTGATAATACATTGTGCAGATTTGTGAGTGTGGGGTTTTTGACCTGATAAGGGTTTTTCCCACGTTATATCTTTGTCTCTCTTCTTCTATCTTCTTTTTGGTTCTATGTGTATTGCTTCAATATCTCTCTTATGTGATTCATGTTGCTGTAATTGTAAGGATTAATTTAAATTTGTATAGCTCTCCCCTCATTAGATTAGTGTAGGAAGCGATTTCTGCACACCTTGCTTACTTTCAGATGTAAGAACGTTTGGGCATCCAATTCAAGAAATCCTCCTATAGAGTTGTCATTTTACTTGTATGGACTTGATATCTCACATCGAAAAGTACCTTGGATCCCTTTACAAAGATTGAATTTTGCATCCACTTGATCACCTTGGGTCGCTGATGTGACCACCAAAACATCAGCCATCAGAGCAAATTGTTCCACTTGTAAGTTGTTCCACCATTTGATGAACAAATGATGAACGGTTGTAGTTCAATTCTAGAAGATAGATCTCCAATGCTACACATTGCCAACAAAATCCTCTAGAATCAACTGGGAGCCATTAGATATTATTAGATCAATGGTTGAAATATATATAAAATATAAATATATTTATATTGATTATTGTATAAAGGTCAAGGTGGTAGCAGAGTGCAAGCCCTCAACTGTGAAGATGGGCCTACCTCTTAATTTTGTGATGTAAATGAAACATCACAATGCAATCATGATGAGGCACATGGCATACAACACAATCAACTTTTCTCTATTCTGGGGACTTTATGTAGAATTTTGGGTGTGTTAGTACTTTTGCCTAAAATAAAACTTGTGTCGTCAATCTACGATCATCTGATGATCAAAAACTATTAGAAATTTAGAATATTTTTCATTTATTGACATGCATGGAAGAATTGACATGTCCTTTCATAATAAATAAGGAATGTCGTGAGAAGTGAAATTGCACTTTTTTCAAAAGGAAATTTATGTAGCTCATTTATGAATCATACAATAGTACATGCTGCCAAAATCAATGCAATTTATGGAAACATTTTATTAGGTTTGCAACCCTCGCACATACCTTACTCTGCATTTTCATTGGTGTACTTTGGAGGAACTCTAGACCCTGTCTTCTACATTGAACATGGGCATTTGCAACTATGTTAGCTAATTGGTGCTCTTTCTTGCCCATTTCTTATAGTGATAAATATGAATTCTTTATGTCAAATGCGTGGGAAGAACAATTATTTTTTCATGATTCTGGATTGTTTGTTTACCCCAAATCTTCTGGAGATTTATTTGGCACCCTTTATAGTTACAGAAGCTTTTGTTTACTAGTTTCTCAAACAATTAAAGATGAAGCTCTTGTTTATTGAGAATAGTTTAGATAATGTGAAGGATACTGAGCTAAGACATAGATTTAGACTTGGAGGATTTCTAGGCTTGATTAGAGCAAAACCCCAAGTACCCTATAGTTGAGAAACTCCTAACAAGTGAGTTAGCTCCTACTGGGGGTTTCCCATCTATTATGCCATGTCTAGACCTAGTTGTTTTATGTGCAAAGAAATATTATCTTGATATTAAGGTCTGGTCATCCTTTGTTTTGGAAAAGACTTAGAGGTGGCGTAAAGGGAAAATTTGAGATCACACCGGTTCTTCTTCTGTGCATAAAGAATCATGAACAAGAGAGCAAGGAACCTCCCAGGCCTCCAAAATTCAAAAAACTTCAACTGGTATGGAGAGAAATCATCATAGAGTTGGTTCACAAGCTGGTAGTGGTGGGGATGGAGACCATCCTGAAGATAATAGGAAACCAAAAGGTGTATGTGAACAGGATGGTCAACTCATATTCGTGAAATCACAAGAAAAAAGAAGTTGGATGCTTTACAACAATTGCAAGCAGATCACATGACTTCTCATGTGTCTCCTTCACTTGGTAATGATTCTTCCATTTTACAACAGATTGCTGATAATAGTACTTTTTGTTCCTTGTTTGAAATTCCAGCCTCCCCCATATCAAATGAAATTCATTTGTAAGATACTCCTAATCAGCCATAAAGTGTTATCTTAGGTGTAATGATTGTGGTACAGTTTTGTCTTCCCCTTCCTGGCTAAAGAAAGTTGTTGAGAAAAAGAGGATTAGGAGACATGCCCTAATGCTAGACACAAATGTTGACACTGTAGCTAAATTGTTGCATCCTACACCTAAGCCTAAGAAGGCTAAGAGGATGTCTCGGATCGTAATAGATTCTTTCTTAGGGCATAGGATTTTGAAGATTGCAGAACCCATCAGGGATAAAAATTAAAGTGAAGTCACATAAGCAGATTTCAATATGACCAAGATTGACATGGGTCCTCCTACTGTGGAAGGTGATAGATATCATGTAAAATTCTCTCTAAGCATGCTAGCAAAGAGAGTTAAAGCTGAGAAATAGGAGAACACAAAGCTACAAGCCTAGGTGAATTCTCTGACATCTTTCATTCAATCTATTTTGAATACTACTGCTCAATCCTCTGATGCAACTCTAAATGTTTCTATTGATGGAATGGATCCTAGCATGTTGCAACAAATCATGAGATATCAAACTCTAGGTAAGACCATCGAGCAATAGGTAGAGCAACTCACTGTTGATGGTTTGTTGTACATCGAGGAGGTCATGAAACTATATACCCTTATTTATGTTAAAGGAAAGGGTCAGTTGCAGAGTTATGAAATGTAAAGAGGGAAGACAATAATCTGCTCACAGTGTCTACAAAGATAAAAGATATGATGTAAATTGATACAAATATTTTTATAGCTAAGAAATTTTTTAATGATCCAAATGAGAATGATTTTGTGTCTTGGTTAGATGCACTAGAGTGGAAGAGGTCATTACTAGGGGATTTTAGTGGATAAATAAGAAGAATTTGGACTCAATGTCACACTGATATGGTTGATCTTAAAAACAATTGTACCATCTTAGATGTAGAGATTTTAGATGAAAGTAGAGGGAACTTACTTGATGTCAAGGAAGTAAAGAAAATTTTTAAAAGGATGCTTACTAAAGAGATTGTTGTTGCTGACGTAGTTAATGGTGAGTCACTAGGGAACCTTGGACATATAGCAATGTATCTCAGACCTTTCATGCATGAAATTGATGATGTCTATAAGAGACTAACAGATGCGGACATAATGATAAATAAGTGGAAACTTCAGGTAAACATTACCTATAGACCAAGTGATAAGATTTTAAATCTCGTCATTACTAGGTACAGGAGGTATAAGGTGAAACTGAGAGCATCAACTCAGGTGGACTCGAATGCTGCTTGGGATGAAGACAAAACTACTGCCACGTGATGGAATTTCTTATTTTTATGTTATTTGTTTAAACATGCTTTGGATACTCTTGTGGCAAAAGACATTATTATTTCATGTTTTAAATCAGTTGTCCCCAAGAAGCTATTACTATTTCAAAGATAGTTATTTATGACAAGGCTATATATACTAAGCCTATCAATGCATTTAGGATCTTTTGGCAAACTTTGTGTTGTTGATAGGGCAATTTTGTGTTACTCTATATTTTAGTTATTTTCAATATATGAATGGAAGCTTGAGGAGTTGATTTCTAAAGTTGTAAACTTTGTGTTATGGTGGATGAATATGTATTCTTGAATTCTTCTTATGTATCCTTTTGAATTTTCTCTTATTAAATTATTATCTATCAATTTTCGTTAATCTTAATTGTTCCTTTATTGACACTTGTTTCTATTATGGAGACTTTATAGAACTGATGTTGTTGATCTCTGATATTGACTATCCATCGATATAAATGTAAATATTTTTTTAAGCTATAAATTCACCAATTAAATTAGTCTTTATAATTTAGCATTCGATATTTTTGCCAGCCACATGATGATTTTTCAAAAAAATTGCTAGCACATTTGCCAAGTAATTTATTTTATATTTTTAAATATCTATATAATTTGCCACCTAATTTATTTTATTTTTTGGAATACAACTATAATTCTCCAAGGAAATTAATTTTTTTTTCAAATCTATATACAATTCGCTAGTATAAAAACCACTATCGGAAAATTTGAAAAAAATCACCAATGAAACTAATTTTCTTTTAAAAAATAGGCATAGATATGCGAACATTTTTATGGCCTTGGGATAGGATTCGTCAGGATTTTATAGGTTATTTTAGGGGGGTTCCTTAAAGTTGTCCCTGGTTGTAGACCTTCATTTGTTCAAGTCTCCAGTCATATCGGAGTCAACGTAACCTCATAGCTAAGTATCATGTCCTCCAAAACACAAAACATGATTTGAAGTACCTTTCAAGTACCATAATATCCACTATACCTCATACCAATGAGGTTTACCCAGATTGCTCATAAATCTACTCACAACTCCCACTACATGGAAAGTATCCAAACAAGTACAAACCATGGCATACATGAGACTCCCAACTGCTGATGAATAAGGAGAACCCTTCATATGTTCTTGATCTTCTTGAGTTTTAGGACACATTTCTAATGATAAAAGAAAGTGATTAGCCAATGGAGTACTAATGGGCTTGGCATTCTTCATGTTGAACCTATCCAAGATTTTGGCAATATACTTCTCTTGAGACAATCTAATTTCTCTCTTCTGTCTGTCCCTTATTATAGTCATGCCAAGAATCCTCTTTGTTGTGACTAAATATTTCATTGCAAACCATTGGGCCAAATGTTGCTTCAATTCATGAATAACTCTCATGCTATTATCGGTTACCAACATGTCATCAACATAAAGCAAAAGTATAACAAATTCACCTTTAGCAAGCTTCTTGTAGTAAACACATGGGTCAAATTTGCAATGAGTAAAGTGAAGCTCAGCCATGAAGTTATCAAATTTAAGGTACCACTACCTCAGGGCTTGCTTGAGCCCATACAAACTTCACTTCATCCTGCAATATAAATGCTCCTACCCTTGTTTTGTAAAACCTTCCAGCTGCTCCATATACAATTCCTCTTCAACATCTCCATGTAGAAATGCAATTTTCATATCAAGTTGTTCAAGCTCAAGATCCCATATAGCTTCCATACCCAGGACTTCTCGAATGGTGGTCATCTTCACAACTGGTGAGAAAATATCATTAAAATTAATCCCCTTTTTCTGATCAAAACCTTTCACTACCAATCTTCTTCTTTCAATCTATATACTCATTTATTCTTTAATGGTTTTTGATTTTGTGGAAGGGTCACCAAATCCCAAGTTTCATTTGCCATCAAGGAGTCCATTTCATCTTGCATTGCCTCCATCCATTTGACACGATTTGAGTCTTTACAAGCATCCATATAATTTGTTGGTTCTGCCTGATTAGAAAGTAATAATTCTGGCTCTACTTGGCCAGTCAGTAATAACTCATAATCTACAAATTTTGTTGGAAGTCTCTTCTGTCGAGTAGACATCCTCAAATGAGGTGCTCATTCCATCAAAGTACCTTGTTCAGGTATAGTGCTCTATTGAGGCAAACTGCCCTATTCCTCATTTCCCTGTGCCAAACTCCTTAAGTTCACTATAGGCTACGTTGAAATTTGCAATGGCAGCGATGAATATATATTTACTAAAGTTTATGTTGGACTTGGCAATAAAGTTTCCAAAGTCTACAAAGGCAATGTTACACATTGTTGAGGTTATGTGGCAGGTATTGAAGGCAGTGAATGGCTGCATTCCAAATGTTGTGGGTTAGAAGAATGACCATGGTGCGATGAAGTTTGAAGGGGCAACATTTGAAATTTGTTGTGTGGAAACTTTCAAAGGATGTAAGGCCTTTTCAAAAGGCTGTGAAACAACTTCATGAGGCTGCATTTAATAAAATTGTTCTGGCATATTAATATTTGGAATATCATTTGACTATGTATCATCATAAATAGGCCTTTGTCCAAGACCTTCAATAAACTACATAACATTTGGAGGTACTCCATGTGCTAGTTTCATATTATTACCATTTTCAAACATATTAACATGTACATATTCATTTGATGATGGCCCCTATTTTTTTAGAGTAGGGAATACTTTCTCATTAAACACAACATCCCTACTATGAACAAGTTGCTTGGAAACTAGATCCCACAAATGAAAACCATATTGTTCTTCACTATAGGCAATAAATATGCCTCACCTTGACTTAGAATCCAACTTAGTTCACTTTTCCTTGGGGACATGAGTGAATGCTTCACAGCCTTGAAAAAATCATAGATAAGAATAAGAAATTCATTTTCCCAACCATTTCTCTTCGAGAATATTAAAATCTAATCTGGATGAGGGGCTTCTATTAATTAAATATACTACTATATTAACCATCTCTACCTAATATTCTTTGCTTAGGCCTACATTAGAGACAAAACATTGAGCCCTCTCTAAAATCATTCTATTCATCCTCTTGGCTGTACCATTTTCTTGACGAGTGAAAGGAACTATTTTGATTCGTCTAATGCCATTATCTACACAAAAGCTATCAAATTTTAAAAAATAAAACTCTCCCCCATTATCAGTTTGTAAACATGTTTTTTATTCCTAGTTTGATTCTCAACCATGGCTTTGAACATTTTGAATTTAGCAAAAACTTTAGATTTTCTATTGATCATATAGACCCACACTTTATGAGTACAATACTCAATAAAAGAGACAAAATAATTAGCTTGTCTAAAAGAGGTTACCTCCATAGGTCCAAACACATCCGAGTGCATGAGTTCTAAAGGTGTTGACCGCTTGTCATGACCGATCTTCAAGAAGTTGATACACCTTTGTTTCCAATTGAGACAATGCTCATACAACTCCAAATAACTAAAATTTTGACCTGGAAGTTGATCCCTTTGAAGCATGACTTCAAGTCCCCTTTTGCTCATATGTCTAAGCCTTTTATACCAAAGCTCTAAACTACGGTCCACAACCACCATTGCAGCTCCCACTTTAGCCTTATTCTCTAGTACATATAGACTACCTAATTTGTTTCCTTTTGCAATCACCATAGCTCTCTTGGTTACCTTCCAAGAATCTAAGGAGAAATTGATATTACACCCTTGAGCATAAAGTTGGCCTATCGATATCAAATTTCTTTTCAGTGTGGGAACATGTATTACATCCCTCAAAATCTATTTGTTTCCATTTTTCAATTGCAACATTACATCACCTTTGCCTATTATTTCACATGCTTTGTTATCACCAAGATAAACTCTTCTAAACTAACATTCTTGATAGTTTGTGAAAACCTCCCGACATGGAGAAGCATGGAAAGAGGTATCAGAATGCAACACCCATGAATCTGTAGTAGTGTCACTTGTTGATAAAATTAGAATGCCTTCATCTTTGTCATATGCAGTGTTGTCTTTGCTGTCATTTAATTTTTCTTGTGCCTTTTTGTATGACCAACAATTCTTTTAGTGTGACCCGCTTTTCCACAGAACCAACAATCACCATTTCCAGCCTTGGACTTTGATCTTCTTGCAGATTGGGACCTTATTCTATTATTAAATCTGCCTCTATCTTGACACCTTCCCATATTGAAAATAGTCAAGGCATCACCGGATGTTTCATTTTTCCCTCTTCTCATATGTTCATTGAGAAGTGTTAAAGCAACATCATCATAACTCAATATTGATTGTTTTTTCTTTTCATTGGATCCCCTTCTTCCAGATATCAAATTGTTGATTGTCATTATCACACTATCCCATCTATCGAGAAGAGAGCACAAAAGCAACATGGCTCTCATTTCTTCTTCAAAGTTGACATCCATGGAAACTAATTGGATAATTACAACATTAAATTCATTTAAATGGTTTAAGATGCTGTTACCTTCTTTCATCCTCAAATTGACCAATTTCTTCAACAAGAAGACTCAATTTGTTGCTGAGGCTCTTTCATACATATCACTCAGCTTATCCCATATTTGTTTTTCTATTGTTTCCATGGAAACATTGAAAACAACATTGCTGGATAGTCAATGAATGATAGTTGCACCTACCTTTTGATCCAAAACATCCTAGTCATCATCTGACATCTTCTCCAGCTTCTTTGTCTTTCCTTGCAGCATAATAGTGAGATCCTTTTGAATTAGAAAAACATGAATTTGAAGCTTCCACAAACTGACATTCTATCTCAAAAAAAATTTGATCTTCCATTTATCTACTTCCTCCATCTTTCCAAAAATTTGTCACAAGATTTCCAAATAGCTCCTTCACCGAGCTCTGATGCCAATTGTTACATAAAATTTGTAGTAGATAAAAGAAATTAAAATGCAGAGGAAAAACAATTACACATATTCAAGACAAAAGAACAAAAGAAGAACACAATTTTAACGTGGTTCGCCAAATGCCTACATCCACATGAAACAGGGGATCACTCTATATTAAACTTTCTACAATAGTTTAGATATATAAGACAACCTCCATAAAAATCTTTAAGTTCAACCCATGAAGGGAATGTGAGAAGATAACATAAAAGGAGACAAAAGATCAAGAGATGTCAGTTATTATTGATTGGGCTTCACAATATTAACACATACAATTGGGATGTTCGAGAGTTTCAAATGTTGAAGAGACAAACCTGTTGGACAAAGAGTTGAGTGTCTTGCTAGAAGGTGCATCTTAACTTTCAGAATCAGTTTAGTGATGATCTAGTAGAGGATTATTTTCAAGAGGATTTAGTCCTTATTAACCCATCCATGCTAGGCATCAGCCAAACTAGGTTGGCTTTGAATTCAATTGGATGTTCATAGGGGTGGCATAAGAAGGGGTGTAAGTCTAAGAAATGCAAAACCCAAGAAGATATTGTAGTAGGTCTTCAAGCCACTATTGAAAAATCTTTGAGGTCAAGGAAACTGTACTGGTCTCCATAGTTTTTTTTACTTCAGAGGACCGGCCTTTCAATGCCTTTTAGCATTGGGATTTTTGACAAGGCATCTTCCTATGGCTTTGGGACCTTCTTCTATTTTGTGGCTAGCATTTCAATGCTCTGATGAAGTTGGGGTTTTTTATTTGTTCATCAGCTGGGTCTACTTTCTTATCTTCCATCTGATGTATGGTTATGCTTGTTAGGATTTTTGGATCTAGTGCCTCTTCTTGGTTGGGCATTTGGTAATACTGCTTCTTTCTTTTTTTGGCATGATGATCGGTTTCATGGGAGGCTTCGTGGTTTATCTTATTCTGGCCTATTTTGGTACTGGCTTTGTCAGCATTTTCTTTCCATTCCTCCAGGTGTAGGACCCCCTCGTCTGTTGGAGTCTCCCTTTGTTGGGCCTTTGGTATGTCTCTTCTATGCTCAAAATTTTACCACCCCCTTTGAAAGAATCAGATTTTGAGTAATGAGCACATGTTAAGATCTAAGAACAATATTTTGTGTTTGCAATCCACTTACTAGTTTTTCTCAGTGATATAATAGTTTAAAATGGTGAACACAAACATAGGTAACCAGATCAAACCATTTTAACATAGTAAAACAAAACATAGAATAATATTTTAATTTCTATATATCTTCGGATGTTATTACAATACAATGCAGATGGCTTATAAAGCCTTTTATTTTCCCGTACTGACTTCCTATGGGAAATAACTTCCTAACTTCCCAAAACTAATTTATTACTAAGATTTATTTATTAACTAATATGTATTTATTTATTTATAAATTACCATCTATATGTTAATTTATTTGTATATTATTTACCTAATCTAAACTATTAACTCTGTAAACCTTATTATTCTAACATCCCCCTTAAGGTTTACATGTAATAAAACCAACATTCCCCCCTTATTACATTATCTCAAACAAAGGATGGAACACTGCAAGGATCGAACACAACAACCCTTTTGGAGACTTTGATGAATCACCTTCACCAATCCTCCTCACTCACCTAGGAAACACTAGACTGATGCCATTGATCTCCTGACTGTAGAACTTACAACCTCTGCACAACATGAGAGAACATAAAGTGTCCCCAACCTCCTTGCACAATGAGACAACAACATTCCTCTGAAATTCCACATCTCCTCTGAGTGTGTCAAAATGCCTCCTGAAGTGCTACACATGAGAGAACAACTCTCCTCTAAGAGTCAACATCTCCTCCAAGTGTGTCAATATCCCTCCTCCAGTGCTATGGAAATAATCCCTCCTTTGCTATATAGAACCACTATGAATACACCTATCCCACCTATTTCAGAGATTACACTATCCACAAACTGAGTAAATACAGATACACTAACTCCACCTATTTCAAAAGTTACACTATCTACATAAACTACTACAAACTGCCAAGCTTCCCTTGCTTTGTGAAGGGAAACAAATAGAAAACGGTTGCTCCTCATACAATGAATCATCCCTGAGCGAGAAGCTAGCTCAAGATGACAAAAAACCTCCATTCTCTAGTGCTTCCTGCCTCCAATTTGATGTATTTGTTTTTAACTGCTAGATTTAGCATTTAAACCTCCAAAACCCTCTTAGGTGTAACATGGGTGGCCCTGAGAGCACAAGAAATATTTGATATATGTGTGGCCATGATAAAAATTAAAGATAACAAGGTGTCAGATTCCATCGAAAATACACCTTTTAAAATATAGTGTAAACACAAAAATATCCTTATAACTCCTTAATACACTTTTACCTTTCTAAAAGAAGCTAACCACTTATATCACCATTAACAAAAATAATTTGCCCACACTTCTTCCCGATCACCAATCCAACTATTGTCTTGATTTTTCAAATATGCTCATAGAATTTTAATCTTTAACTCATGCTTCATACACATCCACATGAAATATTTCATCACCGTAAACCTAATAGGACAATTGAGAAATAAATGTGGTTCAAGAAAAACTAACTTCTAATATCATACCTTAAACTTAATGATGCCACCTTCACACAAAAATGAAGCAAGATCACCATGGAGTCTTTGTGCCCTAGAAATTACATTCTCTTTCCATAAGCAGCTTTTCCTATCTTTCTAAATGCCTTTATTCCTACACATTTCGCAAAAAATCAATACCTGTATTCTTCCACATTCTGCAACAAATCAATGCCTCGATTCCACCATTTGGTGCACAGGGATCTTCAATGCAAAAAGGTAGAAGAAAGTGTGCCCTTCATGCATAGTAGGTGCATTCAAATGCTTTCTAACTTTTACTTGTATATGCTGAAATAATAATATTCCATGAGTGGTTGTCTCATTCTTTCATCTGGTCAAACACTTAACCGACTTTCATCAAACTTCTGCACTTGACAAACATATAAATATCAATACCTAAACTTCAATATAGTAATGCACAATCCTCAACAAGGCGTTAGAATGCAAATTTTTCTTTAGATTTCTATGGCCTTGAAAAAGAAATGGATGCAACAAACACTTTCTTACTCAATAGATTTCAACACTTGGAGCATATAATAGGTGCCTCATTTCAAAAAAAATGGAAGCAACAACTTTCAACACTTTCTGTCAAATGACTCATGCACTCCAAATGTACAGACTTCAAACACCTTGAATTAGATTTCAAATGATCCTACAATAATTTGGATGTTGGAGATCTCCTACGCCACTTCCCATGCTCCTTCACATGCTTATACATAGGTTTTTCAATCTCCAAAATGCCTCTGCATTAAGATGCCTTCTCCTCTGCATTTTACACAGCAAATGATTTCCTCATATTTCATATAGGCACAATGATCTCATATTGCTCTGCTACCATGTTGAAAATGGTGAGCACAAACACAAGTAACCAGATCAAACCATTTTAACATAGCAAAACAAAACATAGAATAATATATTAATTTCTAGATATCTTCGGATGTTATTACAATACAATGCAGATGGCTTATAAAGCCTTTTTATTTTCCCATACTGACTTCCTATGGGAAATAACTTCCTAACTTCCTAAAAATAATTTGTTACTAACATTTATTTAATTAACTAACATGTATTTATTTATTTATAAATTAACATCTATATGTTAATTTATTTATATATTATTTAACTAATCTAAACTACTAGTATATTTATATTTAAAAAATATATCTAAAGTACACTGAGGGATATCCTTTTTCATAGTTACTTTGATTTTCTCACTTTTTTTGGTTCCATAGTTTTTGTGATTTTCTCTAGCTTTTTCTCCTTCCAACAATTTCCAATTTCTTTTTTGGTTATTATTTTTTATTTTTTTCAATTTCTTTTTTATTTTTTATTTTTTCCAATTACTTTTTTTGGTTCCATAGTTTTGTGATATAGTTTTTTCTCCTTCAACACTTTTTAATTTCTTTTTTGGTTTTTTTTTAAAAAATTTTCTTAAGTTTTATTTTAAGTTTCCTTTTTGGTATTTTAATTTTTTTTCTATAAATTTAGGCAGAAAAAATGAGTGCTCTCTGTAGACACTTAAAATTGTCCTGGGCCTACGAGTGACATTTTCACACATGATTTACCCTAATTTCACTTTCTACTATTAATTAAATAATTTTTAATTATTTAATTAATTCATTCCTCTTACGCTTGTGATTAGATAAATTTTATTTATTCAAATACTTAAGTCATTTTATTCTAAATTCCTCTATAATTAAATGATTTAATTATTATTTAATTATTCATCTATTATACACCCACATTCCACCTCTAATTTAAATAAATACCAATTTATTTAAATTATAGACATTGCCCTAATTAAATAAGTCCCCCCACTTATTTAATTAAAAGTCCTATGCATTTTTTTTTATGAAAATGCTAAACTATCTATTAAAATATAATAACATCCTCACAAAAAATAAATGGGTGGTATAAAGGCATACACCGAAAGTCAAATGGGTCAAGCCTAGAAAGTTCTAGAGTATCAATGTATCAAAGGGTATACACCAGTATAAAAACACAACATAAAACATAAATAAAGCTGCCAATGCTACCCCTACAGATGATAGATCCTTGTCATCTGGCTTCCCTCAAATTCCCGCTAGATCCAGGTTGACCTCAGGAGGAGCCCAGCCATCATCATTCTCCTATTCTTCATTCTATGTATTTGGCTCCTCGTGTTGAGATGAGATAGCCAAATTCAATCTTGGAAAAACTTTTGTATTGTCCCAACCAGTATTGGTTGGATTAGAAGGACTAGGAGCATTCCAACCTGCATTATCAAGTGTAGGCCAACCAACATTATCTCCAGTGGGCCAACCCGCATTATCTCCTACAGTACATGCAAGACAGCCTGAGGTCCATCCACGATGACGTGGAGAGGTCAAGCGTCTAAGATGGTAAGCTCTAAGATGCTGAGCAGGCTTGGAGCGGGGCTAAGAGTCTCTGGCCAAACCACTTCTTCGTATGTGACCCTACAGAGGTGAACAAGCTCTGATAGAGGAAGGAGAGGGAGGAACCCATGCCATAGTACAAGGAGCATTCCCCCAATGATCTAGTAACTCTTGTAAGTGAGCCACTTCCAAGGCAACTTTATTAGCTTGCACTTGTATCTGCAGAAGAATATTAGAACAGATAATTGTTTTAAAGCAAAGAGAAACAGATGTTCCAATTTTGCTTTCTAAAAATAGACAAGAATTATGATCTTTCCATAATGTAAAAAGAATCTCCACCCTGAAAATATGCCAAATCTAAGTAAATATTTTAGGAAACCTGGGAGAATCACCCAGAAGGATAGTTTGCCATGATAAAGGCTCTGGTCTGAAAGGGCAAAAGAAATCATGAATCCATAGCTAGAATTATTGTGCTCTGGTGTAATAGCAGAAGAGATGTTGAATCATCTTAGGTTGCTCACAAAAAGGACATCTGGGATCCTGAACTCCAAGATGAAACAACCTAGCTCCGACAGGTAGGCCTTGAAAAGAATGCACCAGGCGAAATGAACTAACTTAGGCTCAAGAATTGTAGACAAAACTATTTAAAATCTGGTATGCCAAAGAGCCATAGAGATATGAATAAGCCATTGCTTAGTAAGCATGTCAAGCATTGGAAAATGGGGTGCAAGCCACCTGTAAGCCATCCTTGGCTTGAAATGATGCATTAGTGTTTCTGGATACCATTTCCAGTCCTTCCACCATGGCTTGTCGGATTGAATTTCAACTTTGTGTAGCATTTTTGGTGGAATAGCTATCATGACTCTATCATATGTAGTCTAATCAGTTCTAGAAAGGCCAAATTTAACTTGAAATGGCTCCCAAGCCATGAGGCTCATTGTGGGCTGATGAAACATATCCTGTAAGGTATGAATACATTTTTTATGAAATTTAAGAGCCTTTAGGCCAGGCAATTTGGCCAAAGGTTGGCCTGTAGTGGCTAAGAGAGGTGACCACCAGATATTAAGGTGATTGAAGGAAAGACTAGCATGAAACCCATCACCAAACTAGCAGAGCCAAGGTTTAACTTTCTCCTAGGATTTCCAAATTCTTTTAACCACAAACATGCCAGAGATCTGAATTGGCTCTCTCATGACAAAGAGAATTGAAAAGCTAATTCCCTTCCAAGTAGGTTTATGCAAAGGATATCCCATTTCAATGTTGTGCTGGAGTAAAACTTTCCATGCCTCATTGCCTATGAGAGCATGAATGATCCACTTGACAGCCAAGGTAGTGCCTTGGCATTGAGTAGAAGGTATACCAAGACCTCTAGAATCTCTGGGAAGGCAAAAAAACTCCCATGCAACATGGTGAAAGAAATGGTGAGTCTCAGAAGAGGTCTAGAGAAAATCCCTCAAAAGTTTTCCCAGTTTGGCATATAAAGCTTTTGAAGGAGCCCAACAAGAAGAGTAATAAATATGGGTTGCATCCAAGATCTTAAAACAAACCTGAAATTTACCAGCCAGAGAATGTGGCCTTAGTAATCCAGACTGCAAGATTTTGTTCCACATGGATAAGAACAACTTGCTAAAGAGTAGCAGAAGTGCCATGGAAGGCAAAAGAAATACATAGGAATCTAAAAATTTCACCATGACCAACCCAGCGCCAGCCATATTGCTGGAGCCAATGAGGAATGGGAAGAATTAACTTCCTATAGCATAAAGTTTTATGCTACTGAATGGAAGAACCAAAGGCTAGGCAAAAGGTCTCTAGACAACCAAGAGCAGTTTTGACAGTATTTTCTTCTTCCAGTAATGTTAAAAAAGAGTCGTCAACAAAATGACCATTAACCAGTTGGCTGGAAGAATTTGGCAGAGCAATACCATGAACAAGCCTATTGGAAACTAAATGAGCAAGAAGGTAGCTAAAACCTTCTACCGCAAGAATATACAGCCTTGGAGCAAAAGGACATCCTTACTAGATAGATCAAAAAAGGCCAAAAGTATGAGACCGGTGGCCATTGATAGTGATACATACAGAGGCACCTAAGAAGAACATGTTGACAGTTTGGATAAAAGAAGGTCCAAACCCTAATGCTACAAGCATTGTAAGAATAAAGCACCATTCAATGCGATCATAGGCCTTTGCAAAATCTATTTTGAGAAAAATGGTCTTCTGATTTGATTTTCTTGCCCATTCCATTCCCTCCCAAACTGGAATGATATTATCTAAAATATATCTAGATTTAAAAAAGCCAGTTTGATCAAGGCAGACAATCAAAGGAAGTAGGTTGTGGAGTTTGAGTGAAAGGGCTTTAGAAATGATTTTGTAGGAGACATTAAGGAGTGTAATGGGTCACCAGTTGCAAATATTCTCCAAATTGCCAGCTTTAGGTATGTACTTAATGGTTCCTTGATTTATAATATTTCATAAAGAGTTTGAATGAAAAGCTTTAAGGTAAAAATTATGCAAATTATTTCCTAAACAATCCCGAAGGGCTTTGTAAAACTCACAAGGAAAGCCATCAATTCCAAGAGCTTTGCCATCAACCATAGAATAGACTGCTTCCTTAGGGTCTTCAATGGTCAATAATTGATCACAGAAGCATGTCTGGGCTGAGGAGAGCTTTTTGGAACAACTGCAAGACAATCCTATAGAGCAGTCTGTCGCTTAGGAGTATAATCTTGGGCTATGAAATTTTTTTTGTAATGTCTTACAAAAGCCTAGAGAATGTTTGGAAAATCTATATGTATAGTACTATCCTCTTTGATTTGCTTAATACCATGTGAGGAATGTCTACCTTGAAGAGCAAGAAACAATTCCTTAGAAACACAGTCTCCAATATTTAGCCAGTACATCCTGGCTTTAAGTTGCACTCCTCTAGTAGTGTAATATCAGAAAATGTCCCCTTGGGGGCTTTTCCCTCATAAGGTTTAGCTCCCAGGTCTTTAGCATGCATTTAAAACATATTAGTTCATATTTTGGCATCTTGATGGAATGAGGCCTAGGTTTCATGACAAATTGGACCTAGGGGGACCCCTTGAGTTGTACCTTGCCCAAAATAGAGGGGAGGACTTGGGCACCCATGCCCTAGTCCTGCCTTATTTTGGGGCAGGCCTAATTTCTGGGTGTCATTTTATGACTTTTATTTGGGTCCTTTGCTGACACGGTAAGTTTGAAATATGAAAATCTTGGCAGGAGTGTTTGTAGTTTCATATAAAAGCATGTTTAGGCATTCATGTGTAAGCTAGATTTCAACTAGATGATTACTAGCAAGCTATTGTATTCTCAAGGTGATTCAAAGCTTTCATTGTGTTGCAAGAGTAGACTTGTGTGTTGATATTTATAGATTTGAGCATCAATTTCCTCATGGAGTGAATAACATCTTCCTCTCATGAGAGCTTCACTACAAGGTGACATTATATTGTGTTTTCATCATTGATTCCTTTAGTTTTTGCCTCTACCTCACAAGGGCATGCACTCTTTATTTGACAATGGTGTTTAGAGACTTAAGTGTCCTTTGGGGCTTGACTGAGGCAAGCCTATAAACACCACAACCCCCAAACCAAGTCTTGTGATTGCAGGTTATAGGTGTCATATTTGGGAGAAGTGAAGTTGCAGGGAAGATTGATAAGAACTAAGGATTTAGGATTTAAAGAAAAGGACACAAGAGCATTTCTAGGACTTGGGTGCTCGCTCTAGTGTCCTTCGTAGTTGAGTTGCAGGAAATAGAAGTTACATGGCTGATTAGTGTCAAAAGTAGGTTCAGATCCCACAAAAAAATTGGTACCTTGGACTTGGGTGCCCATCTGCCTTTCCACTTAACATTCAAGGATCTAGGGTCAAGTGGCGAGCACTATCATACCCTAGGTCACTGTGAGATGTAGCGAAACTTGGATTAGGGAATTTAATTATCAACTTTCCTTCTCCTATGCCCAATTGACTATTAAAACCCTAAAACATTAATAAATCCAATTTTCCACCTAAACATTTTGGTGAACCTGTGTTTTTGGACTTAAATTGCAACTTGTTGAGAGTGTGTTTTTAGATTTGGATTAATTTCATTCATTCATATAGTCATTCATTTTATTGCATTGAGAAAAATTCAAAAAATTAGAAAAATTCAAAAAAATTGCATTGTTTGGCTTACTAAATTGCATCAGTTTTTCCTAAATTTTCCTAATTCATGTTTTTTTCATCAGATATGATATAAACTACAGAAAAATACAAAATTCAAAATTTTTCTTTGCATATTCATCAATAATTTGCTAGGTTTTTGTGGAAATTTTGACAATTTTATATAACCTAGTAATTCCAAAATCTAGGGTTAGTAGGAAAAAATATTTTCTTAGATTTTTCTACTAATTTTAGAGGCTCATTAAAATTAACATTGGTCTATAGTCTTGAATTTTAGTGTAAATTTGCATTTAGATTTAAAATATTTGTAATTTTGCATAGAAAATTCCAACAAAAACTAGCAATTTTGATGCATTTTCATTAAATTTGCATGGGCATTTTGCATATTCAAGCTTGAAAATCATTTTAAAATTTAAGAGTATATAAATTTAATCATAAATCAGACTTCAAAAAATTCTCATAGCATTTTGTCCCATGATCTCAAACCGAGGGCTTCAAAAACAACGATTTTCACTAAATTTGGCCTTATCGACTCTATAAACTTGCACCATAGGCATGTTGTGAGGAGTATTTTTGCATTAATCTTTTGTTATCAGGGTAATAATTTTTTTCCCCTCCTAAAAATCTTCACAACACCCTTTTAACGGGCTCTTGTAGCGAAATTTTGGTGAAAAACTACACATTTTAGCTATTTCTGCCCTAGGGTTTGACCTAGTTTGCAGTCCAAGCATGTTGTGATAAAATTTTATGGATTGAGGTGACTGATATTATTGATATTATTTTCAGTACCTCATAATATTCATTACAACACCCCTTTTTCTAGGTATTGGAATTGAAAAATCATGAAAATAGCCTATTTTTGCTATATTTTCACTAGGGTTTTACCTTAAGTGGCACTAAAAGTGTGTTGTGTTGGGTATTTTCAAATTAAGTGGCTGTTATCACTGATATAATTTTCTTTCCTTCATAATTTTCCTCACAAAACCTATTGTTATGCTCTTTTGCATTGAGATTTGGTGAAAAAAGTGCTTATTTTGACATATTTTCACTATATTTTGACTTGGCATTAACTTGAAATTGCATCAAGAGTGTGTTGAGAAGGATAATATTTCTTTTTTGGACTGATATCAGACATATAACCTTCTAAACTTGACTAAAATCCTTACAACACCCTTTGTCTCTCTCATTTGTATTGAAAAAGTAGAAAAAAACAAGCATTTTAGGTCATTTTTGCCTATAGTTTGCATTGGTCTTTGGCATACTTTTGGAAATATTTTAAAATATTATTTTAAATTCATTTAGAGACATATATCATGGCTACTTTGGAGGAATTGTTTTCATAAATCATATACATGGATCATTTCTCTAAATTCACTGATAAATACCCTCAAGTTTTGGAACAAATAGCACACATTCATGATGTCAATCTCTCTATGTGCTCTACATATGATATCCTTTGTTATATATCTGATTTTGATAGCTTCACCAACTTCATGGTAATATACCTCTGGATATTGGATGATCTCACTAAATTCACGATCAATAGCATATATACTAGTCATGACCTCAAAATGTTAGATGAAGCCTTAGATGACTTTATGGAACATTCCACTGTGTCACCTATTGATAGAACATGTGATGATAACTTTGGTTTACCTTATGATCCCTCTCCAAAGGTTACTCCTCCTCATGAGGACACTTTTATGCAAGAGGATGATTTCATTGACACATCTATTAACATCACACCATCAAGTCTTCATTCTAACGCTCACTTTGGGTAAGATGAAGCATTAGCAAATGAAGAGCCATCACCAATTTTCCATTCTGATGCCCTACCTAGCCAAGAGGAAGCATTAGTGAATGAATAAATCCATTCAATAAAGAACATTCCATGGGTAGACAATGAGCTTTCATCCAACAATAATAAAAACTCTATCATACTGCATGAAACCTCTTTGGATCATCCTAGCAACCTTATTCCTTTAGTTGATTGTTCACACACCTTGGATATCACTAAGGAAGAGAAGACCTTTAATGTCCCTCCTTTGTTTGATTATTCAAGTCATTTGGACATCACTAAGGATTCAAAAACATCAACTCCCTCTCCTTTAATTGAATATTCCTTAAACATCAATAATGACATTAACTTTCCAAAAGATACAACACTAGTTCATGAAGAAAACATTCAACGTAATAAAAAATAACTTAAAGATGAAAAACATGAAAACAAGAACAAAAGTTGGACCATGGTACCCTATGCAACTCTCCCCTATAGCATTAGAGATTGGGATGATGGATGATGGTGACTCACCTAATGATGAGACTTAGCATTGAAGGTCTTACAAGTAAGTATTTCTAACTTTTTATCTCTCTCATGTTGTGCTTCCCCTGTGATGTGTTATGTGTTGTTTAGGCCTCCTAGGATGACCTTGGATTTTTCTATAAGGTTTAGGATACCAGGAGACCGCCTCTGTTGTGACCTTCTTCTATTTGTATCATCATTCTTCTATATTGCCTCTCTCTCTGATTTCATTGTTGTGTGTTGTGTCTTACAGACATAGCATTGCAGTTGTTAACCTGGAGGTACCCTCCTACATGACTGTCCCTAAGACACTTACTTCTCCTCTCTGATTTATTATTTCCCTTCCTCTAGTGTTTTGACCTAGTGGGCGGATGATGACAAACATTTACCTTGATGTGGACCTAGTGTCCCTTTCGAGAGTAATAAAAAAATGGACTTAGTTCCTAATATGACAATGGGGTTGTATATCTTATCTAATGCTTGGCTAGTGGAAGCACTTGTGCTTTCCATGTAGTGAATTTGATGATGATTCTGTCGCATTTACAAACCTTAACAATACTGCTGCTCTATGCACCTTTATTCATCTTTGAATCTAGCCTTGGTGGTACTTAATTTAGAGAGCTTCGTGATATAGCCCCATGGTTATCCTCGAACTCCAAATTCATTGTATAACCTTATCTCTTTGTGTGGTTAATCATATGTATTGATGTTGTTGTTTATCATGATGTTGTAGACTCTAACATGTTTCTTGTAGGGATATGTTTGTGGGAACATTTGGCGATTGTAAAGTATATGTCACCTCTGGGGGGCATGGGCTTTGCAAAAATTTGCGTTCCCTTGTGTGTTTTCTTCCTACCTTAAGGTGTTTGATATCAATAACTGATATCAACCACCTTAAGGTGGGGGCATATATAAGGCAAGCTGTCTATTATAGATGTTAGCAATGTGTTTGACCTCAGATGCAGAGACTTGCGCCCCAGGGAAGTGCATCATGCATCCTGAGCTTGTTTGCAATCAATCAATCAATCAATCATGTAAGCCCTCTATGGAGGTAGGATATTGCGTATATCCCTTTTTATCTTAAACCCTCTATGGAGGCGGGAATGGTGTATTTCTCATAGCAAATTGCATCATCCTGTCATTTTCAAAAGTCCTCTGCAGAGGCCGGGAGCAGTTTTGTGACTAACGCAACCCTTAAGCATGTTTTCGGTGATTTTTGTGCTGAAGCCCAATCATCGATGCATGCCTATAATCTGCCTAAGATGGTGTTGGACCTAGAAATAGGTACACTCCATCACTTGTCTATCATGTTTTCTTCATGTCTTCAAGTGTGTGTGTTTTGGCGTGCTTGTTTTGTGTGGCATGTTTGTTGCCCCAATGCAAAGACCAGTGCCTTCGAGTAGTGCTTCCTACATTTTGAGAGGTTTTGTGTGTCTTGCCCCATATATACAGAGACTTGTGCCCTAGGGTAGTGCATCCTATATTATGGGAGGTTTGTTTCTTTACAGTACTTGCATTTGCATTTCATATATATGAGAAAAAGAAAAGAAAAGATATCATCTCTATCTTCCATGCATGAATGTGCTTCTATGCATTGACTATCTTCTCTGTTTTCTACATGACTGTAGTTGTCTTCTCTATGTTTTGCATGCCTATTACTGTCTTCTATGTGATTGGCGTGTCTTCTCCATGCTTGATGTCTTTGTTGTGTTTGTGATCTTACTTTAATACATGTATTGGCCTCGAGTTTATACATACATTAAAGTGGGGGCTAAATGTAATGTCAGAAAATGTCCCCTTGGGGGCTTTTCCTTCATAAGGTTTAGCTCCTGGGTCTTTAGCATGCATTTAGGACATCTTAGTTCATATTTTGGCATCATGATGGAATAAGGCCTAGGTTTCATGACAAATTGGACCTAGGAGGACACCTTGAGCTGTACCTTGCCCAAAATAGGGGGAGAACTTGGGCACCTGTACCCTAGTCCTGCCCTATTTTGGGACAGCCTTATTTTTGGGTGTCAGTTTATGACTATTATTTGGGTCCTTTTCTGACACGGTAAGTTTGAATTATGAAAATCTTGGCAGGAGTGTTTGTATTTGCATATAAAAGCATGTTTAGGCATTCATTTGTGAACTAGATTTCAACTAGATAATTACAAGCAAGCTATCATGTTCTCAAGGTGATTCAAGTCTTTCATTGTATTACAAGAGCAGACTTGTGTGTTTTGTGTGTTGATATTTGCAAATTTGAGCATCAATTTCCTCATGGAATGAAGAACATCTTCCTCCCATGAGAGCTTCACTACAAGGTGACATTATATTGTGTTATCATCATTGATTCCTTTAGTTTTTGCCTCTGCCTCACAAGGGCACTCACTCTTTATCTGACAATGTGTTCAAAGACTTAAGTGTCCTCCAGGGCTTGATTGAGGCAAGCTCTAAACACCACAGCCCCCAAACCAAGTCTTGTGATTACAGGTTACATGTAACACCCAGTTTAGTTTTCACCCTAAAAACTAAGTTTAACCAAAGGTAATAATTTTTTTTTGAAAGTTTATAGTAGAAAAATAATTTGTTTTCATTTTAAAACCAAGTAGTTCATCCATTGACTAACAATAATCATGAAATTATAAGTTATACAAAAGGGATCTATTCATATACAACATTATACAATATGATGAATAATGTTACCAATAACATTTTCAAAATAGAAACTTACCAAAGTCGCTACATCTTGATTGTTGACCATCCAAATTCAAGTCTCGGCAAGCCTCTAGAATATAGAAGAGAAAGTATCTTCAAGGAGCTTAACCTCCAACCACAGACCATTGGTCCCCTGCACTCCTTCCTATCCGGAAGTGGCCCTACCCTACTCGAAGAGGATAGACTTAGGATAACCAATGGTGTTGGCCATCTGAGTACTGGTGTTGTGACCTACGTAACTTGTTATCATGTAATCCCCTAGATACCCTCTAGTCAAGCATGACCACTCCACAAGCTATGCCATCCAGTCACGGTGAACTATCAATGCACTTGAGGTAGGTGCACTACCTTGGCCAAAGGATTTGAATATAATTAGAGTTGTATCAATGCAAGTAGTAAGTTCACCCACCCCAACTTGACTTGAATTAATCGCAATCCTACAGTTACCTATGTATAAGTTCAATGTAACAACCACGATAACCACTTGGTGTTCCAAACTCATCATGCAATAATGCATGGCAGTTAGGTTTACTTCTCTCTTTTTAGCTCATGGAGACATTTCCATCCATATGTTAAAAGAATGGGATTCTAGATTACCAGTTAATCAGTTTATGCTATAAGTTTAACAATTGATCTCTAAGTTAGTCCACTACTTTAAATTATCTAGCCAAGAGTGGACACTAAACTTAACTAAGTTGTTCTGGAAGGGGTTTAACAATAAACCAATTTATAGAATACAAATATTCAAAGACCCAGAGTTAAAATTTAAATACTCTTAAGAATCTTCTTCGACCTATTGAATCTTCGACAAAGCTTAATATTTTATCATACCAAGCATTTAGAAATCCTATCATGTTGTTTCTATTTCAAGAAGAATGCATGCAAGTTACACTAAACACTTAACTATAGACTCATTCTGTTTGTTCTAAAACTTCATTATTTAACTTGTTTGACTGTATAAACCAATAATAACTCTATCGACCTCTTTTGAAAACACAACAGTTTAAATGTTTTAAAGAAAAAAGAGTTATATACAATAAATAAATGGACTCTAACTAGTTAACATTCATGACAAGAAAAGTATATTCTCTATGGTCGGCCAACGAAATATAAACTCAGAACTTGTGGAGGACTGAGTAGTCTTACATGCATTGACATGCATTTCACACTATCATTTCTCTTCTGCTGATAGTTAACACATTCTTCAAGTCTTTTATAAAACTAGATGTCTTTAAATATGACAGGACCAACCAATTATAGTTGGTAGGCCAGCTGAGGACACTTCCAACGTCGACCTGGATTTTGCTACTGTGGCTTGTGATAACTTTAAAGCTAGCTTTCGACCAAAAACTCAGTCTACTATGTGCTCTTCACATATCCATATACCTCTTAAAGTTAAACAAAATAACTACACAATTTAAATCGACCATCGAAGATGCTTCGAGGAACAATGTATTACAACTGTGAGTCTTTCGACTGCGGTGTGGTTCAGGGTACAAATAGCATTGTTTTTGTTTTGGAGGAAGTGAAAACACATAGGTCTAAAGTTGGTAATCAATTCACACATTACATCTTCAATGAAATACTAAGTTCCATTGTATTACAAGTAGAGCCAATGCTATTAAAACATGCCTAATAACCATGACTGCATAGAGAAGAGATGAAAAGAAACCTGAAGAAAATCTCTAGTGACTGCTTGAAAACTGGTCCAAGAGCTCGTTCTTTTCTTACCACTCACTTCACTTCATGCTCGGCCTCCTCTCTACTTCCTCTCTACGTTCTGTCCCCCAAAACTGACTCCCTACTTCCTCCATATCCCATTCTCCTTCCGAAGGAAAACTAACTTCCCACTCTCTAGACCACACCCTATCAACTAGGTAACTACCATACATGGCTTAACCATCTCCTCCTTTCCGCGATCACTACTAGAAATGGTTTGGTTTTTCCACTCAATTCACAACTACTCTGCAAAGTGGAGCTCAACACTACGTGAGGTGGCAGTTTATAGTTTGGACAAGCTGTCACACTACTCATAACCGATTATGAGTTTAAATCAAAAGAAAAACTAGAAATAATGGTTGAGTCGACAACCCATCCATTAAGTTTTAAGCTCAAGAGAAAATAGATTGTTTTTGGAATATTAAACATCATAAATAAAGACTTGAGTGAGCCCTTTGAGTTACTACCCACTTACTAACATCATAAAAGAATAAAAGAATTACCCCAAATGACTATTTAAATATAACTAATATAATTTTGTATATTCCATTACAATACAACCAAAGGGATTACACTCAACGGTCTCAAGATTTAAAAAATTATTTAAACCTTTTTTTATATGATAATAGCCCATAATAGAAACAATTCTACATCCATCAAATATCGCAAGTAAACATTTACATCATACGCTCATAGAGCTTTATGACGATGATGATGAATTAAGAATAAACACAAAAGAAGGTTTGGGGTCGATTTATGCACAACTTTCAACTTTTTCGCCGAACCACTAAACAAGACACGACATACAACTCATTCTCAAGTGTATATATATATATATATAACAATATATTTTGGTCATCCATATTTGTCGACATGATACCGAGTATTACGACAGAGATGTCAATTTCCCATACTCATTACGAGAACTACGGAAAGAAGAAAGACCTATTCTTGCAAACCTTGACATCTCATCTAAAATTGACTTAGCTCAAAATAAATACTTAAGTCAAGGCTACTAGGTTTATCTACCTGATGTTCATTTTCAGTGGCAAGCACCCATGGGTTATTCTAGAGTCCATTCTCTCTTTCTCAAAGATACTTTCTCTTCTTCTTTCTTCCTGGCGAACATGTTCTATCTATTCCTATCATTGACAATCTCACATAGAATTTGTGGTCAGAGTACCAATCTTCTAATCAAAACACATTTACATCAAATCATTTCATTTTCATATCGAAAAGACATTTTAATTCATAACATCAAATTGATCATATAGAAGTAAAAATCCATAATTTCATAAAATTAACCTTTTCTAATCATATCATCATTTTCTATGATGTTAAAACATATCCACATAACTGTCCTATTTAAGAAAAAGTAAATAGTAATATTGAATCCAAAAAGGGGATGTAACATTACAGGTGTCATATTTGGGAGAAGAGAAGTTGCAGGGAGGATTGGAAGGCATCAAGGATTTGGGATCTAAAGAAAAGTAGGACACAAGAGTATATCTAGGACTTGGGCACTCACTCTAGTGTCCTCTGCAACTAAGTTTCAAGAAACAAAAGTTACAGGGCTGATAAGTGTCAGAAGGAGATTTGGATCCCACGAAGAAACTGGTACCTTGGACTTGGACGCCCACTCTAGTGTCCCCGACTATTCCACTTTAGAACCTCGAAAACAAGTGCTCTATGATTTGGTATTTTACTCCTGTCTGCAAGAGCTTTTTTCGTTATTCATCAATTTGTTGTCATATTTGCATAATTAGGGTTTTAATGGTCAATTGAGCATAGGAGAAGGAAAATTGTTATTAAATTTCCTAATCCAAGTTTCCCTACATCTCACAGTGACCTAGGGTATGATAGTGCTTGCCACTCGGCCCTAGATCCTTGAATGTTAAGTGGAAAGGTAGATTTAAACATCAAAACACTAAAACATTAATAAATCCAATTTTCCACCTAAAAAGGTAGCATGACAATCAGCCATTTATTTTTGATGTCATAAATTGGCAACATTGATTTGCATAGAAGGAGAAAAAGAGTCGACTGCTAAAGCCGCTGAGGTAGATTTCAAAGCAGTAACAGTAGCCTCATAAGCCTGTCTCTTGAAAGTGGCCAACTAATGGCCATAGATGCGAAGAAACCTCACAGTGTGGGTGATAGCATCATTCCATCACTTTATCCAGCTAGTAGAATGCAAAGGGCATCATTCTAAATTCTGTATAGTTGCAATGTGTGCCAAGGTTGGTTAATGAGCTAGCAAGGAGGTGTTTAGGAAAAATTAAGATTTCATGGCGCGTGGCTGAGTGAGTTGCCACTCAATGTCAAATTGAATCAGAAAGTGGCATGACAACGTCACATCCACTAATGGCTACATAGGAAGGGTGGATGATATGGCAAAATTGAAAAAAGATTGAACCGAGATCACGGCATGATCAAGGCATTTAAAGACCCTGTCAGATTTAGTTTGAAAATTGCACCAAGTATGCCAGAAAGGACTAGAGTGATGGTGACCAACATTGGGATCAAAAAATCCCAATTTATTGCGCATATGAAACCACACCTCTCTTTCACCAGCTGGCTAGTAAAAAGGTAGAATTTCATCTTTGTCATTAGTTGTTTCAATCATATTAAAATCCCCACAAATAAGCCATGTGGCCACTGGTAATGAATCCACAATCCACCGCCATAGAGCAAATCTTTCTCATGCATCATTTGATGCATAGATATTAATAATCCCAAAGAAATGATTATTAATGTTAAGAAGAGTCCAGACTAAATAGTTGGTGGGGTCTACCCCATGAGCCACCACCAAATCATGCCATCGAGGGGACAAAAGGGTAGCAACACCACCTTTTCCAACTTCATGGGTAGTGGAGAACAATTTACCAACTAGCCAAATACAACGACAAGCCAAAGACAAAAGAAAGCCTATAATTTTAAATTCTTGCAGGCACATAACATCAAGAGCAACATAGTGATGGAGAGTATCATGAACAGAATACTTCCTAGTGAGGTTAGTTAGACCTCAAACATTCCAAGAGAGAAAATTCATTTAAAATCCTCTACCATCTCCCCAGAATCTAGGTTTTCAAAGGAAGCAAGTCTATTATGAAGAAAGTCGGTGGGGTTTGACCCAAATTGGAGAGAAGGAATTTGTTGGCTTTTAACCTCCTAAGAAATTTCACCCTCCTTAGGAAGCTCTTGGCTATGAGAGTGCTGTCAAGGTGATATGAATGGATTGGCATGCACTCGTGCCCTAGGCGGGGACCTTTGCTGCAAAGGCAGCACAGTAGGACTCTTAATTTTCTCCTTCCATCCATTCATTGAAAGCTTTGAAACATCCTTAGCTGACTCAACAACTTTGAGAGCATCCACAGAGGCTTTTTCTTTGTGTTTGTAATTGGTAACAGTGGCCCAAGTGTTTGTTGGTTTGGAAACCACCTCCTTGGACATAGTTTCCATTGGACGTGCCTGAATAGTCTCCCTAGGTGGAACCTGGTTTCGAGGCACAGCAAGAGGGCAATCCCTAATTTTATGCTTAGTTGACTGACAACAATAACAAGTATTGGGCAAATTAAAATATGTGACTTTCTGAGTGTGCCTAAAGGGGCCAATTTGAATATCAATAAATTCCTTGAGGTCTTTCGAAAGATCCACCTCAACATAGATGTGCTTTTGAGGGTACGCTTGAAAGAACCTATCTAGTTCAACACAAATGACTCTTCCTAGAGAAGAAGCAATGTCATGCAAGAAATGCAAGAAGGGCAAAGGCAAGCCAAGAAATTTAATCCACATAGGGAGCTAGTGTTTGGTATCATCTAAAGCCACAAAATCATGGGTCCACTATTGGAAAACTAACAGGGAAGACCGAACATACCAAGGACCATGGTTCAAAATTCACTGAACATGGCTAACTTCCGCAAAGCAGAAAAGGAAAAAGCCTTTGGTCAGATTTTGGACCACATTAAGGCAGACCCCATGAGGGGCCCACACCTTTTGGACCCATACCTTGAGCATAGATTCAGAGGGAGCTCTTCCTACAAAGTAACTAATGAGAGTATGTTGTTCTAACCATAAACAAGCAATATCAAATTCTTGCGATGACAAAATAACATCAACAAGAGAGACTAAGGGCTTACCTCATGAAACACCATTGGAACAAACTTCTGGGGATGCTTGGTCGATGGAGGAGCCATTGTATAGAGCCAAGAAACTACCAACATTAGCAACAAGTGCTGGGTTAGAAGTGGTAAAAGGCATTTAAATGGCCAAAAATCTGTAATAAATGCATGCGTATAGAAAGAAGGCTATATTTCTTGCACCTAGAGTGTAGTATGGCACCTAGAGAGAACAATGGTGGTCATCTTTAGAGAAACCCTAGGAGAGCCAAAAAAAAAAACAATTTTCACCAATTGATTACTTTTGGAAAGAAGAATTCCTATGCATTACCCTTTCCTCACAAAAATTAAATAAATTCCCACAATTTATTTAATTTTAAAACCTTCCCCACCTCACTATTTCCTTTAATTTAAAAATTAAATTTGTCTTTTTGTGGCTGGAAACCCTAAATCATTCTCAGCCCTTGATCTTTGCCCTAAGTCAACTTTTCATCTCATCCATCCATTCACATTTCACCCTCTATAAAACCAATTTGACCCTCTCATTCTCAAGACACCACTTGTGAATTTGACTTCTACCATTTTCAATACTTGAGCTCCCATCCAATTTGCAGACCTATAAGTTTGAGTGCAACATCATAGATAGGTTATAATAGTAGAAATGAAGGAAATACACTAGATATCCTAGGGTTTCTTGTGCTTATACTTGCATGCTTAGATTCTAGGCTGTCTAAGGTCTCTATTTCATAGTTAGGGTTTCAATTTGCATATTTTAGGATTGTAGAAGAGTTTTTCCCTAACTACATTGGTGAACCTGATGTGAAACAACCGTATAGTCCGTGAATTTAGGGTTTTAAATTTTGTAGGTCTATGTGACGCATACAAAGGCTCATGTGATGCATTAGTTGATTAGTGCAATGCTTGGGTTGCACAGAGAGATGCTTCTGAAATATTTGCAATGCATAAGCTAAATTCTGCAATGGTTGTGACTTCATTTAGGGTAAAACTTTGGTATTTCGTTATTTTGAAGCTAACCCAACTGGTCTTTTTACAGGATTCTAGCTTGACTTTAATGTTCTGTGTGTTTGAATGACCCTCTAGTGTAGGTTGTTTATTTCATTAGGGTTTCATACTTTAGAAATTTCACATCTAGGGTTTATTAGGGTTTAATGCATAAGGGTTTTTTTTGTCAATGCCTAAAAGTTTACCATCTTTTTGGCATTCTGGAAGCAACCTCACAGTTTTAGGATTTAGTTTCTTTTCTTAGAGAGGCTTTTTTATTAACAATTAGGGTTTTCTATTAAAGTTCTATATGCAAAATATTGTATGATGCATAAGCTAATCAACACGATGCTTGAGTTGTACGACGTGACGCCATTGCTGAATCTGTACCTCCTCTGAGGGTTTTTGAAATGCATACACCTATGTTTAGGGCTTGAATCTTGTGTTTATTTTTATGTAACCCTAACCTGGTTTCTTTTGTAGGGTTCTAACTTGTTTCACAGGGCCTGTTTACTTAGATTACTCTCTGGGTTTTATTAGTAATTAGGGTTTTTTTTAAGCATTAGGGGTTTGAATGTTACAAAGCCTCTTATCTAGGGTTCTTTTGCAACTTGGGTAAATCTTGTTAATGCTTGAAAGTCCTCCATCTTTTTGGCATCTAGGAACTGACCTTACAGCCTTAGGGTTTGGCATTAGTCTAGGCATTACATTTTTCACTTGTTGGTTAGGTTTTTCTATCAAATTTTGGTTGCAGGTATTGTCTGACATTTGTACAAGTTTTGTGATACTTAAGTTTCTTAGTGCACTGCATACACTTGATTGAATCACATACATACAACAGTACACTGTTTGCGTCATATTCTAAAAAGCATAAGCTCAATAGTAAACTTCTTACACTCTTTGTGTGACACCTACGACTGGTATAAAAATAGAAAGTTTTAAAATCTCCTTTATTTGGGTTTTTCTATTTTGAATAGTAGGGTTAGGGTTTTCTGTTATTGATTTTTGATATGCAGCATGTGGCGTACAAGAAACATTTTAATTTGCAAACATAGTTTGGTACTTAGGGTTTTTTTTTTCATGAATGTATGTATGGTTTAACTTAGGAACACTTTTTCTCAATCTTGGTTAAAAAGAACACAATTGTGCTTGTAACCTACACTCATTTGGGATTAAAATGAACATCATTCATATTGGATAAAAAGAACAACAACTCTGCATCTTCACGCATTAGGTTAAAATGAACCAGAAATCTTGCATTCTCTCACTCATTTGGGTTTAAAATTAATTTGCATATTCACTCATTAAAAAGATAAAAGAGATTTCATCATTGCTTGTCATGTTTGGTGATTTTTATTAGAGTTGTAGAAAGGTATATGCTCTTCCCTCACACCATTTGGTGATCTTGGGAATCAAAAAGCCCTCCACATCACTTACATAAAATCACACCACACTTAAGAAAAGATAAAATCAAAAGAACCCCCATGCAATTGTGACTAAGTGAATACGTATGCTCTCCCCTCATGTCTTAGTATGAACTTGGGGATAAAAAACATTTACTTGCATTGCTTTTTCCACCCTTTAGAGTGGGCCTTCTTTTGAGACACATCCGCAGGGACAACTCATTTGCAACCCCAAGCGGTACGTTCGTCTGGTCCACTATACAAATTAGGATAAGGTGAAAGCCAAGTCCAAACTAGTATGAGCACTCACCATACAGTGCTAGCTCGAAAGGAGGTGTACCTTTGTGTATATTAAAACTCATAGTAGGGCTAGTTAGAGCCTTTAGTGGCTTGTTGGATGCTTGTGGGGTGCTA
Organism: Cunninghamia lanceolata; assembly: GCA_027924645.1. NCBI lineage: Eukaryota > Viridiplantae > Streptophyta > Pinopsida > Cupressales > Cupressaceae > Cunninghamia > Cunninghamia lanceolata. The sequence goes on from BSBN01000221.1 coordinate 8,110,670, forward strand.
GTCCCCTAGATATTCACTACGAACCATTGTTTAGTGGCCAAAAATAAATCCCTGGAGCCATCCCACACTCTCATGGTTTAAAGCAGAGATAGCAAAGTACCTTAAGATCTACGAGTCTTGACGACTTGGAACTTGGTGTGCCTGAGAAGTGAGTGCACTGTAAGGGGGAGCACATGCCACCAAGTTCCTGGAGCTATCCACTTTAAATAGGCGCGACTAGAGAAATCCAAGTGGGAAATCAACAATTATAGTCCATGCCTAGCCATAGGGTTGTGCTTGCCTTCCAAAATGATTTAAAAAAAAATGTCACTAAATGTCAAACAAACAAGAGACAACCACAAAACTGACTACTGATTGTTTTCATGTCTGAAGTGCTTTCTGATTTCTCACAAAACCAATAAAAAGACTTTGAAAAAACTTATTTTGTCTTGCTGAAACTGCAAAATGCATCCGCTGAACAGTGAAACACATAGGAAACATTATGCAATGCATAAGATTGAGTGAAACACATCTAGTAAATTGTGAAACACCTCTGGTGAATAGTAAAATACATAAATTGAATAGTGTGTAATGCCCCATGCCCACAACATAATGCCTGGCAAACATGAAAAGGCAAAAGAATACGACACAAACTCTAATTTTTTTCTTTTAAGTTTCCCTATTTCTATTGTTCTAAGTTTACCAAGGTGGATAGAACTAATAAGGTCCTACTTCTTAAGATACATATATTATCATGCAATAAGCATAAAGACAGGAGTTATAAACTAGGTTCTTTATCATGTGGAAGCATAAGCACAAAGTAAGGTTGGATATATCAACCCAACTAATAAACACGAACAAGTAGAAATACACCATATTGAATTGGTCTTAATATGATATATATTATTTTCGTACCTATAATTAAGTCATAAATATTAAGTAAATACATAAATATTAAGTAAATAAAATAACTCTAAGGGTACATGAAATAACTCTTAAGTAAATAAAATCATTTGTATAATAAAATGAAATTACTCTCAAGTAAATAAAATAACTCTTAGGTAAATGAAATAATCCTTAAGTAAATAAAATTCATTAGTAAAAAAAAATGAAATTCTCTCAAGTAAATAAATAACTCTTTATATAAATGAAATATTCCTTAAGTAAACAAGTGCCACATAGTTACCTGCCTTATAGTGTTGTTATTATAGTATTCATTTAGTTGTAATTTTTTTTTGTTGGTTAGCTATTGCTTGTATATAGTATTTGTTTAGTTGTAATTTTTTTGTTGATTAGGTATTGGTTTTAGAGACAAATTGCATTCCAATAATTGAAAATTTAATTTTTGAAGAGTGTTGAAATGTCTTAGGTAAATAAAATTGAAATCTCAAAAACAATCTAATTTGGTAAAAATAAAATGAGACTAAAATATTTCCTAACTACAAAACTAAACTTTTACAAAGTCTATTAAATAACACAAATATTTCCTTAAAATGTAATAATACTAATACTTTTATAATTTAAAATGTATTAAAATATTGTAAGTTTGAAGAATAAAATAAAAAATGTAATAACATGGCAAAATATTTTTTGTGATAATTCAGATTTTTAACTTTTGACTAAATAAAATTGAAATCCTAGATTTTTAACTCTTGACTAAATGAAATTGAAATCCCAAAAATAATCTAATTTCATAAAATAAAATGTGTAGAACCCTAACCCTAACCAGGTGTGGATAGATTTGAAATGCCTGCCTAAAATATTAAAATGTAATAATATTGAATACTATTACAATTTAAAATGCATTAAAATATTGTATGTTTGAGGAATAATTACATAATATAATAACAACAGTGTGGATAGATTTGAAATGTCTGCCTAAGATATTAAAATGTAATAATATTGAATACTATTACAATTTAAAATGCATTAAAATATTGTAAGTTTGAAGAATAATTACATAATATAATAACAAAAACATATTCATATTTACATCACTACAATATTTTATTTTAGTCACTTAATTTTTTATTTAAATAATAATAGTAAGTACTTTTAGACAACATGATTTTAATTATTTTAATTAATGTAATATTGTGGTTTAGCAATAATTTTGGGTGCATTCATTTAATAAAAGTATCTAGTTTAGCTCCATTTAATTAGACATCAATGGTTAAGTAATACTAATACTTTTATAATTTAAAATCCATTAAAATATTGTAAGTTTTAAGAATAAAATAAAAAATATAATCAAATTCATGATACTATAGATTTTAAAGTTTTGATTAAATAAAATAAATAATCTAATTACATAAAATAGAATCTGTAGAACACTAAAAACTAAACTAAAATTACATTACTTTTAGCTAATGAAGCAAAAAATTAATAGCCATCCATTTAGGCATGACTTAACTAGTGGGAGACAAAATTTGTGTTCATAATTTGTTTACTTGCCACGTACTCCCTTCAAATCAAAATTCTCTCCGCATTTATAGTTTTTTGTTGCACTCTCCCGACAATCCGTAGAGAAGAGGTCATTTTTTTTCAGCCAATGACAATATAGATAAATCATTTCTAAATAATTTTTTTGTTAAAAATTTATCATGTTCACATAGGAAAAGTACAAATTTAAATCAAATTTGTCTGACAAGAAAAATAATCCTATCTTTTGATTGGTTTGCAATCAATAGATTAATAACTAGATAAGTTGAACTCATTGCAATAGTACCAGCCGAAGGCAGGTACTAATAAAATCATTAGTAAAGTAAAAATATATATTTTTTAAGTAAATAAATAACTCTTAGATAAATAAAATATTCCTTAAATAAATAAAATCAAGTAACATGAAATTCTCTTAAATAAACAAATAACTCTTACGTGAAAGAAATAATCCTTAGTAAATCAAATCATTGGTAAAGTTAGTTAATTTAAAAAAAAAATACCCAACATGCTGCCAATCAAAATTATAAATAAACAACTTGACATAGTTGGCCTCTTTCCTCTAAATTGGTTTACCCTAATAAAAAAAGAGATCACAATACTTGCAATCTAAATATTCATAAAGAGAAGATTAACTTTGATATAAAACATACATTAGCTACATAGAACAGATACATCCTAGTATATTTTAATTTTATTTTATTAGCTTCACAGTATAAATACATCCTAAAATGTGTACAACAATCAACATAAAGGAACAAGATAATATTTAAAAAAATGAAGTAGTTATTCCCCAACATAACAACAAGCATAATTTAACAACTACATGGAAACACCCTACAATACCGTTTTTCAAGATTGATGAACTATGGAAATACAATGGGAACTGTCTATTTTGTTCTGAATATGCTCGTGTAGCAAAGAAATGCTTTTAAGAAGTAGTCACGGTTAAGCCAAGTGTCCAAGAAAATGAATAGATTGGACTCTAGGCATTGCATCACAAGGGAATCAAAATAGTAATTCTTGGTTCTATTTCTAATCAAGGATGATGAGATAACTATTGATAACTAGATAGAATCTAGAATTAATTGCAGGTTCGAGGCATTCTAATAGAAGAGGCTTAAACATAAATTTTAGGTAGCTTAGTTGATGGGTAAAAATTTATAATCTATCAACCATGGTCGTCATGCAATAAAATAAAAATAAAAAAAATCGAACAAAGGGTATCTATATATTTTGGGCCCAACTGAAGATGGCATTCATTACATTTTTAAGGTAGGGCTAACACATCTCAATTTAATATATATGGTTAATGATGAAAGTAAGTTTTTCTTACCGTAATTTACCATGGAACAAATAAAATTGCATTCCCTAATGCCGTTAGTGGTAAGAAAATTATGGAATTTAGCAATATTAATTAAGGGCAACATTAGCTATAGTTCTAAGACAATTATATGTTGGTGATTGTAGCTGCGGGAGTCATTTTATAAAATAAAAGTAATGCAAGCCCAGTCGGCCCTAGCAACAGGTTCACCAATTTGGTATATATAGGAGATAGAATCTCCTTATCTGCACATATTCAAGACAATTCCAATGCAATTAATTCAGAGCAGAAGCAGGTTCCCCCTTTTCTGGAGCAACAGATCTAAAGGAGAAGCATCAATCTTATTGTTTATACAAGGGAATTACACTATTTTTAGGTGCAGATTTATTGTGTAAGATTCTACCCTTCTAGGGCTTGGTTGTGAGTGCCTGCACTTATTATTCTGATATATAAGAGAATATCTTGTTGGGTTTTTCTCCCTCAAGTAGGAGGGTTTTCCCAGGATATATGCTGTGTTCTATTGTTTGTGTGTTGTTGCATTTCTGATCTTAAAACTAACATGGTATCAGAGCAAGTCTAAGAAAAGATTTGATCAGATTTGTTTAAGTAGTCATATCAACTTTTCATCTAGGGCAGATCTTGAAGGCAAAGTATTGCAGATCTAAGGTTGCAAATTATTTTAGACCTAAGGGCAGAATCTTTGTAGGAGAATTTGTGCAGAAAAAGAAGATGGTGAATGGTGTCAAGGTAGAAGATAGGCTTGATGGAGCCTCAAGCTTCAACTCTTGGAAACCCAGGGTACTCATTGCATTAGAGGAAAATGATCTTCTTGATTTTGTGAAAGTAATATGCCTGAGCCTTCCGATGATACTGAGAAAATCCAGTGGAAGAAAAAGGGCACGAAGGCTAGAAAGATCATGATAGACTCTGTGATGAATCACCTAGTACCGATCATCTCCAAGTTGAAGTCAGCTAAAGAAATGTTTGATACTCTAAAAGGATTGTATGAGATCAACAATACCAGCAGAGCCCTTGCTTTGAGACATCAGCTTCACCATGTAAAAATGGATAAAGAAGATTCAGTTATCTCTTTCTTTATGAAGATCGTTGATTTAAGAGATCGGTTGAGCGCTATTGGGGACATAATTGCAGATAGAGGTCTTGTTATGTTGGCACTAAATGGTCTCCCCAATCTTGGGAGCCCTTTATCCAAAGCATCAGTGGGAGATCTAAGTTGCCCAAGTTTGATCGTCTTCGAGCTGATTGTATTCAAGAAGTGTCCAGGTTGGTAGCAAGAGGAATTGAGCGAAACTATCATGATGTAGAAAATCAAGTTCTTGCTACACATACTTCTAGAGAAAGAGGAAAAGGAAGAAAGAGGAATAGAGATAGAGAATTAGATTTTGCCCCAGAATCGAAGAAGAAGAAGGATCTCTCTCACATTCAGTGTTTCAGGTGTGACAAGTATGGTCACTTCGCTCGAGATTGCAAATTAAGGTCTACTCAACTTGTTTCTACTGTGGAAATTGCCATGGGGACATCTCAGAAGGAGCGAAGCTCTAAAGTCAATTTAGAAGTTTTCTTTTTCTAAAGTCAATCAGTTTCTTTGAAGAGGAGGAATTAACATTCAGAGGGAGTTTGACAAACTATCAGAGGCAACCTTGGATGAGGAGGTTAGGAGGTTGATGTTAGTTCTTGGAACTTCAGAGGGAGTCACATCATCATGAAGGTTCCTTGTAGTGTATATTTCTCTGAGACAAAGAAATATGAGGTGAAAGCCCTTGTAGTGTATATTTCTTTGAGATAGAGAAATATGAGGTGAAAGCCCTTGTGTATATTTCTCTGAGATGGAGAAATATGAGATGAAAGTCCTTGTAGTGTATATTTCTCTGAGACGGAGAAATATGAGGTGAAAGCCCTTGTAGTGTATATTTCTCTGAGATAGAGAAATATGAGGTGAAAGCCCTTGTAGTGTATATTTCTTTGAGATAGAGAAATATGAGGTGAAAGCCCTTGTAGTGTATATTTCTCTGAGACAGAGAAATATGAGGTGAAAGCCCTTGTAGTGTATATTTCTCTGAGATGGAGAAATATGAGGTGAAAGCCCTTGTAGTGTATGTTTCTCTGAGATGGAGAAACATGAGGTGTAAGCCCTTGTCCATCTCTAAGGCGGAGATGTGATTCTTTCCACACATGGGAGTAGCCATGGTGGACGTCATGTTGAGTGACTCCATGACGATATCACGTTGAATGATTCTGTGATGAATACTTTTTCTCAAATGGGTGTAGTCATTGATGATGTCATGTTGAGAGACTCCATGACATGAATATTTGGAAAAATACCTCCCTAGCTAAGAGGGAGTGTTAGTGATTGTAGCTGCGGGAGTCATTTTATAAAATAAAAGTAATGCAAGCCCAGTCAGCCCTAGCAACAGGTTCACCAATTTGGTATATATAGGAGATAGAATCTCCTTATTTGCACATATTCAAGACAATTCCAACGCAATTAATTCAGAGCAGAAGCAGGTTCCCCCTTTTCTGGAGCAGCAGATCTAAGGGAGAAGCATCATTCTTATTGTTTATACAAGGGAATTACACTATTTTCAGGTGCAGATTTATTGTGTAAGATTCTGCCCTTCTAGGGCTTGATTGTGAGTGCCTGCACTTATAATTTTGATATATAAAAGAATATCTTGCTGGGTTTTTCTCCATCAAGCAGGAGGGTTTTCCCAGGATATATGCTGTGTTCTATTGTTTGTGTGTTGTTACATTTTTGCTTATTGCATTTCTGATCTTAAAACTAACACTATAGACAAGCTTGACAGGTAACTAATTATATTCTAAGAAAATTTACTCGACCTCACAAAAATAATTAGTTCACATATGCTAAATCTAATAAGGCTCTGAAGAAAACATAGTAGTAGCTACTCAATTCTAAGAGGTATAAACTCACCCAAAAGATGTCTTGCGAACATTCTAAGGATTAAGATATTCTTTAATTTTTATCAGGCTAAGCAACGACTCCCCAAGAGTAACTCTAACTTTTTAACATCTAATTTTAAGTAAGGAAGATTAATACAATAGACTTAATGGAGGAATATAATATGTCTCTAACTAACTCATTAACAATTAAAATAAACTTAAAGTGATCTAATGATCCTTTTAAAACTAAGTGCTAGGTTAAAAGCATCCCAAGGAAATTAAAAAAATCCATGTTTCAAAATCCATGTTTCTCAGAACCCTGATTGCCAAGAAGAAAAAGAGGGAACACCTAGAGGCTTCGGTGCCTCTTCCTAAACCTAATGCTACTCCATGGCTGCCATACTAGTTTCCTCTTAGCTAGCTACCATCCATCTTCTTTTTCTGAGTGAATGGAGCTCACAGGTATATGTATAGGTTTTTAGAATAGGCGCATGCATGGGATTCCATGCTAACATGTTTTCCATTATTTTGTTGTTTGTTTTTTTTTTTATTTCTATGTGCACAAGTTTTTTTTTTATGGTTTAACTTGTCACAACTCAATTTTTGCATTCTAATTTGAAAATTAAAAAAATACAAATAATATGGACACCATTAAAAAAATTGAGGATAAGATTATTATTAAAATAACAAGGGTGGATGAAGCATTATCATTAAACAAAGAAGGTGGAGGATGCACTATCATTAAACAAAGAAGGTGGAGGATGCATTATCATTAAACAAAAAAAATGGATGATGCATTATCATTAAACAATGAGAGTGGAGGATGCATTACCATAAAACAAAGAGAGTGGAGGATCATGGATTTTTCTATAAAATGCCTTGAATTGTAAGGAAGAAGGCATTCATCTTTGGTTTGGGAAGGCTGGAGAAAACTATAAGAGTTCTCCTCTCCATCTGCTATTCTTTTCTTTTGAAGATTTTGGTTCTATGATAGTTCAATTTTAGTTTTGAATTCATTTTTGATGATATGTCTTAGGATAATTGAATCTTTTGGAAGAGCAAATGAGAGTTGTAATACACTTGACACAATAATTTCTCACATTGCCTACACTTTACTTGTTGAGATGGAATCAAATTTACTTTTGCATATAACTGATTTGCTTTTAGACTTCGGTATTATTCGATTGATAATTTACTTTAGTGGAGAAAGGTGTCTGAATAACCACAAAAATATGGAGTTCTTTTATTTAGAGAATGCAAGTAAAATTTCTATTTCAATTATGTTTTGTTGAATGTCCATACTCTATCTCAAAGCTTCCATTTTGGCATAGGATCTGACAAAACCCCCCCTCTGTTCTGCCTTAATGGACGACCATGCCCTATTCAAAAGTTTCCATTTTGGCGTCCACAGGAAGGGTGTTGACCAAGGTTGAGGAAATTGACTTTAAGCCTACCAATTGCATTTTTCTTAAAACCATTCACATGCCTTGTTTGTCCTAATCATTTTGCATACATGTCCACCAACGTCATTTGCTTAAACCCTGCAATCTTGCATCCCATGAGATGACAGTCTCTTGAGACATTATGTTGAACAGTTCACATTCCTAGTTTGTGCTTCCACGTTTTGTGTGCATGAGTACTGGGGCACTTGCAACCACAGCAAGAATAAAATTTCTCTTTCTTTGTTTTTTGCTTTGACGGCTATCCATTTTGTGCGACCTTGCAATCCTTGCATTTCATGATACCATATTTCTTTAGGCATTTTGTCAAACAACGGACATGCCTTGTCTGCGCTTCTTCATTTTGCATACGTGTCCATTAGAGTATTTTCAATTATAATATCTGACAAAATTTCCCCTTCCGCTATACCCTGTTTCTAAGTGCCCATTTGGCACAGGCAAGGAGGACGTTGGCAAAGGTTGGATTTTGGTTTAACACCTGCCAGATAGTTTCCAACTTTAATATCTGACAAAAATTGCCCTTTTCATTATGCTTTGATGAATGTCAATATCCTGTTCCAAAGCTCCCGCGCTGGCACTGGAGGACGCTGATAGAGGTTGTGGAATTTAGATTCAATTGCATTTGCTTGATAGTTTTAATGCCTTATCAACCGATTCATTTTGTGCATATCCTGAAATCATTGAAACCAAATTTATTTGAGATGTCCATACCCTGCATCAAAGCTCCCATTTTGCGCGCATGCAGGGAAGATATTAGCAAAGATTGTAGAATTTGACTTTTCACCAGCTAATCCTGCACAATATGGTTTGTGGATTTGTTCGTTCCTTGTTGTGCTATGAAAGGTGGGGTTGATCTGTGTAGAGAGGTGGATGAAGTAGGCAGGGCTTTAATTGAAGTGTGCTCTAACATAGATGAAAAGTTTTACTGGGATGCTATTCATCCAACACAGCAAGGATGGGAAGCAATAATGTCGCTCTATAGTAAAGGAGCTCTGGGGAAGAATAAAACAATGAGTTTTATAGATGGGGTGCCAAATGTTATTGAGTGGTTACACTCACTTGGATTCGTCGCATACAATGTCTTGACGTAAGCATAAACAACCCAACATTACTACCTAAATAAACGTTGTAGGCATTTCTTGATCTTCCGAATCAAGATAATGCTAGAGATTCAATAAATAGTTTCTTGGACTTTTAACTTGAAGGTACAAGATGAAACTAGATAGTTGATCAATAGTTGAAATAATAATTATTGAATTTTCTAAATCCACGCTCCTTTCTATTTAATTTTATGGCTATTTTGAGGAGGTTTCCTCTAGAAAAGACACAGTTTGCACTCCCGGAGTCACGCAGGAACTTGTTGAATCTATTTAATGGGCATTGACCCACCATTACAAACCTTTAGACAGGATTAGTAGTAGTGTAGTGATAAGTTTAGCAGTTTATTGCATATCTTTTGGGCAATCGATTTAATTGAAAGTTTATATTTTAACTTGCTTCTTTCTTTTAATACCTTATATTTTTGTATCTTGTCTAGATGCCGTTACTTATAGAAATATGAATTTGTAGTCAAAATAAATATGGGCATAATTAATTTGTAATATTAAAACATTAAGCTTTAATAATTATAAACAGACTTAGGTAATAGATTAACGTTGCTTTTCTATTCCCTCATTTCTCGAACAAACAACCATATGCTTAAGTATTGTTATAGACCAATAAATAAATAAAAAAAATGTTATCTTAATATGAATGTTCCCTTAGGTAAGAATACACTAAATTTACTTAAATCAACAATAAGGAACAACCAGAGTATATAAACTAACTTGTCTCTTAAGCTTAAGGTTTCTAGCAAAGGTCTTCCCAATGGATGAATACAATAAACAACATGAAATTTGTGTATAAGTACCTTATAGAACAATGAAACCCTATTACTCATTACTATTGTTAAGATCAATAATAGTGTTACCTACGTCAACACTAACTATTTAAGTAGATTATGTATTACGACAAAGTGGAATGAACAATAATGAACAAATTTCCTTGAGGAATAGATTTAAACATAAAGGGTTGGGTCAATATTTAGCAGAAGCCTAAACGGAGAATCAAGGATGGATTGCAATAAATTCTTTAACCAATTGTTTTGAAACCAATTTTTCTTAATCTCAAAATATGATCGAAGAATCCTCATTTGACCTAGAAGTCAACATTATTTATCAATGGAGTTGAGTTAAATTCGTGTTGGATATCTTATCCTGTCATGATTACAACCCTTAATTTGGTTCTAAGTGTACACATAAGATGCAAGTAAATGATCTAGTATCCTACTCTTGGAACAAAGATTAATTTGATATGTGATTATACATCATTGTTTTACCTTGAATAAAGATCAGTGATGTACGGCAAATTAACTATCATATCACCTTGAAAATAGAATGATTTAAGTATCTTTTCTAATTTATGTATGTGATTAACGTAATTGAATTAGTATCTTCTGAAATTATATTTACAATTGTTTGAATGTTGTTACTTTACTCTTCCTTATGTATTTATGAATAGATCAAAACATCTAGCCGTATTCTTTACATGCAAGCAAAGAAGTTTAATTCTTCTCATTTCCGTATAAGTTATCATATAAGTTTTCTTTTCATCTAAATAGGTAAACCTTGTAAAGAAATGTCTAAACTCAAACAAATCATAGTGTTCGGTATTTACAGTACCTCTGGGTCATGTTTACAGGTAATGCCGTCACGTTGAACCAAGTACCTCGCACCTAACATAGCTGCAACAACGACGTCTGGGCACCATCCCTCTAAATCATCAGGGAGTAATAAGGAACATCTCTAAGTTAAATTCGCAGGAAGGGAAAATCTCCTTGGATACCTGATTAAAAAGATTAAGAAAAAGAAAAAGGTGAGACTAACAAAAAATGAGACTTATTGATACGTGAATATAAATCGGGGAGGACATGTGAAATGTCTGATAGGGCAAATAGGCCAATCTAGAAACGCTATCTATCATGTATTCTCACCTCGCCCTCGTAGATCATGGTGAAAGTACTAGGGGATCAGCAACGGACTTAGTCACGATAATTATCTAATTTGGCTTGGGGAAGCAAATTAGATTTCATGGGTAGATACCTTATAGGAATTCCTCCACACTAGGGCTAACTGACAAACACCCCTTTAGGTGTTTGTGGTAGTGGATTAACTCCCGTCCCTGTTTCACCGAGTGGGTGGCAGCCGACGAAGAACTGTCTGGGGCAGGGAATAACCCTAGAAAGGGGTGGGTACCCACTCACATTTACATCAAACATAGTGCAAAATAGAACTACATGTTCACATTCCCTGTGTTAGTCACATCCTAAGGAGGGGGCCTTGATCCCGTGGATACAGGGTATGTAAGCAGTTTGGACGGTGAAGGATGCCCCCAGTACTCAGGTCCCTTGGATGTAGGGTGTACTGCAATTAGCATTGTGATCTTAATTCTCTAAGTAGTGATTACTAAGTTGTGTTAACATGAGTTTGTTAAGTTAATTTTATGCAGATGATAAGGATACAGTTACTACAAGAGAAGCAAGCTATCGAAAAAGAATGTGGGATGTAATGCATGACTTAGGGTATGAACTAATCCGTTGTTCTTCTAGGTTATCTTACATAATGTACCTTCTCTTGTAATGTATTCTCTCTTCACTAGATTTAAAATTGGTAATCTTTTAAGAACCTAATGATTCTACGAAACTAAATTTTAAGTTTCATCGCATTGCTATAGCATACATTAAGCACTTCTGGAAGAATTTCACATTTCCTACATTTGTCAGATCAAAATTTTTATTCATTGGTATTTTTGAAATCAGAGTTTAATGTTATTTGATTTAGGATGAGTCGGTCCTTACATGTGGTATCAGAGCTTTTGGTTTGGACACTAGGCCTGAAGGTCCACTAACATAAAGCATGGTCAGAATTAAGATAGAAGACTAATAGTATTCCCCCTCTTGCGATCTAATGATAGTCCAGTTAATGATAAACATGGATAGAAACATGAAAAAGAAATGATAAGGTCGTAAGTAAACCCTCCCTAGAAGGTGAAGTGGATAGCTTGATGTCAGTAATGATATGTGTAATGGGACAATACTAGTTGGGTACATGACAACCGTAAGACTTGTGAAGTGAATATCATATTCCATGGCTAATTCCTCTTGTGGCACATCATAATCTTTTTAGAATGGCATGCCCTGGGTTCTATGGGGTCACATGACTATTCATTTGGATTTTTTATATAGAAGTATGATAAGGTTGTTTCAAGTTTTGTGGTGAATACTTAACGTGACATGGCGATTATCATTGTTCTCTATGTGGTTTAAGACCACTGTACGATTCAGCTATTTGAGCAATAGAAGTCCACCAAGTTCTGTACTCCCCTTAGGTGGTCTTGTTGTAAGGCTACACAGTGCTTGTAATGTGCAAAATTTATGAGATTGTTGCATTATTTATTCTTGTGTTAAAATTTTTACTTAAGTATTAAGCCACAGTATTATATTTCTTTATTTAAATTTTGAGATGGTCCTTTTGCCTCAAGGACTTGTTCTTTGTTGAACTTGGGATGTTGCAATAGTTGTTGTCTTTGATCTTCACTTCTTCTTGGCTTGTTTTATTGAGGATTTAACTTATTGACTTGTTTCACTTAATCCTTCTTGATTTGAGGCATTTTTAATTTTACAACTGCTGGCATGTGTGGAGTAATGTGACTTCTGTAAAACTGCGATATATAGGTAGGGCCCTGGCAGGTTGTATGGGGGAGTAGGTGACCTGGGGAAATTCTATTATGAGGATGGGGTTGCAGATGGGACTGGTATGGGACAGTCATAATCCATCCATCCCCCCTAGATCTATGTGTTTGTTTCTTGCATATCTCCCTATTGGAGGATAACACCTTAAACAAACGCAAGGTATTAGGAAACGTGTGGAGGGGTTCTTGAGAGGGCCCTGAAAACCATCTTTATTTCTTAGTTCCTTGGCACTAAGAAGACCATGATGAAAACCCCTTGTGGGCGTCACGCGTAATCCCTTCTCCATTCATTTTGTATCCCTACACTTGGGAGCAAAACCGTATCCTTGCACATCTTATCCACTGTCTTATCCTTATCCTATCATATTCTTATCCACTATATCTCCCACCTTAGATCTTGATAAAGACAAGGGGCAAAATATCAACAACATGCTTTGGAGACCTCTTGGCATACTTCCTTCCAAGTATATCCTCCATTCGTCTATTGCAACCACTTGAGCAGGGATAGTTGATGTCAAAAGTGTCCCTTTGAATCCTTCCTCTAATTGCTCATTTTCCATTTCCTGCTCTGATACCTCCTCAGCAATATCTTGATTTTCATAAACTTCAGTATCCATAACCCACTGACTATCCCCAGGGAAAATATTCAAGTAGGCTAAAGTGGCCAATTCATTGACCCATTCCATTGTGCCTTTATGAAGCTTCTGATTTTCCTTCACCACACCAAGGGACTCCCACACCATCATCTTCAATTGATACATAGTTGTGCATCCAGAAACTCTCAAGTTAATTGAGCTACCATTTGTCGATGTCTTCCGAGACCTCTTTGATGTGCACCGTTCAACATCAGATAAAGACCCAGAGGAAGATAAAATGGACCTAGGAGGTTCTTTACATCGAAAAATATGTATACGAATCTCCTCATTTCTATATTCTAATTTATGCATAAATTCACAGCTTTCTCTGTCCTCTATGCACTCTTTACAGATCTCTGGTTGTGTTCTTAGAGTATGGATTTTACTCATCTTACACTCCTGATCATCAATATTTAAGTCCTCTATTATTGGCACTTCCTTGCAGCTTCCATAAATCCTTGAGACTATATGATGAGTACTAGAGACAGCTATTGACTTTTGAGAAACTGATGACATTCATGGACTTCTATTTTGGGAAGCTACTATCAATTTTGGGACGCTATCACTACTTTTAGATAACAAGCCCTAAGGTGGCACTAATTGATGTGACAGTCGCAAAGAGAGATGGATGGAATGTTTGGAAGTAGGTTTTGATAAGTCAGCATTCATGATCGCTAGAATTGTTACCTTTCACTTGAGTGTTGATCTGTATAATTTTTATATGATATCAAAATAATGGAAGTCACTGGTACTCAGAAGAATCCCCGGGGTGGATTACTTGTACCTGGCTTTGCCGAAACTGAGGTGTGTACAAGTTGATATTGTGTATCCCTAGTTGACATCCTCAGCACAGTCCTTGGGCAGGTACTGTGGTCTCCAGGAAGTGACTCATGGATCCAGATTGATCCTGAAGGAGTCAAAAGTCTCTGGCCAGAGCATAATGATTCCTGTCCTCTTTAGCCTATTTGGCTGTTATGTTTATGCATCCTGGATTGGAGCATAATGATTCCTATCCTATTTAGCCCATATGGCTGTTGTGTTTTTCCTATTGGATAAAGATTTGATCTGTTTGACCAGGGTAGGCCATTTGGCCATTATTTTGGAGAATTGTGCAAAATCAAAAGGTGTAATTTAAAGTTGTTGGAAACAAAGAGAGGAACAGAAGATATTGGTAAGGTTCTGAAATTGGTCTTTACATGTTTACTTATCCCGTATTGGATAGAGTTTTACTCTGTTTGACCACCAGGCCGTTTTGCCACCATTTGTTCTACCCCGTTTTGGGTAGCGATAAGGTCTGTTAGACCTGGTTCTGTATGAACCTATTTACCCAAAGGACAGAACAACCTAGTTGGCTTTATTTCAGTATGTCCCATTTTGGACATTTTAGCCTGGATTGGCTTTTTCCTGAATACTCAGATTGACTAAGAGAATATAATTCTTCTAATCTACAGTGGTGCATCACTACTCTTGGATTTGACCACATGTTGGAGTAAACTTCAAATGTAACTAAAATTTTTGATAAAGATCTGGATTACCAAGGGAGAATCTATGAACCTAAATTTTTATTGACCGCACTTCGAAAGTTGATTTATCTTTGGTGATGGAAGTTTAAAGTGAATTGCAAGTGATTATTCTAGACACAATAAAATTCAAATGAACATTCAACATTCCAGACTCGAGGACAAGCTACAAGGGTATGCTCAATCAGGTTACCTCATAGAATTTTAATTATGAACTCTAACTTCACTGATATTTAGATGATACAACAATTATATTTAGATGATACTCTATGATAGACTACTTTGTTGTGGGATGGACTATGAAGGTAGGCAAGCATACTGATAGTAAACGATGGTTATATCTATATGTATATGATTTGACCTTATATGCATCGGGACGATGCATAAATTAAGGGGAGAAGGATGTGACAACTCAATTTTTGCAATCTAATTTGAAAATTAAAAAAATACAAATAATATGGACATGATTAAAAAAATTGAGGATAAGATTATTATTAAAATAACAAGGGTGGATGAAGCATTATCATTAAACAAAGAAGGTGGAGGATGCATTATCATTAAACAAAGAAGGTGGAGGATGCATTGTCATTAAACAAAGAAAATGGAGGATGCATTATCATTAAACAATGAGAGTGGAGGATGCATTACCATTAAACAATGAGAGTGGAGGATCATGGACTTTTCTATAAAATGCCTTGAATTGTAAGGAAGAAGGCATTCATCTTTGGTTTGGGAAGGCTAGAGAAAACTGTAAGAGTTCTCCTCTCCATCTGCTATTCTTTTCTTTTGAAGATTTTGGTTCTATGTTAGTTCAATTTTAGTTTTGAATTCATTTTTGATGATATGTCTTAGGATAATTGAATCTTTTGGAAGAGCAAATGAGAGTTGTAATACACTCGACGCAAATATTTCTCACATTGCCTACACTTTACTTGTTGAGATGGAATCGAATTTACTTTTGCATATAATTGATTTGCTTTTAGACTTCGGTATTATTCGATTGATAATTTACTTTAGTGGAGAAAGGTGTCTGAATAACCATGAAAATATGGAGTTCTTTTATTTAGAGAATTCAAGTAGAATTTCTATTTCAATTATGTTTTGTTGAATGTCCATACTCTGTCTCAAAGCTCCCATTTTGGCATAGGATCTGACAAAAATCACCCTCTGTTCTGCCTTAACGAATGACCATGCCCTGTTCAAAAGTTTCCATTTCGGCGTCCATAGGAAGGGTGCTGACCAAGGTTCAGGAAATTGACTTTAAGTCCGCGAATTGCATTTTGCTTAAAACCCTTCACATGCCTTGTCTATCCTAACCGTTTTGCATACATGTCCACCAACATCATTTGCTTAAACCCTGCAATCTTGCATCCCACGAGATGATAGTCTCTTGAGACATTATGTTGAACAATTCACGTTCCTAGTCTATGCTTCCATGTTTTGCGTGCATGACTACTAGGGCACTTGCAACCATAGCAAGAATAAAATTTCTCTTTCTTTGTTTTTTGCTTTGACGACTGTCCATTTTGTGTGACCTTGCAATCCTTGCATTTCATGATACCATATTTCTTCAGGCATTTTGTCAAATAGTGGACATGCCTTGTCTGTGCTTCTTCATTTTGCATACGTGTCCATTAGAGTATTTTCAATTATAATATCTGACAAATTTTCCCCTTCCGCTATACCCTGTTTCTAAGTGCTGATTTGGCACAGGCAAGGAGGACGTTGGCAAAGGTTGGATTTGGGTTTAATGCCTGCCAGATAGTTTCCAACTTTAATATCTGACAAAAACTGCCCTTTTCATTATGCTTTGATGAATGTCAATATCTTGTTCCAAAGCTCCCACGCTGGCACTGGAGGACGCTGGCAGAGGTTGTGGAATTTAGATTCAATTGCATTTGCTTGATAGTTTTAATGCCTTATCAACCAATTCATTTTGTGCATATCTTGAAATCGTGGAAACCACATTTATTTGAGATGTCCATACCCTGCATCAAAGCTCCCATTTTGCACGCAGGCAGGGAAGATATTAGAAAAAATTGTAGAATTTGACTTTTCACCAGCCAATCCTACACAATATGGTTTGTAGATTTGTTCGTTCCTTGCTGTGCTAAGAAAGGCAGAGTTGATCTGTGTGGAGAGGTGGACGAAGTAGGTAGGGCTTTATTTGAAGTGTGTTCTAACATAGATGAAAAGTTTTACTGGGATGCTATTCATCCAACGCAGCAAGGATGGGAAGCGATAATGTCGCTCTACAGTAAAGGAGCTTTGGGGAAGAATAAAACAATGAGTTTTATAGATGGGGTGCCAAATGTTATTGAGTGGTTACACTCACTTAGATTCGTCGCATACAATGTCTCGATGTAAGCATAAACAACCCAACGTTACCATCTAAATAAACTTTGTAGGCATTTCTTGATCTTCCGAATCAAGATAATGCTAGAGAATTCAATAAACTATTTCTTGGACTTTTAACTTGAAGGTACAAGATGAAACTAGATAGCTGATCAATAGTTGAAATAATAATTATTGAATTTTGTAAATCCACGCTCCTTTCTATTTAGTTTTATGGCTATTTTGAGGAGGTTTCCTCTAGAAAAGACACAGTTTGCACTCCCGGAGTCACACAGGAACTTGTTGAATCTGTTTGATGGGCATTGACCCACCATTACAAACCTTTAGATTAGATTAGTAGTTGTGTAGTGATAAGTTTAGCAGTTTATTGCATATCTTTTGGGCAATTGATTTAATTGAAAGTTTATATTTTAACTTGCTTCTTTCTTTTAATACCTTATATTTTTGCATCTTGTCTAGATGCCGTTACTTATAGAAATATGAATTTGTAGTCAAAATAAATATGGGCATAATTAATTTGTAATATTAAAACATTAAACTTTAATAATTATAAATAGACTTAGATAATAGATTAACGTTGCTTTTCTATTCCCTCATTTCTTGAACAAACAACCATATGCTTAAGTATTGTTATAGACCAATAAATAAATAAATAAAATGTTATATTAATATGAATGTTCCCTTAGGTAAGAATACACTAAATTTACTTAAATCAACAATAAGGAACAACCAGAGTATATAAACTAACTTGTCTCTTAAGCTTAAGGTTTCTAGCAAAGGTCTTCCCAATGGATGAATACAATAAACAACATGAAATTTGTGTATAAGTACCTTATAGAACAATGAAACCCTATTACTCATTACTATTGTTAAGATCAATAATAGTGTTACCTACGTCAACCGTAACTATTTAAGTAGATTATGTATTACAACAAAGTGGAATGAACAATAATGAACAAATTTCCTTGAGGAATAGATTTCAACATAAAGGGTTGGGTCAATATTTAGCAGAAGCCTAAACAGATTATCAAGGATGGATTGCAATAATTCTTTAACCAATTGTTTTAAAACCAATTTTTCTTAATCTCAAAATATGATCGAAGAATCCTCATTTGACCTAGAAGTCAACATTATTTATCAATGGAGTTGAGTTAAATTCGTGTTGGATATCTTATCCTGTCATGATTACAACCCTTAATTTGGTTCTAAGTGTACACATAAGATGTAAGGAAATGATCTAGTATCCTACTCTTGGAACAAAGATTAATTTGATATGTGATTATACATCATTGTTTTACCTTGAATAAAGATCACTGATGTACGGAAAATTAACTATCATATCACCTTGAAAATAGAATGATTTAAGTATCTTTTCTAATTTATGTATGTGATTAACGTAATTGAATTAGTATCTTCTGAAATTATGTTTATAATTGTTTGAATGTTGTTACTTTACTCTTCCTTATGTATTTATGAATAGATCAAAGCATATAGCTATATTCTTTACATGCAAGAAAAGAAGTTTAATTCTTCTCATTTCTGTATAAGCTATCGTATAAGTTTTCTTTTCATCTAAATAGGTAAACCTTGTAAAGAAATGTCCAAACTCAAACAAATCGCAGTGTTTGGTATTTAAGGTACCTCTGGGTCATGTTTATGGGTAATGCCGTCGCGTTGAACCAAGTACCTCGCACCTAACATAGCTGCAATAATGACATCTGGGAACCATCCCTCTACATCGTCAGGGAGTAATAAGGAACATCTCTAAGTTAAATCCGCAGGAAGGGAAAATCTCCTTGGATACCTGACTAAAAAGATTAAGAAAAAGAAAAAGGTGAGACTAACAGAAAATGAGACTTATTGATACGTGAGTATAAATCGGGGAGGACATGTGAAATGTCTGATAGGGCAACTAGGCCAATCTAGAAATGCTATCTATCATGCATTCTCACCTCGCCCTCGCAGATCATGGTGAAAGTACTAGGGGATCAGGAATGGACTTAGTCACGATAATTATCTAATTTGGCTTGGAGAAGCAAATTAGATTTCATGGTTAGATACCTTATAGGGATTCCTCCACACTAGGGCTAACTAACAAACACCCCTTTAGGTGTTTGTGGTAGTGGACTAACTCCCGTCCATGTTTCACCAAGTGGGTGGCAGCCGACGAAGAACTGTCTGGGGCAGGGAATAACCCTAGAAAGGGCTGGGTACCTGCTCACAGTTACATCAAACATAGTGCAAAATAGAACTACATGTTTGCATTCCCCATGTTAGTCACATCCTAAGGAGGGGGCCTTGATCCCGTGGATATAGGGTACGTAGGCAGTCTGGATGGCGAAGGATGCCCCTAGTACTCAGGTCCCCTGGATGTAGGGTGTACTACAATTAGCATTGTGAACTTAATTCTCTGAGTAGTGATTACTGAGTTGTGTTAACATGAGTTTGTTAAGTTAATTTTGTGCAGATGATAAGGATACAGTTACTACAAGAGAAGCAAGCTATTGAAAAAGAATGCGGGATGTAATGCATGACTTAATGTATGAACTGATTCGTTGTTCTTCTAGGTTATCTTACATAATGTACCTTCTCTCGTAATGTATTCTCTCTTCACTAGATTTAAAATTGGTAATCTTTTAAGAACCTGATGATTCTAGGAAACTAAATTTCAAGTTTCATCGCATTGCTATAGCATACATTAAGCACTTCTGGAAGAATTTCACATTTCCTACATCTGTCAGATCAAAATTTTTATTCATTGGTATTTTTGAAATTAGAGTTTAATGTTTTTTGATTTAGGATGAGTCGGTCCTTACATAACTTAGTGCTGGTTCATTCCACCAAGAGGAGTGACGACCCTCTAGGCACCACACATGGACATTCAGAGCTCTTCCACATAAATCGGCACCAGTTAAGGAGTGATGAAGAGGTCTCAATGCACTGGTTCAACTCACAAATTCCCTGGATCCACTCAGTCTCTTTCCCTAAGGTTTTCTAGAGGTTTAAATACCATTCTAGTAAAAAAAATACCTAGATTTGCTGTTCCTTAGAAACATTCAACGTACTTTCTCTACTTTATTTAGGTTCAAATGAGTTTGCTTGCTCTTGCAGGGTTGACATAGAAGGTATGGTGCCTTCTAGAGGTAGTCTCAACCAACCCTAGGCACAACCTTGCTATAGTTTTAGAGCAAGAAAAAAAGTCCTTTGTTTGCATAAAAATGTTATTTTATCCATTTGTTTATTTATTTTGTTAGGTTTAACATTGCTGGACACTAGTAAGGCAATATGGCCATCCCCTTGATAAGATTAGTTCATTCCGAGAGGAGCATACTATCTTCCTTGGAACATATGGTTGCTTTAACTTATTAGTTTTGAAATCCCCTTTTTACAACCTATAAAGAGTGCATATTTGGATGTTATAAACATAAGAAATTAGCTGTGGATTCTAAACTTCCAGTTACACAAACTAGAAATGAAAATCTATCTCTAAGGGTTTTAGTAGAGTTAGAAGAGGGCATTCTTTCTTTCACAACCCTTGAAGAGAATGCAAACTCATGTATTTCCCTTTCGAAGGTTATCATTTTATGGTAGATAAATTTATTTGTTGAGTTACACAGAAAATGGTTCAGACATTTCAATGCTTGCACTGGAACAAGGAATTTTAGGTTATCAAGTTTTGTAATCTAGAAATTTATATTTTCTTGTTTTATTTTGTTTTCCTCTATGGGTGAATATTTAGTATTACAAGGATTTCTTTGCTATAACCAACATTAAAAATAAGGCTAATCTTCCTACTTATAGAAAAGAACTTACTTCTATCTCTTTTATCTCCCAAAATGCTTAGTACAGGTACATAACACATCTAATATAAGCTTCATTGGATGTAAACAATACAGTACACAAACCTCTTACACAGTCTCAAGTTTATTACTTAAGAATTCACATAGTACATTAAATATACATACATGGAACATAAAATTACAACATCGTATTTCTCATGAAATCTATGAGTCACACCAACATTGTTGTTGCGCAGAAGTAGTCCTTTTTTCAGTATATTTTTTTGGGGCTTCTGAGTAATTTCAAGTCATCATCTCCTTTAGCAGTTTGCTAACCTGCAAGAGAACTATAGATTCCTAGTTGTATCTATTGGGGAGCTCACCTCTCAACAAAGGATAGTAGCTGTCCACCCTCGAGCTAGGCAAAAACACATGGGGACCTAGGAAGGTAACAAAATAGGTGTTTGTACAAATCAGCTTCTAAGTTTATCTTCACAACTCATTTTCATAGATTATTCATAGAGTCTAATTTCACTCAGTTTCACACTACACAGCCTAGCCTGACACAGTTTTCTTGCATGTATGCACATTCCACAACACACAGGATTACTCAACACATAACCCACTTTCCACAACATAGATTTACACATCAACAAAGGACACAAGGATAAACCGAAATGAGTTTTCAATGAAACTTCATCCCAAAACATAAATAAATAATTTATTTTCGAGAATACCAATAGCAATGACAAGGTTCAATTCTTCCTTTTAACTTCTAATGTCTATGTTTTTTTTTGACATAAATTAAGGATTAAGGCCTACCTGGTCCACTTTTAAGAATTTACAGAGGTTGGTTTAACTCTACACACCTCTCTTCTCCTCCAGTTTACTCACTTTCAACATCTAAGAGATCTAGGTAGAAGATTTACCCTTTCCCCCCTTTTGATAGCAGAATTAAAGCAGGTGATTAAGTGGTTATTGTAATGAAAATAGGAAGGAGGAAAAAGAAGTAGCAAAAAACAACCACTGGTTAAAATAGAAAACTTGTAGGAGAGAGAGAGAGAGAGAGAGAGAGAGAGAGAGAGAGAGAGAGAGAGAGCACTTCCCAAATAATAAAAACAAATATTTCCTTCCTTGCCACCTCTCTTGTTGAGGGAAAGACACTTGTCTCTGTAGTTAGGGACACTTGTTCCTCTCTTCTAATTCTTTCAAATACAACCCTCTTAGATTATCACAACTCAAACCTCCCCCTTTGATGACTTATCACCCTTCCAATTTTTGTCACTTTGCTTAAGGTAAAAATAGAGGTTTTCAAAAATCATCTATTTTGTTAAACTTTCTCTCCAAAAAGTGCCTTGATCTAATCTTAGATCTAAAAGCTTTACTTTTTTGACAAAGGTACCATTTTAAATTGTTTTACAACCTTAGAAGAGGCTGAAAGGAAAATTTATTAGTTTAGGCTACACAATACATAATAATGCAAGATTCAACATGAAGGACAACCACAACATATGATGCTACACAATATAGCATAGGACAAAACACAACACATAATAGTATATTTCACAATACAATGACCTAAGTCTCTCCTCATAGACTTGGTCGGCTCTACCAGTTTCACACAATAGGGTCCCCCTGTATTTTTCCCCATTTCCACTGGCTTGTATGTACCTGCACACTCATTCTAATGTCAGTGGTTATCTGAACTATCATAGTTGGAGCAACAATATAATAGTAACTAACTAAAACATTTGTAAACATTTGTAAACCTTTTAAATCATTCATGCACTTATGAACATGCTACATCCATTAGGTAATCAACATGTTTCTCAATATACATAGTATGAGACTCTTTCACTAGTAGATGACTAACTATAATCAAGGCATTCCAAAATACTTAACATCATTTTCATAGAGTATATGTAATGCTATGTATATCATTTAATGACATGATCCACAGTCACAACATATGAATTTACACAACATAGCTCATGGAGTGATATATTACTATACGTGAATGAGGAATATAGTCCACTAATCATACAATATTAGTCATCATCCTGAGTATCATGTAAGACAACAAAAGTACATGAGCATATTTATAGAATATGTATTAAACATGGTTTTAGCTAGAATCATATGTCCAAAAGAAAAGTGTAACCATAGACGTAGTCTAATCCAAACACTAAAACCACATATAAGTTGTTTCATCATAGAACTATAGTAGAAAAAATGTAAGATCACTTCTTGTCATAATAGTGGGTACTGGGGAGGGGCCCTACATCCTCACCCCCTAGTCTTTGACTTCCTCTTGGAAGTTCCTAAGAGAAGAGGGTATCCAATATAATTAACAATTTATTTTACCTCATCATATAACAATAAGAAACCATATTATATCAAGGTAAATCAATGCAAATTAACCCCCAATCGTATTTTGAATAGCTAAGCATATTCTTAACTCATTACTATCATCATGAATGAATGAATTTATGTTTAAGGAATTAAAATCATGTCACATATTTTGTTTTAGTCAAAAATTTAACATCTGATTCTCAAAATCAATCAATGACTCACATAACACAAAACCTCAATTCACATATAACACATCATCCAAATTTAGAGTCTCCTGCCAACACATTCCTCTCCTAGGTGAATCACAAGACAAAGACCACACTCATGTGTATCAATATATATACTCATCTCTAAGACATCACATGTCTCACAACACTAGGCTCAACAAGAAAAGGGTATTATGAGGAGGACATCACTAATAAACCACTGAGCTATCCATAGTACCATAGATCTGAATAATCAATGAGTGAATAACCATGCTATTTAGAATACAACTATGCCAAGAAGTAGATCATGAAGGATGGTCTCAGGGTCCTCTCTAGGAGTCCTCCATATATAACTCA
Organism: Cunninghamia lanceolata; assembly: GCA_027924645.1. NCBI lineage: Eukaryota > Viridiplantae > Streptophyta > Pinopsida > Cupressales > Cupressaceae > Cunninghamia > Cunninghamia lanceolata. The sequence continues at coordinate 8,134,786 of BSBN01000221.1, forward strand.
GTAGAACAAGATTCCCCCAGCCTTCTACTCCCCTAAATGACCTGCCAGTGATCCCTCCAAGATATGACAATAAACAATAGTCACAACACTCCACACATACCAGCAGTTGCAACATTAAAGTGCCTCAACGATAAAATTTAGAGAAGAAAAACAAACTCATAAATTAAACCTCAGTAAAGTAGAAGAAAACAAATATAATGAATCATAAAAGAAGTGGAGATCAAATAACAATCATTGTATTATCCCAAGTTTATCCAAAAACACGTCCTTGAGGCAAAAGGACTGACTAAATCATAAAAATGGCCAATTAGCCCAAAGTAACAAAACACTGTGGCTTGCAAGTAAAATATTCAACACATAAATAAATATTTCAACAATCTCTTAGAAATTTGGACATTACGAACGCCATACGACCTTGCGACAAGGTCACCTAAGGGGAGGAGGGGAATCGTACAGTGGTCTCAAACAAAATAAGATAATAACATGCAAATATCATGGTGGTCTCAAACCATAGAATAATATGGTGGTTCTTAAACCATAGAATAGTATGATGGTTCTCAAACCATAGAATAGTATGGTGGTTCTGAAACCACTAAATAATATGGTGGTTCTGAAACCACTTAATAGTATGGTGGCTCTCAAACCATAAAATAGTATGGTGGTTCTCAAACCACATAAAGATCAATGAAGAATTTACCATGTCATAAAAAGTGTGTCCCACATAATCTAGAATAGCTTGATTGTATATCTGCATGAAGAATCCACATGAGTAAGTACCTACAATCATACCAAGGTCCACTGACCACAAATGAGTCATCTATAGGATCTAACATCCACCTCCCAAGAGAAAACCCACAAGCTTGTATGGTTACCATGTATCATAAGTCTGAGATATCACATATAAATGAGGTCATCTCTAATTATTCCAAGTAGAGAACAATATATCTCATACTTATACTGACAGCCACATCAAAATTCATATCATCCTTGTAACAAGGTATCATTCACTATTATCTCATTATAGTACACAACTATCATTTCATCAAGCTACCATCCCAAATACCATGTCACACTTATCCTAATTCATCTCTCTGAACATCTTGATAGCACATAATTTGTCACTGCCTGAAGCTACCAATTCCTTTTGTTTGTAACAATTAACAAACCTCAAAATCAATTGCTATAACACTATCTATATCCAATGTAGCATTAGTACCTCATCATTGATATTTGTCTCCCAATGTACTAGAAATCCATGATGACATCAATATAGCTACCAAGTGTTTGTAGCTAGAATTGAGTGTAGACTCAGGGCACATAAAGGTCCATCCTCAACCCATGGAACAACAGGGAGGAAATGGTTTACAACATGAACCAACCAATAGGGTTTAACTGGGGAAGAAGAGGAACTGTACTCCTAAATGATCATGAGGGAATGCCCTCATATAGGGCTGACATTAAGACATCGCATCATATAAGAACACAAAGGGTGACTCACACAACTCCATAAACACATTTCAATTATATATATACACACACACACACATTTAACATTTCTCTGCTAGGTCAAAATGGTTATTCACACACATATACAATTACCACAAGGCATGATTAAATGGGTCACCTATTATGTCCACTAAACTCTTCTCCTAGGTTGGATATCCTATTTCACATACTTTGAGGTTCAATCACAACCTTTTCTAGTATTCTCACATCACATCACATGTTAAATTCCACAGACATATCACATTATATCATATGAATTTTAATCTCTCTTATTGCACCTACTTTTAGGTTCATTAATTAAGTAGTCAAATATATCCAATTATTTTTATAACAACCTCATTTTGCAATAACTATCTCATTTTCAATCACAACATAATTTGACCCCTAATTTGTCTTGTAATTATAATTCATTGTCATACCATGCACTACATTTCCTATGTGTCACTAGGTCTTACTCAATTAGTTTAACTTGAATGCTATTGCATTGAAAACCATATATGGTGAATGATTGTTTTCTTCATTCTATCCTAGTTTTATCTCTTTTTCTAGAATGAATAAGTTTGCTACAGTATCAAGTTTTAGCTATGCCTTCATGCAAACCTAATATTCAAGATAAAATGCAAGGATGGCCTAGAACGAAATGTGTATTATCGAGCATTCCTAATTGTTCAACATATAATATAATAATACAATACACATAATATACTTTTACAATACACAAAGTGCATACATTCTTAAGGGTACTACACAAAATTTATTTGATACAACATATCACAAAAGTTTTCACATTTCTAATATTAAATCTAACTCATCTAGTGTATATTACAATCCCCTAAAGTTTCTCAATCCACTAGAGGCCAATAGACATTTCCCAGAGTTCCCAGTGTCGTAAAACCTGGGCGCTCTGATACCTATGTAATGTACCATGCCCACAATGTAATGCCTGCCAAACATGACAAGGCAATTTAGAATATGACATAAACCCTATTTTTTTCTTTTAAGTTTCCCTATCTGTATTGTTTTGAGTTTACCAAGGTGGATAGAACTAATAGGGTCCTACTTATTAAGATACATATATTATCATGCAATAAGCATAAAGACATGAGTTATAAACTAGGTCCTTTATCCCGTGGAAGGATAAGTACAAAGTAAGGTTTTATACATTAACCCAACTAATAAACACAAACAAGTAGAAATACACCATATTCAATTGGTCTTAATATGATATATATTGTTTTCGTATAGTCTATGAGTGTATGTAGATTCCCACCTAATGTCAAGCCCATAATTAAGTCATAAATATTAAGTAAATAAAATAACTCTGAGGGTACATGAAATAACACTCAAGTAAATAAAATCATTTGTATAATAAAATGAAATTACTCTCAAGTAAATAAAGTAACTCTTAGGTAAATGAAATAATCCTTAAGTAAATAAAATTCATTAGTAAAGTAAAAAGAAATTCTCTTAAATAAATAAACAACTCTTTATGTAAATGAAATATTCCTTAAGTAAATAAAATCATTAGTAAAGTAAAAAGAAATTCTTTTAAGTAAATAAATAACTCTTAGATAAATGAAATATTCTTTAAGTAAATAAAATCATTTTTAAAGTAACATGAAATTCTCTTAAATAAATAAATAACTCTTACATGAATGAAATAATCCTTAGTAAATCAAATCATTAGTAAAGTTAGTAAATTAAAAAAAAAAAATGCCCAACATGCTGCCAATCAAAATTATAAATAAACAACTTGACATACCTGACCTATTTCCTTGAAATTGGTTTACCCTAATTAAAAAAAAAAAGATTACAATACTTTCAATCTAAATATTCATAAAGAGAAGATTAACTTGGGTATAAAACAGACATTAGCTACATAGAACACATACATCCTAATTTATTTTAAGTTTATTTTATTAGCTTCAAGGTATAAATACATCCTAAAATGTGTATAACAATCAACATAAACGTACAAGATAATATTAAAAAAAATGTAGTTATCCCCCAACATAACAACAAGCATAATTTAACGACTAAATGGAAACACCCTACAATAACGTTTTTCAGGATTGATGAACTATGGAAATACAATGGGAACTATCTTCTGAATATGCTCATGTAACAAAGAAATCCTTTTAAGAAGTAGTCATGGTTAAGCCAAGTGTCCAAGAAAATGAACAGAGGGGACTATGGGCATTGCATCACAAGGGAATCAAAATAGTAATTCTTGGTTCTATTTCTAATCAAGGATGATGAGATACCTATTGATAACTAGATAGAATCTAGAATTAATTGCAGGTCTGACGCATTCTAATAGAAAAGGCTTAAACATAAATTTTAGGTAGCTTAGGTGAAGGGTAAAAATTTATAATCTATCTACCATGGTTCTCATGGAATAAAATAAAATTAAAAAATCAAACAGAGGGTATCTATATATTTTGGGCCCAACTGAAGATGGCATTCATTACATTTTTAAGGTATGGCTAACACATCTCAAATTAATATATATGGTTAATGATGAAAGTAAGTTTTGCTTACCGTAATTTACCATGGAAGAAATAAAATTGCATTCCCTAATGCCGTTCGTGGTAAGAAAATTATGGAATTTAGCAATATCAATTAAGGGCAGCATTAGCTATAGTTCTAAGACAACTATAGACAAGATTGAGAGGCAGCTAATTATATTCTAAGAAAATTTACTCGACCTCACAAAAATAATTAATTCACATACGCTAAATCTGATAAGGCTCCGAAGCAAACATAACAGTAGCTTCTCAATTCTAAGAGGTATAAACTAACCCAAATGATGTCTTGCGAACATTCTAAGGATTGAGATATTCTTTAATTTTTACCAGGCTAAGCAATGACTCCCCAAGAGTAATCTAATTTTAAGTAAGGAAGATTAATACCACAGTCTCAATGGAGGAATATAATATGTCTTCAACTAACCCATTAACAACTAAAATAAACTTCAGGTGATCTAATGATCCTTTTAAAACCAAGTTCTAGGTTAAAAGCATCCCAGGGAAAGAAATTTCTCAAGCAAATTAAAAAAAAAACTCCACGCTTCTCGGAACCCTAATTGCCAAGAAGAAAAAGAGGGAATAGCTAGATGCTTCGGTGCCTCTTCCTAACCCTAATGCTAGTCCATGGCTGCCATAGTGGTTTCCTCTTAGTTAGCTGCCATCCATCTTCTTTTATGAGTGAATGGAGCTCACAGGTGTGTGTATAGGTTTTAGAAACAGGTGCATTCATGGGATTCCATGATAATATGTTTTCCATTATTTTGTTGTTTGTTCTTTTTTTATCTCTATGTGTGAGTTTTCTTTTTTTTTTTTTGGTTTGACTTAGTGCTAGTTCAGACCGCTAAGAGGAGCAGCAGCCCTCTAGGCACCACACACGGACATTCAGAGCTCTTCTAGGAAAATCGGCACCAGTTAAGGTGTGATGGCGAGGTCTCAATGCAACGGTTCAACTCGCAAATTCCATACATCAACTTGGTCTCTTTCCGAGGTTTAAATACCATTCTAGTTAAAAAGTACCTACATTTGTTGTTCCTTAGAAACATTCAAGGTACTTTTTCTACTTTATTTGGGTTCAAATGAGTTTTCTTGCTCTTGTAGGGTTGGCCTAGAAGGTATGGTGCCTTCTAGAGGCAGTCTCAACTGACCCTAGGCACGGCCTTGCTACAGCTGTAGAGAAAGAAAAACAAGTCCTTTGTTTGCAGAAAAATGTTATTTTATTTATTTATTTATTTATTTTGTCAGGTCTAATGTTGCTGGGCACTAGTAAGGCAATATGGCCATCCCCTTTATAAGATTAGTTCATTTTGAGAGGAGCATACTATCTTCCTTGGAACACATGGTTGATTTAACCTATTAGTTTTGAAATCCCCTTTTTGCAGCCTATAAAGAGTGCATATTTAGACGTTATAAACATAAGAAGTTATCTGTGGGTTCTAAACTTCCAGTTACACAAACTTGAAATGAAAACACATCTCTAAGGATTTTGGTAGAGCTAGAAAAGGGCATTATTTCTTTCATAGCCCTTGAAGAGAATGCAAACTCATGTATTTTCCTTTCGAAGGTTATCATTTTATGGTAGATAAATCTATTCGCCGAGTTACACAGAGAATGGTTCAGATATTTGAATGCTTGCACTACAACAAGGAATTTCGGGTTATCAAGTTCTGTAATCCAACAATTTATATTTTCTTGTTTTCTTTTTCTTTTTCTCTATGGGTGAATATTTAGTCATACAAGGATTTCTTTGCTACAACCAACATTAAAAATAAGGCTAATCTTCCTACTTACAGAAAAGAACTTACTTCTATCTCTTTTATCTCCCAAAATGCTTAGTACAGGTACATAACACATCTAATATAAGGTTCACTGAATGTAAACAATACAATACACAAACCTCTTATACAGTCTCAAGTTTATTACTTAAGAATTCACATATTGCATAAAATATACATAGATGGAACCATAAAATTACATCAGCTTTCTCATGAAATCTAGGAGTCACACGAATATTGTTGTTGCACAGAAGTAATCTTTTCTTTAGTATATTTTTTTGGGGGCTTCTGGGTAATTTCAAGTCACCATCTCTTTTAACAGTTTGCTAACCTGCAAGAGAACTATAGATTCCTGGTTGTAGCCAGTGGTGAGCTCACCTCGCAGCCAACGACAGTAGCTATCCACCACCGAGCTAGGGGAAAAACACATGGGGACCTAGGAAGGTAACAACATAGGTTTCTGCACAACTTAGCTTCTAAGTTTATCTTCACAACTCATTTTCAGAGATTATTCATAAAGGCTAATTTCACTCAGTTTCACACTACACAACCTAGTCTAACATAGTTTTCTTGCATGTATGCACATTCCACAACATACGGGACTATTCAACACATAACCCACTTTCCACAACACAAATTTACACAACAACAAAGGACACAAGGATAAACTGAAAAGAGTTTTCAATGAAACGTCATCCCAAAATAGAAATAAATAATTTATTTTCTAGACTACCAATAGCAATGACAAGGTTCAATTCTTCCTTTTAACTTCTAATGTCTATATTTTTTTTTATATAAATTAAGGATTAAGGCCTTCCTGGTCCACTTTTAAGAATTTGCAGATGTTGGCTTAACTCTAGACACCTCTCTTCTCCTCCAGTATACTCACTTCCAACAGCTAAGCGATCTAGGTAGAAGATTTACCCTTTCCCCCGTTTTGATAGCATAATTACAATAGGTGATTAAGTGGTTATTGTAATGAAAAGAAACCAGAAACAAAAATACAACAGGTAGTCAAGAAGGAGGAAAAAGAAGTAGCAAGAAAACAACCACTAGTTAAAACAGAAAACTTGCAGGAGAGAGAGAGGGAGGGAGAGAGAGAGATCCCCAAATAATTAAAAAAAAATTTCCTTCCTTGCCACCTCTCTTGTTGAAGGAAAGACACTTGTCTCTGTAGTTAGGGATACTAGTTCTTCTCTTCTTATGATTTCAAATACAACCCTCTTAGATTCTCACAACTCAAATCTCCCCCTTTGATGACTTATCACCCTTCCAATTTTCGTCACTTTGCTTAAGGTAAAAATAAAGGTTTTCAAAAATCATCTATTTTGTTAAACTTCCTCTCAATAAAGTGCCTAGACCTAATCTTAGATCTAAAAGCTTTATTTTTTTTGACAAAGGTATCATTTTAAATTGTTTTACATCCTTTTAAGAGGTTGAAAGGAAAATTTATTAGTTTAGTTTACACAATACATAATAATGCAAGATTCAACATGAAGGACAACCATGACATACGATGCTACACAATACAACACAGGGCAAAACATAACACATAATAGTATATTTCACAATACAAGGACCTAAGTCTCTCCTCATAGACTTGGTCGACTCTACTGGTTTCACACAATAGGGCCCCCTTGTATTTTTCCCCATTTCCACTGGCTAGTATGTACCTGCACTCTTGTTCTAATGTCAGCGGTTATCTCAAATATCATAGCTGAAGCAACAATATAATACCAGCTAACTAAAACATTTGTAAACTTTTTAAAATCATTCGTGCACTTATGAACATGCTACATCCATTAGTTAATCAACACGTTTCTCAATATACATGGTATGAGACTCTTTTACTAGTAGATGAATAACTATAATCAAGACACTCAAAAATACTTAAGAACATTTTCATAGAGTATATGCGATGCTATGTATATCATTTAATGACATGATCCACAGTCACAACATATGAATTTACACAACATAGCTCATGGAGTGATATTTTACTATATGTGAATGAGGAATATAGTCCACTAATTATACAATATTAGTCATCATCCTGAGTATCATGTAAGACAACAAAAGTCCATGAGCATATTTATAGAATATGTATAAAAAATGGTCTTAGCTAGAATCATGTCCAAAAGAAAAGTGTAACCATAGACGTAGTCTAATCCAAACACTGAAACCACATATAAGTTATCTCATCACATAACTATAGTAGCAAAAATGTAAGATCACTTCCCATCATAATAGTAGGTACCAAGGAGGGGCCTTACACAGTGAAATGCATAGGATATATTCAAACACATCTACCTCTTTCTACAATGCATCAATGAAACAGTGAGATCCATTCGGTAGGAAACAAATTGGAAACCTTAGGGGAACCTTTGAGGTACTTTTCTCCCAATCAAGATTCAATTGCAACCATATTAAATACATTTTAGACCTATTAGTTTTTACCCCTTAGATTGTATTTTCTAATCATCCCATCCCTTAGGATTTAGTTGCATATACCAACCCGTTTAGGATTAAACTTCATCCCTAACATTTGCAATATCATTTAAGAAAACTTAGAACCTTAGTATTTCAACCTTAGACATCAATAGAGGATTCCAAAAATTAATCTTCCTAAGTCAAAACATAAGGAGAAACCATCAAAGTGTGATTGCCTCATAAGTGCAATATCAGACTAAGAGACCTTGACATTATTCCCATTTGATCCATCATTGCATGGACCTAATACTCATTTGACTAGTTTAAGTCCTCTTTCCAAACTTACTTCAATCAATCACTTCTCTCACACCAAAAATCCAAGGTCTCGACAAACCCGATTTGTACTTTGAGAGTCATTAGTATACAAGAGTATCCTATTGGAGCTAGATATTGTGAAGATTAAAATCATTAAACCTCCATCTTGGTCTTAGGAATATCCCATTAGTTGCATATTGATCCCCATAAATATAACCTTAGAAAATACCAAAAATATATCCCCATTTCCATCCACATAAAGCATTTAGGTCATCTCCATTAGCATATATTTGCATCTCCATTCGTAAGAACCTTTGGGTACCTTTAGAAAATTACATTCACAGCTTACATTTTCATTTTATCCAAAAATACCAAAAAATTAGAAATGTTGCATTATCATTTTCCCACCTTGCATAAACTACCTAGGTCTTTTATGGTTGAAACACGGTTACAAAAGAAAAGAAAGGCAGAAGAAGACTTAGAACATCCCTAAGACTCTCACATTGAAACTATGAGATTTGGTACCACTCTCAATGAACAACCTAACCGAAACATGGGGAACCCCTTTGACAATCTCTTCTTGCAAGATGAAAAACCCAGGGTTACACCTGAAGTCCTTGAAGCCGCAAGACAAGACCCTAGAGTATTAAGGATCCTAGATGAAATGATTTTCATAGAACCACAAAGCTATCTTTTGCGCCTCTTACAAAATGGAACTAAACTTCCCAAAGGCATTGACATAAACACCCTAGTAGTAAGGCCCTCTAATGCTATCATGACAAACCAAATCTATGCCTCATCCTCTAGAAATCCTACAAATCAAACCCAAGAACATGTCAACATACCTGTAGGGTAAACTTCACATGAATCCGTCATGGTAAACATACCTCCCACTTTTGACGATAACAACACAAATGTCATGACTTACACAGTAAATCCTTTTATTTTCTTGGTAAATCTGCAAGGACATGCTAAGAGAACACGAAGGATACACATTGTGACCTCACAAGGCTGAACCCAAGGAGTTAATACCTTGTCAAGAACAAACATGAACTTTGGGTCCAACTACAATACCAACACAAACAATCTTAACACCAACCCCCTCAACCAACATAACAGCATGACTAGTCAAGGCTTGGGTATATCCTACGTCAACTTGAACCCCATAGATCCACTTGGAACCAACAACAATGTGACTAATGCCTCATACATCGATCCCAACCAACAACAAGTGAACCCTAATGTTTCATTTCAAAACCTCAACACCACAAATATCCCATACCATTATCGATACATCAACCCTAACATATCCTTCACGACCCACAACCAAAACCAAAACACAATACCACTACATACTCACCACAACGCAAACACCAACATCAACCCACTTGTTGGAAATATGGGAACTTATAACATGATGAATCCTTACCTAGATACTATCACAAACATCGGCAACACACCCATCGAAGCCCTCACCCAAGAGTTGAATAAGCTAAAATAGCAATTCTCGAGCTTACAAGTCTCAGGGAGAAATACACCATACTCTATGGAGGACTTATGCCCATATCCATTCGAGAAAAGCATCTACATGCCTCCTTTCCCCCCAAATTTTATTGCGCCAAACTTTAACAAATATAGGGGAAAGGGGAGTCACATTGAACATGTACACGAGTTCCATACTACTTGTCTCAAGCTTGCCTATGATCATACCTACTTGATGAGACTCTTCCCTAGGAGCCTTGTGGGCCAAGCTCTTGAGTGGTTCGCACACCTCCCCACAAGGATATGAACATGGACTGAACTCGCAGACATGTTCATATTGCACTTTCCTATAACATAGAGATAGATGTAAACATTGCCACCTTGTGCCAAATGAGACAAGAAGATGGAGAGACCTTTATCTCTTTCTTCTAAAGGTGGAGGGGGCCTAGAAAGTAAATGCCCTTGTTACATTCTTGAGAATTAGCTTGTGCCCATCTTTTTAGAAAACATCAACAAAGAGCTTATGCATCAACTACAAATCCATTGCTGCACCTCCTTTGGAGAAGTGGCCAAGAAGGGGACAACCATCGAAAAAACTCTTATCGCCAAAGGAAAAATAAAGATCTTTAATAAGAACCAAAATACCTGAAACATGCCCTACGATAAGAACAAGACTTGGGCTCAGAATAAGAAATTTACCAATGATGGGGTAGTGGATGCCAAGGCATTTAGGGGTGGTCCTGTCATCACACTCCAACCACCCCCTGTGACGAACAACCAACCTCATGTGCAACAACAACAACAACAACAACAACAATCTCAACCACAACAAAAAACAACAAACGCATTTCAAAACAATCAAAGGACACCACCTGCTAGGAATAACACACCCCAACACAATTATACACCTTTGATAGAGCCAATTGAAGTAATCTTACAGAAGTTGTTGCAAAACAACCTTATCCAATTATCAGAAATTTGACTTGATATGAGCCAGATTTTAAACCTCCATCATGGAATGACAATGACTTTTATGAGAATCAAAGGTCATAAGACATCAAATTGTTACAAATTAAAAAACATCATTCAAAACATCATTAACAAGGGTATTGCAGGCATAGATAATTCAGTCAATTCCTCCAACACTGATCATACCATCTTTACTAACCCTTTGCAAAAACATGGATCAAGAAAGGCCTCAACGTCCGGAACCAAACCACATGAGAGCATTAACTACAACAATGTTGCTTATGACTATACCATTAAAAGCATCGACGCATACGATAGAAACATTTCCATTATCACCATCAAAGCTAGTCCAGAGTGTGCCATGACCACTTGACAAGCCAAGATAATGCTACGAACTGCTCCTACCAACCCTACCAATACATCCATTCCACAACCCAAAAGCTAATATATCCTTTTGTACCATCTAAAGAAGACCCCCACTCAGATATCTATCTTCAAATTGCTTCACCTTTCGCCTAGCATAAGGCCATTCTGGACAAAGCACTTCTAGAATCTTCCATTCCCACTAATCTAAATGTTAATTAATTCCAAGCCATGGTTGGACATTTAGCCACTATGAACAACGTGTCCTTCACAAAACACGATGTACCTTCACATTGCCCAAATCACACCAATCTTCTTCACTTAGAAGTCTTTATCAACAGACAAAATCTGACGAGTCCTGGTAGATGGTGGAGCATGATTAAACATTTATCCTTTAAAATTGGTAATAACAATGGGCTACTTGGAGGCTTGCATCGATCCAACCAAAAGAATCATCATCAAGGCATATGACGATACTAAATGCTCTTCCAAGGGAGTCATCATCCTTCCTATAAGAGTGGGACCCACCACACAAGATACCATATTCCATGTCTTGGATACTGAGCTACCTTGCAACCTCATCCTTGGCCGACCATGGATCCACGCCATGGAGGTCATCCCTTCCACCTACCACCAATGCATCAAATTCCCCTATAACAACATAGAAATCACCATCCCTGGTGATCCTGATGCCTTCCAATACTACATCCAACTAAGAGAGGTACCCCAACATCAGGTGCCTATAAACAGGGGAATCTCACCATTCGCTTCATCCAATTATGTCGATCCATCTACACTATCCAAATCCACTGCCACCTTCACCCCACCAACCAATCACAAAGTCCAAATCCAAGACAAAGGATGTGGTGAGTACAAGATGGAATGGTCATATTGCATTGGAAAATTGCCTACATCACCCAAGTCTCAGGGAAAGCCTGTCCCTATTCCACCGAAGAAAAATCTCTCAGCTGGTCCCACCACATTCACAAAGTGGGGTGAACTCAATAAAGAAGACATCAGGAAAGACATATCCACATGGCTCTATAAAGAAGAAGAAGAAGAAGAAGAAGAAGAAGAAGAAGAAGAAGAAGAAGAAGAAGAGGACAAGCATATCAAACTAGTCGTGGAACAGTATGGTAAAGGGTATGAATTTATCAAAAAATAAGGATATGATGGGCATAGTGGACTTAGACCCAATGGCAATGGATGCATCGAGCCTCTTCAACCAACAATGCAGCCACACAACAAAGAGTTCAGATATACGTCACAAAGAGATAGGGCTCCACGTACTAAGTTACTTCTGAGAGGGGAAACAAGTACTTCCAAAGAAGTCGAGACATCAAGGGACCCTCCCAAACCTAAACCTGAACCATCCACACCTAATTTGCACATACCGTCCACAGTCAACTCACCCGAATCATCCACACTCGACCTCCCTGAAGGTGCCACTTGGATCAGTATCTTTTGGGATCCCAATAACACCTCCATTTGCACCCTAACAACCATGACCATAAGTTACCTAAACACTAATGATGGCTTACCCTTAGTCCATCCCAAGCTAATTGGTTGGGACCAACAAGATCCACCTAGCCTAGATTTATTTGAGAACGACGAAGCGATAGCCAAGTTCATGGGACTTTGTGAAGGCATACCCCTTGGGGATCATAAAGTTGGTTACATCATGGACTTGGACAACTCTACATACTTTGGAGAATCCACTCCACCCTCTAGTTGCAAAAGTGAAAACAAAAAAGAAAAAAATAGGTCTCTGGGTGAAAACTGAAAGGCGTCCTTAGATCATTCAAAAGTAAAAATAAAGGATGTATCTGAGGGTGAAAACATCCCTGAGGCACCTGAGGATGGAGGGATGGAAGTGTTGCCAATCACAAGGGAAGAATCATCATTGCTAGTAGAAACAACTGTAGAAACCAACCTCGGTACTGAAGAAGCACCCAAGATTATTCACTTTACTGAGTCACTCATAGAAAAGGAAAAGCCTGATTTTAGAGACTTCTTCTTAGAATGACAAGTCAACTTTAGTAGTCATATGTTGATGTGCCTAGGCTTGACCCATAGTTTTTCTTACATCACTTGCTACTACTACCAAATGCCAAACCAGTCAAGCAGAAACTATGAAAAATGCACCCACAGATCGCATTGCTAGTGAAAGTAGAATTGAAAAATCTTCTTGATGTTGGTTTCATTAGGCCAATAGATTATCCAAAGTGGGTATCTTATCTTGTACCAATCATGAAACCCAATGGCTAGACCAGAATATGCGAAGACTTTCGTGACTTGAATAAGGCATGTCTGAAAGATGATTTTCCATTACCAAACATAGACATCATAGTCGACTTGACAACATGATTTGAAATGCTCTCATTAATGGATGGCTTCTCAAGATATAATCATATACAGATAGCCCCAGAGGATCAACATAAAACAACTTTCACATTTCCTTGGGGCACATACTATTGGATTGTCATGCCCTTCGGTCTCAAAATGCAGGTGCTACATACCAATGAGAAATGACAACAATATTCCACGACTATATGCATACATGTATGGAAGATTATGTCAATGACTTGTTGGCCAAATGAGTCACTAGAAACACTCATCTAGAGGTGTTGGATAAAATCTTCAAATGACTGGAAGCATACAACATTAGACTAAATCCTAAGAAATGTGTGTTTGGCATTACATCAGGAAAACTATTGGGTTACATTGTTTCACATTGAGGAATAGAAGTTGACCCCACCAAAGTGAAAGTAATAATGGAAACACTTCCACCTACTACCCTAAAATAGTTGTGCTAATTACAAGGAAAGTTGCAATCTATTCAGAGGTTTGTTACACAAGTTGCAGACAAATGTTAGCCTTTTCAACACTTCCTACACAAAGGGGTACCATTTGTGTGGAAAGAATAGTGCCAAGAAGCTTTTCAAAAGATCAATGACTATTTGTTGTCACCACCAGTCCTCAAGCCGCCAATACTAGGCAAGCCCCTTTTATTGTACATATCAACTACCAATTGAGCACCGGGGGCATTATTGTAACAAAATGACAAGGAAGGAAAGGAAAGGGTAATTTATTACATTAGTCAAACCTTAGTGGGATATGAGCTAAACTATAGTCCTATCAAATGTGCCTGCCTTGCCGTAGTTTTTTCTACCCAAAAGCTATGACATTATATGTTGAATCATAAGACAAAGCTAGTCGCTAAGATTGACCCACAAAAAGTACTTACTCAACAAAGTAGCTTTGATAGGACAACTAAACAAATGGGTTATGGTATTGAGTGAATTTGATATAGAATATGTTGATAGAAAAGTAATCAAAGGACAAGTGATTGCAGACCAACTCATAGAAGCACCTACACCAACAGATCATCCAATGGCCATGGATTTCCCTGATGAATCAATATTCATAGTAGATGGACCCAAAATTTGGACATTGTTCTTTGATGTCTCATTTACAAATGATGGTTCAGGTGATGGTATTCTATTTATTACTCCTCAAGGTGATGCCATCCCCAAGGCATTCCCAATTGCTTTCCCTTCCACAAATAACATAACAGAATATGAGGCACTACTCACGAGACATTGAATGGCTGTCAACTAGAAAATCAAAACATTACAAGTGTTCGGTGACTCACAATTGGTCATCAAACAAGTCAACAATGAGTACGAAACCAAATATGAAAAGCCCATACCCTATAAAAGAATGGTGGATAGCTTCAGGCTCTATTTTGACATAGTGCTCTTTGATTAAATTCCTAGAGTCTAGAATCAAGTAGCCAACGCAATGGAAACCATTGGATCTCTCCTAGATATCCCAAGTAACATAACTCAGTTCAAGATCTTGGTGGATCAACTATTGGTTCCCACCTTTGACATCCTGGAATTTGAGTTACTTTATGAAATTGTTGGTCCCACGTCACCCTGGTACCATGACATTTACACCTATTTACATGACCACACCCTACCTGTTGACCTCTCATCCAACCAACATAAATCCTTCATCCACTAAGCAACAAAATATGCCATCATCGGTGACACCCTTTACTACCTTGGCTTTGATGATACCCTCCTGAGATGTCTCGACACTAAGGAAGCAATAACAACCCTACAAGTACATGAGGGTATATGCGGAGCCCACTTGAGTGGTCCTAGCCTTGCAAAGAAGATCATTAGAGCAAGATATTACTAGCCTATAATAGAAAAGGATTCCTACTATTTCCCAAAGAAGTGCAGATAGTGCTAGATACACGTGGATCTTGTACACGCACTGGCTCAGGACTTGTAACCACTAACATCTCCATGGCCTTTCTCTCAATGGGGACTTGACCTCATGGGCAAAATCCACCCTAACTCCGCAAATGGCCATAAATTTATTCTCACAGCCACTAAATATTTCACAAAATGGATTGAAGCAATTCCTATGACATACATTACTAGCAAACAAATCGCCAAGTTTATCCTCAACTATATCATATGAGGGTATGGTGTCCCACAATCCATTGTAACGGACAATGGCTACCCATTCAAAAACTAGGACATCCATGAACTTTTTGAAAGATTCCATATCCATCACCACTTCACCACCCCATTCTACCCATAAGGGAATGACCAAGCCAAGGCATCTTATAAAACCATCATAAAGATCCTAAAAAAGACTGTCAATGACACTGGTCGTGACTAGTATATCCAACTAAACCCCACCCTCTAGGCCTACCACACCAGCATCCGCACATCCACTGGAGCCACTCCTTATTCCTTAGTCTACGGCTCTGAAGCTATCCTTCCCATTGAGGTCAAGTTGACCTCCCTAAGAGTATCATTACAGAAGTTGGTCGATGACAAAGAATATAGAGCATCATGACTACATGAACTATAGTTGATAGATGAAAGGAGACAAAATGCATTAACTCATTTAGAAGCATATCAGAATCATCTCTGCTGTAGCTACAACAAAAGGGTTTGACTCCAACATTTCAACATTGGAGACATGGTTTTAAAAGAACATCTAAATAATTAGATGGAACGAGAAAAGCCTAGAAAGTTTGAGCCAAATTTGCTAGGGCCTTATGTCATTACTACAGCCTATGGGTCTGGCACATATCAGCTAGCCACTCGTGAAGGAGAGACATTACTAGAGCCCATTAACAACATGCAGCTTTGGTAGTATTATGCTTAAAAATTAAAAAAATTAAAAAATAAAAAAAAATCAAAAAATAAAAAATAATCAAAAAAGTATAAAATAAAAAAAACAATAAAATAGTAAAGAGAAATAATTCGTCCAAAAGTGAAAACCACTTCGGTGGTGCTTTGGACAAGTACCATGGTGAAAACTTGGGAAACATGCACCATGTGTAGTTGGTCTGTGCTGCATTGTCTACCATCACTTGATTTCCATATTCCATCTTTCACAACAAACTACACTCACTCTGTATCACACTCCACATCCCACGTCTACCTCAAATCCCAATGTTCCTCCTATGGCCTAGAAATAAATTAACATTTCATGCCTTCACATTCCCCTCACCTTGCTTTCATCCTAAAATTATCATGCAGCTGACTGGGGACAGTTCCTAATCATGAAATTGATGTTGGAGGACACCTATTCTCAAAAATATAGAAACATTCAAATATTTCTCAAAAATACAAAAACATTCAAATATTTGCAAAAAACCTAAAAACATTCAAATATTTCTCAAAAATACAAAAACATTCAAATATTCTCAGAAATCCAAAAACATCCAAATATTCATCAAAAATCACAAAAAAATCACATAATCAACCAAAAATTCCAAGCAATAAATAGTGTTAGCCAATAAACTAAACTATGACACCTCTGAGCTTTCACATAGGCAAGGCCATCTTCGATGCACCCTCGAGGCATTCCCATAGGTTTTAGGTCACACAGCTCGCATGGCCAAACTATGATGCCTCTAAGCTTTCATGTAGGCAAGGCCATCTTCAATGCATCCCTGAGGCATTCCCCCTAGGTCCTAGGTCAAGCCAGGTACACCCTTTTCAAACTACGATGCCTCTGAGCTTTCACATAGGCAAGGCCGTCTTTGATGCACCCACGAGGCACTAGGTCAGCCCCTTACGGCCCATCACATTTTCCCCCATAATAAGTTATCCTTTCGTGAGATGGACACTTTGAACGGACAACACAATCCTATCTCTCACAAGACGACAAACATCCAAACGATCAAACACGATAGTCAACAACACAACCAATGCATCATCCCTCATTATTCCTATGGTGATGATCGAACATCACTACGACCAATCAACATAGGTCCCTGAGGCATTCCCCCTAGGTCCTAGGTCAAACCAATCGATGCGTCCCTGAGGCATTCTCCCTAGGTCCTAGGTCAAACCAGGTACACCCTTTTCAAACTACGATGCCTCTAAGCTTTCACATAGGCAAGGCCATCTTTGATGCACCCACGAGGCACTAGGTCAGCCCCTTACGGCCCATCACGTTTTCCCCCATAATAAGTTGTCCTTTTGTGAGATGGACACTTTGAATAGACAACACAATCCAATCTCTCACAAGATGACAAACATCCAAAAAATCAAACACGACAGTCAACAACACAACCAATGTGTCATCCCTCATTATTCCTATGGTGATGATCGAACATCACTACAACCAATCAACACATCCCAATCACATGTCTGACAACAAGCATGGGATATAGTCGAAACTAGGCTTTACACCTTAGACGGCATGTCTCATCTTCTAGACACCATCCTTTCTCACAAGCCAGTCATCTTCCCAATTTATGACACTCTCGAAACTAGACCACATCTTATATGAGATGTCCTCCCCTATCATCAATCTTATACAGAAGGTCGCATTGCTGAAGCCAGACTTGACGTCTTATACAACATGCTTCTTATCCTAAAACTAGGCATCATTCAACTGATCATAATCGTTCTGAAAAGCACATGTACACTCAGCAAGTGACCTAATGGTTGTTGGCTCTATCTCATCCTGCATTTTAGATTGTTTTCTACAATCTTATTCCCAAGCTTCTCAAGGCTGTCCTTACATGATGAAGAAAAGTGAGGACGGAGTGAGATCTCTTTTCTTTGATTGCTATTTGTGGTTTGTCTTGGCAGATGGACTGGGGCAACTAAGTTCCTTGTGTGTGATGGGGATACTACTGGGTGTGAATCAACATATCCTATGCATTAGAATGGCTAGATACTCCCATGTAGTAGGACTTGTCAACCTAGAGTTTTCTCATCACATGATTTGACAAGGCACCTTAGTGACTTGGTCTTAGCCTGGCAATCATTGTCTATTTTTTGTGTGTCTGTTTCCCAAAGGACTGCACTTTGTGCCTTGGTTGTACTATACCATGGTGACTATAGTCCTTTGATACAATATGCACTATGATGATAAACAGTAACTGCATTAAAGAAGCTCAAAATCTATCACAGCAAAGTCTGAATCCACTCTTCTCGAACAAATCCTTCTTCCCTCATCCACCTCTTCATCCTTTCCTTGCCTTTTCTTCCGATCTTCTTCCATCCTACTGTGGCACACCAAAAATAACATTACATCATATAAATTGCATCCATACACATGTTACTCCATCATACATCATCATAATCAGCATAATAAGTCATCATTATCAGCATAATAAGTCCTCATTCTCATAATCCTCATACTAGGTTATCATTATCATAATCATAAGAATAGGCATTTACCATAGAAAACCACATCACATCATCATCATTTGCATAAAAAACCAAACATATAGGCATTTACCATATAAGCATTTGCATCCATACATAAGCATCATATGACAAATAAAATACCATAGCATACATCACATTATAACATCATAAGCATCATAAACATCATGTAAACATCACACAGAACATCATAACCATCACAACATCTAGTACTGGATCATCATGAATCATTAGAAACATGGCATCATAATCATAAAATCCATCCATCATATGCATATAGGAAATAATAAAATTGATTGGAATAGGCCCATATCATATATATATATATCTTCAAAAATATGTTTCACAGTACAATCCCAATACATATATGTGTGTCAAAAATGGAGCTCGCAGGCTCAATCATAAGCAAGAGCACACAGGCCCAATCAAAATACATCAAAGACTATAAAAATAGCCTAACTGGTGCCATCATGGCCTCTTGATTCTGCTTGCCCTATGGGAGGACCCCTATGCTCTAATCCAACCCTTAATCTAGAAGGCCTATCATATGGTGATGGTCGCCTCTACGAATACCCAACACTACTAGGTGATCTGTGAGAATGAGACTGACTGACGCTCATAAAGTTGGGTGCCCTCTACTCTGTCAACACTAGGCTCTCATACAAACCCCTGTAATACTGTGCCTCTTGGCCTGATCTAACTAATGCCTGTGCAAACTCTACCATGGGACCACTCATAGTCGCTGCAAGATCAATACATCTCTGCTCTGATCTCTATGATCTAATCATAGCCATATCTCTCTTAGCTATCCTTCGCACAAGATGACCCTCAACCTCCTGTACCCACTACCGCATCACATCTAGCTGGGCCTATAAATCAGCTATCCACCCATCTACATCACCACCGTAGGCTTGGGCATCCCTCCCCTCCTCCTCTGCCTCATCATCGCCTATCTCTACAAGAGGTACATCCTTTAGAGCCTCATCCCTAATCCTCTCCTCCTCCTCCTCATTCTCCTCCTCCTCAGTCTCCTCCATCTCCTTTCCCACACCAACATCCTCCATAGGCACATCCTCCTCTAGATCTCCCACCTGCATCTCCCCCATGGCTACGGCCACACAACCCACTACTCCCTCTTCCTCCTCCTGTATAGGGGAAAGTACCACACCGCTCCCCCCTCCATCTCTACCTCAACCTCCTTGGCCTCTGCCTCTACCACCTGCCCCACCATCATCTCTGGGCTTGTCATCTCCATCTCCTCTACCCCTACCTTGTCCTCTGAATCAGCCTATTGGCCATCGGCCCAACCACTCCATTGCTGCTGGTGCAATAGGATCCAGGTAAGGAACTAGCCTGTGAGTGGCCCACCATGCATCATAAGCAAGAGTCATGCCTGGATCCATGACATCCCCATAATCCCATAGAAGTGGCTGCAATCCTATGATCTCATCAAGAGCCATATGCACTAGAATCATCATCCCCCATACAGGAGTCTACCATGTCACCTAGGCAAACTCTACAATCATGGTAGGTGTATCCTACCACTCCCCAAACTATTGAATCACTCACGATGGTAAATGTTGCTCTATAACATGTTGTGCCTATATAGTCTAGCCAATAAGATATCATGTATGCCTGCAGTAAGGCAACTGCTCATCATTATATGTCTATCTAGGGAAATCTCTATATGGCATCCAAGTAAATGAATCCATGTGGTCAATAACATGTCTCCAGTACCCCACATCGCCCATCTGAACCTGTGGCACTACTCCAATATAACAAAAGACATATGGTAGCTCATCTAGAATCTCCCAATCGATAGGGGGTCTACACACTAAAATGTTCACCCATGACCATATGATGAACAAAGTCACCCCACAACTGATCGAGTGCTCCCCTTGATATACAACATTGTGTAGCTAGTGATACAACTGTGCTAAGACGCAGGACCCCATGCATATGAAGTCACATCCACCATAATCCCCTCCAAAATCTCTCCCCAACCAACTATAAATCCATGGCCACATCGATCAGGGCATACCAGACCAACAATCCAAGTGCATATAACCACAATCAATTGATCATAACGATCTATCAAAGTGTCCCATGGTATCTCATGCTCCTTGACACCTAATGTAGCATCATCCGCTGTCTAGAATAATCGATGTAGTACTGGCAATCCAATCTCCAAGTTGTAGACCACTCGCTACTCATGAATGTGAAGCCGAAGAATCTGCCACACATCAAGCAGGGTCACAATAGCCTCTCCCATTAGAAAATGAAATGAGCTGGTCTCTGAATGGTACCTCTCCATGACTGCTATCAATAGCCCTCAATTAGCTTGTATCTTGGGCATAAATGCAACACCATACAATCCCAGGGCATCTAGAATGTCCCGCTCTGCCATCGATAAAGAATCATGCAACCGGTTGCTAGTTGGACAACACTCCCGCATATAAATAGGTGGCAACCTTGACTGTATCATGCAAACAAAGACACCATGTCAATCCTAAAAAACCCTAAATGTAGTATATTCACTCAAATAAAGGGAGAATTGGGGCAAAATCCATTATTTTTGGCTCAATTAGCCCATGCATCGCACTATTGTTCTTATGCAGGCCGACTAAACCCATGTGTCATACTGCTCAATGAAGGTGACTCACTCAAGCCCATGCATCACACTCAATCACCCATGCGTCATGTTTTGATGCAGGCGGCACACTGTCACACTTGAGCGTCATCACTAGTAGATGCATGTTGTCTAAGCGGAGGCATCATACCCCCTAGCACATGTAGCCCCAGAAACTACATGCATCGTACATTGGCATAGGTGGCACACTGCCATGCTCAAGCAGCACACACGATAGTGTAGGTGGTGTACTGAAGTGTACCGCATGCGTGCCCTCTTTTCAGGCCCTAAAATCTATGAAAAAATGCACAAATTGAAAGGCTGGGGTTAGATACATGCTGGGGTACCTATCCCGGGAAGACGTCCATGCATCCAAACTATTGATTCCCAATCCTGGTGAAGAGGTACAGGAGACATCCTGGCAGTAGCTCCGCGTAAAATCTCCAAGGACTCACTCTACACTCTCTCAAAATTCAAAAGGTCCAAGTGCACAAATGAGGATTATGGACCCTCTAAAAGCTATTTATAGGACCTTGTGACATAAGGGGGCCCACTTTTTATTAATTTGACCAATAGGTGGCCTTCTTTCCTATGTCGAGCACCTTTTACAGCTATTTTTTTACTTCCAGATCACTTCGGGCATCCCGCATAACCTTTAAGAAAATTTTCCAAATATTTTGGGAAATTCTTTGGAAAATTTGAAAAAATTCCCAAGGGGGCATAAGATCTTCATGTTTCACCTAAAACACATTGGGGCACATTTAGAGCACACTTCTCAAAATTTTCTTTGATATAACGTCGGATTCAACATTATATCAAAGAGGGGAAAATGTAAACACTTAAAATTGTCCTGGGCCTGCAAGTGACGTTTTTACACATGATTTACACTAATTTCGCATTCTTCTATTATTTAAATAATTTTTAATTATTTAATTAATTCATTCCTCTTACACTTGTGATTAAATAAATTTTATTTATTTAATTACTTAAGTCATTTTCTTTTAAATTCCTCTATAATTAAATGATTTAATTATTCATCTATCATACACTCGCATTCCTCCTCTAATTTAAATAAATACCCATTTATTTAAATTATAGACATTACCCTAATTAAATAAGTCCCCCCACTTATTTAATTAAAATTCCTGTGCATTACCCTTGAAGATGTCACTTGATCCCACAATAATGGGTTAGAATTTTTGGACAAACTTGACATTGAAATCAATATTTTGAACGAAATCTTCACGTTCTGACACCTATAGCCGCTAAACCATTAGGAATTTGAAGATGATGCGAACTAGTGATTTGTGAGATTTTGGTTGCAGATTCTGAATATATTTTTTAAAAAAAAATTTGGAGTTAAATTATAAATTTTTTTTGCATCTCCTTTGATAACTAGTTTTTAATAGTAAACAACATTTTTTTAAAGTGGTGTATTCCGCAGCACATAAGTTTTTTTCCACAAAGGATAAAATTCTGATTCTTTTTAATTTAGATTGGTAACACTGATATATAGTGTATGCATTTGGTTTCATAATGCTTTGTTGAATATATATTTTTTAATTAATTTTTGAAGTCAAACCAATTATAATTTAGACATAAGTGTATTCCGTAAATCATAACTTTTTCTGTATGTATCAAAATTCAATTTTTTTCTTTTGTTGAAACAAGGATATCAATACCTAGTGCAAAGATATTTTTTAGAATTTTTTTCAATAATTTACTAATTTTTCATGTGTGTAGAATAGGGAACTTGATATTCGGTGAAAAATATACATTCACAAGAAATAAAAAGTAAATATAATATTTAAATTAAATATATCTAAAATTATATTTTTTGGGAAGCTTATAATAAGGACTACATAGTTACAAAGCATAAATTTTAAATGAATTCATTTGATCCCTCAAAAGATAAATCAAAATTAGTTTTTTAACAGCATTTTGATAGGTGTAAAGGAGACTCCATTATAGGTATGGTTTAAAACTAGCTGGGTTCTATCCAAGGGGGTTTGAATCTAAGGGGGTTTGATCAAACCCTCTTCAATTAAAATCCTTTAAATGAAACCTTTCAAGGCTTAAATTATTATATTTTATAAAAATATGTGATTTCAGCAAAAATCAGAATGTTCAAGAAAGCGTAACTGATTATTGTGGCAGCATAATCAGACCACAATTTATTTAATTTTAAAACCTTTCCCACCTCACCATTTCCTCTAATTTGAAAATCAAATTTGTCCTTTTGTGGTTGGAAACCCTAAAGCATTCTCAACCCTTGATATTTGTCCTAAGTCAACTTTTTATCTTAGCCCTCCATTCACATTTCACCCTCTATAAAACCACTTTGACCCTCTCATTCTCAAGAAACCACTTGTGAATTTGACTTCTGCCATTTTCAATACTTGAGCTCCCATCCAATTGGCAGACCTATAAGTCTGAGTGCAGCATTATAACTAGGTTAGAATAGTAGAAATGGAGGAAATGCATTAGATAGCCTAGGATTTCTTGTTCTCATGCTCGCATGCTTAGATTCTAGGTTGTCTAAGGTCTCTATTGCATAGTTAGGGTTTCAATTTGCAAGTTTTAGGACTGTAGCAGCATTTTTCGTCAACTACACTCTCATCCCCACCCCGTTGTGACTGTAGAATGCCTCTCAGCATAATTTAATTATGTAAAACTTATTATTCTAACAATAACTAGGTTTGAATAGTGTCTATATCTTTTAGTTCAAGGGGAAATGGAAACCTTTTTTTGGTAGTGATGTTGGCGAGAAGGGATTTTTTCATGCCAAATCTACCATTTTTTTCAAATTTCATGGAGGATTTGAATCAAGTTTAATAGGAAATAGGCTCTCTTATTTTTCATTTTGAATTAGTTGAGTGCAATGATGTTCTGTAGGGCAAGTTGGCCTTCATTCATTGTGGGTTTATGGCATTGATGATGGTTAGAATGTGTCTATTCTCTCTTAGCTAAATTTGTTAGCCTATATCTATTAGTGGTTCTTTATGGGGAAGTGTCTTGGCCCCTATATTTTCTTTTGCTGATTGATCTTTGTTTCACTATGGGGGTTGAGGCCTTTGTCTCCCCTCTTATCACTTTGTATTTGGTTCTTCTCATTAATATATTTTTGGTCTAGGTGGTTCTCCAGCTTTTTATCAAAAATAAAAAATAAAATAAACCATAACATTAGGACAGAGGAATTTATTACTCTTGTTGCAATATTTAACGATAAGGAAATTGTGTCAACAAAAGTAAAGTCCACCATTGTGTAATCCTTTAAAGGTATTGTTGTGCAAACTTTGCACACCATCTCGAAACTTTTGAATGCATAGTCAAGTGATAAAGTTTCAATGAGGATTCAAGAAAGACATGAGAGCAAGCCAATATTCAAAAGAAGATACAATCTCAGATGAAGATTCAATAGTGTAATTAATGCTGCAATTTTTAAATAAGACTTAATATAGAATATTTCGAGGTGCAATGATGCGAAATGGTGAGGATTTGCAAAAACATAGACATTAATAAATCATTGTGTATAGCACATGAGTCCTAAAACAAATATTATGCTACTTATATAATACTTCAAAAATGCATCTCAAATAAGCATATCATAAGGTTTGAATGGCGAGTCTGAGTTCAAACTTCAATATAAAATCAAGTTTTAGTGTATCAAAGTTATTCCAAGAAAGATTGATGGCCTTTTCAAATTCAATAGAAATTAAAGTTAAGCCAAGATATATGTCACCAGTAGTAGCACGAGTGCTCTTGATGTGAAATACAGATAAGCCACAAGATATAATTGATGGCATTAGTCATAATCTAACGTACAATCTCCATTCCAATTCCAATTTAGCTATTTAGTAAAAGCCAGTAAACAGAAGGAAGAGATGGTGCTACTACATTAAGGGATGCACAGTTCACTAGATGTGGCACGACATTATTTATGAAGAGGTTACTTCTAGAAATCATGGCATGAGTTAAGATTCAAGTTGCCATCTCTGAGATATAGGGAGTAGTCTAAAATCAAATGTAGCCAAAGAATGTAAGTGGTGCAGTCAATAAAATAATTAGAAGAGTGTCTATGTTCTACATTGTAGCACCACTTAGGGATTTAATGATATAACATACAAATTGTGGTGTGGCCTGAGAGTCATCTTCGCTACCTCTACAAACAAGGTCACTCAATAGATAGATAGTGCTACTAGAATAATGGTGCCAATCTATCATAATACATAGAGTTTGCAACCATATGAAAATGTAGTTTGCTACTAAAGAAGTGCAGCCGCCAGTAGTCTAAAGTTCAGTATAAAGTTTGAAAATGTCACCACAGCAAGTAAAAGACAAAGGCATTGCATTTCAATATGTCTTAGCTCATGGGATAATGGAGCACAAGCCATTAAAAAAGGCTCATGTCATAAATCAAAGGTGTTGAGATTTGAATAATACATAGCCAATGTATCAGGTGAAGACTCTGTTATAAGAGATCAGCTAATTCAGAAATCCTATCAAATATGGTGTTGCAGCATAAAGAAGGCACATGAAGTAACATTATCTTCATTGAAGGTTTATCCATTTTGAGTTTCTTTCATTGAAATCAAAGGCAGAAGCTCTCTACTAATTCAAATATGTGCATCAATTGCATAAGGACATCAACATCAGCCCATGAAATAGCTTGGCCTCTAAGCATAATAGTAATAATTTATTATTATAGCCTCTATTCCAAGATGTCACCATACCCAACATTCCCTTCAATAGTTTGAGGCTTATGTTATTTAGATCATTGCCTAGCCATATCAAGTCTGATGCCATTCAAAACCACAGCTAAATATTGGAAGCAACAATAAATGTTAGAGGAGTTGTGTTTCAAAAAAGTATAACATATCCATTTTAAATTAAAAGATGAGATATGACATGGTCAATGTAATGATGCGCTTAGAATGAAAGCTCAGTGGCATACCAATATGTAGAGCAATGTACAATGATGGTCATTCTCAAATGAAGGCATGAAGGAGACATAAGTAAAATGCAGAAATAGGATTTCTAAACACAACAACATGGCATCCATTGGATCAAGAAACAAATCAACAACTCTTGAGTATAAGGTAAAGAATGCACTGGAGAGCACCAAATGTAACTCCTATGGGAGTTGGAAAGAGGCTCAAGGAAGAA
Organism: Cunninghamia lanceolata; assembly: GCA_027924645.1. Taxonomy (NCBI): domain Eukaryota; kingdom Viridiplantae; phylum Streptophyta; class Pinopsida; order Cupressales; family Cupressaceae; genus Cunninghamia; species Cunninghamia lanceolata. The sequence continues at coordinate 8,161,667 of BSBN01000221.1, forward strand.
GCAGAAGTGAACACGTGGAAGCTATGAGAGTTTGAGAAGGGAAGGTGCAGTAGATGAAGCCATGTGTTTAAGCCTGAAGAAAGATAAATCAATATTTTGTCTCATCTTATTAAATGCATCAAATGCAGTGGGGCCTTCTTTAAAAGATATAGTTATATTAATTAGTTTCTTCTTCATGGAGTAACGAGAGGTTCAAATGAAATTTAAATAAATAATGATAGGAATTTTTTAAGAACCGGTGGGTCCCTCAAAGTAACATAAAGCTAAAGCTTTATAAAAAGACTCTCATTTAATTTTATGCCTCATGAGACTAAAGATAAAAGAAAATTTCTATAAATGTTTGGTCCCATTATAAAGAAAGCAAGCTACAACAACAAGAATAAAGCAAATGCTTTATTATATTTTATGACTCTCTTATGCTTCATGTAAAAGAAACATATGATGCAGCCCTAAAATCATGGCAGCCACTTTATTTCTTTCACGATAGAAAAATGGTGAACGACAGGAAGGTAATTTCTCATGCCAGCAAGAGGATGGAGGCAAATACTTTTTCAGCTACAACAGTTAACAATCAGTTTCAGTTGTAGTTGCCGTAGTCAGTGCCGAAATTTGGGGCAGATTTTATTGATAGTTGCAGAATTTTTCCAGGCAGTTAGTTGTAGAGATCTTCAGAGATTCCTTATTTTTGGGCTATAAATATACATATCATGTACACAGTTCTATAGTGAAGGAGTTCCACACACACAGATCATAGAGTTTTTGAGCAGCAACAATTATTTCTTTTTTCTTTAGCAGTCTCTATTTCATGAGAATGTAATATGTCATTTTGTGCAATTTCAACCTCTGTAACTTGATACCATTCAAATAATGAGAATACTGTTCTGTGCATATCTGAGTCAATTTCTATTTCTCATTTCTTTAATTCTTCGTTTCTTTTTCCTCTGTTGAATCTATTTACAAATTAGGTATTAACCATACAGTTATGCTCTTTGATTTCTTAGTTAATCTTTCAAGGTTTGACACTATGTTGATTCAGCTTAGATTTCAAATCTGGTGCATCGCCATAGATTTAATTTTTCCTTTATTGTATTTGTAATCTTGTTTTCTCCTAACCTTTTTCCCAAACCCCTTTGAAAGTAGAAGAGCTAGTTTCCCTAAAATCTGGAGGTCACTTCAGGGGTCAATCCCATGTCTCTAAAGTTTCCCATGTTGTTGCTAGATTAGACCCACAAATTTATGCTTCAACAATTTTTGGCACACCTAGTGGGACTGAATTCAAAGACACGGGTCTTTGTTTTTGTTGAATCTTTGCCCTATATTTTGTGGTTTTGGTGGTAAATCACATAAATATCTACTCATGGGAGCATGAATCTTCCACCTAGTGACTATACTGGAGAATCTTTCTCAAATCTTTGTTCCTACAAACCATGGCAGCCCTTGGTATATATGTACATCTATGCATTCTTGCAAGAGATCTACCTTTTGTGACTTAACATTCAAGTCCTCTTGTTCCTCAACAGTAGGGTCAAGTTCCTGACATAGCTTGGAAGGCACTGCCTCACTTTCTTGGAGATGGCTCATTTTCTCCTATAGATCACATTCAAGATGTAGCCAGTCTATGCTCCATTCACAATGTCACAATTGAGAATCATGCTCTCTTCTATTAGCATCTTCCCTCAAAGGCAAAGCAAGGGAATGGTATAGAACTTTGATACTTGGTTCAATCACTGGATGGGACCAGCTAGGAGGACTCATCTACAATCAGTTCAAAGAAAAAATAGATGTTAGTACCCTTACCTAGAATATAATTAACATCAAGAGGCATCCAATGGAGAGCATGTATGACTTCAATTCAAGATTTGATAAGGTATGGAAGAAATTCTCTATTGATATCAGGCCTCCTCCAGCCTTTGCATTTCTTTATTACTTAAAGGATTTAGACCTTGAAATAGCTATAATGATACAAGCCCTAGGAGGTGATACTCTACCCCAATCATATGATTTGGCTATTAGAGCTAAAAATAACCTCCTCTGCCCCTAGCACCACTTATGCATCATACAAATATCCCATCCCAATCTCTTTCTTCCAGCCAAGTGCATATAAATTCTAGTCCACCCACCCTCCCTACTGATTTGCCGCATCATAAGCAGATGATGGAGGTAAAAGAACTCATAATCATTTGTCCAAGAGCTTAATGAGTTAAGAAATCAAGCAATGTATCAAGTTGATACTAGTTTCATGCTTCAAAGTCTGTATGAATAGCAATATCAATCTAACCTATTTATTGAAGAGATCCTCGCTCGGGCTTAGCATAGACCCACTTATCTTGAAAATTGTGTCTTACAAAACTCTGTAGCTTCAAATCAGCCAATAAAAACCATAGGCCAAGTACTGTCATTTTGGTATTAAAGAAGATTTGAGTCTAAAAGATTCATATGCAAAAGAGAAGGTGGCTCTTGTCTATTTAGGGTTTCCTCCTAGTTATCAGCATCATGCACCTATGGAAACATGTAATTCAGAAACCCAATCAAGTCATGAAGAAGATTCAAAAGTTTCTTATGAAGTAACTCTTCTAGAAGCTGAAAAGTACTTTCAAATGGGCTTTGAAGCTGAAAAAACTGGGCAGAACATGATCCACAGTTCACACGGCAAAAGTTTCAAAAGAAGTTACTGTTGAATCTATAAATAAGAGGCAATCTTTTTCTCAAAATTTTTCACATCTTCAAGGAGATGATTCAGAGATGTAGTCATATAAGGAAGAGGATGAAGCAGTTGATAATGGCTTGGTTTTCTTAGAAACTGAAAAGTACTAGTCGTCAGAGTATAGATATTCTTTACCTCAACTTGTAACAGAACAAGAAGTAAGTGTTCTTATGCAAAATAGTGAAGATGAGTCTGAGAATGATTCTTTTTGGGATGATTTAGAAGATTTCTGTTCAAGCTTGGGTGATCATGATAAAGAGAAAAGTGACCTCCATCAAGATGCATCTAGAGACACGAGTAATGAAAAGTTGAATATAGAGTCTCATCATACTCAATTCTTCATTCAAGAAGAAACACCAATCAGGTTCAAAACAATTATAGGTAGCTTTGTCATATTCCAGCCAAAGTTTGAAGCTCCAATGGATTATGAGTATATAGAGGTACAGACAAGAGAAGTTACCAAGGAGTCTATCATTATAAATGCTTTCACATATGATCAAATAGGCGAACTCTATCACAAGATCTTCCCTTCTCACCCTCTGCTCAATCAAGAATATTATACAAATCAGATTGATTGGTGTTTTGATGCCAAGGATGAGCCTTTAGAATTCAAGAAGGTGAAAAGGTACAAATTCTGGTTATTTTTTTCATGCATTTTGTTTGGACAATTCTCAGTGTAATGTGGATTCATTGAAGTAGCATAGTCAGATCAGGCAGTTATTTCTCCATTCCTGTGAATGGGCATGTCCTTTTGAGGATCATATGTCAGTAATTTAGATCCAGTGCTTTAGAATAAGTTGCTTCTGTGATATAGTTTTCAGATTTCATTTAGTTTGCTTTCAATAACTCTTAATTTCTACTAAAGATAAAGATTAGTCTCAGTGATTTAGTCATGTCTTAGTTAAATGGTTAGATTATATGCTCAGTTTCAATTGGTTTTAGTTAAAGAAGGTCTTTGGTTGAACAGTGTTTCAGTTCAACTTCATACATCTTCATAGTAGGTTGCATTAGTTTTGCTTGCCATTGTTGGTTACAGATGTGTCTTTAAGAACTGGTGGTTTTCATGTTAGATATTGACTCTATGCGCAATGGACAAGGCTTTGATCTATGAAGCCAGAGATTCTATAGTTTTGAGTAAGTAGGCTCACTCTTCCATCCAGTCACTAGGAGCTGTTGTGCAAACTTTGCACACAATCTCAAAACTTTTGAATGCATAGTCAAGTGATAAAATTTCAATGAGGATTCAAGAAAGCCATGAGAGCAAGCCAATATTCAAAAGAAGATACAATCTCATATGAAGTTTCAACAGTGTAATTAACGATACAATTTTCAAATAACACTCAATATAGAGTATTTCAAGGTGCAGTGATGAGAAATGGTGATGATTTGCAAAAACATAGACACTAATAAATAATTGTGTATAGCACATGAGCCCTAAAACAAATATTATGCTACCTATATAATACTTCAGAAATGCATCTCAAATAAGCGTATCATAAGGTTTGAATGGCAAGTTTGAGTTCAAGCTTCAATATAAAATCAAGTCTCAGTGTATCAAAGTTATTCCAAGAATGATTGGCATCCTTTTCAAATTCAATAGCAATCAAAGTTAAGCCAAGATATATGTCACCAGTAGTAGTACTAGTCCTCTTGATGTGAAATATTGATAAGCCACATGGTATAATTGATGGCATTAGTCATAATCTAAGGTACAATCTCCATTCCAATTCCAATTTAGCCATTCAGTAAAAGCCACCAAATAGAAGGAAGAGATGGTGCTGCTACATTAAGGGATGCATAGTTCACTAGATGTGGGATGACCTTATTTATGAAGAGGTTGCTTCTTGAAATTATGGTATGAGTTAAGAATCAAGTCACCATCTCTGAGATATAGGGAGTAGTCTAAAATCAAATGAAGCCAAAGAATGTAAGTGGTGTAGTAAATAAAATAATCAGAGGAGTGTCTATGTTCTACATTGCAGCACCACTTAGGGATTCAATGATATATCATACAAATTGTGTTGTGGTTTGAGAGTCATCTTCGCTACCTCTACAAACAAGGTCACTCAATAGATAGATAGTGCTACCAGAATCATGGTGCCAATCTATCATAATACATAGAGTTTGCAACCATATGAAAATGTAGTTCACTGCTAGAGAAGTGCAGTCGCCGATAGTCTGAAGTGTTAGATTTAGGATAGACAACTAAGAGGGGGGTGAATCAGTTGTCTAGAACTTTGTTCCAATTTACACACTTAAATTCACTTTGTAATTCAGTAGCATAATAACAATTCAATCATGGAAATATAATGCACTAAACCAAGAGCAATAACACATCAACACATTAGACACCAAGATTTTGACGTGAAAAACCCTGTTAAGGGAAAAACCACGGGGTGATTAACCCAAGATTGTATTCTTTGTTAGAAGAATAGAAAGAACAAAATGGCACATGCCAATTAGGGTTCACTGCCTGAGCACATTGCTCACAAGAGGCTCATTACCTACAAGAGACATACTGTCTACAAAATAGTAAGTATAACATACATGAACTGGAGTATAGCATCTTCACCATGCTTGAATCAATTCCATTTAAGCCCAAAACTGTTGCTCTACCTTTTGCTCTCCTCCTTGCTACCACTCACTCATCTCCATAAGGACACCTATGAAATGACTTCGCAATCCCTTATTTATATGAGACATCAACTTAGGAATAATCTTCTAAGTCAGCAAACATCTACAAGAACATCCGCAAGATGAGTAACTCATCTAGTCGGCCAGTCTCAGGAAGAACATCATCATCAAGAAGTTATTATTCAATTCTGAGCTTCAACTCCAATGCGGACCACCAACATGAACTGGACACGATTAAAAGACCTCCACAAGCTTTCCTGAATCACCAAGAACATTCACACTTCATCTACTTACTAAAATCCTTCTCTCCTTCATCTGGAAACTCAAGAACACAGTCTGTCATTACTGTTACAAAGGAATAGATGCTTGTGGACCTTCAAACCACAAACCAATTGAGTTGACACTTCAAAAAGACTTCCTTAACACTCCCTCAAATCTGCAGAACAGGATAATACATTTCCAAATCTCACTGGACCTATTTGTATTACTCTATCACCTCTGAACACCTACCAAAACTGGTTTTACTTGAGCAGCCACAACTTCTTTATATCTTCATGTGGACCTCTAAAATCTTTACTAGATCACCTTAAGACATATCTACAAACCCTTTGAACCACATCCTATGATCCTCATCCTATCTTGGACTTTTACCTTAATGTCTTCACTGTTCTTCTCTGTTCCTCATTAAGACTAATTTTATCAATATCCTCATCACACAACTCTTCCAATTCTTATCATGAATGCAACGGGAGTATGTTGACATCAATAACAACACCGATTAGGTCCATACTTGCAACAATCTACCCCTTTGTCATTGATGGCAACATATGATGTGAAAAACTATTTGGACCATCAAGACAAGAACTTTTTTTTATTGACACAACTCCCCCTATAAACAATAACCATTCACATGTCTTATCTTCCTTTACTGCTCCCCCTTTGATCAACCACCACTTGTTTTTCACATGTCTTCTCTCCCCCTTTGACATCAATGGCAAAGGGCATATACTTGCAACTTCAACACTTCATACTAGCAGCTCCCCCTGAGTAGCAGCTCCCCAACATTAGTCCAGACCATAAGATATGACTGTGATATCCACCGGACTGATGCACATTAGTTCACCTTAGTTCATCACTGGAGGGGCAATAACCCCTAACTTCTCCCTAAGATATTCAAAAGAGTCCTTAGGTAGAGGTTTAGTAAAGATATATGCAATCTGATCCTTGGAAGGCACAAACTCCAATCTGACTTCATTCTTGTTCACTTGCTCTCTCAAAAAGTGAAACTTGATGGATATATGTTTAGTCTTTGAGTGCAACATTAGATTCTTAGATATATTTATTGCACTTGAATTAGCATAGAAGATTGTGATAGGCTCCTCATACTCCACTCTGATGTCTCTTAGCATCTGCTTCATCCACAAAACTTGAGTGCAACTACCTACTACTAAAATATATTTTGCTTCTACAGTGGACAAAGATATTGCCTCTTATTTTTTGCTCAGCCAAGAAACCAATCTCTTCCCTAATAAGAATGCTCCACCACTGGTACTCTTCTCGTCATCCACATCTCCTGCCTAATCAACATCTATATATGCATGAAGAGAGAAATCATGATCTCTAGGATACCACAGACCATACTAAACTGTCCCTTTTAGATATCTAAAAATCCTCTTGATTTCCATGACATGAGATTCTCTAAGATCAGCCTAGAATCTAGCAACAAGACCAACAGCCTGCATAATGTCTGGTCTAGTTTGAGTAAGATACAACAGTCCTCCAATCATTAACCTATACTTTTTCTGATCAACCTTGGGAGAGTCATCATCTTTGCTCAACTTACATTCGGTTGCCATGGGAGTATTCATTGGCTTTGAGTCTTCCATCCCAAATTTCTTCAACAGTTCTTTCACATATTTGGTCTGAGAAATGAAGATTCCTTTCTTTGTTTGAGTGATTTGTAGACCCAAGAATAAATTCATTTCCCCAAGCATTGACATCTCAAATTCACTTTTCATTTGATTTGCAAAAGTTTTACACATACCATCTCTTCCTCCAAAAAAGATATCATCAACAAACACTTCAAGAATCAAGATATTCTCATGATCAATTTTGAAATACAAATTACTGTCAGCAGTACCTTTCTTGAAACCAATCTTCAAAAGATGTTTATCCAATCTTTCATACCAGGCTCTTGGGGCTTGCTTCAGTCCATATAGTGCTTTCTTCAACTTGCAGACCATATCACCATGATTAGACAATTGAAATCCATCTGGTTGCTCAATGTACACTTCTTCTTCCAAGTCACCATTCAGGAAGGCAGACTTGACATCCATCTGATACACTTTGAAATCTTTGAAGGCAGCAAATGCAAGAAATAATCTAACTACTTCAATTCTTGCCACTGGAGCAAAGGTTTCTTCAAAATCAACTCATATTTGACAATAGCCCTTGCAAACCAATCTGGCTTTATTTTTTATTACTTCACCAATTTCATTCAGTTTGTTCTAGAAGACCCATTTGGTTCCAATCACATTCTTGTTTCTAGGTCTAGGAACAAGATCCCAAGTGTGATTTTTCTCAATTCGCATTAGTTCTTCCTCCATTGCTTTAGTCCAGTTTTCATCATTGCGAGCTTCATTCACTGTCTTAGGTTCAATCTTTGAAATCAGACAATACTTATCTGAATCTTAAGGAATTCTCCTTCTAGTTTGTACACCTTTGCTTTTGTCACCTATGATCTGATCTTCAGAGTGGTTCAGTCTTACATACCTTGGAAATTTGGAAATTTCTTGCACTTCTGATTCTTGATCAGGCTCATTAAGACTCATCTCTTCTTCCTGATTTATTGGATCAGTTTGAATCTAACTTTTAGAAGAGACTTGGGCTCTTTGAGTCAGAAGACCATTCTGATCATCTTCATCATATTCATAAAACCTTAAGGGTTTTTTAATTCCTTCATCAACCTTCACATTTGTACTTTCTATCATCTTTCTTAGTCTCTTGTTATAACACTAGTATGCTTTGCTTTGAGTAGAGTAACCCAAGAATATTCCTTCATCACTTCTAGCATCAAACTTTCCTAGATCTTCATCTCTTTTAATGTAACATTTGCTACCAAAAACTCTGAAATACTTCACAGTAGGAGTGATGCCAAACTAAAGTTCATAAGGAGTCTTACCGGTATTCCTTCTGATTTGAACTCGATTGAGAGTATAGATTGCAGTGCTGACAGCTTCTCTCCAATAGATCTAAGGAACATTTGTTTCCAACATCATGGTCCTAGATGCTTCCTGAATGGTCTTATTCTTTCTCTCCACTACTCCATTCTACTGTGGAGTCCTAGGAGCAGACAACTATTTCTTTATTCCATGTTTCTCATAGAATTCTATGAACTCACTGGATGTGAATACTCCACCTCTATTAGACCTTAGGCAATTTAATTTTAATCCAATTTCATTCTCTACCATAGCCTTGAATATTTTGAATTTCTCAAGAGCCTCTAATTTTTCTTTTAGAAAAGTTACCCACATCATCAGGGAATAGTCATCAATTAGTAATATGAAGTATCTATCACCTTGCACACTCCTAATTCTTGCTGGACCACATAAATCAGTATGAACTAAGTCTAATAATCTGGTAGAAGATTGTTCCTTACTTTTGAATGAGACTCTGCTTTGTTTACCCAACTGACATTCCTTGAAAAAACTACTTATAGGCTTCACCAATTTTGGAAGATCTCTTATAGCCTAAGTATTGCTTATCTTGATGATATTATCAAAGCTCACATGACACATCCTCCTATTCCATAACCAACTCTGATCAATTTGCACAAATAGACAATTTTTACCAGTACCAGCTAAATGGAAGATGTTACCTCTTGTTTGGGTACCAGATGCAAACTCTATTCTGGAACTCTCAAAGATCTTGCATTTTCCATTCTTGAATCTAAGATCATAGCCTTTGTCCACCAACTGTCCAACACTGAGAAGATTGTGCTTCAATCCTTCAACATACAGTACATTACTGGTTTTGTTCCTTACATCAAAAGAATTAGTTCCTCTTCCTCTAATTCTACCAGCAGAATTATCACCAAACTTTACCACTCCTCTTTCATACCTTTCCAAATCTATGAACTTATTTTTGTCACCTGTCATATGATGAGAGCATCCACTGTCAATGACCCAATCATCCTTTTCTTCAACTTGGGCAGCTAGAGCTCTTTCTACAACTTTATGATTGATAGATTTAGAGGACAATGGTTCTTTTTCCTTGATGGCAATAAACACCCAATCACTTCCAAATTTGTTTCTTGTCTCTGATTCATCATCTGTTACCCCTTCATTATCATCTTCCTCATAAACATAGTAACAGTTCTTTTGGAACCTTGATATGTTAGGATTTGGCCTTGAAAATCTTTTCGGACACTTTGAGGCAAAATGGCCAATCTTATTGTAGTTAAAACACTTAAAATGCAATTTTCCTTCATACTTACTGGATCCTCTTGGTAGTATTTTTGCAATAAGAGCTTCAAGTTGAGCAGTTTTAGCTTCTTCTTCTTCTAGGTCTTTTCTTTCTTTTTCATACAATGATAGTTTCCTTGAAGAGTTCTCTCCTAGATCAAATCTTTGTTTACCTTTTATAGAGGCATTGGCTTTGAATGTTGATTCAGTCTTTGGGGGGGCATCTCCAAACTTGGTCATTTCAAATGTAGCTAATTTACCAGCCAATTGATCTCTTGTGACAGTTGTATGGGCTCTAAATTCTTCAATGGTAGCAGCCTTGATTTTGTAAGAAGCAAGAAGGGATCTGAGAATTTTTCTAATAATCTCATCTTCATCCAAGACTCCACCAGCATTTCTAATTCCACAAACAATCTCATTTACTCTTGGCATAAAAGTAGTAATATTTTCATCACCTCTCATCTTCAAATTTTCAAATTTCCCTTTTAGACTCTGTAACCTCGCACATTTAACATATTTGTCTCCTTAATGTAGAAGTTCCAGTTTTTGCCAAATCTCAAAAGCAGTTGGCAGGTCAACAACATTTGAAAGCTCTGAATCAGATAGTGCGCTTAGAAGAGATTCTATAGTCCACAGATTGTTTTCAACATCTGTGATTTCATTTGGGGATTTTGGACCACCCTGAGGAGTATACTTTGTTGAAGCCATGTTCCAGTACTGCATTCCCATACATTGCAAGTGATATTTCATGCAACTTTTCTAGAGATTAAAATTGGTTCCATCAAACTTCAGACTATCCTTCTTGTAGGACGACATCCTGGATCTCCTCAAGTAGTTAAGCTCCTTTTAGAGGAACTTGGCTCTGATACCAATTGTTAGATTTAGGACAGACAACTGAGAGGGGGGGTGAATCAGTTGTCCAAAACTTTCTTCCAATTTACACACTTAAATTCACGTTGTAATTTAGTAGAATAATAATAATTCAATCATGGAAACATAATGCACTAAACGAAGAGCAACAACACATCAACACATTAGACACCAAGATTTTGACGTGGAAAACCCGGTTAAGGGAAAAACCATAGGGTGATTAACCCAAGATTGTATTCTTTGTTAGAAGAATAGAAAGAACAAAATGACACATGCCAATTAGGGCTCACTACCTTAGCACATTGCTCACAAGAGGCTCACTACCTACAAGAGACACACCGTTTACAAAATAGTAAGTATCAGATACATGAACTCGAGTATAGCATCTTCACCATGCTTGAATCAATTCCATTTAAGCCCAAAACTGCTGCTCTACCTTTCTCTCTCCTCCTTGCTACCACTCACTCATCTCCACAAGGACACCTATGAAATGACTTTGCAATCCCTTATTTATACAAGACATCAACTTAGGAATAATCATCTAAGTCGGCAAACATCTACAAGAACATCCGCAAGATGAGTAACTCATCCAGTTAGCCAGTCTCAGGAATAACATCATCATCAAGAAGTTATTCTTCAATTGCGAACTCCAACTCCAATGCAGACCACCAACATGAATTGGACATGATTAAAAGACCTCCACAAGCTTGCCTGAATCACCAAGAACATCCACACTTCATCTGCTTACTAAAATCCTTCTCTCCTTCATCTGGAAACTCAAGAACACAATCTGTCATTACTGTTACAAAGGAATAGATGATTACAGACCTTCAAACCATGAACCAATCAAGTTGACACTTCAAAAATACTTCCTTAACACTCCCTCAAATCCACAAAACAGGATAACGCATTTTCAGATCTCATCGGACCTGTCTATATTACTCTGTCACCTCTGAACACCTACCGGAACTAGTTTTACTTCAGTGCCACAACTTCTTCAGATCTTCATGCGGACCTCTGAAATCTTTATTGGATCACCTTAAGACACATATCTACAAACCCTTTGAACCGCATCCTCTGATCCTCATCCTATCTTGGACTTTTACCTTAATGTCTTCACTGTTCTTCTCTGTTCCTGATTAAGACTAATTTTCTCAATATCCTCAGCACACAGTTCTTCCAATCCTTATCATTAATGCAACAGGAGTATATTGACATCAATGACAACACTGGTTAGGCCCATACTTGCAACATGAAGTTCAGCATAAAGTTTGAGAATGTCACCATAGAAAGTAAAGGACAATGGCATTACATTTCAATATGTCTTAGCTCATGGGATAATGGAGCACAAGCCATTCAAAAAGGTTCATGTCATAAATCAAAGGTGTTGAGATTTGAATAATACATAGCCAATGTATCAAGTGAAGACTCTGTTATAAGAGATCGGCTAATTTATAAATCCCATCAAATATGGTGTTTTAGCATAAAGAAGGCACATGAAGTAACATTATTTTCATTGAAGGGTTATCCATTTTAAGCGGCTTTCATTGAAATTAAAGGTAGAAGCTCTTTGCTAATGCAAATAGGTGCATCAATTGCATAAGGACATCAACATCAGCCCATGAAATGGCTTGACTCCTGAGCATAACAACAATAATTCCTTATTGCAGCCTCTATTCCAAGATGTCACCATACCTAGCATTACCTTCAATAGTTTGAGACTTCTATTGTTCAGATCGTTTCCCAGCCATATCAAGTCTAATGCCACTCAAAGCCACAACTAAACACTAGAAGCAACAGTAAATGTGAGAGGAGCCGCATTTCAGAAAAGCATAACATATCGATTTTAAATTAAAAGATGAGATATGGCATGGTCAATGTAATGATGTGTTCAGGATGAAAGCTTAGTGGCACACCAATATGCAAAGCAATGTACAATGATGGCCATTCTCAAATGAAGGTATGAAAGAGACATAAGTAAAATGCAGAAATATGATTTCGAAACATAGTAACATGACATCCATTGGATCGAGAAACAAATCAATGGCTCCCAAGTATAAGGTAAAGAATGCACTAGAGAGCACTAGATGTAACTCCTATGGGAGTTTGAAAGAGGCTCAAGGAAGAAGCAGAAGTGAACACGTGGAAGCTATGAGAGTTTGAGAAGGGATGGTGTAGTGGATGAAACCATGTGGTTAAGCCTGAAGCAAGATAAATCAATTTTTTGTCTTATCTTATTAAATGCATCAAATGCGGTGGGGCCTTCTTTAAAAGAGCTAGTTATATTAAATAGTTTCTTCTTCATGGAGTCATGGGAGGTTCAAATAAAATTTAAATAAATAATGATAGGATTTTTTTAAGAACTAGTGGGTGCCTCAAAGTAACATAAAGTTAAAGCTTTATAAAAAGACTCTCATTTGATTTTATGCCTCACAAGAGTAAAGATAAAAGAAAATTTCTATAAATGTTTGGTCCCATTGTAAAGAAAGCAAGATATAGAAAGAAGAATAAAGGAAATGCTTTATTATATTTTATGATTCTCTTATGCTTCATGTAAAAGAAACATATGATGCAACCCTAAAACCATGGCAGCCACTTTATTTCTTTCACAGTAGCAAAATGGTGAATGACGGGAAGGTAATTTCCCATGCTGGCAATAGGATGGAAGAAAATATATTTTCAGCTACAATAGTTAACAACCAGTTTCAATTACAGTTGCTGTAGCCAGTGCCAAAATTTGGGGCAGATTTTATGGATAGTTCAGATATTTTTCTAGGCACTTAGTTGCAGAGATGTTTAGAGATTCTTTATTTTTGGGTTGTAAATATACAGATCCAACACACAGTTCTATAGTGAAGGAGTTCCACACACATAGATCAAAGAGTTTTTGAGAAGAAATAGTTATTTCTTTGTTGCCTTAGCAGTCTCTATTTCATTATAATGTAATATGTTATTTTGTGTAATTTCAGCCTCTGTACCCTGTTACCATTCAAATAATGAGAATACTATTATGTGCATATCTAAGTCAATTTCTATTTCTCATTTCTTTAATTCTTTGTTTATTTTGCCTCTGTTGAATCTATTTACAAACTGGGTATTAACCATGCAGTTATGCTCTTTAATTTCTTAGTTAATCTTTCAAGGTTTGACACTGTACTGATTCGGGTTAGATTTCAAATATGGCACATCACCATAGATTTAGTTTTTCCTTTATTGTATCTATAATCTTGTTTTCTCCTAACCTTTTTCCCAAACCCCTTTGAAAATGGAAGAGCCTACTTGCCTAAAATTTGGAGGTCATTTTAGGGGTCAATCCCATGTCTCTAAAGTTTCCCATGTTGTTGCTAGATTAGACCCACAAATTTATGCTTCAATAGGTATACAACTATGTTCTCATGTCATAGATTTAGTAATTACATATACGCATGTCATAGATTCCATAGAATCTTAAAGTGTACATAGATTTAGCATTTACATACCAAATTAGTTTAAAAGAAAGTATCCACTCTACAAGAAGACATAATGCATATTGTAGTATATCAATGTGTTGACAATCGAAACATAATTTTGAATACTAGAGAAAAACTAAGATTGCGTTTGGAGCATATATTCCCATCATGGCTCACTGTAAGCCTGACGTTTGATAAGACATTGTACAATAATACTAATAACCTCTTTGGTGGTTGATTTTTTTGAACAACTCTACTCTATTTCCTAGGAAATTGACCGTCTTGTTTGTCGAACTTATAAAAATGAAAAAAAGGGATATGCTATAAAAGCACCCCACAATTGGCTTAGCTTCTTCAAGAAAGAAGTCCAGATGCCAATGTGTAATGATAACTTTCTTCAACAAAGAAAATAAAAGTATAAAATTGACTTTCACCATCAGGTTGCTGATTGCATTATGTGTCAATAACCCAAGGTCCATTTTTATAGTGCTTGAATATCCACTAGAAATGTTTCTCCTTACAATAGTACAGTATAAACCTTCAATACAATGGAAGAGCCTAATCACATTGCTTTCCAAGCACTAGAGGCTTTGAGAGAAACAATTAACAAATTAAATTATTATCATTGTTTCCTTTTGTTCATTTAGAACTCTTTAGAAGTGGCCATTAATGAAAGCCAAGAAATACATTTACATGTACGTAAGAACAAACAATATGCTTAAGATAGATCAAAGAAAATATTATATATAATAGTTATTAAAGGATATTTCTTATTTAGATGCTATTGGTTGATGAGGCTACTTGGACTTAGAGATTAAAGACAAAATTATTAATGGAAGACCCAAATTACTTAAAATTTAAAGTCCTAATATAGAAATTTTCTTCCCACAAACAAACTAATCAAATAGAAACCAAGCCATTTTTTATAAAATGTTGAATGTGATATGAGCTAAAATCCAACCCAAAACAAGAACTAGGTAATAACTAACACCTCTACTTTGGATTTAATTGTATGGACTATATTAAGCTAGTTTATTGCCATGAGGAACATGTTGTTACAATAGACCCAAGCATATTTGCATTTCTTATACATGTGACTCGTTTATATGACATAAGAACCTAAGTTAAGATTATTGTCACACCTGATTTAGACCAAGTTAGTGTTGACCTACTCATTATCAAATTAGGTATACACATGTTGGCTCTTAAGTATTGGTATTAGATGTGGCTTATGGGGCCCCTGTCTAATCCTAGTTGCTCCTAGCAACCTACATGTATCTCAATAGGTAACCATGTTGATCCATTTATGAGGAAGTTTAGTGATTAAGGTTAAGGGATAGTCTTCTTGAATAATTTAATATGTTAGGTATGTCATTCCTTTGTGTATTGTTTAGTTATAATGTATTGTGGTAAACCATAATTAAAAGCTGGAAAAATATTTTTTTTTGTATTTTTATTTCTTGACCACTTGTGAAGGGTGTTTAGAATCATAACTTTGATAATGCACTTATGTAAGAATATTAGTTGGATTAATCATGAAGTTTTGGGAAAAATTGATTTATACATCATGAGATCTCAATTAAGTGATGGCAACTTTAGTGGTATTAAGTTTAAGTCTTGTTAAATCTATTTTATGTTTGGGTCGTACTCTCTTGTACATGAAAGTTGTCTTGGAAACATAGAGTTAATGAGTTAGTATTTCCAAATAGTCAAATTTATAAATCCATTCCAATTTTCATTTAATTTTATCTATTTCTTACGAAGTGGTGTTACTATACTTGTTGATAGCTAAAAAGCAAAAAACAAAAACTTGATACCTAGATTTATTTAACATAAGTTACATTGTGGGCCCATAACCCATAGGTCCTAGGATCATTTCCACATCTTAATCTTTGGAAAATATGATTTTTTTTAAGTGGTATGAAACAACGCTTTATAAGATATGAAACTAACTAGATTATCTTCACAGCTACCATGGGGATATGTCAAATTTTACAGGGGGAGAGACAACCTCTAATTTTTTATTTGATATGAAAGTTCAACAAGAATTATATTATTGTAAGCCTAATTTTAGGAAATTTATTTATGAAGTACTTGTATCTGGTAATATTAAAATGGTTTGTGAATTCTTTGTACCATTTTTTATTGTACTTTTTATTGGACTTGATCAACCCAATAACCTTGTATGTGTGTTGTATAGGATTGAGATCCACGTTAGGTGTTATAAACACTATGCTTATAGTAAAAAAATAATTTACATTTGAAACCTTGCTAGATTTAGACTTATCTAAAAAATTTATTTTACTTAATAGGAAATTATATAAACATTGATGTATTTGTTGCTATTCAATTGTATTTGGTATATGAAAAGAGGATATCCATGTAGCTTGGAATGCATGACTACCATCTTTGAATTTATTTTGAGAATATGGTACTAAGTGATGAGTGACTACATGGTATGGGATATGCATGTCATTCACTAGGTATGTACTATGTGATTACATGATAATACTTTTGTATATTAAAGTGACACGTACACTATTGAAATATTTTTATTAAGATAAGGTTACACATTAATGACCAAATTTAAAAGATTATTTGATAGGAGATTTGTTATATACACTTGTACTAGCTTCTCAAGTATAAATTCATGATCTATTTTGAATGTGAAAATATACTTATAGTTGTAATCATGTCATTGATTAACAAAGTATTTCTATGGGATCTAATTTTAGTTTCAGTTAAAATTAAAGGATTTATTGAAAAGATCTAAATTTTGAGAAATATAATTAAAATATTCATTGTGATATTGATAGTGTTACATCCACACTTAACTAATTGTTGTAGATTCAACTTGAGCTACCGAGGGCAACAACTGATTTACTGGGTGAGAAATGTTATGTGACTTTTTCTCCAAAATGGAAAGGAAAGCTATATAAGAAAAAACCTTTGAAATTATAAGAGAATAAATTTTATTTATCCTTTATAGCTAAAAGAGAGATGGGAAAAATAAAGGATAATATGATCCTGGTTAAAAAAAGAGATAAATAAAGAATAATTATGGAAGCCCCTTTTAAAAGGGAGGAATTATTAAGTTTGTTAACTAATTATTAATTACAACCTTTGTGAAAGGGTATGATGGTTTAGAAACCACCCCTTAAAAGTTTACATAATGCATTTATGCGAGACTTGGAATGGGCATGACTCATCTCTCAAAAGAAAGAAGAAGATGGAGAACACTCAAGGAAGAAAGATGAAAGTGGTTTGGTGGGCTATGGGCATTAGGAGAAGGGGGCACACAGGGTGTGTCCTAACCTAGGGTACAACGTACAAATTGGGATGATCCTAGCTAGGGCTTGGTTTGCACTTGTGTTGAGCATTGTTCTTTTAAGAACCAACACTTGTGTAAGAGTACTTGTGTTGAGCATTGATATTTTAGAACCATCACTAGTGTTGAGCATTGTTCTTCTAGAACCAACACTTTTATGAGAGCATAATAGTATGTTGTGTTTCCTCCTAGAGTATGCCATAGCTAGGGCCAAAACCACTGAAATCTTCCTAGGGTGAGATTGGTTGATCCAAGTGCTCAATGATTCAGATAAGTATTAAACTTATTGTTAATAAAGATATTAGGAATCTTATATATATGTGATTATGTTATCTAATTTGTTTTTTTAATGATTTACTTAAGAGTCCTTATTAAATTATGACCTATTATAATTTATGTTTGTTATTAAATCTATTTTTACATCATTGAATATATTATTCTATCTTAACCCTAAATATTAACCATAACAAATCTACTACATCTATTTAATTACATAGTGGGAAAAGTAACATTATAGATCTAGGTGCTCCTAGAGAAAAGAGCATAGGATAAGAAGAAGGAATACATGAGCATGCCATACGGACTACCACAAATTTGATACAAAGAGACTTAAACAATCTTGAACCACTAACAATGCATATTGATAGGGCTACAAAACTTCTCAAAAGCATAGGAGGGGGTACTGATGCTTATACTAAGCAAGAATGATATGGAGGGAAGAATATAATCAAACCCTAAACCTACCTCACATAGGTATACCCCCAAAGTTTTAGCCTAATTTTACTAATATCTAACTTAGAGTTGATAAAAAATGGGAAGAATTATTAAATCCTATAAGAAACCACCAACCCTTGAACTTGGATGCAGACTATCTAGACCATCTAGTAAATTAGAGTGTAATGAAGGTTAGAGAAAGGAGAGAAGATGTGGTATATGATATTATTAGTTCCAAGAGTATAAGATAACTAAATGAAATTACACCAATAAATGATGAGATGTCATTAACAAACAAAAAGTCATCCCCTAAAATGAAGATGCACCTTGAAGAGATACAATGCCTAGATTGGGAGTCACCTCATCTTCCATATAAGACAAGGAGAATTTTGCTAGAAGAGGACATAAATCAAATAGACAATTATAAATGGATTGAATAATAGATTAGAAGGGATTCTAAAGAAATATTGGGGAAATATTTTTTGACATTAAGTTACAAAGAGACAAAGGAAAAGAATATAAAACCCTAATACAAAGAACATAACCTAAACAAAAAGGTAGTAAAGTAACACAATGCAAGAAAGTAGAAGTTTTGGAAAAACAAAAGAAACCAACAATGGATTCAGGTATCAAGTTGCCCATATTTATAAAGTACACAACAGAAGTTGTGGAGCATATCTTTGTTTTGGAATCAATCTCAAACAAGAAAAATATAAAATGAGACTAGATTAAACTTTTTGATTTTGTGGGAACATTAAGAAATGATCCATTATAATAATATAGAAAGACATTCCCTAACCATAATAAAGGATGGGTTGAGGTTAAGAAAGAATCTCTAGATAAATTTGAGTCCCCAGAATACTTACAAAAGGAGTGAGAAAGATGAGAGAAATGGTCATGAGAGAAGGATAATACACTAAGGAACTTGATAAAAGGCTTAAATAAATCACCTACAGGCTAGAAGAACCACTAATAGATAAACAATGAATTAAATGGTTCGTATCAATATTAATCTCTGACCTTATAATTTCTCTTAGATGGAAAGGTTTTTGATAAATACTCAGAAGTGGTGACTATGGCTTGTTGCATAGAATTACAAACTTGGGGCTGACAATACAAGACCAAAGAAAACCTGGAGATGGAAAAGTTGATGCTTGAACTAGAAGAACTGAAACTAAAACAAGAAATTCTAGCAAGAAAAGAGGAGAGCCCATAGAAACAAAGACCTAATATATGGTTCTCATACTATACAAAAGAAGGGCACTTGTGAAATGAATGTCCAAAGATAAAAGGATAGATAAAGGTTACCGTAATGAAGGTAGACATAAAAAAAGTACCAAAAAGAAATAATAAAGTTTATTACAGATTATGCAACAAGTTAGATGACCATGAAACAAAGGATTGTCCATCAAAATTATTTAGGTTAAGAGAGGAAGATGATCATGAACCTTGGTGTAATACACACTACAAAAATAGAACATATAATGAAAACTTCACATATTTGAAAGGACTAGAAAAAAGACCCCTATAAATGCAAGATCATGGATATAAACATCCCAACTGGGCCAATCAAAGAAATGTCAATACTTTATAAAATACAAATCCTAACTCTGCACCTTACATGAATTACTATAACAATGAGGAAAGAGGCCAATATAATGGTTACAAAGGAGGAAGAGGCCATGGTAGAGGAAGAAGATGGAGATATTATGTAACATGCTTCAAATGTTGTAAACCAAGTCCCTTTTCTAATGAGTGCTAGTGAGAAAATAAAAAATAATGTAGGTTTTGTGTTAGCACAAACCATGACATATTTAACTTTGATAAGGCTCAAACATATTACAATAATACCTCACCACAATCTAAGAGTGATGAACTTTAGGGTTCCAAAGGAGCATGAATCATAAGAAGAATGCCCAAAACCCACCTAAAACAACACATAGATGCCAAAAACTAGAAATCTATGTATCAAAGATTACTACTGATAGGTCATTAGAAGATGATTACCAATCAGAATCATATGAACAAAAGTTAAAAAGAAGCGGTAGTCACAAGACAAGGGACTGATATCACAATGAAATACATTAACACAAGTGAGGAAGAAAGTGAGGAAGATGAAGAATACTCCTTCCTAACAAAGTAGAACATGATCAAATTATAGAATAAAACTAAGAAAATAATCAAATAGGAATAACAAAAAGAGCCAAAAAATTTATTTATTGAACAAGAAGTAAGAATACTAAAACAACTCACATAAATGACTAAACATTCTCTTAGAAAAACTTAAAAAATTTAACAAATATTTGAACAAACAAAAGATCCAACCACCGCAAATCAAAATGATAGGGAGAATTGAGAGACTATGGAAAAAAGCCCAATAATGATTATAGTTAATATCAATCACATAAGATTAAAAAATATAATGTTTGATTTAGGTGCAGATATGAACATGATGTCTAAAAGGGTGTGGGAATAGTTGAGAAGACCTAAACTACAAGAAACACCATAAAATATCGGTCTTGTAGATGGATATGGAATGAAAACACTAGGAACATCGAGGAATGTAGAAGTTAGTGTCATGGGAGTAAAATAAATTATAGACATTGAGATAGTAGTAATTAAAACAACCTCTAACTATTTCAATGCACTACTACGACTAAGATGCTTTGTAGATGCAAATGGGGTTGTGGACTCTAGGAAGGAAGAAATTTCATTTGTGGATGGTGAGAAGATCATTGACATACCTTTAGGACAAAACTGTGATAAGTCATATATAGAAGAAATCAATCAGCAAAAATATAATGATGAGGATAACAAAAACCTTTATTCAATCTCTAAATTCCCTAGAAATGACAACATAGAACAACCTAACTCTGAATGAGAGATAGAAATTTAAAAAAGACCATTATAGCATGGATAGTGAGGATGTCCTAAGCACCTAGTTACAAGGAGAACCAGAAACATACATCCATAGAATCAAGGGACCCAAGAGAGTATTTATGGTCAGACTGACATAACTCGATTCGCCCCATTTTACCACAAATGATGAAATTACACCACAATGAACAAGCAAAGAACAAGACTTATACATAGAAGGTGCACACCAAAAATCATGTCAAATAAATCAAATTTCATATCAAGCTACCTAAATATTAAGGAATCAGGGATTTAACTACATGCCTAAGACAAATGGAACAAACTTTTTGAGAATGAAGAAGTAAGTCTTCAAGCATTGAACCATACAGTGATATGCAATACTACCAGTTGGTGGAAGACCCATAACTATAATATCTAGCAGTGGCCATTCTTCAAGATCTTAATTCAAACATGATACATAGAAGAAGAAGGTGAGTATGTTGAAATCCCTAAATATGATGGAAGTATCCATCCAAAAGAACACATAAAATCTTGCATTTGGGTTTTGAAGGCTCAATATGAATACAATGAAATACTATACATACAATTATTCTACTAGACACTTACACTAGTAGTACAGACCTGGTACATCAACAAGGAAAGAAGGGTAGAAACTAGACATTGGGGTGTATTAAAGGAAGTCTTTAATCATACATTTTCTTTTTGGGATGAAGATGACCATGGTCATTATACAATACTTAAAACCAAGGAAATGATATTCAAACCTAATGAAGAAAGAGAAGAACAAGTACCACAAACAAGCACTCCACCACCACGGAGTGAAGGGTTATCAAGAATTAATGATTTGATGAACAAGGAAAAACCCAACTACACATGTACATGTTACAAAACTACTCAAGGGGATAATGGAGATATAGTGAACCTATAAATAGGAGTACAAGAAGGGGAAAAAGAACTAGAACTCACTACAGAACCCAAATAAAATATTATAAGCAGCCTATAAAATGAAGAAAGGAAAGAAGGAGAACCTAAATTAGTAAAATATGGAGATTATTGGGATGAAAGGGTAGTGGCACAAGTCACAGAGATCCTATCTTATTTGAAAATCTATTCCCTAGAACATTCACATATATGAAATAAACTAAGGAGATAGTGTTGTCACAATAGTGTGTCCCACCTATGGGACATCTTGATTTTTGTCTGAAATCACATATTTTTTTGAAAAAATAATGATTTAAGCCTTGAGGAGTTCCATTTAAAGGCATTTAATTGAAGGGTTTGATAAAACCCCATTAGATCAAATCCCCTTGGAAAGAACCCCTAGTCTTAAATCAAACCCTCAATGGAGTCTCTTCCACACCTTTCAAAATGCTAACAAAAACAAATTTTGCTTCACCTTTTGGGGGATCAAATGAAGTCATTTAGAAATCCTATTGCGTAAATATGCATCCCTCAGTATAAGCTTTCCAAAATGTATGACTTTGAATATGTTTCATTTGATTTTATATTTATTTTCTATTTTCTAGTGAATGTAGGTTTTTGATTGAACATCAATGACTCTATTCCACACACACAGAAAAATAAAAAATAGAGAAAAAAATATTTGAAAAATATTTGTGCACTAGGTATTGATGTCCTTGTTTCTCAAAAAAAAAAGAATTTTGATATATACACAAGAAGTTATGCTTGACGACATACACCTATGTCCAAATTATAGTTACCTCGACTTCAAAAATTAATTAAAAAATATGTAACAGAAAATTATGAAAAAATATCCATACATTAGATATTGATGTTAAATTCTATTTTAAAAATTAGAATTTTAGCTTTCTAGAAAAAAAAGATATGCTAGACGACATAAACGTTACTTTCTAAAAATGTTGTTTACTATTAAAAACTAGTTATTAAAGGAGATGTTGAAACATTCATTATTTAATTCAAGAAAAATTATTAAAAATATATTTAGTATCTACACACAAATCACTACAAATAACTAGTGTGGATCATCTCCAAATTCTTAATGGTTTAGCTGTTATAGGACTCAAAAAGTGAAGATTTAGTTTAAAAAGTTGATATTAATGTCCATCTTGGCCAAAAAGTGGGACTCATTATTATGGGATTAATGGATTGGAAGCAGGAATAATGAAAGTCCAATTAATGGAAGGAGTCAAACCCATAAAGAAAAAACCATATAGGATAAATCTCAATATGAAGTAGAAGTTAAAACAAGAATTAGACAAAATGTTGGCAACAGGTATACTCAAGCTTGTGGAGGATGCCAAATGGATAAGTCTCATGGTTGTGTAAAAAGGAAATTAGGAGAAATAAGAATGTGTAGACTATAGAGAGCTAAATAAGGCATTCATACATGTCCCCTTCCCCACTCCATTTATAGAAAAAATATTGGAGTTAGTAGTTGGAAGAGAGATGTACTTCACAAGTGAATTCTCTAGATACTATCAGGTCAAAATAAGAGAAGAAGACCAACCAAAGATGACATTTGCATTAAAATTTAGGTCTTACAAGTACATGGTGGTGGATTTTACTTTATAGAATGCACCTATGATATTCACCATGATAATGGTGAATGCTTTCAAGGACTCTATTCATGATTTCCTAGAAGTATACCTTGATGATTAGATAGTGTATGTCCTAGTAAAAGGCCATGTTTAAGTATTAAGGACAATGTTAAATAGCTATAGAAGCATGCAAATATCACTAAACTTAAAGAAGTTTATGTTTGTAGTACCTTTTGGTACCTATTAGGGCATATCATTTGCAAGGAAGGTCTAATGGTTGACCCATTGAAAGTAACATTGATAATGACCTTACCGCCACTAGAAAAGAACTACAAAACAACAGAGCGGGAAGATTTGGCCATGGTCTATGACTTGCAAAAATTTAGGCATTATCTATTATCCATGCCATTCACATTCTTCATAGACCATGAACCTTTAAAATACTTATTGAATTGACCAATTATTCAAGACCGAATATGTAGATGATTACTATTGTTTCAAGAGTTTGATTTCAAGATAATGGTTTTTAGACACCTAAAAATGGCCATGCACTCACCTTCATTTTCGACACACTCCTAACATCACTACACATCTTGACATGTCTGCTAAATTAATTAACCTTTTTCTTCATTTATCCAATTTTCTTCTAATAAAATAAATAACTGATTATTTATTTTATTCATTCATTTTCCTTATAAATTAATTAAATAAATTATATTTATTTAATTCCTACTTTTCATCCCTCATCCAAATTAATTAAATAAATCAAAGATTTATTTAATTAATTCCACATTTGTCTCTATCTTCACATGACTAGAAGCTTCTAGAAATCCTTATTACAAGGAAGCCTCTTGAATTTATTCTTCTCATTCATCCCTCATGAGACACTTATCACATGACTACAACTTGAAGTATCATTTATTCCTAGCGCTCCACATCCCACTATTCATATTTTATTCTTATCCATCCACTCATCATTCAACCACCTATAAATGGAGCCTGTCACATCATAGCACAACAAGATATTTCATATGCAAGTACATTCTATCATTTTATCATTGCCTCCGTTATAGCCTTTTCATGTCTAGCCTATGTTGGTTTGTGTAGGCAATCCACAATGTATATTTGATCATAGAGAAGAAAGCTAGTATAAGTAGGGTGCATTCTACTCCATTCTATCTAAGTGTGAGGGTTTGATTTGAAGTAAGGGTTTTGGTTTACTTGCATTGTGTTCCATTATCCTTGGGTCAAAATTTTTCATACATTTCTGACACACTCAGTGGGACCCACCTCCCTTTGATCATCTTTTTTTAGAGGAAATTCTATTATTTTGTGTTGAAGGTACATAAACACACCTTTGACTATAGATCCGCATCTATGGTTCAGATTGGTGCACCTACAGAATAAGGAAGCACGCTTTTGGTCACTGTCGAGGCACCCATATTTTTTCTTTTAGCCTAGCACTTGTTTTGCTTCATATTATTGATCATTTTTGAGGTTTTCTAGTAAGATTTGGTTTTTGTAGCTTGCTAACCCTCAGATCTCCATTCTCAATCACCTAATATCTATTTTGTAGAATCTAAATTAGGGTTTATTTACAAGCTTTTAGCCACATTTCCAGATTTGTGCCCTTGGTTCAAAACAATATGCTTTTGGTATGTGTGATAGCTTGTAGCTACTTCTTGATCATATCTAACATTCAGGACCTCTGGATCATTCTTTGTTAGTGATTTTTTGTTTTTTCAGATCTGATATTCTATTTTGATAGGTTTTATTGACACAAAACTATCTGTAATCCATGGTTTTTGTTTGTTGCATGTGCCTTTAGTATCTAATGATGCACCTATAGTCTATGTCGATGTGCCTCAGGTTTCTATTGACACACCTTTGGTTTTTATTATTGTGCCTCTAGTCTTTATCGACATGCCTTTGGTATTTGTTGGTGTGCCTATTGTCAATTCAAGTATGCACCATTGTTAAGCTTTGCAAAAACTTAACTACTTGTTGAAACATGGAATTGTTCTCGGATGTGGGTCTCCTTTCATGAGAATGAATCTCCAGAGTGAGCTAGTTCTCTTAAAACATCTAAACTATGACTTGAGGGGAAAAGGGATATAAAGATGTAACTGAAGTACAAACTGATTATGGAATCTAAAACTAAATGAAGTTCTATCAATCACAGGCAGATCCTCTAACATAAATCCTTACAACTTCATTGATAGTTAATCCTTAAGTAATTTGCAAAAAGGTTTGATATCAGACACAAACTGCAACCAAGAAGAAACTAAATTTTAACAGTATTGAGACAAAATAAAGGACTGAAATAGTCACAATATGACATCAGAGCAAGACTGCAAAAATATATGTGAAATAGGAAGATTTTCTATTTAAATTGAAAGGAATACAATGCATGAAAAATAAAATATGTGAGCCAACTACTGTATACAACTCTGTAGAGAGAGAAGAAACTGATGCTAACTGACTCATCTCTCTAGAAAAATTAACTCTTCTCCTAAAAATGCCTCCAAAAGATCTCCCGTGAAGAAAGATGAAAAAGCTCCTAAAAATAGATCTGCAATTCATTTTTGAGATTCACAAAAAAGCTGCTAAAAATAAAATCAAACTACCTCCAAACTGCAAATAAAAGCTACCAACTTGATCCTCTAGGTGGTCCCCACCAATTCTACATCCAAATCTGCCCAATTTGCCTCATAAAAGAAAAAATGTCATCTTATTCTACTCAATTCGCCCAAGGGAATCAAAATGCTTTAATTGCCTAAAAATAGTTCAACTTTAAAGCAATTTATAGTTTCATTTCTTTAAAGTTAACTCTACAAGACATGGCATTTTTAATCCTATCTCGTTGGTTTGATTTTGTAAAATAAAATGATATCTGGTTTATAATTTCACCAAGATATTTACAAGATATCACACAAATGATTTTTCTATAAAAATCATAAAAAGATGATGAAAATATTACATATATTTGCAACAAATGAAAACCTTGAAGGCTTGACACCATGGCCTTGATGTCGCATTTATGCCACCTCATCTCTGGATATGCCTTGGAAAATCACTAACTCATTGTCCATGTAATGCCATCATGTCACATTGACCCCTTTGACCATGTCTTCATCTCGCATACTTTTCATATTTCCAAGGTTCTTGTTTGATTTTTATGCATACACATGAAAATGTGAAGGAAAAGAAAAAGTACAAGTGGGAGGTCATAGACACTCAACCACATGCATTGTCAAATGATAATTGGACTCCAATGTGAGTCGACCATATACGAGATCAAGACCCTGCAAGATTCTAAAGGCACAAGCCTTATTTACTAATGACAATGTCCACCTTTGCCTTGTAACATAAGGCATCCTCTTCAAGCTATCATCCACTTCTCCTTATGATTGTTAGGCATTATGAATGCTTACTGTTGACCCCGATGGTATTCGTTGGGTAAATAATAAGGCTTTAAATGTGATAAAAAATACCTCAACGAACTGGGGTAAAGGGAAACCCTAGAACAAAACATGCTTAGACCTACTCTTTCGGGCCATTTTACACTTTGCATTTTTTTGTGCATTGGGGCTCTACATAGCATACCACTGTCATTGGAGTAGGGTTTGGAGCTTGATCCCTCCATTTCCATTATTTTCTGAGCAGACCTCCTTGGATGTTTTTGTAGAAAATGAAGGTAAGACCCTCGATCTATCATATTTTAAACCATCTCCTCACTTATCACAATTTTCTAACCCTCTGGCCATGGCTATTGAACAAGTTTTTGACGAGATTTATCTTGTCTCATTGTCAGTCTCTCTTTTTGATTGAGTTTGGGAGCTTGATCTGAGCTTGTTTGCACTCAAAAATGAGGGTACACCCATTACCATGAATGCATTTTGAGCAAGGAAATTAAAATAAGGAAAAAAAAGTTTCATATACGACTTCCATACACAGGTAAGATTTAACATTACCACGGTATATTCCATTCTCTAAGGCATCTTTTGTATTTTGAGGGTTTGAGAAATCTGACCATTTCTTTTATCTTCCTATAGCTGTATTCTCTGAACAAAATGAAGTGGTTTCTTTTATTTTCCCAATGAAGGAACGCATCTTGAAAATGGTTGTTCACTCTGTGCAGTCTTCATACCTTTTATGGCTTGAAGCGCATACTGCACCTCTGTATCTACACAAACCCATGCATATCAATCTCACTTCTTAAAAATCCTAAGATGGTTAGAGTGAAATTCACTCATCTTCATGCAAGTAACACTCCTAAAGGCCACGACTGCTCTTATGCAGTACATTGTATTATTTCTAAGCATTTTTATATCTGAAAGGCTTTACTCTTGAAACCTGTATATTTTGTTTGGGAGCTGCCAGATGGGTATTGTCTTTCTATGTTAAAATGCATTCCATTGCCATTTGCAACATTTGTCTCAGGCACATAATCTTTCTTTCTGTGTTTGTCTTTCTAGAATGTCGTGGCCTGTCTTGTCATTCTAAGTATTGCATTGATATTTACCATTCGAGGCTGAGAAACTTATGAAACATCATTTATTTTATATATTTTCTTGCCATGAACCCTTTGTTTTCAACATCATTTTACATTTTGCCATCTTGCATTCTGATCTCTATAGTCTTGGGAACTCCATCTTTCCTCATTCTATAGTCTCCTCATATGAAACTATGTGGTTTGGTTAAGAAAAACTCTTATGCTGTGGCTACATTATGCTTTCCATTAATTTCAGATACCTACTAGCTGGAGGTCGTGGTGATGTATAAATTCACCTATTTCTGAGTATATGCTTGTTACCTTCTTTGAGAAGTTTGTTGTTTCATACTCTTTGTTGTTCCATTTTGCATTGTATAATTTTATACTTGGGTTGCCATTAGAAAATAATCTAGGCCATCTCCTTGACAACTATGTGGAATGGAGAACAAAACCTCACTTAGGATCTGCTACCCATATCAACTAGTCTCAGCTCTCTGATTAGTTCATTCATCCATGACTTCGTCAGCCACTCTGCATATGCTAGCTCAAATTGGCCCTTACATAGTCTGCATGAACTAACTTACCAATTCAATATACTAATGCATGAACTATCTTTGCACCTTTCCTTGTATCTAAACCCATTAAGTGTTAAAATGAAATGAGGTTTTGAACTTTTAGACAACATTGTACATTTGACTATCATCAGCATGATAATATCTCTGTATCTTTGCTCCTATGTTGGCTGCACTGGATATTCTATTTTGATCAGAAAAAGAGACATGGTGTTGTCCTCTTCCTTTGGCACTTATACCCTCTACTTGATGCATATGGCACTCTGTAGCATCTTCATAAGATGACTATGGATGTTGAGGCTTTATTATTATCATCATCTTGTTGAAGTACATTTTTTGATCTTTGTATACACTTGGCAATGATCTTTCCAATCATATTGAAAGATGGCATTTTCTTCTTTCTGTAGCATTCATTTTGTAGTATCATGATGCAGACTTCCTTCATTGATGCATGATGTCTTAAAGAACCATATTTAAAATAAGCGTTGAAACTTATGCAATACATCTCCTTTGATATAGATTAGACTTTATTTACCTATCTAGCATATCAATGACACATGGAAAAACTTGAACAAAGCTACCTCCTGTAGCTGTACCATGGCATTTAAGTGGCTACCTCCATATTGATGACTGTCCTTAATCTGATGCAACATTGTTGATACACTTTTGATATGCATTTGAAAGACTCTTATGTTAACACTGTACTCTTATGATGTTCCTTCAATGGGAAAATACCTGGAATGGTGTATTAGATAAAAATTGCCATGTTGGCACTGAATCATGTACCTCTTTATTAGCACAAAGATGGTGTCATGTATTCTGAAATTCTTTCATTTGATGGAACACTAATTGAGAGAAAATGCCTGCATTATATTTGAAATTCACACACTAAGAGAATGTAGGAGTACAATTAACTATGAGATGGTGGGTGAATCAGTGTTAATATAATAATTCAATTTTCTTACCTTTTATAAATTTCCAATGAACTTTATTATGAACTAAGATCAAATATTAACTTCACAATCAACAAATTGTTAAACACAAATTATTAATGTTGAGAAACAACACAAGACGTTTAACTCAAAGATATACCAAGTGGAAAACCCTCCAGTGGTAGAAAAACCACTCAAACTGCCTCACTGGCTTAAATGAAAAACTTCAAGTTTACAAATGTCTCACTGACATATACAATTTTGCCTAACTAGCATATTAATTTTCACCACAAGTCTCATTGACTTTCAACACCAAAAGAACAATGAACAAAAAAAAATCAGGGGGTTTCCCTGTTTCAATCAAACTCAACACCTTATTTCCCCTATTCAAAATTTTCAACAAATATATCTTTCTCTACAAAATAATGATTAAATCCTGCAATATCAAATTTCAACTTGCAAAATATTCACCTTTGAACCAAATCACCTCTACAAAATATGTGAAAAACTCCTGAAAAAATATTGAATCTTCAAATCAATTTCATATGTTAATCAACAAAAAATTATGTGTAGAACAAATTATCATTACAAAAATATAAATTTTCAATCTCTGTCATCAACCATATCTCTGCAATTTTTCTTCTTCAATTCTACTCCATCTCTGTAATCACCCAAGCTCCAAAACACCTTGTTATCTCTACAAACATTTGATCATTTGATTATATTTTTAAAACTCTTCATCTCTCTGCACATAACTCTTCTCTCTATCAATCTGATATGAATATCCTTTGAAATCTGATAATCTTCCTCTCTGAACACAAAAACTCTCCAATCACATTAATTCATCTCAAAAACACTTCAAAAAATTAGAAGTAGAAGTTTTCTTTCAAAAAAATATTTTTATAACTCACACACCATAATAAAATATTTCCATTTTTTAAAACACCCCATACACCAATAAAATCATCTTTCTATCTTCCAAAGACTTTCTATCTTCAAAAGCTTTCTATCTTCATAAAAAACCTTCTATCTCCAATGACTCTTGGTCTTCATTGTTACTTAGAAAAGGAAATAAATCTGATTTTAGCCTTTTAAAAAAGACAAAAATCCTTATAAAAAGCTTTCTTTGATATCAACCAAAAAAATGGGAGATAAAATAATAAAGTTTCTAATATTGAGACTAAGTCATAAGGATCGGCCTATCACCTTAAGAAAAGCTCGAAGCATACGAGGAGGGGTCGGGACATAGAAAATATATGATTTTTTAACACTTTTCAAACAACATTTTTAATATTTTTATAAAACATGCTCATAGAATAGGCCTTTTTAATATTTTTATAAAAACATTCTCATAGAATATAATTATTCAAAACCAAGGACATATTAATAGGCTCTCAAATGATGACTAATGTCATTGGTTAAACACAAGGAGGGGACCAGTCAAGAAGGTAATTTTTAAGTTGTGAACTTGTAGTAGCAGGTCACCAATGAATTATAACAAAAATGCATGTATAAAGGCATGTGGGTTTAGACATATGAAAATGAACTTAGTCTTGGAATTTTAATATTAGTATCTCAGAAGACAAAAATATTAAAACCTTAGATTTCTCCCAACATAGCATTTCTTCTACAATAAGAGCTCATCTGAAGCCATGATGAAGATAGAAGCAAGAACACCAATAAGAGAACCAGCCTTGGAGAAATATCTTCATTATATAATGAAATCCTTAAAGATCTGAATATGAAGAACACTGAAGACAACCTTGCTCAGAATTTGCATCCTCTGATCAAGAACAATGAAGATATCATCATGTCACTAAAATCACCATGAAGACATATAAGATCATGAGACCACCAACAACCCTTTTGTCATCAATGTAAAGACAACATATAAGATCACTTGCAACAAAACTCCCCCTTTGTCTTTGACATTGATCAAAACAACTATGTAAGACAACCAATTAAAACATTATAATATTCTCCCCCTTTTGACATTAAGTGTCAAAGGCAAATATGAACAAGAAAATACTGATCAACCAGAAAATCTGATCACTGCAATGTCTACACCACAATAGAAACAATTATTTTCTTCAACTAACCTGCATCTTATCATCTATCAAATGGAGTTCAGGGCTTAAAAAAATATCAGCAACAACTCCCCCTGAATCCAACATTTTTGAAAATCATTGAAGAGAAGCAAAAGATAGAACCCCTAATCTTTGTCTCAGGGATTCAAACACCTCCTTAGGTAATGGTTTTGTGAATATATCAACAAATTGATCATTTGTGTGCATATATTCCAAAGCAACTTGATTTTCAAACACCTTCTCCCTTAGAAAGTAGTATCTAATAGCAATGTACTTAGTTCTAGAATGCATTATAGGATTCTTTGACATATTGATAGAACTAGTGTTATCACAAAGAATAGATACAGGCTTTGTTACCTCAACCTTTATATGATGAAGAGATTGTACAATCCAAAGCACCTATGTACAACATGAAGAAGCAGCAATATACTCAGCTTCAGCTATAGATAGAGAAGCAAAATCTTGTTTCTTACAATGCCATGCAACCAATCTACCAGCAAGAAAAAAGTTGCCCCACTTGTGCTCTTTCTATCATCAGGACAACCAGCCCAATCTACATCTATATAGGCAAGAAGTGTAAAGTCATTGTGTCTAGGATACCATAGACCAAAATCAAGTGTAGCCTTGACATATCTAAAGATTCTCTTAATAGAATTCAAATGTGATTGTTTAGGATAAGCTTGGAATCTTGCAACCAAACAAATAGCCTGCATAATATCAGGCCTAGAAGCAGTGAGATATAAAAGGCTGCCAATCATAGATCTATACAAAGATTGTTCTACTTTAGGTGATTCATCATTTTTACTTAGCTTATGCCCTGTTTCCATAGGAGTACCCAAAGGTTTGTAATCATCCATTTGAAATCTCTTCAACATCTCTTTGGCATACTTATTTTGTGAGATGAATATTCCCTTTTCAAGCTGAGATACTTGAAGACCAAGAAAGAAAGATAACTCTCCCAACATAGACATTTCAAATTCTGATTTCATGATGTTAGGAAATGAATGACTCATATCATCATTGTTACTACCAAAAATGATATCATCAACATAAATTTCAACAACCAGGATATCCTCACCTTTGATTAAGTAGTACAAATTATTGTCCACACCTCCTTTTGTGAATCCATGCCTTTGTAAAAACTTATCCAGTCTATAATACCAAGCCCTTGGAGCTTGTTTTAACCCATATAAGGCCTTTTTCAACCTATATACATGATCTAATTTGGCTTTATTCACAAAGCCTTCTGGCTGCTCCATGTAAACCTCTTCTTCAAGGTCACAATTTAGAAAGGCTGATTTGACATCCATTTGGTATACCTTGAAATTTTTATAAACTAAAAAGGCTAAGAACATCCTTATAGCTTCTAATCTAGCCACAGGTGCAAAAGTCTCATCAAAGTCAATTCCTTCAATTTGTGAATACCCTTTGCAAACCAATTTACCTTTGTTTCTAACAACCTTACCTTTGTCATGAATCAATCTTATTTCTAAAAACCCATTTTGATCCAATGACATTCTTACCTTCAGGTCTTGTTACAATTTCCCATGTTTTGTTCTTTTCTATTTGAATTAGCTCCTCTTCCATAGCCTTAATCCAGGCTTCATCTTTGCTGGCCTCAGCATAACTCTTTGGTTCCATTTCTGATATCAAATACACATGTACTTGATTATCTCCAGCAGCAAGCTTTCTTCTTGTTAACACACCACTATCCTTGTCTCCAATGATCAACTTATGGGGATGATCTCTTTGATATGCCTTTGAAAGAGTCTTTATCTTAATTTCAACTAATTTTTTAGGAGCTTCTTCCTCTACCTGAATTTCTTCTTCCTTTTGTGAATGATGATAATCTTCCTTGTCATGAATCAACTGCATACAAGGCTGCAAATTCTCATCCACCTTAACATTAGTACTTTCAATGATTCTTTTGAGTCTTTTGTTAAAGCATTCATATGCTTTTCTATGTGTAGAGTAACCTAAAAATATACCTTCATCACATCTAGACTCAAAACTACCCAAAGTACCATTATCTTTCTTGATGTAACACTTACTTCCAAAAATTTTAAAATAGCAAATATTAGCTGACTTACCATACCAAAGTTCATAAGGAGTATAATTTGACTTTACCCTTAATTGAACTCTATTTAATGTATACACAACTATATGAACATCTTCTCTCCAATAGATCTTGGACATATTTGCATCATGTAGAAGAGTCCTTGTCATTTCCTTTACTGTCCTATTCTTTCTTTCTACCACTTCATTTTGTTGTAGAGTTCTAGGAGCTAAAAACTGGCTTCTTATTCCATGTTTTTCACAATACTCCTCAAATTCCTTTGAAGTATATTCTCCTCCATTGTCTGACCTTAAACATTTTAGCTTGAAATTAGATTCTTTTTCAACCATCTTTTTGAAGATTTTGAATCTTTCAAAAGCCTCTGATTTATGCCTTAAGAATGTTACCCATGTCATTCTTGAAAAATCATCAATGAAAAGCATAAAATATTTTTCACCTCCTAATGCTTTAGGTCTTGTAGGAGCACACAAGTCTGAATGAACAAGTTGTAGAGGTTTTGAAGTGAAATTCTCCTTAGGTTTGAAACTAACCTTGGTTTGCTTACCCAACTGACACTCTTTGCATGTAGTGTTGCTTGGTTTGGAAATATGAGGCATGTTTCTTACATTATGATTCTTGCTGATTCTCTCAAGATTGTCAAAATTCACATGACCAGTCTCCTATGCCACAACCATCTTTCTTCAATTTAACCCATGAAACAAATATGGCTATCAACACTTTTAGTTTCATATTCATGAAGATTGTAGATGTTACCACTAGTTTTTAGACATGTTGCAACAACTTTACCTGATTTCTTTTTGATCTCACATCCATGTGTATCAAAAACAACATTAAATCCATTATCACATATTTGACTAACACTTAACAAGTTATGCTTCATACCCTCAACAAAATATACATAATCTAGTGGTGTTTCATCATCAAGAAGAATTGTACCTTTTCCCTTGATCATGATGCAATCATCGTTCCCAAACATAACTGACCCTTCATCAATGTCTTCAAATTTAACAAACTTATCTTTGTCTCCTGTCATGTGATGAGAACAACCACTATCAATCACCCACTGTTCCTTCTTTTTGGCATGAAAAACAACTTGTGCAGTCATGACATCAAACCTCTTATTGATCACCTTGGGTTTCCAAACAAGCAACTTCTTATCACGACTTAAAGAAGACAATCTTGGGATAGTATTCCTTGTAGTTTTCTGCACTTGCAAAGGTCTACAAAATTTGGCAATATGCCCAAAATTTTTACAATTGTGACACTTCAAACTTCTTAAAAATATGAATGGATTTCTTAGCAATAAATGCATTCGTCTTCTAACTCCAAATCTGCATTCAGTGGCTTTATGTCCAAACCTGTTGCAACAAAAATAATATCCAATAAAATGAGAATTTTACCTGAAAGTTTCATTTCTTTTGTAATTTGCTGCTCTCATAATTTATTTATCATTTGCATCATCCTTTTGAGCAATCTTTGTTTTAGAACTTTGTCCCTCTTCAAATCCAAGACCTAATTTGTCTTTGTATACTTTTTGTTTGTCAAGGAGGTCATCAAGTTTATCACTACTTTTACACATATCAAGCTTTCTTCTTAAATCTACAATTTCATCTTTAAGTGTATGACACTCCTTGTCCTTGTTATTCAACTCTTTACTCTTAACATCAACAATTCTCTTACTTTCTTCAAGAGACAACTCTAGATCAGCAATCTGCTTCTCATAATTAGTTAGTTTATTAGTCATGATTTCATGTTCTTTTTGAAATTGACTTCTTTGTACAATGATCTCCTTTTTGAGCTTCTTGACTTGACTCAAAGCACACTTCAATTCACCTTCAAGATCAATGACTGGTTCACAATTATTTGATTGTTCTTCACATTTATCACTTTGAACTTCATTTAGTATAGACATAAATAGAATCTTTGCATCTTCCTCAAGAGAATCATCTAAATCACTTTTAGTCATATCAATATTCTTGGTGAACAAACTTTTTTTCTTTCTGAAATTATTTTTCCTTTTAGGAACAAACTGTTTCTTTTTGAATTGCTTCTTCTTTTCATCTTCATCACTGTCTAAGTCCTTGTAAGGACACTTAGCTGCATAGTGTCTAATCCTTCCACATTTAAAGCATTTGAATGGAAACTTACCTTTGTACTTGCCAGTTGATCCCTTTTTCAATTTACTTGCAAGAGATATCTCTTGATAATTATCCAACTCCTCTAATTCAGATTTAATCTCTTTCTCCCTTTTGACTAATTTGAATGCAGCTTCTTTTCTTAAGGGTGTATCATTATTGATTGTCATCTCAAAATCAATGAATGTGCCATGATGTTCATCAAAGATTACATTACTCAATTCTCTTTCCTCTACTGCTGACACTTTGGACTCATATTTTGGAGTTAGAGTCCTTAAGACTTTTGTTACAACTATCTTTTCTTCCAAAGTATCACCCATTCCTCTTATGGCATTTACAATTTCTTGAACCCTCAAAAGATATTCAGCCACTTTCTCATCATGACTCATCTTGAGACTTTCAAATTTAGCCCTATAGGATTGTAATTTTGCTTCTTTAATTTTATCATCTCCTTGATAAATGTTGGACAACTTGTCCCATATTGCCTTAGCTAATTTACACTCCATGATTTTAACAAGTATCTCATTGGTTAAGCCACATCATATTGTATTTTTGGCCTTAGCATTATTTTCATAGGCCTTTTTCTTATCAGGTATTGATGGAGGATTTGTTGCAGTACATTCATTTACAATAGCATCATATACATCATACCTCAAAGATGACAGATATGACTCCATCCTGAACTTCCATAAGGCATAGTTAGACCCATCAAACATAGGTGCCTTGTAGTTTGAAAGTCCTTCTTGACTTGCCATGACAAGTACTCCAAATATATGATCTACCCAAGATGATTAAGCCTTTATAGGGAACCAAGCTTTGATACCAATTGTCGGAGTACACTTAACACTAAGAGGGGGGCTGAATTAGTGTTAATATAATAATTAAATTTTCTCACCTTTTACAAATTTCCAATGAACTTTATTATGAAAAGAGATCAAATATTAACTTCATAATCAATAAATTGTTAAACACAAATTATTAATGTAGAGAAACAACACAAGAAGTTTAACTCAAAGATATACCGAGTGGAAAACCCTCCAAGGGTAGAAAAACCACTCAAACTACCTCACTGGCTTAAATGAAAAACTTCAAGTTTACAAATATCTCACTGACATATACAATTTTGCCTCACTGGCATATTGATTTTCACCACAAGTCTCACTGACTTTAATCACCAAAAGAATAATGAACAAAAATAAATCAGGGGGTTTCCCTGTTTCAATCAAACTCAACACCTTATTTCCCCTATACAATTTTTTCAACAAATATATCTTTCTCTACAAAATAATGATTAAACTCTGCAATATCAAATTTCAACCTACAAAACATTCACCTTTGAACCAAATCACCTCTACAAAATATATGAAAAACTCCTGAAAAAATATTGAATCTTCAAATCAATTTCATTTGTTAATCAACAAAAAATTCTATGAAGAAAAAATTATCATTGCAAAAATATAAATTTTCAATCTCTGTCATCAACCATATCTCTGCAATTTTTCTTCTTCAATTCTACTCCATCTCTGTAATCACCTAGTCTCCAAAACACCTTGTTATCTCTACAAACATTTGATCATCTTATTATATTTTTAAAACTCTTCATCTCTATACACTTAACTCTTCTCTCTGTCAATTTGATATGAATATCCTTTGAAATATGATAGTCTTCCTCTCTGAACACAAAAAATCTCCATTCACATTAATTCATCTCAAAAACACTTCAAAAAATTAGAAGTAGAAGTTTTCTTTGAAAAAAATATATTTATAACTCACACACCATAATAAAATATTTCCATTTTTTAAAACACCCCATACACCAATAAAATCATCTTTCTATCTTCCAAAAACTTTCTATCTTCAAAAGATTTCTATCTTCATAAAAAACCTTCTATCTCCAATGACTCTTGGTCTTCGTTGTTACTTAGAAAAGGAAATAAATCTGATTTTAACCTTTTAAAAAAGACAAGAATCCTTATAAAAATCTTTCTTTGATATCAACCAAAAAAATGGGAGATAAAATAATAAAGTTTCTAATATTGAGACTAAGTCATAAGGATCAGCCTATCACCTTAAGAAAATCTCAAAGCATATGAGGAGGGGTTGGGACATATAAAATATATGATTTTTTAACACTTTTCAAATGGCCTTTTTAATATTTTTATAAAACATGCTCATAGAATAGGACTTTTTAATATTTTATAAAAATATGATCACAAAATATAATTATTCAAAACTAAGGACATATTAATAGGCTCTCAAATGATGACTAATGTCATTGGTTAAACACAAGGAGGGGGTCGGTCAAGAAGGTAATTTTTAAGTTGTGAACTTGCAGTAGCAGGTCACCAATGAATTATAACAAAAATGCAAGTATAAAGGCATGTGGGTTTAGACATATGAAAATGGACTTAGTCTTGGAATTTAAAAATTAGTATCTCAAATGACAAAAATATTAAAACCTTAGATTTCTCCCAACATAGCATTTCTTCTACAATAAGAGCACCTCTGAAGCCATGCTGAAGATAGAAGCAAGAACACCAATAAGAGCACTAACCTTGGAGAAATATCTTCATTATATAATGAAATTCTTAAAGATGTGAATATGAAGAACACTAAAGACAACCTTGCTCAGAATTTGCATCCTCTATGCAAGAACAATGAAGATATCATCATCTCACTAAAATCACCATGAAGACATATAAGATCATGAGACCACCAAAAACCCTTTTGTCATCAATCTAAAGATAACATATAAGATCACTTGCAACAATAATTATGTAGCCTGCTTGCTAATGTATTGTTGTCACTCCATCTTGCCTCGGACTATCAATCATAGATGAGTATCTAGTTGTAACTCTACTTTTTGAGTTGATGAAGCATTTTTCATCCCTTGCAAAGATTAAAGGGGAAAAAGCACACTGGGCTCAACCCTTGTGGGAGCCTATTTGACTCCACATGCTGAATGTCTTCAATCAACTTCAAGATTGGTCCTATATGTGCAAATGAAACAAATAGATTAGAATAAAACAATGATGCTCTTATGTTTGCTTCTCTTGAGTTCCTTCTACATATGGATAGTCTTATTTGATCAATGCATTACAACTTAAATATTATGTCTCTCTTGATTGATGAAGGATTTTCATAAACAAAATTTCTAACAGGACCTTGCCATAATTTTTTTAGGTACATGTTGAGGTTAGGAGTGGGAACTGGAGGCTTCTACGAAGATCAACCCAAACAAGGCAATGATGGTTGTCTTTCACTCTTCTTCATTAGATGCATAGTGTTTTACTTGTATTTGCATGAGTTTAGCTATAACCCACGACTTGTGTGGGACATTCGATATGTCTTTGTTTCTTTCAATTCATTGTTTGTTCTCTTATGTATTAAAAATTGTAAATGAACAATCACTGTAGTGAATGAATACTTATCTCTATTACTACTCTACAATGCAATGAATGATTGAAACTTTTCTTTTCTACATCTGAACAACTGAACTGCACTTGTCATAACAACTATGCGGATAAAACATAACAAAAATAAATCAAACCACATTCAAACATGATAAATGATCAATCTGCTAAGCCAATTTTTGAGTTGGGGTAAAAAAATGGTAACATTTCTAGTGACTTCTACTATATGCTTGCCTACTAAGCATCTAACCAATTGCCTTATCATCCATTGGGCATAAGGTCATACTCTATCCTTCTCAAAAACTTAGAAAACACTATACTTCAGCTCTCCAATAATTCAGACAGCAACAACAAACTGAAAAGAAACTCTACTGAAAGCAAACTAACAGACCTTGATGACCAAAACAAAACATTGAAAACAAATATGCATGAGCACTTATTGACTGAAAAAACTAATCTAACCCTACTCTAATCATCCAAGGAAGCTGGTCAAACATATCCATTCACTATTTGGGTGAAATAACTCCCCCTCCTAACCAACTGAGGATTTTTTTCATACTCACAAACTGACAATGAGGAGTGAAAAACAAGGATACTCCTTACAAAATACTGTAATGCATCCTGAAATAATGTAGCCATAGGCTTGAATTTCTTTACTCTATTCGAACATACCTCTGGTTTGCCATGAATGAGCAAGTTGGTTCTGCTGCTCCAAAATGGCAATCTCAACCTTAGGAGAACTAAAGTTGCTTCAAACCTTGCTAGTTGCTCCATTGGCCAAATCCCTAATAGGGCAACCTCTTGTAAGGATGTAGCTTGAATTTTCATTGTTGATCTCAGTCTCATTGGCTGCCTCCTCAAACACAATTGCTTCTTGCTTTGGCTGAGACATGACTTCAACCTTGTGTTCCTACACAAACAAGTTGTCACAATGTGATTGCTCTTGTAACAGTCCTTGGTCCGAATGGCCTTCATCTCACCTTGTTAGTTCATCTACATTTCTTTTATCAATACTAACTAACAAAGGAAGGTCAGCAAAAAGAGCAGTCGAAACCTGAGTTCCAACACTCTCCTTTACCTCTTCATCTTGTTGTTCCAAACATTCCCCCTTAAAAGATGAATGTTTAACATCTAAGTTTGAAACAAAAATCTCGAGATCATCCCAGAACATATCTTCTTCACATTCCTCTTAAATTTTTTATGAAAGAGGACTAGTTTTTACCTCATGACAACACTCATTCAACAATGTAAGTTGCATTCTAGGCTCTCCTTCAACCTCTTCTACATGATCCAAAACTTCAGCTTCAACTCGCAGCTCACCAGATGGTTGAGGATCTTCATGCTGCTGCAAAACTACTACCTCTAGTATGTGCATGTTCTCTTCTTCTATCTGAACAAAACCAGGTAATTGATCAAAGAAAGCTATTGGATCTTCTTTATGATCTGGAGCCTTTTTGCATGAGACTTGGGCTTTCAATCTTCGCAATTGAAGGCTTTCACCCTATGACTTCTGCATCCTATTTGTATGCATCTTATGAACAATTTTAGAAAAATTTGCAAATGAATCAAAATTCAAAGGGTTTAGTATCAGATCTGAATCTACTTGCCCTGTATACATAGTAACAGCCTTTTCAGTCAAATTAGCCTTCTGCACCTATTGATTTACCAAAAAAATTTAACATCTTTTTCCACACAAGGAACCTCTTCAGTGCAAACATTGAGAGATTCATCAGAAGGGATCCTCTCTTTCTCAATAATTTTCTATTCTAACCAGTATTGTTCTAAAGATACATGAAGTAAATTCACTAGCCTATCTCTATTTTGTTGGTCAACAGATTGATCTCGAATGCTGATAGGCTCCTCAGCAAAATTAGATCCTCTGAGAGTTGAGATTCTAACTTTCTGAGGAGTCTGTTTACATTCGAGACCTCCTACTTGGCAGGAAGAAGATTCTTTAGGTGGCCTAAAACTCAGAGTTCCCACTTTAGGGGTATTAAGAGGCTTATCTTGTCTTAAACTTGGAAAGTTGTACTTACATACCTCTTCCTAATCAGGGTGTTCTAGGACAGTAGGGGCTACTTGGGCTTGGGTGAGCAAGAGCTTGGTTTGTACAGCTTCTTTTCTTTCAAGATTCTCTTCAAATTGTCTCTTTGTGTCTCCCACTCCTCATCAGAAATAAAGATCTCACAAGGTGGTTGATTTTGAATCATAATATGCTCAGGCTGTACCAACCTAGGTTCTTGCAAGTGTAAAGTGTTCTTGAAACTAGGAATCTTGACCTTGGTGGGGATAGTGGGTTCACTTTGATTAAAACATGCAAAATTATACTCACCTACCTCATCCTGAAAGGGATGATTTTGAATGACAGGAACTACTTAAACTTGCTACCTATGCTTTTGATGGAGCAAAACCCTCATCGGTTGTTCTTTAGCTTCTATTTATTGTTCAGAATGTGCCTTTTGTGCCTCCAACTCTTGCTCATGAAGATATGCTTGATAGGCTATTTCATCCTGGTGCATGTCGAATTGCCATAGCCTATGGATCTTGTCTATCTGCTCCATAATGAGTGCCAAAGTATCTTTTATGCTTGCATCCTCCATCAGTGTTGGTGGATTAGAAGCTTGAGCAGGGGTGGGTGGGTGGCAAACATATTGTGCATGCTAGTATGCTATTGTCACATGGAAACCAACTACATGGTTTCTCTAATATAGCTGATAAGATTTTGGATTGGTAACACCATCATGATATGGTGGATGATATGAATTGATCAACTCAAAACCAGAAAAATAACATGTAGAGTCGCTAGGTATGCTAGTTGCTTGCCTCCAAAGGCTGGATTCACTGATACACACACCAAATATTAGCAATAAATGATCAAACTATGGACTAAAATAGTCCAACTTGTCCCACTAGGCATGCCAAAACCTATTGTCAATTCAAGTATGCACCCTTGTTAATCTTTGTGAAAACTTAACTACTTATTGAAACATGGAATGGTTCTCATATGTGGGTCTCCTTTCATGAGAATGAATCTCTAGAGTGAGTTGGTTCTCTTAAAACTTCTAAACTATGACTTGAGGGGAAAAGGGATAGAAAGATGTAACTGAAGTGCAAATTGATTATGGAATCTAAAACTAAATGAAGTTCTATAATTCACAGGCAGATCCTCTAACATAAATCCTCACAACTTCACTAGTAGTTACTCCTTAAGTAATTTGCAACAAGGTTTGATATCAAACACAAACTACAACCAGGAAGAAACCAAATTTTAACAGTATTGAGACAAAATAAAAGACTAAAATAGTCACAATATGACATCAGAGCAAGACTGCAAAAATGTATGTGAAATAGGATGATTTGCTATTAGAATTGAAAGGAATACAATGCATGAAAAATAAAATATGTGAGCCAACTGATGTATACAACTCTATAGAGAGAGAAGAAATTGATGCTAACTGACTCACCTCTCCAGAAAAACTTACTCTTCTCCTATAAATGCCTCAAAAAGATCTCCCGTGAAGAAACTTGAAAAAGCTCCTAAAAATATATCTACAATTCATTTTCGAGCTTAAAAAAAAAGGTGCCAAAAATAGCCTCAAACAGTCTCCAAACTACAAAAAAATGTTACCAACTTGATCCTCTAGGTAGTCCCCACCAATTTTACATCCAAATCTACCCAATCTGCCTCATAAAAGCACAAGCCTTATTTATTAATGACAATGTCCACCTTTAACTTTGTAACATAAGCCATGCTTTTCAAGCTGTTGGCCACTTCTCCTTATGATTGTTAGACATATGAATGATAAGTGTTGACCTCGATGTCATTCGTTTGGCAAAAAATAAGGCTTTGAATGTGATAAAAAATACCTCAACAAACTAGGGTAAAGGGAAACCCTAGAACAAAACATGCTTACCCCTACTCTTTTAGGCCATTTTACACTTTGCATTTTTTGTGCATTGGGGCTCTACACAGCATACTGCCACCATTGGACTAGGGTTTGGAGCTTGATCCCTCCATTTCCACTATTTTCTGAGCACACCTCCTTGGAAGTTTTTGTAGAAAATGAAGGTAAGACCCTCTATCTTTCATATTTTAAACCGTCTCCTCACTTATCATAGTTTTCTAACCCTCTGGCCATGACTATTGAACAAGTTTCTGATGAGATTTATCTTGTCTCGTTGTCACTCTCTTGCTGATTGAGTTTGGGAGCTTGATCCAAGATTGATTGGACTAAAAAAAGAGGGTAAACCCGCGACCATGAATGCATTTTGAGCAAGGAAAAAAAAGTTTCATATATGACCTCCATACACAGGTAAGATTTAACATTACCATGGTATATTCCATTCTCTAAGTCATCTTGTGTATTTTGAGGGTTTGAGAAATCCAACCATTTCTTTCATCTTCCTGTAGCTTTATTCTCTAAACAAAATGAAGTCATTTCTTTAATTTTCTGTAGGAAAGAATTCATCTTGAAAATGGTTGTTGACTCTATGCAGTCTTCATACGTTTTATGGCTTGAAGCGCATACCAAACCTCTATATCTACACAAACCCATGCATATCACTCTTGCTTCTTGAAAATCCTAAGAGGGTTAGAATGAAATTCACTCATTTTGCTACAAGTAACACTCCTAAAGGCCACGACCACTATTATACAGTACATTGTATTATTTCTGAGCTTTTGTATATCTGAAAGGCTTTACTTTTGAAACCTGTATACTCTGTTTGGGAGCCTCCAGATGGGTATTGTCTTTCTGTGTTAGAATGCATTCCATTGCCATTTGCAACATTTGTCTTAGGCATATAATCTTTCTTTCTACATTTGTCATTCTAGAAGGTCACGGCCTGTCTTGTCATTCTAAGTATTACATTGATATTTACCATTCGAGGCTGAGAAACTTATGAAACATCATTTATTTTCTATATTTTCCTACCATGAACCCTTTGTTTTCTGCATCATTTTACATTTTGCCATCTTGCATTCTGATCTCTATAGTTTTAGGAACTCCATCTTTCCTCATTCTATAGTCTCCTCATATAAAACTATGTGGTTTGATTAAGAAAAACTCTTATGTTGTGGCTACATTATGCTTTCCATTAATTCCAAATACCTATTGGCTAGAGTTCGTCGTGATGTATAAATTGACCTCTTTCTGAGTATATGCTTGTTACCTTCTTTGAGTAGTTTGTTGTTTCATACTCTTTGCTGTTCCATTTTGCATTGTATAATTTTATACTTGGGGTGCCATTAGCAAATGATTTGGACCAAATCCTTGACAACTATGTGGAATGGAGAACAAAACCTCTCACTTAGGATTTGCTGCCCATATCAACCAGCCTCAGCTCTCTAATTCATTTGTTCATCCATTATTTCGTCAGCCACTCTGCATATGCGAGCTCTAATTGGCCCTTACATAGTCTACATGCACTAACTCACCAAGTCAATATACTGATGCATGAACTAGGTCTACACCTTTACTTGTATCTAAACCCATCAAATGTAAAAATGAAATGAGGTTTTGAACTATTAGACAACATTATACATTTGACTATGATCAGCATGATGATATCTCTATACCTTTGCTCCTATGTTGGTTGCACTAGATATTCTATTTTGATCAACAAAAGAGACATGGTGTTTCCCTCTTCCTTTGGCAGTTA
This sequence comes from Cunninghamia lanceolata, assembly GCA_027924645.1. Classification (NCBI taxonomy): domain Eukaryota; kingdom Viridiplantae; phylum Streptophyta; class Pinopsida; order Cupressales; family Cupressaceae; genus Cunninghamia; species Cunninghamia lanceolata. The sequence goes on from BSBN01000221.1 coordinate 8,206,597, forward strand.
TACCCTCTACTTGATGCATATGGCACTCTGTAGCATAATTTTGGCACTACATTTGAACTCTCTTTTGCATCTTCATAAGATGACTATGGATGTTGAGGCTTTATTATTAAATCATCATCTTGTTAAAGTACATTTGTTGATCTCTGTATACACTTGGCAATGCTCTTTCCAATCATATTGAAAGATGCCACTTTCTTCTATTTGTAGCATTCATTTTGTAGTATCATGATGCAGACTTCATTCATTGATGTGTGATGTCTGTTAGTGTAGGTTTTTATTTTCTAGTTGGGTTATTTATTTTTCCCTATATTCCTAGGTTTTTTCTACACTTCTATTAATCTTGCTTAGGTTAATAAAGCATGTCTTATTAGGTGAGTGGTTGCGAGGTGTCACCTTCCTACATGTGAGCATCCATTAGCTATCTTGGGAAGATACTTTGCTATCTTTAGTCTGATAGATGGTTGCTTCTCATTGGTCGGTGTTGCAACCTCCTGCCTCTTCCTAGTCTATATAACCATTCTACCTAGCTTGTATTTTGTATCTTTTGCTTTTGCATCCTCTTAATGTTATTTTGCTTCTAGCATTTGCATTACTCTCTTGGAGACTAACTCTGTGTTGCTATTTTGATTTCGTATCATTTGCATTCATAGTTTAGATATCTATTCTTTGCATTAGTTTTTTGGGTTAATAATCTTTTCAGATTCTAACATGGTGTCAGAGCTATTCTATGTGCAAGAGTAGATTTTAGTTTCCATAGTTGAGATATTTGGGGGGGCTAATAAATATTATTACAGTTTTTTGAAAAACCCAGTATGCTCTTCTCTTGCATCTTCAGATGATCTTGAGAATTAGAAAAGTTTGACGGAAACTTTTTTAATCTCTGGGTTTGCACATGTGTTTTATGAAATCTGGGTGATTGCAGCATTTCTAGTTATACTGATAGTATTTCTGACTATTCCAGCGTGTCCAGGGGGCTTGAGAAAGTCAGATTTGGCTTTTGTTTCACCGAAATCAGAGATCATCATACACAGTTGCGGAACCGGGGTTTCGAGCTCAAATCTGACAACTAGCTTGCATATTTGGTCTTTTGAATCAATATTGCAAGCTAGTTGTATGTCATTTTTTGGTTGCCAGGGTTGTTTTTTATAGCTAAAGGCATTCTATTTACATTGGAGCAACATCTTCTGTACATTTGCAAGAAAAATGCCTTCTGGGTTTTGTTTGTAGCATAGAAAAACAATCTAGGTATCTTTCCATTTTTGCTTGTAGTCTGTATATTTTGTAGAAATGTACTCAGAAAGCTACAGCAGGATCCCTCTCCATTGGCAGTTGAAATTTTGAAGGCAGTTTTCAAATGCTCCGTTCTTGCTCATACGGACTCCTTTTCCTACAAATTGCTTTTTGATTTTGGCTATTTTTTCGTGCTCTATGCACTAGTACAGACGCGTTTTGATTTTGATGCCAATATTTTTCAGAAATTGCAGATTTTCAGTCATGACATTGCATAGTTCTCATTTTGGGAACTTCAGAGGATCATAATTTTCACATACGACCTCGTATCGAGGCGATTCTTTTTTTGAAAGTGCATGATCTTTTGAGTAGATCACAGTGGTACTATTTATTTCTCTAAGTATTGTGCCGAAGTTGTATTTTTAGCATATGCTCTTCATGAGGGTTTTGTAATGCATTGAAATCAAGACCACTTAGTATTTCTTTCTAGTGGTAGTTGTAAACACACTAATATAAAGTGCAAAATCATATTATATTTGGGGGGGTCCTTTGATTGAGTGAAAATGGGGGGTTGTCTTGGTTGGGTTCTCTTCTTTTCGGCACTTCTTCTCTGCATTTCCTCATCATGGATCAAACAAATCTTCCCATCCTAACTCCATACAATTACTTTGAGTGGAAATCACGCATGACAATTCACTTAAGGAAAATTGGATTAAATAGGATAACTATGGGACTTGAAACTGAACCTACTAAAGATGAAGAAGCCTAAGTGGTTTAACAAATGTGATGAGGCATATGGAACATTGTGTTTGTCTGTTTCTCCTGATTTACTCTTTCACATTGAGTCTTTGAATACACCAAATAAAATCTGGACAAAGCTAGAAACACTATTTGGCACACAAGATTCAATGAGGGGTCATATGTTGGAAAATGAACTAATTAGCTTAAGTCCAGGCAATTTCAACACAATCCAGGATTTCTTCACTAAATTGAAATCACTAAGGCTACAGTTAAAACAATGTGGAATTGAAAAGAAAGATGAACAACTGATTCTTAGTATTCTCTCTAAGCTAAGTTCAGAATATTCTATATTTGTTTCTACCTTCTATGCTACTAAGGGTGCACTTGGTACTCAATTCACCATGCCATCTTTAGATGATTTTGCTATCAATCTCACTCAGGAACAGGACAAGCTAATCCAGATGGGCACTCTTAAGTCCTCTAAGTCACATGCCTTGGCTGCCAACCAAGGCACAAAAGAATAAAAAGGACAAAGTAGTAACAACAATAGTAAGGATAAGAAACAGAAGAATAGCAAGGAGAAGAAGGATCAGCTATAGGTTGCTTCAAAAGTAACTAATGAGACCCAATCTTCCAAGGGTGACAAGCCTAAGAAAGAGAGGGTCCAATGTGCCTATTGTAAAAGACCAGGTCATGATGAACATAAATGTCTGAAGAAACAAATTGATCACTTGACACACATGCTTGAGAAGAATAATATCAGTGTTCCTGAGTCTATCAAACAGAGTTCTAATGAGGGGTCTAATAAGGCAAAAGAAAACAACAAGGGGAAAGGAAAGGGCAAGGCCCTTGTTGCAGTTGCTTCTTCACCATCCACTTGGGTTCTTGATTCAGGTGCTTCGTACCAAATGGTTTCATCTAAGGAAGAACTTGCATCCTTGGAGCCATGTACTATGCCTTCTATTTTGATGGGTGATAACACTCTTGTTGAGGTGTGTGGGAGAGGGTCTGTTGATGTGGGGGATGGCACATTCCATGATGTTCTTTGTGTGCCCTCATTATCAACTAATCTCCTATCGGTATACCAGATCACTCACATAGGTTCAGGCAAGTAGGTTGAGTTCACACCTGATCCAGTGGAGATTCGTGAGTTGCATAGTGGTTCTACAGTTGCAGTTGGGAGAGTAGATCATTAGTCATGGCTCTATCTATTTTCTCACTTTGTTCCTGATCCTCCTTTGACTATTTTGCTCACTCATTCTAATAATGTGAGTAGATTATGGTATGAGCAGTTTGGCCATCTTAACTTCCGCTACTTGCAGCAGCTCAACCAGTAGAGCATGGTCACAGGGTTGCCTTCAGTTTAGTTTTCAGGTGGTGTTTGCCAAGGTTGCATTCTTGGTAAGCATCCTAAGGAAAATTTTGACAAAGGTAAGGCATGGAGAGCTTCACAGATACTGGAGTTAGTTCACAGTGATTTGGCTGGTCCATTTCAGCATCCTTCTTTTAGCAGGGCTAGATATGTCCTCACATTCATTGATGACTTTTCTCGATATACTTGGGTGTACTTTCTCAAACAGAAGTCAGAGGTATGTGATCATTTTCAGGACTTCAAAACTTTTGTAGAGAAGCAATCTGGGAAAGCCATCAAAGTTTTGCGCACTGACAATGGTGGTGAGTATGTCAACCATCGGTTTGATAGGTTTTGCAGTTCAGAGGGGATTGATTTGCAGCATTCAGTTCCATAGAATCCTCAATAGAATGGTGTTGCAGAACAGAAGAATAGGTCCTTGAAGGAAATGGTGAACTCCATGATTCACTCTAGATCTCTTGCACCACAGTATTGGGCAGAGGCCATTAACTGTGCTTGTTATATCCAGAACCGTGTTCCTCACCGAGCCTTAAAAGGAGTCACTCCTTTTGAAGCTTGGAGCGGTCAGAAACCATTAGTTAATCACTTTCGAGTTTTTGGTTCTCCTGCATGGGCCCACATTCCTACAGAGAAATGTAAGGCCTTGGATTCATAAAGCAGACCTTGCATATTTGTAGGTTATCCTAATGGTGTGAAGGGTTATTGGTTGCTCCACCCTACTACACATGAGTTGTTCATTGAGAGGAGTGTTCAGTTTGAGGAGGGCTCTTTGAGCTCACTTTCTATCACTTCTCCAACTCCTTCTACTTTGACATTTGACAGATCTTCTGATGAGTTAGATTCACCAGAGTAGTCTTCTATCTCCACTTCCGATGTAGAGAGTGATTCAGAGGACTCACCTCCTTCCTCTCCTAGTCATCATTCAGAGGTTGATGATTCTCCTCCAAATTCTCCATCTTTCGGTCCACTTTGGGCTAGACAGACCTTGTAGTCTACAGGTGATTGGGTTGGGGATCCATCAGACACCAGGCGGACTCGTTCACAATTCCAGGATGCTCCACATGTCTTCATTGCTACTACCTCAGATCCATAGTCTTTTCATGAGGCTTCTGGTATTCCTGAGTGGAATACAGCTATGCAGGAGGAGTATAGTTCCTTGATGAGGAACCACACTTGGGATCTTGTCCCTCTTCCTAAGGGAAGAAAACTTGTTTAATGTAAGTGGATCTATCAGACAAAATTTGTAGCAGATGGGTCGGTTGACAAGCGTAAGGCTCGCTTGGTCACCAAAGGATTCACCCAGGTTCCTGGGATTGACTACTCTGAGACTTTTGCGCCAGTTGCCTAAATGAATTCCATTCGACTTGTTCTTGTCATTGTTGTAGCTAATCATTGGGAAGTACACCAGATAGATGTGAAGAGTGCTTTTCTTCACAGTGACCTTCAAGAGGAGATATACATGGAGTAGCCACATGAGTTCCTTCAGGATTCTTCACTTGTGTGTCATCTTCAGAAGTCTCTCTATGGCCTCAAACAGGCTCCTTGGGCCTGGTATGCCAAAATGGACTCCTTCCTTCTATCAGTTAGGTTCACTCAGTGCCATTTTGATCCCAATGTCTACATTCTGCAGTAGGATGATTCACTCCTATTTCTAGTTCTGTATGTTGATGGCTTACTAATCACAAGGAGTTCTTCATCCACCATTGTGGCTGTCAAAACTGCCCTTCATGACATGTTTTTTATGACTGACTTGGGCTTGTTGTATTACTTTCTCAGGATTGAGATCTACAAGTCTACTTTTGGGATCACCATCAACCAGTCCAAGTATGCTCTAGATTTGCTCTTGAGGTTTCATATGGCTCACTGTAAGCCTGCTTCAACTCCCTTTCTTTCTGGAGTCAAACTTGAGGCTCAGTGTTCTTCTCCACTTGTTCATGGCACTTTGTACTGATAGCTTGCTGGGAGTCTCATTTATCTGACTCATACAAGACCCAACATTTCATATGTTGTAGGCATGGTTTGTCGATTCATGCAGGAGCCTCATGAGCTACACTGGAATGCAACCAAGCAGATCCTTCACTACATTCAGGGTTCTCACAGTTTTCAGATTCACTACGTAGTGGGTATTGAGCTTGACTTGGTGGGCTGCACAGATTCAGATTGGGCGAGTGATTCTTAGGATCGCAAGTCTACTCCAGGTTACAGCTTCTCACTTAGTTCAGGTCTTGTTTGTTGCTCAAGCAAGAAGCAGTCTACTATTGCTCTATCTTCTACTGAGGTTGAGTATCAGGGAGCTATGAATGCCGCCACTGAGGCCATTTGGCTTCAGAATCTTCTCACTGAGTTTGGTATCCAGATCAGACAGCCATCAGTCATATTTTGTGACAACCAGATTGCCATTCAGATCTCACGAAATTTGGTCCATCATCAATGGACCAAACACATCGAGGTCCACTTGCACTACATCTAGGAACTCATCCATGGCCACATCATTGACCTTTTCTACTGTCTAAATTCCGAGTAGGTTGCTGATATCTTCACCAAACCCTTCACTAAGAGCAAGTTCCTTCATTTATGAGCTTTGCTGGGGGTGCGGGATGCTTCATCTTCTGGGGGGGCTTCTTCCTCTCACTCAGAGTCCTGACTCTCTCTACTTTGGGGGGGTCTCTTCTCTCTCTATTTTGGGGGGGACTTTTCTCTCTTTGGGGGGGAATTTTATGTACATAGGTACCTCATCAGGCTTGATTTGCCAGGACCCATTTCTACATCCACCTAAGCTTCACTTATTGGGGGGTGTTAGTGTAGGTTTTTATTTCCTAGTTGAGTTATTTATTTTTCCCTATATTCCTAGGTTTTTCCTACACTTCTATTATTCTCGCTTAGGTTAATAAAGCATGTCTTATTAGGTGAGTGGTTGTGAGGTGTCACCTTCCTACATGTGAGCATCCATTAGCTATCTTGAGAAGATACTTTGCTATCTTTAGTCCAATAGATGGTTGCTCCTCATTGGTCGGTGTTGCCACCTCCTTTCACTTCCTAGTCTATATAAGCATGCTACCTGGCTTGTATTTTGTATATTTTTCTTTTGCATCCTCTTAATGTTATTTGGCTTCTAGCATTTCCATTACTCTCTTGGAGACTAACTCTGTGTTGCTATTTTGATTTCATATCATTTGCATTCATAGTTTAGATATCTATTCTTTGCATTAGTTTTCTAAGTTAATAATCTTTTCAGATTCTAACAATGTCTTGAAGCACTGAATTTAAAATAAGTATTGAAACTTATGTAATACATCTCCTTTGATATAGATGACACTTTACATACCTGTCTCGCATATCAATGACACATGGCAAAAGTTGAACAAAGCTACCTCCTGTAGTTGTACCATGGCGTTTAAGTGGCTATCTCCATATTGATGACTATCCTTAATCTGATGCAACATTGTTGATATACTTTCGATATGCATTTGAAAGATTCTTATGTTAATAGTGTACTCTTATGCTGTTCCTTCAATGGGAAAATACCTGGAATGGTGTATTGGATAAAAACTTCCATGTTGGCACTGAATAATGTACCTCTTTATCAGCACAAAGATGTTGTCATGTATTCTAAAATTCTTTCATTTGATGGAACACTAATTGAGAGAAAATGCCTGCATTATATCTAAAATTCACTCACTCAGATAATTAGGTAGCCTACTTGCTGATGTATGGTTGTCACTCCATCTTGCCTCAGACTGTCAATCATAGATGTGCATCTAGTTGTAAGTCCACTTTCTTAGTTGATGAAGCATTTGAACTTGATTACACAACAAAACTATTTCATCCCTTGCCAAGATTAAAGGGGAAAAAGCATGTTGGGGTCAACCCTTGTGGGAGCCTGTTTGACACCACATACTGAATGTCTTCAATCAGCTTCATGATTTATCCTACACCTGCACATGAAACAAACAAATTAGAATAAAACAATGATGCTCTTATGTTTACTTCTCTTGAGTTCCTTATGCATATGGATGTTCTTATTTGATAAATGCATTACAACTGAAACATTATGTCTCTCTTAATTGATGAAGGATTTTCATAACTGAAGCTTCTAACGGTAAGTTCCCACAATTTTTTTAGGTACATGTCGAGGTTGGGAACGGGAACTAGAGGCTTCTACAAAGATCAACCCAAACAAGGCAATGATGGCTATGTGTTTCCCTGTTCTTCATTAGATGCATAGTGTTTTACTTGTATTTGCATGAGTTCAACTATAACTGATGGCTTGTGTGGGATATTTGATATGTCTTAGTTTATTTCAATGCAATGTTTGTTCTCTTATGTATTCAAAACTGTAAACGAACAATCATTGTAGTGAATGAATACTTATCTCTTTTACTGCTCTATAATGTAATGAATGATTGAAACTTTTCTTTTCTACATCTGAACAACTGAACTACACTTGTCATAACAACTATGCAACTAACACATAATAGAAATAAATCAAACCACATTCAAACATGATAAATGATAAATCTGCTCAGCCAATTTTTGAGTTGGGGTCAAAAAATGGTAACATTTCCAGTGACTTCTGCTATATGCTTGCCTGCTAAGCATCTGACCAATTGCCTTGTCATCCATTGGGCATAGGGTCATACTCTATCCTTCTCAGAAACCCAAAAAACACTGTACTTTAGGTCTCCAATAGTTCAAACCGCAACAAGAAACTAAAAACAAACTCTACTGAAAGAAAACTAATAGGCCGTCATGGCCAAAATAAAACATTGAAAATAAATGTGCATGAGAACTTATTGATTGAAGAAACTAATCTAACCCTACTCTAACTAGCCAACGAAGATGGTCAAACATATCCATTCACTGTTTCGATGAAATAACTCCCCCTCCTAACCAAATGATGATTTTTCTTATACTCACAAACTAACAATGAGGAGTGAAAAACAAGGAGACTCCTTACAAAATTTTGTAATGCATCTTGAAAAATGCAACCAAAGGCTTGAATTTGTTTACTCTGTTTGAACATACCTCCAGTTTGCCATGAATGAGAAAGCTCATTCTATTGCTCCAAAACTACAATCTCATCCTCAGGAGAACTAATGATGCTTTGAACCTTGCTAGTTACTCCATTGGTCAAATCCCTGATAGGGAAACCTCTTGTAAGGATGTAGCTTGAATTTTCATTGTTGATCTCAGTCTCAATGGTTTCCTTCTCAAACACAACTACTTCTTGCTTTGGTTGAGACATGACTTCAACCTCTGTGTTCCTCCACAAACAAGTTGTCTCAATGTGATTGCTCCTGTAATAGTCCTTGGTGCAAATGACCTTCATCGCACCTTGTTAGTTCATCTACATTTCTTTCATCAATACTAACCAGCAAAGGAAGGTCAACAAAAAGAGTAGTCAAAACCTAAGTTCCAACACTCTCCTTTACCTCTTTGTCTTGATGCTCCAAACATCCCACCTTAAAAGATGAATGTTTAAAATCTAAATTTGAAACAAAAAGCTTGAGATCATCCCAGAACATATCTTCTTCACATTCCTCTTAAATTTTTGATGAAAGAAGGCTAGTTTTTGCCTCATGACAACACTCAGTCAGTAATGTAAGTTGCAGGATAGGCTCTCCTTCAAGCTCTTCTACATGATCCAAAACTTCAGCTTTAACCCACAGCTCACCAGATGGTTGAGGATCATCATGTTGTTGCGAAACTACTACCTCTGGTATGGGCATGTTCTCTTCTTCTGGCTCAACAAAACCAGGTAATTGATCAAACAAAGCTACTGAATCTTCTTTATGATCTAGAGCCTTTTCGGATCAGACTTGGGCTTTTGGTCTTCACAATTGAAGGCTTTCACCCTATGACTTCTACATCCTATTTGCATGCATCTTATGAAAAGTTTTAGAAAAAATTGTAAATGAATCAACACATCTTGATTTACTGAAAAAAATTCTAACATCTTTTTCAACACAAGGAACCTCTTCGGTGCAGACATCAGCAGATTCGTCGAAAGGGATCCTCTCTTGCTCGATCCTTTTCTATTCTAACCAATATTGTTCTAAAGATACATGCAATAAATTCACTAGCCAATCTCTATTTTATTGGTCAACAGATTGATCTCGAATGCTGACAAGCTCCTCAGCAAAATCAAATCATCTGAGACTTGGTATTCTTACTTTCTAAGGAGTCTGTTTACATTCAAGACCTCCTACATGGTAGGAAGCGGATTCTTCAGGTGGCCTGAAACTTGGAGTTCCTACTTTAGGGGTATTAAGAGGCTTATCTTGTCTAAAACTTAGAAAGTTGTAGTTACATACCTTTTCCTATGTAGGGTGTTCTAGGATAGAAGGGGCTACTTGGGCTTGGGCAAGCAAGATCTTGGTTTGTGCAATTACTTTTCTTTGAAGATTCTCTTCAAATTCTCTCTTTTGTGTCTCTCACTGCTCATCAGAAATAAAGATCTCACAAGGTGGCTAATTTTGAATCACAATATGCTCAGGCTATACCAACCTAGGTTCTTGCAAGGGTAAAGATTTCCCAAAATTGGGAATCTTGACCTTGGCGAGGATAGTGGGTTCACTTTGATTGAAACATGCAAAATTATACTCACATGCCTCATCCTAAAAGGGATGATTTTGAATGATAGGAACTACTTGAACTTACTACCTATGCTTTTGATGGAGCAAAACCCTCATCTACTATTCTCTAGCTACTATTTCTTTTTCAAAATGTGCCTTTTGTGCCTCCAACTCCTACTCATGAAGATATGCCTGGTAGGCTATTTCATCCTGGTTCATTTTGTACTCCTGCAGCCTGTGGATCTCATCTATCTACTCCATAATGAATGCCAAAGTATCTTTTATGATTGCATCCTCCCTCAGTGTTCACTGATTGGAAGATTGAGTAGGGGTGGGTGGGTGGCAAACATGTTGTGAATGCTGGTATGTTGTTGTCGCATGGCTATTCAGAGTAAAACCAATTGCATGGTTGCTCTTATACAGCTGATAGAATGTTGGATTGGTAACACCATCATGATATGGTGGATGATATGAACTTATCATCTCAAAACTAGAAAAATAACAAGTAGAGATGCCAGGTATGCTATTTGCTTGCCTCCAAAGGCTGGATTCACTGATACACACATCGAATATCAGCGATAAATGATCAAACTATAGATTGAAATAGTCTAACTTGTCCCACCGAGCATGCCAAAAATGGTTGTCAATTCAAGTATGCACCTTTGTTAACCTTTGTGAAAACTTAACTACTTGTTGAAACATGGAATCATTCTCGAATGTGGGTCTCCTTTCTTGAGAGCAAATCTCTAGAGTGAGTTGGTTCTCTTAAAACTTCTAAACTATGACTTGAGGGGAAAAGGGATAGAAAGATATAACTAAAATGCAAACTGATTATGGAATCTAAAATTAAATGAAGTTCTATCATTCATAGGCAGGTCCTCTAACATAAATCCTCACAACATCACTGATAGTTACTCCCTTAAGTAATTTGCAACAAGGTTTGATATCAAAAACAAACTGCAAGTAGGAAGAAACTAAATTTTAATAGTATTGAGAAAAAATAAAGGACTAAAATAATCACAATATGACATCAGACCAAGACTGCAAAAAATGTATGCGAAATAGGAAGATTTGCTATTAGAACTGAAAGGAATACAATGCATGAAAAATAAAATATGTGAGCCAACTAATGTATACAACTCTACAGAGAGAGAAGAAACTGATGCTAACTAACTCACCTCTCCAGAAAAACTTACTCTTGTCCTATAAATGCCTCAAAAAGATCTCCCATGAAGAAACTTGAAAAAGCTCCTAAAAATAGATCTACAATTCATTTTCGAGCTTCAGAAAAACGCTGCCAAAAATAGCCTCAAACTACCTCCAAACTGCAAATAAAAGCTGCCAACTTGATCCTCTAGGTGGTCCCTTCCAATTTTGCATCCAAATTTGCCCAATCTATCTCATAAATGAAAAAAAATTCATCTTATTCTACTCAATTCACCCAAGGGAATCAAAATGCTTTAACAGCCTAAAAACAGTTAAACCTTAAAGCAATTTGTAGTTTCATTGCTTTAAAGTTAACTTTACAAGACATGGCAGTTTTAATCCTCTCATTGATTTGATTTTTCTATAAAAAATCATAAAAAGATGATGAAAATATTACATATATTTGCAACAAATAAAAACCTTAAAGGCTCGACACCATGGCCTTCATGTCACATTTATGCCACCTCATCTCCACATATGCCTTGGAAAATTGCCAAATCATTGTCCATGTAATGCCATCATGTCACATTGACCCCTTTGACCATGTCTTCATCTCGCATACTTTTCATATTTCCATGGTTCTTGTTTGATTTTTATGCATACACATGAAAATGTGAAGGAAAAGAAAAAGTACAAGTGGGAGGTCAAAGACACTCAACCACATGCATTGTCAAATGATAATTGGACTCCAATGTGAGTTGACCATATACAAGATCAAGACTCCACAAGATTCTAAAGGTACAAGCCTTATTTACTAATGACAATGTCCACCTTTGACTTTGTAACATAAGCCATGCTCTTCAAGCTATCGGCCACTTCTCCTTATGATTATTAGACTTTATGAATGCTAAGTGTTGACCTTGATGGTATTTGTTTGGCAAATAATAAGGCTTTAAATGTGATAAAAAATACCTCAATGAACTAGGGTAAAGGGAAACCCTAGATCAAAACATGCTTAGCCCTACTATTTCAGGCCATTTTACACTTTGCATTTTTTTGTGCATTGGGGTTCTACACAGCATACCACCGCCATTGGAGTAGGGTTTGGAGCTTGATCCCTCCATTTCCACTATTTTCTAAGCACAACTCCTTGGATGTTTTTGTAGGAAACGAAGGTAAGACTCTCTATTTGTCATATTTTAAACCGTCTCCTCACTTATCATAGTTTTCTAACCATCTGGCTATGCCTATTGAACATGTTTTTGATGAGATTTATCTTGTCTCATTGTCACTCTCTTTCTAACTAAGTTTGGGAGCTTGATCTGAGCTTGTTTGGACTCAAAAATGAGGGTAAACCTGTGACCATGAATGCATTTTGAGCAAGGAAGAAAAAAGTTTCATATACAACCTCCATACACAGGTAAGCTTTAACATTACCATGGTATATTCCATTCTCTAAGGCATCTTGTGTATTTTGAGGGTTTGAGAAATCTGACCATTTCTTTTATCTTCCTATAGTTGTATTCTCTAAACAAAATGAAGTGGTTTCTTTGATTTTCCTGAGGAAAGAATGCATCTTGAAAATGGTTGTTCACTCTATGCAGTCTTCATACCTTTTATGGCTTGAAGCACATACTGCATCTCTATATCTGCACAAACCCATGCATATCACTCTCACTTCTTGAAAATCCTAAGAGGATTAGAGTGAAATTCACTCATCTTCCTACAAGTAACACTCCTAAAGGCCACGACCACTCTTATGCAATACATTGTATTATTTTTGAGCATTTGTATATCTGAAAGGATTTACTTTTGAAACCTGTATATTCTGTTTGGGAGCCTCCAGATGAGTATTGGCTTTCTGTGTTAAAATGCATTCCATTGCCATTTGCAACATTTGTCTCAGGCACATAATCTTTCTTTCTGTATTTGTCTTTCTAGAAGGTCGTGGCCTATCTTGTCATTCTAAGTATTGTATTGATATTTACCATTCGAGGCTGAGAAACTTATGAAACATCATTCATTTTTTATATTTTCTTGCCATGAACCCTTTTTTTTCTGCATCATTTTACATTTCGCCATCTTGCATTCTGATCTCTATAGTCTTGGGAATTCTGTCTTTCCTCATTCTATAGTCTCCTCATATGAAACTATGTGGTTTGGTTAAGAAAAACTCTTATGTCATGACTACATTATGATTTCCATTAATTCTAGATACCTACTGGCTGGAAGTCATGGTGATGTATAAATTGACCTCCTTCTGAGTATATGCTTGTTACCTTCTTTGAGCAGTTTGTTGTTTCATACTCTTTGTTGTTCCATTTTGCATTGTATAATTTTATACTTGGGCTACCATTAGCAAATGATTTGGGCCATCTCCTTGACAACTATGTGTAATGGAGAACAAAACCTCTCACTTAGGATCTGCTACCCATATCAACTAGTCCCAGCTCTCTGATCAGTTCATTCATCCATGACTTCATTAGCCACTATGCATATTCTAGCTCCAATTGGCCCTTACATAGTCTACATGCACTAACTCACCAAGTCAATATACTGATGCATGAACCAGCTCTACACCTTTCCTTGTATCTAAACCCATCAAATGTAAAAATGAAATGAGGTTTTGAACTTTTAGACAACATTGTACATTTGACTATGATCAGCATGATGATATCTCTGTATCTTTGCTCCTATGTTGGATGCATTGGATATTCTATTTTGATCAGCAAAAGAGACATGGTGTTGTCCTCTTCCTTTGGCACTTATACCCTCTACTTGATGCATATGGCACTCTATAGCATCACTGTGGCACTAAATTTGAACTCTCTTTTACATCTTCATCAGATGACTACGGATGTTGAGGCTTTATTATCATCATCATCATCTTGTTGAAGTACATTTGTTGATCTTTGTATACACTTGGCAATGCTCTTTCCAATCATATTGAAAGATGGCACTTTCTTCTTTCTATAGCATTCATTTTGTAGTATCGTGATGTAGACTTCTTTCATTGAGGCATGATGTCTTGAAGTACTGTATTTAAAATAAGCATTGAAACTTATGTAATACATCTCCATTGATACAGATTACACTTTACTTACTTGTCTCGCATATCAATGACACATGGCAAAAGTTGAACAAAGCTACTTCTTGTAGCGGTACCATGGCATTTAAGTGGCTGTTTCCATATTGATGTTTGTCCTTAATCTGATACAACATTGTTGATACACTTTTGATATGCATTTCAAAGATTCTTATGTTAACACTGTACTCTTATGTTGTTCCTCAATGGGAAAATACCTAGAATGGTGTATTGGATAAAAACTGCCATGTTGGCACTGAATAATGTACCTCTTTATCAGCGCAAAGATGTTGTCATGTATTATAAAATTCTTTGATTTTATGGAACACTGACTGAGAGAAAATTCTTGCATTATATCTAAAATTCACTCACTTAGATAATTAGGTAGCCTGCTTGCTGATGTATGGTTGTCACTCCATCTTGCCTCAGATTGTCAATCATAGACAAGCATCAAATTGTAAGTCCACTTTTTGAGTTGATGAAGCATTTGAACTTGATTGTACAATGAAACTATTTCATCCCTTGCAAAGATTAAAGTGGAAAAAGCTTGCTAGGCTCAACCCTTGTGGGAGCCCATTTGACTCCACATGTTGAATGTCTTCAATCAGCGTCATGATTTGTCCTATACCTGCACATGAAACAAATAGATTAGAATAAAACAATGATGCTCTTATGTTTGCTTCTCTTTAGTTCCTTCTGCATATGGATGTTGTTATTTGATCAATGCATTACAACTGAAATATTATGTCTCTGTTGATTGATGAAGGATTGTCATAATCGGAGCTTTTAACGGGATCTTCCCACAATTTTTTTAGGTACATGTAGAGGTCAGGAGAAGGAACTGGAGGCTTCTACGAGCATCAACCTAAACAAGGCAATGATGGCTATGTCTTTCCCTCTTCTTCATTAGATGCATATTGTATTACTTGTATTTGCATGAGTTTAGATATAACCCACAGCTTGTGTGGGACATCTGATATGTCTTAGTTTCTTTCAATGAAATGCATGTTCTCTTATGTATTCAAAATTGTAAATGACCAATCACTGTAGTGAATGAATACTTATCTCTTTTGCAACTCTACAATTGAATGAATGATTGAAACTTTTCTTTTCTGCATTTGAACAACTGAACTACACTTGTCATAACAACTATGCAACTAACACATAACAAAAATAAATCAAACCGCACTCCAACATGATAAATGATAAATTTTCTCAGCTAATTTTTGAGTTAGGGTAAAAAAATGATAACATTTCTGGTGACTTCTGCTATATGCTTGCCTACTAAGCATCTGACCAGTTGCCTTGTCATCCATTGGGCATAGGGTCATACTCTATCCTTCTTAGAAACTTAGAAAACACTATACTTCAGCTCTCCAACAATTCAAATAGCAACATCAAACTGAAAACAAACTCTACTGAAAGAAAACTAACAAGCCCTGATGGCCAAAACAAAATGCTGAAAACAAATGTGCATGAGCACTTATTGACTGAAAAAACTAATCTAACCCTACTCTAACCAGCCAAGGAAGTTGGTCAAACATATCCATTCACTGTTTGGGTGAAGTAACTCCCCCTCCTAACCAACTAAGGATTTTTCTCATACTCACAAACTGACAATGAGGAGTGAAAAACAAGGACACTCCTTACAAAATGTTGTAATGCATCCTGAAAAATGCAACCAAAGGCTTCAATTTCTTTACTTTGTTCTAACATACCTCGAGTTTTCCATGAATGAGCAAGCTAGTTTTGCTGCTCTAAAACTACAATCAAATCCTTAGGAGAACTGAAGATGCTTTGAACCTTGCTAGTTACTCCAATGGCCAAATCCCTGATAGGGAAACCTCTTGTAATAATGTAGCTTGAATTTTCATTGCTGATCTTAGTCTCATGGTTACCTCCTCAAACATAACTACTTCTTGGTTTGACCGAGAGATGACTTCAACCTTATGTTCCTCCACAAACAAGTTGTCTCGATGTGATTGCTCCTGTAATAGTCCTCGGTCTGAATGGCCTTCATCACACCTTGTTAGTTCATCTGCATTTATTTCATCAATACTAACTAACAAAGGAAGGTTAGCAAAAAGAGTAGTCAAAACCTGAGTTTGAACCCTCTCATTTACCTTTTCATCTTGTTGTTCGAAACATTCCCCCTTAAAAGATGAATGTTTAACATCTAAATTTGAAACAAAAAGCTCAAGATCATCCTAGAACATATCTTCTTCACATTCCTCTTGAATTTTTGATGAAAGAGGATAAGTTTTTACCTCATGACAACACTCAGTTAGTAATGTAAGTTGCATGCTAGGCTCTCCTTCAAACTCTTTTACATGATCCAAAACTTTAGCTTCAACCCGTAGCTCACCAGATGGTTGAGGATCTTCATGCTACTATGAAACTACTACCTCTGGTATGGGCATGTTATCTTCTTCTAGCTCAACAAAATCAGGTAACTAATCAAACAAAGCTACTAGATCTTCTTTATGATCTAGAGCCTTTTCAGATGAGACTTAGGCTTTCAGTCTTCGCAATTGAAGGATTTCACCCTATGACTTTTGCATCTTGTTTGCATGCATCTTATGAATAGTTTTAGAAATTTTTTCAAATGAATCAAAATTCAAAGGGTTCAATATCAGATCTAAATCTACTTGCCCTATATACACAGTAGTAGCCTTTTCAAGTAAATCAATGTTCTACCTGTTAATTTATCTAAAAAATTCTAACATGTTTTTCCACACAAGGAACCTCTTCAGTGCAAACATCGAGAGATTCATCAGAAGGGATCCTCTCTTGCTCTATCCTTTTCTGTTCTAACCGGTATTGTTCTAAAGCTACATTCAATAAATTCACTGGCCTATCTCAATTTTGTTGGTTAACAGATTGATCTCAAATACTGACAGGCTCCTCAACAAAATTAGATCTTCTGAGACTTGGGATTTTGACTTTTTGAGGAATCTATTTACATTCGAGACCTCCTACTTGGGAGGAAGAGGATTCTTTAGGTGGCTTGAAACTCAAAGTTCCTACGTTAGGGGTATTAAGAGGCTTATCTTGTCTGAAACTTGGAAAGTTGTACTTACACACCTCTTCCTGAGCAGGGTGTTCTAGGATAGTATAGGCTGCTTGGGCTTGGGCAAGCAAGAGCTCAGTTTGTGCAGCTACTTTTCTTTTGAGATTCTCTTCAAATTATCTCTTTTGTGTCTCCCACTCCTCATCAAAGATAAAGATCTCAAAAGGTGGCTGATTTTGAATCATAATATGCTCAGGCTATACTAGTCTAGGTTCTTATAGGGGTAAAGGGTTCTTGAAATTAGGAATCTTGACCTTGGTAGGGATAGTGGGTTCACTTTGATTGAAACATGCAAAACTATACTCACATGCATCATCCTAAAAGGGCTGATTTTGAACTATAGGAACTACTTGAACTTGCTTCCTATGCTTTTGATGGAGCAAAACCCTCATCTTCTATTCTCTAGCTGCTCTTTGTAGTTCAAAATGTGCCTTTTGTGCCTCCAACTCCTGCTCATGAAGATATGCCTGATAGGCTATTTCATCCTAGTGCATGTCGTACTCCCACAACCTATGGATCTCATCTATCTACTCCATAATGAATGCCAAAGTATCTTTTATGCTTGCATCCTCCCTCAGTGTTGGCTGATTGGAAAATTGAGGAGGGGTGGGTGGGTGGAAAACATGTTGTGCATGCTGGTATGTTGTTGTTGCATGGTTGTTTAGAGTAAAATCAATTGCATGGTTGCTCTGATATAGTTGATAAGATGTTGGATTGGTAACACCATCATGATATGGTGGATGATATGAACTGATCATCTCAAAACTAGAAAAATAACATGTAGATTTGCTAGCTATGCTAGTTGCTTGCCTCCAAAGGTTGGATTCACTGATACACACATGAAATATCACTGATAAATGATCAAACTATGGACTGAAACAATCCAACTTGTCCCATCGGGCATGCCGAAAATTGTTGTCAATTCAAGTATGCACCCTTGTTAAGCTTTGTGAAAACTTAACTACTTGTTGAAACATGGAATCCTTCTCAGATGTGGGTCTCCTTTCATGAGAATGAATCTCCAGAGTGAGCTGGTTCCCTTAAAACTTCTAAACTATGACTTGAGGGGAAAAGGGATAGAAAGATGTAACTGAAGTGCAAGCCAATTATGGAATCTAAAACTAAATGAAGTTCTATCATTCATAGGAAGATCCTCTAACATAAATCCTAACAACTTCACTAATAGTTACTCCTTAAGTAATTTGCAACAAGGTTTGATATCAAACAGAAACTGTAACCAGGAAGAAACTAAATTTTAATAGTATTGAGACAAAATAAAGG
This sequence comes from Cunninghamia lanceolata, assembly GCA_027924645.1. NCBI lineage: Eukaryota > Viridiplantae > Streptophyta > Pinopsida > Cupressales > Cupressaceae > Cunninghamia > Cunninghamia lanceolata. The sequence continues at coordinate 8,225,097 of BSBN01000221.1, forward strand.
ACTGAAATAGTCATAATATGACATCAGAGTAAGGTTGCAAAAATGTATGCGAAATAGGAAGATTTTCTATTAGAACTGAAAGGTATACAATGCATGAAAAATAAAATATGTGAGCCAATTTCTATATACAACTCTGCAAAGAGAGAAGAAACTGATGCTAACTGACTCATCTCTCTAGAAAAAATAACTCTTCTCCTATAAATGCCTCCAAAAGATCTCCCGTGAAGAAAGCTGAAAAAGCTCCTAAAAATAGATCTACAATTCAGTTTCAAGCTTCAGAAAAAAGATGCCAAAAATAGCCTCAAACTTCCTTTAAACTGCAAATAAAAGCTACCAACTTGATCCTCTAGGTGGTCCCCACCAATTCTGCATCCAAATCTACCCTTGTAAAGATGCCAAGACCCTCAGTCCACCAAGACTTGTGTTGTTTGGAACTTGGTTGTGTAGGGACACGCTGATTCACAGATTCATCCCTTGTACCTTGCATATATTGGGACACCCCCTAGAATCTTGTAAAGCCTACATAAGACCATTAGTCATTTTCTAGTGTGGTGCAAGGGATGACACAAATCAAACAATATGGTACAATTTTCAAAGTCAAAACCTCATATATCACTGCATACTGGGGGTTTTCAAATCTTGACAATACTAAATGCAAGCCAGAGAGAATTTCGTAGGAGTCGACAAAATAATATATAAACCATATAACCTAAGTTATGGTAGACAAAGATTATACCTACATGTGGACGTGATAGAACCTAGGACTTCCTAGATACCTAGGCTACCTTATGAGATAACCACACAAGAAAATTTATGCATATGCCAAAACCCTCCTAAGAAAAGCAAAAGACCCAAATGTGGAGAGGTTTGGGACATATAAAGAATTTATGGATAAGATGCATAAGGAGGAGGCAAGGGAACTCAAGAAAAATAATGAAAAATTGCATTCATAGTGGGGTATACCACTACAGCCTAGTTCTTCTACTCCGCCAGCTACCCTAACCCTACCACAAGCCAACACCACAAGTACACCATAGAAAATAAGGTCTAGGATATCACATTCTACAACTCCTAGTACACCACATTTAGCTATTATTGTGAAAAAAGTGAAAAAAAAAACTGAACTATTTCTTTTAACAATTTTTTGTTTCTTTCATATAAATCAAACCAAACAATAACTCAATCACACATAAACCATAGCTATATAACTAACTATACCTAGATTCCAATCCTTGTTCTTTGTGATATCCTTCAATCTTATTTTAAAAACTTTAATTTTCTTCTATACACCACTCTTATTTATATGCAAAGAAAAAAATATTTTTCTTTATTTTCCTTTCATTTGTTTTAATTCTATTTATTAATATATTTTTCTAATAAAAGATCAATAAAAATGCTATCATTTTTTTTAATTTTTAAAGAACTTTAATATCTTCATTTAGCCTTTTAAAAAAAATTTAAATATATTTGTTTATTCTTTTATTATTATTTGTTTATCTATTTATTTTATTAAAGAAAATATAGTTATATTTTTTTAAAAGATCATTTATATTTTCTTTAAAAATATTTTAAATTAATCTTTATTTCTATATAAAATTATATATATTATAAATATGAATACTAATTAAGGTTTCATATTTATGTTTAAAAATATTCTAAAGTATTAAATATTTCTATAAAACTTGGATGTAAGTTTTTGAATTGATTCTTTGAGAATGTTGAAGATAAACTTTATTTAAGGAAAATAGTTATCTTTGTAAATATTGTACATAAATGTATATTTGTATTAAAAAATATTAAAAAATAATTTATATCATAATTTTATTTTTTAATAAAAGTTTAACTTAAATGTTCTATAAATAAAAGATTATTATAGTTATTTTTGTTTTTAAATAGTACTTAATTTTTAAAACAATAACAAAATATTATATTTAATTTTTTTGTTGTATAAAGCCTAGTTAGGGATAAGGGACCCATCCAAAAATAGGGCATAGCCCTTGAGTCTGTCTATGAAACTGTCATTACAAAAGCATAAAACAAGGGTGAGAGGGAAAATTACAAGGCCCTCTCCCCATATACTATCTATAATTACTCACTTAACAACATAAAACACTAGATATCAAGATTGCTAGTCAAGTCAACCATATCGGCCTCCTCATTGTAGGTGCATTTGTAGTCTGCTCGAGCTTGCTCCCCACAGGGACCCCCAACTTAACAGCCATTCACTCCATAGTCTTTTGTGTCTCCACCAAGCCCAACATCACGTCATGGATATGTCCAAGAATGACTTCATGGTTATCTTCTAATGCCTTAGACGCCTCTGTCAAATCCTCATGAAATAGAATGGAAGCCACAATGATGGAAGTTAAGGTAGCCAAGGTCAATGATTGTGCTACCAAATACATTCCATCTGCCCCTCATAGTACCTAGGTCTAGCAAGAAATTGGTTATTGCTTCTCTCAGCTTTCTGCCATCCTATCCATCAACATCTTTAGCGATAGCTAACATCCTGCACAACCATTTCTAGAGCAAAGGATTCTTGATCTCTGAATCTACCAAAGCCACAAAATTTTCCATCGCTCCATCCCAGAAAACTTGAGCAACTGTTTGTGGGGTATAGGCCCGCTTGATCCTCCCACAAATCGAGCTTCTCGCCACCTTTCACAAAACTTGTCATCACCGTGGAGTATGAGGCCCCACCTTCCCTTTCCCTTTATCACTATTTCCACCTCCTATTATTCTACTTTGTTTTTGTAGCGCCTCTCAATTCCACCATTATCATAAAAGCATGGGAATACCAAAAGCCGAGGAGTTTGATGTCATAAGAGGCAATTGCCTCTGTCTCTGCCACACACCACCCCATGTCATGATTGGCCAACCCCGCCTTAATCATTTCATATGAATTCCTTCCTGAGAACTTAACTTTGGTGTTATATTAATGAACTTGCCCATTATTGGTGAGGTGTTCCTTAATGTCATGCTAAATTAATTGAATCAGATCATAGGGGAAGTTCACATTTATATCTTCACTTCTAGAAGCATTTCTATTCTTAGTGCCAATTCCCTAGTTAGCTTCCCAATCAACAACTTGGTTTCCATTTCTCTTTATATGTGAAGCCTTGAAGCTATTGAACCAACTCACCAATCTCCTTATTTCTGCCACTATCTTTTCCAACCTCCAATTATTAGAAGCGTTCTTGTTTAACAGGTCAATCACTATCTTCAAGTTTTCTTCTACCCAAAGCTTATCCCAGGAATGTTTTTTAGCTATCAAGAGGCCTTGCCAAAGTGCTCTAGCCTCAGCCATGTTGTTGGTGTCTATTCCTAGATCCAATGTGAAGTAACTCAAAGGTTGTCCCCTTGCATCTTTGAAAATTCCCCCTCTAGCAGCCATCTGTGGATTGCCTCTAGTTGCTCCATGGAAATTCAATTTTATCCACCCTGGGTCTAGGGGGAACTAGCTAACCAATCTATCTTTCATGCTCTTTGGCATTGAGTTGCTAGAGCATCCCAGCAATTGGAACCTTGGCCATTCATTGGCCAACCCTATTTCCTCATCACACACTTTCCAATCCTTCTTCTTTCTAGTCTCTCCTAGTTTTTTAATAGAACATTCTATTTGGTCCCAAATCTTGTCTACTCCCTTTTCCTGCTCAAAGAAGATTCTTCTATTTTTCTCTAACCATACATTCCAAATCATCATAGCCAGAAAAATTTCCCAGACAAAACGCAACCCTTTTCTTTTAACTTTGTAATTCCATTTTTCTAAAAGCATATTTACAACCCTTGGTGTGACCCAAAGTAGGTTCCAATGCCTAAGGAATCTACCCATAGCTCTTGAATGAAGTCACAAAGTAGGAATATGTGACTACCATCTTCACAAGCCTTCTTAAATAAGATCCAGTGAGAGGCACCTATCATACCAATCTTTACCAACCTATCCCAAGTCAAAGCTCTACCATTCCAAGAGATCCATAGGAATTCACACACCATAGGCAACACTGCCTACTCCAAATTTTTATATCACTAAGGATTCTATAGCCTGGACTTGGCAGAAATATTTGTAGTATACCTCCTTTATTGGAGCTTTGCCATCCTTACTAGATAGCCACATACTCTTGTCTTCTTCCTCTGTGAAGGGCAGCTTTCTGATTTTCCTAAGGACTTCGATCCAAGATGTGCTTGCATCTCCATCTAGACCTTTCAGAGTCTTCCAACCCAACTTGCCCTTCATCTTATCCTTGTAATCCCACATCAATATTCACAATATAGGCTCAATTATGTTCTCTAACTGAGAAAACCAAGCATTTTCCTTCAAAGGTTTTTCTTTGATCCATGTATCCTTCCAAAATCTTACCTTATCCCCTATTCTAACTTTCCAAACTAGGTCCAGTTGCAGAGTTCTAGTGCAAATTCTCATGAAGTCCCATATGTTGGATCCTGAAGGTAAAGTCATGTTTACATCAAAAAGAAATTCCATCTAATTATGTAAATATTTGGCTTGAATAAATTTGCTCCACAACCTATCTCATTCTTCATAGACTCTCCACCCCAATTTGGCTCCAAGAGATTTGTTCATATTCTTTAGATTCTAGAACCCAAGTCTACCCAGCTTCTTAGGCTTGCATACTTCTTCCCATTTGACTAGGTTGTATTTGAAATTCTCTTCAGTGCCCCTCCGAAGAAATATCCTTTGTGTTTTTTCTAGATCTTTAGCCACCTTGCTTTGAATTTTAAAGGTATACATTGTATATATGGGAACCGCCTCCAGTGATGCTTTAATGAGGGTGATTCTCCCTTCTAGAGAAAACCACTTCCCTTTCCAAGAAGCCATCTTTCCCTGGACCTTATCAACCACCTTCCTCTAATCATCTTCAAAAGTTCTTTTAATCACCAAAGGCATACCTAGGTAACTACTAAGAAGAGAGCTAACTTTGAAACCCATAATTCTTTGAACCTCCAAAGTATTAGGACAAAATTATTTAAGGAAGAAAATACGTGACTTACTTGGGTTTACCTTTTGACCTACTGCCTATTCATAAGATGTGAGAATTTTCTTGAAACTTGAAACCTCCCTTGTTGTTGCTTCTCCAAACAATAAAGTGTCATCCATGAATTGGAGATGATTCATGTTGGGGCAGCCACTTGAGACTTGCAGTCCTTTGACTCTCCCTTCCAATCATACCATTTTATTGTGTAGGTTAAAGCTTCAGACACAATAAGAAAAAAGGAAAGGGGACAATGGGTCCCCCTGTCTCAATCCATGCTTTGCCAAGAAAAAATTAGTGGTTGTTCCATTGATAAGGACTGCATACTGAACCATGAATATGTAACTGAGGATCCAACTACACCATACTCACTGAACCCCATTTTCTTCATGACCAGAATTAGAAAATACAATGAAACTCTATTGTAGGCCTTGTTCATATCTAGCTTAATTATCATTCCTTCTTTTTTTCTTTGAGTGAGGATATGGTTTCATGAGAAAGCACCACGCCATCTATAATTTGTCTGTCTTTTAGGGAACCACTCTGTTCTTTAGAGACTAGACCTTCTAGGCAGGCTTTTACCCTAGAAGCCATATCCTTAGTTACTATCTTGTATATCACATTGCAAAGCGCAATTGACCTATATTCATCAAAGAATTTAGGTTTTTTTTTTAATTTGGGGATGAAGACAAGGAACATTGTCTTCCATGAGCCCATCATAGCTTTCCTAACTCTACATTCTCTTGTGGCCTACCAGATATCATCGACCACCAAATCCTAAAACTTTTGGAAGAAACTTGACTAAAACCCATCTGGGCCAGGGGCTTTCATAGCCCTTAAAGAGAAGGTTACATTCTTGATTTCATCTTTAGAGAAAGGAGCCAAGAGTTTTGTGTTCTTAGTATTATCAATTATTAGAGGAATGTTGGCTAAGAGTTCATTATGTGCTTCCAAAATCCTTTCCTCTAAAACCCCATGTAATTCTTGAAAAAATCTTCTACCTTCCTCTCTAATAGCTTCCACATCCTTGACCATAGATCCACCTAGCAGGGTAAGCTTCAAAATCTTATTTTGATTTCTTCTTATGCTTGTGGAGAGGTGGAAGAATTTCATGTTGTTGTCCCCTTCTTTTAACCATTTGACTCTAGATTTTTACAGCCTGAAAATTTCTTCCATATGAAGTAGCTGATTGAGTTCATCAACCTTGTTTTCTTCTTTATCTTTGGAAGTGAGAGATAGGCCATTTCAAGCAATTTCTATTTCAACCATAGCCATATCCTCTTTAACTTTAATTTTAGATGCAAATAAATTCCCCATCACCTTTTTGTTCCATTCCTTAGCTTGTCTCTAGACTTCGTTTAGCTTTTTGAGTACCACAAATCTTTTGTTCCCTTTCACCTCCTTGTTCCACCATCCCTCTAGAGCATCAAAAAATTTTGATGCTCATACCAAAATGTGTCCATCTTGAATGGAATACCTTTTGGTCTCTAGCATATGGACCTTTGCATCCTGATTGGCTAGTGATCCGATCCCCCAAACTTGCAGACTTGAGAGAAGAAATTGACTAGCTCTAAGAGCCACTCTGAATTAACCAGAAACCTATCTAGTTTGCATAAAATGTTGTCTTCCCTAATCCTTTTATTGGTTCAGGTGAACCATCCCTCCTTAGGCTAAATATCAACCAAGCATAATTCCTCACAGAGCTTCCTAAAACTAGTAGACCCCATACTACCTAAGGATTTGCCCCCTTTCTTGTCCTCGGGAGCCAAAATAGAGTTGAAATCAGCTCTCAAAATCTAATTTTCATTGGGAAAGGAAGACCTAAAAGATTTCAAGTGATCTCAACATCTTACTCTATGACCATCCAGGTTAGGGCCATTAACATTTGAAGTCAAAAAACTCTCATTCCCTTGCACGTGCCTAAGGTCAATGGTGATCAAATGATCTTTTGCATAGATTTCTGTACTAGAATATCTAGACTTGTTCCAGGAAATTGCCAAACTAGTAGCTGTACCAATTGTACCTACTACACAACCTTCCCCAGTCCTCAAATTCTCGTAGATAAGATTAATCATCTCCTCCTCCAATTTTGTTTCTTCCAATAAATAGACAATAGGATCCTCTATCTCTATCAACTATTTGACCAAGCAGTATTTCTTCGAGCCATTTAGGTCATGGACATTCCAACTAATCATCTTCATTTTTTAGGGGGAACCTGGAGGTGCTTGCCTCACTTCTTAACAAATTTGTTCAATGTATCCTACATGTCTTTCCTGACCTTCAACATAGCTGTGTTTGGCTTTGGTAACATCCATTCTCCTACCTCACAATTAAGGGCCCCCATCATCCATAATTAAATTTTGTTTACCTTTCTTCCTGCTCCTTGTCACAATATTCTAGTCATTTTCTTTGTCCTCTGATTCCTCTTCTTGATCTGAAACCACCTTCTCTCGCTGCCCATCTTTTGAACTCTTGCCCTCAAGTCCCTCCTCTGGGAACTTAGTGGGAGCCTTATTGGAATCCTACAAAACACTAGGAAAGCACACCTCAAACCCTCCCTTGGTCTCAATCTCAAGACCCTATGAAATTACATTGTTGCCCCTTTCTAGCTCCCCGTCTTCTAAATCCATATTGGCCAAGGAGGCAACTTGAGTCATTAGTGCCTCTAGAATTTTGGGTATGCCCAGATCATTTTCTTTCTGCCCCTCATCTAGGATACCAAAGGGTTTTTCTAGGCATTCATCATCCAATGTGGCACCAATATTAATGCTTTTATCCTCAGAATTCCTTTTGCTAAAGACCACCTTCTCTTTATCACACATTCTTGCATTGTGCCCTACCTTCTAGCAGATGAAGCACTTGATTCAAAGGCATTCATAATACAACTCCTAAAGAAAAATCCATATTACTGAAGATAATTTAATTGAATGTTAGATGGGCTTGCTCAGATCCATGTTGACACAAATTCTTGCATAAGTTGCTAATCTATCCTATTGAGAGGCATCCGAGCATGCAATATAATTGCCCAAGGCATTTCTGGTCAACTTGAATATTTCTTCCATCCATAGCTCCTGGGGTAATTTGTAGATTCAGACCCACACCAGTGCTTTCTGAATCAATTCCTTATGAGGGTCGAATCTAGGTTCCCATGCTCTTATAGACAAGCCTGCATTTCCCATGAACCACAGATCACCCTTGAGTATGTTGTCTCTCTCAAATTTGGATTGAAACACAATCTGTAGAAACCCTAATGCAACGAAGCTAACTTCTAGCTTGACTCCTAACAACTTTCACTTGATCCAATCTTTGATTCTTTTCATCAAAGGCTAGATGCCAATAAATTTGTCTATGACTGTATTCTTCCTTAGTTTTTCCACTTTTGAATTCAAGAGATCATCTGGAATCACCACCATGGGGATATCTTCTAAGATTTAAAGGTTGACATTACCCATGGACATCCACCTTTTTTGGGCTTTGGTATGATTCACTTCTACTTCCATCAATAATACTTCAAGCACCAAATCCTTATCACTCTTCAAATCATTTCTATCTTTGCCCTCCTTCTGCTCTAAACTTTTTACTTCTTTCGCTTCTATTGTTATTAGAATCTAGTACCTTACTTCCATAGATTATATTTTTTTATTATATTTAATTTGAATGTACTTTAAATTAATATATATTTCTATAATAAAATTAGAGATTAAGTTTTCTAATATTTTTTTTAAATGTTGAAGATAAACATTCTATAAAGAAAAATCATTTATAGTTATCTTTTTTTTTCTTAAATAGTATTTCACTTTAAAAATGAATGGTGAAGATTATTTGGATCGTCTTGCATCCTCCTCAAGATTTTCTACCCATTGATTTCAAAAGTCAAATCATTGGGTTGAATGAGGGAATGCCTTCAGCATAATTAATAAATATATAAAATTGAAAATTATTAAATTATTAAAACCAGTGAAAAATCTATGCAAAAATATGAATATTTTTGAGTGGGTATGTGATTTAAATGATATAGCTATCTAGTATTTTTCTAAAGATAGGTATGCTAGTTTTTCGTATTATTACACCAAGAGGTCTTATACAAAGGCATAAAAGTGACTCATGTCATGAGTGTGTTTAAATCTTATCTTAAAAAAACACATTGGTGACATAATAAAAAATAATACAAATAAAACTAAATAAATAATAATAAACTACAATTGGCATAATTAAAGAACAAATAAAACTAAATAACTAAAAATAATATATAATTGACATAATTAAATAGATAATGCAAGTAGATCACGTAATGCCATAGAAAATAATTAGAGGTAAGTATTTTTTAAAATGTTTTTGATATTATAAGGTGGCAAAAACCAAGGGATGAACCCTTACAATAGAAGCCCAAAAAGGAACAACAAAGGCTCACGAAAAAAAGGAGCCACCAAACACAACTACAACATTAATAGCATTAACAACCAATAAATAATAGAAAGTAAAAAGTAGTAATCTGATAGCAGATAAACAGAAAGAAAAAAAAAACAAAGTGAGGGGGAAACATCCTCCCAGCCTTTACATAGAAATTCATAAATTTTATCGAACTCTTTAACTTTCTCTTCATCCACGGCATGGGCAAGGGTCATGCTCCTATAGCAGAGTCAAATTGAGCATAGCCAAGAAGCAAAGCATACTTCTTATAAAACATCCAATCAATTGAACCTTCTGCTCCAGAGATTCCACACGACCTTTGAGAATAGTAATTTCATCCTCCTGACAATCACCTTCCTCCTTAGCAACCTCTTCAGCCTCCTCCATAGTCATCCCCTCCCCCTCTTGAGCATTATCATCAGGTCCAAAATCCCCTCCATCAGTATCCTTAGCTTGCATCTCCTTTTCCTCCACCCCTTCAGTCTCCTCCAAGATCTCGTGTACCTCAATGTCTTCACCTTTAGACTCCTCATCTCCCTGAGTAGAAGACCCAGAGTCAATTTCAGAGTAATCAATCAATTTTGCCTAAGGGTCCAGTTTGCCAGCAATTCTACCAGACCTTTAAACACTCGAAGAGTAACCCTCATTCTTAGCTTTGGCCATAATTTTAGTTTGGCCTTTTTCGGTGGTCCCTCACTATCATTGTTTTTAATCTTATGGGCCCCCATTTTATCCTTCGATTTGGTAACCTCCATAGTAGAAACCATCTCCTTAAATTTCCATTTCCTCCCTTTCACACTTCCTTTGGAGGTAGGAGTATGAATGTCCTTCGCAGTATTCTCCTCTAGGGATTCAAAAAATGAAACCCCTTTCAGTTTCTGGGTGTTAGGGGTAGAATGACAGGGTTCCTCAGAAGATATAGCAGCAATGGGGGGAATATCCACAGAGATTTCAACAATAGTGGGTTGAATTGGTTTCAACGGGTCTAAGGAAAGATGAAATTTATATAGATGATGGATAAGGCCTTGGTGAAGGGGAACAGGTCGCTTAGAGGGTTTCCTATCCAACTTAGCTTTCACACAGTGAATAGAGTGTTCCAATGAAGACATCAAATAAAAAGGAAAGCTAATAAGAGCATTTCATCTAAAATGGTTAAGAAGGGGAAGGTGATAATTATAGAACCTGGTAAAACATCCTTCCAAGGTGGAATATTTCATCAGAAGGTAGCACATCTCATCCCATGGCTCAGGGAGCTTGGCACGATCAAACCCTCCTTGATATCCCCCTCACCCAGAAAAAGCTTCTGATTGTGATGGTCAACAACCTTAACCTTTCTCTTTAGTTTTGTGTCTTTCATGGAAAGGCCAGTAGCCATCGTAATGACTTCCTCTAAAATTTTGAACCCACTATTGCCAATTTTAACTCTACAGTTATCCCACGAAAGGGTGCACTGCACAGAAAGGTTTTCATCATGACCATTAAGGCATTCAAGGAAAGAAATAATGCCTCCTTCTTTACAATAGTGCCACACAACTGAATTACCCTAGAATTCACTGCAAGAGATGGGTTATTATCTTACAATAGTATTTTTTAAAATTTTATTCATGGTAGGAGACTGTCAAAATCATGTCAATGGTCCATATTAGTCTATGATTTCTTTTTTGTAAATGCATCTTTATAGCCTATAATAACTAATAATATTATTTATTTAATTTTCCTATTTGGTTGGCTATTAATTTTTCTTAAAATTAAAACATGTACATGAATGAGTGGAGTTCATTAAAAAGAATAGAGATACAAGCATAAACATTAACCATGAATTGAAGATGGCCTCCTCTCGCTCCCTCCCATATGATTCTGTAGTTTTGAATGAGGGTTTCTCACTCAAGCATGTCAACTCTAGGGTTTCCTATGTCATTTTTGAACTATATGATGTTGTTCCTATTCTACAAGTTGTCATTCTTGTTTTGGATGGTGGGCATGTTGTTGTTGTTTCTAAACTATATGTTGTTGTTCCTATTTGCAAGATGTCATTCCTGTTCTAGATGGTGGCCGTCTTGTTACTATTTTTGAATTACATGCTAGTTCTAAACTGCATTTTGTTCCTATTAGGATGGTGGCCATGTTTTTGTTACACATGTGGGTGTTTCCCCTTCCTATGTAGATAGGGTGAATAAATTTTCCTTTGTTCCTTATTTTTTAGAAGTGGAGAAGGGAACTGCTAGAAGAAAGGGTTCCCTACATGGAACCTTGGATCGAAAGAAAATGCTAATTCCTTGTGCAGGGTCAGATGCTCCCGTAGTGCTTATGGGACAGGAAGTAATTCACAACAAATGCTTCTTATGAGTAAGGGTTTTATTTGCAGGTTTAATCTCTTGTGGCCTTCTCTCACCGATCTACACAAATGGATTTTCAAACATTGGACTCTGTTGGTTGAGGATAAGATGGAGATCTACCCATCTTCTATATTTTTTTATGGTTTGTTTTGATTCTTTTAAGGATCAAGAGGCTATGTTAGTTGTTAGACATTGGATGTGGGATTTGCTTCCTCTTTCGATTAATCCTTGATCTTCCTCTTTTAACCCCATGAAAGAGTCTATTGACATTACACCTATTTGGGTGGGATTGCCTTATCTACCCTTGCAATTCTGGTGTAAATCGACCTATGAGGCAATAGGCAATGCTCTAGGTCAATTCCTAAAGGTGGACCCAGCGACTACAAATTTTTCTCACACCCCTTTTGTCCGTGTATTGGTGAATATTGTTCTATCAAAAGCTTTACCAAGTAAGCTTTTTTATAGGTGAATGACCATCCTTGGTCTCGGTTGATTACAAGGGAATTCCTTATTTTATGTAGACATTATTTTTCTATAGGGCACTTGGATTCAGATTATCGTCGTGGTATTTGTAAGCAATCTTCCTCCACCTTGTGGAAAAATGCTCTTCCCCACCATTTTACGGTGTATCTAGAAGATTCGGTAGCTGATTCAAAGGAATTAGAGCTCCTCTCCTCCATTGCAACAACTCCATCTAGGCCATGTGAAGCTCCTTCTAATTCTTTGGCTAATGTTCTTACAACTAAACAAGTTCCTAATCAACCTTCTACTTTAGACCATCAATTAATTGATTTTGATTTCGTTGTTTGTAGATCGACTAATCCATGTTGTTCCTCAGATTGTGTAGTGCCCTTAGATGGGACCTTTGGTGGGCTTCCCACCCCTCTTCTCCTAGGTCTTCTGGTTTTGAAGACAATACTTCATGGATATTTGTTCAAAGGTAGAAGATAGGTCTTCCTAAGTTGGTTTCTCTACCACACACCAAGAATAAGGGTGTGAGGGTTCATAGATTTGTTTCAAGTGTTGTTTAGGCTTGGTTTTCTAGGCAACTTGGTTGCTTTTTTTCCTTTATATTGTAACAGGGTTTGGGCCCTATCAAAAACCCAACTTACCTTAATCAAAATCATTAATCACTATTTTTTCCTTCCTTTTTTCATTAATAATTATTAACTTTTTAGTAAAAAAAAATAATTATTTTTTGTAAATATTAGAAATTGAAGTGATTTTGAGATTAGAGATAAGACTTACAAGTTTACAAGAAGAGATTCATCATATCAAATACATATTTATTAATGAAATGTGCTTCATTGGAAAAAATTGATACAAATCATAGACTCTCGACTTCGTCAAACATTTCCAAAAAATGCAAACATAAGTTTTGGACGTATATTTATCATTTTAACTTAAACGATAGATAATTATTATTTTAATATGTATACTTTGTTACTATAAATTTTCATTAATCCTAACTCATCAAACCATGAGTTTCAAATGTTTTGCAAATATCTCTTTGATTTTGGTTGGAGATTTGAGACAGTTGCACTTCTTGTCAATGATAAACCACCATATAATAGTAAAGGAGGTGCTAAACTATTATGGGGAGAACTGGATATAGTTGTTCCTTTGGATAAGATATGTAGATAGGAAGGTGAAAACAATAACCAATAAAGGTTTCACCAACTTTTGACAAATATAAAAGATGCAAATCCAACTATTGATGACTAGAAAATACAAATGACAAGAACCATTGTTGGCATAAACTCAATAACAAATGAAGATTTTGACAATACTATTCATTTGTTTCCAACAAATGATTATGTGCATAGTCATAATAGGGAAAAATTATATTCATTGATTAAATATCTTGCATATAGCATTGCAAAAAATATCTAGTGTCAATGCACCAGAAGGAGGTTAAAATGATGAACTTGACATTGAGTTATTAATTTCTAAGGATGCAAGGGTCATGTTAACTTCCAATCTCTAGATAGAAGTAGGTCTTGTAAATGGGGTTCTGGGATATGATCAAAATATAATATACAAATATGGAAGTGTACCACTAGAACTACCAACATATGTTATGGTTTAGTTTAACAATTACTTAGAGATACCATTTAAAGATGAAACTCAACATACAATTCTAATTACACAAATATAATATGACCACACAATCCAAATACCCTTACAACTAGCTTGGGCATTGACAATGCACAAATCATAATGTTTAAGTCTTTCAAAAAACACTATTGACATATGAAAAAAAGAAAGAATAGGATTGAAATTTGTAGATATATCACATATAAAAACATTGCAATCTCTATAAATAATCCGACCATTTACATATGATTGCTACGAAAAGATGGAAAAGGCAAAGCATGTGGGCATTTGAAAATTTAAAGAACAAAGACAAATTATTAGAGGACAAATGATGTTATGTACTTCTTTCAAATTGTTTCAAACAATATGAAATGATACAATATTTCTTAGTTTTTATCATTTGTATAGTACTTTATCATGATTTTAAACATTATTTGTTTCCTCTTGTCTTCTCTAAATTTATTGGTCTATTATTACTCACATAAATGGTTAAATCATTATAATAATGTTGTTAACATGTTACAAATACAAATGATACTAGCATACCTATCTTAGATAAATCTATGTAAAATATGCTGAGAGATATCCTTCTCGAGGTGTCGATTTCAAAATAAATTTAAGGTATATAAATGGAATAGTATCACATCCCCATGGAGGGAGACTTGTCATGGAAACTATGTGGAAAATAAAACAACAACAATAATAAATATAAATAAAAACTAAATTAAATTCAAAAAATCAAAATAAGATCATGTTTCAAAATGTTTCACACTTCTTCACACTCTCTGCACTCTATCGTCAAGGATGCTCACAGACCGGGTGTTCATTGTTTGGAGCTGGGCACTGACAACATGGCCATGGACTCCAGACCGACCTCCATTATGACTGGGCTCAAAGAAGGTAGGGTTCGCACTATCTCTTATTTGCCCTCCAATGGAAAAGGAAACCCTAGATTGCAGTCTATGGGCAAGCAACATACAAATATCAAAAAGCTTAATAATGCTTGCTCCCTCAGTGTTCCTACAACTATTACCTCTGTCATACCCTCAATACCAGTCTGCTCTCCAACTATAGGTGAAAAATCTCTTTTCATGACCTTTCTTCATGCCCATGACAGGGTTTTGATGCCTACGATGGATGTCATTTTCTCAATTCCTTCAATGGCATGCCCTAGTTCAGCTAGGGTTTCAAATTTTTCAAAGCATAAAAAACTCCATAGGTGAATCAATGTCTCTTCAACCTATTGGTGTACCTCTGGGTTCAACTGACTCAATGCTTGGGCATAGCCTATCTTTTCAAGATATGCTTGCTAGTCCAAAACAAGGAAAGTTCAAATCAGTGGCTTGGGATGCTCGACCACTGAAAGATAGTTTATTTTCTAAAAAGCATGGTATTTCAAAGGATTGCCCAAAATCCTTCATAAAAAAGGCATCCTCCTCTCCTATTCTAGTTTTTTAGAGAAACTCAAAAAGGAGGTCAACGCTGGTGAAAAGTATTTTGGATCCAATAGATTGATTGGACAATTCAATCACCTTTGACCAAAATTATCAAATTTACATGATTGGATCTCATTGGCTTGGTGGCCCATGGTTAGAGGTAACATAGAAGTCTACCCTTGTGCTGAAGGATTTTTTATTATGGTATTTGATTACATTCAGACAGGGATGCCATTTTGCAAGGGAAATGGTGTTGGGGGAAAAGCATACTCCTTCTTAAACCATGGTTTCTAGATTTTAAACATACTATTGCTTCATTCTCTGTTAAACTTGTGTGGATTCACCTTCTGAATCTAACATTACAATTCTAGTTTGTAGATTGCTTTCAAGTGATTGGGAACTCTTTGGGCAGCTTCCTTGTAGTGGATTCAGACACAACTAATTTCGCTCACACAACTTTTTCCTACATCCTTGTAGACATGGATGTCATAAGAGATCTTCCCGCAAACATCACATTCAACTTGGCTAATCACAACTGGATGCAATTCCTAGACTACAAAGGTTTACCTTTCTAATCTAAGAAATGTTTTGAAATAGGCCATATGGCCATTTCTTGCCCCATAATCATTAAAAATTTTGATTAGCAGTCCTATTGGGATGATGATATGCCTCATCATTACATATTCAAAGCCTTGTTAAAGGCGAAGGAGGGAAAGGTCAAGAACCTTTGCAAAAGATCGATTCCTCCCGATGGTTAAGGCAGGGAAAGATGAGGCACATCAAGCTATGACACCAAGTTCACAGATGCATGTTTGGCTCAAAGACTGCCACAACAACTAGGTAGTCCTCTAAAAGGCAATCCTCAGATTATGGTCTCGAAACTAATTACCATTACTTCTCCAAAAAGTGACAGGAGAGCATCTACACTGAGTGGTGGGAGCAATCTGCACGCTACATCATAAATCATGGACTACCTGTATGATGCATTGTAGTATGTAGGCCATGGTTGGCCATTGATGTAATTTTTTAATTCTAATTAATAAACTTTCTCTTACGCATATATATATATATATATATATATATATATATATATATATATATATATATATATATATATATATATATATATATATATATATAAGAGCTATCTTTAAAAGGCTGATGGAGAGAAATAAATGGGTTGAAAACCATTTTCTATGGAGGAGATAGATTAAATGCAAGAGCATGGGTGATGAGAAAAGATAGAGGTTTGGTGACTACCACATTATAGAGGAATGGCGTCTCATTTTGCCCATTTATCATGCTTGTTGGGTAAGATGATAGGAATGACACACGAAGAGAGAAGAACCTACAATTACATTTAAGAAGGAATGAGATAGCATTGAGAGGGAGATATATAGGCTATGCAAATCCATCAATGCATTAAGGAGAGAGGAATTTTGTTAGAGAAGACATTGTTTTTCAGATTGCGCCAAAGAGGGTGTTCATTCTGGAAGAAACTAAAAGGAGTGTTTGCATTTTGGGGAGATAAAAACTAGAAAATAATAATGTGAAAGAGGGTAGACATTCATCTAAGATGAAAGTATAGAGGATTTTCACAAGAGAGAATAAAAAAAATCATATGTAGGATGAACATATGTTTTTGGTACTTAGAGGAGGCTGGGGTTTCGATCTTGTGACCACATAAGGTAAGATAACTTTGATCCATTTCCACCACTACCATTCTAGTCATCCGTCTAAACAAAAAGTGTTGTGAGATCATGCCCAATTGTTGGTCTCTGAGCTAGAGAGGGTTTATATGTTTCTATTGTTTGGAATTAGATATCATAAATAATTTTGATTTTCAATTGAGATACTGAAATAGTAAGAAATATGAATTTGGACAACCATGATTTAATGAATCCTAAGTCCATATTGAGGTCTTCTTCAAAGCTAAGTCAACAAATAATAGACTCAAATGCATTTGGGGGCTTTAGAGGTAATGTTCAGTTTAGAGATTTTAAAGAAAATCTAGGGGATGGTAAAAGGCAAGGGTTCCCTAGTTCCATTAAGGAGAAGGGGCTTAGATTTGCACACTTTCTTGAAAATCCTATTAAGAAAGTCAGATTCATTGATGAGGAGAAATTTTTGGAAAACACTTCAGGAAGAGGAAGCCATAACTCATACACTACAAGTCTTAGGCCTTTCAGGAGGGAGTATAGGTTTCATAGTGAGCCTTTGAAACCACAACATGAGGATTTCAAATACTATCAATGAAAGGATAAAGATCTTAATGGTTGTTTGAAGTTTCATCCACCCAAGTGGAGATCTTTAGCCGAAGGCATCATAGGTATTCCAGAATAATTAGGAAGGGTATGAGGAGGCAATATTAGCATCAAAAAGATGATTTCCACATGTAGGAAGGGAGGCTAGAGTAGAAGAGAGTTTGGGCACCGAAGCCCCCTTTCAAACAAGTGATAAAGAAGGAAGACCTTCAGGAGGTGCAAGTTTCCCTTAATAATGGTTGTGTGAAGAAGAGAGCTTCCTTACTTTAGGAGACTATTTTAATATGAATGGAAACCTAATTTTAATATTGGCAAAGAATAAATTCCTATAATCATCTTTTGGATTCAACTACCTTATCGTCCCATGGAATATAGAGACTCTGACACTTTGTCAGAAATAGGAAACACTGGGTATTTGTTAAGAGGTGGATCTTAGTTTGGACTCTCTTAGGTCTTCCACTATCAGATTTTGTTTATTATTAGAGACAAAATAGTTATTACCTAACCATATAACACTTGATTGTTCAGAAGGTTCTTGGGTCCAAGAAACTTTCTTTGAAGATGGGCTACAACCAGTAGACCTGGTGCAGTTGAATGAGCTTTTGGACTCGAAGAAGATGGATGAGAATATAATTGTTACTCCTAGTCTTGATGCAACTTTGGACCTGTCAAAGTTGTATGAACAACTTTTAACAAAAAGGATGTAGATTCTAGTTGTCAAAAAGACATCCCACCCCCGTATGTCTGAATTTAACTCGACCCCATAAATTCTTGAGACGTCTTTAGAGGATCTACTAATAGATATTTTGGATTAAACAACCATGAAGGGAGTTGAGGATGGGGAACCCATTAATTTGTAGGTGGTTTTTTCTCCACCTTCAAGAAGAAATTTATTTAGGCATAAGGATAATCAGCTCACAAGGAATTGTGAAGGGAAGGAAGAAAAAGTTTTGGAGCAAAGCTAGGAAATGGATTCATTTGGAGAGGAAAATATAGAGGACATGGTTCCTGAAGAAGGAAGGTTGAATAAGGAGGATGTAGAAGATGGGGAGGGGCTTATATAACTTCCAAGCAAGCCTAACCAAAATAATGAGAGTTTAAAGGCATTGCTATATGAAGTGCTAGCAAATGTTACGACCAACATTTGTGATGAGATTGCGGATGAAGTTCTCACAAAAGATGGGGATGCTAAAGTGAGAAGGACTCTTGGTATTTTACAAACAGTGATGAATGTAAAGTCTAGCAAGGAAATGTCAGTCTCCATAAGAAAGAGTTCCAGATAAAGAAAATCCAAAACTCAGATTGAGATCATGACTGGGATCCAAAAAACTATTTATATGACTTTAAAAAGGAGGAGAACTGATGGCTCTCCCTGGAAGACATGAGGATCCTTATGTGGAATTTTAGGGGCATCAATGGCCCTAACAAGAGATGCCTCATCAAACATCAGGTTGATGAGGAGAAGTGTGATAGCATCCATCTTCAAGAAACCAAACAGTCTTTAGAGCAAGGTGAGAATGTTTTCAAGCTATGGAAGGGACTAGAAGTTTTCAATGGTTGCCACGTGTGGATCTTCAGGTGAAATGATGGTCCTATGGAGATCTCATCTCCAAAAAATGGAGGTAATCAAGAGGTACAATCACTGGTTGATTAGCAGATTCCCGAGAGTTGTCAATGATGAGGATCTCTGGGTGATTTGTGTTTATGGTCCATCAAACAAAACACAAAAACAAAAGGTATGGTTGCATCTTTCCCAGTGGTTAGTACTATATCTAATAGATAAGATCAAAAAGTACAATATTAAAAAGTACAAAAAGTATAATAGAATGCATAATAGACTGTATCTGATAGACATGATCAAAAAATACAATATTCATCAGGAGAGAGAGAAAGAAATGAAACAGCATAACCAAGCATCATTGTTTTTTATCTAATCTATTTGTTTCATGTGCAGGTATAGGATAAGTCATGTGGCTGATTGAAGACATTTCAGCATGTGTTAAATGGGCTCCCTCAAGGGTTGAGCCTAGCATGTTGCCCCTGAGTCTCCAGGGAAATGAGATAGGATTACTTACTCATACTGTGCAAGAAGGAACATTTCAACTCAGAGAGTAATTCACAGAGTGTTTATAAAAGTCTCAAGTTCAATGGTCATCCATGATTGTCAATTCAGGATACTTGAAATGAGAATCATAAATGAGCAGTGAGATCATTCTAGGCTATCCAATAAAGTGTGAGACTAAATAAAAGGTATTTTCAATATCAGAGTATTCATTATTCTACCGTTATGTCTATTTTCTCTTCCAATATTATATATTGTCTTATGTATGCATTCAATTACTAATTTGGGGTAGTAGAAGCCATAGAACAACTATAGAAGAGAAACAACATTAGAAATGTAAGTCAAGATGCTTCAGAAACAACATCAGATATTGGATTAACAAGATCAATACAGAGCAATCAAAGCATCATAGGTTGTAGGAATCAAATATTCATCAGAGGAATAGCTGAATTAATCATATGACATGGTGCAAATGAGAGAACAATATGTGTAGTCCATTTATACATACAGACTAATACATAAGTATATGTGCCATGCTATAGGATCATGTCAAGTGTATGCAGTTCTCATAAAGTAGATTCAGAGATCAGATGGAGAAAGAATGCATTTTCTTCATAAAAATCAATGACATAACCCAACAAGTAATGCACAGAGATTTTCTCTTTGCAAGATTTTCAAGTGTTGAGCTCAATTCAAGCTAAAGATGCAAGTAAAACCATATATATTATATAGGTTTTCAGATACAAAAGAGTGCATATCAGTTGTATTATGAAATCATTCAAACCTCAAAGGTTTGTTATCAACATACACAAAAGTGGAAAAACTAGTTTGTGTGCAGAAGTTTGAGTTTTTTAAAAACCCTCATTATTTTTTGCATGAGATAGATTCAGCTAGCCATAATGCTGAATATGGGTTTTGCCTTATAGAACATGATAAAAGAGGATCATTTTGTATAACCCCACTTTGGGTTTCTAGTAAAAATATAGATAGAGGGAGGTATAAAATCTTTCAAGTTCATATAAACACTGAATACTCAGAAATTCAAGCAAGTTCGCGGCCTTTCAAAGGAAACCATAGAAATATATGTATTTCAAAAGAATGAAATACCATCAACAAATGCATTTTTTAGTGAAGAATCAACATAAACCCTTGTCACAATGCATGGAGTAAAGCAGTAAACAAGATGTTTGAGACTATTGACAGAAAGCCAGATATTGATATCTGTGGTCCAACTGAACTGGTCCGTGAGAATATTCAAGGTGATATTGAACTTAAAAATTTACAATTGAGAATCCAGTATACCAGACATCATTTAACTAGAGCAATATGGTGTTTGAATAGAAAATGAAAAATAGACCAGTTTATCACCATCACAGCCACAACCATCAAATATATAGAGGGTTTTGAAGATTTTAACAGTACATAAGGATAGTGTCTTTCATTTCTTGATTTTCTGAGCTCATACCAAGCCTCGTCAAAGGATAAATATAAAGAGAAAGATATAGATATGGAGGGATACCTGAGATAGATGGAGCTACCTTTCATCCATTATAAAAGTCATGCATTGAAACTAATGTTATACTGAGCTTCAGAAGTGAGAAGATTACCTTTGTTTTTCTTTATGATGAAAGCATACACATGGAGCCACGGGTGTTTCCCTGAAACTGTCTCAATAGAAAGCCCTGACTAATGGTTTCATGGTGCCCTCAGTCAAGAAACATATCAATAGAAAGAAACAACAATAATGCATTAGGAAATATTGTGGCCATGGCCTAAAAGGGCCAATATGCTTCAAAGAATGAACGAGAAGTCAAATTCGACATGCATAATAACTTACCCTCTATAGAATCTTCAAAATTTGCTCAAGAAATGGTGGTAATGGAGATTTGTTAAGACCAAACCCTAGTTCCTTCCCTAGCAACTACAGCAGAGCCGAGTTCCAACATTGCAAAATGCAAATGACCTGAAAAGTTAGGGCAAATGTGTTTTGTCATTAGGGTTTCTCTTCACCCTAATTTGAATGGTATTTTTGATCACATTTTATTCATATTTTGAGACACAAACTAATGCCCCATCATGGTCATGAAACATCTTCCATCTTTCTTTTACCTGAGTCCTAAGACTTATTAGGGGTCAAAGACATAGGAACGCTTAGGGTCCTCTTTGTATATGTTAAAAACTTTATGCCTTGGAGATATTTTAAAATGATATAAGTGCCATGAAACCCAATTGATGTACCTTGATGTGCTTTAGGTAAACTACCCTTAGGAGTTTTGCAAGTTAAATAGAATATAAGTCTCATGGGCTTTATTTTTTACAAAAAACTATACTATGCCTTAGAGTATTTTATGATTTTTTATTTAAAAATCAATTGATATGTATTGTATATACTTGGTGAAATTATAACCCATGTATCATTATTTTTTGCCAAAATCAAACCGAATAGGGGTGTAAAATAGAACTGCAAACATTGTAAAGTTTTGTTTTAAAGCCATATTTTATGAATTGCTTTAAAATCAAAACTATTTTTTGCAGTTAAAACAAATAAAGTGAATCAAATATTCTTTTCTAGATTTTCTTTCTTTTGGGGTAGAATGGACACAAAAATTGAGTTTTTATGGATAGAGAAAGTAGATTTTGGTGGGACCACCTAAGAGGACACCTTGGTAGCTTTTATTTTTCAGTTTGGTGGCAGTTTGGAGGCTTTATTTTTTTTCTTTTCTGAGGAGCACAAAAATGGATTCCTACATCTATTTTTAGAAGCTTTTTAGAGATATCTCTTGGTAGGCATTTATAGGATAAAAACTTAGTTTTTTCTCAGTCAGTTGATACCATTTTTTCCTTCTCCCTTGAGCACATAAAGAGTTTGTGTTAATAACAGAGAGGGGGGGTGAATCAGTTATCTTCAATTAGTGACTTTATTTTCTTCTTTAATAATTAGTGCAATATCAAATCATATAAGCATACATAGCCATGGAAGCAGAAATAAACTCAACACACATGACACAATATTTTTGATGTGGAAAACCCTGTTAAGGAAAAAACCATGGGGTGATTAACCCAAGATTGTATTCTTTGTTAAAAGAATAAGGTAGTACAAAATAGCACTTGCCAATTAGGGCTCACTGCCTGAGCACACTGCTCACAAGAGGCTCACTGCCTACAATAGTTTATAGAAGAAAACTAGGTACTTGAACTGATGAGAAGCATCCACATATGCTTAGGTTCAGTTCTGGTTAAGCTCAATATACTGATCTACTGCACTTCATTCTTCCTCTGCCTTAGTGTTGTTCTGTCACATACCAGACCTCTATCTCTATTTCCACACTATTCTCTACTCTTCTTCGCACTTCACAAAAACACCACACTCACCTTCTCATCAAAATCCATTTGGCATATATATTCACACAAAGGATTTCAACATCTTTCTAGTCGGCATCCAGAATACTCAATATTTTTCCAAACTCTGGTCTGTCAGTTGAATCCTTGCTTACCAAGTGATGCATATCAAAGAGATGCTTATAAAAGTCATCAATCATGTCAGCCAATCATGAATGATCCCTTAAGAAACTTTATTACCATCAACATCTCATCCGGATTAAGGTCTGATGCTCTGCCGATCAGTTCTTCCTCAGTCTACTCTGCCAAACAAGAACCCAATACTTAGGTGCTCATATCTCTTCACTCTTTCATCACCAGAGGCTCAATCCCTAGAATCTATTAGCCAAGGTACTCCTCTTGACTTCCCCAAGTCCACACTTTATTGAGATACTTCCTCTAAGAGATCCAGACCTGATTGTCGGACCTTGATGCATGCTCTGTTCTTAGTCACTAGACCAAAATACTCTTCAATCTTACTTCCGGTAGAGACACTCCATGTCTTGCAGATGTGTGGGATGGACTTTGTTGCCATCAATGACAACACTCATGAAGCCACAACATGTCTCTTGCCAACAATCTCCCCCTTTGGCATTGATGGCAACACTTAGTGAAAAATGACTAAGTGTTATAGCATACTCCCCCTTAGCTGATGCTCTATTCTTATGTACACTTTTTCAGACCTCCCCTTAGCTAGATTCCACATTTTTCATTGTTCCTCACTCCCCCTTTGACATCAATGGCAAAGGGTAGGATCTGCACACCAAAAATCCCCAAAAATCCAACTATACTTAACCACATAGGTATATATATATATACATATTATACTTACATATACTGAAGTATGTCTGCAAAGGTGGTCTTTAACTGTACCACTTTTGTCGCCCAACTCTTCTTCATTCTATCAAAAATTGAGATGTGACCACTCAACAGGAACACAAAAGCTTCTGCTCTCTTGAGATTAGTCGGATCACTAGTCTGGGCTATGGTTTGAGCATCAGTTAGGGCCTCATGTATGGCCTCTAATTTAGGGATAATTATCCCTCTAAGTTCACTTAACCTATTTATTCTATTTTTCTTCTCCTTCTCAAGCTTGTTTATTTCATTTATAACTACAATAGTCTGACACTCTTGATTTACTATGGAAGAGGAGAGAGGATCAAAACTTTGAGATAAAATTAACAGTTTATCCTCTTGCTCTTTTACTTCCTTCTCAATATCCTTTGTCACTTTAGGCTAGGATAAACAAAATTTATATATATCTCCACCATCTTTAAGAGCATTTTCTAAGCTCTTTATTCTAATATCCATAACTCTTGTATCATTTGTTATTAGACCCTGCACCTCAGAGAGTCTCTTTCCCAAAAATTCTTTCCAAACTTTATCTTCAGCTGACTTCTCCAAAGAATCAAAATGTGTGCTAATTGAATTGACAAGAGATTTTAAGTTACCAAATGAGGAGGCCAAAAGATCCTTTTGGAAGGATGGCATGATTTTCTCCAATGCATTGGATGCAATCTCAATTAGCTCATAGTCTTCCATGTGAGACTTCAAAAGTTTTTCTTTTGCCTTTGCATGGGCAAAGGATGCTATCTTCATAGTCTAAATTGAGGAGAGGGAATAAAAAATGAATGGTCCTTGAAGTAGCTCTGGTTCATCTAATTCCATCATTTCTTTTGTCAGGAAGTCTTTGACTGCTTCTGCAGTGTCTCTTGCAAGAGACAAAGTTTTCTTCCCTTCTGCAGCCTTAGCACTATCACTTGTGGTCTTCTCTATTTGACCTTCTTCTCTTCCCTTCACCTCTTCTTCTTGACTGATTTTCTCTTCTATTTTTTCTTCTCCTCAATCCAGAGTCTGCTGGGGAAACCAGATGAGAGATATTTTCTTCTTTAAGGACTTCCTCTTCCAGAGCAGAGGAATCCAAATCCTAAGTTCTTTCCTCACTTATCTCTTTTGATTATTCTACATTTTTCTCTGTAGGATCTTCCTTTGATGTACTGAGTTCTTAATCGTCCATGACAGAGGGTTCATCACCTAAATCCTCTATGATAGGAATATTGAATGTTTTATAGGCATTTTGGAGGATATCTTCTGTTTCTTTTGCCACTTTGTCAATTGCCCCAAGCATAAGCTGATTCATTCTAGCTTTGCTCCAGAACTCATCCTTGCAATCTTTGAAGATCATATTCATTTGTTTCAGAGTGATTGAAGGATAGAGATGAATAGCTATCTATTCCTGGATCAAGGTCCTTTTGCCTTAGCATTGTTCTTCCTTATTTCTAGTTCCTTCTCTAGGCTCTTGGGAATTAGAGATGTGATTTCAATGAATTCCTTATTATAGATATTCAGATACCTGACTGTAGCTTCTTGCAAGATCTTCTGGTCAGCTTCATTATATTCATCATACAATTCAGTCATTGGTTTTAGATTCCCATCCACAGTGACTAATTTGACTACATCATCAATGGACAGAGTAGGCCTTTCAACAAAATCTTCTGCCTCTGCTTCCTTGTTATGAACAGTAGAGGGTTCACCGAATTTCTTCTTCTTCTTCTTCATTTTCTTGATCTCCTCATCAGACTCTGTCTCTTCATCATCCTTCTGACTGATGTAAGACCTTGTGGCCTTTGTCTTAGTTCTCTTCTCTCCTTTTCCGAATGTCCTGACTTCTAGTTTTGATGCCTTTTGGCTCTTAGAGGTGGTAGGTGCAGAGTTCTTTAAGGATCTGGTCTGGGAGGGAGCTTGTACCGGAGCACTTTCCTTTTCTATTTCTTGTTTTTCTTTTTCTACGCTTTCCATCTTCTCTCTATTGGCATCAACTACCTCCTTTGATATTCCATGTTTCTTGGCAAATTCTTCCACTTCTCTTCTCACTTTTCTCTTGATTTCAGGCTGTCTTAGTTCAACATGAATTTTCATACTCAATTCTTGAAAGGTTCCAAACCTTTCTGCATTAGGATCCTTGGGTTGACTTAGCATGTGTTGTACATGTAGCTCTACCATTTTCTCATCTACTTCATACTCCATTGGCATGATCCAGACTATCCTTGACTCCACTGCCTCTATTAGGCATTAATTAGTATCTACCATAAAGCACACTGTATCCTTGTATTTCTCAACTAATGATTGGGGGATTCTTTCTCTGGCATGCATCAAGCTTTGGAAGTTTTTGAAGTAACCCCACAGTGTTGTATTTTGTTCCTTGGCATCACCGAGCCCATACAAATAATCCCTAATTTGTATGGTAATAGGTCTGTCATTTTGCCATATCTAGCCACTAGATCCGGGTAGCTCATTTATGTAATAGAAAAATAGACAGAGTATCAACCCACCATATTTGAAAGAATTTTTCTTATCCTTCTTTATCTTCTGCAGATTCTCCAAAAGTTGGTTCAGAAGGAGCTCACAGAGATCATAGTCAACATTCTTTCTTAACATCTCATAAGTAGTATAAATTGATGTTCCGAATACGGAATTCTCTCTTCTTGAGTGATATATTTTGTAGCCAATTATCAGATCATGGAAAACTTGATATCCGGATCTATGATATCCTCAATTGTCATCACTCTTTTATCAAATTTAGATCTGGTAGCCTCACTCACAATTTGATTTTTGACTGATTTGAGAGTAGATAACCCACTAGATGAGTGTAATCCGGTCACCACCCTAGTGGCATCCTTTGTGATCTTAAATAGCCTCATCGACCATGTGAAGTTGTCATGCACTCTACTTAGAATATACTAGACCCATTCATCTTCTGCAAAATAGGGGAAATGAATGTATTGTCCAAAATGCTTGTCCCTGATAGCTTTGTATTGAGGTTTGAGTTCAAATGATTCATCTATTAGCTTCTTATGATAAATATCCATCAACTTGGATTCCCCGAATTCCTCAATATTTGCATGAAGGTATGCCCTAACGTCTTCAACATGCAAAACCCCATGCAGAATGTAAGAAAATGCGCCTAGGGGATCAACTTCTAGGGATTTATAGGGATGTTTTTTGAATTTTGGGTGCGGCCTATCAGTGATTTTCACAACATTCAAAGTAGCCATCTTTCAAAGATTCAGAGAGAGGATTTCAAGAGCAGAAAATACCTTTTGCACTTCTAGGGTTCACGATATGAGCCAGATTGGATTACTGGGAGAATCAACTTCTATGGTTGATCTTTGAGAGGATTGAGACAATTTGTTGCAGAGCTCCTTTTCTCTTTTTCTCGAATGCAAATGTGCAAATGATGAACAAAAGAACCCTTTTATTTATGTGCAAACCCTAATTCCATTTTACAATAAATGCACAACTTAAATTATTTCAGTTGCTTTATCATGAGAGAGATCTTTTCAGATCACTGAGATGTACTTACAACTATTTTTAGTGATGAATTTTAATGTATCTACTTTTCTCAAATCAACCCCTTTATCTATAGATCAAGATGTTTCAGTTTAGAATCACACCAGATCAAACTATGAAAATCCATCTTATACCAGAAAACTATCAAACCGGATCAATCTTGGAAGATTAGACTCTTCAAATGTTCTTTCAGATCTTTCATATCTTTACTAAGGCTTCTTTAGATGTTTCTCTGAGAACCCTTTAATTTGCAACTTTCCATGTGCCAATTTTAGGCACCAATTGACTGGCTGGGGGAACTTGTTTTCTTTTGAGACTCCCCCTAAGCCAGATCTCATCTATTTAGTTTCTGGAAGGAATATCAACACCAGATTCTAGTGTGGATCCATCCAAAACATTTTCTGTACTCCTCTTCACCCAAATCTTGTTCATCTCCCTTTGAATCTCATCCGCATTCACTTTTCCTTTTCCTTTGTCTTGGTTTTGATTATGATGCACCAAACCTTTTTTGTCCTAATTCTTCCTTCTGCAAAATTTGGCAATATGATTGCAATTGTAGCAAACAACATTTCTTTGCATATTTTGACTAATATCCTCTTGATCTGTACTGATTAGCCATATGTCCCATTCTATTGCATGCAAATCATCTACCATTGAATGAATTGTTCATTTGCATATTTCTACACTCATGAGATTTGTGACCATACCTTTTGCAATTAAAACACTGTATGGAGAAGGATGAATTAGTCTAATTCATTCTTCTTCTACACTGATTTGCTTTATGACAAAAATTATTGCAATTGTGGTAGTATCCATTGAGGGATGGATATCTTTGAGCATTTGGTTGTCTTACCGGAGGTCTTCTAGGCATGTTCCTTGGATTTCCTGATCAAGAGTTCTTCTGACCAGATCCGGAGCTTTCACCTTTCTCATACCCCAAGCCTTGCTTGTCATCTACCCTCTTTTAGCTTTCAAGAAGAACTTCAAGTTGAGCAGAGCTTATCTTGAATTTCTCTTTGTATTCATTTGTTGTTTGAAGATCCCTTTTTAGAGTGTCAATCTGATTCTCAAGTTGTTCTTCATTGTCTCTAGCTTCTTCAAGATCAGATTCCAAGTGCCTGATTATTCTATCCATTTTGTGGCAGTCTTCTGATTTTTCCTTGAGAGATTATTTTAGATTATCTTCAGTCTTTCTTTTCTCTTCAATTTCTAGGGTGAATTTCATAACTCCTGATTCCATTTCATGTCTTACCATAATGAACTCTTTTGATAACTTCTCACATAAATTGGTTTCTTCATTTAGATCTTCATTAGTATCATTGGCTTCATTTTGACTTGCTAATTGTTGAAGAAGTTCCTTTCTTTTCTTCATTGAGATACTTAGTTTCTCTTTGAGTTCATTTATGAAATCATCATCTTGTTTGAGTCTTTCCCTCAGCTCATTGACTTCAGAGTGAGATTGATCAAGATCATCTAGAGCAGACTAAAGCTGTTCCCTCATACCATACATATCCATTGAGATTCCCAGATCTTCCTCAAGCTGTTAGGCTCTGTCTAGAGGAACTTAGCTCTGATACCAATTGTTAATAACTGAGAGGGGGTGAATCAGTTGTTAGGGTTAGCTGACAGAAGATATCAATTAAATGCAAATAAAGATTAAATAGAGAAATGGAAATATGTAGAATTAATAACATCGAGAGACAAGTTTTAACGTGGTTCACCCAAACTCAGGCTACATCCACCAAATAGAGAGTCTAATATTATTATCCAGTAAATCAAACCAATTACAATCAGCAATCCCTGCAACTCAATACTGTTGCAAAATGCTACAATACAATATATCAAAACCATAACCCTTAGCCAATTTTATAAAGCTTTTTATTGGTTACAAAAATAGAGTTTTCTTATGTCGGTCAATGAAAAAATAACTCTCAGTGCCTTTATAAAACAATAAAAAAAATTGTGTGAGGTTTTAGGGGTGCTACCCCTGAGCCCCCATGAGGGTGCCGCCCCTCAACCCCTCCCTGTATCATGACAGGGAACGCACCAGGGCCGCTGCCCCTGAACCCCATAAGGGGCGCTGCTCCTTGATCCCATCTTGGGGGCGCTGCCCCCAAACCCCCGCAAGGGGCATTGCCCCTTGACCCCATAGGAATTTGGGGGGAAACTGCACTGATAAAAGTGGGGAAAATGTAACCTCCGAGTCTGATTAGGCTCCATATAACAACAATCTCCCACTTGGAGACTGATTAGACTCCACACCATATCATCTCCCACTTGGAGACTGATCATAACACCACTGACCCTGTAGCTCCCACTGGAAATAAGCACCCTAGACTCTGCTGTTCTATTTTTGTTATTTTCAGTCAAGAAGACCAACCAAAGCTGAAGAGGAGCTCAGCTTCTCCCTTGTCACTACCTTTGTAAATATATCCACTGGATTATCATATGTATGTATCTTTTCCAACTGTAATTGTCCATCATCCAACACTGACCAAATGAAGTGATACCTCAACTGTATGTGTTTGGTTTTTGAATGCAAGGAAGAATTCTTTGCAAGATGTATGGCACTCTAGCTGTCTATATACAAATAATAATTAACTTGTTGTTTGCCCAATTCTTCTATGAAAGATTGCAGCCATATCATCTCCTTGCTTGCCTCTGTTGCAGCTACATATTTTGCCTCTGTGGTGGATAAAGTAACCACCTTTTGCAACCTAGAAATCCAACTCACCGTTGTTCCACCTATAGTAAAGACATAACCTGTAGTACTCTGCCTGGTATCAATATCTCCTGCCAAATCTGAGTCTACATAACCTACTAAATTAGCATTAGAGCCCCCAAAACATAAATGTTTATTGGATGTACCTCTCAAATATCTGAGAATCCATTTTACTGCATTCCAATGCTCCAATCCGGGATGACTCATATACCTGCTGACGACTCCTACAGCATGTGCAATATCCAGTCTCGTGCATACCATGGCATACATTAAACTTCCTACAGCTGAAGCATATGGTACCTTGGACATTGTCTCTTCCTCCTCTTGTGTCTGAGGACACATCTCCTTAGTCAATTTCAAATGACCAGGCAAAGGTGTGCTGACAGCTTTTGCATTCTCCATATGGAATCTTTGCAACACCTTTTCAACATAAGCAGCCTGAGATAAAGTCAATTTTTTGTTCTTCCTATCTCTACAAATTTTTATACCAAGGATTTGTTTTGCTGCCCCTAAATCCTTCATATCAAATGACTGTGCTAACTGTTGTTTTAACTCTCTTATGTGATCCATGTTAGACCTAGCTACAAGCATGTCATCAACATATAAACATAAAATAATGTAGCTGTCATTATCCAACCTCTTAAAATAAACACAATGGTCAGAATTACACCTACTGTAGCCTTGCTCAGCCATAAAACTGTCAAATTTTAAATACCATTGTCGAGGTGCTTGTTTTAGGCCATACAAACTCTTCTTCAATATGCACACCTGTGTCTCCTTACCTTTGACCTCAAATCTGTGGGGCTATTCCATGTATATCTCCTCCTCCAAATTACCATGGAGAAAGGTAGTTTTCACATCTAGCTATTCCAAAAGTAAATCTTCAGCAGCCACAATACTTAAAATAGTACGAATAGAAGTCATCTTGACATCTGGAGAAAATATCTCATCAAAATCAATGCCCTTTTTCTGTGCAAATCCTTTTACAACTAACCTAGCCTTAAATCTTTTCTTACCTCCATCTTCCTCTTTCAGCCGGTAAACCCATTTGCTTGGTAAAGCCTTTTTACCTGCAGGTAACTTACATAATTCCCAAGTCTAATTTTTCAGCAAGGAGTCCATTTCTTCTTTCATAGCAAGCTCCCACTGAACCTGTGTATCCACCTGCATAGCTTCATCATACCCTTCGGGTTCACTAGCATCTATTAACAAAATAGAATACAAAGAGGGAGAACCTTTCAGGAGGTCTACTTAGCCTTGTTGACCGTCTAACATTCACTAGAGTTTGTGGTTTTTCTGGTTGTTGTTGCGAAGCATGAGGAACCACTGGAACATCACTATTTGGAGTATCATCCAGCACCACATAATCTTTTGCTTTCTTCTCATGCTGCTGCAACTGATCTTTGTACAACATCTTCTCATTCAATATGACATCCCTGCTTCTCACAATTTTATGATTTTCAAAATCCCAAAGCTTATAACTAAATTCATCAATGCCATATCCAACAAAGGTACACTTTTTTGATTTTGCATCCAGCTTGGTTCTATTTTCAGAATATACATGTGCAAATGCTTCACATTTGAAAGTTTTGAGAAAATAATAACTCACCTTCTTACCTATCCATGCTTCCTCTGGAATACCACAACCCAAAGGAACTGAAGGACCTCTATTAATTAAATATACAACAATGTTGACAGCCTCTACCCACATGTTTAAAGGTAGCCCAGCATGCAATCTCATGGTCCTTGCACACTCCATTATTGTCCTATTCATGCGTTCAGCCACTCCATTTTCCTATGGAGTCCCTGGAACCATTTTCTACCTACGAATTCCATTAAAGGAACAATAATCCTCAAATTTTTTGCTGCAATACTCACCACCGTTATCAGATCTGAGACATTTTAATCTTTCACCTGTCTCATTCTCAACCAAGCTTCTCCATTTCTTAAATGTTTCAAATACATCAGATTTCTGTCTAAGGAAATAAATCCAAACCTTCCTAGTTGCATCATCTATGAATGTAACATAATACCGAGAGCCACCGAGAGAAGATACCTCAGCTGGTCCCCATACATCTGTATGCACAAGCTCCAACTTTTATTTTTCTTTTGCTTCCCATCTCTGAGAAAACTGACTCTCTTTTGTTTTCCATACACACAACTTTCACAAAAATCCATATTAATACATTTCAGACCTGGTAAAACTTTCTTAGAATGAAGTACCTTCATACCTTTTTCACTCATATGCCCAAGTCTATTATGCCACAGTGTTGTCTCAAAACTTGCAGCAACTATTTCAGTCTCTTCCTGTGAACCTGTAGCAACTGTTCCTGAACCTGTTTATTTTTTTCTCTGCAACAGCTAAAGTAGAAGGAATAGTATGACCTGTACAAAGATATAAGGTGCCTACTTTCACACCTTTTGCTACTACTAAGGCACCTTTTGAAACCTTCCAATTATTATCAGTAAATGTAACAATGCAACCTTGTTCAGCTAGCTGCCTTGCTGAAATTAAATTCCTACTAAGCCTTGGAACGTGCCTTACCTCTTGTAGTAGCCAATGATTCCCATTCTATAACTTAATCTTGATTCTTCTCTTTCCAACAATCTAACAGGGTTCGTTATCTCCCAAATAAACCAGCCCAAAATCCCCTTGGACATAATCAAGAAAATAACTTCTATGGGGCGTAGCATGAAATGAGGCCCCTAAATCTAAAACCCATGAATCATCAGCATTATCTAGTGAAAGAATCAAAGCATCATCTTCAGATTTATTACTTACCACATTTGCTTCCTTATTGCCTTCTTGTTTGTCTCCTTTATTTTTCTGAGACCAACAATCTTTCTTCAGATGACCTAGTTTCCCACAGTACCAGCAATCTTTTTGTCCTCTGATTTGGGATCTTTTGTCCTTTGATTTTCCTCATGACTTCCCATGACTTCCAGAACCTTTTCCTCTCTCCTTTGATATGCCCCGACTTTTTGCATTCAAAACACTGCCTGATGTGGATCCACCTGAGCTTTTCTTATGAATTTTCTCAATCAGAATAATACCAACAACATCATCAAATTTTAGGGTATTTGAACTAGAAATAGAGTTACTAACCGCCATTATCAAACTATCCCAGCTTTCAAGCAATGAACATAATATCAAGAGAGCTCTAACTTCATCAAATTTTACATTTATAGAAGTCAATTGACTAACAATCATATTAAATTCATTTAAATGACCTGTCACAGATCCACCTTCAACCATTTTCAAATTAAACAAATGCTTCATGAGAAATACCTTATTTGAGGCTGAGGGTTTTTCATACACTTTAGCCAAAACTTTCATCAGACCATCTATTATCTTTGCTTCTGTTATATTGAATGCCACTGACGGTGCCAGGCACAATCGAATGGTTCCCAGTGCCTTTCTATCAAGAAGATTCTAATCCTCATCAGACATTGTTGCCAGTTTCTTGGCTACTCCTTCCAATAGCCTCCATAAATCCTTTTGATAGAGGTAATCCTCCATCTGCATCTTCCATAACTGATAGTTCTACCCATTGAATTTATCGACCTTCAATTTACCCTTGTCTGCCATTGTTCCCACTCAACCATGAGACTTTCCTGCAGACGATAATCGAACACAACTTGGCTCTGATACCACTTGTTAGGGTTAGTCGGCAAAAGATATCAATTAAATGCAAATAAAGATTAAACAGAGAAATAGAAATACACAGAATTAATAATAGCGAGAGATAAGTTTTAACGTGGTTCACCCAAACTCAAGCTACATCCACCAAACAGAGAGTCCAATATTATTAACCAGTAAATCAAACTGATTACAATCAGCAATCCCTGCAACTCAATACCGCTACAAAATGCTACAATACAATATATCAAAACCATAACCCTTAGCCGCCTTTATCAACCTTTTTGTCGATTACAAAAATAGGGTTTTCTTATGTCGGTCAATGAAAAAATAACTCTTGGTGCCTTTATAAAATAATAAAAAAACCATGTGAAGTTTCGGGGACGCTACCCCCGAGCCCCCGCGAGGGTGCTGCCCCTGGACCCCTCAAGGGGCGCTGCCCCTTGACCTTGTCTTAGGGGCGCTGCCCCCAAACCCCCGCAAGGGGCGCTACCCCTTGACCTCGTAGGAATTTGGGGGGAAACCGCACCGATAAAAGTGGGGAAAATGTAACCTCCGAGTCTGATTAGGCTCCATATAACAACATTAGTTATCTTCAATTAGTGACTTTATTTTCTTCTTTAATAATTAGTGCAATATCAAATCATATAAGCATACATAACCATGGAAGCAAAAATAAACTCAACACACATGACACAAGATATTTGACGTGGAAAACCCTATTAAGGGAAAAACCATGGGATGATTAACCCAATATTGTATTCTCTGTTAAAAGAATAAGGTAGTACAAAATGGCACTTGTCAATTAGGGCTTACTGCCTAGGCACACTACTCACAAGAGGTTCCCTGCCTATAATAGTTTATAGAAGAAAACCAGGTACTTGAACTAATGAGAAGCATCCACATATACTTAGGTTTAGTTCCGGTTAAGCTCAATATACTGATCTACTGCACTTCATTCTTCCTCTACCTTAGTGCTGCTGTTCTATCACATACCAGACCTCTATCTCTATTTCCACACTATTCTCTACTCTTCTTCGCACTTCAAAAAAACACCACACTCACCTTCTCATCGAAATCCATCTGGTATATGTATTCGCACAAAGGATTTCAACATCTTTCTAGTTGGCATCCGGAATACTCAATATTTTCCCAAACTCTAGTCTGTCTGCTGAATCCTTGCTTACCAAGTGATGTATATCAAAGAGATGCTTATAGAAGTCATCAATCATGTTGGCCAATCATGAATGATCCCTTAAGAAACTTTATTACCATCAATATCTCATTTAGATTAAGGTCTGATGCTCTGTCGGTCAATTCTTCCTCAG
Source organism: Cunninghamia lanceolata (assembly GCA_027924645.1). Taxonomy (NCBI): domain Eukaryota; kingdom Viridiplantae; phylum Streptophyta; class Pinopsida; order Cupressales; family Cupressaceae; genus Cunninghamia; species Cunninghamia lanceolata. The sequence goes on from BSBN01000221.1 coordinate 8,260,108, forward strand.
TCTACTTTGTCAAATAGGAACCCAATACTTAGGTGCTCATATCTCTTCACTCTTTCATCACCAGAGGCTCAATCCCTGGAATCTATCAGTCAAGGTACTCCTCTTGACTTCCCCAAGTCCGCACTTTACTAAGATACTTCCTCTGAGAGATCCAAACCTGATTGTCAGACCTTGCTGCATGCTCTGTTCTTGGTCATGCTCTGTTCTTGGTCACCAGACCAAAATACCCTTCAATCTGACTTCTGGTAGAGACACACCATGTCCTGTGGATGTGTGGGATGGACTTTGTTGCCATCAATGACAACACTCATGAAGCCACAATGTGACTCTTGCCAACAGTTTGTATATAGGTAGTTGACTCAATTAGTTTATTTTGCATTGTACTCCTTCCAGTTTAATATAACAGGTTTCCCTATTTTTATCTATTGGTCTATCTTGTAGTTTTGATCTAATGTCTCATTATGGCAGTGTTATGTCCTTTGTTATGTCTCTTTACTGTGAAATTGCATGTTGATCCTGGTTGTAATTTGTGTTCAATTTGAACCTTATTATAAATTATTTTTGGATCAAATCTTGTAGGTGGGGTTTTGGAAGTTTAAGTTTGAAGTGTTGTTTGTGAGAAAAAATATTTCATTTAGATTAAAATTTAGAGTTTAGAGTTTCATTTCAGTTCTTCTTCTCCCTTTTCCCTACAAATCAATTAGATTAGAAAAATCATAAGGAGAACCAGCTCACTCTAGAGATTCACTCTCAACACAGATCACCCACAATCTGAGAGTGTTCCCATGTGTCAACAGATACCTAAGTCTTCTATAAGCTTAGCATAGGGTGCATATCTGATTGACAACATGAGTTAGGCTTAGAGTGTGCTGTGATAAGTGGTATGGAAGGAAAAAAATTAGATTCTAGGCTATGTGGTTTAGAGACCCTAATTTTTCCCTCTTGATCAAGGATTGGTGGAAGTGGCTCCATTTATTAGGGGTTCTTGTATGTACCAACTTAACTCTAAGCTCAAATTTCTAAGGAATAAGATTATGGGGTGGAATAGAAGCCAATTCAAAAACATCTTTGCTGAGAAGAACATGATTCAATAGGAGTTAAGGATCTTAGAGGCAAGAGTAGTTAGTTTTGGAATGGATCTGTAGATTCTTTTCTTCTAGAGAAGAGGCTGAGAAGTGATTTGGAGGAAGTGCTCAAGAGATAGGAAGTTTTATGGAGACAAAAGTCGAGGGAAATTTGGCTTAAGGATGGGGATAAAAATACTTCCTTTTTTCACTTATCGAATAAAATTATAAGGGCAACAAATTCAATAAGATCCATTGCAAACTCTAATGAAAGCTTCCTAAAGATATTAAGAATGAAGTAAAGATTTATTTACAAGGCTTATTATTTAAAGAGGATAGGAGAGATATCGGGGAGGTAGATGTTTCAAATCATCCCAAATTGGTGACTGAGTGACATAACAAGGAACTCGTGAAAGAATTCTCTATGGAAGAGTTAAAGGCTACCGTTTTTTCAATGCCGGGCTAGAAGGCGTTAGGTCTAGATGATTGGATAGGTTTATTTTTCTAGACTTGCTAGGATATGGTGAGTAGACATATTTATCTAGTAGTTGAAGAGTCAAGAAAACACAAAAATGTACTCAAAGAAATGAAAACTACATGCTTAATGCTCATTGCAAAGGTGAAGACTCCTCTAAGATTTGAGGAATTCTGACCCATTTCTTTGTGCAACTATGTTTATAAAATCATTTCTAAATCTGCAACACTAAGGTTAGCTTCAATTCTACCAGAGGTTATTTCAAAAGAGTAAGGAGGCTTCTTCATAGGTAAGGAGACTGCTGAAGGGGCTATTCTAACCCACAAGATAATGCATTCTTTAAAGAAAGAGAAAGACCCAACTATGATAATTAAATTAGATATGGTTAAAGCATATGATAGGGTGGATTGGGAGTTTTCAATGGTTGTGCTGAATAAATTGGGATTCTCAGAGGCCTGACGTATATGGGTTTTTTCCTTTGTATTGGGCTTTAAGATTTTTGTTTTGGTTAATGACATGGAATCTAAGTCTTTTCAACCTAGAAGGGGATTGAGACAAGGGGATCCCATATCACCTTATCTATTCATACTTATGTTAGAAGCTCTCACATGGCTTATCAGAGGTGCAAATAGGAGTGTGTTATGGCAAGGAATTAACTTCCATGGTCAACAATATTCTTATACGCATGCCCTCTTTGTGGATGACACAATTGTATTTGGCCAAGCAATAGTGAGGGAGGCTAAGGTAATTAAGAATACTATTGAAGAATACTGCAAGGCGGCAGGCCAACTGGTTAATGGAAATAAGTCCATGGTTTATTTCTTTAATTTAGAATCTGGTAAGCAAATAGATATAGCAAGAATCTTTCGCTTTAAGATTGAATCCCTTCTTAGAGATACTTGGGCATTCCCCTTTTCGATAGAAGATATAAGAATAATTTGTGGAAGGAATTTCTCAATAACCTGGATGCTGCCACAATAACGGGTTAGACTTTATGGGACATCCTAATTTTTGCTGAAATCACATTTTTTAGAAAATATAATGATTCAAGCCTTGAAAGGTTCCATTTAAAGAATTTTAATTGAAGAGGTTTTGATCAAACCGCCTTAGATTCAAACCCCCTTGGATACAACCACATTAATTTTAAACCATACCTATAATGGAGTCTCCTCTACACCTATCAAAATGTTGATAAAAAATCACTTTTGGTTTACCTTTTGGCGATCAAATGAATTCATTTAAAATTTATGTTTTGTAAGTATGTAGTCCTTATTATAAGCTTCCCAAAAAGTATAATTTTAAATATATTTAATTTAATTATTATATTTACTTTTTATTTCTTGTGAATGTAGGTTTTTCAATGAACATCAAGGTCTTTGTTTCACACATACAAAAAAATAGGAAAATAGAGAAAAAAATTTTCTAAAAAATACATTTCCTCTAGGTATTGATGTCCATATTCCACCAATTTTTAAAATTTTTTTTTTATACATACAAAAAAAGGTATGTTGGACAGAATAGGGCTATGTCTAAATTATAATTGGTTTGAATTCAAAACTTAATTAAAAAAATATTCAACAAAAAATTATGAAACCAAATGCATTCTCTAGATATTGGTGTTACCAATCTAAATTCAAAAGAATCAAAATTTTATCCTTTGTAGAAAAAAAGTTATATGCAACAGAATACACATCACTTTAAAAAAATGTTGTTTACTATTAAAAACTAGTTATCAAAGGAGACACAAAAATTTTACAATTGAAGTCTAATTTTTTTTAAAATATATATTTAGAATCTACAGACAAAATCTCACAAATCACTAGTTTGCATCATCTTCAAATTCCTAATGATTTAGCAGCTATAGGTGTCAGAAAGTGAAGATTTAGTTCAAAAAGTTGATTTCAATGTCAAGTTTGGCCAAAAAATGTAACCCGTTATTGTGGGATGACCCACCCGCACTCAAAGATTGTCATGTGGAAGGGTCGTTGGTTGTCCTTGGTGGGAAGATTAACCATGAAAGGGTTGTCTTAATGGCGGTTCCCATTTACATGATGCCTATTCTACAAGTCCCTTAAGGCATTAATATGGAGATAGAGAGAATTTGCAAGTAGTTTCTTTGGCAAGGGTCTCCAGAGAGGAAAAAGATTCACCTATTGGCATGGGACAAGGTGTGTATGGCTAAGAATTTAGACGGGGCAGGTGTGATCAATTTAAATATTCAAAACCAAGTGTTGGGAGGAAAAATAGCATGGGGTATGTACCAAAAACCTAAGTCCAAGTGGGCAAGATTGATGAGATTCAAGTATCTTGATTCGATTGATAGAGAAAGGATTTTACTGTCAAGAATCCTCCACAAGGGTTGGTGATATGGAATTTTATCAAAAAATGCTGAGAAGTTCTACTGCCTAATTTATCATGGGTTGTTCATAATGGGGAAAAGGCAGATTTTTGGGATGACTCCTGGAATGGGTATCCTAATCTTTCTGAGTGGGATGAGCTCAAAGAAGCCAAGGATTACCTAAAATTGCATTGGGGTAAAAAGATTAAAAATTACTAGTACCTAGAAGGGTACCCGGGCAATTGGAGAATAGTATGGAAGAACACATGTGACTGCGAATTACCCATTGAGCAAAAGCTATTGCTTAGCTCAGTATATTGGAAAAGCGTGTGGTTGTTTACTCCAATCTTGAAGATGAGATTGTTTGGATGATAGCCAATATGGCTCCTACTTAGCTAAGCAAGGTTATAGGAATGTTATTGGAAGAAAGAATTTAGACTAGCCAGTGAATTTATGCTGGAACGATGCTATACTACTTAAAGCTAGGGCATTTTCTTGGCTTTCCCTTCATAAAAAAATTTAATAGGTGATAGAATCAAAAGATTGGGTATTGGTTCCAATTTCAAGTGTGTCTTGTGCAGGGCTGAGGAAGAAAGTTTGGATCATCTACTACTTAACTACCCTTTTAGCAAAGAATATTGGCTATGGTTTCTTAAGAAAATCAATTGGGTTTCTTTGTTGTTTGCCTCGCTGGTATCCATGTTCAAAAATTGGTCAAAGTTGTTTAAAGAATCCAAGTTTGCCTTACTTTGGGATGTAGGACCGTCATTAATCATTTGACATATTTGATGGGAAAGAAATTTTAGATTGTTCAGAAAAGAAGCTAAATCATGCCTTGCTATTTGTGACAAGTTAGATGAGGCTATCTCGGAGGTGGTAGCTGCCAAGATTAACAAATAAACTTTTAAATCTTTAGTTTGGTCAGGATGGAATGATGTCATTATTAGGAATTGGCAACTCCTCAAGCCAATTGGAAATAGGGGTCTTTGTACGACAAGTGGGAAAGGTGTAGTGAGAGATCAAGTTAATGAACTCCTCCTTCTCAGTAGTTTGCTAAACTCAACTTTGATGGTGCCTATAGAGGAAACCCAGTTTTATCGGGAATTAGATGTGTTATTATAAATGAGAAGGAAATCTATTGGTGGAGAAATCTACCAAAATTCCAAAGAGAACTGATAATGAGGCGGAGGCTTGGACGTTGGTGCACGGGCTCCATTTGGTGGTTAATTATGGAATCACAAATCTTTGGGTTGAAGGTGATTCCTTGGTTATTGTCAGTGCCTTGAAGGCTAAAGGATCATAAAACATGAAAATAAACTACATTCTTCAGCAGGACATAACCTTACTTAATCTTTTTGATAACTATATTATTTCCCACTTCTACTAAGAGGACAATAAAGCAGCGGATGGCCTTGCAAAATTAGCCATTGACTAGGAGAATGACATGGATATTTTTACTCGGGGCTTTCGAACCTACTGATGTCATGGTTAAAATATGATGCAGAAGGTATCGCAACATAGTGAGGTGATCTCATAGCTTTTATTGAATAAGGAAAATAACTTTCCTTTCAACATCTTCGGTATGAGGATGGCTACAGGATTTTATAAGTAGAAGGGGGCCCATGGATGCTACTGGGATCAAATTATGGTGTGACATGTGGAATGGTTGTTAGCCGCCATCAAAGTCAGTACGTGGCAAGTGACCACCATCATTTATTTTCTAGGAGGGGAGTGGTTCAATGTATATTTTTCAGACATTAACGATTGCAAGCCCTTTATCAAAGTGTTCTAATTTTTAAATGAATGTCACTTTAGCTCCTAATCCACACGAAGAAGATCTCTTGACAAAGCCCATTGGTGGGGAAGGACGAGGGTAAGGTAAGCCTGTATTCAATGATGGATGTGCCAGATCGGCCACGTATCCTAATGAAGAGATTCGACATTTAAGGAAAAGTATGGATTAGGGGACATTTTTAATTATGACTTCAAGTGTACCGTAACTAGCTTGCTTTCCATTATTATCCATGGATTTGATCGGGATATTTGATAGGGATAAGTTGAGATGTATCGCGCTAGGGCCACTTGATAAGGACTTCAGTGAGATTTCCACAGAGCCTATAAAATAGTCTCTTTTACCGAGGGCCTTTATTCTCAAAACAACTTGTGTATTCCTTGTGATTTTTTTGTGCTTGTAGGTCTCTCCATGGTGGATACCAGATTAAACAAGAGGTTATTTTTTCCTCCCATGCAACGGGAACCAGAGATTCGAGGAAGGGTCAAGATTGCAGACATGATGCGTATGGTGGACTGTGATTGCACCATGGTGTAATTTTCCATGCCTAACATTGCAGGACACAAGTGGATGCGAGGCTATGAGGAGAGAATTCTCAGTTATTCAGATGTTGTCTCTCACAATCTATCCAATATTGTGGATTTAGTTCAGGATGGGAGTTTTGTTCATGCTATTGCTACAGGGATTTTTCTCAATCACATTTATAATACTGACAGATGGAATCCAGCCCGGAAGGATTATGATATGATACAAGGTGATGCATTGATTGGAGGGTTGTTTAATATTCAAAGCCTCAGAACTTCTCCTATGATTCGCTCGGTGTATAAGGCAATGCAAGAAAGTCTTTTGAGGGTGTGTATAGATGGTTTGGAAAGGGAACTCAATGCCAACAGTTTCTACTTTTTGAAGAGGAAGGCGCAACGCATCAGGGAGGTTTTAATCTCCATTAGGTTCTTGCAAATCCACGCCGCGGACTGGGTGCCCCACCTCTCGAAGGAATTCTTTGACAACCTGGATGGTGAGGAGGATCTAGAGAATGACGATCTGGAGGAGGAGGAACCATTAGTCCACGCCATTCTTCCGAGCATAGGTATGGCTGCAGGAGATCCTGGTGTGGAGAACGCTAGTACCAGTTGATGGGGTGATGGATGTCTTGTGTGTGAGGGGTCGTGGATTTCTATTTGTGGGAGCCCTCATTTTGGGTGGTGGATGATCGGTTTTCATTGCTTGCTCCTTTTTCATGGTCTATTTTAATCATCTTTTGTCAGGCCAGTATAGGGCCTTTGTGTACGTATTATTTTGATGGACAACACACTTTACCAAACTATTTTCCCTTATGTATACATATTTTTAGTAATGTCATGGGTGGTCTACCACCTTTTCCTGTTTTTTTTTTAAAAAAGAATAAACTGCATTATTGGTATAGTCGATTTGCAATTTCTAGAGGAGTTTTGATTTTGTGCAGGCCCCAATTGTGATCAGTGAAGTGATAAGGAAGAATGAGAAAGCTTCAAGTTTCATATCAAGAAATTTGAAAGTTTGTGCAGTTATATGGGTGATAAACTCCCCCACATATATTAATCTAAATTTTAGGCAATACCTAGATCCTGATGTTTGGATCAAATGAGTGCAAAGAGCTTGGAAGGAAATATATCATGCCATGAATGAAGCAAAAATATACTACAAGCACTGTGGCAATCGATAATTAGTGGATGGAACCTATTCGAGTGTATAAAATAGGTGAGGCCTTTACCCTTCACATGCTCAACGTTGCTTGGTCTCGTATTTTCTTAGATTTATCTCTTGTGTACCCAATCCAAGCATGAAATGATAGAAGGAACTAAAAAAAGCTGTGCAATAGAATGTATGTTTTCTTTGCAAAATGTTTGGTTTACATGTAGAATAATTTGGATTTAAATTCCAAGGCTACTAGCACCTACTGATGGCTTGTAATCCAACGGTTGCCATGGCTTAGAGTTTTAAAAAAATAAAATAAAATTAGTGTTTACAATTTATGGAGAGAAAGCTATTAGAAGCCATTGTGAATGAGTGTAAAATTGAATCTACAACTAATATAGCTACTTGGCTTTAGCTCCCTCCCAAAGATTTAATCCTCAAAAAAGAAAACTATAGGAGAGATCTTTTAGGGATGTGTATGAGGGTTCATGGTTGGGGCTTAAGATTGCCATAAAATACATTGTAATTCGTGCTCATGAGCTATCTAAAAATGCCAAACTGAAATGTGGCCTCAAGCAATGTGACGATGGTTATTTATGTTCAAAATGGGTTCATTGAAAAGGCATTAGAAACTTTTATGCAAATACAACCTAGTATTTTACCCGTGGTACTCAATTTGGGAGCATTGAGAAGGAGGTTCCTAATGCCATGGTTTTTTCTTAGAATTTGGTAAGGAGAACTTATGCAAAACTTAATTCTTGGATAAAAATTTAGAGGGCTCACATATAGTTATAACTTTGAAGTGCTACAATCATGATTAGAATAATGTAACTCCTTGTTTATGTTTCTGATATAGTCCAAAGTACTACAGAAGAATGCTTCCTTATGGTTGAACAATGCCCTATAGTTTATATGATGTATTCATCTTGAAGAATATAGTTCTAAATTGGACAACAATAATTGTCCATTTCCATGTTTATTAGCAATATTTATATGATGATGATATATGATACAAAGTTCAGTTTCATAAGTTGAAGCGTAAGCATAAGATCAGTAAATGAGTTCTCAAACACAAGCCCCCTATGTTTGGAAATTATGTAGTAAAACCCATGTATGATATATATTTGGTATCCAAACATGATGTGTTCTCAATTAAAAGGGATGTCATGTTATAATATGACTATATATTTGATATCATTGAATCATATTATAGTAGGACATCATCTGGAACGATGTCAACTCTTTGCATATATGATGCATAATATTATATGACTAGATTTCTTTTACATTGATAATGTTGTTATGAATATTTGTATGTATGGCTATGATTTTGGGAATGTTAAAAGTGTCATGGATGTATGTGCATGTTAATCATAAAGTCTAATAGATAAAATGACATAAGTGTATATGTCCTAGGTGCTTCAAAATATTGCAATTATAGGTGAATCTAGTATCAATATTTTAGATTATGTAATTGAATATTCTTCATATTATAACATATGTAGTTTTTTATTAGGACCATGCTACCGTCTCTTAAATTCTATGGGTAGTGCAGTGTGAAAAAATGAATAATTATTTTGGATAGTTAAACACCCTGATTTCCTAGTGATTAATTACAAAAAAAATAATACATTGAACTATGACATTGTAGACACCCAAATTTGTCCATGTCTTGCATCACCTAGTCAAAAAACATTATCTTAGACATCATGTAGCATTTTGTCCTAATCCCACTCTTAATCCCACTAATCCATTAGCTAATTAAATAAATAAATTTATTTATTTAATTAAAATCCCATCTTAATCCCATCCTTATTCCACTTAGCCAATTAATTAAATAAATTTTATTTATTTAATTAAAATGCTATCCTTGTTCCACTTAGCCAATTAATTAAATAAATTTTATTTATTTAATTAAAATCCCATCTGGGCAGGGGCCCTGGCTCGATTGGCTAAGTAATTCCATTGCGGTAAAGATGGTCACGAGGTCCAGTCTCCCCCCTGCCCACCTGATAATTGTAACCGGTTCATAGCTCCGGTCAAAAGCGTTTACCCATGAATAAAAAAATAAAAATAAAAAAATAAAATCCCATCTTAATTCCATCCTTATTCCACTTAGCCAATTAATTAAATAAATTTTATTTAATTAATTAAAATCCCATCTTAATCCCATCCTTATCCCACTTAGCCAATTAATTAAATAAATTTTGTTTATTTAATTAATTTCCACATTATATCCCAATCCTATTTTAATTATCTTCCCAATTATTTAAATAAATTTTATTTATTTAATTAATTTACCTCACATATCCCAACTAATTCAAATAAAATATTTGAATTAGGTCCTCACCTCTCACCATATTCCAACACTTGTCCACCTCTCAATTGAACCATGTGTGGTAGTACAACTTTTATTTAAAATCCTTCGCATGTACAACTAATGGGACCTAATTTTAGTATTTGTGTACACAATCACACATGAGCCCTATCCTCCTTTGTACACTTGTCAAATGACTACAACTTCCTTAAAGAGTGGGAATAACTAGTCAATCCTATCTATCCACACCAATCATTTAGCCTTTTAATCTCAACCATCCATTCAAATCAAGTCTTTCCTATAAATCAACCATCTCCCAAGCCATTTTCATGCATTGAGTTGGAGTATTCTTATGCTACTGAAATCACATTAGAGCCTTTGTATCTATCATCCATTATCATCATCTTCCATCTATCAAACATTCATCTATCATATTTTGCTTATCATTATGCTATAGAAGTGAGCACCCAACATTCCTCCAACAATCATCCTTCAAAATCTTGCATGATCATGCGAGGTGGAGAAGAGCAATGGAGATAAATTGAGCATAGCATGGAGATCGGTTTGTATTTACATTTTTTATTTTGACTTGTGCTTCATTGTGCAATTGTTAGGATTTGATCATTGTTGTTTATTCATTTACCCTATTTGTAATTTTACCCTAACTATAGACATACAATTGTGTAACTCTCTTTTGATAATATTTGTGAGATCACTTACAATTGAATGAGATGATACAATACAAACTAGATTATAATCAATGATATATTTCAAGTACCTAATAATAGGGTATTGTCTTATTGATCGGTGAGGCAGGCGATATATATGTAGGGTGAAATAATCATGATATTGAATGTGGAAGGATATCTTGGATATATAGTTATTATAGAATGATTTGTCTTGGGAATGAATTGAATATTGTACCTACTAAAGCAATTTTTGTAAATTAAGAACATGGTTAGGTTTCCTTGTATACTATTTAGTACTATTTGATTATTAGGTGATCATTTAGAGGAACCTTGTCACAAGATATGGAATAGTAATCCAAGAATTGAGAATCTTGTTATTAATCATTGAACTTGGTGAGTCATGGTTTGTTTTGGAATGGGTATTGATAACTAGTCATGTATTACACTATTTGACCTTAAACCATCTTATGGTTGTTCTTCAATATCACTTCTATTGTACCTCTAGGAGGAAAGCTACTTTTTTGGCAAGGAAACCCTGATGGTAGGAACCTATGCGATTAACTATTGAGAGTTTAAAGTGAGGATAACTACATGTGACTTTGATCCCATTTGGAAGTAGGTATGTAGGTAGTTCTTAGGTAAAGGACGCCCCTAGACCTCAAGTCCCTAGGGGAGGGGTTTACATAATGACTCAAACATGAATGAGGGGTATTCCTAAACTTGATGAATATTCCCTTATCAGTATGTTTTAGCTCGAGGTGAAACTACATTAGATGGCTATGATCTCATCATCAAATTATTAATCCCCCACTATGTATGCTTTAGCCAGTAAAAGGCTCTCTATGAGCACTAAGATCACCTACTCCAAGGTTGTTGGGTTAGGTTCGCTAAATCTATTCCAATCTTGGATGAGCTTTTAGAATTATCATCTTCATGATTTATATCTAACGAGAACGTATGAAGGTGACATTGGACTTGTCTAGACTAAAATAATCAGAGATCTGTGTATTGAACAAGTTATGGTAAAATAATAGTGAGAATTACAAAATATGTATAGTGTTATGCCTTAACACCTAATTAGTGGATATTAGTATGCTAAGATTGTGATTGGTGTTGTACAAATACTAGGCACTTCAAAATAGAAGATTGTCTAATATTACCATTGTAGGTTTTATTTATGTATAATGCATAACGTGTTTCCAACATCTAAATGTATGGAATGACCATTGATTTTAATTTGTGTTTGTATATGTTTATGCATATGTGACTAGACAGAATCTAGCTCAAGTGGGTCAAATATTTTTTTTTATTGTTGACCCATAATTTAAACCCTTGGACATAAAAGATGATGTGTATTGGTTTATGGACCTCTATGTGGAACATAAGCAAGTCAACCTAACAAATGTTGGTGAATCCTTTCGATATCCTTATTGTGTGTCTACCTGACTATAAGATGACCCACATGTCAAAACTGAGTGTAATGCAAGTGTGGATAGTCACTTGTCACTAGTACCATGTAGGTGATAGATAGTAGGCACTAACCATTGTATATTAGGATGAGCTAGTTGTTGCTAGTAGCACAAAGGTGACATATGCCCGGAGACATCGAAGTTATGATACAAGTGTGGTTTACCTGATTGTCACTAGTATCCTGTAGGTAAAAAATATTAGGTACCATCCACCATATCTTCCTAGGGTTATCCAGTTGTCACTAGTAGCATAGAGGTGATAGATGTCAGGAGATACCTTTTGGTATGATAGGGTTTATCCATATTTCACTAGTACCATGCAGGTGATATATGTCAGGAACTACCCTATACTAGGATGGACTGACTTTCGCAGTGGCCATGGGAGGTGATAGATGTAAGGATCCACCAACTCAATAGGTTCAATAGGCTATGGAAATATTATTATGGCCACATGTGATGTATGTTGTTAAACCTACTTCTTAGCCAATGATGACAACAAGTAGTATGGGATGACTGCTTATCATCATAATTTGTTGTGAATTGTTATTGAGTAAAATGTTTACCCTTACTAATTTGGACCTATTTTTGCATATAGTGGAATAATAAATAATTAATTCTTGATCCCGATGAATAAACCCCAACAACTAAACTTAGGGTTGGTCTAAGCTCACCCCATTAAGTACTCCCTAGATTTTGTGGGCACTAAAAGACCAAGGCACCTAACATCCTAGGCCCAAATGTTAGCCCCGACCTTAATTTGGTGGTGTCAGCTTAGAACACGTCTTTGGATTACACTTGTCAGCTTCAATTGGTTTTCTTCACTGATAATGAGTAGGAATGCATATAAGGAGTCTCATTATCTATTTTACACCTATAATGCTAGAATTACTTACCTCGTGCTTTGGTGAATTACTCTCTTATGTTCATGTGTTCTTCATGATTGGAATAGCTCTTTGTATGCATATGTTATGATGATTGTTTACAATTTTTGAAGGAAGTTCACTTCTTCATTCTATATCTCCTTGTTGGTGCATGGTCTTGAGTCACCTACTCCAACTAGGGTTTCATATCTTTTGGTAACATTTACCATTTATATTCATTCTTTCATCATTTATAGTAGATCTTGCCTTTGCCATCTTAGGGAACACATGCTTTGATCTCTAATCATTGTTGTAGTGGAGGTGGAAACACCAACACAGGGTTTGACTAAGGAAAGCCTCTAAAAATAGCACAACCCTTTCCCTTCTTGTTTATGTGTAGGTCATATTCAGAGGAGTTAGATGAGAACAAGTAACAAGAAGTAGGAAGGTAGACTAACTAAGACACCTAGATCAAAATATTCTGCAAAAACCCTAATTTAGGTCTAGGGCATATAGTGCCCTAGTTCCTCTCTACCCTAAAACCTAGGTTACAATTCTCCTTTGTTCCTCAATCATTTTTGTCTCAATTTCTTTGTAATAGTTCTCATTACTCATCTATTCATTGATATTTCTCAATTAGGGTTTCCTACTTCTCCCTAGTTTGATTGATTAGATTTGGTTAACACTCTTTTATACAGAAAAGTGAAAAAACCCTTGCATTTTAAATCTCCTTTAAAGGTAGAAGCTAAGCTTGGTTTGTGTTCCAATGTTGATAGAAGAGGGTTTGACCTAGTTTATGGTTTTAAGCTAAGTCTCCCTTTTCAATCAAACATTTTCATGAATCTGGTATATCTTGCATGCTTGCATCCTTCTTTCTTCATATCAGATTTATTTGCGGCCCTAGATCTAATCAGGTTGAATTCATTGATCATTTTACATAGTTGCATAGATTACTTTTGCATTATTTCATTGTTAGGGTTTACAAAAACCTTGCACTTCTAAAAAAGTCTAGCTAGTCTTCAAGATTAGGGTTTGTGATTGATGTCTTGTTTCAAATTTTTATGTTGTTATTTTCTTATCAAATCTTATTTTTTATTGCTTTATCATATCATAAATATCATATTTTATTGAAATTTGAAAGAAAGAGCATTATTGAATTGTTATATTTTAGGATTAGTGAAGAAATATTTAGGGTTTGATTTGAATATAAGCATTGGTTAAATCTAATTAAGTTTGAGTAGAGGTGAAGTTGGTCAAAGGTTTATTATTGCATTATATTTGTTTATATTTGATCAAAAAGAGCAAAACATTGATTCATTTAATCTGAAACTCAGCCTCTTCCTCAATCACATAATACATGTAGTCTATGTTTGCATCTTGTGTGTCACTCAAACTTGTAAATTCTTTATGAGTTTGTGACCTGGTGCCCCAACTCTAACACCTTTATATGAAGAATTAATTGAATTATGGGTTCTAATGCTTTGAATAGCACCGATTTAGACACATCAAAACCCCAAATCATGAATCCAATCACACATGAGGTCCCGTCAACTCTTCATGATATTATTACTTCACATATCCTAGAAGCATCAACTTCTCATGAGCCCATTGACATAGATGATCTCATGGCTCATGTTCCTAAAGCTCAAATTAAAAAATTAGACACTAAATTAGCTAATTTTCAGCAATTTGTAACCTCAAAACGTATAGTTGAGGAGGAAATCCCTATTGTTGAGACTCTAAGAAATTTATTTCTTGAAGAACAATAGGGAGTATAATTCTTTGATGGTGTAGCTCACATAGTGCACAATAACATTATGTCAGAAGTTAGTTGTGCAGAAATCATCACTAATGTGACTTCATTGAATCAAATAGTGACTCAAGTGTTGGCACCCACACTAACACCCCCTATTCCCACATACACTTCTTATATCCTCACTCCAACTACACAACCAATTAATAGTGCTACCACATGTGTTGGATTATCCATCGGGAATCTCATTTGTCATTATAGTGTCATTCCCTTTAATTATTCAAGTGTTACACCTAGTGTCACTCCACCTACATCTAATCAAACTAAACCTAATATAAATTTCTAAAAAACTAATCATACAATGTCATAAGGTCAATGGTTAGCCCTATTCATTCTTACCAATCTCAACCTAGTTCAGTTTCCAACCTTGTCATTAACCAACTTTTGAAAAATATGAATTCCATCCAAAAACATTTCGCAAACATGAGTCAAGGTCCCTCGAAACCCACTATCCCATCTCATTATACTCGTATCCCATTATCTTATCCAATTAGGTAAGAGTTCAAATTCCTAAAAGGTTTGAAACCTCTTGCTTTGAGAAGTATAATGGGAAGGAGACCCTAACAACCATGTGGTAGCCTTTACTCCTATGTGTAGTGATTTCTTCTTCAAAAATGCAATATTGGCTAAACTTTTTCCTAGGTCACTCAAAGACATGGCATTGGATCAGTTTTATCCTTACCTCCTGATTCAATCACTTCTTTCTTGCAATTAATCAATAAATTTTTTCATCACTTTCAAGTAAACATTGGACCTCAAGTCTCTTTGACTGATTTGGTCCATTGTAGAGAAGAAATAAAAGAAGAAGTAATTGATTTCATGAGGCAGTATCAAGCCCTCTTCTCACAAATTCAATATTCTATTCTAGATACTAATGTACAAAGAATTTTAATTGGAAACTTACAACCTCACATTCATGACAAAATCTTGTTGATGCGTTATGACTCTTTCACTAATATTTTCACAACTCTCCATGATTACCAGCGATCGATTAGTGACTATGAGAATAACCACTCATTGGCTGTAGTTAGTCAATCTAAAGCCATTTCCCCACACAATCATTCATTTAAAAGGCACAATAGAAATTTCATCAAATCAGATGCAAAAATATGTAGTAATTGAAATATCTTTTGCTCCCACCTCATATAAACTAAAACCAAAAACTAGACAATTGACACCATTATTAGAATCTCTTTATTATACAATGATGCAAATTTTAAACAAAAATCTCATCAAGCTTCCACCAATTTGCCCTCTTGATCGAAGTAAGATGCAAGCATCTTCTTTAGATTCAAAGGCATTTTGACAATTTCACTGCATGACTAGTCATGACACTAAAAGATGTATGCATCTTAAACATGAAGTTTAAGACCTCATCGATTCTAGTGTAATCTAGGTTGCTGGCACTAATGACAAAGGAAACAAATAGGTAGCTCTACCTAATCAAAACTTGCAAATATTTATAGATTTGTTCCCTCATCACCAAGCTAACATTGTGGATGCATCTTAAGAGAGGCAATATACTTATAATCATCAAGAACAAGAATATGAGGGAGATATTTGCATGGTGAATGCTCTCCCTCACCAAGAGTGAGAAAAACCTAGGCAACCTATATTTTTTACTCCTCATGATGCTATCATTGAAACTTTTGATGGACCTTTATACATCACCATTAAAATCAATGATAAACCCATAAGAGGTGCTATGATCGATCCTATTTACATGGTAAATGTAGTAAATGAAGAGTTTCTCTACATTGATGGTTTGCATCATGATGACTACAACATATCAAAAATTGTGATTAGAGCATACAATGGGTCTATTCATTCAACTCTTGGTACCTTGACCCTTGACATCAAGGTTGGGCCAAGAACCTTGGATGTTACTTTTGTTATCATTCCAACATCGAATTTATTTCATGTGAAGTTGGGTTACCCATCACTCTGGTTGATGAAGGAAGTCCCCTCAATGGTCTAGAAGTGCTTAAAGATTTCATTTGAGGGACATGTGCACACTATACATCATAGTCAGTACTATCATATAGGTTGTCATGGGCACTTTACACTTTAGTACTTCTGACCAAAACTAGTTGGAGTTTCTCAAACTAGGGAGGATATATTCATTTTACCATATCAAAAATTTAAGGCACATAAAATTGTTAAATTATCACTTAGTAACATACCTTCTAGTGATATCCCCAAACCCTCTTGATGTTATCAGGTTGCGATGGTAGTTTCCCCTGTCTTGCAGGTTACAAATCAAGTTAAGCCTGAATCGAAGGTTCCTCCCCATCCTTGAGTGTTCAGTAGATATTATGAGGTTCCCCCCCCACCATCCCTTTAAGCACAATGGGGCAACTATCTAGCACAAAACAAACCTCCCCACATTCAAAATATTACTTTTGTCTAACCTACCCCTATGGAGACAAGTGAAAAGGAATCATTTGCATGCAAATTATTCCCTAAGATTTCTCAACTTCTTGTGGATGCTCAAGTAGCTCCACCTGTCTCACAAGTTGAGAGGAAAGAGCAGCCTACTTTGAGGAACCCTCCCCCCCATGGTCTCAGAACCTTTGGTAGTTCCTCCAATTTCTTCTAATGTTTCTAAAGCAAAGGAAGAAAAGGAACCCATGTTGGAAGATACTACAGTTCCCCTAAAAACATCACAAACAAAACTAAGTGAAATCAAATTGAGAGAAAGTGAAAGAAGAGTAATGATGTTGTGGCTCACATTGTTGCAAGAGAGGAGAATCTCCCTCCTTGCAAGAATCAATCATCGACAAATGCAAATGAGACATCTATTAGTGCTTCATCTACTCTAGTGAAAGATAGTGCTCCACAACTCGTAATAGAACCTATCGTGCTATATTCTAACAACGAATCCGAAGGTAATAATGATACATGCATGTCTCTTTCTAGTTGCAGCACACTTTCTATAGTTCCTTGCATCTTTTCCACCATCCCTAAATGGTGATTAGAAATATTAGGAGGTGAATGATTTTCTATTGGCCAACTACTAAGTGTGGTCCCTCTCTCTTGTGTCATGAGTGTATTTGATTTTTTCCCCTGTATTGTGTTGCTTGATGTGTTATTTATGTTTATTAAGTTCTCTTTGGATGACCCTTGACACTCTTATTGGTGTAAGGATAGAAATGGACTGAAATCTGTTGTGACATTATCTCTATTTTTATCATCATTCCTCTATATGTTGTAACTTGCATTTTTGTTGTCTCCTTTGGGGATGATGAAAGACGTAGGATGATTTAGCATCCTTATTTGTTGAACCAAAGTTTTATATTTTATTTCAAGTGATATTTCCTCCTTTTTCTTCATAGTTCTACCCACTAGTAGATGATGATAGTTCTAAATATTTTTATAATCACGATACATCTCCTATTATACAACCATTCTTATAATAATGCAAGTTAGGTAAATCCATTTGTGTTATTACATTATATTATTAACTCTACCATGATATTACTTGTATGATTTGATTTTTGTGGCACCTTGTCACTATGGTTGACATCATACCATAACTACACAAGCCATTGTGTATCATTCTCACAACATCACCTCAATTTGCCTTTTCTGGGGTAAACCCCTTGTTGTGATGTAGCTTTTGGGAACACATATCATATGGGCATGTGCTTCCAGAATGTTCTCATGCCTTTCTTGTATTTTGTTCTACCTTAAAGTAATTGGTCTCTGAGGAAGTAAGTAATCACTTTAATTGGGGGCATACATCACACTATGCACTTTTAATTATACACTTGACTATAATTGACATGAAGCTCACCTAGTGATTCAATAGTCTTCACTAGCCTGTGATGTGTTCACTTGACATGGAACTCACCTAGTGATTCAGTGGTCCTCACTAGCTCGTGATGTTTCTATTTTTTTGTTGGTCCATGAGCCACCTAGTATAACAAAGTTTTCTATCTTGTGTGCTTCATGTGTCTTGTCATGGTAACCTAGTAATTCTATGGTCCTTACTAGTCCATGATCCATGAGAACACTTCTATCCACATGACCCCTAGCAATAGAGTAAGCTATTGTTAGAGTCATGATGCTTGTATGTGTGTCTAAGGTATTGTTTGAACTTGTATTCTCTTAATGACTCTATGTACTTTTTATACTTTCCTAGAAAAATGTTTTGTGTGTCCTCATCATGTTTTCCATGTACTTTATGCATTATGTGTATGCTTCATGTCAAGCATGTATGCATTGTGTATGGTGTGTATTACCTTTGTTTATTGTGTGTCTCTCATGTGTATTATTTATATATTATTTTAGTACTCTTTGTGTGTGTGAATTATGTTACAAGTGCCTAGCGTGTTTGAAATTTATTTGCCTATGTTTTTGCAACCTTAGAATCATAAGCTTGGGGGCTACTTTGGTCTACAACTTGGTAGAATTCTTTGGCTTCTATGTTTTTATATTGGAAACGTATTCTCTCCTTACCTTAGTGCAAGTACTAACGTAAGTTCATACCCACACTCAAGTGGGGGGAAAATGTTATAGAGTAAAATGTTTACCCTTGCTAATTTGGGCCTATTTTGGAACCTAGTGGAACAATAAACAATTAATTATCAATCACGATGAATAAACCCCAACAACTAAACTTAGGGCTGGTCTAATCTCACCCCATTAAGCACTCCCCAGAGATTATGGGGTCTAAAGGACTAGGGCACCTAGCGCCCTGGGCTTGGATGTTAACCCCAACCTTAATTTGGTGGGTCAACTTAGAACACCTCTTTGGTTTACACTTGTCAACCTCAATTGGTTTTATTCATTGATAATGAGTGGGAATGCATATAAGAAGGAGTCTTATTATCCATTTTACACCTAGAATGTTATAATTACTCACCTCATGCTTTGGTGAATTGTTCTCCTATGCTCAAGTGTTCTTCATGATTGGAATTGTTCTTTATCTATGCATGTTATGATGTTTGTTTTTTGGTGTTAAAGGAAGTTTAAGTCTTGATTCCTTATCTCCTTTTTGGTGGATGGTCTTGAGTCATATACTCCAACTGGGGTTTCATATCTTGTCGTAACAATTACCATTTATATTCATTATTTCATCATTTATAGAAAATATTGCATTTGCTCACCTAGGGCATGCACTCTTTGATCTCTAATAATTATTTTACTGGAGGTGGAATCACCAACATAGGGTTTGACTAAGGCAAGCCTCTAAAAATAACACAACCCTTTCCCTTCTTGTTTGTGTACAGGTTGCATTCGAAGGATTTAGAAGACAACAAGTGATAGGAGGGGTTTGACTGAGGCAAGCCCAGTGCCCTGGTTCCTCTCTACCATAAAACCTAGTTTATAGTTCTCCTTTGTGCCCTAATCTTAGTTGTTGCCTCAATTTCTTTGTAATAGTTTTTGTTAGTCATCTATTTATTGATCTTGCTCAATTAGGGTTTCCTACTTTTCCCTAGCTTGATTGATTAACTTTGGTTTACACTCTTTTATATAGAAAAGAGACAAAACCCTTGCAGTGTGGCTTGTAAGGAAAGCAAAGTGTGGAAATGCCTTCTTAATGCAAAATTTTCAAAAGAGAAATGCAGATAAACTTTCAATTTCTAATTATAGTTTATTAAAGATGCACATTGAATAGAATAACAGAGTAGACCAATTAAATGATACACAGAATTGAACATCAGACTTATGTGGGAAAACCCTTACAGGAGAAAAACCCACACACCAAGCAAAATCACTTTGTATTAAAGTAAATAATGTTTACGTACAAAGTTATAGACTTATGCTTCCAAATGTTAATTCACACAGCATCAAATTCAGCAGCAAATCATTTCTCTGATTAGCCTTTCACTTGTTCAAATCGAACCACTTCTTCAGATGTTATCAAACTACAAAACGTTCAACACTTTACAACATTTGTTCTCTATTCCACACCACAGAGGAAACCAACCGATTCAAATTCCATATGCAATCAATCTCAAACTATCTAACTGTCAACACAAACTGTAACTATCAATGCCCTATCAAAACTATCAAAGAGACTCCATCGAGATAGTCTCTCTTTGAAATTATTTTGTCCCTTCAACAAGAGCTTGTTACTCCAAGCTTTGCCAATACTTCACATTAGAGACAACAATTAGTCTCTCACCGAAATCTCAATGTTACAATAATATTGTTATTAATGACCAAGCTTTGACCATGGTCCCCATTGCCTAGTTGGCATCCACATCAACTTCCATGTCATCAAGTCATAGACCTCCATCAACATCATCCAATACTTGCTCTCTTGCTTAGTACTGGCTGGGTGCCACCAAGGAACTTGTGGGCTAGCGGGTTACACAATTATATCGCCAATAGTGCACTCATGCAGGTCTTTTGATTAGGCCCTAGCATGGAGCCTGTGGGCTTGCGAAATAGTGGCCATATTGAAGAGACCCAAAACATAGTCTCAATGAAGGCACAATGTCTCTCTAATATGCTTCGTATTGGGCTATCGAAGAGACAACCAGGAGACTCCCACAAAAATGGTTAACTCCTGCTGATAAACTTTATAACAACTCAGCAAGAAGGGTTAACAGTCCATCGAGGAGACTATGTAGAAGGTCCCATCAAAAATGACTAGTCAGGCTGATGAAGGAATAAACGCATAACACTAGTGATGGAATATCAAGCCAGTAATTTGAAGCACATTTTCCAACATGCTCCCACTTGACGAAGAACTTACTGGCTTCTTCCAATGGTCAAAGTTACTGAATGTCATAGGCCCCAAGGCCATTTGAACTGGCACACCACCTATACTTATTGTGCTCATAGTTTTTGTCAATGCATCAACAACATTTTCTAGAGTATCCACCTTTTCCAGATTAACCTTTCCATCCTCCACCATATCATGAACAAAATGGCACTAAACATCGATATGCTTCATCCTGGCATGGAAAGTGAGATTTTTTGCTAAACAAATGGTACTCTGATTGTCACAGCAGATGGTAATCTACCCTGCATTAAACCCAATATAAAAACACAAATGTCTAAGACAAATGGCTTCCTTGCAGGCGTGAGTTGCTACCATGTACTTAGCCTTAGTAGTAGATAAAGAGACTACATTGAATGCCCCTTGCTCATCCAACTAACTGCACCACCAAACAACATGAATACATATCCACTGGTGGATCTTTTACTATCAATGTCCCTTGCCCAATTAGAATCCACATATCCACTAATGCTAACTAAACTCTTAGATCCAACAGAGTTACCATGATAGCACAAGGTGTACTCAGTAGTACCCTACAAATATCTGAAAACTCTTTTCACAGCATCCCAATGCGGTCTTCCTAGATTAGCCATAAATCGACTAAGTACTCCCATTGCTTGGGCAATGTCTAGCTTTGTACATACCATTGCATACATTAAACTTCCAACTGCACTCGCATAAGGCACCCTGGTCATGTCCTCCATATTAGTAGGATATTTTGGACAAACTTCAACAGATAGCTTAGTTCCCTACAACACTGGAACAACTAGTTGCTTGCAATCTGTCATATTAAACCTCTTAAGGATAATATTAATATACTTTCTCTGGCTGAGCCAAATTTTTCTATTTTCCCTATCTCTTCTAATTTCCATCCCCATAGTATACCTAGTTGCACCTAAATCTTTCATTTTGAACTGTGTTGACAACTGAGATTTTAATTCAGAAATCATACCCTTATCATTCCCAATGAACAACATATCATCCACATACAGAGAAATAATAAGTAAAAGACCATTTTCAGTTTTATAATACACACATTGATCTATTTTTTATCTCACAAATCTCAATGACAACACAAACGTGTCAAACTTTTGGTACCACATTCTAGGTGATTATTTTAAACCATATAGAGATTTCTTTAACTTGAAAACCAGATGTCCTTTACCTTTTTCAACGAAATACTCAGGCTGGGACATATAAATTTCTTCTTCCAAATCTCCATGAAGAAAAGTTGTCATCACATCCATCTGCTCAATCTCTAAGTCAAACGCTACTGCAAGTGACAAAAGAAATCTAATAGATGTCAGCTTAGGTAAAGGAGAAAATATTTCTCCATAATCAATTCCCTCTACCTGGGAATAGCCTTTCGTGATCAACCTAGCTTTATACTTTTCAACACTACCATCCATACCAATTTTCTTTTTAAATACCCATTTATAGCCAACAGTCTTTCAACCTTTAGGCAAAGGTACCAAATCCCAGGTCTCATTCTTTTTCAATGATGTCATTTCTTCATTCATTGATTCCAACCAGGAATCTGAATCAAACATATTAATTGCCTCTTTCACAGTCCTAGGCTCATCCATGTTAGCAATCAAAGCATAGGCACAACTAGAATCTAGCATAGAATATTCGAACCTTTCAGGATGCCACTTCTCACATGTAGACCTCCTCATAGGTTGAGGCTAAGGTTTTGGTTCTACTTCTTGTTCAAAAATTTTAGAACTGCTCGAGCTCTCCTCAGTATCAGGTACACTTCAATTTCATAGTTGTTCCTTCTCTAGAGTAAGAGGGATTTCAACTACATCCTTCTTTTTTGCTTCTTTTACCTTAGGCTGTAGATCCACTGTAGGAGGTTTCATCTCACAAAAGAATACACTTCTGTTGTACAATACCTTCTCAGTAACCGTATTCCAAAGCTTGTATCCTTTCACACCAATACCATATCTAATGAAGATACATTATACAGCCTTTTTTTCCAATTTTGATGTTTTCTCATTTGGCACATATGCATATGCCTCACAGCCAAGACTCTAATGTGTCCTAAAGAGGGCTTTTTACCTGACCATGCTTCCATAGTTTTTTTGTCAACAAGTGCCAAAGTAGGTGAACGATTAACCAAGTAACACATTGTAGCCATGGCCTTAGCCTAGAACTTCTACTCCAGCCCACTACTACTCAACATACTTCTCACCCTTTCCTTCAAAATCTTGTTCAACCTTTCAGCAACTCCATTCTGTTGTGGAGTGTAAGGTGTAGTTTTTTACGTTTTAAGCCCATGGTCTTTGCAATGCCTTTAAAAATCTGCAGATCAAAATTCACTACCATTATCTATCCTCAAGCATTAAATTTTTCTACCAGTCTAATTTTCAACCATGGTTTTAAACTCCTTAAACCAATTAAATACTTATGATTTACTTTTTAGAAAATATGCAAATGCCCTTCTCAAATAATCATCTATAAATGAAACATAATATTTAGAATTTGATAACGAAGGAACATTCACTAGACCAAATACATCAGAGTGAACATAATCCAGTATGACAAAAGATTTATGATGACTAGAGTAAAAATAAACCTGGTGTTGCTTTCCATAAATGCAATGTTCATAAATATCAAACTCAAGGTTACAATCATCAAGCCCTTCAACTAGATTTTTATTTTTCAAGGCTTTTAAGCCTTTTTCACCAATGTGGCTAAGTCTATGATGCCATAGCATAGTTTTCTCTATTGGGAGTTTCACCTCCTGGTGCAGTCACAATAGGAGGGTTCATAGAATGAACTATCCAGACCGTGCAGCAAGAGTAAAAACAACGGAAACAACTCAAAGAAATGAAGCAAATATAGATTTGGTCATTCAATATATCATAGAATTCAAATACAATCTAATTACATACATGTGCAAGATAAAGCTTTGAAGCTCCTTCACAGAAAATCCAAACTATCAACTATCACTATGATATGAACTACTTTCCTAGGGATCTAATACATCTATATATATCATCTCTGGGTTAATAGATTCCTCTGCGTCGACCAAGGAAGGTCACAAACTCCAATGAAGAGCTATAACATGTTCATAGATAGGTCAGACCTAAATGCATAGAACATGCCCACAAATGAATGAAACAATGTGCGGACCCTTGGGGAAGGTCAGCCACGAACCAAAGAACATTGAATGATGTGTCATTGAGATCCAAAAGTCAAGGAATGATTTGCAAGCCTTCTCCTTTAGCTGATTGTCTGAGACTATTAGGATGCTCTGCTCTGAGAGAACAATTGATATTCTGATAGTGATATATTTCTAGTTCTTGATCTAAATGCTCTAAATTCTTGATATGATGTAGCTGAATGAATGTAGATGCTAAGTCTAGATCTGTAAGGTCTGAAGTGCCAAAACTAGACCACAAGCTAAAAACTGAAAAATGAAAGAACTAAAATGCAAACAGACTAAAATACAAATATTTTTGGTTGATGCAAGATTGGTCTTGAACCAGGGATGCTCCTGCATCAGACATCCAGGGTTATTGAAAAAGTGAGTCCCTCACTTTGCTAGGGCTAGGGGAGAACCAAGATGGTCCACCTCAGCCTGAGAAATCCATGATGAATCTTCTTCCGGTATGCCTTTCCACTTCACAAGATATTCTTTGTATTGTCTTTCTCTACTTCTATATCCAACTCTATTGTCCAAAATGTCTTCAATCTCCTCCAGTGTTTTGTGAGGTAAATACTTCTTCAAGTCTTCTTCCATGCTGTCACTGAGCTCTGCTTCATGATACTGATATAAGTCTGCAATGTTGAAAATAGGTGAAATACCTAATATCTCTGGTATCTCCACTTCACATGCATTTCCTGAATCAAATTTTTTGAGTATCTTACAAGGTCCAAATTTCTTCATCTTCAACTTATTATACATCCCAACTAGAAATCTTTCTTTTCTCAAGTACACCATCACTTCATCTCCTACTTCAAATTCTTTAGGTATTCTCTTCTCATCAGCCTTCTCTTTGTACTTACTGTTCATATCCTCCAAATGCTTCTTCACCTAATTATGCACTGTCTTCATGTGATATGCAAATTCTTCTACTTCTACACTTCTCTTTTCCTCTGTACTGATATCTCTTAGTTCTATTACTCCTCTAGGATTCACTCTGGTCACAATCTCAAAGGGTGTTCTTTTGGTACTCCTATTTACTAAATTATTGTATGCAAACTCTGCTTGTGAAAGAATCAAATCCCAACTTCCAGTCTTCTCTCCAACCAAACATCTCAACAAGTTTCCCAAACTCCTATTCACTACCTTTGTCTGTCCATCTGTCTATGGATGAAAATTTGAACTGAACTTCAAATCTGTCTTCATCTTCTTCCAAAGTGTCTTCCAAAAGTATCCAAAAAACTTTGTATCTCTGTCTAAAACTATACTCTTAGGTAATCCATGCAATCTCACAATCTCCTTAAAAAAATAGGTCAGCTACATGTACTACATCAATTGTCTTCTTACAAGCTATAAAATGAGCCAACTTTGAAAATCTGTCAACCACTACAAATATTGAATCATGTCCTCTTTGTGTCTTAGGTAATCCCATTACAAAATCCATGTTTATGTCTTCCCAAGGTCTCTTCGGTACTGTCAAAGGTTTATACAATTCAGTGTTCTGACTACTCCCTTTTGCAAGTTGACAAACTCTACAACTTTGTACAAATCTCTGAATATCCTTATGTATCTAAGGCCAAAAGTAATTTTCACTCACCAAAGCCACTGTCTTATCAATGCCAAAATGTCTTGCCAATCCACCACTATGTTTCTCCTTGATCAAATTATCCCTTATTGAACTTCTAGGTATGCACAACTGACTTCCTTTGAACAACATATCTTCTTGAATGAAATAGTCCAACCACTCGCTCCTATCTGTCACAACAGGTTCCCTACATGCTTTCCAAGGTTCTACAAAATCAATGTCTCCCTCATACATGCTCTTCAATTCATCAAAACCCAACACCTCAACTCTTATCTCTGTCAATAAGTTTCTTCTCCTACTCAAGGCATCAACAACTTTGTTTGATTTACCACTCCTATGTTTTAACACAAAAGTATAACTCTACATAAACTCTACCCATCTCATATGTCTTTGATTCAACTTACCTTGACTATTCAAATACTACAAAGCTTGATGATCTGTATACAACACAAACTCCTTAGGCAACAAGTAATGTCTCCACTTCTTTAAGGCTTGAATTATGGCATAGAACTCTTGATCATAAACTAAATATCTTCTCCTTGCATCATTCAACTTCTTACTGAAATATGCTACAAGTCTACCTTCTTGACGTAACACTGCTCCAATTACATTTCCACTTGCATCACAATCAACTTGAAATACCTTATTGAAATCTGGTAATTCCAAAATAAGTTGTTCTATCACTTTTTGATTCAACAACTCAAAACTTTTATCCGCTCCTAATGTAAACTTGAAATCTTTTCTGTCACCTCTCATTGTCTCTGTCATAGGCTTACAAACTAAACTAAAATTTCTGATGAACTTCTGGTAGAAACTAGCCAATCCATGAAATGATCTAAGCTCTCCAATGCTCTTCAGTGTAGGTCATTCAACAAATACTTTCACTTCTCAAGGTCCATCTGTTAGATCTAGGGCACACAACTGAGAGGGGGGTGAATCAGTTGTACAAAAATTTGCTTTTACTTCAAACACTTGATTCTTCTTTGTTCTTTAATAGGATATCAATTAACCATTCATGAAAGCATAAAGCATAAACACCAGAGCAGATAAACATCAACACATTAGACACCAAGATTTTGACGTGGAAAACCTGGTCAAGGGAAAAACCACGGGGTGATTAACCCAAGGATTATTCTCTGTTAGAAGAATAAGAAAAATAGATGGCACATGCCAATTAGGACTCACTGCCTGAGCACACTGCTCACAAGGAGGCACACTGCCTACAAGAGACACATTGTCTACAAGATAACAAATATTACAAACTTGAACTGGAGATTGACATCTTTACCATGCCTGGATCAGTTCCATTTAAGCCCAAAAACTCCTACTCTGCCTTTCGCACTTCTCTTCGCTATATCACTCTCATCACCACTAGACACACTTCAAAATGAATTCACAAACCCTTATTCATACAAGGCATTGACTTAGGAACAATCATCTAAGTTGGCAAACACCTACAAGATCATTCGCAAGACGTGTAATACATCCGGTCAGACTGTCTCAGGAAGAACACCAAAATCTGTGGTTATTCTTCGAATGCAAACTCTAAGTTCAATATGGACCACCAATAAGAATAGAACACAATCCAAAGATCACCACAACCTTTCCTGAGTCATCAAGAATATCCGCACTTCATCAGCTTACTCGAATTCTTCTATTCTTCATCCGGAACCTCAAGAACACAGTATGTCCTTATTGTCATAATGAAAAAGGTTCTTCCGGACCTCCAAATCCTTCACAAATATATTTGTCACTTCACACTAACTTCTTAAACACTCCTTCCAATCCATAGAATTAGATAATGTAATTCTGGATCTCACCGGACCAATCTGTGACACTCTATCTCCACTGAATAGCTGCCGGAACCGGTTCTACACAAGCACCCATAACTTCTTCCTATCTTTATGCGGACCTCTGAAATCTTAATTGGAACATCTGAAGACTCATATCTACAAACCCTTTAATCTGCATCCTCTGATCCTCAACCTATTGAGTACTTTTGCCTTCTTCTCATCACTGTTCTTCACTATTCCTGATTGAGACTAATTTCCTTAATAACCTCAGCACACAGGTCATCCAATCCTTCTTAACAATGCAATATGAGTATGTTGACATCAATGACAACACTGGTTAACCTCATACTTGCAACAATCTCCCCCTTTGTCATTGATGGCAACATATGATGTGAAAAACCATCAAGACAAGAACTTCTCCTTTCTGTCAGAGCTCCCCCTATCAGCAACAATTCTTCACATGTCTTCTCTTCCTTTACTGCTCCCCCTTGGATCATCAACCACTTGTTTTTCACATGTCTTCTCTCCGCCTTTGACATCAATGGCAAAGGGCTCATACTTGCAATTCTAACACATCAGAATCATACCAGCTACTCCCCCTTAGTAGCAGCTCCCCATCATCAATCCAGATCACAAGATATGAGTGTGATATCCACCAGACTGATGCACATCAGTGCATCCTAGTTCATCACCGGGGGGGCCATGACCCCTAACTTCTCCCTGAGATACTCAAAAGAGTCCTTGGGAAGAGGTTTAGTAAAAATATCTGCAAGCTGATCCTTGGAGGGCACATAATCCAATCTAACTTCACCCTTGGTCACTTGTTGATAGATATATGCTTGGTCTTAGAATGCAATATCGGATTCTTAGAAATATTTATTGCACTTGAATTATCATAGAAAATTGTGATAGGCTCCTCATATTCTACTTGAATATCTCTTAGCATTTGCTTCATCCACAAAAGTTGAGTGCAACTACCTATTGTTGCAATGTATTCTGCTTCTGTTGTAGATAGGGATACTGCTTCTTGTTTCTTGCTTAGCCAAGAAACCAACCTTTTTCCCAAAAAGAATGCTCCTCCACTTGTACTCTTCCTATCATCCACATCTCCTGGCCAATTTACATCTAAATATGCATGAAGAGAAAAGTCATGATCTCTGGGATACCATAGGCCATACTCAACTGTTCCTTTCAAGTACCTAAAATTTTTTTTGATTGCCATAACATGAGATTCTCTGGGATCAGCCTGGAATCTCGCCACAAGACCAACAGCCTACATTATATCTAGTCTAGTCTGAGTGAGATATAGTAATCCACCAATCATTGATCTATACTTTGTCTGATCTATCTTAGGAGAGTCATCATCTTTGCTCAACTTACATCTGGTAGCCATGGGAGTGTTCATTGGCTTTGAATCTTCCATTCCAAATTTCTTCAATAGTTCTTTCACATATTTGGTCTAAGAGATAAAGATTCCTTTCTCTATTTAAGTAATTTGCAGACCCAAGAAGAAATTCATTTCACTGAGAATTGACATTTCAAACTCACTTTTCATTTGGTTTGCAAAGGTTTTACACATACTGTCTCTTCCGCCAAAGATGATATCATCAACAAATACTTCAACAATCAAGATGTTTTCATGATCAATTTGGAAATATAGGTTACTATCAGCAGTACCTTTGTTGAAACCAATCTTCAAAAGATGCTTTTCTAGCCTCTCAAACCATGCTCTTGGGGCTTGCTTTAGACCATACAGTGCCTTCTTTAATTTGTAGACCATATCACCATGCTCAGATAACTGAAATCCATCCAGTTGTTCAATGTACACCTCTTCTTCTAGGTCATCATTTAGGAAAGCAGATTTGACATCCATCTGATACACTTTGAAATCTTTGAAGGAAGCAAATGCAAGAAATAGTCTGACTGCTTCAATTCTTGCCACCAGAGCAAAGGTTTCCTCAAAATCAATCCCTTCTATTTGAGAGTAGCCTTTGTACACTAATCTATCCTTATTTCTGATTACTTCACCAACTTCATTTAGTTTGTTCTGGAAGACCCATTTGGTTCCAATCACATTCTTGTTTCTAGGTCTAGAAACAAGATCCCAAGTGTGATTTTTCTCAATTTGCATTAATTCTTATTCCATTGCTTTTGTCCAATTTTTATCATTGCATGCTTCATTTATTGTCTTAGGTTCAATCTTTGAAATCAGACAACATTCATCTAAATTTTGAGCAACATTCCTTCTTGTTTGCACACCTTTGCTTTTGTCACCTATGATCTGATCTTCAGAGTGGTTCAGTCTTACATACCTTGGAATTTTGGGAGTTTCTTGCACTTCTACTTCTTGATCATGCTCATTCAGACCTGTCTCTTCTTCCTGATTTACCGAATCAGTCTGAATCTGTCTTTCAGGAGAGGATGGAGTACCTTGAGCCAGAACATCATTCTGATCATCTTCATCATACTCATAAAATCTTGAGGGCTTCTCAATACCTTCATCAACCTTCACATTTGTACTTTCTATCATCTTTCTCAGTCTCTTATTGTAACATCGGTATGCTTTGCTTTGAGTGGAGTAACCCAAGAAAATTCCTTCATCACTTCTAGCATCAAACTTTCCTAGATCTTCATCTCTTTTAATGTAACACTTGCTACCAAATACTCTAAAATATCTCACAGTAGGAGTGATGCCAAACCAAAGTTCATAAGGAGTCTTACTGGTATTGCTTCTGATTTGAACTTGATTGAGAGTGTAGACTGCAGTGCTGACAGCTTCTTTCCAAAACATCTGGGGAACATTTGCTTCCATCATCATTGTCCTGGATGCTTCCTGGATGGTCCGGTTCTTTCTCTCAACTACTCCATTCTGCTGTGGAATCCTAGGAGCAGATAACTGTCTCTTTATACCATGCTTCTCACAAAAATTTGTGAATTCACCGGATGTGAATTCACCACCTCTATCAGACCTTAGACATTTTAGTTTTAATCCGGTTTGATTCTCTACCATAGCCTTGAAGATTTCAAACTTCTCAAAAGCTTTTGATTTCTCTTTCAGAAAGGTAACCCACATCATCTAGGAATGGTCATCAATCAGTAACATGAAATATCTATCACCTTGCATACTCTTGATTCTTGTCGGACCACATAGATCAGTATGAACTAACTCCAATAATCTGGTAGAGGACTGATCCTTGCTTTTGAATGAGACTCTGCTCTATTTACCTAGTTGACATTCTTTGCACAAACTATTTGTAGGTTTTACCAACTTTGGAAGATCTCTTACAGCCTGAGTATTGCTTATCTTAATGATGTTATCAAAATTTACATGACACATCCTTCTATGCCATAACCAACTCTGATCAACTTGAACAAACAGACAACTTTTATTAGTACCAACTGGATGGAAGATATTACCTTTTGTTTGAGTACCGGATGCAATCTCAGTTTTGGAGCTTTCAAAGATCCTGCATCTTCCATTCTTGAACCGGAGATCATAGCCTTTGTCCACCAACTGACCAACACTTAGAAGTTTGTGCTTCAATCCTTCAACATACAGTACATTACCAGTTTTGTTCTTTCCATCAAAAGAGATAGTTCCCCTACCTCTGATTCTACCAGCAGAATTGTCACCAAACTTTACCATTCCTCCTTCATACCTTTCCAAATCTAAGAACTTGTTCTTGTCACCGGTCATATGGTGAGAGCATCCACTGTCAATAACCCAATCATCCTTTTCTTCAACTTTGGCAGCCAAAGCTCTTTCTATAACCTTATGTTTGATAGATTCAGGGGATATTGGATCTTCTTCCTTGATGGTGATGAACACCCATTCATTTCCAGATTTGTCTCCTATCTCTGATTCATCATCTGTTACTCCTTCATTATCAGCTTCTTCATGAACATAATAACAATTCTTTTGGAACCTTTGTCTATTAGAATTTGATCTTGTGGATCTTTCTGGACATCTTGAGGCAAAGTGACCAATCTTATTGCAGTTGAAGCACTTAAAGGGTAATTTTCCTTCATACTTACTAGATCCTCTTGGCAGTCTTTTTACAATGAGGGCTTCAAGTTGAACTGTTTCTGCTTCTTCCTCTTCCATGTCTTTTCTTGCTTGATCATACCATGACAGCTTCCTTGAAGAGTTTTCTCCCGCATCAAATCTTTGTTTTCCTTTCACATAGGCACTGGCTTTGAATGCAGATTTAGTCTTGGGGGGATCATCTCCAAACTTGATCACTTCAAATGCAGCCAGTTTGCCAGCTAATTGGTCTCCTGTGACAGTTGTATGGGCTCTAAATTTATCAATGGCAGCAACCTTGATTTTGTAGGCAGTAGGAAAGGATCTGAGAATTTTGCAAACAATCTCATTTTCATCCAAAACTCTGCCAACATTCCTAATTCCACACACCAGCTCATTTACTCTTGGCATAAAGGTAGTGATATTTTCATCATCTCTCATCTTCAATCTTCATCATCTCTCATCTTCAATCTTTCAAATTTCCCTTTGAGACTCTGCATCCTTGCACTCTTAACAAACTCATCTCCTTCATGCAGAAGTTCCAGTTTAATCCAGATCTCATAGGTAGTTGGTAGGTCAATAACATTTGAGAGCTTTGAGTCAGTTAATGCACTTAGAAGAGCCTCTTTAGTCTGCAGATTGTTTTCAACATCTGTGATTTCATTTAGAGTTGTCAGACCACCTTGTGGAAGTGTATATGCTTTTGTGACCATGGACAAGTAAGCCTTTCCCATACACTCCAAGTGACATTTCATGCGGCCTTTCCAAAGAGTGAAGTTGGTTCCACCAAACTTCAGACTGTCCTTCTTGTATGATGACATCCTGGATCTCCTCAAGCGGTTAAGCTCCTTTTAGAGGAACCTAGCTCTGATACCAATTGTTAGATCTAGGGCACACAATTGAGAGGGGGGTGAATCAGTTGTACAAAAACTTGCTTTTACCTCAAACACTTGATTCTTCTTTGTTCTTTAATAGCATATCAATTAACCATTCATGAAAGCATAAAGCATAAACACTAGAGCAGATAAACATCAACACATTAGACACTAAGATTTTGACGTGGAAAATTCAGTCAAGGGAAAAACTACAGGGTGATTAACCCAAGGATTATTCTCTATTAGAAGAATAAGAAAAATAGATGGCACACACCAATTAGGGCTCACTGCTCACAAGGAGGCACACTGCCTACAAGAGACACACTGTCTACAAGATAACAAATATTACAAACTTGAACTAGAGATTGACATCTTTACCATGCCTGGATCAGTTCCATTTAAGCCCAAAAACTCTTGCTCTGCCTTTCACACTTCTCTTTGCTATATCACGCTCATCACCACAAGACACACTTCAAAATAAATTCACAAACCCTTATTTATACAAGGCATCGACTTAGGAATAATCATCTAAGTCCGCAAACACCTACAAGATCATTCGCAAGACGTGTAATACATCCGGTCGGCCTGTCTCAGGAAGAACACCAAAATCCATGGTTATTCTTCAAATGCAAACTCTAACTTTAATGCAGACCACCAATAAGGATAGAACACAATCCAAAGATCACCAAAACCTTTCCTGAGTCATCAAGAATATCTGCACTTCATCAGCTTACTCGAATTCTTCTATTCTTCATCCGGAACCTCAAGAACACAGTTTGTCCTTACTGTCATAATGAAAAAGGTTCTTCCAGACCTCCAAATCCTTCACAAATCTATTTGTCACTTCACACTGACTTCTTAAACACTCCTTCCGATTTGTAGAATTAGATAATGTAATTTTGGATCTCACTGGACCAATCTGTGACACTCTGTCTCCACTGAACACCTGCTGAAACTAGTTCTACACAAGCAGCCATAACTTCTTCCTATCTTTATGTGGACCTATAAAATCTTAACTGGAACATCTCAAGAATCATATCTACAAACCCTTTAATCTGCATCCTCTGATCCTCAACCTATTGAGTACTTTTGCCTTCTTCTCATCACTGTTCTTCACTGTTCCTGATTGAGACTAATTTCCTCAATAACCTCAGCACACAGCTCATCCAATCCTTCTTAACAATGTAATATGAGTATGTTGACATCAATGACAACATTGGTTAACCTCATACTTGCAACACCATCTTCAATCCTTCCACAGAAATCACAAATTCTAAATATACCAACTCTTCTTTCATGAAACTACACTTCTTGATGTTTATCAGTAATTTCTCTTCCCTCAGTCTTTGCAAAACTTGTCTAATATGCCACAAATATTCTTCTTTTGTCTTACTAAAAATTATAATATCATCCAAGTACACAATAACAAACTTACCCAAGAATTTCTTCAAGACTGCATTCATCAACCTCATGAAAGTACTCAGTGCATTTATCAATTCAAAAGGCATCACGAACCATTCATACAATCCTTCATTTGTCTTAAAAGTAGTCTTCCATTCATCACCTTCTCTGATTCTGATATGATGGTATCCACTCTTCAAATCTATCTTTGTGAAATATCTTTCTCCACTCAAACAATCCATGATATCATCCAGCCTAGGTAAAGGAAATCTATACTTAACTATGATCTTGTTTATTGCTCTATAATCAATACACATTCTCCATTCTCCATCCTTCTTAGGTGCTAACACTACAGGTATTACACAAGGACTGAAACTTTCTCTGATCAAACCTTTCCTCAACAAATCTTGTATCTGTCTATTCAGTTCTTCATTCTCTGCTAGTGTCATTCTATGTGCTTCTTTGTTAGGCAAACTTGCTCCCGGTATAAGATCCATGTGATGACTGATCCTCCTTATAGGTGGCAATCCTTTAGGTACATTATCTGATATGATGTCTTCATACTCTGTCAGCAACTCCTTTATCTCCTCTAGTTGTGATTCTTCAGTCTCTTTCTTAAATGCTTCAGGCTTCTTAGGAATCAAGGCATAACACAAATGCTCATGTCTCAAACCATCTAGAAATTTTGTTCCATCTACCAAATAGATTCTAGCATTGCCACATACTTCACTCTTAGGGTCATCCTCCAAAGGTATCAAAGTAATTCTCCTTCCATTTTCTGTTATAGTATATGTATTCTTTCTTCCATCATGTATAGCTTTTCTATCATATTGCCAAGGTCTACCCAACAAGATATGACAAACATCCATAGGCATAATATCACACAAGACTTCATCATGATAAGATCCAATATGAAATTTCACAAAACATTGTTCACTTACTAGTACCTTATGATCATCCTGAATCCATGCTATCTGATAGGGCTTAGGGTGTTTCAACCTTTCCAACTTCGGTTTAGTCACCATCTCCTCTAAAAATAGATTATCTGAACTACCACTATCAATCACAACTTTACAACACTTACCTCCTGATTTGCATCTGGTTCTGAATAGACTTTTCCTCTGTGATGGTTCCTAATTTGCCTCTGTTTGAGATAGTGGTCTCCTCGTCACCAATGATTCTCCTTTCTCTGGTTTGCCAACTAAATAGGGATCACTTAGTTCAACAAGTTCTTCAACATAGGCTGCTTTTCCACTGTTTTCTGTCTTCTTGCTTGTACTACCCTGATTACACTCAAATGCTCTATATCCTTCACTTCCACACTTGAAACAAGTACCTCTAAATGCTTTCTTATCAAATCCTCTTCTTTCTCTTTTGTATCATTCATTCTGGTATGCACTAGGGTTTCCTCTTCAGTAAAAGTTTCTGTCATCTCTCCGGTAAGCATTGTTATCTCTGTCATCCTTCTTAAATGGGCTGTCAAACTTATTTTGCTCCACAAATGATCTATCTCCTCCAGAAAATGTTCTACCTCTCTGAAATCTACCTCGTCTACCTCTCTATCTTTGATCATCTCTTAGTTAGCTTCCTTCCAAATATGTCATCCTTACCAGGCTTAGCTCTTCTTGAATGTTCAAACTTAGTCCATTGATGTGTCTAGCCACTTTCTCCTTGCTTGCTTCACTATGTCACATTCTTATGATCATGCTATGAAATTCTTCAGTGTACTCCTTCACAGATTTCTCCTTTTGTCTCAGGTTTTGCAATCTTTTCAACAGTTCCAACTCAGAGTCAACAGGTATAAATTGGTTCTTCAACTTTGTCACCATCTGGTCCCACTTTGTAATCTTTTCTTTTCCCCTTCTATAAATGAAACATAATATTTAGAATTTGATCACGAAGGAACATTCACTGGACCAAATACATCAGAGTGAACATAATCTAGTATGCCAGAGGATTTATGATGACTAGAGTAAAAATAAACACGGTGTTGCTTTCTATAAATGCAATGTTCACAAATATCAAACTCAAGGTTACAATCATCAAACCCTTTAACTAGGTTTTCATTTTTCAAGGCTTTTAAGTATTTTTCACCAATGTGGCCAAGTTTATGATGCCACAACATGGTTTTCTCTACTGGGAGTTTCACCTCCTGGTGTAGTCATGGTAGGAGGGTTCACAGAATGAACTGTTCGAACCATGCAGCAAGAGTAAACACAATGGAAACAACTCAAAGAAATGAAGCAAATGCAGATTCAGTCATTCAGTATATTATAGAATTCAAATACAATCTGGTCGGCAACATGCGGGCTTACAACTGGGCTCAAAGGCCTGATTACATACATGGGCAAGATAAATATTTGAAGCTCCTTCACACAAAATCCAAACTATCAACTATCACTATGATATGATCTGCTTTCCTTTGGATCTATTACATCTATATATATCATCTCTAGGTCAATAGATTCCTCTGTGTCAGCTAAGAAAGGTCACAAACTCCTATGAAGAGCTGTAATGTGTTCACAAATAGGTTAGACATTAATGCATAGAACATGCCCACAAATGAATGGAACAACATGTGGGCCCTTGGGGAAGGTCGGCCATGAACCAAAGAACATTGAATGATGTGTCATTGAGATCCGTAAGTAAAGGAATGACCCACAAGCCTTCTCCTTTAGCTGATTGTCTGAGATTGTTAAGATGCTCTGCTTTGAGAGAATAGTTGATCTTCTGATAGTGATATCTTTCTGGTAACTAATCCAAATGCTTTGAATTATTCATATGATGTAGATGCTAAGTCCAGATCCGCAAGGTGTGAAGTGCCAAAACTGAACCGTAAGCTAAAAACTGCTTCTGACTAAACTGTCTAAATTGAACTAGAAAATAAAAGAACTAAAATGCAAATAGACTGAAATGCAAATGTTTTTGGTTGATGCAAGATTGCTCTTAAACCAAGGATGCTCCTGCATCACCTCCAAGTAATTTTCACCCAGAGGAACGATGTTTTCCTTCCCTACATGAGCGGCTTTGTCTGAATTTGTAGAGACACTATTACATTGAACAACATGTGCATCCAGCTTGTACACATAGTGCCTATGCGTGCACCCTAGCCAACACCATAGAGCCTCTAGTCATTTTATAGCTACCATTCGAGAAATAAACTTGCATGCCAACATCATTTAGCTTACTTACAAAAAGCAAATTTTGAGCTAGACCTAGTATATGCATTACATCATTGATTCCTTTTATTCTTCCATTAGGAAACTTAATTCTAACTCTTTCACGACCAACAATTTCTATGTGAGAACCATCGCCCACATACACCCTTCCACCTTTGTATTCTTCATACTTCGAAAACCAATCTCTATGAGATGTCATGTGAAAGGATGTACCTAAGTCAATCAGCCAAACATCATTCGATGCTTATGTCGTGAAGGCTTTAATGAAGGCATTTGCTTCACCCTAAGAAGATTCATCATCAGAAGAATTTTTCTTCTCCTTCTTCTTCTTTTTCTCCTCTTTGCATTCTTTCTGGATATGTCCATACTACCCACAATTCTAGCATTTCACCTTGGACTTTTTACCAGGAGACTTTGATCTCCCCTCTAACTTGGATCTAGACTTCTTTTCTTTCTTCTTGCCTTTTTCCTTTGTTTTTCCTTGAACAACAAGGGCCTCCTTGGCCATCTCACAAGATTTCATTCGTATTTCCTCTGACAATAGCAAAGCAACCACATCTTCCATCTTGAAATAGTTGTTGTACTCCCAATAGCCATTACTAGGTGATCCCATGTGTCAGGCAACGAACACAACAAGAGCATTTAGTGATCCTCATCTTCAATTTTCACACCAATAGACGTCAACTACACAATGATCATGTTAAATGTATTCAAATGATCTGTAGCAAATGCTCCTTCCTCCATCTTCAAAGAGTACAACTTCTTCCTTGGGAATAACTTATTTACCAGAGATTTCCCCTGATAAATGTCACCAAGCTTCTTCCACAGAGTTTTCATAGTCTTCTCTTCATGGACATTCAGGAGAACTGAGTCATCCAAGCACAGTCTGATCAAACCCTTGGCCTTCTGGTCCATTACATCCCAATCATATTGTGAGGTTGCTGATGGTTTGGTTGAGGACACTACAGTCCATAACTCTCGATCCACGAGAAAATCTTCCATTTTGAGTTTCCACAACTCAAAATTTCCACTGTTGAATTTCTCAATCTCTATTCTTCCAAATGTGCTTGCCATCTCAAATCTGCAATAAGATTTCAAATTGATTTGTCTGCAAAACTCCCACTCAACAAAATTAGCACAAAAAACTAACTCACCCACAAGGATAACACAACTGGCCAGCCTCTGATACCACTTGTAAGGAAAGAAACGTGCGGAAATGCCTACCTAATGCTAAATTTTCAGAAGAGAAATGCAGATAATACTTTGAATTTCCAACTATAGTTCATTAAAGATGCACATTGAATAGAATAATAGAGTAGACCAATTAAACAATACACATAATTGAACACCAGACAGACATGGCAAAACCCTTACGAGAGAAAAACCCACACACCGAGAAAAATCACTTTGTATTAAAGTAAATAATGTTTACATACAAAGTTATAGACTTATGCTTCCAAGTGTTAATTCACATAGCATCAAATTTGGTAGAAGAATATTTATTTGATCAGCCTTTCACTTGTTCAAATTGAACCACTTCTTCAAATGTTATCGAACTATAGAACATTCAACACTTTACAACATTCATTCTTTGTTCCACACCACAGAGGAAACCAACTGATCCAAATACCATATGCAGTCGGTCTCAAACCATCTAACTATCAACACAAACCGTAACTGTCAGTGTCCTATCAGAACTATCGAAGAGACTCTAGATAGTCTCTCTTTGAAATCCTTGTGTCCCTTTGACAAGAGCTTGTTACTCCAAGCTTTGCCAATACTTCACATTGGAGACATCAAAGAGACAACAATTAGTCTCTCGCCAAAATCTCAATGTCACAGGAATATTGTTATTAACTGCCAAGCTTTGACCATGGTCCCCACTGCCTAGTTGGCATCCACATCAACTTCCATGTCACCAAGTCATAGACCTTCCGTCGACATCATCCAATCCCCACTCTCCCACTTAGTATTGGTCAGGTCCCACCAAGGCACCTGCGGGTTAGTGGGTTACACAATTATATCGCCAATAGCGCACTCGCGCATGTCTTTTGATCAGGGCCCAACCATATCGAAGAGACCCAAAATAGAGTCTCGCCGAAGGCACTAAGTCCCTCCGATATGCTTCGTATTGGACTGTCAAAGAGATAGGTAAGAGACTCCCACCAAAATGGTTAACTCCCGCTAGCAAACAACATAAAGCCTCAACAAGAAGGGTTAATGGTCCATCAAGGAGACCATGTAGAAGGTCCCATAGAAAATGACCAGTCAGGTCGATGAAAGAATAAACCCATAACACTGCCGATGGAATATCAAGCCACTAATTTGAGCCACGTTTTCCAACATGGCTCTCCTTCAAAGGTAGAAACCAATCTTGATTTGTGTTCTAATGTTAATAGAAGAGGGTT
The DNA here is from genome assembly GCA_027924645.1 of Cunninghamia lanceolata. Lineage (NCBI taxonomy): Eukaryota > Viridiplantae > Streptophyta > Pinopsida > Cupressales > Cupressaceae > Cunninghamia > Cunninghamia lanceolata. The sequence continues at coordinate 8,299,754 of BSBN01000221.1, forward strand.
TGACCTAGTTTAGGGTTTTAAGATAAGTCTCCCTTTTCCATCAAACATGAATATGTATGTTGTTACACCTACTCCTTAGCCATTTTTGACAACGACTAGTATCAAAGATGCTTGCTTGTCATCACATTTGGTTGTGAATAGGGAAAAAAGGATGGGATCCATGGTGTAGTATGTGATGCACCAATATTCCTTTTTCTTGGTAGGAGACCTATTTATGAGCTTTTGTGTCAGTGAACTAGATAATGGGAACATACATATAGTAGGTTGCATCCACTTCCTATTACTGGTTGGTCACTATGTATGTGTGAGTAAATCCCTATCTTCATTTAAACCTTATGTATTGTGCATTGTTGCACTTGAGCCCTTGCAAGTGATGACCATAGTAGTATGGGATGCTTGCTTGCCATCATGTTTCGATACACATTAGGAAAATGGATGGAACCCATGGTGTACCATTAGATACACCAGCATTCCTTTGTCTAGTTGGGATATATTTGAGGACTTATGTGCTACTGAATCAGGCAAAGGGGAAGATGCTTACAATATGGTCACAACCATTCCTTTTGCTACCTAATCTTTATGTGTACCTATAATGTGTGTAGGACCTAGTCACCTTATGTATTTATATTATGTCTATATGAGCTATCCACATTATGTATATGTGATGCTTGTATGAGCTATTCACATTGTGTATACATGATATAGGTGTGAACTAATCACACTATGTATATGTCTTGTATGCATGAGATAGTATTCAATTTGGATGTAAGTGATGCATGCATGAGTTATTCACTTTGTGTATATGGGTTGTACCTTTTAGCTAGTCACACTTGTATATGTGACCCATGTGAGAGAGTCACATTGCGTACAAGGAATGTATGATTGAGCTAGTCACTATGTTTGAACAAGTAATATTTATATGCACTAGTCACTATGTGGTTTTATGTGTTTTCATACACTGATGTTGGTAATGAACAAAAATTTAACTGGACTGCATAGCTATCATACCACTACCTACGAATTGAATTAGAATCATAGGATATACATAAAATTTATGATTGAAGAATGAGGTTATAGATCTCATATCAATGGAGAGGATAAAGCCTATCTATTATTGATGTGTAAAGTATGGAGCCTCTCATTCCCATGAAGTGATATGTAGGCAGATCCATTATGAATGAACCCTAGAGGTTTAGGTCTAGGTCAAGGGATGACCTTGAGCTTGGGAGCTTACCATACTCTAGTGCAAGTATATAAATTGCAGCACAGATTTGTTGCCATGACTAGGGTTGATAAGTCTCTAGTTGGCACTTGTAAATAAAATAGAAGATACTTGGATGATTAAATTAGTACTTAATGTGTAAAATAAGGTTAGTAGTGACCAAGGTGGTTATTATATTGGAATTAGAGCATGGTTCAAACATTGGACTTATAAAGCTTACTAGACTCTAGAAAAAGTAGATGAATTTGCACTTCTAGCTCACTAGAAATTGAGTTGGTTACTCATTATGAATTTATTAACATTGAATTTCTTAAGTAGCTTTTTAAACCTATAAGAATGATTGCCCAATCCTAAGAAAGAATACATAATTTTGTGTAAAGGGGAATCTGGATATATGAATTGTAAAAGAAAATTAGAGTGTACAATGGAAGGTTGTGGTATTGTATGATTAATATTCTCCTAACCCTATTGTTGGATTTGAATCTGCTTGATGTTTTGTGAAGAGTTTCATTGCATATTTAAGAGTATCAAGAATCCTTCTCATGGTATTGTTATGTCAGAAATTATCCTCCTATATGGAAAGGTACAATTTCCCTAAGTTTAGCTCCTCTCCTTTGGTGTCCTTTCAACCTCTTTGTTTTTGGCCTTCCTAAAACCCTGATTGAACCATGTCTAGTTGAAAAATACTCATTTTCTAAGATAACTATTGATTGAGCCCAAAAAGAAAATTTAGATTTTGGGTCCCTAGAATCCCCTAGAAGCAGATCTAATCAGAAAATGGGGGACTATCCAGACTTGGGTGTCCACACCCTAGTCCTACCCCATTTTTCAGAATTTTAAATCTTGGCATGGTGTTGGCTCCTACTGTGCATCTCAGGATTCCATTTTTCAAATTTTTATTTTCACATGATATCAAGATGTTATTTCAAAATTTGAATCTCCTAAGGTTAGATATTTAAACACATTTGAAAATTATTTTATCACACACAATCTATATGCAAGCTTGATGCCAAAACTTTGCTGAAATTACCATTGAAGATCAGTGATTTGTTGAAGCTCTTGAAGTTATTTGAATTTGCTATCATGGAGATAATGGATGGAGATTAGAAATCAAGATCTAGAGACTATCTTGCTCTTCCTAGGGTTTATAAACCTTTTTCATGATTGGGAGAAGGGTTGAAGCCTCCAACATCGAGCTTGGAGATCCTCTGTGAACATTGTTGATTCACCTTTTTGTTCATGAAAGTATTCATTGCTTTCATCTCCTTGAGGTGAAGTTGTGTTTGTTCATTGAGTTGAAGCAAGTTATTAGTCTTCCCTTGATTGAGACATCTAGGGCTTGATATTTCTACATACACTTTGTTAGGTTTGCACACACTTCTGTAAATCTTTACCTCTAGCTATTTTTGAGGTAGGAATACCAAAAATAAGGCTTGACTGAGGCAAGCTCCTATATAGCCACAACATCTTTCTCCTCCTTTTCTAGGTGCAGATCATGTTTGACAAAATACGGCAAAAAGGAGTGATAGAAAGACAGATATTATGAATATAGTCATCACTGAATTTTAGAGTTATAGACCCTGACACTTTCAAGAGTAATGAGTGGGTGCCCTAGTCTAATTGGGGAGATTCTCTGAGATCTGTGAGCTACCGAAGGTTGCCCGATAGCTGATACATAAGGTTTTTACAGATAGGAAGTTGCAGGACTAATGAGCGGGTGCCCTAGTCTAGTTAGCCCTCAGTTTCTAGGTGCATGATCTCTTAACCTTATTCTCTACATTTATGTGATTTATTCTATCTATTTTATCTCTGAATTCAGTAGGTCATAGTTGCAAGGTGTAATTAGGGTTTGATGTTTATTGAATGAAAGTGTTAGTTAAATCTTAGTTTAAACACCCGATTAGACTTAGTTAACATCAAGGAATGCATAAGAAACCTGTAGCTTGATCCCAAGCTCAGTTCTTATCTTTGCAATGTTTAGTTTAGTGAAGGAATAGGACTTAATCTTGTTTTAAGGAAACCTACTTTTTCACACTAAACAGGTATAAGCCTGAATGGTTATGAACGTAAAATGTAATGAACTTGAGGATGTATGTTTGAAAGGGTTAAGATGTGTGAAAGATAAAATTGGCAATAAACTTGTATGGGTAGGCTGTAAGCACTTTACTTTTTGACATTGCCATAAGAGTAATGAGTGGTTAAAGCTACATTGAGAGAGAATGTCATAACTATATAAGGAACAATAAGTAGGCAAAGATTGTTATGTATCAACTAACATACATAGCATTTGTAAACTAGCATGTTATGAATTTGGACATGAGTTGTATTTTAATTAGCATGGTAGGAAGTCATCTAAATAGTAACTGTAAATAACACATGGGCTTGCGTTTCTATTCACTAAATAAATTGGATTGAATAAAAATCTTGCTAATATTGGTCAAATAGAACACTAGTGATATGTGAATTTTAATTGGGTTTAAGCAAATAAGTTTCACAAAATATTGGTTGTATCTTAATAGTAGCCCATCCACTCCACAAAACAACTTGCCTTCATTTTGAACTTTCAGAGAACTTTCAAGCGCCACACTATGCTTAGGACATGACTTGTCCAGTTGTATCATTGCTGAGAATATTTCCGAATCAATTTTAATGTAAGCATCTTGGTGTGTTAATAGAAAGATGACCTTGATGGATTGAATGCCAATGGAGAAGTAGCAACAATTCTTTTTGATCCCTATAATTACAACTCTTCCTAATCTTTATAATTGTAATTTACAAAGTTGTACTTATTCCATAAATAATAAAGAATGTATAACATATTAACAAGTATAGAGAAATCAAAGTTTTGTTTCTAAATTGATTTTTTAAAATAGTAAACAATAAATAACAAGTATAGACAAAACAAAGATTTGTTTCTCTAATCATTTTTTAAATAAAAAACAACAAAATAAAACAATAATTAATTTCTAAATTGATTTTTAAAATTTATAGATAAACATTCTTTAAAAATATTAAAAATGTTCAAAATAAGCATTGCAAAAAAAACATCATTTATATTTCTATAACAAATTATTATAAAATAATATATATTTTAAATAAAAATATTATATTATATCGCCAATTTCCTTTATTAATTTTTCACATAAGATAGATTTTAAAAAACCACTTCCAAAATTATATTTCCTTTAACACGTTTTCCATAAATATATTAAAAATATATATACAAATTTTTATTTCCATTATCTATTTTAATTTTTTTTTGGTCCACGTCGCCTGCTCTTAACCATGCGTGGACTAAGCAAAGCTCTCCATGTCAAACACCTACAAAAGGCAGTGGATGATTGCATAGAAAGAAATCAATAGCATAAGAAATCCATTAATTAGGAAGCCTGGTAGTGGAAAGCAATGGAGCGACAATTTATTTCAGCAGTTGAAGAAGACGGAGAGCAGAGTGGTGTATCTGAGCTGTGTCGGGATGTAAAGGAATGCATTTTTGCAAAGCTTCCATTACAATCAATCTGCCTTCTCGCTTAGTTTGCAAAGAATGGAATTCTCTTTTGTCCTCGCACAGCTTTATGTCTTCATTGCCCACCCAAAATCCATGGCTGCTTCTTTGTTGTAAAGAATTGGAAGGAAATTGGTATTGTATGACCTATTGCTTCTCCACACAAAAATGGATGACTATCTCTCTTTCTTTCCTCCAAAATCCTGTGGGAGACAATATCAGATATTACAAGAAGTTATCAAGTGCAGGGGGGTTACTGTTTTTAATTGGTCGAAGAACCCCACAATTATATGTTTGCAACCCGCTAATGAGAATTTATGCAGAGATAAAAATCGATGTTGTTGGCCGGTCTATCCGTATTGTACGAGGAGGAAATGAAGAGCCGTATTTGGTAGCGATGTTCCGGCGGACGGATTTTACCTTCCAAATCTACCAGTATTTTCAAGATTCATGGAAGCTTAAGTCTCAGTTTACAAAGGAAACGGTCACTCATGTATTAGATGATCAAATGGTTGAATGCAATAGTGTTCTTTTCTCGAGGGGAACTTGGCTTAGCACTATTGCTGGTTACAATATAGAAGATGGTTTTATTAAGCCTGTTAGAATAGTTCCATTATCCCACGAACTGGTTGAAGATGAGAATGTGAATATTTTAACAATGGTTGCATATGGGTCGTCCGTTCTAGTGGTAACGATCTTTGAGGATCCGTCAGAGCGGGTGCTTGTAAGCATTCCGGCACCTGGCAGAATTCAGCGGTTTCGCCTCATTGAGCCAATCGCTCTACGCAAGGTGGGTATTGACCCATTTCATTTGCAAAGCGCTGTGGGTATTGTTATCTGGGAGTTGTTTCAGGACGACCAAGATAAGTTGCTCTGGAAATGGAAAGAATTTGTAAGGATGCCTCCAGACTCTCTCCCTGAATATATTGGTGCAGCAGACTGGTATCGGAATTGTGTTTGTGTGGGAGATTATCTGTGCTTCAGCAATTTAATTGATAATACAAACGATCCAAAGGTATTTGGATACAATTTAAGGGAACGGTTTTGGCAATGCCTTCCTCAATGCACAAGTCAAAACTTTAACAGGATGATGTTGTCGTTTGAACCCAAGCTCATTCTTAACCAGTTCTTTAAACATCTGTAAATATTTTCTTAAAACTGTAGTAGTTATTAAGAAAATTGAGAGTGATGGATAAGAAAACTATGGTAGTTTAGTGATATGTGGGGGGTTTTATCTGCTTCTAATTCAAATGGTAATGATTTGTGATTTGTTTGATTTTCTATGATTCAAAATATATATTTTTGTTATTAAATAATATATAATATAGTTATACAATTAATAAATTAGGTGAATGCATTGTTCCTTTATAATTTTTATTTTATGTTGAGAGGCGAAACTACAGTGGCAGCAAGGGGTGGAGTGTAATGGTGGTAATGGTGTGAGATGTGTTAACAAAAACTTTTAAACAACGAACATATGAAAATAAGTACATAGAGAGGAGTTATCTAGGGGATGACTATTAACGTGTACCGACATAATTTTTTTAAAATAATTATTGGTCTCATGGGGAGTATAGAAATAAATGGGCTACTCTAACTATTCTTGGTCGAGCTAATGAGTGGGCTTGTCAACCTATGAATGATAACCTCTCCAAATGGCATATTCCTTCATTAGAGGTCAAGGATAAATTGGTGTGGGGATTTAACAATAGTGGATGCATTTCAATTGCCTTTGTCTATCACCACATTACTAGTAGTGAGAATGCTACAATGATGATTTTAGGGAGAATGATTTGGGAGAATAAAGGCATTCTTAAGGCTAATGCCTTTCTTTGGATTGATACAGAAGTTAGGGAAAGTGGGGTATTCTTGGTGTGTTTTGAGTAAATCTCATGTGAAGAGTAATGACCACCTTTTCATGTGTTGTGAATTCTCCCTACAACTCAGGTATTGGTTTGTGGATAAATGGTAATGTAGGTGGATTACCCCAAAAAATGTGTTTCTTCTTTTGTTGGGTTGGAGCTTGAAAATAAAGAGCAAGAGTTTGAAATTCATTTGGGATTGCAGCCCAACTCTTATCATTTGAAATATCTGGCTTGAGCATAACAGAAGAATATTTCAAGACAAAAAAAATTCTCTATTTGAATGTGTATGGGATTGTGTGGAAGCGTCGATGAAAGAATTGGGTGTGTAATTGGAGAGAGGTTTGGGAAGTTAGAAATGAGGAAAAATTATAGGGAGATGGTTGGTCTAGATTTTCTTTGTTAGATAGGGTTTTGAAGAGAAGTGTTTAGTTGGTTGGAGTGGGAAAGTGGGCTTGCCCACAATTGGTTTGGTGAAACTGAACTTTGATGGTGCAACCAAGGGAAATCCTAGTCTTGTTGGTGGTGGACGTGTTTCTATAGATGAGAAAGGGTAGCCTCTAGGTATATATGCATATGACTTTGGAATTGAATAGAATAAAATAGCTAAGGCTTGAGCCATGTTGTGGTGTTTGAAGGAAGCTCTAGGGAGGGTTAGGAGAAGATTCAAGTTGAAGGAGACTCTAAGTTGATTATTAACTTATGGGGAGTGTCTATAGCTATTAGTTACTAGATATTGTTCTCTCAGAGGCAAAGGTAGTGTTTGATAAATTTAGTGATATTGTCTTTAATCATATTCAAAGGGAAGGAAATTATGTGGTAGATTGCACTACAAATTTTTGGGCGGAACTGTGGAAAAAGGAAGGGAAGATTAATAAAGAGTGAAAAGAGTATTGGCCAAACAAGGCTTTAGCTTTGATTTAGAAAGATATAGGATGGAATTGACCCGATAATGGGTTGGGGATAGATGTTATATGCTTTGTTAAAAGTACTAATTAGCAAGGGGGAGATGTAATGATTGGTATTCATTATAAGACATGCATTTAAGCACACAGAGATTGACAACATTGGTATTGAGTAATTATGGATGTGTGTTGGTGTGCCTTATCATGGATGTTGGTGTGTTCTCCAAGCCAGATGGGTTCTAGTAGATGTTGGAGAGGTGATAGGATGAATTAGTCTAGCATGTTGTAGGAATTTGAACAGGGCATGGAGTGTAGGAAGAAGCCATAGAAGTGTCAATTTTTTAGCGAGGAGATGTGGTCAATTTCATGGCATTTGTAGAAAGGGATAAAAGGAATTTGGAGATATGTCTGTGGATCATCAGAATATGGAAGTTGGCCAAGGTTTTATATGATGCTCCCAGTTTTGGTATTAGGGAGGCTATGTCAAATTTGTTGTTAGACCCTAGACACACACATGAAAAGCATAATGTGTCTAATGTAATTCAAATGCTTAGTTGTGCCTCCATTCTCTTGAATACGGTTGGTTTAATTTTTATACATAATAACATTGAGGATGTAGTACATCAAGGAGAGGTTTATTTTAACTACATTTTGGAGTATTTTCATGTAGACAAGCATTAGCAGGTCTAGCTACAATGATCAATAGAAGAGGTGGTGAGAATCTTGAAGTTGGTGTTACTAGTGGAGGTGATTATGATAATTTTCACTACTATGAGGATGACTATTTACAAGAGGTGGTTGATGTTCCTACTACATGTCATATTTGTGGTAAGTATTGCAAATGTGATTATGTATATAAGTTAGGGTCAATGGGGCATGTGTATTATTTTCTATCCCTAAGGGTTAAGATATTGGTTAATTGAGGGTGTGGGTAGTGTTATGTGTATAGGGTTTCTTTTTGGGTAGATGGACATGATAGTATAATAGTTTATTTAGAATGGTGGTCTTGGTGACACAAAAAACTAAATAGATTGTTGTTCAAATCATAGGCCTTATTAGGTTTATAATAAAAAATAAATTAATAATATTTAAAAATATTTAAATATAGAATTAACATAAGAATTATTATATAGTTTTACTTTTATAAAAAATATGCATGGGCTATGTGTTTTCTTGTTAACATACCATTACACTAAGTATGCATGTGCTTCTGGATTCCACTGTGTATGTTTTTGAACACTCCTCTTCCTGATGATGGATCATTGAGTATGATCCAAAACGTTGATTCAAAAACATACACAGTGGAATCCGGAAGCACATGCATAATTATTATCATGGACTATGGAAAACTCATGCCTTCTATACCATTACACTCCTTAGTGCCATTGTAGAACACCTCTAGCATAACAATGTAAATAAAATAAAGCTATCATACCTATATTTAAAAAATATATCTAAAGCATGCTGAGAGATAATCCTTCTCGAGGTGCCTAATGTTAGGATCAGTGAGTGAAAAATAGGTGCCTAATATAATTACTCTTAAGAATTATTATAATTATATATTATAATATTAATATATAGGCTAGACATATTATTATAATATATTATTTAATAATTATAATTTTATATAGGTTCTGATATTATAACCCTATTTTATAGGACCAAGGACTTGTTCAAAAGGGGATAATCCTAGAATTCTTTAAGTATCTTAAAAGAGACTATTCAGTAGTTAAACACCCCCTAGACTACCATAGCCACCTCTTTCTAGCTGTCAAAACATAAAAAAAAATTGATTGTAACATGATCTAACATAATTATACTATCCCTACCCACCCCTTAATACATTGTATTTGGAGAGGAGCAAATTATAGCAGCCCACTCTTGAAACAAACTATCATAATAGAAAACATCTCAAAAGCAATACCTAATCTTCACGTTCACCAAATAGGTCCACATCATCACTAGCATTGTCACATGCATAGGAAAAGGAAGGTCGAGCATGTTCTGGAATTGGGACGCCATATTTTCTTGCAATCCTGTCAGCCACCTTTTTGGTCTATAATACCCTGATCATCATGTCATGCAAATGACCCAGCACTAAATCCATCTTCTCTACATTCTACCTAGAATATTCAACCATGTCTACATGCGTTAGGATAGAAGAGGCTACAATTGAAAGCATAGTTGCAATGGTGAGCGACTATGCCACAGCGAATACATTCCATGTCTTACATGTGCCACCAGGGTCCAACAAAAGATGAGCCATAGCTTCCCACACATTCAGACCTTCCTCGCATCGACTTCCTTATCCTTCTTGAGGAGCCATCTCAGCTAGTCCCGAAGGATAGGGTTCTTAATTTGTCCCTCAAGTCCATTAATAAATGCTACCATGGCCTCCTCACCTAGAATCTTCTTCTAACACTTCCTAATAGAATACCTCCTTTTCATTCTACCACCAACAATTGTACTATTAACAATCTTTTTGGTTTGCCTCCTTGGGATTCCTTCCATCACCTTCTTGCCCTTATCAACATTCTTCCTCATTGTCTCACTTAGCTCACCCCGCATACTAACAGAATCAATCTTCGATTGCTCATGGTATGAAGAGAAAAAAGATAACTGAAATGAACAAGGAAACCTACCTCCCCCCACTTCAAGAAAACACTTAGCATATGTAACAAGACATTAGTATTAATGATACTATCTTGCCTCACTCATGCTTTGCCAACTCTCCACATGTGTCGATGTACGCACAAACAATCATTACATTTAAGAGACTAGATATCAATCATGCCCTTTATCAGTTGATTATGTGTGTGTGTTATAATTATAATTAAATATTATATTCTATAATTATATAGGTTAGATATATTAATAAAATATATTATATAATAATTATAATTATAATTATATATTAATTTTTAAGGTTTGAATAAAGGTTAGATTTAGGATTATGGTTTTTTTTTAGGGATTTGTTTAGGATTAAGCTCATGAATAGGGTTAGATATAGGGTTAGGCTTATAAATCAATGCTATGTGTAATCATATGATTATTGTTAGAATTAGAATTAGGGTTACATTGAGGGTTATGATTACAATTAGGGTTTGGATTAGGGTTAGAACAAATGTTAGAGTAGAATTAGGGTTTTGTTTATGAATGTAATTAATCTCAAGGTTATAACCCTAATTCTAACCATAATTTTAACCCTAACAATAACCCTAATTCTAAAACTATCCATAATTGTACCCCTAATCCTAATTGTGCCCATAGATCTACTTAACCCTAATTCTAACAAAAAACCTAATTATATCTGTAACCATGATTGTATTGATAATATTAATTTTATCCTTGATCCTAACCCTAATATTATCATTAATCATAATTGTAACCATAAATCTAACCCTATCCCTAAATGTAACTAGAACCCTAAACCTAATTCTATCCCTAATACTAACCATCACATAAGTATAATTCTAACCTTGATTCTAACCAAAACATAATTCTAACCCAACCCTAAACCTAATCCTAACATTTAGGCCAATACTAACCCTAATTCTAAACCCAACCCTAACCCTAATTATAACCTAAGCCCTAACCCTAACCCTAATTCTAACATTAATTGTAATTTTAACCCTAACCCTAAGCCTAATTTTAACACTAATTCTAACCATAATTATTACCCTAATGATAACCTTAATTCTAGCCCTAACCCTAATTCTATCCCTAGATCTAGTTAATTTCTAATTCTATCCCTAATTGTAACCCAATTCTAACACTAATTTACACCATAATCCTAACCCTAATTATAACCCTAACCCTAAATCCAACTACAATTCTAATTTTTATTTTATCCCTAACCCTAATTCTTACCATAATACTAATTCTATTACTAATTCAAACCCAAATTATAACTATAACCCTACCCTAACCTTAATCTTGATAGTAATTCTAACCCTAACTCTAAATGTAACTCTAACCCTAATTGTAACCATAAGTCTAACCCTACCAATAACCCCAATTCTATCCCTAACCATAATTCTAACGATAACCCTAATTCTACCCTTAGATATAGTTAACCCTAATTCTAACCCTGAGCCCAACCCTAATTCTAACCATAGTTGTAACCCTAATTCTAGACCTAATTGTAATACTAATTATAACCCTAATTCTAACCTGAACCCTAACCCCAACCCTAATTGTAACTCTAATTATAGTTCTAATCATAACCCTAATCCTAATTCTATCCCCAACCCTAACACTAACCATATTTCTAACTCTAATTCAAAATTAATTTAGGTGAGCCCTAACCCCAACCCTAATTGTAGGCCTAACCTCTAATTTGAACCCAAATTTTAACTATAACTCTAACCCTAACATTAATCCTAATAGTAATTCTAACCCTAACTCTAATTCCACACCTATATCCACTTAACCCTAATTCTATTGGTAATTCCAGCCCTAATCCCAACCCTAACCCTAATTTTAAGCCTAACCCTAACTCTAGTTATAACCCTAATTCTAACACTTAACATATTTCTAACCATAAACATAATGCTAGATAACTCTAATTTTAAACAAACCATAACCTTAATTCTAATCATAGATTGAACCCTAATCTAACCTAAACCCTAACCCTAACTTATAATTTGAACCCAAATTGTAATGATAACCCTAACCTTAATCCTGATAGTAATGCTAACCTTAACTCTAATTCTAACCCTAACGCTAATTCTAACCTAAACCCTAACTCAAAACCTATCTCTACCTCTAATTTTATCTACCTCTAATTCCAGGCCTCGTTGAAAACTTAATTGTAATTGAACCCTAACCATAATAGAAATTTCGTTCATAATCACAATTCTAATTTCAACTCTAATTCTAACTATAATAATAACCCTAACCCTAATTCTACCCTTAGATCTAGTTAATTTCTAGTTCTATCTCTAATTCTAACCCTATCCCCAACCCTAATTCTAACTATAGTTGTAACTAGGTAGTTCTATACCTAATTGGAATAATAACTATAATCCTAATTGTAACATGAACCCTAACCCCAACCCTGATTATAACCCTAACCCTAATCCTAACCCTAACCCTAATGTTTAGGCAAAAACTAACCCTAATTCTAATCATAGTTTTAAGCTTTATTCTAACATAAATTCTAACCCTAACCCTAATTCTAACACTAATTTACATTGGAATCCTATCTATAATTCTAACTCTAACCCTAATTCTATGCATCTCTAATTCTACCCCTAAATATACTTAACCGTAATTCTATTTGTAATTAAAACCTTAATCCCAACCCTAACCCTAATTGTAATCCTGATCCTAACCCTAATTCTAGTTCTAACCCTAATTCTAACACAAAACCTAATTCTAACCATAAACATAATTCTAACCCAATTTTAATTGTGACCCTAAGCCTAACCCTAATTTTAAACAAATGGTAACCCTAATTCTAATAATAGATTGAACCCTAATTCTAACATAAACCCTAACCCTAACCCTAATTGTAGCCCTCACTTCTAATTCAAACCCATATTGTAATGATAACCCTAACCTTAATCATGATAGTAATGTTAACCTAAACTCTAATTCTAACCCTAACCCTAATTCTAACTATAACCCTAATTCTAACCCTAACTCCAACCTTAATTCTAATTCTAACCATAATTCTTATTGTGAGTAATTGTAATTGTAACCCTAATCCTACTTCTAATGCTAACCCTAACCCTGACCCCAACCTTGATTCAAACATTAACCTTAATTCTAACCCAAATTCTAATCCTAAACCTAGCCTTATTTCTAAGGTCCTAACCCTAATTCTAACTATAATTCTAATTCTAATACTTACCCTAACTCTTTCCTGAATTGTAATCCTAACCCTAATACTAACCTCAACCCTAACCCTAGTTCTAACCGTAACTATAACCCTATTTGTAACAATAACCCTAACTTTAAACCTAACCATAATTGTAACTTTAATTCTAATCCTAACCCTATATATAATTGTAATCCCAACCCTAACCATAACCCTAATTGTAACCCTAGCCCTAATTCTAATTCTAACGGTAACCCTAATTATAACTCTATTTGTAACCATAAACCTAACCATAAACATAATTCTAACCATAACCCTAATTTTAATTGTAATTTTATCTCTACCTCTAATTCTAATTGAAACCCTAATTCTAATTGAACCCTAACCCCAAGACAAATTCTCTCTGTAATCAAAATTCTAATTTGAACTTCAATTCTAACCCTAACCCTAATTCTAGGCCTAACTTCTAATTTCAACTCAAATTGTAACTATAACCCTAACCCTAAAGTTAATCCTGATATTAATTATAACTCTAACCCTAATTCTACCCCTAACTGTAATTCTACCACTAGATCTACTTAACTCTAATTCTAACTCTAATTACAATCCTAACCCTAACCCTAACTCCAATTCTAACCCTAATTCTAACCCTAAACCTAATTCTAACAATAAACATAATTTCAACCCTATTTTAATTGTAACCCTAACCCTAAACATAATTTTAAACAAACCATAACCCTAATTCTAATCATACATTGAATCGTAATTGTAACCTAAACCCTAGCCCTAATGCTAATTGTATCCCTAAATTCTAATATGAACCCAAATTCTAAAAAAATAATCCTAACCCTATACCTAATTCTAACACTAATTCTAACCCTAAACCAAACCCTAATGTTTAGGCCAATACTAACCCTAACCCCAACCCTAATTCTAACCATAGGTCTATATATAGATATAAATGTAAATGACCTTTGTTGATTTAATTCAATTAAAATTGACATTATTTCAATTAAAACTAAAGGACAAGCTCTTCTCTTAACCATATTATTCATTTATTTTTAATACATACATAGAGGGGATTCTCACACAAAATGGGTACATTTTATTTGGTTTTAAGTGATCATAGTTCATCATATCCTCATCTAGTTATTGTAATCTCAAATGATTGATGGAATTGAATTACTGTAAAATTAAAGAATAATTATTGAAGTACTAAGTTTAAGCCAAGACATTATAATGCAATTTTTAAAAGAAAAATAATGAACACCACCAATTTAATATATAGAACATAATTTATATGTCTAGGTTTACTCCATATTTGGTTGTTGTTTTTTTTATTTTCTAATTTTAATTCTTCAATTGTTAATTTAGCTTTACGTCTATGATATCTTTCTCTCTCAACTTTACTTTGATGTATCCTTTGTTCTTCTCTTTCTGCATTTGTCATTACTTCATGTTGTTGTCTTCGATATTCCCTCTAATATTTTCTTTAATATTCCCTTAGGCATTGTCGTTTCTCTCAGACTCAAAATTCAATCTAGGTCAAGCCATACCTACACAATTATGTATCAAAAATCAAGCTAGTTATGCATTTCACATATCACACAAAAAATTAAAAACATTTAGTAAGAGAAGTGTTTTTTAAAAATCAAATGATTAACAACAACGAAGATTTTGTAAAAAATATTATAATTATTAATTTTGAAAATATAATATAAATATATCATATTATAATATAATATAATATTATAATATTATAATGCTATCTATATTATAATGTTACCATAAAAATGTAACCCCATATCTTGTTTTTTGGAATTCTAATTTTCTAAAAAAAAAACATAAACTAAAAATAGTTTAAAAAATCAAAACAAGACATTTAAGAGCTTTGCTTTTTTCTTAAAACTTTTTATTATAATCCAGAACATTCTGATTTAAAATGCATAAAGTTGCGTAGACACTGGCATATTACAGTAGCATTAGGTTTTTTATGAAAATAATAATGAAGATTGATTACACAAATTTAGGAAGAAAGCACAAGTAAATTTCAATCAGAAATAATTAATAATAATAGTATAGGGAGTAAAATGATAGTGTACAAATTGAGGATGCATATTGTCCTCACATGGAGTAGAGGTGGATCTAGGAATGGGAAACATCCATATATGCATAACCACATAAAGCAAGTGGCCAAGGAATCATGTGTTTGGCATATTCACTCTTGGAATCTGTATACTACTCCTTATAAATTGGATGTCCCCTCTCTACTCTGGTATGATATTTTCTTGGGAGCATAAAAAAATGGAAAAGGAAGCTCTTTTCATTCTGATCATATTAATATTGGGACCATGCATTTTAATGGATTTGTGCAGCAGTCCTCTGTGCACTAGTGATAATGATTATAAAGATGTTTGGTGCCACATCAATTATTAAATATGAACTCCCCTTCCCCTAAAAAAATATTATCTAATTATAAAATATGTTATATTTTGATATGAAAACCAATGATACCTGAAATCTCAAAGTTTTGAAGAGTTTAGGCCAATCTCTCTTTGCAATTTTATCTATAAGATCATTTCTAAAGCCTTAGTGTTGTGGTTGGCCAGCTTCCTACCTGAGTTAATATCGAATGAACAAGTTGGTTTTGTGCCTAGAAAAGACACTCTAGAGGGCACCATTTTAGCTCATGAAATTCTACATTCACTCAATAAGGAGAAAGAGGAAGCTATGCTTATCAAATTGGACATGTTAAAGGCATACGACAGGGTTGAGTGGAGTTTCCTCCTAGCTATGCTTAGTAAGCTGGGTTTCTCAAAGGACGTATGTAAGTGGATCTTCTCCTGCATTTTGGGTTTCAAGGTCTCAGTTTTAATCAATGGATAGGAAACTGAGACTTTTGAATAGTCAAGAGGCCTGAGGCAAGGGGACCCCATCTCCCCTTACCTCTTCATCATTATATCTGAAGCCCTCACATGTGCCATAAAGGAATCTCATAGGAACTTTGAAAGGCAAGGTGTTAAGCTTAAAGGTATCAAGGATTCTCACACACATGCCTTATTCTCATATGACACCATCATCTTTGGACAAGGACCTTTGCCTGAAGCCAACACCATTACGAAAATAGTGAACAAGTACTACCACTTATCTAGGAAACTCGTTAATACCAATAAGTTAGTGGTTTATCTCTTCAATGTGCATCGGCAGCTTCAGGTCAAGATAAGTCAAAATTTGAACTTCAATCTAGAATCCCTTCCAGGCAAGTATCTTGGTTTACCTCTCTTCAATGGAAGACACAAGAACCTTTTTGGAATAAAGTTCTAGAAAACATGAATTCCAAGATGGTAGCTTGGAACGATCGTAGGCTATCTTTGGCTGGTAGAATTGTAATGATCAAAGTTGTGTTATTAGTAGTCCCAATCTATATGATGTCAATTTTTAACATTCAAAAAGGGATCAACCTAAAAATTGAGAAGATTTGTAGACAGTTCTTGTGGTAAGGAACTTTTCACAAGAAAAAAATCTACCTATTGGCTTCGGATAAAGTCTGTAAATCTAAGGATGAAGGTGGGACAGGAATAATGGACTTGAGCATCCAAACCCAAGCCTTAGGGGCTAAACCTTCTTGGAGCCTATATAAGAAGCCTAAATAAAAATAGGCCCGCTTAATGAAATCAAAATACTTAGATGCGCTGGAAAGTGAGAATTTTCACAGTTAAAAACCCGCCTAGGGGGTCAGCAATATGGAAGTTCATGGTTAAAGGTAGAGGTCCTCCTGGAACTATCTTGGGTTATCCACAATGAGGAAAAAACATATATTTGGAATGACTCTTGGGGTGGAGAGCTCAAACTATTGGGTGTAACATTCAAGTTTTAAAAACATAGTAAAACTAAAAAAAATTACCATAGAGTAATTCAACAAGATAAAAATGAGATAGAGAAATTTTTTCTTTTATTTAACTCATAAACAAATATCAATAATTACAAGATTTCTCCTTTACAAAGAATAATACATCATGATGTCTTTCTCAATGACAAAGTTTACAATGTAAATCCATTACATAGACAATTTGGAATAAATACTGCTGCTGAATATCTGACATTTTTATCACAAGTCCTAGCATATCTTCTACTTGGATAGAGACTATCTTTCCAATGATTTACCTCCATCCACAGACCGGCAGTCTCCCACACATCTTCCACATAGGAAGTGGCCCTACCCTTCATGAGGGATATAGACCAAAGGTGACTAATGGTAATTTTCCTATCCCAAGTACATAGTGTTGTATCCTACACCTATCTATCAACCATACAACCCTAGATACACTTTAGCTAAGTATGATTTCTGATAGATTGTGCGTTCCAGATATAGTGAACTGATAATGCATGCAGAAAACACTTGCATTACTTTGGCTAAAGCTTTAATATCAATAACGCTCATAATGAATTTGATCATTGTGTTCATCCACCCCTACTTAACTTGGATATTGTTGTATTCTCACAGTTTATTCATACTAACAATATTTACATAAATAGTTTAATCATCATGCCATGATATTGGCTTCCTTGACAAGGATAAGTTTAAATGTCATAACCATATAGTTGGTTCATAATCGTTTATAGGGTTTATCTATTACCCTTGGAAAATACGATTTCAGAAAATAAACATATATCAACCCTAAGAGACTTAGGTTCTTAATCGACCAATGGTTTAACTCATCCATGGTTAGGAATAATTTAACTCTTTGCAAAAATATTAACTGCTATTTCAAGGAACATGAATCCTATTCAATTCACTTCTATGTGATGCCATTACCTTCACTTCTCATATACTCATAAAGGAATTCTTTGTAAAGTTGTAGACATTGTCTTTTGACATAAAATGGTATACTATAAAACTATACACACCAAGATTATTTGTATAGATAATATAGAAGGATTTTATTCATTTTTCTAAACTATCCTTAGTTAATATATAACTCAAAAGGTTTGCCATAGTTGTTATAGATCACTTAGACTCTGAATTCTATGGATAAGGAAAATGTTCTTGACCAATGTATTAACCAAGAATGGTTTGAAAAGATATTATTTTCTATTTGATATTCAAGACCATACTACTCATAGTTTGGTAAGTTTTTCCTTAATAATCAACCTCCACTAATTCTTTTGAAATACTTTTCAAGAGTAACATACTTCTACACAGTCGGTTGTCTTCAATCAAGTATGAGACTGGTT
This sequence comes from Cunninghamia lanceolata, assembly GCA_027924645.1. NCBI lineage: Eukaryota > Viridiplantae > Streptophyta > Pinopsida > Cupressales > Cupressaceae > Cunninghamia > Cunninghamia lanceolata. The sequence goes on from BSBN01000221.1 coordinate 8,318,307, forward strand.
CACTAGTTTTGTGATAACTATGTTATCCTTCATGAAATAAAAATAAAATAATCATTTGGTTTCTAAACTCATATCAAGACAAGTATCATAGTTTCAAACTTAAGACACAAAATCAGCCTATATAAATCATAAGATGGATTTCATTATCATTCCTACAATTTGGCCTTACCAGTCTATAATGACTCTCAAGTTAAAACTGAAATATAATACCAGCCATACAATGAATCTTAATACCTTCTTAATCGGTCGACTCAAATAATCAGGGTATATCATTAATAAGAAGATACGATCTACTCATCCTCATCAAAATAGCTATATAATAACTCAGAATTTCTCAAGACAATAATGGACAAATGTCCAAGACAAGGTAGAATTTAATCTTTCATTGATTTCAATCATCACAATATCTAGAGGCGTTTACCTAAGGTGGTGGTTTACACAACAGAGATATATACATAATAGACTGTATTCTTCCAAAGGATACCTTCCTAGCCCATGTGCAGTCCTCTCCCAATTTCCACTACCGAACTCCCTCTAACATCCCCTCTTTCCATCGACTATCAAGTCCTGGTCTCTTAAGAGCTCCCAATTGACTCATCAATGAGTCGTGCCACTAGGTACTCCACACATGACAATTAAAAAATCATTTATGAACAATAGTTTTGGTCTCCAGTTAAGACTCAACTGCCAAAATTTGTTGAGATAAGTTTGTTAATGTGGTTGGTTTTATGCCACTCCTCATCAATGAGGCCGCCAACTCAATAACAGCAAGAGAGCAATCAATTACTCTTAATGAGTAGTTTGATCCATCATGTTTTAATATTTAAGGGACTCCTCAATAGATGTCTATGACTGCTCAATTAAAAACCATAATAATATATCATTAGGTATTACCTCATTCGACTCATAAACATATAATTTTTTATTATTATGATTTTATCAATAAAAGGATAATACTAAAACAAAGGATTACAGAAAATGTGATTGGGTTGAGCTAGTCTCCCCATCACAATCTGTTGATAAAAACATGTCATCTTAACTTGACGATAAAGTCTTAACATTAAGAATCAATTAAAATACCTCAAGTGACTTAATAATAATAAGATAATTATTTTATGACAATAATGTCATAATATTTACGTTAAACGTAAATAGTCATAAATCATACTCAAATGACGTTGTTAATTGTATTAATGACTATGACGACTTACTACAATTTAGAAAGATTTATAAATAATACCAAATACCTGTTGACTACGTTCAAAAGTAAATTGACAAGACAAGACTTACCTCTTACAACACATTGGTTCACGTTTTCATTAAACAATTATACTCGATTTGGCAAATAAACCACTCTTAACCTGAGGTCTATATCTCTCTCCTCAAAAGATACTCTCTCTCTCTCTTTTTTCTGAGAGTCATCTAAGAATATGTATTCATGTTTCAACTTCTAACCAAACAATATATGATTAGTGCATCATTATTCAAATAATAAATCAAATCTCATAATGCAATTATTAAATCAAAAATAACATAATCTTTTCCATAATTTCATAAATGACATTCAATATAATCCATGTCTTTCCTTGTCATTAATCTAAACATCATAATAAATTTACTTATGTCCAAGTAAAAAGTAAAAGTATAGCAAGACAAAAATTGGGGATGTAACATATCCTTCCCCTAAAGATTCATCGTCCTCGATGATATAAAGTATTAAAAAGTAACTAAAAAGCAAGTTCATTATTTTCAACTGGTAAAATCATTAAATAAATGAGGAAACTTTTGATAAAATTCATGGTAATCCTCCTATGTAGCATTTTCCTCAGCATATTGGTCCCATTGGACCTTGCATTGCAAGACCTCTCTGTTATGCAAGCGAAGCTTCCACATTTCTAACACCTTGAGTGGCTCAATCATGACCACCCCTAGGTCTTGCATCTATAAAGAATTCCAAGTCAAAATATGATTATTACCTATAATATATTTCTTCAAATAAGACACATGAAAAACATTGTGCATTCTAGATAAGGTTGGTGGTAGAGCAATTTTGTAGGAAACTGGATTGACTACTTCAAGCACTTCAAAGGGCCCCACATATCAAGGAGCTAGCTTAGAAGACTTCCCAAACTTAGTAGAACTTGTCTAAGGTTTGACCCTCAAAATAGCTTTTTCTCCAACAAAGAATTGCCCTAGAGCACGCTTTGCATCCGCATAGCTCTTTTACCTATCATTGGCTTCTGCTAATCTTTTTCTGATAAGCTTTACTTTCTCTTCCATTTTAGCTAGTATTTCTGGTCCAATGCTTATCCTATCTTCTATGTTATCCCAGCTTATAGGAGTTCAACATCTTCTTTAATACAATGCTTCAAATGGCGCCATCTTAATAGCGGAATGATAGGAATGTTGTAAGCAAATTCCACAAGTGGTAAGTATTCTTCCCACTTATATTGCTGGTACATGCAATACATTCTTAACAAGTCTTCAAAGACTTAGTTAAATCTCTCAGTTTTCCCATCGGTTTTAGGATGGTAAGTTATACTCACATTGAGTTTAGTCCCTAGCGCAGAAAATATAGTTTACCAAAACCTTGACGTTACACGCGCATCTCTATCTGAGATAATATTTCCAGGGAAGCCATGCAATCTAAACACCTCTTGTACAAATTTTTGAGCTAACACATGTTGTCCATGAGTCAAATTCCCTAGTATAAAATGAGCTACCTTTGTGAGTTTATCAACCACAACTAAAATGGAATCATTTCTATTCCTTGACATTGGAAGACCTTGAACAAAATCCATACTAATAACTTGCCATTTCCACTCTGGCACATCATGTGGGTACAACAATTCTATGGGGTGTTGATGCTCTACTTTTACCATTCGACATTCTAAACAGCTTGCTACAAATCTTGCAGCATCATTTTTCATTCCATTCTAGAAATAAAGAGGTTTAACATCTGCTAGAAGTTTGGTTACTCCTGGATGTCTAGAATATGGTGCAGTATGAACTTCTTTCCATACTAGATCCCTTAATTCAACTGAATCAGAAACATACATTCTACCCTTATACCTCAATAGTCCATCTAACTCAAATAGAAAACCATCATACCTTGGATCTCTAGGATTATTTTTCAAAGCCTGCTTAACCTGCTCATAAAACTCATCACTAGACAAATTTTGCAACACCAAATCCTTGAAATTTCCATGAATAGAAACAATAGAAGCTATATGTCTTCTACGACTCAAAGCACTAGCTACTTTATTCTCTTTTCCTTTGATGTAGTTTATCTCAAAGTCATAGTTAAATATCAATTCTAACCATCTCCTTTGTCGAGCATTCAAATGCGGTTGAGAGAAAATATACTTAAGACTTTAATGGTTTGATTTAAGTACAAAAGTCTTCCCCAACAAATAGTGTCTCCACATCTGCAAGGTATGAGATACTGCTGCAAATTCTAGATCATGCAGTGCATAATTTTTCTCATAGGATTTAAATTTCCTTGACTCATATGATATAACTCTTCCATCTTGCATAAGCACTCCTCCTAATCCTTCTCTTGAAGCATCTATAATTACATCAAATTATCCTTTGGGGTTAGGAACTTCCAAGATTGGAGTTGTAGTTAGCTTTTCCTTTAAGAGGTGAAATGCATCCTGGCATTTGTCTATCCATTGAAATCTCTTTCCTTTCCTCTACAGGGAAGTGATTGGACTAGTAATACTGGAGAAATTTAGAACAAACTTTCTATAATAACCTGCTAGGCCCATGAAACTACACACCTCATGCACATTTGTTGGTACATGCCAATCCAGAATAGCTGAGATTTTTGCAGGATCAATAAATATTCCATTAGCTAATATAATATGCCCTAGCTATTGAATCTCCTCCTAGAAGAATGTACCCTTTGACAATTTCCCATATAACTTATGTTCTCTTAACCTTTGCAGAACTATTTGCAGGTGTTGTTGATGTTCCTCTTCATTCTTAGAATAAATGAGTATATCATCTAGGAAGACTAAAACAAACTTGTCCAAACAATCTCTAAATATACTGTTCATGAGATTCATGAATGCACCAGGTGCATTCATCAAACCAAATGGCAACACTGTGAACTCATAGTGTCCATATCTAGTTCTAAAAGTTGTGTTATGAATATATTCATCCTTCAGTCTTAAATGATGATATCCTGATTGTAAATCAATTTTTGAAAACATAGCAACTTTACGCATCTGATAAAAAAGATCAGCAATATGTGGCAAAGGATATTTGTTCTTTACCATTGCTTTATTAAGCAGACAATAATCTATACACAATCAAAGGGTTCCATCCTTCTTCTTAACAAAAATAACTGAAGCACCCCAAGGTGAAACACTGGGTGTGATTAAACATTTTGCTAACAAGTCTTGTAATTGTGCTTTCAATTCCATTAACTGCATAGTTGTCATACGGTAGGGTGCTTTTGATATAGGCTCATATCCTTTCTAAATGTCAATTAAAAAATCAAAAACCCTCTTGGGAGGCAATCCTAGAAGTTATTCTGGAAACACATCCTAAAATTCCTGAAGAAAAGGATACTTTTCTCCAAAAGATGAACTAGGGTTTTCTATCCCTTCCTCCACTTGTTCCATTTTGACTGCAAACAACTGACAATCTTTCCATCTAACACTTTTCAATTGCTTGCCAGAGATAGGTCTAATTTTAACTTCTCTTTGAATCCCTTGGAATTGGGTTTGATTTCCCAAATCATCTAAGCATTCAACTATTTTTGAAAAATAGTCAACCTTAGCTCTATGCTTCCATAACCAACTCATTCCTAGGATTACATCATAGGAACCTAGGGGAGCTAAATATATGTTTACTTTAGTTGAGAAAATAGGGAGATCAATCTTGGCTTCAAACGAACATTGCTCTGCTTGAGCCTTAGATTGGTTAGCATATTCTACTGACCAAGGTTTAGACATGTACCCATCTTTTCTAGGAAATATATTCAAAATTCTAGGGGAAACAAAGTTTTTAGTGGCTCTAGTATCAATCAAAATAGATATAAGGACTCTAAACAAAGTACCTGTTATCACAATGGGTGTGATTTGATACTCTTCTTGATGATTGTCGAGAGCTGCATGGATCCTGTGTTGGAATGCTTCTTGCTGAGTAGGTAGTGCAGTACCTCTTTCTTGACCATTTTGATTCTTGTTAGGGCAACGATTTGCATAATGGTCACCACCACAAGTAAAGCATCCTCCAATGGGTCCTTTCTTATATGAAGTCTTCCCATTGTTATCCTCATCTCTTTTGTAGTTGCCATTCCTCTTCTCATTACTAGATCCACCCTTGTTCTTCTTAGGTCCTTTATCTTTTCTCTTGTTATCATAGCTCTTTTCATATCTTTTCTTGTCAGGTTGGTTGTTAAGAGTTCCATTAAACCTCTTGTAGCTTCTATCATGATAAGCTGAGATGGATTTCAGCTTTTGCTCTTGCTTGATCGCTTTCTTGTACACTTGATCCATTGTTGTGGGACCATGCACATTCACTTCACCACCAATTTGAGCATTTAATCCCATGATGAATTTTCTGATCCTGAATCTCTCATCCTTTTGATATTGTGGAACATATTTTAGGAGTCAAGTGAATTTTTCTCCATATTCCACCACTATCATATCTGCTTGTCAAAGATTCTGAAAATGAGCCAGTTTCTGATCAAAATAGAGTTGTGGTAACCATCTCTTGCAAAAGAGTTCCATAAACTAATCCCAAGTTACCCTTAGAGAGCTTAAATTCAATTCCATCTTCTTATTCATCCACCAAGTGGATGCTTCTCCTTCCAGTTGGAATGCTCCCCATAGTGCCTTGGTCACCTCAGAGTAATTTCTTATCTTGAAATATTTTTCCATCTTTGTTAACCACACTTTTGCAGCATCTCCAGTCTCTATCCCATCAAATTTTGGTGGAGTAACCTTCTTCATATCCTTTGAGAGCTCTGAGGTCAATTTATTCCTTGCCTCTTTATGAGGTTTCGTACTCTTACTTTAATCTTCATGATTTTCTCCATTTTCACCATGAGACTTTTCACCTCCTCCCTCAGTATTCCCTTTATCATCCACCTTTTCCAAATCACCCAGTCTTTTCTTGGTTTCCTCAAGCATGGTTATGATTTGGTCCAACTTATTATTTGGTAGGTGGTTTTCCTCTTCACTTTCTCCTTGGTTAGTTCTTGTCCAAACCATGTTCATTGACACCTAAGAATATTGAGTTGTCCATTAGTTCTTGATTATAATGCATCCCATTGAATCAAAACATAATAAACTCAAATTAAACAATAGTTTGGCACAAAAATAACTCTTTTTATTTATTTCATTTCAATAGAAAATGGTATTCCTTATTTATACAAGAAATGACTTCAAAAGTCATGCTCAAGAGGAGTATATCCTTCAGACTCATTTTTGATAAATAATCTCGAGGTATATAACCCTCTGACTCACTATCAAACCTAACTTCTATGCTCTCAACAATTGGGGGTATGTGGGATCTCACCTAACGATAGTTGTTTCCTCATCTAACATATACTCTATGATTTTGGTAGTGATCTTAATTCTTTCCATGTTTTCCCTTCTCACTCACTTAATTCAAGTTAAGGCACTCACCAGAGTTTTATTATCACTTAACCAAATGTCACTCTCATCATTGGTTCCCTCAAAGATTTTGATAATGGCCTCACGTTCTCTTTTTGCTTTAAGGAAACATTGACTCAAATTAATAGACTTTCTTGCTATCTTCTTAAGATGTACCATCCTAGCAAAGAAATTTTCAAACATTAGTTAACCGCATAGTGTTGACTATAGGTAAGCATAGTGGTCTCATAAGCCCTAGTGCTGAACCTCATAGCTCTGATACCATATGTAACATCCAAGTTCTAAAAACATAGTAAAACCAAAAAAAAATTACCATAGAGTAATTCAATAAGATAAAAATGAGAGAAAATTTTTCTTTTATTTAACTCATAAACAAATATCAATAATTACAAGATTTTTCCATTACAAAGAACAATACATCATGATGTCTTTCTCAATGACAAAGTTTACAATGTAAATCCATTACATAGACAATTTGGAATAAATATTGTTGCTGAATATCTAACATCTTTATCACAAGTCCTGGCATATCTTCTTCTTGGAGAGAGAGTATCTTTCCAATTATTTACCTCCATCTACAAACTAATAGTCTCCCACACATATTCCACATAGGAAGTGGCCCTACCCTTCATGAGGGATATAGACCAAAGGTGACTAGTGGTAATTTGCCTATCCTGAGTACATAGTGTTGTATCCTAAACCTGTCTATCAACCATACAACCCTAGATACCCTCTATCTAAGTATGATTTCTAATAGATTGTGCATTCCAGATATAGTGACCCGATAATGCATGCAGAAGACACTTGCATTACTTTGACCAAAGCTTTAATATCAATAACACTCATAATGAACATGGTCATTGTGTTAACCCACCCCTACTCAACTTGGATACTATCGTATTCTCACAGTTTATTCATACTAACAATATTTACATAAATAGTTTAATCACCGTGCCATGATATTGGCTTCATTGACAAGGATAAGTTTAAATTTCATAACTATATAGTTGGTTCATAATCATTTATAGGGTTTACCTATTACCCTTGGAAAATATGATTTCACAAAATAAACATATATCAACCCTAAGAGACTTAGGTTCTTAATCGACCAATGGTTTAACTCATCCATGGTTAGGAATAATTTAACTCTTTGCAAAAATATTAACTCCTATTTCAAGGAACATGAATCCTATTCAATTTACTTCTATGTGATGCCATTACCTTCACTTCTCATATACTCATAAACAAATTCTATGTAAAGTTGTAGACATAGTCTTTTGACATAAAATGGTATACTATAAAACTATACACACCAAGATTATTTGTATAGATAATATAGAAGGATTTATTCATTTTTCTAAATTATCCTTAGTTAATATATAACTCAAAAGGTTTACCATAGTTGTCATAGATCACTTAGACTCTAAATTCTATGGATAAGGAAAATGTTCTTGACCAATGTATTAAACAAGAATGGTTTCAAAAGATATTATTTCTATTTGATATTCAAGACAATACTACTCACAGTTTGGTAAGTTTTCCCTTAATAATCAGCCTCTACTAATTCTTTCAAATTACTTTTCTATTTGATATTCAAGACAATACTTCTACACAGTTGGTTGTCTTCAATCAAGTATGAGACTGGTTCACTAGTTTCGTGATAACTATGTTATCCTTCGTGAAATAAAAATAAAAGAATCATTTAGTTCCTAAACTCATATCAAGACAAGTATCACAGTTTCAAACTTAAGACACAAAGTTGGCCAATATAAATCATAAGATGGATTTCATTATCATTCCTACGATTCGGCCTTACCAGTCTATAATTACTTTCAAGTTAAAACTAAAATATAATACCAGTCATAAAATGAATCTTAATACCTTCTTAATCAATCGGCTCAAATAATCAGGCTATATCATTATTAAGAAGAGACAATCTGGTCATCCTCATTGAAACAGATATAGAATAAGTCAAAATTTCTCAAAATCATAATGGACAAATGTCCAAGACAAGGCAGAATTTAATCTTTCATTGATTTCAATGATCACAATATGCAGAGGTGTTTAACTGAGGTCATGGTTTACACAACAAAGATAGCTACAAAATAGACTATATTCTTCAAAAGGATACCTTCCTAGCCCACGCGTAGTCCTCTCCCAATCTCCACTACCGAACTCCCTCTAACATCCCCTCTTTCAATCAACTATCAAGTCATGGTCTCTTAAGAGCTCCCAACCGACTCATCAATGAGTCGTGCCACTAGGTTCTCCACTCATGATAGTTAAAAACTCATTTATGAACAATAGTTTTGGCCTCCAGTTAAGACTCAACTGCCAACTACAAAGATGCAATCGACACCATATGCCAATCTTTTCAAAATTTGCGAAGAAGATTTTGTGAATGTGGTTGGCTATACGCCACTCCTCATCAATGAGGCCACCAATTCAATAACAAAAAGAGAGCAATTGATTACTCTTAATGAGTAGTTCAATTCATCATGTTTTAATATTTAAGGCACTCCTTAATAGATGTCTATGACTGCTTAATTAAAAACCATAATAATATATCATGAGGTATTACCTCATTCAACTCATAAACATGTAATATTTGATTATTATGATTTTATCAATAAAAAGATAATACTAAAACAAGGTATTACGGAAAATGTGATTGGGTTGAGCTAGTCTCCCCATCACAATCTATTGACAGAAACATGTCATCTTGACTTGACGATAAAGTCTGAACATTAAGAATCGGTTAAAATACCTCAAGTGACTTAATAATAATAAGATAACTATTTTATGAAAATAACATCGTAATATTTATGTTAAACATAAATAGTCACATATCATACTCAAATGACGTTGTTAACATTATTAATGACTAAGACGACTTACTACGACTTAGAAAAATTTGTAAATAATATCAACCACCTGTCTATTAGGTTCAGAAGTAAACTGACAAGACATGACTTACCTCTTATGACACATTGGTTCATGTTTTGGTTAAACACTTATACTCAATTTGGCAAATAAACCCCTCATAACCCGAGGTCTATATCTCTCTCCTTGAAAGATTCTCTCTCTCTCTCTCTCTCTCTCTCTCTCTCTCTCTCTCTCCTTGAAAGATACTCTCTCTCTCTCTTTTCTCTGAGAGTCATCTAAGAATCTGTATTCCTATTTCAACTTGTAACTAGACAATATATGATCAGTGCATCATTATTCAAATAATTCAAATAATAAATCAAATCTCATAATACAATTATTAAATCAATAATAACATAATATTTTCCATAATTTTATAAATGACATTCAATATAATCCTGTCTTTCCTTGTCATTAATCTAAACATCATAATAAATTTAATTATGTCCAAGTAAAAAGTAAAAGTATAGCAAGACAAAAATTGGGGATGTAACATCTAGAAGGGCAGATCTCATAGAAGCCAAGGCTTTTCTATAGTCAAACTAGGGTTATAAGGTGAAGGATTATTGGCAGGTTCTAAGGGATCGTAACTCAGTCACTATAGTTTGGAAAAGTACTCAGGATTGCAACTTTCCATGTGAGCAGAAAACACTTCTAGGTAAACTATTGGGTGAAAGAGGTTATTTTCTCTAACCAAGAAGACAAATTAATCTAGACTAGGTCTAAAACAAGCTCCTACATTGTTAAAGATGGCTATAGGTCAGTTAGGGAGAAGGTGGATTTGCATTGGCCGATAAACCTTTGCTGGAATAAGGCTATATTGACAAAGGCAGGAGATTTCTCTTAGTTGGCTCTTCACAATAGAATCTTGACAGGGGATAGAATTAAAAGACTAGGATTGAGTTCTAATTTCCTTTATGTCCTATGTAGAAGGGAAGAAGAATCAGTGGATCATTTATTACTGTAGTGCCCATTCAATAGAGAATGTTGGCTATGGTTTCTGAGGAAACTAAACTGGCATAGTCCCTTGTCGAGGACCTTGAGTCTCATATTTAAAAATTAGCCCCTCCTTTTTTTAGACTCCTTCGCTTGCATTTTAGAATTGGGCCCATGAATGATTATTTGACATCTATGGAGGGAAAGGAGTCGACATATATTCAGAAAGGAAGCAACTTCTTTGAATTTTCTTTGCTCAAATCTTGAGGAGGCCATTTTAGAACTGGTGGTGGCTAATGTTAGGAGGTTACATTCAAGGAAATCCAATTCATCTAAATGGGAAGCAGAGTTAGTCAAAAGTTGGCCTCTACTTGGTAAATCTACTTGTAGTGGGGAGACTGGAGTTCAAAAATCATCCAGTAACAAGGATCAAATCAAATAGACTCCCCCTACAACTCCATTTTGTAAACTCAATTTTGATGGAGCGTGCTAAGGGAATCCTAGGCTCTCAGGATCTCAATGTGTCATTAGAAGGGAAGATGGTTCTTTGTTAGCATCCAAAGCAACAAAGATTCCCAAGGGATCAAACAATGAAGCCAAAGCCTGGGCCCCGGTCCATGGCCTCCAATTGGCAATAGGCATGGGCCTCAAAAACCTTTGGATAGAAGGAGATTCCTTGATCGTTGTCAATGCTCTGAAAAGAAAGGCCTCTGACAACTGGAAAATAAATTACATACTTCAGCAGGCCATCTCCATGCTTGATGAGCTTGAAAACTTCTTGATCTCCCATACTCTTAGAGAAGGCAATAAGGTGGAAGACGACCTTGCTAACTTACCCATTGACCAAGTTACAGATGTAAAAGTCTTCCAACCTAGATGTCTGAGTCATCCTAGCACCTTGCTAAAGCTTCTAAAAGATGATTTGGACATGCTCACCCCCAAATAGTCCTTTCTTAAATAGACGTCTCTCCCTTGTTGGTCCCTTTTCCCACTGCCACCTCTGTCGCTTTTCCATTTTGTTCCTTGATGCTCAAGATTTTTTAACTCTTCAGGCTTACACAAGAGGGGTAGATCATCCATCATATCACACAAGATTTTAAGTCTTTTAGCCAGTATACATATTTTCATTGGGCGGGTGGTTAGCTTCGATCTTTCAGTCTCTTCACCTAGACATTTTTCTTCCTATCGCAACACTTGACCATTATTGTTTCCAATGGTGGCTTTTGTTGAATGATGATGGGTTTCTTTTTTCTACTTTTGGGAGGCTTCTACATCTAACACATCCCCTTCACCGTACCAAGTGTTAAATGCTTTTTGTGCCCATAGATCCTCTGCTACACTCCTTTTGATTTGCTAATGCTAGTTGTATCGTCCCCAAGATGGCTTTGGGATCCTCATAAAATGTCATCAATTATGATGATGATGCCCTGTCTTAAAGGCTAGTTTGGCATCCTCTTTTTCCTTGTAAGCGATGCCTTTTATGCTTCTAGTTTTTATTCTTATAGGAAAACATGGCAGACACATGGTTGAACTAGAGACTCTTCTTTCCAGTGTTTGACTAGGAGCCTAAAATTAGGGGTAGAGTCAAGTCTTCTGATCTGAAGACTAACACTCCTAGACTGGGATTGCACTCTTATGTAGTTTTCAGTGAGAAACATTGTTGGGCATGCATGGATTAAAGGCTATACATGACAGATTCTAAACTATTAAGACATCGTTCCCTAGATCCTATCTAATATAATGGACTTGGTCTTGGATAGAGACTACATTCATTCCCTTACCTCCAGTCTCTTCTACAACATCTATACAGTTGATAGATGGGAAACAACTGTGGAGGCTTATAGTATCGATCAGGGTGATGCACTGATAGGAGGCCCATTTAATCTTCACACTTTACGCACTTCCCTCCCACAGTAGGTTATCTATAGGGCTCTACAGTGTAGCCTTAATTTTCTGAGCAGTTATGAATGAATTGGGTTCCTATAGCTTCCTCATTGCTAAGAAAAGAGCCTAACATATCGAGGACATCTTCACGGCCATAAGGTTTCTCAGGCTCCATGCCCCTGACATGGCACCACATATTCCTAGAAATGCCTTTGATTCCCTAGAGGAGGAGATAGAAGCTGGAGTAGCCACAAAGATGGAGGTGTAGACTATGCCTGTAGCCAGCCTTACAGCTTGAGCATGGTTAGGGTGACATGACTAGTGGCTATGCAGCGACGCATGTGTGACATTTACAATTTTTGGCTAGTTTCTGGACATATTTTTTGATAGTTGGTGGATGTCCCTTGGCGCTATTTTTAGCATTCTACTTTGGTGGGCTTTTACTCATTTTTTCTATTATCTAGGTTTCCCTTTTACCTAGGGTTTTAGTTGTTTTTAATTGTTATATTTGGTCGTCTCAGGGCTTTACTCTATAATTTTTGTTTAGCTACTAGCACACGATTTATGGCTATCTTATGTAAAAACTTCTAAAATTAATCTATGGGTGCTCCGCCACCTTTTTCTAGTAAAAAAAAAAACCAATGATACCTTACAACACATGCATATGGAAATTTCACACCATACATGCATCCTCAACCTTAGCTCCCAAGACACTTTTGTCAGGTCCATTTACTAGAACCTCGTTAATCAAGGGGACACAATATTGGATGTAGTGTGGATAGTGTACAAAATAAAGATAAGAATTAAAATGCATGTTATCCCTATCAATGTGTGCTGCTACTGTCTCTACCAACATGGTGGCCAACGCTGAAGTCCTTACCATATTCAATCAAGATTTGTTTTAATCCTTGGACAAAAATAGGTCATTCAAGGAAGTCTGTTGTTGGTTTCTTAATTTGTTTTGGGTAATTTTATTGGCTTCTCTAACGGCCTTCTCAAAATTCAACTCAAATTGGTGAGTGAAGGTGACGTCACAGTGGTAGTAGCATATTCCTTTGAAGGAGGTGATGTTGCTAAATGTTTTCCACCACATGGATTATTTATGGCACAATGATGGCACTAAAAGTCTACAACTCTCAGTTTATGAATAGAAAATGATAGATAGCAAGATTTTAAATGCCTAGCAAAGTTTAAGATAATACAACATAGAGAACAAATGCATTACTAGCACAAAACTTTTAGTCAATAATAGGATACAAAACCAAATGAAAAGAAATCCCAATTGACACAGACTAATCAATACAAATCAATACCAATTATTTGCTCAATAGCCTTGGATCGATTCCTAAGAAGAAGATTCTTTTGTTTTTTGTTCACACTCCCCTTCACCTCACCTCAAATCATGCAATTTGATATGCTCTCAAAATTCAAGGAAGGAGGCAATGTAAAATAAACTTTGTTCTAGAAAACTGATGCAAATAGCTTTAAAACTAGTATATTTATATTTAAAAAAATATATCTAAAGTACGCCAAGGGATAACTCTTTTCCATAGTTTATTTGAAAAAGAAATTTGAAAAAAATAAAAAATAAAAATGAAAAAAGAAATTAGAAAAAATTTAAAAAAAAAAACTAAAAAAGAAATTGAAAATAAGAAAATCACAAAAACTATCCAACCAAAAAAGAAATTGGAAAAAATAAAAAATAAAAACCCAAAAAGAAATTGGAAAAACTAAAAACTAAAAACTAAAAAAGAAATTGAAAAATAAGAAAATCACAAAAACTATGGAACTAAAACAAAAATTGGAACCAATGATCTTCAAATGAAAATAAGAATTTTAATTTTTTTTCTCTATAAATTTAGGCAGAAAAAATGAGTGCTCTCATCCCCACCCTGATGTGACTGTATAACGTCTCTCGACGTAAAAACAATTGATGATTTTCTCTATAAATTTAGCTAGAAAAAATGAGTGCTCTCATCCCCACCCCGATGTGACTATATAATGTCTCTCCACATAAAAACAATAAGAAATGATTTCAGCATGTTACTATGGTGAATCAATTACTGATTGAATTCAATCAAACTATCATCCGCCTTCTTGTCCATATATCTTGATTTAATTTAGTTTTTTATTGTAATCTTATTAAATTTTTTTATTTTTGTTTACTAGATTTTTGTGTAGACAATAGAAATCTTTCAGCTCTTCCCTCCTCTAGGTATAATAATTCTGAAATAGTTCTAAAGTAAAATAAAACTCTGAAGCAAATAAAATAACTCAATCTTAAACAACTCTTAAGTAACTCTTAAAAACATAGTATACAATTTACTAATGTTTTAAAAACAACTCTTAAGTAAATAAAATAACTATAACATAAAATGAAAAAATGTCCCTGATAAAAGCCACAACAAGCCTGCGAGCTCGTTGGCCCAGTGGGGGTTTGAACTCTGGTGGTTGCCACTACAACCGAGCGACTTAACCACCAAACTACGCCCTTATTGACGTTTAATCTTAAATTTAATTGATTTTTTTTTAATATTTTTTGAAGGACAAAATTATAACATATTTGGTGAAATATCACCCAAACAAATTATATTTCATTTTAGCATTATTAAATATTAGGTTATTTAGTTTTTCTCAAATTTATTTTTTCCCTTAGATTTGAAATTTTCTCTTTATTTTTTTATAAGATTAAAAAATGATGTGCATTCAAGCTTTGTCATGATATTAAATTGTAGCCATACAAAAATTGAGCAATACATAAATTAAAGGAAAATAAATTCCCTTGTAGGTATATGCAAAGCAATCTCATATGACACTTTGGGGTGTGGCTTGCCGTCTAACATAAAACATTCTCGTTTATATTTTTAGTGTTTTCTTTGTAGGTTAAATTTTATCTTATTTTATTTTGATCAATTTAGAAGAATTGAAAGCAACCCATAATGCATATAGCTAATAAAATATAGGAATATTATGGATTATCTTAAATTAATAATTTTGGGGATTATAACAAATCTATGTAAAAATATATCTAGGAACTAAACTTTATTAGACATCGGTATAGATTTATATTGAAAATACATGTTAATTTAAGTCTATTAATTACTTTAGATAGATAGTAAAAATCATATTTATATAGAAAATAAAAATATATTTTAAAGTAAAAGATAAAGTAAACAAGGGTTGCACTACAGCTTAAATCCATGCCAAATGTTGCTAAAACAACATGCAAAAAACAAGATGGGAGGATGGAGTGTCAATAGATAAACTTTTTAAAGTGTAAATAGTTAAGCCTAATAATCAACATAATAGTTCTAGCTCTCTTACAATTAAGCTTTCTTACAATTAAAATTCTTGGCTAAAAGTCTACTTGCACCATGCTTATTGTGTGTAGTCACCATTATGGATAGAAGAATGTCCTTGAGATTGAGAGGCCTTACAAGGTCCCGTGATCCTGCATATTGAAGGTTGGCCAAAATGGAATTAAGGGCATCACTCGTGTGGAAGGCATCCAAAAAAGACTTAATCTACATGATGGAAACATAACCTGGATATGGGAGTGCACATAAACTCTGCTCTTAGATGCCCTATTCTGCAACAACTCTCATTTGCATAGTTGAATCTTGCATCCATAAATGTTTCTCAAATTAATCAACATGGATGAGTTATCCTTATATTAATATACAAAACTTTTGTAAGTACAATGGCAACCTACCAAGTGCAATTGGATTGTTGATCACTTGAGAAAGAATGGCATAATTGTCACTCAATACGAAATGCGCATTAGAGAATTGCATATGTAATTCATTTTTAAGCATGTTTTCCAAACCCTTGTTAAGTTTTGTGGTGATACTATTGATGTCATGTACACAACTTCCATTAGCTGGGTTTCTTGAACTTATAAGAAATGGTGTACAACCTAGAGGCACTAGATTGGATACTAGAAATTTTTTGTCCCCCATCTCATATAAATTCTGCACCAGAAAAAGATAATAGAACCTGTGATGTGACTTCCTAGATATCTAACCTTTATGAATATTTGATCATCATGATAGTGGGTAGGTTGTTCTAAGATTGAAAAATGCAAATGTATATGATGGATTTATGTATTCAATTGCATTAAACTATTGACTCACAAAATTTGAAGCCGACGTCCTTACTAATGGGCTCATCCTCAAAGAAGGAGCCTATAAAAATATGTGACTATAATAACAATTAGTATGTCTTCAAATCTATTAATAAGAGTTGGGTGAGTTTACCTTCAGCTGCTTTGTAAACCTGCCAATTCACACTGTAGAGTTGAGAAACTTTTGATCAGGATAGAAAGTAATTGGATATATACTAATAACTTCCATTGTTAATGTAGAAAAAAGCTCTAGAGAAGAGATGACTAGCATTTCTAGCTTGTTCTGTCGGAGAAATCAAGTCTACCTTTGTTGTTAGAGAAGTACTCAATTTGCCTATCAAAGGGTATTCTACCAATTTGTAAACCCGTATTAAAGATAAAATGCCTTTTAAGTTGGTTTTTATGGGATGTGTTGTCTTAAAGGTAGAGAAGATTTATTACTCATACACCAAACACCACATAATATTAGATGTCTTGGAATAAAAATAAATAGATCTTTGAGGCCATTTAGAACTTACATATTTGTAGCTAGTGGAAGGAAGAATTCCATAGCCTCCGGAGGCAAAGTTGACTCCGGCTAGTATGTTTTATCCATTTGCTTCTAGATCTAAATATGGGATTGGAGAAGGTACCCCCATAATCTCGTTTGCCACCAAAAAGACACACTAGTTAACTTTGCTAGCATACAACACAAGCACTAAACTTGGGAGGAGTGGAAAATATGTAGTTTGGTTTTTTTTGTCCATACAGATGTAATTTGGAATGGTTGTTCTGTTGCAAAATCTTCCAGTTGGTAAGCCATTTCCAAAGCAAATGCCATTGAACCAAACATCATGTTAAATTGGAAAAACAAACCTCAAACCCTTCCTATCTTGATGCCTAAAGACTTCACAGCTAACATAGAGAACTATAGTTTTTAGTACAAAGGTCCATTTCTATTTGTTTCTAAGGCCAACATTGGAACTTTGGACCTATGTATTGGGTTATAATATTATTTTTTCATCTAGGCAAAACACTATGCTTATTAGATCAAATGAGCTTGATAGGGAAATCATCGAGGCCTTCATAGCTAAGCCCTAGGATTAAATACCCATGATATAATACCCATGATATGGATAAAACATTGAAATTGGGTATGCTTATGTGGAAATTGGAGAAATTATGATAGGTGTGGGTGGATGGGCAAGGCTTGGTCTACTCCAAAGCTTGGTCATGAGTTTGAAACCAATGACTATAGAATTTGAATAAATGTATGATAAAGTACAACAGTACCCTTCTTGCCACAAGAGGTCTCACACACCCACAAGGTATGGTACCTAGGTTCCGACCTAAAGAATCACTTTTCTAAGAATTTATCCTGGGGTTAGGTACTCAAGAAGTAGAATATTAACACATAAAAGAAACAATGCAAAATATCATCTAAAATTGTATCAGATTAATAAAAATCATGAAATTAGACTCCAATTAAGGTAGTGACAACATATGCCAGAAGAATTTAGATTCACTAAAATGAATTCACCTTAGGAATGGTAAAGCCTATGGCACTAAATGAGATGGGAGAAAGTTTGCTAGTTCCTTCTCTAGATACTACCATGAAATCTCAGACACACTTCATCCTTTGAACATTTGTAAGTAAAAGTTTCTAGCGCTAAACTTTGAGACAACAATGCATTTTTAATAATAATTTAAAACCCAACTAATTGATAGGAAGAAACAAGTAAACCACATTTCTAAAATATATAAGTGGAGCAGTCTCCAAGATGAGTAAAGCATGGGTCTATTTTTGCATGAGTAGAAAGTGCTTTGATGACATCATTTTTAGTCATGTACAACTTTAAATACATGTCTCTACAAAGTGCTTCACCTGTTGAAATAGCATTCTTAGTCGAAGAAAGGTTATCACTAAGAGACACAGAGAGATTATTAATATAGTTTAGGTATAAGGGAACTAAAAGATAAGCATACTTTTGTTTAAAAACAATAATGTCTTATTTATCTATAAAAATGATTCCATAAAAATGTCATTAATATACCTATAGAATAATCTTTGACCTTTATGTTCTTATGGAAAAGAATGTCCAATAATTAGACCATACAAGTATCAAATATGTTCAGTTCAGAAAAACAAACAAATAAGCTTAATTGCCATACTAAAATTGGTCAGGGAATTAGTTTTTTAGATTAGACAATCAATTTCAATTCAAAAGAATTAAAAATGTTTAAAATTGGGCAATAAACATATTGGAATAAAATAAATTCTTTCAACCATGTTCCATAAATTTAGATTTAAGTTGAAAACATGTATAGTAAAATAATTTAATCTTGTTAGATCACTATTTTTGAAATAATAGATTAAGAATAAATAATTACAAACTTAAATTGAAAAGTAGTTCAAAACTGATACAATAAATCATATTAGATAACAATAAAAAACATCATAGACAGAGAACATGTCAGTCTAACACAGAACAACTACATATAGTAGCCACAACCCATAAATGAACAAAAACTATAACCAAGAACAACCCCCACAACCACCCATGAAAACTATAGTATAAAACTAATCATGTTGGTGTTGGAAATAAGCCACACCCAGACCAACGATGGACTGGTCCAAGAGGGGCCAATGGCTCAGTGGTAGAGCACTCTAGCAGTGAATGGAAGGTCCTAGCTAGTCCATGTCTCAACATGGTATTAAAGCCAGGCCTAGGTTAGGAGCCCCAAGCACATAAGAGGTGTGGTTTAAGGGGGGGTGTTGGTGTTAGAAATAAGCCACACCCGGACTGATGATGGATTGGTGCAAGAGGGGCTAGTAGCTCAATGGTAGAGCACTCCAATAGCGAATGGAAGGTCCTGGGTTTGAGTCCTAGCTGGTCCATGTCTCAACATGGTATCAAAGCCAGGCCTAGGCTAGGAGCCCCAAGCACATAAGAGGTGTGGCTTAAGGGGGGGTGTTGGTGTTGGAAATAAGCCACACCCAGACCAATAATGGACTGGTCCAAGAGGGACCAATAGCTCAGTGGTAGAGCACTCCAGCAGTGAATGGAAGGTCCTAGATTCGAGTCCTAGCTAGTCCATGTCTCAACAAATCACATAGCAGTATAAAATAGAATGATCAACTTGATTCATTGAACATTGATACATAGTATATGTAATTCACTACCTATGTTTGAATAAAAACATGCTTTCACCTAGCATGGCATGGGCAATTCAATAGGAAGCTGGTCTTAAAGATCAACTTCAGCCAATGATGACAACACAGGGACTTAACTCTGTAGAAATTGCTGCAGGTGCTGCCTAAACTTCTGCATAACAAAAAGAAAGTTTGATTTTTTAATATAAGATCTGCTAATCATAATTAAGGGAAAACAAAAAAAAATAAAAACATAACCAAGATGAGAAATCAAATATACATTGGTTCATTAGAGACAACATAAGTTGTTCATAGCTGATAAGTCACAACAGTGAATACAGGATTTGAATCAGATTTTAAAAACATTCTTATTAAGACATGCAGAAAATACTTTTTATCATGTCCATGACTTGACATCAAAAAAATTGCCTTTATAAGGTTCAACTCGTCCTCAAGGTCATCTCTAGAATAATTCACATAGTACAGAATCTACTCAAGGCAACAACCTCTTGTTTGGCCGATAGGCCATCTTATATGTGCACACATCTTGTAACTGCCAAATTTTGGTAGTCCTTCAATTTTTTTTGCTCCAAAATTTTAAAAAATAAAATTGTTCAAAATCTTGAAGCCACAACTAAAATTAGAATATGGCACATGGGTGGTTGGTGTTTTATTTGTAGTTTCTTTACAAGAAATTTTATTTAGAAGTTGCCAGTTTCTATTTAGTAGTGGTGGTGGTATTAGTTGAGATGTCAAAAAAATACGTTATTAGAAGCTTTAATGGTCATTCATTTTCTTCATCTTCTTCATCTTCTTGCAATGCAACACATTTCAGGGCCCTCTTTATCGCTGGAAAATCTAGAGCAAGTTCATCTTAATGTAGCCTCACTTAATGACGCTATGCCTCTGCTTACCTATCTTCTTCAACGCGCTCCTGCAATGAAAACCTTAATAGTTTCCCGGCAGCAAGGATTCGATGGTGCTCTGGAATTTTTCAACACGTTGTTTAACCTTCCGAGAGCATCTCCAGAAGCCAAAATTCTCTTATCATTGAATAATTTTGAAGAAAGTGAGATACGTCAACTGTGATCTTGACAGATCCCCTTATCTGTGACTAGTAAAATAGTTGTGTGGTTAATGGGATCACAGAAATTAAGACAGTTTCAACGGAGGGTTTGTTGAGCTCGTCTTTACAAATATCTTTCTGGGTATTTTTCCAGTTGGAAGGGTGTGTAAATAAGATTATTGCATCTTTATGCCGAGAAGGTTTCTGTATCTTAACATTACAAGAATTCTGTTTGAATCTCCTGACGATTAAGGGAATTGAAAGACATAAACAATTGTTTTACTATAATTTTCTTTTGATCGACAGTGCCATTCGTTTGTTTATTAATTACAGAATAGAATGACTCGATGTTGTCAAAATTCGTCAAATATGGTTATTCACTTTTTATTTCCTGCAGAGACTCTACATCTTTAATTGTATGCTATTATTTTTAGTGGGAGACTCTGCAGTAGCCAAAATTAAAAAAACACGTAGATTTTGTAGCGCATATAATTTTTGTTTTGAAATTTTTTAATTTGTACAGAAGAATTTTCCTGGGTCGGTCGGAATAAGAAAAAATAGAGAAACTTATATGCATTTATTTGTCTTAACCTTTGAAGTTACAGGGATAGGTGGCTGCAGATATGTGTTGAGCATCTTAATAGCCATCTGAAATGTCTCCAACATGTGCAGAGAAACACAAGGTGACTCAGTACATGTAGGTTTTGTAATGGCTTCTCATAACTTTTCTTTTCATCTTGCTTTCCTATTTATTTTCTTTTATCTGAGGTGGCTGAAAAGATCAAGATTGTCAATGCCAGGGCCGAGCATTAGGGCATTGTGGTTTCTGGCGAAGAAAAACTCTTAGTAGTTCTGGCTTAGGGACTGTTCGAACCTTGCAACAATTTAACAGTTATAGACATCTTTGATTGAAACTTAGACCATTATTATCTGTTTCTCATTCATTAATATTTATCTGTCTGACCACTGGAACAATATTTCCCTTATTCTCAAGATAATACAGCTGTTTCCCTACTTTTTCCCATGCTCTGCCTAGAATTCCTTGGTGATTATTATTATTATTATTATTATTATTATTATTTAGTTGGTGCCTTTTTAACTTACTGCAAAGTAATGTTTAGGCGAGGCCAAAGTCTGTGATGTTCTAGTCAATATGCTAACGTTTTGTCTATTATTATTGCACGAATTTTGCTTTGGTTTGTTTGGCTTAACATTAAAGTTAAAATGCTTCAAAATAAGCAATGGATCCATTGACTTGTAAATCAGTTAATTTGCGAGCGCCTATGGATTCAAACCTGTGCCGAGTATGTGATAGGAATAACTAAGTTCCCATGGGTTGAATAAAGAAACAGACAAAAAGCCCTGTTTTTTATTTTACAATAAATTATTAATTGGCGTCGTCTAGAAATTGTTGGATTGCGTAATTTTGTCTCAGAAGAAATAAGATTGTGCCATGCTGAAGGTAAAGTATTTCAATTTTGTTTTTCTCTGCCAATTTTGGGTTATAACTGAGATAATTGATATTTGATATTAGAAATCATTTATCCTTTTTTGAAACAAATTACCCCAATGATTTAGGGAAGAGGGTATGCAGATTAATTGTTTGGGCCTGTAGGGGTTTTGATAGGCCATGGAGTATTTGGTGGAGAAATGGCTTCTGAATTCTATTAGAGTCCACAACTTTAAGTTTTAACATATCCTTATTAATCACTCTAAAAGAATGGGAAGTAGAGTAAGGATGAGTATGTGAGGATATTTTGGGTATAGCTAAATTTGTGGGAGGTAGATTCCATGGTTGTTAAAATAGATCTAGTGATGATACTACAAAATAGATAATCACCATAGGCACGTGTTACCCAAATCACTTTTTGACCTGCTAGATCAGCATGTGAGAGACCCGAGGCCAAGATTGAATTTAGGGAAATCATCAATTTAAATTTATATATTAATGTTAACAAGTAATGCAGGGCATGACAAGATTTGTAGAGGTGGGTTGAGTGAGGAATTACCCCAATGGATTCTAATATTCTTTCCCACAAGGAAACACTCATTTCTTTTCATGCGGTAAATCAATTAATTTGGCTGATAGGCCATTCTATATGTGCACACATCTTGTAACTGCCAAAAATTTGGTAGTCCCACTATTTTTTGGTTGTCCAAAAATTTAAAATAAAAAAATGTCAACCAAAAAAAACTTTTTGATTTGGTAGCCATTTTTTCGTCATAAAAAACCAAAAACCAAAATATTTATTTAGGGCGTCCCTTCCTATTACCCATTCGCCTAATTAATTTCACAGTACAATGTACCACGTAACGCACTTTACCATGATGTCATCCCGTCTAGTATTTCAATTTTTTTCTAAAGGAAAGGAAAAATGATTGAAAGCAAATAACGCAGGGATCATTTTAATGTGGATGTGGATGTGCTGAGGCATGAGTCTTTAGCATGATTTTGGAATAGTTACATCTTCAAAACTACCTTAGTAAAGTTGTTGAATTGGAATTTAGGTTTCCGGTGAAATTTTCAATAGACGCTTATGTTTTTTAGGAAGGGAATGCCCTGTTTTAGAAAGCAGCTAATCGTAATTTCTAGGGAATTCTTGGGAACATAACATTCAGCAGAAGTGACTTTCTTGAAATTCATTCATATGACATCGTTAATGTAGTCAACAGGAAATCTGAGTTGTAGGATCGCAAATAAAGGTAGAATTTAAATTGAAAGAAGGGGTAGAAATTATGTGGTCAAATTATAAAGCCATTCGGAGGAACGCTTGTGTTGTAGAGACAGATCTGTGAGCTCGAAAAGATCAAGGAATCCTGCCATTGGATAAATTTGTCTGCAAATTTTGGAATAAAAGGTGAGATTTTGGTATAGGTTTTGCCCTATTTTGGTGTTCTAAGGTTCGTCTGGAAGGTTCTAGATCTTTTTTTGTGAACATGCGAGAGTTTTCTAAGGGTTTCTAGTGCTCTTTAAGTGAAAGATTGTTTAAGTGTGTTTGGAGGGTTTGGGATGGATACCCATTTAGAATATTTGAGTTATTGAGGAGAAAAATAGCTGGAAGGATTTCAAGAGGTGTTTAGGAAGATACCCATCTGGAGGATTTGAGTGATTGCAGAATAAAGTAGCTAGAGGGATTTTAGGAGACGTATAGGATTTGAAGGGAGTCTAGGGTTTGTAAGGTTTCAAGGGATTTGCACATGGTGTGTCTGTGGTTGGCTAAGGTGATTTCTTGGTTGATTTGGATGGTCGGCTTGCAGCTAAGCCCTAGGATTTGATAACTTTATGACCCTCATCTTTCATATTGATCTGGGTATTGCTTAAGGAAGAAAAATAAAAATAATAATCCCAAAACATAGAAAACATGTCTATTCTACCGCAGACTGATGAACTCACAATCAAGGAGGTGTGGGCCGATAATTTGGAGGAGGAGATTGCTCTGATCTAGGAGATAGTAGATGATTACCCTTATGTTGCCATGGATGCCAAGTTTTCATGCATAGTAGTAAGACCTGTGGGGAATTTTAAATCTGCTTCAGAATATAATTATCAAGCTCTAAAGGCTAATGTGGATATGCTCAAGCTTATTCAACTGGGTCTCACTTTTTCTGATGAGGATGGAAACCTACCCACATGTGGAACTGACAAGTACTATACTTGGCAATTCAACTTCAGAGAATTTAGTGTTGACCTAGATCTCTATGCCAATGATTCTATTGAGCTTTTGAGATAGAGTGGTATTGATTTCAAGAAGAATAATGAGATGAGTATTGATTCACAAGTCTTCAGAGAGTTGCTAATGTCATCTTGTATTGTCTTGAATGATACCGTGCATTGGGTTACTTTTCATAGTGGCTATGACTTTGGTTACCTGTTGAAGTTTCTAACATGCCAGAACTTGCCCCCTACTTAGGTCAGATTTTTCACTTTGATCAACATGTATTTTCCAACTGTGTATGATATCAAGCATCTCATGAAATTTTGCAATAGTTTGCATGGAGGGTTGAGTAAGCTCACTGAGTTACTAGATGTGAAGAGAATTGGGGTGTGTCGTCAAGCTGGTTCTGATAGCTTGCTGACTTCTTGTGCATTTAGGAAATTGAGAGAGGGTTTCTTTAGTGGGTCCACTAAAAAATATGCAGGAGTGTTGTATGGGTTAGGATGTGACAATGGTGATAATGGTCATTAATCTTTTGAGATTAGACAGTGAGATCCAACTCTCATCTCCTTGTATACTTTTTTGGGGCAAACCCTGCAACTTAACTTATTAATTGCCAATTTGTTTTAATTAAAAAAATACTGCCTTCTGGCTTCAGAAAGTTTATAGTGAGAGTAACCCCAAATGTTGTGTTTCCTAGATTTATAAACATTACAAACAATAACGAAACATTTGAAGGGTTTTGCATATATGTGTTTAAGAGAGCTCTAGAAAAACTTCATTGTCATTTTGACTATGAATTTTAGATTTCTAAGGAGAGTAATGAAAATTCAAACTATGATGTCCTTGTTGACCAGGTTACAAATTAGGTACCCCATCATTTTCTCTCTGGTTTATTTTAACTCATGTTATTTTGATTTTAGGAGGGATACTCTTTTTCGATTCCCCTTTGTGTTTTTTTTTTGTATTGATACAAAGAAAAAAATATCATAGAGATATAATGCAGCAAGCTACTGCAAAGAAAATTCCCCTTTGTGTTTACATAAAAAGATGGAATAAGCTTGTGCTTATTCACATCACCATTCATCACAAGGTTTGTAGACACACCATTTTTTTAGAGTAGAGCCTTCTTTATTGATTAATTTTGTTTATTCAATGAAATGTCTTGTTATAATTTAGAAATAAATGAAACCATGTCCATTTTATTAAGTTTAAAATTTAATATTATAAATTCAACTTTATTATAATCAAGTTGTGATGTCCCTATATTTAGACATTGTTTAAATTAAAGATTTAAACATCATGATAAACATATATTAACAAACATATAATATTCAATAGATAATATTAAGTAATTACAATTTTATTATATTATAAATTAGAATAATGGTATTATTATCATTACAATAG
The DNA here is from genome assembly GCA_027924645.1 of Cunninghamia lanceolata. Classification (NCBI taxonomy): domain Eukaryota; kingdom Viridiplantae; phylum Streptophyta; class Pinopsida; order Cupressales; family Cupressaceae; genus Cunninghamia; species Cunninghamia lanceolata. Next base: position 8,344,072 of record BSBN01000221.1, read on the forward strand.
ATATTCACAAAAGGAAAATAATATAATATTAATATAAACATAATTATTAATATAAGACAAGATGATAACTTGAGAAAAAGACAAAGTGAATAAGACAAAAGTCTCATTTACATATAAAACAAATTATTTCGTAGAAGAAAAATTTGTCTTATTTCTAAGTAGAAATATACAATGCAATTAGAATTTGAAATAAGCATACAATTTATAGATAGCAATCATAATTCAACTATGATGCAATTTAAACATAATGTAAATATTGCAATTTGCTTTATAGGCATCGAATAATATTAAGGAAAGAAGAACCGTAATTAAAATCTAAGGCAGCGATCTATTAATAAAATAAAGAACAATATTAATCAAAGGGCAACGATTAAATAAGAGAAGGCAGCAATTAGTAAAGAGGTATGTCTATTTGTAAGGGCATCACCTTTGTCAAGGGATGTCTCTCTTCATGAAGGATTGAAGTTATATATAGAAATTGTAGTGAAGATTGAATGCGGGAACATACATCATTATTTTTGAGTCCTAAGTCTGAAAAAATAAGAAGAAGGAACAAGTGAATAGGTGATGTAGAGGTCAATGGAGATCAACACAACTTCAATAGGTTGACAAAGCATTCAACTAGGGAGAACTGTTTTACCAAGGTGAGATACAATGTTTACAAGTCTACACCTAAGGGCTCATATGAAACATGTCACCAAACCTCTAATCCTCTCAAGATAGACATCTAGAGGGTCATTTGACATCTTGGATAACACCCCCAAACCAACCAACAAGTCTTACCCTCACACAAACACTACTTCACTCACAATGCTATCCTAATCCTTGTAGCCCTATTTTAGGGTCTGATAGAGGATTTCTTGCAGACTAGACACTTTTATGACTAGATCAACTTTGTTTGAGATACCCTTTCTGAAGCTTAACAACTTTCTAAAACCTTGCCATGGGTTGTTTAAGAGCATGTGTCACTTTCAGTAGGACTGTCCTAGTGCCAAGAGCCCTAATTAGGCCTAGGTTCCAAAGCAAGTACCTTTTATTAGTCTCACAGAACTTTTTGAACTGGATGGACACTTCAATTTCATGTCCAAACCAAGGATTTTCTAGGTTTTGAGGCCCCACAACCAATTGTAACAAACTTAGCCTATGTTGTTCCCTTCTACACATGCCTAGCACATGGTCTTTCTAGGTCAGTTTATGAAATCTTGACCAAGATCAATCTCCTGCCAAAAATACTTTCAAAAAACATTGAAACAAACATCAATATGTCCATTCCACTAATCAAGGAGGGTTTGATTAAGTGGAATGGTGAGAAACTCATGATTTTCTATCAAAAACCCTAGAAGAGGGTTTATCAGACCAATCTTAGGAAAATGCAGATATCTACGTTATGTAGATGTTTCAAGAACCCAATTAAATTGCAAAATTCTCCTGACTCACCCTTCTTTCAAATTAGCATCATGGTCCATTGCAACTCCTCTGTACAGTGAGAGAGTACATGCAAGAACAAGAAAATACATAGCAAAAAAGGCAGAAAATTGTGTTTTTCTTTATTGATTTCTTCACCAATCACTTCTTCTTTTACAATGAACATCTTCAAGGCTTTACAAAGCCTATATCAATGGGTTTGAGCAGTTGGAGGGGCAGTTTTGGATTAGTGGGAGGCCAAACTGCCTTGCAACCACCAAACTACCCCTATTTTATTATAGTCTACAACTAATTACATTGGTTTGTCATATGTATCATGTGTTTTCATGAAAAACAATATAGATAAGGTCTTCAAAACACTCTACAAGGTGACTAGGCCTTTGACAAGGCATTCAACCCATGACTATACTCCTATATGCCATAAAAAGGCTACAATCATGAGGAACTTATGACTGTCCCTCCTACACTATTGACATCAACATGCCATCCAATTGTCATGACCTTTATTACAATGTATGAAAATGGTCTTCAAGACCTTATTGAGTCAACAAGACAATATGAAAACAAGGCATAGATCCTTATGGTCTCCTTGCACCAACAGGCAAGACTATATACTAATAAAAAAAGGTAGCAGTCTTGGTGGTAATCAATATGAATGATCATGATGCTAATGTGTTATTGTTAATGAATGAAATTTTGTTTTATTATCTAATGTGCATGTATACTAATGTAAGATCTATATAGGAATATAATGTATAGTTTAGATATGATCATGCATATTTATAATTTATTATATCATCTTCATGATTCATTTTGTATGGCTGATATGATTGTTTGCAACTATGAGTTTGATGAGTTATTATGCATTAATGTGGATCCTTGTATGAATATCATGATGAGGGAATTAAGGGCCTATGAGGAGGAGAAACAACATTGGGATCATCTTCTAAGTACACCACCCCATGGTGGATGGTTGAGGTCTGCCACATGTGGGCCAAGGGGACATAAGAGGCCACTTTTGGGCTTAGAAGGAGTGATTTCTGGGATATCCTACTATAGTTGCACCCTAACCTCCCATCATGGTGATTAATTGAATCATAAGAAGAAACAATTTAATGGTTTTGATAAGGGGAATAGTGATAGGATGCCTCACTAGGTACACCACCCCGTATGGATGGCAAGAGGCGACATGGGGCCAAGAGGGGTGAAGCACCCACTCTTGGGCCTAGGGTAGAGGCTTTCTTTGGCACCCTATCAAACCATTTTGCTCCAAGAAGAATGAATTAGAAACCTAAAAGATTTCAATATATTTATGAAATGATATTTGTTTATCATTATAGATGTTTACTAATCTATTTGCAAGTCTTAAACAGGTAGTTGTATCACTAATCTTACATTCCTTGTCTTCTTTGCATAATCCAATGAGAGCACCATATAACACTATCTTATAAATATTTTCTAAAATCTGTCTTACAAGTACCCAATCAAGTTATAAACTTCCCCAAAATCAAGTTGATTAATTGAAATTGATATATTAGGGCAAATTTAGGAGTCTTTCAAATTTGGGGACATTACAAGTGGTATCAGAGCATCTTTCCTGCCATCCTATATATGCTTTATGTATTACATGTATTGATGTATACCTCATGGCTTTTGTGTATTCGAGTGTATTCAATAGGTCTTAAATAATTGCAAAGAAATCCATTTTAGCATCATATATTCAAATGATGCATAGCCAAATCCAACTATAGTTAGATCCTAACTGAATTGGAATATATTTTCTTGAAAGATATATTGAGTTGCAAAAGTACAAAAGTTCTTGTTGTATAAGAGACTGGTATCTTTAAATCATCAATAATAATTGGAAACTTCTAAAAACCTTTGTTTCATCTCTTTGAATTAGCTGAACAAGATTGGTCTATGCTCAGTTTTTATCTTATTAGGGGAATTAGTAAAATCTGGTTTTCTTTCAAAATCTTGGGCTCTACTTCCAACACAATACCTACTTCGGATCTTAGTTTACAGGTATATAGGTTTCATTGTTTGAACTACTCAGCCAATAGATAATCAGGTGACTAAGCACATACTTCACACAATCTGATTGACAAAATTAACTTTCAAACACACACACACTTCACATGAAGTGAATGCCAAAGTTAACTTTCAAACATGCACACAATGAATGTTGAATTTTATTCACACACACAATGAAAGCCAAAATTATTCAAGCACGCAAAGACTCACAATGAACATCATTAAAGTTTGTCGGTAGACACATTCCACACAAAGTGAAAATCAAAGTCTATTCATACATCTCACAAAATATTTAGTGATAGGCCTATAAATATTTGTGCCTATCAGCCATTTGATAGCACCTTTTGGTGCTTTTACTAGTGGTTTACAATGAGAACCTAATGGGGATAGGTTGCTTTCAAAAGAATGTAAACTCAATTGGGTACATTATAGCCTATGTCTGCTTTGAAAAAACCAAAAATGAATATGTAGTTTTGTATCGCTGCTTTTGTTATTCGGATGAGCAAAGCAAAGAAAATGTATATGGATATCAATCGTCACATACACCATTACAAAAACCATACACACTGCAGGTCCAAAAGAAGTCACTTGTATTGCAAATGATTCTGAATAGATGAAACAGCTTGATAGCATTTTGAAGGTTTATCATCACTTTGGATTGAACCCATGCTCCAGTCTGCAGGTTTTGACCGATATCGTGAATAACTCAATTAACTTCAACAGATCTATAAGATTATTTATTATGTAGCTAATATAAAACTGATAGTTTTAACACAATTGTATCACAGTTTGACTACAAAGTCATGATTCTGAACAACTGTAACAGTTTGATAACATTTCAAAGATTTTGCACCACTTTATTTAAACCCATGTTTTATTCTGCAGTTTTGGCCAAAGTTGTGATTGAGTTAAATAACTTCAATAGATTTAAAAGATTATTAAGCATGAATTTATGAGATTGCGCCTACATAATAATCCAATTATAGCATAATCCAAACTATAATCCAAAGCCAATGTACACAAGTACTTTGTATGGGAACATTAATAAATTTGTTTCCCAAAAGCTCTTAAAGATTGGGGAATACCTTGGACTCCTATGTATAGCAAGCTTACTACGATTGAATCCCACATAATCAAAGCGCATCTTTTGGATCAAATTTTTAGGCTGTCAGAAATGTGAAGAGACCTGCATAAAATTTCATACAACACATAAGTGAAATATAAAGTACAAAAAACAGATTCTTTTTACAAACACCATGCAGATAATTCTTATTGTGGGAACTTTTATTTATTTAGGCATAATTTTAAGAACGCGTCCGTTTGAAATCATAATTTGCTTTATAAAAATAAGTCTTTTGAGTCATGACAAAAATTATGAACATTTCTTCTGTAAATAATAATATATGTCTCATAACTCAGACAGAATTGATAGCTGAAAATAGTACAATTGCATACCTACTAGACATAGCATTGCAATAAGCACCCAAGTTATTTGGAACGGGCGGCTCTACTGAAGAAAATACTGAGACCTCAGCATCTTCCTTTTAATTGCTCCAAGCCAACCATATGTTTGTTCAGAACCATGATACACTCTCTTGTTACTTTCAGACCACATGGCTGTACCCTGATACAAAGTAGACGAGTTTTTGGATAAATTTGCATGCTTCTCATTTAAAGAAAAACTTCATGACTATATATTCTCCTCAAACATTAAAACAAGAAAAAACAAAAACCTTGAATGTCCCAATGCCAAAGAATGCATATACCTAAAGCAAGATCTGAGGCAACCAATGTGGAGTACAAGATCTGGAAGATCTAAGCCTTGATCTTTTCTAAACCAGGAAAGGACCATATGTTGTTAAAAAGATAAATTTGACTGATCCCTCAAAGTTGCTGTTTAAATGTAGCTTATTGCAAGGCTGATAGCCACCTCCACAGTTCTCAAATCTTCACATGCAAATAGATCCGTTGACTGACACTTCTCTAATCAAAGATCTGGAAGAAAAATATTTTATCAAAAACAACGGTCTTCATCCAATTTAATGAAATATGAGGGCTGGAGGGATGGCAGCCATACCTAGATAAACACATTTCCCCTCCCTTTCATGAACTAGAGGAAAGCAATAAAATCTACCTTTACTCGGAAGTTCATAACAGCATACTTGTTCTCACGCGTCTACCAACTGCCAGATCTGAGACAATACAAAAGGCAAAACAACAGAGGAAAAAAAGCAGAGCCTCCACTGCACATCTCTGCTACTACTTGACCACGGCAGGATTATAATGACGGGGAATAAAATGCAACTAAGTACTCACAGAGAGTATCCAATGGGAAATGAAGTGTAGCCCCATAGTTTCCCCCATTATTGTAGTGAGATGTTGAAAGGAACCAAGCTCTCACTTCCATACCAATGATGGAAAAACAACCCACAATGGAAAAACCAAAAAATCTCTACAACGAAACAAATTTCTCAGGAGCTATAGATCTAGGATCATAAAGAAAGTTCCAAAACTCAAAACTGAGAACACTGCCCTATGGACAACTTCAAGCAGAATGTTATATTGAGACAACTTCTGAGAAAATGAAAGCAATGCATGGATTTATTTACAGTATTCATGAACTTCTAAAACCACTATCCCAAAAAAATCTCCTCAAAATTTTCAGGAGTTTATTTTAGAAAAATTAGCTAAGGGGTTGCATAGGACCCTGCTGTTTCATGGGCAACAGAAAGGAATGCTGGAAGTTTCCAGTAGTTGTTCTAATTATTTCAGTAGTTTTTTTGCTAATGGCAATCAAGAAGAAATAGGTTTTTAAAAAAAAATTTACTGCCGGCATTCCTGGTTGGAGGAGAGATGTGAAAATCAATTTTGTATGGAGCTATTTTTACTCTGTCTTTTGGCATATTTTCCAAGTAAAAACTGATGTATTAGGACCACTACCCGAATAGACTCTAGGATTAAAATTACTAAATACATGCCAACTGAACTAACCTCATTAAAATAGGAGTATCTATGCATGTTCATTATAATAGCAAGAAGAATAGCTGCAATTCATATAGACTGTCCCAAGATTATAGATTCCTTAAATAAGCGAAGTAGTAGAATGATTTGAGGCTCTTTCATAAAGCAATTAGAGGAATCATAGAGTGCAGGCCCCAGTAGCGAAATAACTAGTTGGGTGTTTTACAAGATGTTTATGAGATTATAATAAAAGCAAAAATGAGTGATTGAGATGAGATTACCATCAGAATGAGCTCCGCATCCTGGGTCATGGAGTATCTTGATTCCTCCCATGAAAAGGGAGAAATCAAAACCATGCCCAATTCTGAATGGCAGCGCAAGTATAGGTGCAGCTTTACTACTTTCAGTGGAAGTGTACATTACACTGCAGGGAGAAGCCAACCTTGTAAATATCCTATCTTCATGTTTCAATCGATCCCTGGAAGATGCATACACAATCCAATAAATTATCCATTACCCACAAGCCATTTGAGACACTTCACAATGACAGAGCTGTAACATACCTTTTAATTGATAAGAGTTTCAAGTTGTGTGGCTTGCAAATACCCGTGCCTGCTTCTCTGTTTTTGGACAGTTCACTCTAGCTTTTCAAGTAACGCACCTCAAAAAGAGTATATAGGATTGGGAAATGGGTACCTAAGGAAGCGGTCCTATGGGAGGGGGCTGCTTAGATTTTTTAGGAGCATTTTATAGTGGGTGGTCTCATGAATTTTGTAGTTGTGGGTATGCTTAAAATTTTAAGCTCTGAATTTTATCAGTGGTCTCATGAAGTTTTTTTAACAATAGTTTATGCTAAATAATTTAGCAGAGATTTTTTAGGAAATAAAAACATAAACTGGAAAATTCCCTCGAAATTTTCCCCTAAATTAAGTGGTGGGAATGAAAAAACTGGTAGTTAACTCGCTAAGTTGGTGGGGAAAGTTTCAGCCCCACCCCATCTACACCTACATTAGCAAACATTTTTGAGTTCTATGTGACCGTTTTCTCCACAAAAATAGATCTCCTAACAACTCCATGGGACCGTTTCCTAAGTCGAGGATGCCTTTGACCTTTGATGTTGTCTGAGAAGTGGAGGGGTTACCACCCAACGCAACCAACAATACAGAAGCCACTTGACCTTCATACCTAGCTTTTGTCTCTTCCTGCAAACACCACCACAATTCTTTTAACTGCTCTATTAGACATCTGTGCAAACTGCAAAATGTAGAGACAGAGACACGGCACGTGAGCTGTTTTCACAGAATGCCATGCAAGAGCATGCAGCAGTACATGACACACATTTGCTCTGTAGAGCCATGCAGTATAAATCCTTGCCATGTTTTTGCCCTCTGCAATAAAAAACCTGAGGAAAAAATGAAAACAGACTACAATTAAGGGTTTAATTTTTCTCCTAGCGTGATTCCCTGAGACCAACAAATACAGTTTTAGAGACCCAAAAACTATAGCGTCTGCCCTAGGCAGGGACTGATAATATATTATAGTTTAAATTTTTTAAAATTTGGGAGTACTAATTTTTTTTTGCTAGATAAATTTGGCCTTAAGGGCATACCTATATATTAATTTTGGAAAACTTATAGAGAAGAATGCACCATTAATGAAGGGTCTGTATACAAAATTGCCGAAGGAATGAAAATTTACAAAAACCTAAAAGGTATTATAACATTATAATTGTTACATATTCACCAGTATGATATTTATTTTAATATACCATATTTAGACCAAATCACTAGTAGTTTCAACCAAAAATGCAAACAGACTAGCATTTATCCTTGCAAGATAATATCGTCATCAACATCATTGTGTTATTTGTCATCGTCCATGACAAATGCCTAGTAAATCATAGCAGAAGGATTAATGCCTATGGCAAACATGAGTAATGTGATGCCCAACTTTGCCCAATGTTTACAAAGGATGTCATTGTGGTCAAATGTAGATATAATAAATGGAACACATTGCACTATAGTAGAAGTATTGAATGCTAGCCATTACCTACTTCTAGTGGGAAGCCCAGCTTGGTAGTAGAAATGTTATGTACTAAGTTTAGACCCACACAACATCGAGGCTTAATCAAACCCATCGATGCTAACCTTATTTCATCTTTTGACTCGCCTACCTCCAATAAAATAGAAACAAACATAGAGGCAACACGATACCTGTGAGTAGTAGATAAAAACAAATCCCCCAAAACCATCTAGATCACATGGATCATGATCACCCTTACTTTGAAGATTTTCTTTAAACATAGATTAGATACCTCCCCATTAAAGTAAATTTGCCTCTTCTAGGAATTCAGTCTAATAATGCTATCCATGGTGTACTAGAAAAGGAACCTTCGAGAAAGAGGGAAATGAAATATATTTAATATTAATGTTATGTTTATTATTAAATGTTAAAGAGTTGATGTGTATATAGTTGTCAAATTTAAGTTAAGGGGTTTTTATGTGTTGATAAAAGTATGTTGTACACCTTGCATAATAATAATTTTAAAAGTGTAAAAATATTTAATTGGGGTGCATCTAGAGATGTGGATGCCACATGGGATAGGCATTCTTGGGGACACTTTTATATTGTATGAGGCATTGAGATAAATAATTTTTTTTTTTAATTTGTAAAAGGCCAAGGCCATTAATATATAAAATCAGTTATAAAATACAGTTCTGTTCAGTGTGGGCACCGGTAGGAAAGAACAGAGCAAAAAAAACCTCCGGTCTAGCCCGAGACTTTTGCAGTCCAGTACATACTATTTATTTAAAGAACTTATATGAGGTCAAGCCCAACAAGGAAACATCCTTTCTTATACAATTACTGAGATACAAGTACAGACATCGTCCTTATCCATGGCCTTTCTTTTGATATCCCTTTGTTGTATGTCTTTAGTTTTTCGGCTCCTGGGATGACCTCCATGACATATAACATTAGATCAACTGTCTATTATCCAATTGAAAAGGCTTCTTATGTCTTGCTCCTACCAGTATACCTGTCTAACTTGAAACCACAGGAAAAACTACCACTTATTTTTCACATGTTAGCTATACATAAAACATATAATTCATTATCCTGCAAACATCTGTTAGTATTTTAAAACCTTTGCCTGAGATGAAAGGATAAAATACTTGCTCTTGCCAACCTTATCATAAATGATCAAACACACTTGCTTCAATGTTAACTTAAATATTGGGGGTATAGATAATGGAGACACAATAAATTAAAGTCACAGCCACTGTAAGATGCAAATAGATCTAACAGTGCAGAAACAAAATAAGAAGGCTGCAGAGGCTGCCAAATGGCATAAGCACAACAAAGAAGAGCAACTTTTAAAATTTATGCGGAGCCTTCCACATGCAGGATGCGGAATGAAAAGAGAAACAGTAAAATCTGTGGAGGTTGCCATGTGTAGTATGTGGAGGCAATCCCTAAAGTTTTTATGTGTCTGTAGAAGGTGTTGTGTGTCATTTTGCTTTGTTGCGGAGGGTGCCACATGTTCTTTTCGTATCATGTTATCGCTGGTAATGAAAGATGGTGGGCCACAGTGATGTTAAGTTTCAAGTAAGTGGAGAACACCACGTGGTGGATGGGAAGGTAAAGTTGTTTGGTTTATGACCCTTTTCCAGCGAGAAACTTAAAGTTTCTAAAGTGATGCAAAACTTGCCAAGTGTTAGCGTCTGGGGTAGTTTCCAATGTTTCATAATGTTTCAAGTAGTAATGTGGAGAACACCACATGTTTGTTAGCATGCGTGCGGAAGATGCCACCTGTCCCAGTTTTTTCCTTTGAAGTTAGTGAACACTGAAGTTGTGGGTCCCATTATTAATATGTTTGTTTCTAAACTGATGTGGGTTGCGATAGTTGTCAACAGCAGAGTTCACTCAAGCATAAAGATGTAGTTTTGAGGGCTTTGCAGAAGAAGACACATAGATGTTTTTGAAGGCTGTGGAGGGTGACAAGTGTTGTTGTCCTATTCATTCCTAAGAGACAAACGAGTTTCTCATTCTGCTGCGGATGCTGCCATCTGTCATAGTATGTTTCAAATTTAGACACAATAAATTAAAGTCACAGCCACCATAAGATGCAAATAGATCTAACGGTGCAGAAACAAAATAAGGAAGGCTACAGAGGTTGTCAAAAGGCACAAGCACAACAATGAAGAGCAACTTTTAAAATTTATTTGGAGCCTTCCATGTGCAGGATGCGGAATGAAAAGAGAAACAGTAAGATTTGTGGAGGTTGCCACATGTAGTATGCGGAGGCTGTCCCTAAAGTTTCTATGTGTCTACGGAAGGTGCCATGTGTCTTTTTGCTTTGTTGTGGAGGTTGCCATGTGTTCTTTCCGTATAATGTTATCGTTGATAATGAAAGATGGTGGGCCATAGTGATGTTAAGTTTGTTTTTGACCCTTTTTCAGTGATAAACTGAAAGTTTCTAAAGTGATGCGGAACCCGCCAAGTGTCAGCTTCCGCACGAGTTTCCAATGTTTCATAATGTTTCAAGCAGTAATGCAGAGAATGCCACGTGTTAGTTAGCGTACACGTGGAAGATGCCACTTGTCCCAGTATTCTCCTTTGAAGTTAGTAAACACTAAGTCCCATTATTAATATGTTTGTTTCTAAACTGATGCGGGTTGCGACAGTTGTCAACAGCGAAGTTAACCCGAGCATAAAGACACTGTTTTGAGGGCTTTGCAGAAGAAGACAGATGTTTTTGAAGGCTGCGGAGTACGACAAGTGTCATTGTCTTGTTCATTCCTAAGAGACAAAGGAATTTCTCATTCTACTGCAGATGCTGCCATATGTCACAGTATGTTTCAAATTTCAAGTACGTAGGTCTCGCCATGTGTCTATCCCTTAACAGAAGGAGTTGTGCCACATATATTTTGCTCCAGCCAATGAGCTTGCAGGAGGGAAAAAATTGTTGCAGATATGAAGGATCGTAACCACCAGAGACTTCCAATTATCTCTAGTTCGGTTCGGCCGTTGGGATTCAATTATTGGAGACAATCTAGAGTGAACTGATTGGCCTCAGAACAACTTTCCTTCATTGTTTCAGTTTGATTCTTATAATACTTCATCGGTGTTAGCTATAGTAGATAGGTAGAAACCATTAGCCCCTTTGTTGGCAAGGGAGTCAGATTTTCTATTACCCTCTCTGTGGATGTGATTGAATGTGCACCCCCTGAAAGTAGCAATGATGTCGAGGGAATTAGCCAACAGGGAATTGAGTCTCCAATTAGGTGTGTTCCCTTTCCGTAAGCCATTAATGACGATCACAGAGTCACCTTCGACCTCTAATTTTTTAATTTTCATGTCTTTGCAGATTCTAGGACCTTCAATCAGGGCAGTTAATTCTACTGCATTGTTTGTTGTTTCTCCTAGGGGCTTGGCTAAGGTTACTATTTCTCTAGATTCAGAATCATGGATTACACAACCTATTCTTGTGACTCTTGGGTTACCCCTAGATGCCCCATCAAAATTTAGCTTGAACCAACCTTCTTTAGGAGGTTACCACTTACATTCCTGTCTCTTGTTGGTGGTGTTGTGGTTACCTGGTCCCACAAAGGAGGGCAATTTTAGTCCTGCCCATCTCCCTGGCATCTTTTCATCCCAATGTGTCATTATGGATTCTTTTTTGGAGTTATTTAGAATCCTACTATTGACAATTTCTATAATAAGGGCCTTAATTTTAATAATTAGCTATCCAAAAGTCATTTTACTATCTTTAAAGATTCTTCTATTTCTTTCTTTCCATAGCTCCCAAACCATGATCAAAGGGGAAATTGTCCATAGCATATGGTAGATGCTTTGTTTGTGAGTCTCAGGCCAAAATTGGAAAAGGTTCAGAATGTTATTAGGAATGGCAATAATCCATCCCATCTTATTACTTAGCCAATTCCAACATTTATTTGAAAATTGACAATTGAGGAGAATATGGTCTGTTGTTTCTAGATCCTTTTCACAAAGGGAACATCTGCTAGGCCCCTCATATCCCATCTTGGTGAACCTATCCGGAGTTAGGATTTTTTTCTGCAGGGCCATCCAAGCAAACAACCTAGCCTTTGGGAGATAGTTCTTATCCCAACACAGTCTCAGTGGTAACTCTGATTTTGGTCTGAGTTGCTGTCTGATTAAAGTTTTGTAACCATCCTTGGTTTTATAATTTCCTAATTTAGCCCCATCCCAAACTAATCTATCTAAGTCTCCTTTGAAAGATACCCTCCTTTTGTTAAGGATATCAAGTAGTATCTTTTTCTCATTATCCAAAATGTTCATATTATCCAGGGGTTTCCATTTCCACCCCTTATTCTCCTCATGATTGGGGAAATATATATGATCTTTTACATATTTCCCCCAATGGGATTCTAGGATCCTTTTGGCATTGTCTAAGTTATCCATGCTACATATCACCTCATACCCCCCCACGAGTCGTCCCAGAAAAGTGCTTGGTTACCATCTCCTAAGCTCCAGGTCAGTTTGTCCATTATGAGCTTCCTGCAATCCATCATAAAATTCCAGAGGCGAGATCCTTTAGGTGGGTTAGCCATTCTAAAAAGGAATGTCGGTTCCTCCCCTCTAAGATATTTGTTTCTAAGGATTTTAACCCACTTTGAATTGGGCTACTGATACATTTTCCATACAAGTTTAGTGCCTAAAGCCTTACTCTATTCTCTGAAATTTTTGAAGCCCATGCCACCTTCCTCTTTTGGTCTACAAATCTTGTCCCAAGCCACAAGTACCATTTTCTTTTTATCCTCCAAACCTTACCATAGGAAAGTTCTTAGAGTTTTGTTGATTTCATCTCATTTATCTACTGGAAGATTCATACAGGATAATTGGTATATTGGGATAGCTGAGAGAACCGATTGTAACATTATCACTTTGCCTGCTGGGGAGAGCCACTTGCCTTTCCAAGATTCTACTCTATTCCTGATCTTGGAAGTGATATGATCCTAGAGATCATTGGTCTTATTGCTTTTACCCAAGGTATGCCTAGATATTTACAAGGCATTTCCCCTTTTTTATAAGACAGGATTTTGTATATTTCTTTTTCAGTTTCAGGATCTGTGTTGAAAAAATAAATTGTTGATTTATCAGCATTTACCTCATGTCTAGAGGCCCTATAGTAGGAGTTCAGGATATCTTTGAATGCCCTAGCTTCTTCTATACTTCCCATACCAAAGAGCATAGTGTCATCTACAAACTGTTGATGAGTTGTAGGATCGACACCGGAAGTAATTTTGATACCTTGGATCTTCCCTTCTTCCCTGGCCTTGGAGATCATTCTCCTTAGTACGTCTGCCATTATAGTAAAGAGAAAAGGGGAAATGGGATCCCCTTGTTTCAATCCTCTTGAGATGTTAAAAAACCTTTCAGAGTTCCATTAATGAAAACTGAGATCTTAGGATTAGAAATACATGCATAAATGAGGTTTATCCACTAGTTAGTAAAACCCAAAGCCTCTAGGGATTTGCAAAGGAAACACCAGTCTACCTTATCATAGGCCTTACTGACATCCAGTTTAATTAGCATACTAGGTTTTTTATTTTTCTGTATGGTATGGATGGCTTCTTGGGCTATTATAACTCCATCAAATATAGATCTACTCGAAACAAACCCTGTTTGCTTGTCACTTATTATCTCTGGAAGAACAGTCTAAATCCTATTAGCCAGGGTTTTAGTGAGGATTTTATAAATAGTATTACACAAAGATATAGGCCACAAATCCCCTAGACTTTCTGGTTTCTCTTTTTTTGGAATGAGTGTAAGAAAAGTGTTATTTACCTCTTTGAGAATACTTCCCGAATTCCTTGCCCCTTCTAGTGCTTCAACTACTTCATCTCCTATGAAGTGAGAACATTTCTGGAAGAAGAAAGCTGGGAAGCCATCAGGACCAGGAGCTTTATCTAGTTGAATTTGAGAGATGGCCAACTCTACCTCAGTTTTGGTAAATTTACCATTGAGAGCTTTGTTTTGATCCTCTAAAATAATCCTTGGGATATCTTTCAGAATGGTTTGTTGGTGTAGGTAATTCAATCCTTCCTGATTATTAAGAATATTTTCAAAGTACCTAACTATTTCACGAGCAATTTGATGAGGATCTTCGATCCAGACATTATTCACATCTTTTATTTTGAGGATTCTATTTACGTTTCCTCATGCTTTGGTGTTGTTATGAAAGAACTTAGTGTTTTTGTCTCCCTCTTCCAGCCAGGTTTCTCTTGACTTTTGATGCCAAAAGATTTCCTCTTTGGCTAGGATATCTTCATATTCAATTTTTACCTATTTTTCTTTTGAATATGAATCAGCATCCATTCCTCTGGTAATCACGTTTTTGTTTAGGTTTTCCAGTTCTTCTTCTAGCCCAGTTTTGGACTCAAAGATATTACCAAAGTTAGTTTTGTTCTAGCTTAGAAGCTTACATTTAATAATTTTCAATTTGGATACTAAACAAAAAAGTTGAGATCCAAATATTCTAGTTTCTTTCCACCATTGCTCAATGAGGGTAATAAGGTTGTTATCTTTGACCCACATTT
Source organism: Cunninghamia lanceolata (assembly GCA_027924645.1). NCBI lineage: Eukaryota > Viridiplantae > Streptophyta > Pinopsida > Cupressales > Cupressaceae > Cunninghamia > Cunninghamia lanceolata. The sequence goes on from BSBN01000221.1 coordinate 8,359,074, forward strand.
TTTCAAATTTAAAGGGGCAACATTTGGGTTGGCAATCTTCTGAGATACTCAACTGAACTGGATAGTGATCAGAGCCTGACTATGGTAAGATCTCTACCGTTAGAAGGTAAGGAAATTGGGCCCAACTAGCTCTTAACAAGAATCTACCAATTTTTTCTACAATATTGTTGAAACCTTCTGTTTTGTTGTTCCATGTAAAACCTTCCTATGCAGTTTTAATTTCCAATAAATTGTTCTTTTGAACCCAATCTTTAAAGCCTTACATGACCTCCCAGTTTTTTTTAGGATCCAATATCGCATTGAAGTCTCCACCCAAAATGCATACTTGATCTTGTTAAGTTCCCAAGAATTGTTCTATTTCTGTCCAGACTACTCTCTTATCCTAGTTCTGAGAAGGGCAATAAATGTTAAGGAGAAAAAAGTTTAGATTGCTTCTGATGCTTCTAACATTCCCATCCATCCAATTTTTCCTACAACTTATCACTGAGAATGAAACCGCTCTAGGGTCCCAGATTACCCCAAGGCCTCCCGAAGCACCTTCAGCTAGAACTCGTGCTAGCTCCCATATTCCTAGCTTCTTATTTAGAGCTTCTATCTCCTCTTTATTAAGTTTAGTTTCTTGTAGTATTAGTATCTAGTTTTGTGTTGGTTATACAGTGTTTTATGATTCACTGTTTGTTAAGGGCCTTGAGACCCCTAACATTTCAAGTGTAGATTCTTATGGTGCCTCGGGAAGCTACTTCTCCTTGCCTGCATTAAAAAGTGAGGTTATCTTGGTCTGATTAGTTGCCTTGCCTGCTTTCTCTCTTAGTTCCAGATGTGATTTTCTACCCATTTTTTTACTACTTTTGGCACAATCTGGAGTCTCGAACTTACTAAAATCAGTTATTGCAATTCCCAGCCTTGGGTCTACTTCCTCTAACTCTCTATCTCCCTATTCTTTTGGGTCCTCTTTATTATTCTCCTGCCTTTTCTCACATTCTTCAAGTTCCAGGCTCTTAGAGATTAGCTTTTCCTTCTCTTTATTTGCCTCCTCAATTACTACTTCCTCTAATGCCTCATCGAGGATCTCATTGCATATTTCTTCTAGCTCTCTATGGCTAACCATATCTGTGGTTATCTTTTGATATCCAGTCTCTTTATGTTTTTCCTCTGTTTCATAAGTGTTGGGGACCCATTCTTGGGTCTCTAATACCTCTGGTTCTGTATTACCTTCCTCTACTGGATGAATATTATTTCTATTTTCTTCAACCACGATTTCTCCCTCTTCAAGCTCCTTCCTACCTTCACCTATCTGAGGTTTATAACTATGCTCTGGAGACTTAGCTACTACGTATGTTTCTTTGCCTATGTTTTCCTGTGTGAGGTTAAAGTTCTTTAAAATGAGATCTTGATTCTGACTCTGGTTATTTCTTATGGTATTTTGAGAGAGTTTAGGGCTTTTTCTGGGTAGAGCTTTTACCATACTCGGGTTCTGAGTTTGTCCAGCCAAATCCCTTCTACCACTAAGGGTTAGAGGGCTGGTTCTCTGATAATCCACTATAAATCTACCCTTATTATCATTAAATCTAATGTTGACACCCGACGGCTGGGGATTGGGATTCTTGTTGGTTAGTCTCTTTGAAGTACTATTGATTGTATTACTGGGGGGGACCCTGGTGAAATACTGGTTGGATACTGTAATTAGCCATATTTGTGTTAATTTCAAGAGGTTCAATGTTTTCAATGCTTATATTCATTTTACTGATAGGAGAACATCTGAATGGATTAAGAAGTCCTTCTCAATTGTTATGTATTCTCCCAGGTGATTACTTATCTCCCTTAGGATTTTGCTATGGATGAGCTCAACTGGGAGATTTGGTAATTTGACCCTTCTGGCAACTTTAAGTTTCATTTTACTAGGGTCAAAATTTGGTTGCCAGTCTACATAGTCAAATTTATACCCTTTGAAGAGAAATCTTCTACTATTTAAAATTTCTTTTTTAAGGTCTACACTCTTGCAATCAATGAAAATGAAATCTTCGGAAGTGATAGTGATACTTACTTGATCTTTTAGGAGGGTCTGGACCCATTTCGCAATTACCTTCATAGGCTACCCAATCCCACACCACTGTATAAAGAAGCCATGGGTTTTACAATGTTTCCCCAGACCGTCTGAGTAGATACTACTTGTATTTACCAAAGGTCTCTTTCCCAAGGTCTCAGGGTTTTGATACTGCCTTGAATTCATTTGTAGCCTTGACCAAGGGGAGTTAGGGATTGCTTGCTCTTGAGTTGCAAACTAGTTATTGCCCCTTCCCTGAATGTTAGCCATCAAAAATTTGAAATTAGGGTTTTGGGTAATTGATCGATGGGGGGTTACTCTTGGAATCACCGTATTGTTTAAAGAAGGCTTCGAATGAGAGATCCTGGGGGCCGGTTTTGAGAAACTTTCTACAATTTTTTGCCTTTGAAGGAGAGGTTGAGAGACAATAAGGGCAATTGAGTAGTATGGCTTCTTTCCCTACCTATTGAAGTATGGTTTACTCCAATTGGAAATATTGAGATTGCTACAGTAATTGGGATAGCTCAAATCCCAGAAACCTTGGCTTGGTCATTCCTTCTTGAAGCATGGTCTGCCCTAATTCCCCACTGTGATTTCCTCCTCCTCACAACTTCCCAGCCTTGTTCCGTGTGGGATTGCTGAGGGGGAGCCCAACCCCCATAAGCCCTCTTCTCCTTCCATGGTGGATCGCTGCTAGGGTGCTCTGCCCTATCTTCAGCTTTGATTCTATTGTCATTGTAGATTTGTCGCGGGAGTTCTGCTCTTTTTCACATTTTGTTCTACTATTCTTTTTTACAACCGACATTGAGATAAATAATTACTGTGGTTGTCACATTGGGAAAATATTTATTATTGGAGTTCATTATGAAAAAAAATTAATTTTGAGGTCATAGTTTAGTGAGCTCATGGTTTTCAAGCACTTGGTTAATGTAATGCCACTTAGTGGTTTCGTGAAATCTTCTTCTATAAAAACAAGCACATGGGTACTTGTTGAGGTTGGCTTGAGGTACATTTGGCTTTTTGCTTAGAGGTTGGATTGAGAATCTATTTGAAGTTGCATATGTGATAACATGAAGAATGGATTGGGATGTGTGGCTACATGGTTCTCATTTGCATCTAGAGATGTGAATAGTTAATTATGGTGTATCTAGAGATGTGGATACCACATGGGATAGGCATTCTTGGGGACACTTTTATGTTGTATGAGGCATTGAGATAAATATTTAATGTGGTTGTTACATTGGGAAAATATTTATTATTGAAGTCCATGAGGAAAAATATTTAATTTTGAGGTCATGGTTTAGTGAGCTCATAGTTTTTAAGCACATGGTTAATGTAATACCACTTAGTGGTTTCGTACAAGCTTTTTCTAAAAAAACAAGCATATGGGTACTTGTTGAGGTTGGATTGTGGTACATTTGGCATGTTTGTTAGAGGTTGGATTGAGCATCTCTTTTATGTTACATATGTAATTACATGAAGCATGGATTGGGATGTGTGGCTACATGGTTCTCATTTGCCTATTCACATTGAGGAGAACAATTGAATTGTTTGATGCTTTAGAGGCCTTGCATGAAGACTCTACAAGTGTATTGTAATCTTGTTCTTTAGATAGTACATTAATTCTGTGAATGTTTTTGGAGGCTATATTTTTTTCCTTGAAAAGGTTTTTCCAAGGTACATCTGGTGTTATCTCATGGGTATTCTTTGTTATTTTCTCATTGTGGATTCGAGGTACTTGTTTTGTATTTATTTCTCTCATGGGGGTTATGTGGAATTCATATATTTTACTAAAACTTCCTTTCTTTTAATATCAAATCCCAATTTTTATGTTGAAGTAGGAAATAATTTATTTGTATTATCAACCCTTTGTGTGAGTGTAATCTTGTGTATAGTTTAATCCATGGTCTTGCAAGAAAATATTGAAGTTATTTCAAGGTTTCAAGTGTGTTTACAGATCTAGGATTTTATGTTGATTTAACAAATGAGTTTCTGTGGGTTCTCTTTTTTTCAGGGTTTTGGAGGTGAAGTTTTGTAGATGACAGTCTAGCTAAAAATATATCTTATCATTGGATCCAAAAGGCCCCAAAACCTATGGATGAATATAAACTTGATCTATTTTGGATTTGAAAAAAAGTCCATTTTAAGGGTTCGAAGGAATCTTTAATAATCAGATTTTGAACAATCATACAAAATCCATACAATTGTACAATGTCACTAGAAAATGATATAGTTGGCATATTCTATAGAATATTATCTTGCAAAGGCCCTATGTAATCATTGGGTATGATAGAAAACTCCACTGATTTGATAGAGTACGGGGTACGAAGAATGACATGACCAATTTCATAGAGCATATGACAATTGTCAAGAGCATCAATAGTGTAGAGTTTTTAAAAAGGGTTAGGCCCTAGTCACATGGTTGACCTACCACCCAGTTCTTAGAGCTAGGTCTCCAAGGCCCCAACCACTAGTTCTTTCCATCTTGCAAGGCATAAATCCCCAACAACCATCATTAACTCCACCATTATTTCTCTAACCTTACACCAATCGAGGGCATTAGCCAAATCTACCACTATTTCTAGTGGTGCTACCAATTTCCACCATTTATCAACTAGCGATGCCATTGGAAGAGTGTTAAAGATTTGTTTATGTGTGTGCACCTAATATAGATTATTTTTCTAGGAGACATAACTCTCACCCATAATATTGGATTTTCAAATACTTATAGTCAATGGAAAACTCTTTTTGAATAATGCATATTGGTATTAGTGGTTTTCCATATTAATCTATTTGTGACAAAAAATTGTAGATGGAAGCCATTTTTGCTCTCATTGATTTCACATGTCATATCTTGTGCCCACTATGTCTAATTTTGGAGTTCCTATATACAATGTAGAGCATTTTCTAAGAGCTTCACAATGGATCAAGTGTAGAAGTGTTGGTATGTGCTTTGTTCACTTATATTTTGTAGATTTGTTTGACGGGTTCCTAAACTATGGTACTTTATCGATTTTCTACAAATCAAATCCAAAGTTGATTTGGTGTTTGAGTTGTTGAAAATATACATGTTAATATTTGGTTGTCTCTAGTTTATATGATTTTGATATAATATTAAACCTATATGTTACATTGTGAGATCTATGAGATGTACAGTTTTCTAGGTTGTTTATACTTACATGTTACATAGATAACTCAAATATAGGTCATCTATACCCTAGATTATTAAGTGTTGATACAAATTCTATTGGTTGGCCTTACTTGTTCACTTGGTGCATTGATATACATTTGTCACTATGAGGTATAGAGATGTTGTTATCTAAGATAGTTGTATTTTGGGACCTATAGTTGGTGACTATGATGTGTGAGAGATTTTGGATCTTGATTCAATGAGAGTTTGATGCAAGTACATTAAGGGTGGTGATCACGGTGTCATGGAGGTTCTTGTATGTATGGAGATTTGGCATGACATTATCATTTATGTAGATACATAGTTAGTGGTGATGGATTGGTTCCTAGATTGTAGGTGGTGTCTTCTTGGTTTAGAAATCATGGATCTAATTTATTCTTTCAGAGTTGCTAGTTTTACAATTGAGTTTTTTTATTAAGTGTGGGCCATCGGTTATCCTTGGTTAGGAGATGATTATCACGATGCCATGTGTATCTCAATATCATAGTTCAGTGGGAGTTTCGGCATTGATGTGAATTTTTCACTTTGTGATGGATGATCTTTTGCAGTGGTTATTGGTGTCATGAGGAGCTCTTGGGTTCTATCTTTTGTCTGTATTGAGAGTTCATTGACATCTTTAGTTCCATTGATAAGAGATTCTTATCTACATTTTATTTGGAGATGTTGAAATCTTGGCACCGTGGAGGACTCTTAGCAGTGATTTTTAGTGGACAATTTTCACTAATTAGTGAATAGTTCATATCCACCAATTTGAATTTGGCAAATATATTACAATCAGTGGGGATCCAAATTACCTATATTTTATGAATTATTGGTCATATGCATTTCAATTCCCCACCAATTTCTTTGAGACATTTGTAATCAATATTTTTTCCACAATAACCTACATGTTTCTAATAGCGATTCACCTAGAATTTTGGAGGCATGTTTTAATTTACCCACATATTTCCCAATAGCATTAAAAGTTCATCGTGTATGAGGACCAGTTGTTCCAATACAATTACAACTCCATGCTAAGCCCACGGCCATAATCAACTTGAAAATTACAACACGTGTGTGATTGAGGTCCAATTTTCCCAACATTTATATGCACTATTTTACAATAACATGGGATTTACCAAATTACTACACTACCATTTTATAATCCCACGACATTCACCAAATATGGATTGATATAAATACAATTGAAACTCTAATTAACCTTTTACACATTTTGTTCTTCTCCAAGCTCTCGATTTAAATCATAGACAAGTCACAACTATAGGCATTAGTGAGTTAGTGAAAGGTAAGAGATTATTTCTTTATTTGTTATAATTTAATATTCCTCTTGATTATTTATCTCTTTGCTAGTTTGGTTTCAGTGTTATAGATAATATTGAGTAGGGAGACATCTAGGACCCATAAATCTATATTAGATGATTCCTATTTAAACAAAAGGACATTTTTTGTAGATTTTAACTCATAAGAGATGTTAAGCAAGAACAAGTTTCCTAAAAGTGAAGGGAGGACATAAAAATGTAGAAACATAATGTTGTACTTTGGCAATATTTACGGTGCATCATATGGAGCTACAACATTAGCATTTGTACCATCTATTAATGAATAAGGCAATACCTCAAAGGACAAGAAGTTGTGGCTAAAACTTGACACCAGATAAAAACATATTGGTAAAGTTTATGAAAAACAAATGATAAACAAAAAGGAAAATTTACTGATAAGATGGAAAACAAAGGAAAAATGTCTTCATGTTAAGCATGCCCTGGAATATGGTATGCATATGGAAAGAGAGGTAAAGCTTGCTACATGTGGAGGTTTAATTGAAGATCCATTTGGAAAGATGATGGGAGAAGCACAAATGGAAAAAATGTTCAATTGTTGTTGTTTTTCATATTTTGACCAAAGGACCTTTTATGACAAAGAACAAAGAATATAATACCTTATTATCTTTTATGGGCATTCCTAACTTTCCTAATACACATTGGTCAATAAATAGTGGATGAGAATGGGCAAGTAGTCTTGTTGAGGTGGAAAAACATGATGTATATAGGAAAAAATAAAAGAGTCATGAGGTATGGATGACTAAATTGCCAAAATGTTGGTGTGTGTATGGGAAGATGGAGCTTCAATAATACAAGGTCATATGAATGGTCTTTGTGTAAAGCTATAGACTTCTTTTTCACCATACATGATTTCCATTCACTATATGACACATAGAATGGATTTAGCATTTAAAATTGTGAGCAATTTCTGGAGTACCAAAACTTGAAGATCTGGTCCCTGAGCTCTACTCATACTTCTACCAAAGTTGCAAATGGTTTTTGAAATTTCAACATTTTGCTAAAAGAATAACTATAGAAACAAGATTCTTAAGTATGTTGATACCAAATTGATCTCCTTACATGGACCAACATAGGGAATTTTCTAGATTATTAATCATTGATTGGGATAATATATGAAAAAGCTTCTAAACTTAGAGATATGGGTTGTCCTTTTCTATATTGGGTTGACTATCAACTAGTTGATTTTCATAACAAGATAAAGAACTTGGTCAATCATTTTTCCAAAAGTTTATAATTCAATAGACGGAGAATAGAAGGAAATATAAATAAATCTAATCTTATAGAGAAAATAGCCCATTTTACAACAACAATTATGGAATAGTTTAAACTCATGGAAAGTCCCTTCCAAGATGGATCAATGACAAAGCTTTGGGAAACTTTAAGTTAGAGTGCAATATTATGTGATTCAATATCTAAATATTTCAAACTTGTTGATTTATTTCAAACCATGATATTTGGGTCGATGGAGGATGAGAGAGTTTTAAATGCATTAGGGTTCTTGAAATCAAAGATAAAAAACAAACTTGATAGGAATTTGGAAAATTTCTTTAGCATGTATGCAACTAGATATGATATCTGAAGTTTTCCTTTTGGAAGGGCACTCAAAATTTGGAGGTCCATATGTGAAAGAAGAGGGTTGTGCAACACTTCAAACAATACTAGCACATATGATAATGACACAATGAATAACACATGTAGTGGTAGTGATGAGAAGCTCTTAAGTGAACATATGTAGACAAAAGAAAATGAAGACTAGGATCAAGTTGGCCCTCAATCTCATGGTTAGAGTGAGTTGATGATTTGGCAATTGGAAGACATTTAACACTTACTAGATATTTATATTGTATTTCATATTTCAAAGTCCAAACTATTGTTGATGATATTTTATTTGTCTATCACTAAAATGCATTTTTCATTTTCCATTTAAAAATTAATAAATTAAAAAATATTACTATTTTCCAATGTTCCATTTTAGAATCTAAATTTTAAACATTATTTTCAAATTTTATTTTATTTTAGCATCTAATTTTACATATTTTTCAATTTCTATTTAATATTTAACATATTATTAATAATTTCATATTGTTATTATTATGTGATACTGATATGTTTTATAGTGAATTCAACTAAATGCATATTAATAAAAAATAGTAGCATATACAATATTAGCAAATGTTTAACATGTATCTATAAAATATTTTTTTTTTTAAGTAATTAAATAATATAGATAATTTGAACACATAAATGGATTTGACCCTTATATTGATTTTCAAATGAAGGAATACATATCTAAGTTTTACAATATCTTGCTAAAAATAACCCTACACAATGATCAATTGGAAACTTATATTATCAAATCATTTTATCATCTATTGTAGCATGCTACATTGCTTGTCTGATGGAAGTACAATTTGTTGTAACTCATAGTAGCTAACTTGTAAATTTATTAAAAATTCAAAATTTATAGTGGAACTTAACTTGAATGTATCAATCCAAGTTGCATTCAAGGTTATCAATGGTTTGATGGAATCTAAAAAGTTTACCTTATCTATCTTTTGAGGAAACTGGTCCTTATCTAACTTCATTGTGTACTTCATAGTATTCTTAAAGCACCCTTTACAATGTATTAGTCTGATGTGTCAAAAGCCACTAGAAAACCAAGGTCTTTCAAGTATTCTACCTTTTTACATAGCTTCCACATCATTACTGTAGCTTGATCTAGAAATTCATGTGCCTCACCTAGCTTTGTATACTTCTGAATGATAGATGATGTCTTTATTGAGGCATCAATCTAGTCATGAATTCTTTTGAATGATAATTCATTGTCACTAATTTTGTAGATTGTTTGGAAAATTTTCTTTACATTTATCTATCTTGAAGTCATGTTTCTATGTTCAAAAACATATTTTTTGAGCTTCTTATTCTATACTAGTAGACCATCAATCAATTCAAACAATTTAGATAAATCATCAGTCCTCTACATTATTTCCTCCCAAATGTTATGTTTTATATGAATCATTGTTTTTCTGTAGAATCTACATTTTTTCTTTCCTTAGCTTCAATTGTAATTTTTCACTATTTATTCTATCTTCCTCTAGTCTTTCTTCCCACAGTTGTGCTAATTTAATGTTTGATTTAAAATATAAAGGAATTATATACACAAGCACTACACTTTAAACTAGTCAATCACTACCACCCTCAGGTCCTTACATAGGAATTTATTTTTATTCATTCAATGATCAACGACCCAAATGGAATTTCAAACCCAAGGGCATTGGAGCTCTGTGGGCACATTTTGTCCCATGAAATAGAACCCAAACCATTAGATTATAAATAAAAGCAATGGTGGTAAAAAAGAATTTAGTGCCGATTTAAAATATTTGATGTTTGATTTAAAATATTAAAGAATTATATAGACAAGCACTACACCTTAAACTAGTCAGTAACTACCACCCTTAGGCCCTTACTTTTCCATAGGATTTTTTTTTTTAAAAAGGAAGGATTTGTCATGGTAATTAATGCATTTGCCTATTTTTCATCAAGATTCACAAGTATTTTCTACAAATTTCTAGTTATTTAAAAAACAACCAATAAATTTAATATTTTTTTCAAAAAGAAATGAAAGATTTACCAATAGAAATTAATATTTTTTTCTAAAAAAAATGAAAGATTCATATCAAGATTTTATATCTTTTTCAATAGGGGGTTTCTTAAATTTATCACTAGTGTTCTATCTTATTTGTTTTAAGATCTTGCTTCTAAGATGTTGTAGTTGCAGTGTAGTTTAACAATGTGAGAGCCATGGATAATCATTGATTAGAATATGGATAATCTTTTTCTATAGTTGTGGGTGTCATAACGAGCTCCTAGATTCTTTCCTTAGGTTGCAGTGAGGGTTCATTGACATCTTTGGTTCTATTGATATGTAATGCTTGATCTTCATGTTATTTTAAGAGGTGTTGACATCTTGGTTTACCATGGAGGACTCTAGGAGTCTTTAGTAAGGTGTCAGGTTTATACCTTGTTAGTTTTGATATATGATCCTTAGTTTAGAGGATGGATGGTATTGTGTCATGGTGTAATCTTGTTCATGTATTAGAGTTTTTGGATGATAAATGTGATCTTGGTAGCAAGATATGTTTTTAGGAGCATAAGATCTTTTGAGAAGATGTTAGATCATGATGTCATGATATATTCTTGATTTTATAATTAGAGATTTGATAGTGGTCTATTTAATTCTCTTTGGTTATTAGTATTAATCATTTTCTTGGAGCTTCATGATTTTGCAAGTTGCATTTGAAGTTGGCATGGATTGATTGATGGATGCTCATGTATACTAGAGAGACTTGGGTGAGGCTGGATCATATGTTTTGTACTTAGGAATATGTGTTGGAATGATCACACGTTATGAAATTTTAGAAAAAATAAGAAGAATACACCTAGAAATGGATGCGAGTCCATCATGGACCCGATGATAAGGTTTCCCTTTAATGTAAGATTGTTTTATTTGGTGTTGTATACACAGAAGAATCTTGTATATCACTCTTGATCTACTTGGTAGGTGAATGATCTGAGAGGTGTTGGCTTCTTGATTACCAGATGTGTTCTTTATTTTGTATCTTGTCTTCTCATGTGCATTAGTCTTGAATGTTGAAGTTTTGAGGGCTTTTTGAGAAGTAGATGCATGGTTTTATAGATTTTTATTGTTCTCCTTCTTTTGGTCTTCAACTATGGAACTACTTCTGAGGACTTTTCTAGAGAGGTAAAAGAAATGTGCTATGGCTTTAGGCATACTACCCTTTTTTAATGTATATATTACCTTGCACATGGGTAAAATACACATGTTGTTAAGCCTTGTTAGGTGTGCTAGGTTTACCAAGTCAGCTAGCCACCTCTATCAGGTTTTGTGAAGATAACTCGACACATCTAGTTGATTGTTGAAGTCAACTTCTAAGTTGACTCAACCTCTTCACCTTTTTATGTACACCTTATTGTTCATAGAACAAATCAATTATGTGATTATATAATTAATCATATTTCGTGTTGCTTGTGTTTTCTTGGTTTATTTGATATCAACATTTTGTCCTATTTTCTTAGCTCCTATCACATGGTATTAGAGCCTTGTTGGTTGAAGTTGGTTGGTTCATTTCAAAAGTATGAAGGTCATTTAAATTTTCCATGGAGGAAACCCCTTGTGTGGGAGTCGCAAGTTTGTGTCACAGGCCCTATTTGGGTGAGTGATTGATGTTGGAAGGTGACGCAAGAAATGTCCCAATTTGAGCATTAGCTCATTGTTTTGATAGGTGTTGTATTCTTTGGTTTGGGCACTACGTACCCTTTCTTGGCATCATTTTCTTCATTCAAAGCAGGCCATGATTTCTCTGTTGAAGGCTTGCGGTGGTGAAATTCATTGACAGCTAGAATTGAAGGCAGAAACGCCATGTTCCTGTTGGTTGATCTGCATACTAGAAGGAGGTGATTTTGGCACCAACCTTGAGCATGGAAAACCTCTACAAGGTATTGTCTTCTAGTCATGATTTTTGAGAATTCCCCTACATATTTTGGGCTAAATACAAGGCATCCCCTATCAATGTTTTGATGGAATCCAAAAAGTTTACCTCATCTAGCTTCTAAGGAAATTAGTCCTTATCCAACTTCATTGTGTACACCATAATATTTTTAAAGCACCCTTTCCAATGTATCAGTATGACGTGTCAAAAGCCACTAGAAAACTAAGATCTTTCAAGTATTCTACCTTTATACATAGCTTCCACACCATTATTATAGCTTGACCTAGAAATTCATGTGCTTCACCTAGCTTTGTATACTTCTGAATGATAGATGATGTCTTGATTGAGGGATCAATCTAGTCATGAATTCCATTGAATGCTAATTCATTGTCACTGAATTTGTAGATTTTTTGCAAAATTTGCTTTGTGTTTGTTTGTCTTGAAGTCAAGTTTCTATGTTCAAAAACATGTTTTTTGAGCTTCTTATTCTATACTAGTAGACCATCAATCAATTCAAACAATTTATTCAAATCATCAGTCCTCTACATTATTTCCTCCCAAATGTTATGTTTTATATGAATCATTAGTTTTTGATAAAATTTAGATATTCTGTTTTGGGAAGAGTTTATTTCATTTTTTCTTTCCTTAGCTCTGATTGCAAATTTTCACTATTTATTCTATCTTCCTCTAGTATTTCTTCCCACAGTTGTGCTATTTTTTTCTCTTTTTCAAGTTTGATATTGGCTTCCATATGGTTTTGTTGTAATTTTTGAATTAGCTCTTTTCTTATCATAATTGATTATGCTTTCATGTAACCTTTTCTTCATTTTATTCAGTTCCACCTCCGTCTATTCACTCACTTTTCTTGTAGATGTAGAGGTATCCTTTTTATACTTTTGTCTAATTCATTACTCTTGTTATCTAATGTTTTCCTCTTTCCTTTCTCATTTTCTAGTTCTTCTTGTAACTTTTCTATTTGATTCTATAACATATTTATGCCTCTCTCTTGCTTTAGAAATTATGTGTATACCACTTCATTTTTCCTTTTTCATACATTAATTTTGATAGACTTTTTTATTCTAGAAAAATCCATTTGGATGGTGCTCACCTCATAGTTAGAGAGATGAATCTAATCCTTTGGTTTATTTTGAATTTTGGTCACAACAATCACATACTCCATTTTAGTATTTTTATCATATGTAGGAAATACCCTAGTTGTTGCAATCTCTAAAATTATAGTAGTTGTACTCTCTTGCACTTGTTTCTTGTGTCTTTTAGAATTTTTTGCTTTCTTGTTAAACTCAGCTTTGTAATCAAAACCTAGGACTACTGACATAATTAAATGCTTGAATAGAGAAGTAGTTGGAATGTTGGGAGCATCTCTAACTATTTGAGGTTAAGGATTAGCCATTCCTATCCCAGTCACACTAACAATAGGAGGGGTGCCTACTGGGAATAATTTCTATTCAGGTGGAAATGGAGATAGTTGGACTTAGAACTCTCATAATATTTTTTTTCTTCACAAAGCCTTGTTCACTGAGTTTCTTTAAAATATTTGTTAGTATTGACCTCTTCTAAATATTTTGTTATTGTAGCACTTGCTGACCACTACTACTACTTCTACAATTACCACCAATAGCACTAGATTATCCACCATCTCCTTTACAAATCAAATGAGAATCTTAAAGATTTGAAGACCCTTGTGGTAATGGTTGTGACTGTATTTGACTCTTAGGTTTTGAAGATAGAAAAATTGTAACTATACTATCTATCCTTGTATACCCTTGGACTTGTTTATTAGTTCCAATGCCTCAAAGATCACCAAATCTTCAAGAGTATACCTATGTTACCACTCAAGTGTTACTTTGTCTTGTGGACCCCAAACCACCACCTTCATAACCCCATATTTTTATTATGGCTACCCCTAAAGTATATGTTTATTTTGTGGTCTCATTCAAACAAAGTTTGTATGCATATTCTACACTAGGATCCAAGGGTTGCTCTTCCCTCTCATCATTAGGTTCAACATTAGTTGCTTCAAAGGGATGCTCTCTATTCTAAAATTTTTTAAAATCTTCATCTTCTAAGATCTCCTCAAAGTCTATGGTAGTTTTTGGATCACCTAGATCCTTCCTCATAGACCAAAAGGTACTTATTTTTATTGTGTCCATTGTTCCTTTGTACAAACTACTCGTAGAGACTCTAGTATCATATCTTGGATATTTTTTATAAAAATTGTTGTCTATCTTAATTGGCATCTATGTCACTCTTTTTGGGTGCAATAACATTATATTTCCTGATAATTATTCAAAAGTAATAACTTTCTTAGAAACAATTACTTCCATTATTTTTGTGACCTCATCCCAAGAATTCTTGTTTTTCAACATTTCTAGAAAGGTTTTACTTTGATGTTAAATTTTACTTCCTATGTTCTTATTGGCCAAAATTCTTTCTTTAATCACATCACATGGGTCATACTACTAGTGAGAGCCATGATCAAATTTAAAAATTTGTAAAATTTGATGTCACATAGTGAATGCTTTTCTCTCGAATGTATACCCTACACATGAAAATGATAAGGAAGGAAATATGCTCCTCCTTTTCTAACTAACAAAGTATAGTTGATATGTACTATCCATATGTCATATATATTTCAGTGCAAAAACCCTCTCTATCACATGTATTGGAAGTTTGTTGGGATCTACTCTTGATCCGTAAAATTTTAGCATAATATATTCCTCCATGAAGCACCACTGTTAACCAACTATATTTCTAATCCCAGTTGAATGTAATCTCTACAAGACTTAGGCATTGGAGTATTTTTATTTGCATGATACAATGGAGCGAGAAAGTAGTCCACAAAATGATTCTAGTTCTTTTGATTATCATGCATCCTTTTCTTAGGGGTCCATGTTAGAATTAAGGTACCATCTACCTTGTGAATCAAATGTATTTAGTTACTCCTAATATTTCTTGTAAATCATTCATAAGAGATAAAGGTTTCATCGATAGTGGTAATTAGATTTTACCATCAAGGTTTTACTGATATAGTAATTAATTTTTACTAGGAGAGATAATTATTTATTTACGAGTAGGAAGTTACTATTACCGAATAAGCATCTTGGAGGTTAGGATTATTTTGTTCCCAACTTCCCATGAGGTTGTTTTGGAAACTTGTAATGAAATTTTGGATGGTTGTAACACCTGTGTATGAAGATGGAAACCACTTTGTAAGATAGGACAAATTAGGTGTCCATAAGGATAAATTAGTTGTCCGTGTGTAAGAGGTAAGTAATGGGGTTACAACCTACATTTTTTTATTTAATAAATTACTAAATTTTATAAGGAATGAATTGGAATATGATAACCAACTTAGAAACCCCATTTAGAGAGTGACAATGCTATATAAATAGGGGTTATGGTGGTAGAAATGTAATATAATGGGCTAGATTGAAAACTCTATACACAAGTATTGTCAAATTGAATACTGGAGAGGTGATTTGGAAGTGGATGTATTTTAATCTTGAATTTGAAGATAATACATACTCGGGCTTTCTTTTTGGTGGAGTTTTTCATGAAAGGGTTTCTCCATGAAAATCTTGTGTTGTGAGATGATCTTCTAGAGTTTCTTGCAGTCTTATGTTCCTAATTTTTGCCTCTTTACTGTTGTTGTCTTATGGTGATGTTATCTTCCTTTTATTGTTATTTTAAGTTCATCTAACGTGCTTGTATCAAGAATGTTAAAGTGGTTGATTTTAGCATCATAAAGAGGTTGAATCTCTACCTAATAATTCCATATTAAGGCAACTTAATTTCATATTTGAATACAATTTTTATATTTTCATATTGTAGTAGTATAAGTCTTGTATCTCACCAATTGGTATCATATCTAGGAGATTTGATGATTAAAAAATGTATAGGAATTTTTTAAACAATATTTGGTATTAGAGATAGATTTGTGTATGAGTCTTTTGGTCTTGTAAGAAGAAGATTTTGGAGGCTTGTGCACTGCAGTGGATGTTCTGTGTGTTAACATTGCTTTAGAAATTTGTGAGATTGGAATCCATATCATCTAAATCTTGAATGGATATTATCAATGTGATGTATGGTGGGAAGTAGAAGCTCATAGTAGAGGATCTCATTTTCCATGAACTTGGTCATGTGTTTTCTCCTTGCATGGTGGTGACCTAGAGCTCCTATTTAGTAATATGTGACTCTCCTCTTACATGGTGGTTATGTTCTTCTTCCTTGTGGTCATGTGCGATGAAAGGGTGCTTATGTTGGGTGGGTACTTTTGGCCCCTTGTTCACATGGAAAAATGCCTACTATTTGGACTAGAGTATGGAGTTCTTATGTTGGGTTCATGATTTTAGTCCCTGGTCACATGAAAGCAATGGATCATTAGCCACTAGTTTCTTATGGGTGGTGAAGATGGTTTGTTTTATATTTTGTAAGCTTTTGGACAACATAGTTCCTTTGTTTCCTTGTGATTTGTGGAGTTGGTCATTCTATGACCTGAATGCTCTTGGACAACTTGGTTTCTCTATAGGTTTTACAATTTCCTATATTTCTAAAAGTTGTGAGTTTGTAGATCTATGATATTCCATTGTTTTAGATGACATATTTGATTTTGTTCATTGGTGTATTTATGTCTAGATGTTTAAAGTACTTTTAGATTTATAAAGAGATGGTTTTGTAGGTTTTACATGTTAAACAAAATTTGTTTTTTGTAGATCTATGGAAATATTATATTTAGACTCTTAGAGTATTTTGTATGGAAACAAGTGTAGATTTGTAGGGTTGTTTATTGGATTCATATTAATCTATGGTTTCTCCTATGTGGATTTGTTTCATAAATCAGGTCTAGTGTTGATCTTGGTGTTTGAGTCTTTGCAATACATGTTATACTTAGTTACCTTTGTTCTATAATTTATTGGTGTGGGGTTAAATATGTATTCTAGTTATTTGCGATTAGAGCATAGGTCATGTTTTTCTCTTTGGGATGTTTCATATGTATAGATCTTGTAAATTAACTTATGTACATTTTGTTTGGTAGGCCTTTTCTTGGTCACCTTGACTAGATTGGTATGTTTATTGGAGTGAGAAAAAGAAAAGGTTTCAGAGTACCTGATATAGGTGTTCATTAGAATCTGTAGCAGTAGTCTATCATGCATGAGAAGCTCTTTTCACTTTTAGTAGAGTTTTGGCAATGATGTTGGTCATGATGCTCCCCATAGCTCGATATCACTTTTAGTAGGAATTTTGTGCAGTTACATAGTGTGTTCTATAGTGATTTTTGTATTGGCAAATATTCTCCAATTGGTTAATAGTTGAAATTGGCAATCCAAAATTTGGCTAATACTACAAGTTGTAAGGTGACCTAAATCACCACATTTTTACAAAATTTTATTTTTGTCCTCATTAAATCGCCATAACATTTATTTAATTAAACTTTTAAAATAAAAAATTTGCCACAATATTCAATACCTAATTAGATCATATTCACCTAAATCTTATAAGTTATAGTAGAAAATGAAATTAATTCGCTAATACTATTATATAATTATTGGTTACTTTAGGGCCATATCACCAATTTTTAATCAACACCATTCGTTTTATTTATAATCTAACAGTTGGGGTTGTATTCCATGGGTTAAAATGTACTTAGAGAGATCTAATAACCATCGAGCCTAAAATTATATTTGGTCCATTGATCTCAATTTATAATTTAACAACTAGGGTTACATTATGTGGGCCAAAATGTGCCCATAGAGCTCCAATGCCCATGAGGCTTGAAATTGCATTTGGGTCGTTAATCTCAATAATCAATGATCAATGACCCAAATGCAATTTCAAGTCCCATGGGCAATGGAGCTCCGTAGGCACATTTTGGCCCATGAAATAGAACCCAAACCATTAGATTATAAATAAAATCAACGGTGGTGAAAAATAATTTAGGGCCAATTTAAAATATTTAATTTTTGATTTGAAATATTATGGAGTTATATACACGAACACTACAGTTTAAACTAGTCAATCACTACCACCCTCAGGCCCTTACTTTTCTATAGGAATTTATTTTTATTTATTCAATGATCAACGACCCAAATGCAATTTCAAGCCCCATGGGTATTGGAGCTCCACGGGCACATTTTGGCTCATGAAATAGAACCTAAACCATGAGATTATAAATAAAATCAATGCTGGTAAAAAAGAATTTAGTGCCAATTTAAAATATTTAATGTTTGATTTAAAATATTAAGGAATTATATACATGAGCACTACACCTAAAACTACTTAATCGCTGCCACCCTCAGGCCCTTACTTTTTGATAGGAATTTATTTTTCTTTAAATGAAGGAGTCGCCATGGTAATTACTGCATTTGCCTATTTTTCATCAGGATTCTCCAGGATTTTCTACAAATCTCTAGTGATTAAAAAATCACCAATAAAATTAATATTTTTTCAAAAAAATGAAAGATTCACCAATAAAAGATAATATTTTTTTTAAAAATGAAAGATTAATCAAGATTTTATATCTTTTTTCACAATGGGTTTCTTAAATTTATTACCGGTGTTCTATCTTATTTGTTCTAAGATCTTGGTTCTAAGATGTTGTAGTTTCAGTGTAGTTTAACTATGTGAGAGCCATGAATAATCATCAATTAGAAGATGGATAATATTTTGCAATAGTTGTTAGTGTCATAAGGAGCTCATGGATTCTTCCCTTAGGTTGTAATGAGGGTTCACTGACATCTTTGGTTCTATTAACATAGGATGCTTGATGTTCATGTTATTTAAAGAGCTGTTGACATCTTGGTTTACCATGGAGGAATCTAGGAGTCTTTAGTAAGGTGTTAGATTTATACCTTGTTAGTTTTGATAGATGATCCTTGGTTTAGAGGATGGATGGTATTATGTCATAGTGTACTCTTTTTCATGTATTAGTGTTTTGGGATGATATAGATGCTCTTGGTAGCAAGATATGTTTGTCAAAGCATATGATCTTCTTTTGAGAAGATGTTAGATCATGATGTCATGATATGTTAGATTGATTTTGTAATTGGAGATTTGATAGTGGTCTAGTTAATTCTCCTTGGTTTTGAGTATTAATCATTTTCTTGGAGCTTAATGATTTTGTAAGTTGCATTTGAAATTGGCATGGATTGATTGATGGATGCTCATGTATACTAGAGAGACTTGGGTGAGGCTAGATCATATCTCTTGTACTTAGGACTATGTGTTGGAATGATTACTCATTATGAAGTTTTAGAAAAAAATAAGAAGAATACACCTGGAAATGGATGTGTCCATCATGGACCCGACAATAAGATGTCCCTTTATTGTAAAATTTGTTTACTTGTTCTTGTATACACATAAGAATTTTGTATATCACTCTTGATCTACTCGGTAGGTGAATGATCTAAGAGGTGTTGGCCGCTTGATTACCAGATGTGTTCTTTATTCTATATCTTGTCTTCTCATGTGTATTAGTCTTGAATGTTGAAGTTTTGAGGGCTTTTTCGGAAGTAGATGCATGGTTTTATGGATTTTTGTTGTTCTCCTTCTTTTGGTCTTTAGCTATGGAACTACTTCGGAGGACTTGTCTGGAGAGGTAACTCCATTTTGTTAGTGTATATATTACCTTACACATGGGTAAAATACACATGTTGTTAAACCTAGTTAGGTGTGCTAGGTTGATCGAGTTAGCTAGCCACCTCTAGCAGGTTTTGTGGAGATAACTTGACACATCTAGTTGAGTGTTGAAGTCAACTTATGAGTCTACTCAGCCTCTTAACCTTTTTATGTACACCTTATTGTTCATAGAACACATTTATTACATGATTATATAATTAATCATCTTTCATGTCTTTTTTATTTTCTTGGCCTATTAGATATTGACATTTCTATCCAGTTTTCTTAGCTCTTCTCACATGGTATTAGAGCCTTGCTGGTTGAAGTTGGTTGGTTCATTTTGAAAGCATGAAGGTCATTTAAAATTTCCATGGAAGAAACCCCTTGAGTGGGACTGACAAATTTGTGTGGTAGGGCCTATTTGGGTGAGTGATTGATGTTGGAAGGTGAGGTAAGAAATGTCCCAATTTGAGGATTAGTTCATTGTTTTTCTAGGTGTTACATTATTTGGTTTGGGTGCTACATACCCTTTCTTGGCATCATTTTCTTCATTCAAAGTAGGCGATGATTACTCTATTGAAGGCTTATGGTGGTGAAATTCATTGATAGCCAGAGTTGAAGGGAAAAGGGCCATGTTCCTGTTGGCTGATTTGCATACTAGAAGGAGGTGATTTTGGCACCAACCTTGAGCATGGAAAACCTCTACAAGGCACTATCTTCTAGTCATGATTTGTGAGCATTCCCCTATGTATTTTTTTCTAAGTACAAGGCATCTCCTATCTAGACACCAGATTTCTCTGTTCCTATTTGGATGCAAAGATTTCTTCTCCTATTTGGGCAGTGGCTACCATCTCTTTGTTGTCTGACATGACATTTCTTTATTGTTTGGTGGCAGATCTCTTGCAAACTAGATCTCTTGCAAACCAAAATCTTTTTTTGGTGTTGGTTTTTTGAAATCCCCTATGCTCAATGCCATGAGATCTAGGGTAGGAAAATCCTTATTCAAAGCCTTGTGCATTTCAACACCGCCATATCCCCTGTATAAAAGGATCTCAAACCTAGCCGCCCTATACCCTAAAATTTAATCTTGCACATTTCACCCTAACCCTATCTTGGACACTCATGTTGTCTTAATTTGCCTTGTCATTTTGGGCTTCCACTATTTTTTTAACTTTACAAAGCATTTTAAATTATGTTTTTTTAGTGTTAGAATATGTATTTTTTTGTCTAAAAGCACTAATCAATATAAAAGGCAAATTTTAGTGTGGTAACTTAAAATTTGGGGCAAATTACTTTGGAAATGAATTCTAGTTTTTATAACCCTTTTATTTTTCCTAACGAAGATGAAGGTTGGGGTCTAATTTGGGAGGAGGCTAATACCCCTTCACAAGTAAGACTATTGTATTCTACTCTCTTTGTCAATTCCAATGGGTGGTTAAAGCACTAGTTTCACCTTTGCCATAGTACATTTTTTTCTTTTTAGTGCAAATGTATTAAAATAGGCCTTTTTTAAGGGAAAATTGTTTATGTTATAACTTTTGATCAGTAGCTCAAAATTGAGTACTAATTTTTTCAAAATTTCATATTTTCACATTTACCATGTATTAGACCTACTTTCATTATAAAACGTGCTAAGTTATAAAGTGCCAAAACTGGGATTCACCTAATACTGAATCAAGGTGTGTATAGAGTCATGTCAAGAGCACTTCCTTTGAGTCATGTCCAGAACACTTCCATTGAGTCATGTCAAATGCACTTCCTTGAGTCATGTCTAGAACACTTCCATACTTCCTTTTACATTTTTAGTTAAGGGGTTAATCAAGCAATTTGGGGGTCAAACACTTATAATTATGGAAATTAATTAGTTAATCACGTATCCAATCTACTGGAAAAGAACACATGATTACTATGAAAAAAAGGCACACTATAAAAAATTGTATGTTTGAAAAACTTGATGATTTGACAATGCTCTATTAGGTTCATTAGTTACAAAAAGTTTGCATTGTCAATGGCATTAGTCTTCCAGATTCTTATAAACCAACAATTATAGAAACATCTCCATATATTGTTGCTTCATCAAATTTCATAATCACTTCTTCGAGAGCTTCTAGTACTTTCTTGTAGCAAGATAAATACATTAGTATTCCTAGCATTCTTGATTGGGACAAATTTCTAATTAGCATTGCTTGTCTATTTGTAGAGTCTTGTGTTGTTGATTTGGAAGCACACATTGAGGAAATCAATGTTCTCCTTGATGATAGTATCCATGAAGCTACATCACCATTATCCTCTTCAGATTTTCATGCTTTGCATCCATCTACACATGGTTCTGGACAATCATCAACTTCATCTATTAGCCATGTACCTGATATGATTATGGCATCCTTCAACATCAACATGGGGACACCTGAGAAGTCTTCAAAGACATAAAAATGGGCATCATCATCCTTGGAATTAGCTTCAACATGATTTAGGAAAATTCATACATCTTCCTGCACATTCCTTTTTGGAATGGGGAGATATCCTGCACCTTTAGTTTGTTTCATTTCTTCCCAAGGCAAAGAACATTGTTCAACATTATTGGATCTACATCTACATCCTTTGTTGAGTATCCAACCTCACTGCACTAGGACACATATTATGGGGGGTCTCATAGAGCTTCTATCATTTTATCCCTTATGGGGGGAAAATTTATTGTACTTAGTGAAAGAAGTGGTACTTCTTCACTTACATAATTTTCATGTATCTTTTCTCTCTTTTGGAGGGTAGCTTTTTCCCATAGGGGTTTCTACCTTTCTCCACTTCTTGAGAGATTACTCTATACATGGGTACCTCATTAGACCTAGTAGTCAGGACCATCTTAATTGTACCCACATAATCTATGCTTAAGGAGGAGTGTTAGTGTATGTATTACCTTGCACATGGGTAAAATACACATGTTGTTAAGCCTAGTTAGGTGTCTTAGGTTGACCGAGTTAGCTTGCCACCTCTAGTAGGTTTTGAAGAGATAACTCGACACATCTAGTTGAGCATGTTGAAGTCAACTTTTGAGTCAACTCAACTTGTTCACCTAGTTATGTACACTTTATTATCCATAGAACACATTGATTATTTGATTATCTAATTAATCATCTTTCATGTCTTATGTATTTTCTTAGCTTATTCGATATCAACATTCTATCTAGTTTTCTTGGCTCCTTTCACACCTTTTCTATGGGAATGTTTGGCTAGTTTGGTCTACTTCCTATGAGAGGTTTACATCTATTACTGCCATCGTTTCATTTTCAGTTGAATGGTTAGATGTTGATATCCTTTTAGTTTGGGAATATTGGAGGAGATTTTACTCTATACAACTTGGCACATATTAAGTGTTGTTACAAGGACATGATTTATTTTGCAGGTTCTCTCCTTGCTACAAAATGATCTTCCTAAAGTTTCTTTTGTCTATGAAGTTATGCTTTGGAGTCAAATGTTGTTTTTGCTTCATTGTAGGTGGCAATAGTTTGGTGTCTCCTTGCTCTCTTTCTTCATTAGTATGGAGGACTTGGGAGAGTCTTTTGGAGATTGGTATTGAGAGATGTTTTATTCATATCAATGTATGTTTCCTTAACACTATGTGGTAGAGAAATTATCCACATCCTCTATGTGAGTGCTATAGGTAGACTTTGTACTCCTTGATCTATTTTTAGATTTAACATTACCCATGTAGTGGAAGTTCCTAGGTATGTATGTTCTTCATTTTTATGATATCTTTTTGGATGTCTCAGATTCTAGGTTACTAATGTGATAATGTGTTACATGTTTCATTATTTTAGATCTATGAGTTGTCTTTACCCATTGGATACATTGAATACTTGGATGTGGATTACCAGTATCCACAAATCAGTTCAATATTGATACAAGCTTTGTTAGCTAGCCTTATCTATGGTCATTTGTGCATTGGTACGTTGTATTGAGATTATATGATGGATGATTGGAGAGGTGGATATACGTGGACATGATTTTAGTTTTGGGTTGATATGTTGATGGAATGGAGCTCTATATTTGTTGGTTTTGTTTACCCTAGTTTGAAGTATGGATAGTTTGGATAAACTAGTAACTTGTTGTGGTTTCTACTCCAGCTGGTATGAGTGTGGAGATCACTCAAAGTCATTTGTTATCATTTTAATTTGATGTTTGTGTTCATGTATAGAATGGTGTAGGTTTCAATGACAATTCATATGTTTCACCTTGGCTTGTTCCTTTTCTTATCATGGGTGACATGATGTTAGGAGTTCTTGCTTGAGATGGTGGTTATATTGGTATTTATTGTAGGTATCTGCTTAGAACATGAGATCATGTTAAAGAATCAAGTGGTACATGGTTGGATAAGGGATATTTTTCCCTTGTTGGTTTTCCTATGGATGTATTTATAATGTATGATGTCAAGTGAGAGAATGTTAGGATTAAGGTGCCATCAACCTTATAAATCCTATGTATTTAATTCCTACTAATATTGTTTGTAGATCATTCATAAGGGATTAATATTTCACTGACAATGGTAATTTTTTTACCGTTAGGGTTTTATTGGTACAGTAATTAATTTTTTATTAGGGGTAGTAATTATTTATTTATTGGTAGGAAGTTACTATTTATTAGATAGGAATTGGTTTTGGAAAATTGTAATGATGTTTTGGATGTTTATAACACCTCCACATGAATATTGAAACCACCTTATAAGATAGGTCAAATTAGGTGTCAATAAGAACAAATTAGTTGTCCATATGTAAGAGGTGAGTAATGGGGTTACAACCTACATTGTTTTATATAATAAATTCTTAGATTTTCTAAAGGAAGGCATTGGGATATGATAAACAACTTGGATGCCCCATTTAGAGAGTGAAAATATTATATAAACAAGGGTTATGGTGGTAGAAATGTAATATGATTAGTTAGAGGAAAAACTTTGTACATAGGTGTTGTCGGATTGAAGACTAGAGAAGAGATTTGGAAGTGGATGTATTGTAATCTTCCATTTGAAGATAGTACATGTTTGGCCTCTCTTCTTATTGGATTTTTTCCCAAAAGAGTTTCTACACGTAAATCTTATGTTGTGAAATGATCTTCTAGAGTTTCTTTGACTCTTAAATGTTGTTTATTTGGGCCTCTTTGTCCCTACTATCTTATGGTGATGTTATCTTAATTTTATTTCTATTTTAAGTTTATCTAAGGTGGTTGTATTAAGAATGTTAAAGTGGTTGATTCTAGCATCATAAAGAGGTTCAATATCTACATGACAACTCCATATCAAGGGCACTTAATTTCATATTTGCATACAATTTTTAGATTCTCATATTGTAGTAGTCTAAGCCTCATTTATCACCAATTGGTATCATATCTTGGAGATTTGATGATTAATTTTTTTATTAAAGATTGATCTTTATACTAACAGTTGAATCATGTAGTAAAACCATGATTTTTACTACATCATTCATATAGGGATGAATGTGAAGCTTTTTGGCTAGTAATATTCCACTAAAAAGAATAACAAAAGTAGGTTGTTAAACTAAAGGTCTTAGTGTTGGAACTAGAAGTGGAAACTCCTTTAATCATTAAAAATTGTTTATGCATGGATTATGCAATATGCTCAAGAAATTTATATTTAACAAACTTGTGGATTAACACAATGGATATTGTATACCATTTCGAGGAGGCTTGCATCCACTTTCCTATCACTATCCAATCAAAGGTAAAATGCTAGCATGGAGATAGAATCTTGAATCCATGGTTTAAAATTTTCAATTTGATAAGGAGGCTAACGATTCTCTTTGAGTACGGCACCATCTACTATTTATCTTTTTAGAAAAGATGCTTTGGAAATTTGACTGGCTAATTCATAATCACTAGCAAGATTTTATATGTTAATGTGGATGTTTCCAAAATCTTTAGCTAGAATCCCTAACACTTTGCCAACTTTTTCTATAGTAATGGGTAAGATTTATTCTTGGCTATCTTTTTTAACAATTTATTTTCTATTTTCCATAAAACTCTGAGCAGAGACCATGATAAATTCTAGGAAAGGGAAAACCTTAGGCAAAATCATGCATCCCAATCCAACCACCCATGGTGTAATGAAACTATTAATTGGTAATGTTTTACTTGGATTAGCTTGCATTTGAAATGCAACCTTTTCTCACATGAAAATCTAAGTTCTGAGGTAAACCTACCAAAGATTACAAGATCATAAATATCATGGTATTCATTAGTAAAACCTAGGGTTTTAAGCAATCTGACGTAGTCTATTTTTTCTATTGAATTTTCCTTTGCCAATCCCTAGTCTACTAGTCATGGTATACATGCTTGTAAACCATCAACCCTAAACCCCAAGATTAAAAAATTTTAAACTAAAACATTATAGTAATAGAGAGTTCAACTTGAAACATAGGATTTCTATCTTTCACTTACCTAGAAAATATGAATACAAAGAATAGCACTTAATGACTTTATGGTGTCCAACAATCGATATTAAAATGGAGGAAAATAACAATTTCCTTTCTAGTACAAAATCTAAAGAAGAGACTAGTCTTTTGTTGTGTAAAATATGTCACTGATATTCAACATAATTGAAGTATGTCATTGATATCTATTGACAATCAAAGCAAACATTAAATAATCGGTCTATATAATACAATTTCTTCAATAAAAAATATATCTCTTCTCTCTTAGATAAACTTTTCTGACAACTATTTACACTACAATACTATTTGGAAGGTTGCATCATATTTCTGAGTTCATATCTTACCTGTAGTTACTAACAACATATGAATTAATCCCAATCTCTTTTATTCAATTAATCCACCCAAATAGGGGAAATAAATTTCAAAAAAATTATATCTTGATCATCTCAATTATCTAATAAGATAAAATTGATTGTCAAAATTTGAGTTTATAATAAAGTAAAATTTTCATTTAGAAATTATAGGTAGGGGTGGAAATCCATTATCCTTGATAAGTAATCTAGAGAGGGGAAAGATCTCTAAATTACCATTTTCTACAACTTCCTCCTCGTTAATTGTTTTAGCAACCTTAAATTTAATGCTTTTCTCAGGACCATTTTCTAGTATTGCAATGTTCTTTTTAACTATGATCGTTTAAGAGAGGCAATCAATATAATCAAAGGGAAAAACCCTTCTACATATTCTAACCACAAATATTTGAGTCCAACTACAACACTAACTTTGGATTCCATTGATGATTTTGAGTTTTTGGGTTTTAAGCTGGTGAGAGTTAGGGCTCAAATGCAAGACAACTATTATTAGTCACTCAAGTTTGAAAAACAAATTAGGTTAAGATACTATTTGTTAGGGGAATTTCACCTAGTTATAAAAGGAATCGCCCCAACCTTGTAAACAACAAAAGCTTAATAAGTTTACCTCTACGTACAAGACACAAAACTTTTCTAGGTAATAATGGATTGTGGAAAGGATGTTGTCTCACACTGGCAAGAAGGATAACAATGATCAATACTATTCTAAAAACCATACCAACTTACATGATGTCCTCTTTGCAAATTCCTAAGAGCATCCTAGCAGAAATGGAGAAATTGTACAGACAATTCCTATGACAAGGATCAACAAATACAAGGAAAATCCACCTCATAGAATGGGAAAAGATCTACAAACTAAAAGACATCGAGGGTGTTAGGTTATTGAATTTAAATCTACAAAATTAGGCATTGAGGGCTAAACTAGCATGAAATATGTATAAGAGACCACATCCATGATGGGCTCAATTGATGCAATCCAAGTATTTGGATAACAATGAGAGAGAGGATCTTTATGGGAGAGAATACACTGAAAGGATCTTCCATGTGGAACTTCATCATAGACAATAGGAAAGTATTAATGCCTAAACTCACATGGGTAATTCATAATGGAGCTAAATAAAAATTTGAGGAGGACTCCTAGAATGGGTGGCCAAGAATATCTTTAAGGGAGGACTTGTATGAGGCTAAGACATACCTACAGCAACACTAGGGAGCTTATGTACAAAATTATTTTTAGCCGGACATAAAATCTCATAACCTCAAAAAGTAAAATGGAGAAGTTTAGAGAACTACAATTTTCCTCCAACCAAAAGCAAATTATTTAAGACATATTAAACTAAAGAGTAGTATTTATTTCTAGATAAGAAGATGAGCTCATATGGACAATGGATAATTCAGGGTCCTACAAGGTAAAACAAGGATACAAAATCTTGTCGTCATCCATTAAGATAGAATGGCCAACCCACCTCTATTGGAATGATGTGATACTTCTAAAGGTCAGGGCCTTCACATGGTTAGCATTACACAAAAGGATTTTCATAGGGGATATGATTCAAAAATTGAACATAGGAAAAAAATATTAGTTGTGTTATGTGTGGAGAACATGAAGGGAGCATTGATCATATTTTGATCTACACTGCCCTTTTAGCAGAAAATGCTGGTATTGATTGTTTAAACAATGAGACTAGGCTTCACCTCTCTTGGAATCTTTATTAATACTTTTTAAAAGTTGGCCAATGTTGTTTTCAGATTCAAAATTTGCATGCATTTGGGAAGTCAGTGCATCATGGTGATATGGCATATTTGGCTGGAGAGAAACTTTTGCATCTTTATGAAGAAATCTTTGACAATACAAAAGGTATGTGGGGAATTAGAAAAATAAATATTACAGGTTGTCATGAAAAAAGCTAGGAAAACAGTAGATCACATTACAAAGTGGACAAGTTGGGATAATTCATTGCTAAAGAAATGGAAATACTTGGAATCCATCTCAAATGGGGCAATTTCTCATGTCATCCCTCAAAATGTAGACAAAAATAAGGTAACATGGGCTCCTCAAATACCCACTTTTGTAAAATTAAACGTCGATGGTGCATGTAGGGGCAACCCAGGATTGTCGGGAATGAGCTAGATCATCAAGGATCATAAGGGATTGTTATTACTAGCCAAATCCACCAAAATACTAGATGGATCTACCAATGAAGTAGAGGCATGGTCACTCCTCCATGGACTACAGCTAGCTCTGGATTATAGCTATAACAACTTATAGATAGAGGGAGACTTGATAAACATTATAATAGTAGTCAAGTCAAAGAAAACAAAACATTGGAGAATAGACTATATCTTGCAATAGGCCTTAACACTCATGGAAACACTAAATTCATTTCAAGTCTCCCATTGCTATATATTGGGAAGGAAATATTGTGGTCGACACCTTGGCTAACAAAGCCATCAACCAACTTGAGGAGGTGATGTTGATCAAACCAAACTAGGGAAATTTGCCCACTCAACTGACAACTTAGATATAGGAGGATATCCAAGACTTGAATGGATAGCCTAATCGACAAGGTACCTGATCGCCTTAATAGAGATCAACTGGGAATGGTCCCAATAAGTGAACTTTAGATTTTAAAATAGCTAACAAGACTTCTATCTTTAAAGATAAAATGAATGGAGTGATGTCAAAGCCTTTTCAAAAATGGGGAGGCTTCAGGCCGACCACCAAATTCAGGATACCTATGCAGTATGACAAATCTTCAAGGGGCCACTTGAGCATTAGAGACACCGAGATAGTTTTTTCATAACTATTTGAAAGGGATACAACTGAGATGCTTCTGAAACAAAAAAATCAACATTATTAAGTTAGATATTAGTAGGGATCCCCCATCATGTCAACACACAGAGGAAAGAAAGCTTAATGTCAGATGGACAGAAACAACCCAAAGGAATTAATGTTCATGTTCTCTAAATCAGGAAGGGATAATACACATTTATAGAAAATCTTGTCACTTATTAAATGTATGATGTTGAAGCATGATGTGAAGTGACTGAAAAGGTGGAAAAAGTAATATATCTACATGACCGCATTCCCTCTAGCAGATTATATCTTTCGTCCTGTTGGCAACTAATCCCATGACATAGTGTTGTGAGTTTTTCCTTTCCATCCAGTTCTCTTATTTTTGCAGGTGTGAAGATAGAGAATGACACAATTAACATGAAACTTCTCTATCCTATGATGCAATAGGGGCCAAAAATTAGAGGAAGGGTTAGAATCATTGACCTGAACTAGATTTTTGGCATAGACTACATGATGGCCCAATTTGTGATTAGGAATATCTATAGTCAGAAATGGTTGGAAGGAATAGAGGATAGACTTCTCCACTAGTCAGATATTGTTTCCACCCTCCTCTTGATCATCATGGATATGATCCAAAATGATCATTATGTCCAAGCCATAGCATCTAGTCTCGTATTTGACTATCTCTACAGTCTGGAGAGATGGAAAATCACATTGCAAGGCTATGACTTGATGAAAGGAGAGGCAATGGTAGGCATATTATTCCCTATGCAAACCCTAAGAACTTCTCTAGCAGTAGAGTGTGTGTTTAAAGAAGTGTAGAAAGGTTTAGTGTGTGGCTGCATTAGAGGACTGAACAATGTCCTGCATGGCCATAGTTTTAGTTTTTCTAAAGAGATGAGATCCAGGTGCAGAGCTGTGTTCATTTCCATCCATTTTCTAAGGATGCATACTCTTGACTGGGCCTACCACCTTCCAAAAATATTGACAAGCCATGAAGACCCACCTCCCCAAGATGCTCAAGACAAACCATAAATGTCAAGTTTAGCACTCACGATTCGGTTAGGCATGAAAACACTAGTGGAAGTATAATTGGAAATCCACAGTCCCTAGGAGAGTGAAAGGGTACACCCATAATAGTGGGTTAGGTGTTTTTCTCTTCTTACATGCAAGGCTTCCATGGTGACAAGGTGCTATGTCCCTTTTGTTTTTCCTTTTTCTATTTAAAAGTTTACTTCCCTACCTTTTCAGTGCAGTTAATAGTAGCCATATCTTGTATGCACCTTTAATGTATATTCTAGCTTTGGTCGTATAGAGCTGACTGTACTCTTTTTGGCAACTTTTTGTAAAACTTTCATATTATCAATATATGTGTCGGTTGTTTACCACCTTTCTTGTAAAAAACAATGGATTGTCAAAACTTAATAGTTTTGTACCTAGGCACACAAAATAAATTTTTTCTATAGTTTAACACTTTCATGAGAAGAAAAAATATCTATAATTTAATGTTTTATTGAACAAGGGGTTGACATGGATTGAAAGGGAGTCTATTTTGAAATTAGAGTCTTTAAATTTCATAATTGAAATATATAGGTATTAAATTTAATTAATGCATCAAATGGTGAACTTTATATAGGGAGGCACTTCAATATTTGGTAGTTGAGGTCTCCAAAAATAATATCAATTGGATATAAATTAGAAGAGAAGGAATGACTTGTTAGATGTGAGGATTGATAATTATCTAATTAGATGATAATAAGTGACAAATTATTACATATTTATTAATATGTTATATTCTATTATAACAATATCTTAAATACATCTATCTAAAAGCTGTCAATATCAATCTAGAGCTATTTTATTTACTTAGAGTTATTTTATTTAACTTTAGAATTATTATGCCCAGAGGCATGACACATATATTTTAAAAGACAAACTATAAAATAATAAAACTACAATATAGCCTTGTTCTCACTCAGCTGATGCTCCGAGGGATATTTTTATCCTTTCTTTTTTGTGGAATTTCTGGGGGCAAAAATTATAACTTTTTTTGTATTATTCTACTTTCCCTCCTTTTGTATTTGTAAACCCGTTGAGGGAACTGTAAACCCATTGAGGGAACTTGTAAATTTCGAGCTAGAAGTTTTCTTGCTAGCCCTTTCCTATCGGTATGCTCTATTGAACCAGCTTTTTGTAACTTTTTATTATTAATATATAATTATAGTGGCTTGCCACTTTTGTTAAAAAAAAAAAAACTACAATATAACCCACATAAAAAATTTTAAAAGTAAAATAAAATAAAATAACTATTAGCAAATAAATGAGCCTTAAAGTAAATAATAATAGCCTCATATATATTTAAAAAATTATAACAGTTATAACCTAAAATAACATACTGTGAATAAAATAAAATAAGTCTTAATTAAATAATAATACTCTTAAATTTCTTAAATTTTATTATTTTATTAATTATAATTATATATTTTAAAACTTTATTAATTTATTTGTTTGTTTATTTTATTATTCTTATTGTGTTGAGAGACTTATCACATATTTTTCTAAATTATAAAGTGTTTTAAATTTAGAATATAGTCAACATATGTTTATTAAATGAATGTGCCTAAAATTTATAATGTAACTATTTTATATTTAAAAAATATATAACTGACATATTTTTTTTAATGAAACCACACAAGAATTAAATTTAAAATATATAACAGCCATAGTTTTATTAAATTGAAATGCCCTTCCTTGCAAAATATAGGAAAAATACATCAGATTTTTCAAGTGCCTCCTTGCATAGTTTCAAACATGCCGCAAGTCAAACAAGTTTTGAGCCTAATTTTTAAATAGGCATGCATGCCTAAAAATAGGCCACAAGCCTAAATTTTAAATAGGCATGCATGCCTAAAAATAAGCTGTGAGCCTTGCTAGGAGGCTGGGGGCCTTTATATTGGTACGCTATAGCATTGCACTTGCAGAATCAACCTTTGGGTCATCGCTTCACCTCTTTGTGTGGATTCAAAATGTGGGCCTCCTCTGCACTCAGATCCAAGATCTCCTTCTATGTACACAATTTCATTCCTCCTTCACCCTCTTATGTAAATTGAATGGGCTCTACAAACATGGGCTCAACAAGGACACAAATACATAGAGAATAGTTTGCATGCAACTAGTATTTTGAACAATAAATATGTAGATTGTTACCAAATAGATAATCAATAAACCCAACCCTATTCTGATACCACGTGAGAAACCACATGATTGTTGGATGATTGGCTACATCGAATCAGTCACCTAAGACAAGCAAAGACACGCTTATCACATAAAAATGATTCAAAACATGGATATATAAAGAAAATGCTTCAATCATAAGAATGAATTGATTGGGATATTGAAATAGCTCACAATGTGAGATAGATATAGAGCATAATCAACTAAGAATAGTCAAGCCAATAATAGGAAAATCTCATTAAAAATAGTGGTGCTCAAAGATTAGGAGAAATAACCACTTAACTTAGACAAAACTAATCTAGGCATGTCAAGTATAGTTCAAGGCTAAATGTAGACTCTTAAATATGCACTCCTAAGCAAGCTTAATATATACCAACACCCCGCTTAAACATAGATTGGGTGGGCTAAATTAAGATGGGTCCCGACAACTAGGCTTGATTAGGTACCCATGTACAATGCAATCTCTCATAAAAATGGAGAAATAGAGAAAACCATGTGGGAAAAAACTCCCCTCCAAAAAGAGTGAAAAAAGATAAAAGAAGAGGACTAGGAAGCCTCCTCAAAGATGATAGCTATGTACCAATCTTGAAACCATGTCACTCTAACTATGATGATGTAGATATGACCCCCCATAAGAGAGTAAAAGAGACTATGTAGCCCTCCATAATGAAGTAACCCCTATGCCAAAAGAGAATACCCATGTATGAATGCTTAAAATGATCCATTTTTGGCAAATGACATTTCTTCCCTTAGGAAGAAACAACTCCAATGGTGAATGCTGAAGTAACTCCAACTCAAAGAAGCAAGGTGAGGTGGTAAGTCTCATGATATATCATGTCTTAGAATACTAATCAAATGTATTCATACTGATGTCAAAATGAGTCACAATTAAATAAGAAGGCTTAGGTCTAATTGAAACAAGTGACCTCTCAAAATCATGTGAAAATTGATGAAGAGCATGATCTAAAGAACTGATGTATGGATGTGAAATGTTAATGCATACCATGTGGCTACAAAGTAAATCCCACAAGATGTCCTACCAAGAATCTCTAGAAGCCCTTGGTGAAGCCTCTCTAAACTTTGTAGTAGTAGAAGGTGAAAGATAATTGTCATCAAGGAGAAGTATGAGATCCTCTAAGGTGTCATCAAGAT
Organism: Cunninghamia lanceolata; assembly: GCA_027924645.1. Taxonomy (NCBI): domain Eukaryota; kingdom Viridiplantae; phylum Streptophyta; class Pinopsida; order Cupressales; family Cupressaceae; genus Cunninghamia; species Cunninghamia lanceolata. Next base: position 8,392,781 of record BSBN01000221.1, read on the forward strand.
TTGAAATATAGCATTCAACAAACAACCAAGAGATGTCTAGAACAAGTGTGTCCCAATGAAGTGAACCCTGAAAATGATTGTTCTAATGAATCATAGAAGCTCTCTGAGAAGTGACTCTCAACTCTAAAGTGGAGGCATAGAAAGCATGTGCCCTATAATATGACAATGTATGTCGGCCATCAACTGGATTTTGTATCTAAGTACCTACACTTTGAAGTGTCTATCTAGCCCAAAGAGATCTAAATGTGGGTGAGTCAGGTGTTGAATCCTCATCCTCCAAAATGAATCTAGAGATGGATGGAGATTACACCCCATCACTTTCCTCGATGTCAGAACTAGAAGACAACTCTATCTCTGTAATCTGTTGTGGATGGTTGGAAGGTGAAATATCAAGAGCAAAGTGTGAGAAGGTGTATAACCTAGCATGGTGATCTTCCCTTCCCAAATCCACTAAGTTCTTGCTATGAAACACTCTAATCTCAACTGAATCTGGAGTAAACATAACTCGTATGCCCTTCCCTATTTGAGTAATCTAATACACTGATAGGAGATTAGTTGAAAGTAAAGGTACACTTAGAAAATTTGTGAATGTTCCACCTTCAACTTCAATAGACCCTCTCCCTGCAATAGTTGCTATAGTGTCATTAGGTCCAAACTGATAGTAGACATATTAATAGGCTCTATGGAAGAAGACTCAACCTGTGAAGAACCCATATGGTGCCAAGCACCTGAGTCAATAATCCAAGATGGAGCTGATCATGATGATGCTGCAACTAGTGTCTCCCATAAATTTCTCTTTACCTTTTTCCTTTGTGTTATAAGTTTCTTGGGTTGATGAGGACTCTTTGATAGATTTAGGGACCCCTATGTTTTTCTTCATAAGAAGATGTGTGAGGTGGTCTAGATCTATTTCTTCATACATATGTGCTCATCATGCCTAAGTTTCTTATAATAAGTGCACTTGACTTTGTCTTTCTTAGGTTTCCCTTGATTTGAAGAAGATTTTGTGATGGATTTGTTAAATTTTTCATGGACTAGCTAGGAGTTGAACCTAGGACCTTCCATTTGCTACTGGAGTTCTCTACCAACTAAGCTACTAGCCCTTTGTGGCCAATCCATCATCGATCTGAGTGTGGTTTATTTTCAACACCCTCCCTTAAGCCACACTTGAGGTGCTTGGGGCTCCTAGCCTGGCTCTGATACTATTGTACCTCATACACATGCCCCATTCAAAAAATGAGGACCCCCTCTTTTGATTCGGCTTAGATGTCATTAGATCTTTTCATCTCCCATGTGGTTAAGTGGTTAAAGCGCATTTTGACCTGGATTGAATGATGATATTGAGAAAACACTTCAAGAATCTACTAGGTTGTTTCTTTACATCCCTTTTGAAGGCCTTGAATTGCCCTTTTGTGCTAGATTGCCCTCCAACTGACCTTTGCGCTAAATTCCTATGTATCCGACCGTTGCGCTAGATTGTCTTCCAACCGACCTAGTGCTAAAATCTATTGTCCCCAACTTCAGCGCTAATTTCCTCTCTGACAGACTTCTATGCTGGAATTGACTATCTCTGACTTGCGCTAAATCGATCGATCACCAACTAAGTCAGACAAAGCCAAAATACCTGCAAGTCGGATAGACCTCAAATGCCCACAAATTGTGCAAGTTGAATTTATAAATCTTAGCGCTGAAAAGGTTCTTCATTGACCAGGTCTAATGCATCCAATTTCCCTGCCAGATCCAAGCTAAGGAGAAACCACACCAAACCCTAAGACTGACAAATGTATGCTGTGTATTAATGGTGATTTCGCTAGGGGATAAAAGGGGCAAATCCTTTGTTTTAAACCATTTCTGTTGCATTTTCAATGGGATTTTAGAGCTCCATTTGAGATTTTCAAACCCATGACCACCCCTTTTTGCATAGTCTAAATGTGCCTTCATATTTACTAGGTAGAGTTTTGAACCTTGTCCTTCGAGCTTTCACTGCAAGCAATTAGGGCTTGATTAAGCATTAATCTTTCTAAAACAAACATTCTTAGGGTTTCTAGCTAGGGTTTCGTGCATAGATTTTTTTTTCTTCCTTGAAACCCCATTAGGATTTCCTATTGAAAGCTAGGAAAAGACCGAAACTTAGACAATTTTTACTGATGCATCTGACTTTTATCACTAAAATGAGGTTTGACCGACCTGCAAACTTGTTAATTATCTAGTCAATTGGTGACCTCTAAAACCTATGCTACATTTTCAAAACTGTCGTGCGCTAAAAACATCGATCTCTGACCTACCTGTCCATATCACATTTCTCTAACTTGGTCGGAAGGACCTAAAAACCCAGCAAACCTTGAAAGTTACTTTTGCGCTGAAAACCCCTTATGCCGACCTTGCACTAAAAAACCTAATCTCGGACTTGGTCAGGCACCTCGAGTTTCCCCGTAAAGTCGGTGGCATCTCAAAATCCTACTAGAAACAAGATATCAATTGTGCACTAAATACAATCCCTTCCGACCTGCGTTGTAATACTCTCCCACCAACTTGGTCAGTAGCAACCAAAATTCACACAAATTAGACCACAATGAATCCCACACACATACAATACAAACTATCTCAAGAGACTTGCGCTAAATCACAAACTGATTGACTAAACAACCAATGGAGGTCGGTGACCTCTAAAACCTGCGCAAAACATTTAAAAGCATAAACGGTAGTAAACCCTTTGGTTAGACTAGCCCATTTTTCCTGCTGAGGTCAGATGACCCTAATTTCAATGCTTTTCTGCCTACAGGTCGGATGACCCCAAAAATAGTGCAAAACATGCAAATGACTGAATTTTCAAAGGTAAAGTGCACAAAATGATAGAGTTAATGTTGTAGTACATTAATAATGATGATTTTCATGAAATTTCTTGCAACATTAGATGTTTCTTTGCATGTATTAATGATGATTGTTATAATTGCAATAAATGTTAGATTTGAGTTTCCTTCAAAGGGTATATTAGTAGTACTAGTAAATTTATTAAGGTTCATCTTAAACTTACGAGTATGTTAAAAGATTCCTCAAGGTATCAAACTTATAAGGTCCAATACTGTAGACTAAATGATTGCTAAGGCCCAAGCTATGAAGTATGAATTCAAAGGAATCCCTCCAGAGACCAAGATACACTCTGGGTGGAGTGATGTAGGAGATACAAACCTAGGTCACATAGACCTAGACAACTTTAGATTGAGGATCTTCAGTCTGAACCCAACTCCTAGGGCCATAATACTTAGGGACAGTGGTATATCACAAGCTCCTACCTTCCCCACTTCAAGGCAATGTGCAGAACTGATGGCAACTTGTGCAGATAGATATGATGTAATGACAAGAACAATCCAAACAACCAGTGGGGATATCTTGGCTAATTTAAGCCCACCTTCTCTAGCTGAGACCTTTGATATTCCTTGGCACAAGGTTATGACTATGCCAGACAAACAAGGATCATAGGAGACTTATAACAAAGATGTAGAAGGCTGCAGAAAGTACATTAATGACAATTGGGCCAAAAGAAGAAGGTTTGCTCTCATCAAACTTCCCTAAATATTATACAGAAGTGATTTCCATGATGAAATTGGAGACTTAGTAACTTTCTTGAGCAGGATATATGGACTACCTACAGCCTCCACTTGTAAGGATTGGATGTTTGTCATTATCATTAAGATATTGAAAGGAACTAAGTTCCACTGGGCCTAGATCCTCAATGACAACATTCATGAGGCCTTCAATAATTTCAAGGACAAAAGATACTTCAGATGGACATCCTATGTTGTTTATGCATTGGCAAGGAGAAATCACTATGTTGGGTTGTCTAAAATTGGAGAAATTGGGAATGATGAGCAAACCCAAATAAAGGTGTATGAATGTTACCCACAGCTGATCTCTTCTCAATCTTTGATACATTTTAAAAGAGTAAATGATGCTTTCATGATGTATATAGTCAGAATGCTACAGGGTAACATAGCCTTGAGGATTTCCATGGAGGTAATGAATGAAATAACTAGGTATGGTAGATGGTACATCTAGTTTGAGAAATTCACATATTTAAGGGTGCAAGGCTTCACTGGGATAGCTTACAGACTTCATAGGTATCTCGATGATAAGACAATACTTCTAGAGCTGTCTAGATAGTTAATACCCTGTGACAAGAAGTTCAAACACTTGTACCGAACCAATGTACAATTTCCTATCAAGTTTGGCAAAGGAATTTATGCATGCCCTTCTTTGGCATCAGTAGAACATTCTTATAAAGAGCTTCAGCTCCTCAACTTACACTACTACAATGCAAGAGATCATTTTGATCCAAATAAGGTGATGGAAAGATTTTTGAGTAAGAATCTATTCCACAAGATGCATATTGAATATTTTTGGGCCAATTTTCCCAATGATTATGAGATCATGAAGAAAGCACATTCAAGGCTGCCTCTAGATTTTATCAAGAAGTTTCACATTATGGCAGTTCTAGACCAGCTACAAGATGATGAAAATGCTATGGTCAGAGGACCATGGGAGGCTTAGTACCATTAGCCTATCCCATTACCAAATTAGGGAAATGCAGAAGAGAGTTCCCTGGATATTGTTATGAGGGAACCTATCAGGTTAAGCAATGCCTGGGTAAGAGCTCAGGTGGTTGCTTTAGAAGGAAAAGGAGTTTAACTCACTTATACAATATTGGAATCAGATAAAGACTCTGGGGGAGAAGAGGATGAGCCAATCCATGTCATAGATGATGTAGAGCCAGATGGGAGATAGAAGTCAGACAGTGAAGAACATACATCTCTGGCCGAAAAAGTGAAGAAGATGAAGAAGCCATCTGCAAGACCTCCTCAAAAGAAAGATCAGCCTCCCTCTACTAGGGCAAGGGCCTCCAAGAAAAGAGACATACCAAGTGGTCCTGGAGAATGTTCTAAGGTAAAGAAGGTAAAAGTAAAAGAGGTTAGTAAGGAGGATGCTACAACCAAGAAAGATTCTAGGCCTCCAACTAGCCAGTCTCCTACTACCCAAAGTATGGGCACTGATGTCACAACCCCTGCTATTTCTACTACCACTTCTCCTTCTATCACTTCTTCCTCTGCTTCTTCCACTTCACCTATAACCTTAGCTTCCATAACTCAAGAAACATCTCCTGCCACCTCTCTTACCTCTACAATTGTAGCTACTTCCTTCTCACTGGCAATTTCTTCTAGTACCTCTAGCAGCCCTATCTCTTCCACTGCTACCATTTCATGCCCTTCCACTATCACTACACTTACATCTTCTACTTCTTCCACTCAATTATCGTTACCTCCCATTTCTACCATCCTTTCACCTTGTCTTCCTCTACCTTCACTATCCTTTCCTTCACCTCTTGTCATCTCTTCTTCCTTGTCATCAGTCTTAGCTAACTTGACACAAGCCAGTATGCCTTCCTTGGCCATATCCTCTACTATCCCTATTTCACAAAGGCCTGCAGATTCTTTGGCAGTACCACTACTACCTGGGATTGAGAAAGTATATGCGAAGTTGGGGTTGCATGAGCTTGAAACAACACTTGAGGAGGTGAAAGGTGTATTGGCTGAAGAAACTAATAAAGATTTCCATGAACCTTCGACTAATGTGGAAGTTATTGATGTATTTGATAGCCCTCCAAAAAAAGATCAAATGGAGGAAGTTTTCAAGTTTGCTCAAGAAACTACAATGACAAATCTATTAAACTTGCTCCAAGAAGAAGAAAAAGAAGAAGAGATAAGCACAAAGAAGAATGAAGAACTAGAGCAAGAACAAAAATCACCCAAAGAGTTGGTTGTAATTGATGGTGATGGAGCCACTGAATTGAATAAATCTTCTACACCTGAATGGCAGCAAAGCATAATGACATATCCTGAGCCACAAGTGGAGATAATGTAGCTTGATCTAATTACGATCCTGTCACAAGTTCAGAAGCCTAAGAAACAGAAGAAGGCTAAGATAAAGTTTAGAATCTATAGGGATGAATCAGGATCAAGAATTAAAGAAACAGCAGTCCCGCCAGCTGACATAGCAAAAGAACAAGTTAGAGCAGAGGATTACATAATATCTACAGTTGACCTAGGACTAGCCACTCATGCTCAAAGAGTGGACGATTTTAAGGACTCAGTCACATCAATTTTGGAACAACTGGACAAGGATGAAATGTCCAAGAAGGATTTGAAGCAACAAAATGAAGAACTTCGCACATCCCTTTAGTTTTTGGTAAAGCCAGTAGATGTAGGAGGAGATATAAGGACAATACCCACTTTCTTGTCTACTGATGAAATGGCTAGATTGGGTGAGGTAAGATCCAAATCCCAAGGTACAAAAAATTGGTTATTAAAACTTTTTGAGATGGGATGTGAAATCATTAATGCCTCTGCTTAAGAACACAATAAATTAGTAGAATTGCACAAGAAATGGAATGATTTGCATGAGGAATGTGATTCCTTCGATGAATATTATTCATATATGTATCCTCAGATAAAGTACATCAGGGAATTGCCTGCCCAAACTCTAGTTGTAGAGAACATTTTTATTGGGAATCAGCTGCCCAAGCCCATTGAATGGTATCAACAGTTGCTTTTGAGAAAAGAAACTTTTGAACATATAAAAGAAGCATATAAACTAGCGAATGAGGAGCTTAGACCAATCATATATGATATCAATGACTCTTTAAAGGATTGTCGGGAAGCATCCTACGATGATTATGCCCCATTTGATATTGAGAAGTATAAAGATAAGTTGAATAAGGTGATTTTTGAAGATGCCATGCTCAGTATGGAGGAAAGGTTAGATAAGGCAAGTGACCTTAGAGCTAAATTCAAGGCGCTTGAAAAGGCAAGAGCAGAGATAGAGAGAGTACATAGTAAATTTAGTTGGGAACTGGAGGTGTTGGACTACTGGATAAATTATTTGAAGGATCCAGATCTATCTGAGATTAATCCTGCACTTGACGCATGGCTGACTTATCGCAACAAGCTGGCTAGTGAAGACAAAATTGACTTAGATAAAGAATCCTTATATTATTTTGAATATTCTAAGGATGTAATCCCATCATAATTGTAAATTTCTATATTTAGGGCAGCATGTGACTCTATTTTGTCTTTTCTATGCTTCTAAAGTGTTCTTTTCAAGTAATATATTGAGTTGGCTAGTCAAATTGACTAGATTCAATGTATCTGGGGGCTGTTTTTCATCTTTTTTATAGAAGACAAAATATAATCCAAGAATTGATGTGAGCTATTATAATTGTATTTATTGATGTAATCTGGACCGCCGGTGTCAAATTAATCTCCACCATTCATTTGAAAACTTGGTATGCTACTTTTCTATATAAAGGGCAACCATTTCCTTTGTTTGCAAGAGAGATTTTGATGTCGAATTGTTGACTCTATGCCATTTGAAGTAATACAAAGCAAGATTCTGCAATAATTCTAAGAATTTGTATCTTGTGTTGGCTCATTTTGGTTTTCATGGTTTACTTCTTGCTCTCCCATAGTTAATTAGTTGTACTTTGATAATGTTCATGGTTTACTGTAATATTTGATGAATACTCTAAGTACATACTTTTAGTTATTTGTTGATGGTAAATAGCTGTCTAAAGTTAGTCTAGGCTGATTGTCTATGCTAAAGTTCAATTGCATTTCATAAGTTAAGTTGCACCATTTATTGGGCATTTAGCAAATGAATGTGATCTGAAAATCTATTGACTTCCATTGAAGATAACACCATTTTCTGTAGTACTGTAACACCCATCTCAATTTGGTAAATCAAGAAGCTAGTTAAAAGTTTTAGAGTATTTGTCTACTAAAGATAACCTATACATTGTGAATGTCACTTAGGATTCTTCCAAAACCCTAACCTTTTGCATTTTATTTAAAACCATGGTTAGTTATTAGAATAGGAATTTTAGCAGCACTTTATCTTGTTTATCATCTGAAAATCATAAAAGGGTTTATGTGTATTTTTTGCCCTAAACCTGAAGATTTGTAGATTGCATGTAAGACCCCTTATAGGCATAGCTAGAACATACCAATTGAGAGATTCCAAGCAAGCTAATACCTAGTTGTATTATCCTTGGAGTAGTCTTACCTAGGGTAGGATACTTTTCAAGAGAGGTTTGAAACCATCAATCACACCTGCATTGCTGCATGCTAAAACCACCATCAATAGAATTGGTGCTAGAAGGAGGGCCCCTATTTTTCCCTCTACTTAAAAATTAGCAAGTCTGGGGACTAGATAGAGACACACTAGATCCAGCTCAGCTAGAGAAGAGTTGCTATCCCTGACAAAATTTAGACGAACAAGAAGGGATCAAGGAATACCCAGAGCCCCAAGAGCTCAGTCAGCCCCTAGGAACACGACTGTAGCTCCCTTTAATCCTCCCACCATGACCTTATTTATAGGAAATAATCAGTCTCCTTTTCTATTCAATGATTACCATGATATGCCAAAGAACCCAGATAAGTTCTGTTCTAAGTTCAGAGTAAATGATCTAGATAGGACTGCAGATGAGCACATTAAAATCTTCAAAGCTAACATGTTCATGTTTTAAGTGTAGTATGAGGATGTGATATGCAGGTTGTTCCCTTATTCTATATAGGATGAAGCTTATTATTGGTTCGCTAACCTCCCTGTAGCATCCATAAATTCATGGCTAAACCTGAAGACTGCTTTTCTAGATAGGTTCTGTATGCCTACCACCCCAGCTGATCTTTATCGATCCTTTGTAGAAATCCATCGAGGTGAAGGAGAGATGATAAGTTCTTTTAACGACATATTCCAGAAAGCTTACAGTCATTTGCAAGCTCCTTACGATGTAGAATAGGTCACTTCCCTACCTATTTACTATGCTACCCTAGGTAAACTTACCTCCATGTTTGCAAGAAGAGCTAACCCAATACCTGCTACTTTAGCTCAAGCATATTCTACTGCTATCACTATGAGTACCTAGCTAGGATAGACAGCCTCTGGTCCATTGCACCATATGGGACCTATTGCCATGCCAAATCAAATACCTATGATAAATCATACATTAGCTAATCATACTCCTGTGATGAATCCAATCCCAAACCTAGCTACAACACAAGCTTTAGTGATCCACCTAGGTAATCCAGTAGCTGAAATGCCTCTAGCACAAATGCCTTTCCTACAGTCTTTAGAAATAGCCAAAGCTAAAGAAGACAGAGATGATATCAAAGAACTGGTTGAGAAAATGAAGAAGCTTACTACTGAGGTTACCCACCTCAAGAACTAGAATGCTTATCTGTAGCAAAGGGGATAGAATCAACAACATTTCTAGAATCAGGAGTACTCCCAGAATCAAAATCAAAACTTTCAATAGTGGCCAAACTGATCCTGGAACAACAGACCAAATAATGGAGGAGTGCCATCACCCTTAGAAAATTAGAACAATGATACCAGGCACCTGGGTCGTGTGATGTTAGCTAAAGCAGCTTTATCCACCTGGTGCAGACTGCATAACACAAATGCTCACTCCGAACTAGACTGCACAGAATTCCAGATTACATCTAGTATCTTCCAGATGGAGATTCAAAATGCTAAAAATTAGGAGACTCCACCGATAGGGTATGAAATTGTTCCTTCTCAAAGGTATGACGCTGCCCTAGTTCTTGATAGTTATACATTTCTGTTCTAAAATGATAATCAACCTAAGGAAGAAGAGTCTGAAGAAGTTAATGCATATCAACAGTATAATAAGACTCCTTACAACCTGAGAAGTAGCAAGACCAAAGGCCCTTTCACCACCTCCATCCCACCAAATAGCTATCAGATTCCACCTGAACCCCTGAAAGTCACCCATCAACTAGTATATTAGGGTGCTACTACTGTTGAAAGTTCTTAATGGTCGGATGTAGTGAAGATGGGGCAATACATAGCTGAAGAACTTAAGAAAATGAAGGTTAGTCTTTCTATGTATGAGTTACTCAAAATACCTGAGGTTAGGACATCTTTCTGTCAAGATATAGGTGCTGAAACTAAAACTGATTATGTACCAAAGGAAAACATCACCAAAGATGGCATTGAAGAAGGGAAAGAAAGAATACATGTGACTGATGTGGAACAAAAGATGACACTATATAAAGACAAGAGGGAAAGTCCTCCTTTTCTTTTAACACTCAAGATCTTCAATAAAAACCTCCATAACTATTTGGTTGATTCTGGTGCTTCCATGAATGTAATACCATTATCAGTCCATAAAGCACTTGGGCTCACTCTAGCCAAGTCTTCTAGGAAGGTGACACAATTAGATAAGACTGAAGTGAATGTAGTAGGTGAATTAAACAGAATACACATGTAGCTGGCTTCTGATCCTAGGGTGTAGTAGTATATAGATATTCAGGTGGTGGACATTCCAAATCAATATGGTATGCTCCTAAGTAGAGATTGGTCTAGGACTTTGAATGGTTATATGGCAACTGACTTTTCTCATATCTGTCTATCATGGAAAGGGTTGGCCAATTAGATATGTATTGAAAGAGAACCCAAGATGAAGCACATGATTACAGAGTATAATCAACCCAATGAGATTATGTTCTCAGAAGTTGATTTGGGAGTTTATCTTCCACACATTAGTCAATCAGAAGAAGTCCTTATGCTGAGTTGCTTAAGGCCCTCTAAACCACTTATAGAAAGACCAAAAAGTACAGAAGCATACATTCAATTAGATCCAGAAGACTCTTTAGAAGAGGATGAACCTGGAATATTTGAAGGATTTCGTGATTTCATAGCCAAATTTGTGTGTGATCAAACCGTTGTTGGAAAGTAGGTTCAAATGGAGGAGTTATTATTACCCAACAGGTGCCGCATACATGATACTTTGCACTTTGAATTTCTTTGCCAGCTATGTCAAGAGGCAGTGAAACAAGTGCAAAGACAACTGAAGATCCCCATAATTTTGAAGAAGGTATCAACTGTTGAAAAGAAGGAAGAACTTGAGCCTCCGCTTGATGAGAAGAAATCTGTAAAATAGAATGATAACATCAAAGATTTCCACTTATGGACCTTAAGATTTGATGGCTCAAGATGCAGACAAGGATCTAGTGCAGGGGTCGAATTGATCAGCCCCACTGGGAGCTTGTATTTGGCATCATAGAGACTGTAGTTTCCATGCACAAACGTCACTGAATATGAGGCATTAGTGCAGGGGTGCTGCTAGCACTATAGAAGAAGGTCAGAATTATCCAAGTGTTTGGTGATTCTGAACTAGTGGTGAAACAAGTAAGAAAATAGTACTCATGTAATGATAAGAGGTTGAATAGGTACATGAATAGAGTCTGGGATTTGATAGAATTCTTTGATGGTTTTAACATCCAATTGATCCCATGGAGGCATAATCATGTTGCAAATGCCCTAGCTTAGACAACAAGTACTTAGAGCCAATATCCATGGTAGGATTAAAAAAGTTTTCTATTGAATTTGTCGCTACCCCATTTGTACTTGATAATGTTACCAATTTCCAAGTTTTTGAAGATGATCAGCACATAATTAATTTTCTTACTTCATCAGATCTTTTCACTGCTTAGATAATAGATGAAGAAGAAATGAAACCTGCTAAAATGGATTTAGAAGGAGTACTAAACCTAAAAACCAATACGATTCCATGAGGAATCATAGAATTGGAAAGATTGTTTGATGTAGATAATTGAGGAACCCAAAGAAAAGAGGGGAGTCTCTAGGAGGAAAGTGTGAACCATTTAACTTGGGAACAGAAGAAAATGTTAAGAATGTGTTCATTGGGAAAGCTAGTACTGAAGAAGAAAAGATATGAATCATACATGCATTGAGAGATTACCATGAGGTTATAGCATGGATCTATGAAGATCTACAGACATATGATACCTCGATTATCACACACACCATCCCGTTGAAGCTAGGAGCAAAGCCATTAAGACAAAGGTAGAGGGTAGTGATGCTATACTAGAACCATTTATTTTTAAAGAAGTTTAGAAGTTGTTGTTAGCAAGGATAATATTTCTAGTCAGACATTCCACATGGGTAGCAAATTAGTTATAGTCTGAAAGAAAAATGGAGAAATCAGGCTTTGTGTTGACTTCCGTAACTTAAACAGAGCATCTAAAAAGGATAATTACCCACTGCCTTCTTTGGATGAAGTGTTATAGATTGTTAATGGGTCCCAGATGATGTCATTCTTAGACAGATATTCTAGTTATAACCAGGTGATGGTATAATATGAAGCCAGATTAAAAACCTCCTTCACTTGCAAATGGGGCATCTATGCATATTGCCGCATGCCATTCGGTTTAATCGATGCTGGCGCAACTTTTTAGCATGCAATGGATGTTACTTTTAAGAGATTAGTTGGAAAATGTATTATCATCTACATGGATGACCTCATAGTATTCTCAGAAAGGCGAGAGGATCATGTAGTAGATCTGAGAAAGGTGTTGTAGTGATGCAAGGATTATGGTATATCACTCAATCCCAAGAATTGCATTTTTGAAGTAATTGAGGGGAAGTTGCTGGGACATGTAATATATGAGCAAGGAATATCTATCGACCTAGATTGGATCCAAGCAATACTCAAAGTACCTCCCCTAGCCAACAAGAAGGAACTTAAGTCATACTTTGGTAAGATCAATTTTGTACGTAAATCCATCACAGGGTTTGCTGAGATTATCCAACCTCTCAATGCCATGTTGAAGAAGGATGCCAAAATGGATTGGACTCTAGAAACCAAGGTTGCCTTCACAGAAATTAAACAAGCTATAGCCAATGCACCTGTCTTGGTGAGTCCCGATTACACTTTGCCATTTCAAATATACTCATTTGCTTCCAAGCATACTTGTACTGCAATGTTGATGTAAAAGAGATCATTTGATGATGAAAGGCCCATCACTTTCATGAGCACCCCATTGAAAGATGCAGAGCTAAGATATCCAAATGTGGAAAAATAAGCATACGATATAGTAAAGGCAGTTAAGAAATTCCATCATTAGATCTTCAGAAGTCAAGTAATTGCCATTGTCCCAGATGCAACAGTCAAAGCATTGTTGATGCAAAGTGAACTAGAAGAAAGAAGAGAGAAGTGGGTGACCATACTGCAAGAGTTTGACATAGATATTCAACCTATGAAATTGGTAAGAGGCCAAGTCCTCACTAGAACAATGGCTGAAGTGGGACCAGACCTAGTCTCCTAGCAATACATGTTAGAAGATGTTTCAAAAGATGAGTGGTGTGGAGATATCATATTTACTTAATCAACATTGTCCACCATAGCTAAATTCAATTCAAAGGAGAGTACTCAAACTAAAAGGTAGTAGTTACATGATAAAAGGATCAGTTCTTTACAAGAAGAAGCACGAAGGCATCTATCTAAGGTGTTTGGACAAGTCAGAGGTCAATCAAGTATTAACCAATTTTCACGAGAGATTCGGGACATGTCATGGGTCAGCCCACTCAACAACTAATCAAGTTCTTTGTGTCAGATATTACTAGCCAACTTTGTTCAAAGATGCATATTCACATGTAAGAACCTGTCATATATGCTAGACCACTGCACACAGAGAGTGACACGCAGCCATGCCTTTGCAACCAGTAGTGGAGGTACGACCATTTTCTTAGTGGGGCCTCAACTTTATCAGTATGATCAATCCACCTTCCTCTGCAGGCCACAGGTATATTCTAACCACTACTAATTACTGCACTCGATGGTCTAAAGCAATAGCTTATAAGCAATGCACCACAGAGGTATTTATTGAATTTTTTGAGAAGTATATTATCACTAGATTCAGTTGTCCATTCGCTTTGGTATGTGATAATGGCCCTGCCTTTTCATCATTACATTTTTCTAACTAGACATTTGATTATGGGATTACTCTCAAGTTCTCATCTAATTATTATCCACAAGGGAATGGGGTAGTTGAATCAACAAAAAAAAATTTGATTGAAGTTATTAAGAAACTATTAGACAAAAACCCCAAAGACTAGCATATTCAACTCAGGTTCGCCTTATGGGCTGATAGAATTTGACATAAAGCAGCCTTGAACACATCACCTTTTTACCTAGTCTATGGGATTGAACCCATCTTTCCCATCCATTTGAGGATCCTAGTGCTACAATTCATGCAAGACTACCTTGAAACTAATGATCAGTTGTCCTCTAGGTTGGCCCAATTACTGCACCTTGAAGAGAAATGGGATGCTTCTATAGAAAACTTTGCTAAACATCAAGGAGTCGTAAAACAATGGTTTGAGAAAAGAGCCAAGGTCAAAGCCTTCCGCATTTCTGATTTGGTCGTATGCTAGGATAAAGTGCATGAAAAGAAAGGAGAACATGGTAAGTTTGATAAACTTTGGTTAGGCCCCTATCAGATCTATGAGATCCTTGGAGACAACACATACTGACTCAAGAGCCTTATTGGTGAGGAGCTACCATTGCCTGTCAATGGCCAGTTCCTAAAGAACTACTTCCAGGCATAAGAGGCAGTCATGCCTTGTTTTAGTGTACATAGTTAGGGGTTTGTTTGCTATTAGTTTAGGTTGCCTTTAGTTTAGTTTTATTTTCTTGCCTTTTCTTTCCTTAGTTGTTAGGTGCTTTGCTTAGATTAGTTGTCCTTTTAGTTTTTGCTTGCTACACTCACTTTTTCGCGGGGTCTTTGTTTTTGATGTGGTGGCAGTTATGAAGACTTGCAAGTGCTTCTTTGATGGGTGAATAGTCATGAGTCTTCCTTCGAGAAGCCAAGGTTTCCACTTATTTTTGCGGTGGATTCCACTATTATGCCAAGGAGTATGGTGTCTGTTCATCAGAAATGAGTCATTAGTTGGTGCACCTGAAGTATTTTCTAACCATGTACCTTTCACACTTTAATGATCCTAAGGTAGCTAAGTGAGTCTGAGTGATCTTGTGTCAAGTAAAAGGGTTGACTTCCTCTTCTACCACATGCACTATCAATCAAGAAAGAAGACAGGTAACACTAAGTGTTGCTAACCTATATTGGGTAAAAATAAAAGGTGTTTTTCAACACTAGACCCATTACAGTGCAAATAAAAGAGACTACCAATTGCAAATACTTACAAAATGTACTATCCAGAAATGATTACTGTTGATGACTGTTTTGATGCAATCATAACAATAAGTTAAAATTCACATAAAATGAACTGAAACTATACTTGAAAGACAAGAAGGAATCATCTGGTGATTCAACTAATCCCAAGTCTACAATGGTTCGGTTGGTCAAGTTCAGTTGGTCAATGTGAAGCTGTAATGTTCAAGGGGCCTTACGTAGTTTAGGTTTATTTTGTGGTTTACTGGACTAAGAATATGCAAAGAGGTCATAGATTTCAACAAGTATTCTGTTCATTTGCATACAAGTGATACTGGGCTGCAAGTTTTAGAGGGTTTTCTTGGATTTTTGCAGCTTTCTTCTTGATCTGTTTATGAAAACTATCTACTTATAGCTCTGTTATGCATGCTTCTTCAAATTTGAGACAATTTCCTTTAGATTTCTACGTTTTCAGCTAAATATTTCAGATGGGTTGGGAAAAGTTAGAAAGATCTAATCTATACCTCATTTAATCTACCGAAGGATCTAAGTGTTTCTGTTATGCACTATGTAAACACTACAGTAATTTGATCAAATCCACAGTAAAAACCCTAAATGTAAGTTCTGAGCATTTTCACAAACATACATTTAAAATTGCAAGCTCTCAAAGAAGATATTTCAAAACACAAAGAAGAGCAGGAGAACACTCAGAAGATAGATGCAGAACTCCAGATTCTATTGTATTAGAAATGAATAGCCATACATGATTTACAATGTAAGAATGACTCTTAGTTTCATTGATCATACTACAGAGAACTTACAAGCTTTACATATACAGTAAGGCAGCCAGACATTCCACGCGCACCTTACTACAGACAAATAGGCGACCTCCTTCTTCTACTTCTAAACTATGCTAAGCTATCTTGCTGTATGTTCCTAAAAAAGAAATTCTGTTGTAGCCACTATTGCTTTCCTAAAATCCCTGTTGTAAAGTATTACAGTGTAGAGAGGCACAATATAAAGACATTCTGATTGTCCTCACTACAGCAAAAAAACTAACTGAACCCCTGGTTCAAACCCCTAGTTACAGCAATAAATGTAGGTGAACCAGTTCTCAAAAATATCTCAGAGCAGTGGTCAAATCTGGGTGAAATATTGCCCCTTCTGAGAAGTTCCGGCAGCTGGGTAATAACTTCTGTTTGTCTTTTGTGATAATACCCTCAGCTGGAACCTTCTTCTTTACTTGAATGGCCTTGACCTTTTGCATTTCATCCTTATCTTCTTGCTCCTGAGATCAGATCTTCTGCCTCCATGAGGTCACTGTGTTGACCTTCCAGCTGCTTCCTCAACTGCAAGCCTGCAAGACAAGACAAGCAATAAGTTTCACATTTATCATAAAAAATAGCATGAAATTAAAATAAGCATTCAAATCCAGGTGACAGCGTAAGATGGAGAAAATTGGATCCAGAATCCTCTCAAAACGCGTCCAAAATGCGCTCAGACTGCTCAAAATTGATCAGGTCAACTATCGCTGACTGAAAAAATGCCAGAGGCGCCAAAAAAAACACTTTAAAATGTCCACCGCCTCATTTCCCGCCCATCGGCATGATCATCCCTGTCGGTGCGTCAAAAAACATGTTGGTCGATATACCTCATCATCATGATATTTTGCTTCTGCATATTGGAGAAAAGAACAACAACATCATCATCATCATGTTGAAGAAGAATAGGAGGATATGAATATAATCATGCTGCCGAGGAAAGGAAGATGATGGTGACGTCATCATGATATTCGGGCTTCATTAAAATGCTAAGGATGACGTTATCGTCATATCCGGTTAAGATCAGGGGGATAATTATGATATCGGGTCACCTAAGGAGCATGATCAGGATGATGATGATCATACGACCCTTTCGCGGCCAAGGTAACCCTCTCGAGAAAAATCAGCATGATGAAGATCATCATCATATTTGCTTTTGTCGAACTTGGAATAAGACGTCATCATCATATTTGGGAACCGGATCGTGCTTGAAAATATCTTGTTTGAAGGAAAAATGATGATGATGATGATCATCAGGATATTAGCCTCTGTCGAACATAGAATAAGACATCATCATCATAATTCGCGAACCAGATCGTGTTTCGGAAAATATCCTGTTGAAGGGAAAAAATGATGATGATGATGATCATCAGGATATTTACTTCTTCGTTTATCAGATCGGGATGACGTCATCATGATATTCGGAGCCTTCGTTAAACTTGAACATGATGTCATCATGATATTTCACCAACCGGATCATGTTTGGGAAAAATCCTGCCGAAGGGAAAATGTGATGATGATGATCATCAGGATACTTGCAAAAGGTTGTATTTCATCGGCAGGAGGACTTTGCGAAATATCGGATGAACAAACAAGATCATGATGATCTTGACAACAGGACAGGATAAAAATATGATGATGATGATCGATTTATCATGATGACGTAATCATCATATTTCGTTTTCGGAGCACAAGGATGAGTTAAGGTCATCATGATATTCGGGCCAGGGTGATATTGCAAAATATGATCATGCGGTTAAGGAATGCAATATCGACTTCTTCTGAATAGATAGGGTGATCATCATGATATTTCACTAACCAGAGATCAGGAGGATATGAAGATGATGATCCTCTTTCTCGAATTATCATGATGATGATTCCAGCACTTAGCGAATTTCAGTGAATGACCCTCTTGAAAGACCAGGATGATATGAAGTCGTCATCATCATCTTCGTGAAGTTCAGCAAATATCATGATGATGACCTTGCGATAGGTTTATAGCACGCGCATGCAAATATGCCGAAGGTGGATTTTTCTAAGTCTGGGTGATCAGCATGATATTATAAGATCAGGTAATGTTGAAATATCATGATGATGCTCGCGATACAACAGACCACTTCGACGGGGGAACTTACCTTGACTTAAAGCCGATGTCATCATGATATTTGAACCTCAGGATATTATCGGGGGGGTGCGTTTCAGATATGATGATGATGATGTTCTTCATGTAACCAAAACCAAGTTTATAAAATATGACGCTCCTAAGAAAATCATGATGCTGCATAATGCGCACAAGGCCTTTTGAGGGGTAAAGGGTACTACCACCTAAGATTGACGTCCGGATATTGCGACTGCATGATTTTTATCAGGTGATAGACCAAGATCATGATGATCTTGACAACATGACTTAGGATATAAAAAAATATGATGATCCTCCTGCGAATATCAGGTTTGACCACAACTTTGACCGTGCATAACTTTCACATATGAAAAAATTTTCAAGTGAAGTAAAAGGCAAACCTGCATGGAATTTCAAGCTCTTTCTAAATATGAGGTCACAACAACAAAATATGAACTTTGACAAACTGACCTCATGATGATGACCTACCTCATGCAATATCAGGATGATGATGCACCTGACCTTCATTTTTACCAGACCGCCAGAAAGCAGAAAAACACCAGCAAAAACAAAAAGCAAAACATCAGCAGGGTTCCCCATTTTGCTAAGGAGCATAATGGGGCGTGTTGCGAACATCACAACAACTAGCAACCAAAACAAAACAATTAAATTCAGAGTGTTCAAGGAAACTAGATGTAATGAACTCATAACTTCCAACTATCTTTTCTGCAAATTACTATTCAGCTTGAGACTCAAAGTATTCAATAAAGATGCATGAATTTTCATTTTCAGTTTAGTTGTGTGCATGTGATTAATTATCCTCATCTTGAAGATCGGTTGAACAAACCAGTGACTGACATTAGCCTACGTAGGTGAGGATATTCCCTCATAGCCGACCGGATAGAGCCTTGCTGCCAGCGAGCGTCTATAGCCCCGGCAAGGTTATCGTTACAATTCTCCTAAGTAGAGCCCCACTGCCAGCGAGCGTCCATAGCCCCGGTAGAGTTACTTAGATGGCTTAATCTAGATTTTTAGTATAATCTACTTTATTCATTTATTTATTTATTTATTTGTTTTCTAATTTTGAAAGATTGCATAAGGTATAGCAATTTGTAACTTCATGATGATGCAAGGAGTGGACACTTGCTGAAATTAAGCTGAGAATTGTAATGGTAGCAAGGGTGACCTCTGATTTTTCACCTAATATCTACACTGGTAGGTTCAACAAACCCAAGGATTTTAGGTGTGTCATCGTGAGAAACCTTCTTCGAATTCTCAATCACATTTATTGAATACAAAACTTCAGAAGATGAACAACTCTCTACATTCATGACAGTAACAATTTATGTGTAAATTGCAAATGGTTAACCTAAATATCCTAAATTATATATTGTTTTGAATGGTTGCTAGTTCTGCTCCTTAATACTCTACAGTAAAATAAAGATCCCTGCTGAGGAGACAACAAACAAACCAAACAAACAGGCTGTACAAACAACACAGCAAAAGAAAAAACTGTACAAACAGAAAGAAACAAAAAGAAGACAAGCTATACAAACAACCAACCCAAGAAGAAAATAGCAAAAGCAGAACTGTACATTATCTACAGCATTTTACATTAAGAAAGAAAGGACTGCCTCATCCTGACCTTCAAGCCTGGAAGTAGTGTTTCAAATGCTGGCCATTAACTGGTAATGGCACATCTTCTCCAGTCAAGGTCTTAAGTCTAAAGGTGTTATCTCCTATTATTTCTGAGACTTGTAATGGACCCAGCCATAATTTATCGAATTTTCCATGGCTTCCTTTCTTTTCATGTGCTTTGTCCCAGCACAACACTAAGTCTGATATCCTAAATGTCTTGACTCTTGCCCTTTTGTCAAACCAACTCTTAACAACCGCTTGGTGTTTGGCAAACTTCTCGAGGGCTTGACCTCTTTTCTCCTCTAGTTGTAACATTTGCACTATTCTGGCTTCCCTATGGCTATCAAAGCCTAGATATTCATTGACAAACTTCCAGGTTGGTATTCTCAGATTAACCGGAAGTATGGGATCAGTCCCATAAACTAAGTGATAAGGTGTGCTACCTAAAGCTGTTTTGAACTTGGTCCTGTCTACCCATAATGCATATCTTAATAGGGTATTCCACTCTCTAGGACTTTTGGCAATTAACCTCTTGATGATGTCTAGTAAGATTTTGTTTGTTGATTCAGCCAGTCCATTACCTTGAGGGTAATAATTTGAAGAAAACCTTAGAATGATCCCATATTCAAATGCCCATTTAGAAAATTTTAAAGAAGAGAAAGAAGGGCCGTTATCACATACCAATGAATAGGGCGTTCCAAACCTGGTGATAATGTTTTCTTCAAGGAACTTGATAACTACCTCAGTTGTGGAAAATTTGCAGCAGGTGGCCTCAGTCCACCTTGTACAATAGTCCGTCACCGTCAATATAAACTTGTGTCCTGCAGAAGATGGGGGATTGATGACTCCGATAAAATCCAAGCCCCATTGTGCAAACGGTCTGGACTCGATCATAGGCTGCAGTGGATTGGCCAGATTTCTTCCTTTGTCTGCTGCAGTCTGATAGGTGTGGCAGCTTCTGATGTGACTCTTAGTATCTTTGAATATAGTGGGCCAGTAATAGCCCGCTCTCAGTATTTTGTGTGCTGTAGCTAAATGGGAACCATGGCCGGTTCCGTATTTGTCATGTAGTTCTGTCAACACTCTATCAGCTTCAGTTCTGTTTATGCATCTCAAATAAATTCCATCATGGTTCTTCCTAAATAGAAGACCTCCTTGCACCATATAATGCTGTGCCTTAATCTTCAAAGCTCTCCTCTGAGAAGCCTTCATCTTGCCTGGGTACTTTCCAGCTACCAGGAAGGTGCTTAAATCATCGTACCAGCCTGATGCGTCCTGGGAATTCAATACATATTGCTGTTTTATCAGATTTGGATCCATGTTTGCTATTGTCTGCACCAACGCCTGCCCTCTGACCAGCTTTGCGGGAATGATCTCCATGTCGAATTCTTGCAGTGTGGTGATCCATTTGGCTCTTTTTTCTCCAGGCTCGTTTTGCATCAGCAACATCTTTACTGCTGCATCTGGTACTATGGCTTTAATCTGGCTACGCAGAATGTAGTGTCTGAATTTTTTTACAGCCTTTACTAATGCGAATGCCTGTCTTTCGATATCTAGATATCTCAGCTGTGCATCCTTCAGAGGCGCACTCATAAATGCTATGGGCCTCTCGTCATTATTTTCACCTTTCTGTGTCAGGGCAGCAGCGACAGAATGAGAAGATGCGAAGGAGTAGATGTAAAACGGGCATGTGTAGTCTGGACTTGCCAATATAGGGGCATTAGAAATTGCCTCCTTGATATCTTCAAATGCGGCTTTGGCTACTGGCGTCCATTCCATCTGTGCATCTTTCTTTAACATGGCATTCAATGGCTGCACAATCTCTGCAAAACCTGTTATAAACTTCCGAACAAAGTTAATTTTACCAAAAAATGATTTCAATTCTTTCCTACTGTTTGGTATTTGCAAATTTTTTATGGATTCTATTCTATCCGGATCAATTGAAATTCCATTTTCAGAAATGACATGGCCTAATAATTTACCTTCAGTTACGCCAAATATACATTTCTTAGGATTAAGGGAAATCCCATACCTTTTACATCGCTGGAGTACTTTTCTGAGGTCCTCAGCGTGGGTGGATGCATCCTTGGAATACACAGTCAAATCATCCATATACACAACAATGCATTTACCTGATAATCCACGGAATGCAACGTCCATGGCCCTCTGAAAAGTGGCACCTGCATTAATCAGACCAAAAGGCATTCTTCTATACGCATAATTTCCCCATTTGCAAGTGAAGGTGGTTTTTAGTCTATCCTCTCTGTCAATTAAAACCTGGTTATAACCTGAAAAACCATCTAAAAAAGACATCATCTTTGCGCCATTTACTGCTTGCAGTACTTCATCTATTGGGGGCAAAGGATAATTATCTTTTTCAGATGCCTTGTTTAAATTTCTAAAGTCTACGCACAACCTGATGTCTCCATTTTTCTTCCTCACTGGTACTAAGTTAGCTACCCAGACAGAATGTCTGACTGGAAAAATTATTCCAGCGGACAGTAGTTTTTTAACTTCCTCAAAGATTAAAGGCTCTAGAATGGCGTTTACAGGCCTCTGTTTCTGCCTAAATGGTTTGACTTCTTTTCTTAAAGGTATGACGTGAGTTATGATGGACTCATCAAATGTTTTCAAGTCTTCATAAGTCCATGCTATGACATGTTTATATTTTTTCAGAACATCTAGAACCTCTTTTCTGATTTTCTCAGAGCAAGCTTTCCCAACTAGTACATTTTGCGGATTTAGCTCAGTCCCTAAGTTATGTAAATCACACTTACCCCCTTCTGTTTTGGGTAAGTCTTTCTGTCTTATTATTCCGTCGAAGTCAAAGATGTGTTCTAATTCAATTACTCCTTTTGGCAAGAAGTTGCTCTTTAAGTTGATCATATCTTCTTCATCCCATGTTACTTCAGGCCTTTCTTGTTCATCAATAATTTGGGCCTCAAATGCCTCATTACAAGTCAGAAAATCAATAATTTGCTGATCCTCTCCAAATACCTGAAAGTGTGTAACGTTGTCTGGTATACTGGGCACGTTAACTAGCTCAACAGCAAATCGTCTTAATCCTGACAGTGTCAATGGTTCTAATGTACTAGCAGCAACTGCTAACGCATTTGGCCTATGGTTCAGCTCTCTAGGAATATGCTCTATGTTAAAAGCATCAAATGAATCCATTAAATTCCATACTCTATGTCTGTAACTGATCATCTTCTTATAATTGCAGGCATATAGTTTCCTCACTTGTCTGACTACTAATTCAGAGTCTGAAAATACTCTGATGGCTTTTACCCCTTTCTTGATGGCCATGACAAGTCCTAAAATTAGGGCCTCATATTCAGCAATATTATTAGTGCAGGAAAATTGTAATCTATATGCTGCCAAATGTGATTTACCTTGAGGATTTATGAGTTCAATACCTGCACCTCCGCCCTGTTTTGATTTGGACCCATCACATTTTAACGTCCACATGCCATCCTTACTTTTTTGATCTTTTACGTTGGCATACTTTGTCTCTTTTATTGCCTGTGGGGTGTTATCTTGTTTATTCATGGGTTTTTCCGTTTGGTTATCTTGCATATGTGTGTTTTTGGTTTGCAACTCAGAAAGGTAACTACCCTTGTCCTCTATTTCTTTTCCTAAATCTGGAATCAAGGCACCTATACTATCCTAAACATACCTCTGTGTTGGATCAGGATTCTCATTTTTCTCTTGTGACTCTATCCTCCCTATGCACTTTTTGTATTCATATTCAATGATGTCTTTGCATATTTCACAATTCTCCTCAGAATGTTGCCTATCATGGACTCTACACCTATTTTTATATAACTTACATTGGACTGGGAGATTGTGTGTAACGCACTCTTCCACCTCTTGTCTAATGGCGTGACCAAATTTGTCTATTGCATTGTTTTCCTCATCTGAAGAATTTCCGTCAGACTCAATGAATAGTGCTGTTCTATTGCTGACACACTTCTTTCTAATGTTTAACATCATAATCTCTTCAATCTGCATCCCATTGTTGGTAACTCTATAGACACCTGGTTCAACAGCAGCATATAATATTTCATTAGTTTGATTATACTCTGTTATCATATGTTTCATTCTGGGCTCTGCCCCTATTCTGATCTGGTTTGGGATGCCTCTCCATGGTAACCACATGTGTGAAAAGTCAGTAGCCATATATCCGTTTAATGTCTTGGACCAATCCCTACTTAGCAACATTCCATAATTTACGGGTATATCCACTACTTGGATGTCAATGATTTGGCTCACCCTAGGGTCTGAAGCCAACTGCACTTGTATGTTCATGAGTTCTCCTATCACACTAACCTCGGTCTTATCTAATTGTGTGACAACCTTGGCAGATTTAGTGGGAGTCAGCCCAAGAGTTTTACATATTCCTAAGGGCATTACGTTGGCTGAAGCACCAGAATCTACCATGCAATTGTGTATATTCTTCCCACACAACCTAATAGTTAACAAGAAAGGTTGAGTATCCCTCTTATCCGCATGTATTACTACATTTGTGTTGGAAGGCTGCTCAACTTTCTTACCTTTCTCCTTAGGTGGTGAATCACTACTAGGAACAGTTATATCAGTAGACACCATGTTTGTCATGGATGTATCCAGGGATTTTAAAAAAGCATTTCTGATCCCTGGGGTCTTCAATAATTCATTTAGAGGTATGCTGACCTTCATTTTCTTTATTTCCTCCGATAAGTAATTCATTAGTCTTGTTGTCTCTACTGCTTCTGTCTTACTTGTTTGATCCTTTTGCACTGTTGTTCCGTTATTTGTGTGCTGACTAGCTTTAAGTATGGCAGGATTGTTGCTAGCATTCTGATCTGGGGGTGTATTGATGTTATTCGGGGGAGTGGAAGTGGTGAAAGGTCCTCCCGGCCTAGGGTTGTTCCTCAAATTGTAGGTGTGGCTTTTATTTGTCTGTTGAAAGGCCTGCACCTCCTCTGTTTCATTTAATATCTCGTTTTCAGATTCAAAAGGAAACTGAAAAGCATTTAACACAAAGGCTGATTCGGGATAAAGACTTTCACAACAGTATGGTTCATCCTCTAGCAATTCATCCCCCTTCTCTTCTGCAGTTGCAAAGGTAAACGTTTCTAAGACTAATGCTGTGTCATATTCTGAGGGTACTACCTCATTACCCTTAGGAATGAGAAATTCAGAGGTAGGAGGCTGTACATCTACGTTGAAAATACTAGCTGCCAAGTGGAACTGTGGACAGTCATGCTCAGCATGGGCATTAGTATTGTGAAATCTGCACCAATTTTTGGGTGCTGTATTGGCCATTTGTATGTTAGTTATTTGTTTTGCACCATGATTATCTGTATTCTCAAAAGGAGAAGCCAGAGTACCGTTGTTGGGCCCAGTGTTCCATGTCTTGGGTGGCCTAGGTTGATTCTGGTTCTTGTTATTATTGCCCCAGGTCCTATTATCTATCACTGGCCCCCTATTTTGCATTGGTTGCCCCTGACTGGGGCCTTGATGCTGATTGTAGTTTTGGTTCTGATTGTACTGCTGATTTTGATTGAGACTATAATTCTGATTTTGGCCTTGGTTGTGATTTTGATGTGGATTGTAGTTTTGGTTGCTTCTGCCATAGAGATTCTCATTTCTTAGCTGTGTCACTTCGGTTGTTAATCTTTTCAAATGTGCAGTAATCTCTTTGATGTCTTCCCTATCCTCTTGTGCTTTTGCCACAGTTACATCCCTAGGAAGTTGGAAGAAAGGCTGACCATTATTTTGACTGTTATTGGAAGTACTAGCCGTGTAAGGAGTTATAGCCTGGATTGGAGTAGGATTATACACAGGTGTGTAAGAAGGAACCGGATTTATTAGTGGAGCATGCTGCACAGGGACTCCATTCCATGGGTGTGCCTGATTCTGCACCCCAAAATTTCCTCCAAATGGACTGTAAGTTGTATGTCTCATTTCTTGGTTCACTGAGGCTGCCTCTTTATAGGCTTTGGATATTGAATCTATGTCAGGTTTCCTTTTGACAAACATGGCAGTTAAAGGATCCAAAGCAGCATAGTACATAGCCAACAAGGGAGCATCATCTATGGTATAAGGGGCTACTAGCCTAGAATAGGCCTTTTGAAATCTGTCATTGAAATTATCAATTAGCTCTCCCTCACCTCGTTTTATAGCAGCTAGTTTATGATACAAAGCACAAGGGTCAATGGGTCCTCTAAATCTTGACAGAAATGCTTCTTCCATAAGTGCCCAGGAAGAAATGTAACCATTGGGTAAGTTTACGTACCAGCTAGAGGCCTGCTCATTAAAGGTGTAAGGAAACAACCTACACACAACATCCTCGTGCTCTAACATAGCCCTAAAACATGCTTCCTTAAATATTCTAATATGGTCTTCTGGGTCTTGATGCAACTGGTATTTGGGACATATCTTTTCCAGATTTTTTGGCATGTCATGATAATCATTGAAGAATATGGGAGAATTGACATCGAAATAAGCCATTGCAGGTGTTTGAGCTTGACTTGAACTTGCAGAAATACCTGGATTGATTGGTGGATTAGGATTTAGAGGAGGATTAAGACCTCCAAGAGTGCCTGAACCAAGATTTAAAGATCTGAACAGTGATCTGTCAGGACTTACAATACTACGGATGTTAAAAGGTGACCCAGGAGGTGTTCCAGATGAACTTCCTGCTTGCGATATTTTTGGATTTCAAATTAAAGGGCTTTTACTTCACCTTGTATCAGGTAGTTGCACAAATATATCTCCTGAACTGGACCTAGACCTAGTCACTCTGTTACTGTCGTTAGCTAGTTTGAAATGAAACCTAACTCAGGCAGGCCCTCCTTCTAGCGCCAGAAAACTGTTGATGACTGTTTTGATGCAATCATAACAATAAGTTAAAATTCACATAAAATGAACTGAAACTATACTTGAAAGATAAGAAGGAATCATCTGGTGATTCAACTAATCCCAAGTCTATAATGGTTTGGTTGGTCAAGTTCAGTTGGTCAATGTGAAGCTGTAATGTTCAAGGGGCCTTACGTAGTTTAGGTTTATTTTGTGGTTTACTGGACTAAGAATATGCAAAGAGGTCATAGATTTCAACAAGTATTCTGTTCATTTGCATACAAGTGATACTGGGCTGCAAGTTTTAGAGGGTTTTCTTGGATTTTTGCAGCTTTCTTCTTGATCTGTTTATGAAAACTGTCTACTTATAGCTCTGTTATGCATGCTTCTTCAAATTTGAGACAATTTCCTTTAGATTTCTACGTTTTCAGCTAAATATTTCAGATGGGTTGGGAAAAGTTAGAAAGATCTAATCTATACCTCATTTAATCTACCGAAGGATCTAAGTGTTTCTGTTATGCACTATGTAAACACTACAGTAATTTGATCAAATCCACAGTAAAAACCCTAAATGTAAGTTCTGAGCATTTTCACAAACATACATTTAAAATTGCAAGCTCTCAAAGAAGATATTTCAAAACACAAAGAAGAGCAGGAGAACACTCAGAAGATAGATGCAGAACTCCAGATTCTATTGTATTAGAAACGAATAGCCATACATGATTTACAATGTAAGAATGACTCTTAGTTTCATTGATCATACTACAAAGAACTTACAAGCTTTACAGATACAGTAAGGCAGCCAGACATTCCACGGGCACCTTACTGCAGACAAACAGGCGACCTCCTTCTTCTACTTCTAAACTATGCTAAGCTATCTTGCTGTATGTTCCTAAAAAAGAAATTCTGTTGTAGCCACTATTGCTTTCCTAAAATCCCTGTTGTAAAGTATTACAGTGTAGAGAGGCAAAATATAAAGACATTCTGATTGTCCTCACTACAGCAAAAAAACTAACTGAACCCCTGGTTCAAACCCCTAGTTACAGCAATAAATGCAGGTGAACCAGTTCTCAAAAATATCTCAGAGCAGTGGTCAAATCTGGGCGAAATATTGCCCCTTCTGAGAAGTTCCAGTAGCTAGGTAATAACTTCTGTTTGTCTTTTGTGATAATACCCTCAACTGCAACCTTCTTCTTTACTTGAATGGCCTTGACCTTTTGCATTTCATCCTTATCTTCTTGCTCCTGAGATCAGATCTTCTGCCTCCATGAGGTCACTGTGTTGACCTTCCAGCTGCTTCCTCAACTGCAAGCCTGCAAGACAAGACAAGCAATAAGTTTCACATTTATCATAAAAAATAGCATGAAATTAAAATAAGTGTTCAAATCCAGGTGACAGCGCAAGATGGAGAAAATCGGATCCAGAATCCTCTCAAAACGCGTCCAAAATGCGCTCAGACTGCTCAAAATTGATCAGGTCAACTATCGCTGACTGAAAAAATGCCAGAGGCGCCAAAAAAAACACTTTAAAATGTCCACCGCCTCATTTCCTGCCCATCAGCATGATCATCCCTGTCGGTGCGTCAAAAAACATGTTGGTCGATATACCTCATCATCATGATATTTCACTTCTGCATATTGGAGAAAAGAACAACAACATCATCATCATCATGTTGAAGAAGAATAGGAGGATATGAATATAATCATGCTGCCGAGGAAAGGAAGATGATGGTGACGTCATCATGATATTCAGGCTTCATTAAAATGCTAAGGATGACGTTATCGTCATATCCGGTTAAGATCAGGGGGATAATTATGATATCGGGTCACCTAAGGAGCATGATCAGGATGATGATGATCATACGACCCTTTTGCGGCCAAGGTAACCCTCTCGAGAAAAATCAGCATGATGAAGATCATCATCATATTTGCTTTTGTCGAACTTGGAATAAGGCGTCATCATCATATTTGGGAACCGGATCGTGCTTGAAAATATCCTGTTTGAAGGAAAAATGATGATGATGATGATCATCAGGATATTAGCCTCTGTCGAACATAGAATAAGACATCATCATCATAATTCGCGAACCAGATTGTGTTTCAGAAAATATCCTGTTGAAGGGAAAAAATGATGATGATGATGATCATCAGGATATTTACTTCTTCATTTATCAGATCGGGATGACGTCATCATGATATTCGGAGCCTTCGTTAAACTTGAACATGACATCATCATGATATTTCGCCAACCGGATCATGTTTGGGAAAAATCCTGCCGAAGGGAAAATGTGATGATGATGATCATCAGGATACTTGCAAAAGGTTGTATTTCATCGGCAGGAGGACTTTGCGAAATATCGGATGAACAAACAAGATCATGATGATCTTGACAACAAGACAGGATAAAAATATGATGATGATGATCGATTTATCATGATGACGTAATCATCATATTTCATTTTCGGAGCACAAGGATGAGTTAAGGTCATCATGATATTCAGGCCAGGGTGATATTGCAAAATATGATCATGCGGTTGAGGAATGCAATATCGACTTCTTCTGAATAGATAGGGTGATCATCATGATATTTCGCTAACCGGAGATCAGGAGGATATGAAGATGATGATCCTCTTTCTCGAATTATCATGATGATGATTCCAGCACTTAGCGAATTTCAGCGAATGACCCTCTTGAAAGACCAGGATGATATGAAGTCGTCATCATCATCTTTGTGAAGTTCAGCAAATATCATGATGATGACCTTGCGATAGGTTTATAGCACGCGCATGCAAATATGCCGAAGGTGGATTTTTCTAAGTCTGGGTGATCAGCATGATATTATAAGATCAGGTAATGTTGAAATATCATGATGATGCTCGCGATACAACAGACCACTTCGACGGGGGAACTTACCTTGACTTAAAGCCAATGTCATCATGATATTTGAACCTCAGGATATTATCGGGGGGGTGCGTTTCAGATATGATGATGATGATGTTCTTCATGTAACCAAAACCAAGTTTATAAAATATGACGCTCCTAAGAAAATCATGATGCTGCATAATGCGCACAAGGCCTTTTGACGGGTAAAGGGTACTACCACCTAAGATTGACGTCCGGATATTGTGACTGCATGATTTTTATCAGGTGATAGACCAAGATCATGATGATCTTGACAACATGACTTAGGATATAAAAAAATATGATGATCCTCCTGCGAATATCAGGTTTGACCACAACTTTGACCGTGCATAACTTTCACATATGGAAAAATTTTCAAGTGAAGTAAAAGGCAAACCTGCATGGAATTTCAAGCTCTTTCTAAATATGAGGTCACAGCAACAAAATATGAACTTTGACAAACTGACCTCATGATGATGACCTACCTCATGCAATATCAGGATGATGATGCACCTGACCTTCATTTTTACCAGACCGCCAGAAAGCAGAAAAACACCAGCAGAAACAAAAAGCAAAACATCAGCAGGGGTCCCCATTTTGCTAAGGAGCATAATGGGGCGTGTTGTGAACATCACAACAATTACCATCAAATGTCATCATACCAAAAAATATTACTTGTCACTTGTCCATTTCAAAGCTCATCATATTCCAAAATTTGAGCATTTCTTGGTGGTAGAATGATCTCAACTTTCTAGCTTGTCTTAGGGGATCTTGGATGAACTTAGTTGCCAAAGGATGGGAATAAATACAATTGCACACACTCAGATTTTCAGGATGTGGATGGTTGCACTAGTTAGTGATCTAAGATTCTTTGATAAGGTACCTTGCTTTTTTGTTTAATATGTGGGGAACATAGAGATTCTGGGTTCAAACTGAACATTTATCATTAGAATGCTTGGGAACATTTCCCACCAGAGTCACCATTTTTTGTGCCTCGTACACATGCCCCATTCAAAAAATGAGGACCCCCTCTTTTGATTTGGCTTAGATGTCATTGGATCTTTTCATCTCCCATGTGGTTAAGTGGTCAAAGTGCATTTTCACCTGGACTGAAAGATGATATTGAGAAATCACTTCAAGAATCTGCTAAGTTGTGTCTTTACATCCCTTTTGAGGGCCTTGAATTGCCCTTTTGCACTAGATTTCCCTCCAACTGACCTTTACGCTAAATTCCTATCTGTCTAACCATTGCATTAGATTGTCTTCCAACCGACCTGGCACTAAAATCTATTGTCCCCAACTTCAACGTTAATTTCCTCTCTGACGGACTTCTGCACTAGAATTGACTGTCTCTGACTTGCACTAAATCGATCGATCACCGACTAAGTCAGACGAAGCTAAAATGCCTACAAGTTGGATGGACCTCAAATGCCTGTAAATTGTGTAAGTTGAAGTTATAGATCTTAGCACTGAAAATGTTCTTCACTGACTAGGTCTGACGCATCCAATTTCCTCGCCAGATTCGGGCTAAGGAGAAACCATACCAAAACCTAAGACTAACAAGTGTACGATGTGCATTAATGGCAATTTTACCTAGGCATAAAAGGGGCAAATCCTCCATTTTAAACCATTTCTTTTGCATTTTGAATGGGATTTCAGAACTTCATTTGAAACTTTTGAACTCTCTTGCTGTTGATCCACCCAAGTTTGACCTGTGACTACCCTTGTTTGCATAGTCCAAATGTGCCTTCATATTTACTAGGTAGGGTTTTGAACCTTGTCCTTTGAGCTTTCACTGGAAGCAATTAGGGTTTGATTAAGTGTTAATCTTTCTAAAACAAACATTCTTAGGGTTTCTAGCTAGGGTTTCCGTGCATAGATTTTTTTTTTCTTCATTGAAACCCCATTAGGATTTCTTGTTGAAAGCTAGGAAAGGACCGAAACTTAGAAAAAAATTTCTGACGCATCTGACTTTTAGCGCTAAAATTAGGTCTGACTGACCTGCAAACTTGTCGATTATCTAGTCGATCAGTGACCTCTAAAACTCGCGCTACATTTTCAAAACCATCATGCGCTAAAAACATTGATCTTCAACCTACCTACCCATATCGTATTTCTCTGACTTGGTTGGAAGGACCTAAAAACCCCGCAAACCTTGAAAGTTACTTTTGCGCTGAAAACCCCTTATGCCAACCTTGCGCTAAAAGACCTCAACTCCAACTTGGTCGGACACCTTGAGTTTCCCCACAAAGTCAGTGGCATCTAAAAATCCTGCTGGAAACAAGATATTAGTTGTGCGCTAAATATGATCCCTTCTGACCTGCGCTATTATACTCTCCCAATGACTTGGTTGGTAGCAATGAAAACTCGCGCAAATCAGACCAGAATGAATCCCACGCATATGTAATACAAACTATCTCAAGAGACTTGCACTAAATCACAAACTGACTGACTGAACAACCAATGGAGGTCGGTAACCTCTAAAACCTGCGCAAGTCAGAAACCATCAAAATCCTCACAAAATGTTTAAAAGCATAAATGGTAGTAAAGCCTTTGGTTGGACTAGCCCATTTTTTCCCGCTGAGGTCGGATGACCCTGATTTCAGCACTTTTTTGCCTGTAGGTCGGATGACCCTAAAAATAGCGCAAAATATGCAAATGAGTGAATTTTCAAAGAATTTTCAAAGGGAAAGTGCCCAAAATGATAGAGTTAAGGTTGTAATGCATTGATAATGATGATTTTCATGAAATTTCTTGCAACATTAGATGTTTCTTTGCATGTATTAATGATGATTGTTATAATTGCAATAAATGTTAGATTTGAGTTTCCTTCAAAGGGTATATTAGTAGTACTCGCAGACTTATTAAAGTTCATCTTAAACTTAGGAGTATGTTAAAAGATTCCTCAAGGTATCAAACTTATAAGGTCCAGTCTTGCAGACTAAATGACTGCTCAAGCCCAAGCTATGAAGTATGAATTCAAAGGAATCCCTCCAAAGACCAAGATTCACTCTGGGTGGAGTGATGTAGGAGATACAAACCTAGGTCATATAGACCTAGATGACTTTAGATTGAGGATCTTCAGTTCGAACCCAACTCCTAGGGCTAGAATACTTAGGGATAGTGGTATATCACAAGCTGCTACCTTCCCCACTTCAGTGCAATGTGCAAAACTGATGGCAACTTGTGCAGATAGATATGATGTAATGAAAAGAACAATCCAAACAACCAGTGGGGATATCTTGGCTGATTTAAGCCCACCTTCTCTAGCTGAGACCTTTGATATTCCTTGGCACAAGGGTATGACTATGCCAGACAAACAAGGATCACAAGAGAATTATAATAAAGATGTAGAAGGCTACAGAAAGTACATTAATGACAATTGGGCCAAAAGTAGAAGGTCTGCTCTCATCAAACTTTCCTGAATATTATATACAAGTGATTTCCATGATGAAATTAGAGACTTAGTAACTTTGTTGAGCAGGATATATGGACTACCTACAACCTCCACTTTTAAGGATTGGATGTTTGTCATTATCATTGAGATATTGAAAGGAACTAATTTCCACTGGGCCCAGATCCTCAGCGACAACATTCATGAGGTCTTCAGCAATTTCAAGGACAAGAGATACTTCAGATGGACATCCTATGTTGTTTATGCATTGGCAATGAGAAATCACTATGTTGGGTTGTCTAAAATTGGAGAAATCAGGAATGATGAGCAAACCCAGATAAAGGTGTATGAATGTTACCCACAGCTGACCTCTTGTCAATCTTTGATACATTTTAAAAGAGTAAATGATGCTTTCACTATGTATATAGCTAGAATGTTGTAGGGTAACACAACCTTAAGGATTTTCATGGAGGTAATGAATGAAATAACTAGGTATGGCAAATGGTACATCTAGTTCAAGAAATTCACATATTTAAGGGTGCAAGGCTTCACTGGGATGGCTTACAGACTTCCTAGGTATCCCGATGATAAGATAGTACTTCTAGAGTTGTCTAGACAGTTAATACCCTATGCCAAGAAGTTCAAACACTTGCATAGAACCAATGTGCAGTTTCCTATCAAGTTTGGCAAAGGAATTTATGCATGCCCTTCTTTGGCATCAGCAAAACATTCTGATAAAGAGCTTCAGCTCCTCAACATACACTACTACAGTGCAAGGGATCATTTTGACCCAATTAAGATGATGGAAAGATTCGTGAGTAAGAAGTTATTCCACAAGATGCATATTGAAGGTTTTTGGACCAATTGTCTCGATGATTATGAGATCATGAAGAAAGAACATTCAAGGCTACCTCTAGATTTTATCAAGAAGTTTCACATTATGGTAGTTCTAAACTAGCTGCAAGATGATGAAAATATTATGGTCAGAGGACCATGGGAGGCTCAGTACCATCAGCCTATCCCATTACCAAATTGGGAAAATGTAGAAGAGAGATCCCTGGATATTGTTATGAGGGAACCTATTAGGTTAAGCAAGGCCTGGGTAAGAGCTCAAATGGATGCTTTAGAAGGACAAGGAGTTCAACTCACTTATATAGCATTGGAATTAGATAAGGACTCTGGGGGAGAAGAGGATGAGCCAATCCATGTCACAAATAAAGTAGAGCCAGCTAAGAGACAGAAGTCAAACAATGAAGAACATACATCTCTGGCTGAAAAAGCGAGGAAGATGAAGAAGCCATCTGCAAGACCTCCTCAAAAGAAAGATCAGCCTCCCTCTACTAGGACAAGGGCCTCCAAGAAAAGAGACATGCCAAGTGGTCTTGGAGAAGGCTCTAAGGCAAAGAAGGTAAAAGTAAAAAAGGTTAGTAAGGAGGATTCTACAACCAAGAAAGATTCTAGTCCTCTAACTACCTAGTCTCCTGCTACCCAAAGTGTGGGCATTGTGGTCACAACCCCTACTATTTATACTACCACTTCTTCTTCTATCACTCCTTCCTCTGCTGCTTCCACTTCACCTATAACCTCAGCTTCCATAACTCAAGAAACATCTCTTGCCACCTCTCTTACCTCTACCATTACAGCTACTTCCTGCTCACCGACAATTTCTTCTAGCACCTCTAGCAGCCCTATCTCTTCCACTGTCGCCATTTCATGCCCTTCCACTATCACTACACTTACATATTCTACTTCTTGAACTCAATTACCATTACCTCCCATTTCTACCATCCTTTCACCTCATCTTCCTCTACCTTCACTACCCTTTCCTTAACCTCTTGTCATCTCTTCTTCATTGTCATCAGTCTTAGCTAACTTGACACAAGCTAGCATACCTTCCTTGGCCATATCCTCTACTATCCCTATTTCACAAATGCCTGTAGATTCTTTGGCAGTACCATCATTGCCTGGGATTGAGAAACTATGTGCGGAGTTGGGGTTGCATTAGCCTAAAATAGCACTTGAGGAGGAGGAAGGTGTATTGGCTGAAGAAAGTAATAAAGATTTCCATGAACCTTCAACCAATGTGAAAGTTATTGATGTATTTGATCACCCTCCAGACAAAGATCAAACAGAGGAAGTTCTCAAGTCTGCTCAAGAATCTACAGTGATAAATCTGGTAAACTTGGTCCAAGAAGAAGAAAAAGAAGAAGAGATAAGCACAAAGAAGAATGAAGAACGAGAGCAAGAACATAAATCACCCAAAGAGCTGGCTGTAATTGACGGTGATGGAGCCACTGAATTGAATAAATCTTATACGCATGAATGGCAGCAAAGAAGAATGATATATCCTAAGCCACAAGTGGAGATAATGCAGCTTGATCTGAGTATGATCTTGTCACAAGTTCAAAAGCCTAAGAAATAGAAGAACGCTAAGATACAGTCCAGAATTTATAGGTATGAATCTGTGAGGACCACCCTTTTTACTTTTGTTCTTATGACTAGTTACATTACTGTTACTGATACTTTTTTTTAATTTGTGGGATAGTACTTCCCAGATTTGTCAAACTATTAAACTTTATTATGATTACGGAAAAACTAATTGGGTGATGTTTGGATAAGTTTACATTTCAGAAAACTTAATTAGGTGATGATGGAAAAAAAATTGTAATATGATTTCATTTATGCTATTTAGAACTATGTCATGATAATGCGTGTTTTTTAAGTTGCTTCAGCTATGATGATTATATGTGAAACTGATCTTGTAATTTAGTGTGCAGGAATTACTAATCAAACCACAGATTCCGGAGATCATTCCGGACCTTGTTATTGTTATTCCTTGTTAAGCCAATTTGGTTCCATGAGGAACCAAGATCACTCTGTGTTTGATGTGGTGTTGTAATGTGGTCTTTCATAAGATCGAATGGGTTAGGTTTACCCTCTTGTAACACTATATTATGATTTGTGTTGTAAAAAGATTGAATTTGAATTTCTTTCTTTTATTTAAATTTTTTTGAGGCCTTTTCTTGTATTTTAACATGACCCTGGGTGTCCTGAATAGGTTAAAGTTGACCCTGGGTTATACCCCATGGGTCTAGGGTCCCATTTGGCATAGGTAACCCTTGGGTAACCTCCTTAAGGTCATCTTAACTTCACCCAGAAGTTAAGTGGCGAAAATTAGAGGTATGGGGGGGATAGGATGGGTTGTACCAACACCCAAACCCATCCCTCTTCAATCCCCAAGGTAAGAGACGACTACAAACCCATCCATTATAGAGGAATTGACTTGAAGTCACCCTCACCATTACTGAGATTCCCAATGAGTTGTGTGGGCATCCACAATGAAGGAAGGAAGAAGAGGCATGGGTCACCTGTCTTTTCCTCCTTTAACTCCTTTTATTTCTCCCATGCATAAGAGAAATGACATGAGGTAAGGGATAAGGAGGACTTTAGGAATGGGTGAGTGACATAAGCCAACACTCATCCCTTGGGACATAATAGTGGTTTAGGGAAGAGTGAGGAGGTGACAAGTGTCACCTCCCCATTCCTCTAAACTGAGAGGATTTGGGTTATTTGAATCCCATTTTGGGATGGGGAGGGAGTTAGTTGAATTTTGGAGAGTTTTATTTTTATTGTCAAAATAAGAAAATTAGCTTTTGGAGAGGAAAAGGAGGAGGGAGTTTGGTGGCTTAGGCTGGAGAAGATCTCAGTGGAGCTCTACATCAGCTTCATCCTTGAAGGGCTTTGTAAGGTTGGTTTGTTTTTACCTTTCTTTCGTATATCTGATTGTTGTATAAAAAGTGTGTGAAAGTTGTTTATTTGCTTGTGTTTTTGGTTTGTTTTTGTGGGAACTGTTGTCGGGTTATTGACAGAGCTTCTCCCACTTGGGAGAAATGCTCATCATGTGTGGGGTAGGGGAGGAGTGATCCTCCTCGGGTGCATACCTGGTTTCTTCCTTTGGGATGTTGAAAGCCTTGAGGGTATGTGTGGATGACTTGAAAAGAATTTTGTCATTTGGCTTGAGAGTCTAAATACGAACTCTATGGAGAAGTTGTTATCAAATTAGGCTTTAGGACAAGAGAAATTGTGTTGGTTATATTATCTATAAGGTTGACACTCTGGAGTCGAGTGTGTCCACTCTCCTACCCCTTGTAAAGCTCACTGTAATTGAGTTTTCATGTTGTGTAATTTACCCACGGGTGTTTGTGTGTTTTGGGTTTGTTGTTGTTCCCTGTTGTGAAGTGGATTGCTTGTGTTACCCAGGTGTGAGTATGATCTCCCTAGCTTGGGGGTGACCCTCTTGTGGGTCTACGGTAGGGAGGAGAGCTAGATGAGTGGTGTTTTCTTCTTTGTTTTTGAAACACAGGTTTCCTCTTGATGCTTTCGGATGGAATTGGAGGAGTTCTATTTTCAGGGAGAATGTATTTCATCCTTGCTATAAGAAGAGTTTGGTTCATTGAGTTTCACCTTGTTTAAGTTCATTGTGGAGGGACTCTCTCCCTCTGAAGTTGTAAGAATTATTGTCTGGGGAAGAAGAGAAATTCTTCCCTTCAGTATTGTTGTTGTGAATGATTTTTCAATTATTTTATACCTGGTAAAACTAAGTGTTAAGATATGAAACTTGTATTGATTTAGACAAATGAATAAATTTATCTCTAAGTATTGAAATTTGTTAGTGAGTTAGATCAAAAAACATAAATTTAAGTTATAGTTTGTTCGGAAGGAAAGGATGAATTTTAGTTAGTTAAGCCTTGTTATATATTGTAATTTGTTTTTTTTTACTATTGGAAATAAATTTATATAAAGAAGTAAATATAATAGCATAAAAATGTGGTGTGGTATAGTCACAAACTTCCTTGATGTGAGCCATTGAAATTAGAACTGTATATGAATTTATATTAAACTGAATTTAACAAGTTATAAGGGAAATTTAATTTTTTTTACTAAATCTTTGTTTTAACACTATCTGTATCAAGACAAAAGTCAGAAGGTTGTCTATTAATAAAATTGTTAATGGCAGTTTAAAAGATTTATATTTAATTTCCTGTATTTATATTTTCAAGGGAATTGTAAATGACAGTTTTAAAAAAAGGTTATAATTCATTCTTTGCATTTAAAATTTCAATTCTTACCTGAACGGTGTTTGTGAATGGCATTTAGATAAAATTATATTTTGTTCTCTGTATTTGAAATGTTCAATCATTATATGAGAATGTGATTACAATAGCTTTAGTTTTTTTTTATTTCCCTGTAATTATAAATTTCTCTTAGAAAGATATACATTAACAAGATTATGGATGGCAGTTAAATAGAGTTTTTATTTAATAGCTTTAGTTTTTTTTTATTCTCTGTATTTTTTTATTTCTCTGTGAAAGAAATGTGTTTGGGAGTAGTTGAGTAGTTGTGGGATATATATATATATTATCTTATTTGGAGTTGTTTTTTTTTAAATAGTATAAAGAAATTTTAATTAAAAAAAATATATATATATATATATATATATAAAAGAAAATGCATCTTTGTAGTTTGTTTGCTGTTTACACAGCACACAAAAAAAGTGGTGGAGTGGTGGTGGGAAGGGTTTGAACCTTCCCACCACCGTCGCATAGACTTTTGGGTGTGGGGAGGGGTGGAGCCCCCACCCACACCCCCCGAAGTGGGATGTGGGTGGGGGCTCCACCCCTCCCCACACCCCCCCCATGAACACACTGTGCCGCACAACCCATTTCACACCTCGCCACCAACAAACTCCCCGCGGCTGTTGTCACCATGGCTCTGGCCTTCTCCCTTCGCGGCCACCACAGCACCGCTTAGTCCCTGCCTTGTCTGCCGCTCTTAGTGCGGTCTCCACACATCCACCACACCCCGTGCTCCCTGTCCATGGCCCCAACGTGGCTTCTGCCACCACAAATCCGCCGCCTCACACTTTGTAAAAAAAACTCCTCCCTGCGTGTTTTCTCTGGCCGACCCTCCTCCATGGCCGCCGCCATGAGTATAAACTGCAAAACAAAAACAAAGAAAAGGGTTAGGGCACCATTGAAATGGCATAAGAAAATTAGGGCTTCAGCCCTTCAATGAAAATACAATGGTATGGGTTTTATAAAAAGGAAGACATAATATTGTTTATATAAATATAAAAATAAAAGAATGACAATAGAAATAATAACAATAGTAATAATAATAATAGTAATAAAACTAATAGTAATAAAAATAAAGGTACTAATAACAATTAAATAAATATATTTATATATATATGTAAACTTAGAATCCCCTATATGTATATATATAGATACATATATATATTATTATTTGCTATAAATTTATCCGAGAGGTCATTTTTTTTCATTTCAACAATAAAGGGAAAGATATAATTATAATTTGAAGAGAGCATAATTAAATCTACTTTAATACTTCTGTAAGAATTTCTTGACAGTTTCAACTATCAACACAAATTATTAACCAAGAAAATGAAGAGGAAATTATGATCCTTCCACTTATTAAGGACACTGGAAATAAATGTAAAGAAGCCATCACAGGCATTCCACGTGTGGCCATTTTAAACTTAACTGTAGTTAGTAAATGTCCAATTGAGAAAAAACATGAGAGAGAGAAAGAAGAAGAAAAACTAACATTAGAAAACACAGAGGAGAAAATGTGCGGCATTTCCCACCTGGGATAAGAGAACTAAGTAGATGTACCCTTCCACTAATTTTGCTTAGGAACAAGATTAATTAAAACAAACACAGAAGTGAATTCCTAGATCGGAGAAAACTAGGAGACTGAGTCCAG
This sequence comes from Cunninghamia lanceolata, assembly GCA_027924645.1. Lineage (NCBI taxonomy): Eukaryota > Viridiplantae > Streptophyta > Pinopsida > Cupressales > Cupressaceae > Cunninghamia > Cunninghamia lanceolata. Next base: position 8,432,329 of record BSBN01000221.1, read on the forward strand.
CGAAGCAGTAAACCACCCTATGTGATCTGGATCATCCGGAAGTTAGGAATAATGTTAAAAATAGATACAGTGATAACTCTGATTGATGTAGAATATGAAGAAAGGACAGGATAAACATAAAGAAAACATAGAAACCAAAAGAGAGAGACCGAAGTATAAACAAACTAAATTTTAGAGAAATAGTTAAGGTGAGCGCGATAGAAATACAATCAAAATTAAGATCCAGAGAAACGGAAGAGAGGGCAAACGAACTGCCTTGTTGAGAATGCTAAGTTCGAAGTAGGAGTATATTTCAGGAAACAAGAAAGGAGGCAGACAATTGTGCTTTGATGGAAAATGACCTAATAGGGAGATCAAGTGTAAGGTCATTATGAACAAGGCATCGTGGGAAGTTGTTAATTTGTGAGGGAATCCCGTAAGAAGTTTAGTGTTGAATAATTCCCACTTACGCCGTGAGGCGTTATGCTACCGAAATCTGCCAAGATTTAGGGTTAGGAACCTTCAAATTACAAAACTTGTAGCAACGTGAATGGCGTCGTAGAGACCCCCTTGTTGGACCGTTTGCATATGGGAGTACGTAATTGTACTTAGTACCCCGCTGACAACTGTAGTGTTTTCACCTTGAGCATACACCACCGAGCATGCTTACGCATGCGAGGGGGTTTCCAGGGAAGCGTGAGAAAATTTTTGATATTTCGTGTCATAACCACATGACAGATGTGGCTATGACACGTGTGATGCATGTTGTGACCGCATGGAAAATGTGGGCATGACAGAATCAGGATCAAGAATTGTAGAAATAGTAGTCCCGCCAGCTGACATAGTAAAAGAACAAGTCAGGGAGAGGATTACATAATATGTACAGTTGACCTAGGACCAGCCACTTGTGCTCAAAGAGTGGATGATTTTAAGGACTCAGTCACATCAATTTTGGAACAACTAGACAAGAATGAAATGTCGAAGAAGGATTTGAAGCAGCAAAATGAACTTCGTACATGCCTTCAGTTTTTAGTAAAGCCAGTAGATGCAGGAGGAGATATAAGGACAATACCTAATTTCTTGTTCACTGATGAAATGACTAGATTAGATGAGGTAAGATCCAAATCCCAAGGTGCAAAAAATTGGTTATTAAAAGTTTTTGAGATGGGATGTGAAACCATTAATACCTTTGCTCAAGCGCACAAGAAATTAGTAGAATTGCATAAGAAATGGAAAGATTTGCATGAGGAATATGATTCCTTTGATGAATATTATTCACATATGTATCCTCGGATAAAGGGCATAATGGAGTTGCCTGCCCAAACTCTGGTTGTAGAGAACATTTTGACTGGGAATCAGCTGCCCAAGGCCATTGAATGGTATCAATAGCTGCTTTTGAGAAAAGAAACTTTTGAACATATAAAAGAAGCATATAAACCAGTTGATGAGGAGCTTAGATGAATCATATATGATATCAATGACTCTTTAAAGGATTTCTAGGAAGCATGCTATGATGATTATGCCCCATTTGATATCGAGAAGTGTAAAGATAAGTTGCATAGGGTGATTTTTGAAGATGCCATGCTTAGTATGGAGGAAAGGTTAGACAAGGCAAGCGACCTTACAGCTGAATTCAAGGCATTTCAAAATGCAGGAGTAGAGATAGAGAGAGTACATAGTAAATTCAGTTAGGAACTGGAGGTGTTTGACTATTGGATAAATCATTTGAAGGATCTAGATCCATCTGAGATTAATCCTGCACTTGACGTGTGGCTGACTTATCACAACAAGCTGGCTAGTGAAGACAAAATTGACTTAGATAAAGAATCCTGATATTATTTTGAATATTATAAGGATGTAATCCCATCATAATTGTAAATTACTGTATTTAGAGTAGCATGTGACTCTATTTTGTCTTTTCTATGCTTCTAAAATGTTCTTTTCAACTAATATATTGAGTTCGCTAGTCAAATTGACTAGATTCAATGTATCTGGGGGCTATTTTTCATCTTTTTCATAGAAGACAAAATGTAATCTGAGAATTGATGTGAGCTGTTATAATTATATTTATTGATGTAATCTAGACCATCGGTGTCAAATAATCTCCACCATTCATTTGAAAACTTGGTATGCTTCTTTTCTATATAAAGGGCTACCATTCCTTTGTTTGCAAGAGAGATTTTGATGCCGAATTCTTGACTCTATGCCATTTGAAGTAATACAAAGCAAGTTTCTGTAGTAATTCTAAGAATTTTTATCTGGTGTTAGCTCATTTTGGTTTTCATGGTTCGCTTCTTGCTCTCCCATAGTTAATTAGTTGTGCTTTTATAATGTTCATGGTTTGCTATAGTATCTGATGAATACTCTAAGTCCATACATTTAGTTATTTGCTGATGGTAAATAGCTGTGTAAAGTTAGTCTGGGCTGATTGTCTATGCTAAAGTTCAATTGTATTTCATAAGTTAAGTTACGCCATTTATTGGGTATTTAGCAAATGAACGTGATCTGAAAATCTATTGACTTCCATTGAAGATAACACTGTTTTTTGTAGTACTTTAACACCCATCTTAGTTTGATAACTCAAGAAGATGGTTAAAATTTTTAGAGTATTTGTCTACTAAAGATAACCTATGCATTGTGAATGTCACTTAGGATTCTTCTAAAACCCTAACCTTTTGTATTTTCTTTAAAACCATTGTTAGTTATTAGAATAGGAATTTTAGCAGCACTTTATCTTGTTTATCAGCTAAAAATCATAAAAGGGTTTATGTGTATTTGCTGCCCTAAACCTAAAAATTTGTAGATTACATGTAAGACCCCTTGTAGGCACAACTAGAACATACCTATTGAGAGATTCCAAGCAAGCTAAGACCTAGCTATATTATCCTTAGAGTAGTCTTACCTAGGGTAGGATACGTTTCAAGAGAGGTGTGAAACCAGTAATCACACCTGCGTTGCTATGTGCTAAAACCACCATCAATAGATACCATGTTAAATTTTTCATGGACCATCTAGGAGTTGAACCTAGGACCTTCCATTTTCTATTGGAGTGCTCTACTAGCTGAGATACCGGCCCTTTGTGGCCAGTCCATCTTCGATCTTATTTCCAACAGATTTGGAGCACTTAATTTTTTTCTTCTTCATCTCCTTGTCTTTTTTATTCTTCTCCCCTTTGTTATTTGAAGCATTATGGTTCCCATTCCCAGGGAAGAGAGCTTAAGGTTTTGATGTCTTCAGGGTACCCATGTTTATTAACTTATCTTTCTCCCTAGTTAAGTCTACAATGAAGTCATCTAAGGATGGCATTGTCCATGTGGCTCCAAGAGTTCTTTTAGTGGGGGTAGAAAGTAGATACAAATATAGAATACTCATGTCCTAACTTGGAGAGAATTGAAAGCACAATGTGATCATTCTTTTTCTTAATTCCACATCCTTTCAATTGCAACCTTAATAATTTGAATTTAGTGAAGAAATCCTCCAAAGTGTCAAAAGAACATGTACTCAAGCTTATGAGTTAATTCTCTAACTCATGACCTTTCATTTCATCAACCTTCCCAAAGAGTTTTTGTAATGCTAGCTAAACTTCATTGGGTGTTTTCAAGGCTTCTACATCAAACAATAATTCAGGAGATATATTTAGACACAGAAAATGGAAGGCTTTATCACACTTATTAGACCATTTTTCCTTCTCTGTATCGGCAGTGAGTTATTTTTCAATGCCCATCATTACCCTATGTAACCCTTTATTGTTTAACACAATTTGAATTGTAGATTTCCACTCATGATAATTAAACAGGGTTAGTGGCTGTATTACCTGATGTGAATTCATGTTCAAAAGTAGTTGTTGTAGAAATTAAGTGCAGAAAGGAAAGTTATGAAGAAGATGTGGAAGTGAACAAGACACAACACAAATACACCTCCCTTGATTCAAAATTGGACTCCACCCCTAAAAAGTGGCAGTTTATCATACAGTTCTATAGGACTAAGTGGGTCAATTAAAATTGTGCCCTAATACTTAGCCTTGCTAGGAGGCCACAGACCTTTATCTTGGGCATGCTACTACCTTGCCCTTGTAGAATCATCATTTGGGTTGTCATTTCACCTATGCGTGTGGATTTAGAAGGTGGGCCTCCTTTGTACTTAGATCTGGGATCTCCTTCTGTGACTTTACTCTATAAACAATTTCATTCATCCTTTGCCATCTTTTGCAAATTGAATCAGCTCTGCAAGTGTTACATCCCCAACTTTTCATTAAGCTTAATCTTACTTTTATGTGGTAAAAAGGATAAATAATCTTAGATTAATGATTTGATGTTTGTGGAAAATATCAAGTTGAAATCATTGATTGTATGAATTATGATTAATGCTTAGATTAGACATGAGATTATATAATGAAGTGATTATTTTAACCTAATGCAAATGATTTAATGATGATACACTGATCATGGTTATATGGTTGTGAGTGTAACTAGGAAAAGGATCTTCCTTCAAGAGTGGAAGGAGAGTATCACCAAAGAGAAGAGGATATATACTATAGAAAAGGATGAGTTACCATCTAAAGTCTCAATTTGATCTTTATGTGAACCATAGAAAAGAAGGTATGTGTCCTTACTTGCTATCTCAATTTGTCCCAGAAATGACCATTATTGACTTGACATGGAAAAGAAGTTTCAAACATCCATGTTTGTCATTTTGGTTGAAAAAGCCTTTTGTTTTTTCATTGTGGGTCTAGAATGTCTATAGCTAATGAAAGCAGAAGGCGGTGATAGGGGAGAAAGTCTCGACCCTCATTTGCACCTTAGCCATCGTCGATCGTCAACTTGATTTAATTGGTGAGGTCACCTTTCAGTCGATATTATGTCTTTATTTACAATATATATATATATAATTAGATGAGACATTAGAGGAATGAGGGAATAATAATAAAATAAATTGATTTTATTTAATTATTAGAGGGATGTGAACCATTTAAATAAATTAGGTTATTTGTTTAATTGATATAAGAATGAGAATTAAAAAAATATTGAAATATTTATTTAGTTCGACACGAGATAATTTTAGGTGTATACAATTCACATATCAATGGACAGGTAAGAAGGTGAGTTATTCTTTTCTCAAAACCTTCATATGTGAAGTATTTGCACATGTAGATTCTGAAAATAGAACTAAGTTGGATGCAAAATCAAAAAAATGTACTTTCATTGGATATGGCATTAATGAATTTGGTTATAGGCTTTGGGATTTTAAAAATTACAAAATTGTGAGAAGTAGGGATGTTGTATTCAATAAGAAGGTGTTGTACAAAGATTAGTTGCAGTAGCATGAGAAAAAAGAAAAGGATTATGTGGTGTCGGATGATACTCCAGATAATGATGTTCCAGCAGTTCCTCATGCTCTGCAACAGCAACAAGAAATAGCACAAACTCCAGTGATTGTTACACAGTCAACAAGGCTAAGTAGACCTCCTGAAAGGTTTTCTCACTCTTTATATTATTTTTTGTTAATAGATGCTAGTGAACCGGAAGGGTATGATGAAGCTATGCAGGTGGATACAAAGGTTCAGTGGGAGTTTTCAATGAAAGAAGAAATGGACTCCTTATTCAAAAATCAGACTTGGGAATTATGTAAGGTGCCTGCAAGTAAAAAAGTTTTAACAAACAAATGGGTTTATAGGTTGAAAGAGGAAGATGGAGGTAAGAAAAGATTTAAAAATAGATTCTAAGTTTTAAAAAAAATTTCATAGAAAAAAGGTATTGATTTTGATAAGATATTTTCTCTAGTTGTCAAGATGACTTCTATTCGTACTATTTTAAGTATTGTGGTTGCTGAAGATTTGCATTTGGAATAGCTAGATGTGAAAATTGCCTTTCTCCATGGTAATTTGGAGGAGGAGATCTATATGGAACAACCCCAAGGATTTGGGGTCAATGGTAAGGAGAAACTGATGTGCATATTGAAGAAGACTTTATATTGCTTGAAACTAGCACCTCAGCAATGGTATTTGAAATTTGATAGTTTTATGGCTTGGCAAGGCTACATCTAGTGTAATTCTGACCATTGTGTTTATTTTAAGAGGTTGGGTAATGACAACTACATTATTTTATGTTTATATTTTGATGACATGCTTGTAGCAGGGTCTAACATGGATCACATAAGAGATTTAAAACAATAGTTAGCACAATCATTTGCTATGAAGGATTTGGGGGCAGCAAAACAAATTCTTGGTATGAAAATTTGCAGAGATAGGAAGACCAAAAAATTGACTCTATCTCAGGCTGATTATGTTCAAAAGGTGTTGCAGAGATTCCATATGAAGAATGCAAAAGGTATAAACATACCTTTGTGTAGTCATTTGAAATTGACTAAAGAGATGTGTCCTAAGACACAAGAAAAGGAAGAAAAAATATCCAAGGTACCATATGCTTCAGTTGTAGGAAGTTTAATGTACACCATGGTATGTACGAGACTAGATATTGCACATGCTGTAGGAGTCATAAGCAGGTATATGAGTCATCTCGGATTGGAGCATTGGAATGCGGTAAAATGGATTCTCAAATATTTGAGAGGTACATCTAATAAACGCTTATGTTTTGGGGGCTCTAATACTAATTTAGCAAGTTATGTAGACTCAAATTTGGCAAGGGATATTGATACTAGGTGGACCACTACAGGTTATGTCTTTACTATAGATGGGGCAGCGATGGGTTGGATCTCCAGGTTGCAAAAGGTGGTTTCTTTATCCACCACGGAGGTAGAGTATGTAGTTGCAATAGAGGCAAGAAAGGAGATGATATGGTTGCAATCTTTCATGGAGGAGTTGGGAAAACAATAGGCTAACAATTATTATTTGTTTATGGATAGCCAAAGTGCCATACATCTTGCAAAAAATTCCACCTTTCATTCAAAGAGCAAACACATATAGTTGAGGTATCAATTCATTTGGTTGGTGTTGATGATGGATAGTTAGGGTTGGAAAAGATACATATAGATGAAAATCCCATGGATATGTTTACAAAGGCAATAATACGGGAGAAGCTGAGCTCCTCTTCACCTTCAATTGGTCTTCAAGATTGCAAAGAATAAAATTAGAACAACAGAGTCTAGGGTGCTTATTTCTAGTGGGAGCTACAGGGTTAGTGGTTTTATGACCAGTCTCCAAGTGGGAGATGATATGGTGTGGAGTCTGATCAGTCTCCAAGTCGGAGAGTGTTGTTATATGGAGCCTAATCAGACTCAGAGGTTAAATTTACCCCACTTTTATCAGCGCGGTTGCCCCCCAAATTATTTAGTGGGGTTAAGGGGTAGTGCCCCTTGTGGGGGTTTGGGGGCAGTCTCCCCAGGATAGTGTCAAGGGGCAGTGCCCCTAGTGTGCTCCCAAAACATCAAATGATTTTTTATTATTTTATAAAGGCATTAAGAGTTATTTTTCTATTGGTTGACATAAAAAAACCCTATTTTGTAACTAACATAAGGCTTGATAAAAGTGGCTAAGGGTTAGGGTTTCTATTGATGTGTTGTACCATTTTGCAGTGGTATTAAGTTGCAAGGATTTCAGGTTGTAATTAGTTTGATTTACTGGATAATAATATTGGACTCTCTATTGGTGGATGTAGCCTGGGTTTGGGTGAACCACGTTAAAACTTGTCTCTCAATCTTATTATTTCTATGTATTTCCATTCCTGTATTTAATCTTTATTTGCATTTAATTGTTATCTTCTGCATGTAATCCCTAAAAAGTGGTATCAGAGTGGATTGTGTTCGATTATCATTCTCACTAGGTCATGTCGGAGAGTGACAATTTGCCTTTCAAGTTCCTCCTCATTATATCTGTATTCTTTTAGGTCAGATTTTAGGTGGCCAATTGTTCTATTCTTTCCTTCAAAGTTTGATTCAAGTCTTCTTCAGTCTTCTTCCTTTCCTCAATTTTTTTGGTTAGCCTCATCACCCCAGATTCCATTTCATGTTTTAGAATAGAAACTTCTTTTGTTAGCTTTTCATATTCCTTTGTCTTTTCTTCCAAATCCTCATTCATGTCATTTTCTTCAGTAAGATTAGCTAGCTAATGAAATAGTTCCTTCCTCTTTTCCATTTATTTCTTTAATTTTTCTTTTAGTAAATCAATGCAATCATCAGCATCCTTAAGGTTCACTTTTAGGTCATCTATTTTTGCTTTAGACCGATCAAGATCTTCTAAAGACAATTGAAGTTGTTCTCTGAGAGAACCCATTCAAACTCCTACCAAGATCTTCCTCAAGTTATTAAGCTTCTTCCAAGGAACCTTTCTCTGATACCAATTGTTGGAATTAGGGAAGACAACTGAGAGGGGGTGAATCAGTTGTCTCCAAACTTTAACACTTGTTGCAATTAATTCTTCTCTACCACTTATTTACATATCATTATTATAACCATGAAAGCATGAATCAATAACACATGAGAAAAAACACAGATAACACACTTGACACCAAGATTTTTAACATGGAAAACTAGTTAAGAGAAAACCATGGTGGAGGTTAGTCCACAAAAATTAATACCCTGTTAAAAGTATTACAAATGGGGAAGGCACATGCCTTCGGGCTCATGGCCCAGAGCTCACTACTCAAAGAGGCTCACAGCCTATAGAAATGATTATAAGAAGATTATAGAGTGTTTCAACTAATGAAAAGCATCTACCAATGCAAGAATTAAATTCTGATTAAGTACATAATACTAATCTTACACACTTCATCCTTGCTCTGCTCTGTTTACTGTTATGCCATGATCCGGTCCTCAGATCTATTCTCTTTCACACTTCTTTTTTCATTTTTTTCACGTACTCCATTATCATATCAAAATCACACACTAAAACACTTGAATCCATTGACTATATATATCCACATCAAGAAATTCAATCAACTATAATCGGCATTAATAAAACTTAGAACATTTATTAAGCACTCTGCTCTCTTGGCTGAATCTATGCACAAATATCAACACGAACCAAAAAATTGTGTTCCTAGATCATTAGTCATGTTGACCAATATCATTGATTATCACTAATTACTTATCCAACACCTTTTCTGCATCTGGACCAAGATCAAATACTAGGTCACCCTGTTCTTTTAATTGTGCTGACTAGCTAGAACCTGATACTCAAATCCTTATAACTTTTGAATCCTTTATTACCAGAGGCTAAATCATTGGATTTAGATAGTCCTGACAATCCTTATCACTCCCTCAGAGCCAAAGCACACTATGAATTATCATTGGAGAGATCTAGACCAAGATACCGAACCCTGTCACATGCTCTGTTTCTAACTACCCATACTTAGCCAAATCTTCACTTTGAATTTCGGTATGAACAAATTATGCAATGCAAATGTGTAAGGTAGACTTAGTTTCCATCAATGACAACACTTGTCATGCATAGCAATGTCTCTTGCCAACATCTACAAGTCTTGGACAAAATCTTCACGAGACTAGAACAATTTAAGGTACGGTTAAATCTAAAAAAGTGTATTTTTGGAGTCACATCTGATAAATTCCTCAGATATATTGTCTTAGCTAATAGAATAGAGGTGGAGCCAGCCAAGGTAAAACCAATCATGGAAATGACAACACCTAAGAATCTGAGTCAGTTGCGGTCTCTACAAGGAAAGTTACAATCCATCAAAAGGTTTATCTCTAAACTAGCAAATAAGAGCCATCCATTTACACATCTCTTACACATAAATGTTCCATTCAAATGGGATGACATGTGTGAGCAAGCATTTTGGAATCTAAAGGAGTATATAATGAATCTACCAATCTTGATGCCACCAATTTAGGGCAAGCCATTGCTACTCTACATCTTAGCTACACCCACAACTCTTGGAGCTTTGCTACCATAACAAAACCAGGAAGGAAAGGAACAAGAAATGTACTACATCAATAGGACACTAGTAGGTTACAAACTATAGTATACACCAATTGAAAGAGCATGCCTTGTAGTTTTCTTTGTTCACAAAAGTGGAGAAACTACATGCTCTCACACTCTATCAAGCTAGTGGCAAAGATTGATCCATTAAAATACCTACTCAACAAAGATACCCTAACAGGTAGAATATCTAAATGGGTCATGATACTCAATGAATTTGATATTGAGTTTGTAGATAGAAGAACAATAAAGGGGTAGGTCATTGCAGATCAATTGGCAGATGCACCTTTGACAGATGACAACCCATTAAGCTTCAAATTTCTAGATGAGTCTATTTTCAACATCACTACCACAGCCTGGAAACTCTACTTTGATGGATCATATACTCAACATGGATCTAGAGTAGGAATCTTGTTGGTAACACTACATGGAGATACAATCCCTAAGTTGTACATACCTATGTTTCCATGTACCAATAATGTAGCCGACTATGAAGCACTAGTCATTAGCATCAAAATGGCGGTGGAATGGAAAGTCACAGAACTTCATGTGTATGGGGACTCACAACTCGTCATCAATCAATTAAATGATGATTACCAAACTAAGGATGAGAAGTTGATATCATACAAGCATATGGTGGATGAGTTTAAGGAATATTTTGTTGTGATATCCTTCGAGTAGATACCAAGATTGGAAAATAAAGAAGAAAATGCAATGGCTACTATTGCATCCCTCCTTGACATACCTGAAAATCATTCATGTTATGAGCTCTTGGTGGAGCCAGTCTCGCATCCAGCTCATGAAATCCTAGAAGCCAGCACCATTTACCACATTGTAGGGTCTAATTCTCCCTTATATGGAAAAGTTTACACCTATCTAAAAGAGAATATCCCACCACCTGACCTATCAAACAACTAGAATTGAACATTCATACGCCAAGAATCTTGATATACCATCATCACAGACACCCTGTATTGATGAGGTTTAGATGGTACTCTCCTTAGGTGTTTGGATAGTGAGGAATATCAGACCGCTCTGAGTGAAGTACATGAAGGAATATGTGGGACAGACTTAAGTGTTCCTACCTTGGCGACGAAGCTCATGCATCTCAGATACTATTGGACAAGCATGTAATCTGACTCCTATCATTTTGTCAAATAGTACAAGAAATACCAGATTCACTGTAATTTGATACACACACCCACTCAAGAGTTGCAATCCTTAATGACACCTTGGCCCTTCTGCTAATGGGGACTGGATCTAGTAGGCAAGATTCACCCTTCGTGCTCCAATGGCCACAAATTCATTATCATAGCCACTGAATATTTCACGAAGTGGATTGAGGTCATTCTATTAACCAATGTAACAAGAAACAAATCTCCTCTTTCATCCTTAACTACATCATATGCAGATATGGTATTCCATCATCCATTGTCACAAATAATGGGTGACCTTTCAAGAATCAGGATGTTAAAGAACTCTGTGATAAATTCCATGTTAAACATCACTTCTCTACTCCATACTACCCATAAGGTAATGGCCAGGCTGGGGCATTGAACAAAACTATGATGAAGATACTCAAAAAGACTATTGATGATGCTGGTCGTGACTGGTACATGCAATTGAACTCTGCTCTATGGGCCTATAGAACTAGTATATGCACTCCCATAGGGGCAACGCCATTTTCCCTCATTTATGGCTATGAAGATATTTTTCCCATAGAAGTTGAGTTACCTTCCCTCAGGGTGTCATTAAAGGGTCTCATAAATGATGAGGAATATAGAGTATCAAGACTCCAAGAGCTAGAGCTACTAGAAGAATGAAGACAACATGTCTTTAACCATATTAAGGCATACTAGCAGAGAATGTTGAGAAGTTATAATCACAAGGTCAAACCATGAGTCTTCCAGGTGGGTGACTTAGTTCTAAGAGAGAATCCAAGAAATCAACAAGATAGAGAGAAAAAGGGGAAATTTGAACCCAATTGGTTGGGTCCCTATGTCATAGTTGCTACCTATGGATCAAGTGCTTATCAATTGGCCACATCAGAAGGTGAATTATTTGATGATCCCACCAACAACATGCATCTTCACAAGTTCTACACCTGAAACCTCAATGCAAGGGAGTCAGAAACACCAACAAAATAAAAATAAATTAACAAAAATAGAAAAATATCAAAAAAATCATCCTCTGGTGAAAACCTAGTAAATAGGCACCTTGGATAGATACCATGATGAAAACCTAGCAAATAGGTGTCATGTGTATTTTAACTATCATGCAAATAAAAGCAAGTGGTGAAAATCTAGAAACATGGACCATTTGTGATAAATTGCTTCCTCCATCTTTTTGGACCTTGTTCCTCATCCATCCCTTCTAACCACAAGAAACCAATGACTTCAAGATACCTACCATGGCTTGTTATTCACTCATCCTTATCACCTTATCCCACCAAACTATCGATCCACTTGCATCCATCTTGTCATCCATATTCAACCAATCCATTTAACCATTGTCAAACTATGTCACCTCTAAGCTATCACATAGGCAAGGCCATCATTAATGAGCCCCTGAGGCTTCCCATCCACTTCCTCATTTATCACCCATCCTTTTGTCCATCTAATTCCCATCACCAAAGTCTTAAATCCCATAATTCCACATCATCTCATCCATGTCATTCTTCCACCTCACCATGTTGCAAACATAATTAAATATTTCTAAATATTTAATTAGATAATATCCCCTTACCCACATCTCCTATTTATCCTCCAATCAAGATCAAGTAATTCATTAGTCAAATCAATTATCTAATCAATCAATTCACTTAACTGGTCAGTCTATTTAGTTAACAACTCAATTTATTTTGTTAACTCCCATAACTCATGAAAGAGGCCTGGACACTTGTCCTCTTCTGATTTGCACATGTTCTCTCAAGCTTCCTCAACCGCACATGTCACAGGTGATTCCTCCGGTCATGGATCTATTGACACTTCGATTTGGTCTCTCTTGAGCCTATAAAAGGAACCCTCATTCCCTCATTTCATCAATTCAAGCTTTTGCAATCTTACTCTACAAAAATCTTACCATTGTGCCTTTGGAAAAGTATGCTCATTACATTTGCATAATCCCATTATCATCATAATCATCCAACCATGTCTCCATTATCAATCATCCATCTTCATTAGAGTTGTATTTGTAGTTTAACCTTCATTGTACATTCCAATCACAACCATTCTCCTATTGTCATCTTCAACAAGAAGGAAGTACAACTTCTAAGAGCTAAAATCATACACAAGATTGATATGAGATAGGAAACAATGGAAGCTATGAGGTGAATAGGATCTACAAAGGTAATATCTTTGTTTATCGTATTTGCATCAATTTCATTGAGTTATTGGATATTTAGTTGTTTAATACTATTGATCATAATTTCCATAACAGGAATAAAGATATCACCCTTATCATTTATAACCTATTTGTTTAATATTCTTATGGAGATAATATCCTTTTTGAATGGTATTATTGTTTGGAAGGGGAGTAATTTACTCTCCCTTGACCTCAAATGTAGAGGAGTGGGAGAACTGCCCTTAGCTACGGGGTGACTGGTAGGGGCAAGTGGCCCTCAACTGCCACTAATATGTAGGAGTCTAGGACAACACTGAGAGGGGGGGTGAATCAGTGTTGTGAAAAACTTTTAACTTTTTCAACCTTTTAATTTACAATCGACAAGAAGGAAGACATTAATGAATTGTTGAACATATATGCACATATATGATAATATATAAACATGAATTATGATATGTGAGTAAGGCATTATAAAGTACACTCATAAAGACAAATTATGACACAGAGATTTCTAGAGTGGAAAACCCTTCTTGGGTAGAAAAACCACTCAAAATGCCTCACTGGCTTAAGCAAAAACCTCACTAGTTACAATGTTTAGAAGCACCATCTACAAGGAGCACCAACCCCGAATACATTTAGAAGTACCAACTTCAAGGAGCACCAACACCTAATTCACACACAAATTAAAATCAAGAATTTAGAGGGTTTCTCCATTTCAATACAAATAACTTTTTCTTTTACATATGTCCATCATATCATCATGCTTCTCATCAACTCAAATCAATCTACATGTTAGTCTCAATGACTTTGTTCAATCAATTCATAATTCATTTACCAGATTATCTCTGCATAACAATTCACCTGATGCAGTCAATTGCATATTGTCTTTTTGATGATCTTGTCAATCTCTGTATCTGATTCAGTTTATCTTTGCACAATTAATTTCATATTATCTTCATGTATCACAAGTTGTATTCAATTTTCATATATGTTCTTACTTTCTTTTTCACTAAAAATTTCATTTCAATTTGTGCCATTTAAAACCACACACCCTCATTTTCATCATCTGTATATATATATGGATTTCAAACAAAAAGACCTTTCAAATTCAACTTTTTCCCTGCAAGGAAAAATAACATGACCTTTCATATCTCTCTTTTCTCTGTATAATCAATTCAAAAATCAATTCATTTTCTTCTAAAAAAAATCATCTGAAGAATTAAAAAATCCTTGATCTTTCATTGTCTTTTCTCCTCGGTATATACAATTCATTTTTCTCTCTTGCCCATTCTCCATAATTTCACCTGCAATAAGAAAATATTCTTCTATCTTTTCAATCTTTCATCTTCCATTCAAACTCTTCAATCTTTGATATTCTTCAAAATATTGTCCCTTGTATAAAGCCTTAAAAAAAACTTTATGTTTATTTGAAAAACAAATCTTCCAATCAAAACATTTAAGTCTTCTTATAAAAGGCCAATAAAATATTCTTTAGAAATAATACTTTCAAAACAAAAATCTCTTTCCTTATTGAACACTCTTCCATGAGAGGAAAAAATAGAAAGTCTCTCCACAAAATCTGCCCTTTTTACAGATACTAAGATTAGCTTTATAAAGCTTATCTTGTAGTCTTACCTTTTTGACAGTCAAAGGCACTTCAAAAAGATGCTCAGGAGTAAACCTTTCTAATTTAAATCTTAACCAATGATTTTAATTTTTGTGCCCATCATGCTTTCAAACAAAGCCCTTGATAAGCTTTTTCCCACTTATAACATGAACATTTTACCTGAAAGACCAGTTTCCTTAGCCATGGGGTCGGTCATCATATGAAGAGGACCCCCTTAAGTCTTCACTTAAGTGGTTAGTCACTTATCATAGTAGGTCAATGAAGATTCATAACAAAAAGCAAAACTTGTCATATATGGGCAAAAAGTGAAATAAAAAATTTAGTATTTAGGAAATTAAAGCCTTAATAAATTTTGAAGTCTTCTTCTCGCCCAATGAAGAATAAAAACATTAAATCCTTTGAATATAGACAGTGGGTATCAATCACCAACAGTAATATACAAATGGAAAATTCAGGAAGAACATGATATGTAAAACATCAACTTTGTGAGAAATATGCTTAACACCAATAGCTTCAAGATAACCTTGAATCACCACATCAATATCAATGAACCCTTTTCAACAACAACAACACAAATAAGTATAGGATTCTTCAACAGTATCACTACAGTAACACCATACCCTTGGTATCAAAAAGATATAAAATATCAGTCTTTGAACACCTTATTGCTCCTATCCAGATGATATCCTGAAGCAAATGAATGAGCACACCTTATGAACAATACAAGGATACAAACAACATGTTCTAATGAAACATGCATAATAACTCAACAACATCAACTGATCAAATCAAACACTCTGCATCCATGTAACATTCTCTACAAGTACCACTTTCTGCAAGCCTTATCATGAGTAAAATATCTTGACATGACCAAAGAACCTATGAAGACAAGGACACATTATGAAGAATGCATCTTGATCATCTTGATCAAACTATCAACTTCAAAAACACCCATGAACATGATCCTGACATGATATTGCATGACATATAAAGCACTTGTTAACCTGTCAAGAAATCATCTCCATAGGTGAATATCAAACAACCCACCAAGCATCCTGAGACATGAACAACTCAAACCATCAATGGTAAACAACTGAACTGACAACATCCTTATTGAAGGCATAATCAACACACTTATCTTGTCCAAATCAACAACTTCTGATCAATGTTCCTGATAGAGTGAACAACTTTGAAAGACATGATCCTGAACAACCTATGTCAATAGTGAATATCACTGATGATACCTTATGAAGATGTACACTAACTCAACACCCTCAATACCTTTTTGACATCAATGACAAACAACTACCATCATAATAGTCACCACCTGAGATAAATAAAGATAGTGGAAAAACAAGTTTCTTTTCTCTCAAAAGAGAAAAAGATGAGGAAGGAGTTGGCATCTTTTATGTTATGTTTTTCTATGGGACCATAGGACAGGTTCACTGGGAAAAGAAGTGTGAACACCTATAGAAGCTCATTGAAAGCGGCTTGAATCCTTGTTACTGAGTAAGTGAAGCTGCATTGATTCTTATTTTTTTTAGTTTAGTATATTAATACTATGAATGGATTAGAGTCAGCCAGGGTGAGACCGTAAGCTATGCTCACTATCATTTTTTTGTGATCTAAGTATTGTATTTCGAAAGGGAGAAATCCATGTTGATTCAATCTATCCCATAGCTCATTGTTGATAACCTCTCTTATCATTCTTGATTTCACTGTGTTGGATTTATAGCTATGAACACAATATCACTTTTGTGAACTCTTGTTCTATATATATGTTTAGGTTTGACAGTGAAGCTTTCACCTTTCAAACTATACTATATTACCTTATCTTTTGTAGAGATTCAATAGCTTTTCTATCAATCTTGAAGTCTACTATTTCATATGCAAAGGTGTATTATATGGGGTCATGAAGAAAGAAGGTGGCAATCAACTATGTTAACTATGAATAAACCCTTTTGATAACTCTATTATCTTTTTGTATGGTTGAATGGCCATTATTGTATGCCTATGTTTATTATCGCATATGGCCGATTGTTTAATATTTTTGTTGTCATCATGTGAGACTAAAAGGTCATTGCCTTATAACTGTCATAATATTTTGCAGGGCTAACTGGCCATTATTTATAACTATGTTACAGGCTTGCATGGCCATATGACCAATGTCTTATTACTGAATTATTACCTTGCATGGCCATATGGCCAATACTTAACCACTATGTTATTATTCCATATGACCTAATGGTCATTGTATTATAACTTAGATATTATCTCACATGGTCGAATGGTCGACTCTTGCAAATAAGAGATCATTGTAAGGCTGATTCAGGTGGATGAAGGCCTGTGATATAACATGTCTTTAATAATGTAATGATGATGCATGTCATGGTTTTTAAACCTAACTTATACTAGAATATTGTAATAGATTATAGTTTCTCTCTTTTAATTGAGAAGTATGATAATGCAGTCTACTAATGCCATAGTAGAACGTGGTTGTGCATGAATGAATGTTATGATGTCCCTTAGATGTGATAAGGGTCAGTTGAATGAGCTCACTGAATACATACTTTCATACTAACTGTATGCCCATGAGGCTATGAAAGTAAAGGGAATTTATGAACTTCTTGAGTGGTGTAGCTCAAGATAGTCCCAGTGATCCTTGGTGTATGCATTGTATCTAAACCATTAGTCAAGTGGAATACCTTGAAGACCCTCAGTCACTAAGGTTGAAACTATAATTATTTTTATGAGTCTATAATCCAAAACACTAGAAAACCTTGAGGAAGGTAAGAGTTCTTGACTCAAGTTTAGATATTTCTAATTGTTTTAGTGCTGATTTAGCTAAATCTAATATGGATATTATCGAGATGGGATTATAGGAGTATCCTTAGAGAAACTTTGAAGTTGATTCAATTATGTTTGTTGATTTGAATAATCAAACTCTGTGAGTGTAATGTTCGTTTCATGAAATAGGGTGATAGGGAGTCATAGCTTCCTGAATTACGATCAAAATAAGGGTGTGAGACTCTGAGAAATGGATCCAATAACCTAGTCAGATGCACTAAGGGTTACTTGATCCTTACACAACCCTTGCATATATGATTATTTATCTTAGCCTAGAAGATGGCTCTAAGTCAAATTGACTATAGGATATTTTGTAAGACCCGTTGTGTCTTTTAATTCTATAAGATGAGATAGCTTCTAAGTCAAGTCAAAGTTTGTGAACAATCAAATACATTCATTGTAAAATGTTTATATATTAAATGTTTGGCTAAATTAATGCATCCATCTCTGTATGCATTTGTTAGTTCATTTTTCTCTATATGGCATAATGCTTCCAGTACTGTCATACATAGTTAGAGTTGATCTATAGTTGTATGACCGTGAAGTATTATGAAGGACACACCACTAAAGACTTAGATGCAAAATATATTTGGTTTCTTGCATCTATTCCCTTCATGAAGGGTAGGGTCACTTCTAGGTAGGAAGTTGTGCGAGGAACCACCGGTCTGTGGTTAGAGGAAAAGTACTCGGGTGATACTCTCCTTCCCAAGCAAAAGACATGCTAAGGCTTAGGAAGATAGATATCAAGATTTCTAGATGCAGCATAATTCTCGTTATATGACTTATTAGTCAAGAATTCTGTGTATACATATCATTGTTTCTTTAAGCAAAACATTGTAAATGTAAAGTGAAGGAATTCACTAGTATGCTATTTGTGGAAATGTTACAATTTGAATTATGCTAAAAAGAAGTTTATTTGATTTATTGTCAATGATTCTGATTATATATATACATAATTGTGATTATGATAATCTTGACAGTATACTTAATGGAAGTTAAGTTGATTAATTTTGGGCATTAAGAGTTGACATGTTACATATGGTATCAGAGCTACCAGATTCAATACATGGACCTATGAGCTCACTACATGAAAAAAATTTCTAACATTAACAGATGCTAATGTTTGGATGTTTTATGTGAGAATGGTAGGAATAAGAATGACACCCAGGAAGAAGGTAATAGGAAATAGACTTTACCTTAAGGCTATGAGGGAGTGAGCCTCAAGAATGAAAATCCTTGATCAAAGTGGTAACTTGAGAGGCGTATGATTGGCTAAAGATGAAACTTTCATTGATTCTATTAAATGCATCAAGAAGGAGAAGGACAAAGTGGTTACGACTACTGTTCCTATCTTTGAAAATGAATCAGTGGAACCCTCTACACCTAATGAGCCAATCTTGGTTCAAGTAATCTTAAGGATCCTAATGTTACTCAGAAGGTTGTGTAAGAGTACCTACGAGTACGTCTACCTCCTAAGGCTGATTTGGTGAATCTCAAAGATAAAGATAAACTTGGGAAGATATCCCAACATGAAAGTGACTTGCAATAGCAAGATGTAAAGAAAAACTATAACTATGGATGGATTATATGTAATCCATGGAAACTATAATACATTTTAAAATTTTGGCAAATATTACCCTTCTTGTTAATATTGCATGAATGAGAATGGATTTATATTTATGAATGGATTCAATAGTATGACAAACTAATTGGATGAAAAATCTACAAACTTCAGGAGAAGTAGATTGCAGCACGGTTTAGATGGGAACCAAATGGGAGATAGCCAAGAAGAAGGGCAACCTTCAGGCCACTCTGATTCTAAACTTAATCAGAGCCTTTCTATGCTCCATGAGATGAGAGAGAGAATTGGAACTCTTGAGTAGGAGATCACGGGTCAGCATGAACCCAGCTAGGAAGCCTATCACAGGGGTGATGATGAGGCATGTCATGAGGACACCACCCAAAGTGAACATGGAGAGAATAAGTTTGAGGCAAGACATGAAGAGGATAGAAGAAGCCACTTAGCTCTTGAATTTGTTGTTATATGGAGCCTAATCAGATGGGATAAAGGGGCAACGCCCCTGAAACCTCATACATTTTATTTTTATTTTATAAAGGCATCAGGAGTTATTTTTCTATTGGCCGACATAGAAAAACCCTATTTTGTAACTGACATAAGGCTTGATAAAAGAGGCTAAGGGTTAGGGTATCTATTGATGTATTGTAGCATTTTGCAGCGGTATTGAGTTGCGAGAATTGTTGGTTGTAATCAGTTTGATTTACTGGATAATAATATTGGACTCTCTATTGGTAGATGTAGCCCAAGTTTGGGTGAAGCATGTTAAAACTTGTCTCTCGCTATTATTATTTCTTTGTATTTCCATTCCTCTATTTAATCTTTATTTGCATTTAACTATTATCTTCTGCATGCAATCCATAACAAGTGGTATCAGAGTGGGTTGTGTTTGATTATCATCTGCAGGAGGGTCTCATGGTTGAGTGGGAGTCTCATGGTTGATTGGGAGCAATGGAGGGCGAGGGTAAATTGAAGGTAGATAAATTTAATTGGAAAAACTATCAATTATGGAAGATGCATATGGAGGATTATCTCTATCAGAAGGATTTATGGAGGCTGTTGGAAGGAATAGCTAAGAAACTAGTGCCAATGACTGATGAGGATTCAAATGTTCTTGATAGAAAGGCACTGAAAACCATTCAGTTGTTCCTAGCACCATCTGTGGCATTTAATATAACAGAAGTGACAAGAACAAGTGAACTAATGAAATCTTTTGCTATGCTATATGAAAAACCCTTAGCCTCAAATAAGGTATTTCTCATGAAGCATTTGTTTAATCTAAAAATGATTGAAGGTGGATCTATAAAAGATAATTTAAATAAGTTTAATATGATTACCAGCCAGTTAACTTCTGTAAAAATGAAATTTGATGAAGAAGTGAGGGCTCTCTTGATATTATGTTCTTTGCCAGAAAGCTGGAATAGCTTGGTAATGGCTGTAAGTAACTCTCTCTCTAGTTTAGATACTTTGAAATTTGATGATATTGTTGGTGTTACCCTTAGTGAGGAAATGCGGTGGAAAAGCTCAAGAGGGTACACATTAGGTAGTGTTTTGAATGCAAAAATTAGGGCCAGATCAAAGGAGAGAGGAAAAGGTTCTAGAGGTCATGGGAAGTCACTAGGAAAATCAAAGGACAAGAGGTCCCAATCTAGAGGACAAAATGATTGTTGGTACTGTGGGAAACCAGGTCATGTAAAGAAATATTGTTGGTCTCAGAAGAATAAAGAAGGAGACAAATAGAAGGAAATAAGGAGGCAAAATGTGGTAAGTAATAAATCTAAAGATGATGCTCTAATTCTTTCCCTAGATAATGTTGATGATTCATGGGTTTTAGATTCAAGGGCCTCATTTCATGCTATGCCCCATAGAAGTTATTTTCTTGATTATGTCCAAGGGGATTTTGGGCTGGTTTATTTGGGAGATAATGAACCCTGCCAGATTGTTGGAAAGGGAAGAATCAAGATTAAGTTGCAGAATGGGAATTATTGGCTATTACAAGAGGTAAGGCACGTTCCAAGGCTGAGTCAGAATTTAATTTTAGCAGGGTAGCTAGCTGATGAAAGTTGCATTATTACATTTACTGATAAAAATTAGAAAGTTTCAAGAGGTGCCTTAATAGTAGAAAAATGTGTCAAAGTAGGAACCTTATATCTTTGTACAAGTCATACTGTTCCTTCTACTTTAGCTATTGTAGAGAAAATCTAAACACATTTAGGAACAGTTGCTACAGGTTCGTAGGAAGAGACTGAAACAGTTGTTGCAAGTTTTGAGACAACACTGTGGCATAATAGACTTGGGCACATGAGTGAAAAAGGTATGAAGGTACTTCATTCTAAGAAAATTTTACCAAGGCTGAAATGTACTAATACATGGATTTTTGTGAAAGTTGTGTATATGGAAAATAAAAGAGAGTTAGTTTTCTCAAGGATGGGAAGAAAAAGAAGAATGAAAAGTTGGAACTTGTGCATACATATGTATGGGGACCAGCTCAGGTGTCTTCTCTCAATGGCTCTCAGTATTATGTTACATTCATCGATGATGCAACTAGGAAGATTTGGATTTATTTCCTTAGGTAGAAATTTGATGTATTTGAAATCTTTAAGAAATGGAGAAGCTTAGTGAGAATGAGATGGGTAAAGGATAAAAATATCTCAGATCTAATAATGGTGGTGAGTATTGCAGCAATGAATTTGAGAATTATTGTTCCTTTAATGGAATTCGTAAGCAGAAAACGGTTCCAAGGACTCCATAGGAGAATGGAGTGGCTCAACACATGAATAGGACAATAATGGAGTGTACAATGACCATGAAATTGCATGTTGGGCTGCCTTTAAACATGTGGGTAGAGGCTATCAGCACCGTTGTATTTTTAATTAATAGATGCCCTTCAGTTCCTTTGCATTGTGGTATTCCAGAGGAAGCATGGATAGGTAAGAAGGAGAATTATTCTTTTCTCAAAACCTTCATATGTGAAGTATTTGCACAAGTAGATTATGAAAATAGAACAAATTTGGATGCAAAATCAAAAAAATGTACCTTCATTGGATATGGCATTAATGAATTTGGTTATAGGCTTTGGGATTTTAAAAATCAAAAAATTGTGAGAAGCATAGATGTTGTATTCAATGAGAAGGTGTTGTACAAAGATTAGTTGTAGTAGCGTGAGAAGAAAGGAAAGGATTATGTGGTGTTGGATGATACTCTAGATAATGATGTTCCAGTAGTTTGTCATGCTCTACAACAACAATAAGAAATACCACAAACTTTACTAAATGTTAGATGGTCAACAAGGCTAAGTAGACCTCCTGAAAGGTTTTCTCCCTCTTTGTATTATATTTTGTTAACAGATGCTAGTGAACTAGAAGGGTATGATGAAGGTATGCAGGTGGATACAAAGGTTCAGTGGGAGCTTACAATGAAAGAAGAAATGGACTCCTTGCTGAAAAATCAGACTTGGGAATTATGTAAGTTGCCTGTAGGTAAAAATGTTTTAACAAACAAATGGGTTTACAGGCTGAAAGAGGAAGATGGAGGTAAGAAAAGATTTAAAGCTAGATTAGTTGTAAAAAGATTTTCATAGAAAAAAGGTATTGATTTTGATTAGATATTTTCTCTGATTGTCGAGATGACTTCTATTCGTACTATTTTAAGTATTGTGGTTGCTAAAGATTTGCATTTGGAATAGCTAGTTGTGAAAATTGCCTTTCTCCATGGTGATTTGGAAGAGGAGATCTATATGGGACAACCCCAAGGATTTGGGGTCAACAGTAAGGAGAAACTAATGTGCATATTGAAGAAGAGATTGTATGGCTTGAAACAAGCACCTCGACAATGGTATTTAAAATTTGATAGTTTTATGGCTTAGCAAGGATACATCTGGTGTAATTTTGACCATTGTGTTTATTTTAAGAGGTTGGGTAATGACAACTACATTATTTTATGTTTATATTTTGATGACATGCTTGTAGTAGGGTCTAACATGGATCACATAAGAGATTTAAAACAATAGTTAGCACAATCTTTTGCTATGAAGGATTTGGGGGCAGAAAAACAAATCCTTGGTATGAAAATTTGTAGAGATAGGAAGACCAAAAAATTCACTCTATCTCAGGTTGATTATGTTGAAAAGGTGTTGCAGAGATTCCATATGGAGAATGCAAAAGCTATCAGCACACCTTTGCCTAGTCATTTGAAATTGACTAAAGAGATGTGTCCTAAGACACAAGAGAAGGAAGAAAAAATGTCCAAGGTACCATATTCTTTAGCCATAGGAAGTTTAATGTATGCCATGGTATACATGAGAATAGATATTACACATAATGTAGGAGTCATAAGCAGGTATATGAGTCATCCTGGATTGGAGCATTGGAATGTGGTAAAATAGATTCTCAGATATTTGAGAGGTACATCCAATAAACACTTATGTTTTTGGCAGCTCTAATACTAATTTAGCAAGTTATGTAGACTCAAATTTGGTAGGGGATATTGATACTAGGCAGAACACTACATGTTATGTCTTTACTGTAGGTGGGTCAGCGATGAGTTGGATCTCTAGGTTGCAAAAGGTGGTTTCTTTATCCACCACAAACATAGAGTACGTAGCTACAATAGAGGCAAG
Source organism: Cunninghamia lanceolata (assembly GCA_027924645.1). Lineage (NCBI taxonomy): Eukaryota > Viridiplantae > Streptophyta > Pinopsida > Cupressales > Cupressaceae > Cunninghamia > Cunninghamia lanceolata. The sequence goes on from BSBN01000221.1 coordinate 8,456,210, forward strand.
CAAGGAGATGATATGGCTACAATCTTTCATGGAGGTGTTTGGCAAACAACAGGCTAATAATTATTATTTGTTTACAAACAACTAGAGTGCCATATATCTTGCAAAAAAATATGCCTTTCATTCAAAGACCAAACACATACAGTTGAAGTATCACTTCATTTAGTCGGTGTTGGATGATGAATAGTTAGGGTTGGAAAAGATACATACAGATGAAAATCCCATATATATGTTTACAAAGGCAGTAAAATAGGAGAAGCTGAGCTCCTCTTCAGCTTTGGTTGGTCTTCAAGACTAAAAATTATAAAATTCTAGCAGTAGAGTCTAGCGTGCTTATTTCCAGTGGGAGCTACAAGGTCAATGGTGTTATGACCAGTCTCCAAGTGGGAGATGATATGGTGTGGAGTTTGATTAGTCTCTAAGTGGGAGATTGTTTTTATATGGAGCCTAATCAGACTCGGGGTTAAATTTACCCTACTTTTATCATCATAGTTTCCCCCCAAATTATTTAATGGGGTCAAGGGGTAGCGCCCCTTGTGGGGGTTTGGGGGCAATGCCCCCAAGATAGTGTCAAGGGGCAGCACCCCTGGCGTACTCCCAAAACATCAAACAATTTTTTATTATTTTATAAAGGCGTCAGGAGTTATTATTCTATTGGCCAACGTAAAAAAAACCCTATTTTGTAACTGACATAAGGCTTGATAAATTCGGCTAAGGGTTAGGGTTTATGTTGATGTATTGTAGCATTTTGCAATGGTATTGAGTTGTAAGCATTGCTTGTTGTAATCAATTTGATTTATTGGATAATAATATTGGACTCTCTATTGATGGATGTAGCCCAGGTTTGGGTGAACCATGTTAAAACTTGTCTCTCGCTGTTATTATTTCTATGTATTTCTATTCCACTATTTAATCTTTATTTGCATTTAATTGATATCTTCTGCATGTAATCCCTAACAGAATTATCTAGAGATATGAAAAAGGTTACTCCTCCCATGTTTGATGGGATTATAAGCAGAGATGCCACAAATGCATTGCTTACAAAAATGGAGAAATAATTAGAAATAAGAAAATATTCTGAAATCACCAAAGCATTATTGGGAGCATACCAATTGGTAGGTGAAGCATCCACTTGGTGGATGAACAAGAAAATGGAGTTAATCTTTAGTTAAGTTTGAGATCCATGAGTCTAAGCTGGGAAAGGTTTGTGCAAATTTTTAGGCAAAGACAGTTGCCTCAGTTATATTATGACCAAAATCTTATAGATTTCCAAAACCTGAGATAGGGTGATTTCATTGTGAATGAGTACAGGGAAAAGTTTACTTGCCTCCTCAAATATGTTCCACAATATCAACAGGACGAGAGGTTTCTCATCTGAAAGTTTATTATGGGTTTGAATACCCAGATTGGGGGTGAAGTTGATGTGCATGGTCCCACCTCAATGGATCAGGTTTATGAGAAAGCTATTAAATAGGAACAAAAATTGAAATGTATGTCTTCATATAGGGGAAAGAACCTCAAAAAGTATAACTGGTCCTAATCCTCCTAATATTTTAAGAAAAAGGGCAAAAGGCAGGATTTTATTGGAAAAAGTGATAAAGGGTCAAAGAACAAGCAAAATGGATCTAAGGGTGAAAAGAAAGGTGATAATAACTCCAAGAAAAATGGAGATAATTTTGGGAAGCCTCGAGAAAGGAGAGGACCCGTGGGAGGCTGTTATACATGTGGTTGTGATCATTATGCCAACTAGTGTCCTAATAAGGAGTAGGGAACTCAACCATGAGGAAATCCTTTACCCTCTCAACAGGTAGTTTTTTAGCAATGCATACATGTAGCCTTGGATAGTAGGCGAGATGAATATCAGATATGGATAGGTACCCTTTTCTTAGATATTTTGAAGATGTATTTCTAGATGAGCTACTAGGATTACCCCCTGAAAGAGTTTTTTATTTCTCTATAGATATAATTCTAGCTTCAAAACATATATCTAAAGATCCATACAAAATGACCACAGCTAAATTAATGGATTTAAAGTCTTAGATGCAATAATTGCTTGATAAAGGACTAATAAGACCCAGTGCGTCACCCTAGGAGCACCAATAATTTTTTCAAAAAAGGATGATGGTATGTTATGGCTATGTATATATTACCGCATGCTAAATAAAGCCACAATAAGGAACAAGTACCCATTTCCACTCATGGATGATCTCTTTGATCAAATGCGAGGGACAACTATGTTTTCTAAGATTGTTATTCCTGGATACCATCAATTGCGATTAAAAGATGAAGATATACACAAAATGGCCTTCAGAACAGGGTATAGACTCTATGAATTCATTATCTTGCCCTTTCAGTTAATAAACACACTTGTAACATTTACAACTTAATGAACAGTGTGTTCAAATACTATTTGGACATGTACGTTCTAGTTTTTCTTTATGATATCCTAATTTATTCCAAGAATGAGGAGGAACACCTTCAACATTTAAGGATTTTTCTTCAAATGTTAAGATAGCATAAATTGTATGGCAAGCTCTCTAAGTGTACTTTCTTTCAGAAGGAAGTACAGTATTTAGGTCATATAATTTTAGCTAAGGGAATAGCTATGGACCTGGCCAAGATTAAAGTCATATTGGAATGGCCGACACCAAGAAATGTACATGAGGTCTAAAGTTTCATGGGCCTCATAGGTTATTATAGAAAATTTGTAGCAAACTTTTCAAAGATTGCTCACACTATTACTTCCTTGCAAAGGAAAGGCAAAAGATTTGAATGGTTAGATAACTGCTAGGAGGCATTTGACCAACTAAAAGAAAGATTGACTACGACACCTACCTTGAAGGTACCTGACCCAGAAGGTCATTTTGTAGTCATTACCGATGCATCGAGGGAAGGCTTAGATGGTGTACTTGTCCAAGATGGACATATTATTGCATATGAATCTAAGAAACTAAATCCTTATGAACAAAACTATGCCCATCATGATTTGGAATTGGTAGTAGTAATTTATGCATTGTAAATATGGAGACATTAATTGCTTGGAAAACCTTTTGACCTAAAAATAGACCATCAAGGACTCAAATATTTGTTCACTCAACCACACCTAAATTCTTTCCAAATAAGGTGGTTAGAGTTAATCTCATATTATGATTTTGAGACTAAGTGCATTCAAGGCAAGGAAAACCATGTGGTGGATCCCTTAAGTAGGAGAAGACATATCTCCTCAATGATCTCCATACATTTTGATTTCAAGCATCAGGTGTTACAAAAGTTACATGGAGATGATTATTATGAGTAGGTAAAATAGGATCTCATGGATAATCCCTAGAATATGAAATATGATGGATTTTACTATGAACCAGATGGGTTATTGAGGTATAAAGGAAGCATGTATGTTCCCAACTCTGAGGAGTTAAGGAATATCATCTAGAAAGAGGTTCATTCTGCATCTTATTCGAGACATCCTCGAGTAACAAAGTTTCTAGTAGATGTGAAGCCCTTAAATTTCTGGAAGGGACTAAAAATGGATACTACAAGGTTTGTAGTTGGATGTCTAGAATGCCAAAGGGTGACGGTGGAACACCATCACCCAACAAGACTTTTATATAACTTCATGAAAGTTTAGAATGGAAATGGAAAATCATCAGCATGGATTTTGTGCAAGGACTTCCTGTGTCAAGGAATAAGCATAATGCTAATTTGGTTGTGGTGGATAGACTCACTAAAGTGACACATTTTATACCTAGGACTTTGACAGATCTGTTGAGAATGTATTGCATGGACCAACAATACAAATGGAAAGAATACCTTCCTCTTGTGGAATTTTCCTATAATAATTCATATTATTCTGTGATTAAGATGGCTCCATTTGAGGCATTATATCGAAGAAAGTGTCAAACTCCTATAAGATAGAATAAGATAGAAGATAGGATTAGCCATGGTCCAAAAGTGCTATTAGAAATGGAAGAGCAAGTTCATCTGATTAGGAAAAGGCTAGTGGAATCCAATGATAGGTAGAAAAGATACATGGATGCTAAACACATCACAAGGCATTTCTCTGTGGGAGAGAAAGTCCTTCTAAGGGTTAAACTCCAAAAGAGCTCCATTAAGTTTGGAAAGACATCTGAACTAGCCCCTAGATATGTGGGTCCCTTTGAAGTACTCAAAGAGGTCAACCTAGTTGCATACAAGATTGCTCTGTCACTAGCTCTTACCATGATGCATAATGTTTTCCATGTTTCCTATTTAAAAAAGTTTCTTTCAAGAGATATTCATGTTCCTATTCTTGATTGGAATGCCATACAGGTGAAGGACCTAGGGGTGGTAGTGATCAAGCTTATCAAGGTGCTTAAAATTAAAGAGATAACTTAATGCAATGTCAAGTGGGACCAATCTGTAGAAGCGAATGTTACATGGGAGAATTATGAGGACATTTATCAAAGATTTCCCCACCTCTTTTAAAACTTTACACTATGATGAGAAAACACTTTTTCTTTATGTTTGTTTGATTTTGGAGACACTAAATCATTAGATGGGGAAACCTATTGGATGAGAGTGAGGAAAAAGATGTCTTATAGTCGCTTTACAAAGATGAAGATAGTGAAACCACACCAAATGATCATCAACCTAAGCTATCCACTTTACAATATGGTCAAGGGTTTTCTATTTTACAAAGGATAGGATATGAAGGACATGGTCCCATAGGATTAAGGAAAGATGGTCTCATAGAAGCCATTCAACCCTCTACCTCTGCAGCCTGAGGCACTGTTGGGAATTAAGGTGTCTCAACCTTGGTAATTCTCTGCATTTGTAATGTTAGTATTTATTATTCAATTGCCTATGTTGTAAATAATTGGAAATTCCACTTTGTCATATTGTGGGATATGGCATGGTGATGTGTCAATCCTACATCGATTATGACAACTTGTTATTTTGTCCTCACATGAGGAGATAGGCATTCCACTTAGTGGTAGGAATATTTTACCATGTGTCAAAATCTTCTATGTTGTGTAAGCAATGTTTGACCAAAACGGTTATGATGGATTCCTATGACGAATCTATGACATGTAAGAGTTGAGAATAGAAGGTTGTAAGATAGGTAATGACATGTGTCATGAAGCATCTTTGAATGAGGCATATTTGGGCGCCCCAAGGTGGAATATGATGTGTTGTAAGAGAATATGCTACTTATAGCATGTGTATGACAGATTCTCTTACACCTGTAAGTTGTAATTGCTATGACACATTCTATGATGGTCGTAAGTGTCGTAAGAGCATCTGTCATAGCCCATTTTGGAAATAGGCGACGTCTTTGGGATGGAAGATATGGAAAAGTGTCAGACACATTCTACAATGTTAACCAAGTGTCCCTAGGCATGGGTTTTGGTCCAACATGCCATATTGGACGCCCATTCCAGGAAAGGTCCAAAATTGCCTTGTATGTTCTATTTAAACAGGTGCTTGGAGATGGAGTTTGTATCACAGGTTTACAGGTACTATTATGCTACCGGATTGGCTCTAGACAGGAGTGTTGAACACCATTGAAGCTTGCATTGCAAGTGTATTGTAAACATTCTCTCAGATTTGTTAATCCATTGTGTAGGTTTCTGAGTGTGGGGTTTTTTACCCGATAAGGGTTTTCCCCACCGTAAATCTTTGTCTCTCTTCTTCTGTCTTCTTTCTAGCTCTTGTGTTTTTCTGCTATATCTCATGTTAATAGTTTAACATCTCTGTAATAGTTAGGATAAAGTTGAATTTGCATAGCCATCTCCTCAATAGATTAGTGTAGGAAGTGTTTCCACACACCTAGCTTCCTTTCAGTTGGTATTAGAGCTTGATCACCTTTGGTCCTAGTTGTTGGGTACGGGTTTTTTGAGCTAATCTTAGGTTGAGTGGGAGTCTATGAAGAGCATTCTGTATCTTATTGTAGTAAGGAGATGGCAAGCACATCAGGAAGCTTTGAAGTAGAGAAGTTCAACGGCAGTAATTTTGAGTTGTGGAAGCTCAAGATGGAAGACATGTTAGTTGACCGAGACCTTTGGGAAAGTGTGAATGGAACTAAACCAGCTACAATGACTCAAGATGAGTGGGATCTCAAGGATTGGAAGGCTAAGGGTCTCATAAGAATTAGTCTTTCTGATTCTATGTTGTTAAATGTCCATGAGGAGGCTACTACAAAACTCCTTTGGAAGAAGTTGGGGGATGTGTATCAAGCCAAATCCTAGTCAATAGACTTTTTTTGGGAAAGAAGTTGTATTCTCTTCGAATGGAGGATAGAGGATCCATGCCTGAGCATATGAATGCCTTTAACATGCTAGTTGCACAATTGACATCTATTGGTGTAAAGATGGAGGAGGAGGATCGGTGTATGACCCTGCTTTGTTCTCTGCCAGACTCATGGGATCACCTTGTCATGGCAATCGGAAGCACCACATCCACATTCAAAATGGAAGAGGTGGTTTCTTCGCTATTATCTGAAGAGATATGGAGAAAGTCTTCTAAGGCAGCCAAAGAAGCCCTTGTAGTTCGTGGAAGACCCAAGGAGAAAGGGAAGAAGAAGGACAAGAAAGATGAGAAAGGTAGATCCAAATCCCATGGGAGATCTAAATCTCCTGGAAAGTCCAAGGCTCTTTGTTGGAACTATGGCAAGACCGGGCATTTCCAAAAGGAATGCAAAGAGGAGAAGAAGAAAAAGATGAAAGCTCCTGATTCAGATTCTGACAAATCACAAGATGATGGCGATGCCTTCAACGCAGCCCTAGCAACCCATGCATCTGATGATGTGTGGCTAATCAACTCTGGTGCATCATTCCACATGACCTCGCATCGAGACTAGTTCACTAAGTATGAGGAGTTTGATAGTGGAAAGGTGTATCTGGGTGACGACTCTCTTCTAAAGATCGTTGGTCGTGGAAGAGTCTCTATCCAATTCCCTGATGGTTGAGTGAAGGGGATCTCTGGGGTTATGCACATCCCAGGCTTAGTACAGAACATGCTTTCTGTAAGTAGTTTGAATGATGTAGGTGTGCAGGTTGTCTTTTCAAAAGAAGGATGCAAGATGACTAGAGGATCTATGGTGCTTGCTAAGGGTACTCGGAGAGGTACTCTATTTCAGTTGGAAGCATGCATTTCACAATGCAATAGCTCTTCTGACTCAAGGAAGAGGGTAGCAGTCACATCATCCCCACCATCTGAATGACCAGTGAAGAAATCTGTTGTTTCTAGTCTTGATGGTTGTAATCGTGCATTGGAAGTTAAACTTCCTGTAGAAAAGACAATGTTATGGCATAAGAGATTTGGCCACATTGGTGAGAAGGGTCTATGTACCCTAAAAAATAAGAACATCGTTGAGGGGTTAGATGATTGTAATCTTGAGTTTGACTTTTGCGAACATTGCATTTATGGAAAACAAAACCGTGTTCAGTTGCACTCGAGTTCTCATAAGTCTTCTGGTGTGTTGGACCTTATTCATTCTGATGTGTTTGGTCCTGTTAATGTTCCTTCGTTATCAAAATTTGTATACTTTGTATCTTTTATAGATGATTACAGTAGAAGGACATGGATTTATTTTCTCAGAAGCAAATCTGAAGTCTATAGCAAGTTTAAGGAGTTTAAAGCCTTTGTTGAAAATTAGCCTGGTAAAAAGATTAAATGTTTGAGAACTGACAATGGTGGTGAGTTCTATTCTATAGAATTTGATAAGTATTGCAAGGAACTTGGGATTGAAATACATAAGACAACTCCATACACACCGCAGAAAAATGGAGTTGCAAAGAGGATGAACAGGACACTGATGGAGAAGGCTAGGAGTATGCTTAGTGGAGATGGTCTAGAAGAAAAGTTTTGGGCTGAAGCTATTGCCACTGCTTGCTATCTAGTAAACAGATCTCATACATCAACTCTTGTTGGAAGACACCCATGGAGGTGTGGTCTCATATAAAACCTTCAGTAAGGCATCTTCATGTTTTTGGTTGTGAGGCATATGCACATGTGCTTAGGGAGAAGCGATCAAAGTTGGAGAACAAAGATGTTAAGTGTATCTTTATCAGCTATGGTGTTGGTGTGAAAGGATACAAGCTTTAGGACCCTGTGGCTGAAAAAGTGTTGTATAGCAGAAGTGTCATCTTCAGAGAGCTTACACCTTCTTCCACTATTTTGCAGCTAGAAGAAAAAGAAAAGAAAGAGGATGTTGTTCAATTCCCTCTCATCCCTGAGAAGACTGAACAAAAAGACAATGTTGGACCTAATGATGAGGAGAGCTCTAGCAGCTCTGAAAGCTCAGAAGAAGAAGCTAAACCTCAACCTCAGCTCTTGAGGAGGTCTACACAGATAAGGAAGCAACCTAAAAGGTTTGGTTTTACATTGCTTGATTCTAGTTGTGCTTATGCTTTGCTCACTAACAGTGATGAACCTAGAACTGTATCAGAGGCTTTGGATGTGAAGGATGCAGGTTCCTGGAAGGAGGCCATGGAGGAAGAAATGGCTTCTTTGGAAAAGAATCAAACTTGCGACTTGGTGCCTTTGCCTCTTGGACGGAAACCCATTAGATACAAATGGGTTTTCAAGAAGAAGATTGGTGCAGATGGCAGTATTGATAAGTATAAGGCCATATTGGTTGTGAAGGGGTATTCACAAGTGGAGGGTATAGATTATGGTGAGATCTTCTCTCCCATTGCAAAGTTGACATCCATTCGATTCCTGTTGTCTCTCACATCAGCTTATGACTTGGAGGTAGGACAGATGGATGTGAAGATAGCTTTCCTTCATGGTGACTTGGAGGAGGAAATCTACATGTCACAGCTAGAGCATTACATGGTAAAAGGTAAAGAAAATTTGGTATGCAAACTTAAGAAGTCTTTGTATGGTTTGAAGTAATCCCCTAGGAGATGGTACTTGAAGTTTGATGCCTTTGTGTTGTCAATTAGATTTGTGAGATCAAAATCAGATCACTGTGTTTATTATAAGTTTGATGGTGATCGTATTCTCATTGTTGCACTATATGTTGATGATATGTTGCTCATTGGGAAGGGTAAGAATATGATTTCTAATTTTATATCTCAGTTGTCAGCTTAGTTTGAAATGAAAGATTTAGAGGCAGCCAGGTACATTCTAGGAATGGAAATCAGAAGAGACAGAACCAACAAAAAACTTTGGTTAAGTTAGAGTAAGTATGTTAAGACTGTGTTGGATAGAGTCAGCATGGGAGATTGTAGACCATTGTGTGTTCCCATTTCCTTGGGGACAAAGTTGTTTGTTGAGGATTGTCCAAAATCTCCTAGTGAGGTGGAGGACATGAGAAGAGTATCTTATGCTAGTGCTATTGGTAGTTTGATGTATGCTATGGTCTACACAAGACCAGACATTGCCCAAGCAGTGGGAGTCCTTAGTTGATTTATGGCTAATCCTAGATGGGTTCATTGGGATGCATTAAGCAAGTGTTCAGATATTTGAGGGGTACTTCTGAGTATTCCATTTGATATCATGGTAATATTTCAGGACCTCTACATTCTATTGATATTCATGGATTTGTGGATTTAGATTCGGCAGGTGACATTGACAGCAAGAGATCCACCATTGCTTATGTTTTTACACTGTTTGGTGGTGCTATTAGTTGGATGAGTAAGCGACAACCTGTTGTTGTTTTGTCCACAATAGAAGCAGAGTATATGGCAGCAACTCATGCTTGTAAGGAAGCCATTTGGCTTAAGAGATTGTGTTCCAATATTGGTGTTGATGCAGGTCAGATCAGGATCAGTTGTGACAGTCAGAGTGCAATTTGCCTTGCAAAGAATCCAATTTTCCATGCTAGAACCAAGCACATTGATGTTCAGTTTTACTTTGTGAGGGACATGGTTGAGGATGGAAAGGTAAATTTGGAGAAGGTAGATACTTTGAAGAATGTTGTAGATATGTTGAAGAAACTAGTGGGCACAGAGAAGTTCAGATGGTGTTCAGAGTCTATTGGCCTCTCGGCCTATAGCAGTTAAATCCTGTTTTTCTATTAGCTCTTACAAGGTGTTTGACAAGTGGGAGAATGTTGGGAATTAAGGTGTCTCAACCTTGGTAATTCTCTACATTTGTAATGTTTGTATTTATTATTCAATTGCCTATGTTGTAAATAATTGGAAATTCCACCTTGTCATATTGTGGGATGTGGCATGGTGATGTGTCAATCATGTACATGGATTATGACAACTTGTTATTTTGTCCTCACATGAGGAGATAGGCATCCCACTTAGTGGTAGGAATATTTTTCCATGTGTTAGCATCTTCTATGTTGTGTAAGGAATGTTTGACTGAAACGGTTATGATGGATTCCTATGACGAATCTATGACATGTAAGAGTCGAGAATAGAAGGTTGTAAGATAGGTAATGACATGTGTCATGAAGCATCTTTGAATGAGGCATATTTGGGTGCCCCAAGGTGGAATATGATGTGTTGTAAGATAATGTGCTATTTATAGCATGTGTATGACAGATTCTCTTACAACTGTAAGTTGTAACCACTATGACAGATTCTGACGGTCGTAAGTGTCGTAAGAGCATCTGTCATAGCCCATTTTGGAAATTGGTGACCTCTTTGGGATGGGAGCTGTGGACAAGTGTCAGACACATTCTACAATGTTGACCAAGTGTCCCTAGGCATGGGTTTTGGTCCAAGATGCCATATTGGACGCCCATTCCAAGAAAGGTCCAAAATTACTTGTATGTTCTATTTAAATAGGTGCTTGGAGATGGAATTTGTATCACAGGTTTATAGGTACTGTTATGCTGTCGGATTGACTCCAGACACAAGTGTCAAATACCATTGAAGCTTTCATTGCAAGTGTATTGTAAACATTCTCTCAGATTTGTTAATACATTGTGCAGGTTTTTGAGTGTGGGGTTTTTTACTCGATAAGGGTTTTCCCCACCGTAAATCTTTGTCTCTCTTCTTCTGTCTTCTTTTTGGCTCTTGTGTTTTTCTGCTATATCTCATGTTAATGGTTTAACATTGCTGTAATAGTTAGGATAAAGTTGAATCTGCATAGCCCTCTCCTCAATAGATTAGTGTAGGAAGCATTTCCACACACCTAGCTTCCTTTTAGGCACTACTGGGTTGGGATACAAGGGTAAAGAGAAGATCAAAGGTAAGGAGAAACTCCAAGCAAAAGACAAACAAGCAGTTACCACTAACCTAGTGGAACAAATTCAGCGCTTACAAGAAGCTAGTAAAATAGATTCCAATGAGTATGAATGGGACAACCTCTCAAAAATGTCTTGTGAAGATAAATAGGTTGATGTGGTTCAACAGTATAGCTCTAATCATGTGACGCATGGGGGACAAAACTCTAGGGCCAGATCACTAGTGTTTGATCTACAATATGACAAAAGTGAACTTCATGAGGAACGTACGATGTCACACTTGACAAACCAACTTGAGGAGAGTACGATAATAGACCTCGTTAATACCTTTACCTACTCAAAGAACTCTTCCATTCTAACCATCACCACCCTTGAATCGGATCAACCAGATGATCCATTACCCCTAGTGCATCTTGAATTGATAGATTGGGATTTTTACGACACCACCCCTAAACTAGATACATTCCAAAATGATGATGCTATCATCGATTGTCTAGATGTTAGGGACCATTTACTTGCAGGGGACCATAAGATTGGCTTCACCATCAAACTTAACAATGTGACATAATTTGGAGAGAGTGCCAATCCTTTAAGTCAAAAAATAATAATATAAAAATAAAAAGTAGATCTAACGATGAAAACCTAGGACCAATATGTAGAAGAGAATGTTACCTGGGAGAATTATGAGGAAATTTATCAAAGATTTCCCCACCTCTTTTAAAACTTTACACTATGATGAGAAAACAATTTTTCTTTATGTTTGTTTGATTTTAGAGACACTAAATCATCGGGGACGATGATTCTTATGGGGGGAGATCTATGTTACATCCCCAACTTTTGATTAAGCTTAATCTTACTTTTATGTGGTAAAAATGATAAATAATCCTAGATTAATGATTTGATGTTTGTGGAAAATATCAAGTTGAAATCATTGATTGTATGGATTGCGATTAATGCTTAGATTAGACATGACATTATATAATGAAGTGATTATCTTAACCTAATGCATATGATTTAATGATGATACACTAATCATGGTTATATGGTTGTAAGTGTAACCAAGAAAAGGATGTTTCTTCAAGAGTGGAAGGAGAGTATCACCAGAGAGAAGAGGATAGATACTATACAAAAAGGGCAGGTTACCATCTAAAGTCTCAATTGATCATTATGTGAACCATAGGAAATCTAAGGTATGTGTCCTTATTTTCTATCTCAATTTGTCCTGGAAACAACCATTATCGACTTGATGTGGAAAAATAATTTTCTGACATTCATGTTTGCCATTTTTTGTCTAAAAAGCCTTATGGTTTTTCTTTGTGGTGCAATGTCTATAGATGACAAAAGCAGAAGATGGCTATAGGGGAGAAACTGTTGAGCCTCATTTGCACCGTAGTCATTATTGATCGTTGACTCAATTTAATTGGTGAGGTCACCTTTGAGTTGATATATATATATATATGATAATTAGCTAATATGGGGATAAAGATATCACTCTTATCATTTATAACCTATTTGTTTAATATTCTTATGGAGATAATATCCTTTTTGAATGGTATTATAGTTTGGCAAGGGAGTGATTTACTCTCCCTTGACCCCAAATGTAGGGCAGCGGGAGAAGTTCCCTTGGCCACAAGTTGAGTGGTGGGGGCAACTAGCCCTCAACCACCACTAAGAGCCACTACTTGACAGAAATGGGGATAGTGGAAAAAAAAGTTTCTTTTCTCTCAAAAGAGAGAAAAATAAGGAAGGAGTTGATAGGTTTTATGTTATGTTTTTCTATGGGAGCATAGGTCAGGTTTGCTAGGAAAAGAAGTACGAGCACCTGTAGAATCTCATTGAAGGCATCTTCAAACCTTGTCATTGAGTAAGTGAAGCTCTATCAGTTCTTGTTTATTTTTTAGTTTAGTATATTAATACTATGAATGCATAGAGTTGGCCAAGGCAAGACCCTGAGTTGTGATCATTATCATTTTTTTGATATAAGTATTGTAGTTCAAAAGGAAGAAATCCCTATTGTTTCGATCTATCACATAGCTCGTTGTTAACAACCTCTATTATCGTTCTTGATTTCACTATCTTGGATTTATAGTCATGAACACAATATGACTTTGCTTCAATAACTTTGCTATCAATCTTGATCAAGTCTTCTATTTGATATGCAAAGGTATGTTCGATAGCTATGGCTATTGTAGTTTGTGATATGGGCTCACCAAGAAAGAAGGTGGTGGCTGACTATGTTAACTATGAATAAACCCTTTTGATAATTGTGTTATCTTTCTATATGGTCAAGTGGCCATTATTGTATGCCTATGTTTATTGTCATGTATGGATAAATAGCCATTATTTAATATTTGTGTTATCATCATGCGAGACCAAAAGGTCATTGCCTTAAAACTGTCATAATATTTTGCAAGGCTGAATGGCCATTATTTATAACTATGTTACATGCTTGCATGGATGTATGACCAATGCTTTATTACTAAATTATTACCTTGTATGGCCATATAGCCAATCCTTAACCACTGTGTTATTATTCTATATGACCGAATGGTCATTGTATTATAACTGAGATTTTATCTCGCATGGGCAAAAGATCAACTCTTGTAAATAAGATATCATTATAAGCTAAGGCCGAGTCAAGTGGACAAAATCCTATGATATAATCTACCTTTTATAATGTAATGATGATGGATGTTAGGGTTTTTAAACCTAACTTATATTGGAATACTGTAATGGATTATAGTTTCTCTCTTTTAATTAAGAATTATGATAATGTAGTCTGCGAATGCCATATTTGAACATGGTTGTGCATGACTAAATATTATGATGTCCCTTAGAAATGATAAGGGTCATTTGAATGAGATTGCTAAATGCATACCTTCATGCTGACTATATGCCCATGAGGCTATGAAAGTAAATGGAATTTATGAACTACTTGAGTGGTGTAGCTCAAGATAGTCCCAATGACCCTTGGTGTATGCATTGTATCTAAACCATTAGTCAAATAGAATACCTTGAAGACCCTCGGTCACTACGGCTAAAAGTATAATTATTTTTATGAGTCTCTAATGCAAAACTCTAGAAAACCTTGAGGAAGGTAAGAGTTCTTGACTCAAGATTAGATATTTCTAATAGTTTTAATGTTGATTTGGTTATATCCAATATGACTATTATCAAGATGGGATTACAGGAGTATCCTTGACCCAAATGAGTTCCTTAGAGAACCTTTGAATTTGTTTCAATTATGTTTGTTGATTTGAACAATCAAACTCTATGAGTGTAATGTTCACTTCACGGAATAGGGTGAGAAGGAGTCACAGTTTCTCGAATTGTGATTGAAATAAGGGTATGAGACTTTGAGAAACGTAGCCAATAACCTAGTCAGATGGACTAAGGGTTACTTGATACTTACAAAACCCTTGCATATATGATTATTTATCTTAGCCTAGAAGATGGCACTAAGTCAAATTGACTATAGGATATGTTGTAAGACCAGTTGTGTGTATTATTTCTATAGGATGAGATAGTGATGCAGAGGCATCCACACTATAACCTTCGCATATAGCATGGATGTCTGCAGCCCATCCTCATCGTCATCATCATCACCATCATATTTCGCTTTACTCTGTCAGCATCATCATCATGTTTCCTAAAAACACCAACAGCATCATCATATTTCGGATGAGCAGAATTATCCTCCTGCCGACTACTGTTCACCTCCTCCGCCTGTCGCCTATCATCATCATGATACTCAACGGGTGCAAACATCCTCCTGTTGCACTGTTCATCGGGCGCTAAACACTAGCGGCATCATCATGATATGCGACACCACCTTCGTCAGCAGGATATCAAATATCCGGTTGCTCCAAATATCCTGATGACGATCACTTCAGCACCTTCCCTTCGATGCTCCGCTAGCCGACGACACAAGCAACAGCATCATGATATGCTTCATCCGGTTCTCTCGAAACCTCCTGATGATGTTAATACAACCTTCTACCGATACCAAAGCACTTAACGACGGCAGGATAAACTCGCATAGGGGGATATCTCAATATCCTGATGACGATGACGTCATATCCTGATGACGATGACGTCATCCAATATCCTGATGACCTCTTCAACACTTAGTCAAAAAAATGAACTTTCACTCCCGCATCTGCTCGCGATACGCGGATGAAGGGCACTCCCAAGAGATGATCCTGATGCCGATGCACTCCTCCTCGGCTCCTCCAGATGATGATCACCCCGACGCACTTGCACTTCATGCAATCAAAAGCATCATGCTCTCCTCCACTTATCAGGATGACGATGCCTAACCCGACTGCAAGATATTTGCAGAAATATCCTGATGATGTCGTCTTCACGAACTTTTTCACTTAGCGAAATTTCACTTCGCCGATCCGCTAGGGACGACCCGATCCAGTCTCAGGGTGATCTTCCACACTCTATCTTATCAGCTCGACCTAGCACATACCCATGCTAGGGTCTTCAACATCTCTCGACGGCGAACCTACACACCTGCATGCAAACAAACAAACTACAACCTAACCTACTGTACATCGCCATTCCACCGATCAGACGGATCAACCGGCGGAATGGATCAGTAAATCCATGAAACCTCTCAAACCAACAAATCGATTTAACAATGGAATTCAACCAGAGAAAGAACACAAACAGGATCACTTTATTTGATTTCAAAAGATGCAATACAATGATCAATCTCTCTCTCAGTCTCACTCTCTGCAACCTAGCTCGATCGATGATATCTATCTGTATATGCAATATCAAACGATCCTCATGCTTATAAAGATTTTCCTACGAGTACTATTGTCCCGACTCCAAGCGGCTGGGAACTCTCCAGGCGGCTGGGAGATCCAACCGGACCCTACAGCATGACAGCTGTTATAACCAACTAACTAAAAATAGCAAAAGCATGGTCAGCATGATCTTATCATGATCAGCGTGACCTTATTACATGCATTTGGTCTTAACAGACCTTCTTGGAAACATAAACAAGACCTAAAACTACTAACTGCCTCATGAAGGCCAGCTGTCAGGTAGGTGCTCCTGCACCATACTCCCCAACAGAAAAGAACTCATGTCCCATGAGTTTAGTATGTGGAAGTCCTCCACCTTTACACTTTGCCTTGTCAATAGTCTGACCTGCTCCAGCTTTATCCTCTGCTGTTTCTTGGCTTCTCCAAGACTTCTGAACTGTAACTTGCTTTCTGGCAAGTAAATCTGCATGCCTGTCAATGTAGGCCTTTCTCTCACATACCCTGTGTTTGTCAGGTTGTCTGACCAGAACCTCTTTCTGAACTGCTTCTGTAGTGTTCACCTGTATCTTTCTTTCAATCCTTATAGGACAAGCAATAGTCCCAACTATGACAACATCCCTGTCATACTTCTCAACTGGTTGCTGTGTGCAAACCTGTTGCTGAACCTGCTGCTGACCTCTGTCAGGCACAACTGAAACTTTCTTCAACTTGTTGTCTGTAACAACTCCTTTCCCTGCAGTATCCTTATCTGCTTTTATGCCTGCTCCTCTAGGCATCTGCACAAGTTCCTTCTTTCCCATTAAAATGATTTGGGCTGCCTTCTGTACTGCAGCTTTTGCCTGCAATGGCATCAACTTAATAATCTTCCCATCCTTCTTGATGGTGTAGGTATTAGCATACCCATCATACAGTACCCTTCTGTCAAATTGCCATGGTCTACCCAACAGTAGGTGACAACATTCCATAGGCAAAATATCACACAAAATCCTATCTTGATATGCTCCAATCTGAAAATCCACATATGCCTGTTCAGAGACAAAAAGTGATTGACTATCACTCACCCAAGATGCCTTGTAAGGGTGTGGATGTGGAATCCTTTCCAAATTTAGTTTATCCACCATCTCCTGGGATACCATGTTGTCTGTTGAACCAGTATCAATGACAACCTTACATACTTTACCGTTACTCTTGCATGTGGTCTTGAAAAGAGCTCTTCTTTGCATCGGATCCTTTGATGCCTACAAACTAATTCTCCTTAACATCAATGATTCTCCACTCTCTGGATATCCATAATTATCAGGATCTCTGTTTGAACTCTGCGCACTTTCTTCTACTTTCTCTTCTTGCACAAGTTGTACTCTCTTGTCACTTGTTCTATCATTTCTGGATGATGAACCTTTATTTTCTGGACATTTGAAAGATGGATGACCAAACTCACCACAGGTGTAACATTTTCTTGAAAATGTAGTAGAACCTCTACCACCTCCAAATCTTCCTCTATTACCTTTCCATCCACCCCTGAAATCAGACTGTCCCTGTCCTTTACCAGTGTCTTCTTGACCTTCATTGGTTTGCTTTTGTGCAGGGGCTGCTCCTCTTCCCCTATGGTTTCCTCTTCCTCTCATGGACTTATCATGTCCTCTATTCATCTTTTCTTCAATCCTGATTGCCATTTGATAACAATCCTCCACATTCTTAGGGTTAGCTAAAACTAACTCATCCTGTATGTTAAACCTCAAACCAGCCAAGTACCTAGCCACCTTTTCTACCTCATTCTCATGATGACCAGATCTCATACTTAACTTATAAAACTCCTCAGTATATGTCTTCACATCCCTTTCCTTTTGCTTTAAAAATTGCAGTTTCTTAAACATCTGGATTTCATAATCCCTTGGCAAGAATTTCCCTTTTATCCTTGCTACCATCTTATCCCATGAAGTGATCTTTGACTTCCCTTGTTTCCTTCTCTCAGATTGTACATAATCCCACCAAACCAAAGCATGACCTCCTAACTTGGTCTTTGCAATCTTTACCTTCTGATCCTCAGCAACATCTTCACATTCAAAGTGATTATCAAGTGCAGCAATCCAATCCAATAACTCATCTTCATTCAAACTTCCAGTATATTTGGAAACATCAACCTTTACCTTAGGTTTATCATTCTGCACTGCCTTTAACAGTTTTGCCAATCTCTGGTCTTCAGCATCCAGATCTTCAGCTACCTCTTCATACTCTTCAACAGTATCTTCATCTTCTTCAGACTCACTGTCTTCCACTTCCCTCTTTTTGTTCTTTTCCAGGGCTGTCAACCTGGCTTGAAGTGCTTCAGCAAGCTCCTTCATCTTCCTCATCTCTCTAGCATGTTTCTCCTTCATTTCCTGCAATTCCCTTGCAGTACCACTACCTTTCGGAGGTATTTTGTCAACCTCTTAATCAACACACAACACACAATCAACTCTACCTCTGCCCTTTCAGTGACAGAATCAACACACAACAGCCCAGACCTTTTGCTGAGCTCTGATACCACTATGATGCAGAGGCATCCACACTATAACCTTCGCATATAGCATGGATGTCTACAGCCCATCCTCATCGTCATCATCATCACCATCATATTTCGCTTTACTCTGTCAGCATCATCATCATGTTTCCTAAAAACACCAACAGCATCATCATATTTCGGATGAGCAGAATTATCCTCCTGCCGACTACTGTTCACCTCCTCCCCCTGTCGCCTATCATCATCATGATACTCAACAGGCGCAAACATCCTCCTGTTGCACTGTTCATCGGGCGCTAAACACTAGCGGCATCATCATGATATGCGACACCACCTTCGTCAGCAGGATATCAAATATCTGGTTGCTCCAAATATCCTGATGACGATCACTTCAGCACCTTCCCTTCGATGCTCCGCTAGCCGACGACACAAGCAACAGCATCATGATATGCTTCATCCGGTTCTCTCGAAACCTCCTGATGATGTTAATACAACCTTCTGCCGATACCAAAGCACTTAACGACGGCAGGATAAACTCGCATAGGGGGATATCTCAATATCCTGATGACGATGACGTCATATCCTGATGACCTCTTCAACACTTAGTCAAAAAAATGAACTTTCACTCCCGCATCTGCTCGCGATACGCGGATGAAGGGCACTCCTGAGAGATGATCCTGATGCCGATGCACTCCTCCTCAGCTCCTCCAGATGATGATCACCCCGACGCACTTGCACTTCATGCAATCAAAAGCATCATGCTCTCCTCCACTTATCAGGATGACGATGCCTAACCCGACTGCAGGATATTTGCAGAAATATCCTGATGATGTCGTCTTCACAAACTTTTTCACTTAGCGAAATTTCACTTCGCCGATCCGCCAGGGACGACCCGATCCAGTCTCAGGGTGATCTTCCACACTCTATCTTATCAGCTCGACCTAGCACATACCCATGCTAGGGTCTTCAACATCTCTCGACGGCGAACCTACACACCTGCATGCAAACAAACAAACTACAACCTAACCTACTGTACATCGCCATTCCACCGATCAGACAGATCAACCGGTGGAATGGATCACTAAATCCATGAAACCTCTCAAACCAGCAAATCGATTTAACAATGGAATTCAACCAGAGAAAGAACACAAACAGGATCACTTTATTTGATTTCAAAAGATGCAATACAATGATCAATCTCTCTCTCAGTCTCACTCTCTGCAACCTAGCTCGATCGATGATATCTATCTGTATATGCAATATCAAACGATCCTCATGCTTATAAAGATTTTCCTACGAGTACTACTGTCCCGACTCCAAGCGGCTGGGAACTCTCCAGGCGGCTGGGAGATCCAACCGGACCCTACAGCATGACAGCTGTTATAACCAACTAACTAAAAATAGCAAAAGCATGGTCAGCATGATCTTATCATGATCAGCGTGACCTTATTACATGCATTTGGTCTTAACAGACCTTCTTGGAAACATAAACAAGACCTAAAACTACTAACTGCCTCATGAAGGCCAGCTGTCAGGTAGGTGCTCCTGCACCAGATAGCTTTTAAGTCGAGTCAGGGTGTGTGAACAATTGACTACATTCATTGTGAAACATCTATTTATATTAAATATTTGTCCAAATTAATGCATCTGTTTCTACATGCATTAGTAATTTCACTATGCTCTAGATGACATAATGCTTCTAGTACAGCCATACATAGTTAGAGTGGATCTATAGTTTTATGACCATGAAGTATTATGAAGGACACAACACTAGAGACTCAGATGGCAAACCTATTTCATTCCTTATATCTATTCCCTTCATAAAGGG
The DNA here is from genome assembly GCA_027924645.1 of Cunninghamia lanceolata. Taxonomy (NCBI): domain Eukaryota; kingdom Viridiplantae; phylum Streptophyta; class Pinopsida; order Cupressales; family Cupressaceae; genus Cunninghamia; species Cunninghamia lanceolata. The sequence continues at coordinate 8,476,441 of BSBN01000221.1, forward strand.
TAGGGCCACTTCCAGGTAGGAAGTTGTGTAGGAGACCATTGGTCTATAGTTGGAGGAAAAGCACTTGGGTGATGCTCTCCTTCCCAAGCAGAAGACATTTTGAGGCTTAGGAAAATAGATATCAAGTTTTCCAGACCTAACATAATTCTCTTTGTGTGTGTGTGTGTGTGTGTGTGTGTGTGTGTGTGTGTGTGTGTGTTTATTTAATGGTAATTAAGTTGATTAATTTTGGGCATTATGAGTTGACATGTTACAACGAGCATGGGCTCAACAAGAACATAGATACATAGAAAATAATTTCCATGCAACTAGTATTTTGAACAATAAATCTGCAAATTGATACCAGGCAAATAATAAATAAACCCATCCCTACTCTGATACCATGTGAGAAACTACAGGATCCTTGGATGATTACCTACACCGAATTAGCCACCTAAGACAAGAAAAGGCACACTTATCCTATAGAAAATATTTAAAACACAAATATGTGAAGCAAATACTTCAATGAAAAATGAATTGATTGGGATAGTAAAATAGCTCACTATGTGAGATACATTTAGGGCATAATCGACTAAGAATAGTCAATCCAGTAATAGGAAAAGATCACTAAGAATAATAGTGCTTCAAGAATAGGAAAAGAAACCACTTAAGTATAGCTCACTAAGAATAGTCAATCCAATAATAGGAAAAGCTCACTAAGAATAATGGTGCTAATCTAGGTATGCCAAGTATAGCTCAAGGCTAAACATAGACTCCTAAATATGCACTCCTTAGTAAGCTTAATATACACCAACACAAACAAGTACTCATCAACCAACTAAGATGTATGAGCATCAATCATTTCCTAATATTAATTTTCATACTGAAGATGAAAATTTAAGATCCATAGATTCTGTGCTTGAAACACTAAAAAATGCAATTTGATGTGAAGTGAATGTAGTATTTGGACATGAAGTGAATGTAACTTTTGGAAACAATGCACAAAATATACCAAATCCAAATGGAATTCTTAAAAGAGATTTCAATAACTTTTAAATTCTTTTTTGACATGATCTAGATAAATCTGTTTCTCCAAACATGTGCTACATTTGTCAAGAATGTTACTTTGGAATAAAATTTTTTCAAACACCTCAAGGTCCTATATGCACTAGATGTCGACAAGAGAAAGGTAATAATTGATTATTTGCATCAAATAATATGGATCCTAGCCCACAACCACAAGAACTTGCAAACTTGACACAAGTGGAAGAGATTCAAATCCAACTACTGATGACTGAAAATTACTAATGACAAGGACTAATACTTAAATAGACACTACAACCAATGAAGATTTTGATAACAATATTCATTTATTTTCCACCAGTGATAATGTGCATGGTCATAACAAAAGAAAATTATACCCATTGAAGCACCCAGGTACATGCAACATTGCTACAAAAGTTAGTACTGTCCATGCACTAGAAGTAGGACAAAATGATGAATTTGATGTGGAATTGTTAATTTTTAACAATGCAAGAGTAATGTTAACTTCCAATATTTGGATAGAAGAAGGTCTTGTTAAGGGAGCTCTAGGATATGTTTGAGAAATAATATATAGACCTCGAATTGCACCACCAGAACCACTCACATATGTTATGGTTGAATTCGACAGTTACTTAGGCATTCCATTTGAAGATCAATGTCCTCAAAGCAATATCAATTACACCAATACAAAGAGGTCATGCAATCCAAATACTCTTGAGACGAGCTTGGGCATTGATTTTACACAAATCACAAGGTCTCACTCTTTCAAAAACCACTATTAATGTTGGACAAAAAGAAACAATAGGTTTGACATTTGTGGCTATATCTCATGTTAAGTCATTACAAGGACTAAGAATAATGCCAGCATTTACGTATAATCGTTATGAAAATATGAAAAAGGGAAAACAACTTTAGAACTAAAAGTTTGAGGAACAGACACTCAAATTATTAGAAGAAAACATTATTTGATGTACTCCTTACAAATCTATTTTTATGAATATCAAATATTGAATAATTTAGATTTTCTCTCAACTGTATTCCACATTTTCATCATTATTAATACATGATAAATAATGTGATGTACTTCTTACAAATTATTCTCAAATATTATGAATTAGTGTACCCTTTTTCACATTAACTTTCCGTATTGCTCTATTTCAAATCTACTCAAATATTAGTTATAAATGATCTTATGTTATGTAAAATGTTGCACTATTATTACTCAAATAAAACTTTCTTAAACATTTAAATACTATGTTTACATCTTCAAACTGCAGATGCTACTAGTATACCTATCTTTAGAAAAATATATCTAAAACATGCCTAGAGCCTATTTTAGATATATTTTTCTAAAGATAGGTATGCTAGTTATATACTTTGTAAAGGATGAAAAGAATATAGGGTGACTTGAAAAAATAGAAAAAATATTTAAGGTTGTTGTAAGCAAAATGATAGTATTTTCTTTGTTGCAATTATAAATTAGGTTTCTTTTACAATAATTTTATAAGTGTTACAAAATAGTTATTTCAATTCTTATTTCAATTCAAATTAATAAACATTTGAAGTAAACAATTTGTTTTGTTCTTATTTAATAAATATTTTATTTTATTTTTTATTTTCCCTCTATTGCATTTTCTCAACCACAATAAAAAATTCTAATACACCAACTAATAAATAAAATTTACTTTCTCAGATTTCTCATGTGTCCATGTATGTATGTAGCAAATAAAAAAGTTCTAAACTAAAATAAACTAGCATACCTATCTTTAAAAAAAACTATGTAAGAGATGTCGAGAGACCACAAACATATCTCTTGGCATTTTTTACATAGATTAGTTTTATTTTCTCCACAATGATATCTCTCCACATCTTTTCCAAGATAGGTATGCTAATTTTATTTTCTACATGGACACATAAATTTAATTTTTTATTATGCCAAAGAGACATTATTTTTGTTATGTTGAGATGTGGCATTAAGGGGATGATTGTGACCATGTTCACAAAAATTAAAATGAGAAACATATTTTTGTAAAATTATAAAGTAAGTGTTTTAAATTTAAAATATAGCCCACATACTTTTATTAAATGAATGCACCTAAAAATTATGAAGTAACTATTTTCTATTTAAAAAATATATAACCGACATATTTTTTTAAATGAAAGCACACAAGAATTAAATTTAAAATATATAATTGCTGTAGTTTTATTAAATTAATGGAAATAACAATAAAGCAGACATAAAGTAACAAATCTATATAAATACAAGTAATAGTCAAATATAAATCACAAAAAATAAAATGAAATAAGATAGGGCAAAAGAATAATAGAGAAGCATAGAAGTTATATGAAGGTAACTGCATTATATTGTCTAATTTGTGGGTTTTTATTCAAATTCAAATCAAATAGAAAGGAGCAAAGTATATTGAACAAGTGCAAAAGTTATTTTAATGGAAAGTTGTTTTATTTACTATAAATTAAATAGTACTTTTTTTTTTGTTTTATAAGTGTCACCATGGGGTGATGCCCTTTCTATTATAAATAAAAAGAGAACAAAACTGAATGGGAAAAATCTTAAGGGTGCATAGGAATAACTAGAAAAATCTAAATTATAGTTATTTCCTTGCCCATCTTAACATGAGAATGCAAAGTCATCTTTCTTTTATCATTTTCAAAAATTTCTTATTTTTTCTCACTGTGGTCTATTAATTGCTGTCATCTCCCATTTACTCTAGTGAAGAGCCCTTATGCTTTTTTTCATTTGCTTCTGACGGGTCCTTATCTGTATGATATTTACTATGGTTTTCATTGGACATTCTTTGGTGCATATAACTAGTGGCTCTTGGAAGATCTGAGAGGTAGAAGATTTAGAAAACGGAGATACTATACAATCACCCTCGATTTATTTACATTCTCACTAGAATATTCTTGAGCCCTTTGAGGTAGGGTGGGGAAAATCTTGGATTTATCTTCAATTTGTGAGTTAGCAAGAACAAGATGATATTGGGGCTCGGCCCCTATCCACTAAGTAGGTTTACTCCTTGGAACTAATTTACTTCACGTATGATCTTGCAATTTTTGACACTAGGGCGTAAGGTGATCTATTGAGAAACATTTCCTACAACAGAGATATAATAGTACTTTGATTTACTTTTGATTTATTTTAATGAAAATACTTCAAATTAATATGTTACCTTTTATCAAAGTTATCTTTTCTTTTGTGTTATTTATTTACTATAGAATAATTTCTTTTATAACTATATTTTATTAGGGTTTTAACATATGAAATATAAAAGGAGCAAAGTGTATTCACAATTATAAAATTTATTACAAGAATAAGTGCATTCTATTTTGTTAGGGTTACCTTTTGTTTTCTGTGTTATTTTATTTACTGTACAATAATATAATTTATAACTATATTTTATAAGGGTTTTATCATATGAAATAAAAATAAATCAAAGTATATTATAATTTTATTATAAGGGTTTTATAATTTATAACAATCTCTTAAACACGTCTATCTAAAAGATGCCAATATCAATCTAGAGCTATTTTATTTACTTAAAAATTAGCTTATTTTACTTTAAATTATTTAATTATCTACATGAACACATAAATTTAAATCAGATATCCAATGTAAAATATTAATAAAAGACAACCAAAAAAAATTAATGCCATTTAATTTTTTACATAAGATATTTAAAAACACTTCCAAAATTATATTTCTTTTAACAGGTTTTCCATAAATATATTAAAAATATCTATCCCAATTTTTATCTCGATTACCTATTTTAAATTTTATTTTCTCCACCTTGGCTGCTCTTAACCACGCGTGGAGTAAGCAAAGCTCTCCATGTCAAACACCTATAAATGCATAGAGAGAAATCAATAGCATAAGAAATCCATTAATTAGGAAGCCTGGTAGTAGAAAGCAATGGAGCGACAATTTATTTCAGCAGTTGAAGAAGACGGAGAGCAGAGTGGTGTATCTGAGCTGTATGGGGATGTAAAGGAATGCATTTTTACAAAGCTTCCATTACAGTCAATCTGCCGCTCTCGCGTAGTTTGCAAAGAATGGAATTCTATTTTGTCCTCGCACAGATTTCTGTCTTCATTGCGCACCCAAAATCCATGGCTTCTTCTCTGTGGTGAAGAATCGGACGGAAGTTGGCTTTGTGTGGCCTACTGCTTTTCCACACAAAAATGGATGACAATCTCTCTTTCTTTCCTCTCAAATCCTGTGGGAGACAATGTCAGATGTTACGACTTACCAAGTGTAGGGCTGGGGTTACTGCTTTTTAGAAGAACCCCAGTATTACGTGTTTGCAACCCGCTCATGAAAATTTATACAGATATAGTAATCGATATGTTTTGCGAGTCTCAGCATATTGTACGAGGAGGAAATGGAGAGCCGTATTTGGTAGTGACGTTGGGGCACAGCTCGAGGAATTTTTCCTTCCAAATCTACCACTATTTTCAAGATTCATGGAAGCTTAAGTCTCAGTTTTCAGGGGAAACGGGCTCTAATATATTAGATCGTCAAATGGTTGAGTGCAATGGCGTTCTTTTCTGGAGGGCAGAGAGGCCTATGACTATTGCCGGTTACAATATCGAAGATGGTATTATTAAGCCTGTTACAATAGCTCCATTACCCACCCAACTTGTTGAAAATTATGATCTGTATGTTTTATCCATAGTTGCATATAGGGCATCCGTTCTAGTGGTAGCGACCTTCATGGATCCGTCAGAGCAGGTGCTTGTAAGCATTCCGGCACCTGGCAGAATTCACGGGTATGGGTATTGTTATCTGGGAGTTGTTTCAGGACGACGAAGAAAAGTTGCTTTGGAAATGAAAATAATTTGCAAGATGCCTCGAAATTGTGTTTGTGTGGGAGATTATCTGTGCTTTAGCAGTTTAAGTGGTACAAATGATCCAAAGGTGTTTGCATACAATTGAAGGAAGGGTTTTGGCAATGAGGAGCACAAGTCAAAACTTTTACAAGATGATGTTGTCATTTGAACCTAAGCTTATTCTTAACCAGTTCTTTAAATCTATGTAAATATTATTTTAAAACTGTAGTAGTTATTATGAAAATTGAGAGAATGGTGGATAGCAAAATTATGGTAATTAAGTGTTATGTGGTGGTTTTACCTGCTTCTTATTTAAATTGTAATGACTTGTGATTTGTATGATTTTGTATGATTATAATTTTTTTTTAAAATTATTTTATAATCTATGTTTGTTCTACAATTAATTTTTATGATTTTTTAATTTTGTAATATAACTAGTCTAGATATCTTCAATATATATAGAAGACGTCTTTTAAATATAGTTGTACTTAAAATATCTATATTAATTTGTTAAGTTCATAGTTATTTTTTTAAAACAAGAAATTTATTAATGTCAAGAGGCATTCTACAATGGTAGTAAGGGGTGGAGTGTAATGGCGTGAGTGTGCTAACAAAAATTATTACTTTTTATCTTAAATTTGACAGCCATTTACATGTTAAAATATTAATATTTAATAATAAACATAATATAAATAAAAAATAAGAAAATAAGAAAATTTAAAATAAACATAGTGTAAAAGTAAAGATATGTTTTTGAGATATTTTTTAATTTATATTTTGTTTTGTTAATTTGAGATGCTTTTTATTTGTTAATTATAGTTAGAAAAATTGATGGACATAGTGTCTAATGAAGATATAGACCTTAAATAATTAACTAAACACAAATAAAATTTTATAATTATATTAGAATTTTTAGCATATCACATTCAATACACATAATATAAAATGTAAATCAAACAACTCTAAGTAAACAAAATAACCTCAAATTGATATGGACATTTTTTTAATAGATTTATTTAAAATATCTATACTAGTTAATAAAAATTGTAAAGGTTAAGAGAGAATATATTTAAAAAAGAAGAATAGAAATGAACAAATAACTAATTTAATTACTTCAAGAGGCATAACTACAAGCATGACATGTTAAAAAATAATTGTTAACAAAACCAAAAATATAGCCCACATCTATTTTAAAACACAAATTATAAAACAATTAGACTAAAATATAGCTCACATATAAATTTTTAAAATCTAAAACTATAAAATAATTTTTAAATAGTTCTAAAATAAAATAATATAAAGTAAATAAAATAAGAAAATAAAATAACTCTTAGTAAATAAAATAAGTATTCAAGTAAATAATAATAATAACTCATATATATTTAGAAAAAATTAAAACTATAAAATAATATTTTATTAATTTATTAGTTTGATTATTTTATTAATTATATACTTTTTATAAAGGATGAAAAAGAATCTAGTGACTTAAAAAAATAGCATAAAGATTTAAGTAAGCAAAATGATAGTATTTTCTTTGTTACAATTTTTAATAAAATACTTCTTCACAAATTACTTCAATTTAAATTAATAAACATATGAAATAAACAATTTGTTTTGTTCTTATTTAAGAATTTGTTTTTTCTCTACTACATTTTCTTAAACACAATAAGCCGAGAGAAAACAATTTGTTTTGTTCTTATTTAAGAATTTGTTTTTTCTCTACTACATTTTCTTAAACACAATAAGCCGAGAGATATCTTCCAATTTCTTGGCATTTATAAATTACTTGCAGTTAGAATATTTGAAATGCTCACATGAGTTAATTTAAAAAGACTATGCTGCGAGAGTATGCTGCCAGACTTTTCATATTCTTCAAACATAATAAAGATTTCACTCCATAACTGCCCAAGTTTTTCTATTTTTCTATCCATTTGGCTTCCACAACTACCAAGTTTTTCTTTTTTTTTCTATCCATTTGGCTTCCATGAATTTATTTATTTGCACATTTTATGAATTTTGTTTACATAGGAATTTGAATCTTTTAGCCCTTATTGTGAGTGTATACATAGGAATCTGAATCTTTTAGCCCTTGTTGTGAGTGTAGAATGCCTCTTGGCATAACAAGTTTTTCTATTTTTCTATCCATTTGTCCATGAATTTATTTATTTGCACATTTATGAATTTAGTTTACATGGGAATCTGAATCTTAATTGTTTATGGTGAATTTGAATCTTTCAGCCCTTGCTGTGAGTGTAGAACACCTCTCGACATAATAAATAAATAAAAATTATCTATTACTTGTTAAGATTTACCTTGTTTCACCATGCCTATGTTGGAAAAAAATAATGCAAATAATATGGAAGAAGATAAATAATTTAATTAATTAAATTTACTCAGATTTGTCAAAATTGCCTAGAGTTTTCATTCTAGAGGCGCCTATTTTTTATTAGATGTGTGATTAAAGTAGGAATAGGTGCCTAATAGGCCTCAAGAATGATAACTCTCAACATTTTTTTTATTGAAAAAAATATGGATTACAAAGGGTAAGGAAGTCAAAAGAGTGCAAAGAAATAGAATATAGAGAAACATATACATGAACAAATAATCAGCTTGGCAAGGGAAGCTGCAAAACAACAACACTAATCTTGCCTCTGTGACCCGAAGTTGCAACTCAAAAATCAATCTTACACATTGAAATAGATACAATCTAGCATTGTCAAAAAACTCCTATATGCATGAAACTAAGGTCCTACTCTGGAGCAATCTATGCATGCCTAGAAAACTGTAGGTATAGACCATTAGAGCTCACTGAGTAGACCTGTTAATAATATGAAGACCTAAATGACCATTAGGAGAGAGCTCTTCTGCAAAGCTATCTTACTAGATGCAAGAGTGACTTCAATTCAAAACCCATTAATCTAATCCAATTCTCTGTGATGCAGTTATAGGAGAAAACACCTTGTTACCTCATAGTTTTTAAACAATCTGTGACATGGAAAGAATATCTACTTCCGTGTATGGTTAAAAATCTCTGGATACATTCCAAAAAATACATGTTACAATGGGCTTTATAATGAAGTGCCAATATTTGTTCATCTTGTAGGGACAACCATAGCAAATAGGGGCGTAATGAGTTCCTTGGAGATGTGAATTCCCTTAATTTGAAGACCTTCCACTAATAGCAACTCTGATATAAATGAATGAAAGACAAAAGGTTCTTGTTATCAATCAGATATACACCATATGATAAGTTATTCAACTTAACTATCAGTTGACACATGGGAACACTCCTAGGCCAATGAGTTGCCTAAAAATTTGAGTGAACCTCCAAAGTGAGCTGGTTCTCCTAATGATTTTACTAATCTAAATGATTTGCAGAGGGAAAAGTTGAGAAGATGAACTGAAATGAAACAAACTTAAATAGAATCTGCTCCTGATTTCTAACTTTTCTTGATACTTTTACTCACAAACTGTTCCTTTAACATGAACTCTCACAACTTCACTTAGAACATACAATTCAAAAATACTTTGTATGGAGGTTCAGTTTGAACACAATCATACAACCTAAATCATATGAACAATTTGCACAACACTTTCGCAATAATGAAATATGACAAAGGATAAATTGCTCATTATCACAATGAGACATCAAGTCAATATTGTAATCATGAGGGTAAAAGAAGTGAAATAGAAGGGTTTTACTGTATTAACTTAAAGGAATACAAGGAAAAACATAAAATGAGTCAAATGCCTGTCTACAAACTCACTACATATGCTCAAGAGAGAAGAAACAATGATCTCTAACTCCCCAAGAAAGAGCTAGCTTTCTCCAATATATGCCTGCCCAAAAGATCTCAAAGAGGAAAAGCTAGAAAAGCTCCTAAAAATAGTTATACAAATCCATTTTCAAACTCCTCTGAAAAAATATCAAAATACCCTCTAAACTACATCCAAATAGACTATAAAATCTGCCAAAGACACCTGTCAAGTGGCCCCCACCAAAATCTCCTTTAAAACATGCTTTATCTACTAAAAAAAACTCAAATTTGTCCTTATCTACTCCATCTCGCCCAAAGGAAATCGAATCTAGAAAAGAAAGATTCATTTTCTTTATTTCACTTTAACCACTTACAATAACATATATTTACAAGCAATTTATAGAAACATTTCTTTAAATATTGTTTTACAATGACTTGCATTTTTAATTTTCTCAATTTGGCCTATTCTGGTAAAGCAAATAAAACTATACAAGGCTCTTATGAATAATTTTGGCAAAATAATAAAATAAAAGCCTAAGTGGCTTTATCTCCATCTTGTAAAGCATGAGGCATCTCTCATTTGTTTTGATGTTGACTTGTCATAGAAAAGATGGTCAACGGGACCCTAAAGCACATTGCTTAGGCAACAACTTTCCTTAATGCCCCCCACAGGTATTAGTCAATACATATGGAAATGAAAATAATGTGGTGAAAATCCCACATTCGACCTTAGGGAAAGAGAAAACCCTAATACTAAACATGCCCTAACCTGACCTTCTCACACCCATTTCATACTTCTCCTTTTCAAGAAAATGGGCTCTTCTTACTGCCACCAATATAGCTAGGGTTTGAAGCACAAAAATCCTCCATTTTTCAGTTATAAGACATTTTCTATGAAGCTTCATATAGGAAGATGAAGGAATAGTTCTTCCTCTGTCTTGAATAATGACCTTTTCTTTATTTCTGAGGCATTCTTTGGGTTCCCTAACCATGATCATGATTCTCTCTGATATGTTTTTTTCTCTGCTTCTTTGTGTCTCCTGTGTGGGCCTCCATGGATGAATGATCTGAGATTATCTAGAGGCAATATAAAAGAAAAGAATGGGTAAAACCCAAGGCCCTATGAATTTGATGAAAGGTGAGTTCTAAAGCTTCAAATCTTGCTTCATTCTTTAGTATATGAGACTTGATAAGGCACTAAAGGCCACAACCAAACTAATGCTTCTGAGTGTTTTCTTGAACTCTCACGAGCTCAAACCCTTCATTGTTTTGTGTCTGTGAGAAGAACAAATCCCTCTATTGCATTCCCATGGCCATGCTTGGATGTAGATTCTAGAGGCTGGCCAGGATAATATTGTGCACTGTCGGTCAAGACAAATCCTGGACACTCTAGATTTTACAACCTATCGATTTGTAATTATCAGCCATCCAATATACAAAAGGCTAGGTCAGAAATCACCATAGTTAGATGCGAATACTTCCCAACTAGCTTCCATAACTTGCTGTATTGGCAATCCTATATCACGTATAAGCCAAATTTGACTAATGCTAGAAACACCATTAGAATCTACATACAGTTCCCATATTTAAATCTTCCTTATGCTCCATGGACTCCATCATACTAAATTGCACAATAGTATACTCATTATCAAGTTGAGAAGTTGAAGATGCTCTCATTCTCTTTCTCAAGAACATATCTACAGATCCTGCCACTTTTACTTGGTCTTACTTTATCTCCATGACAAAGACTGTTCCTTCTGGACACCCGTTTTGAAGCCCATTGTCTGAGATATTCAAGGAGGGTCTCCCTGCTTGAGTATTCATCTAGCTCATATTTAAAGTTTTCTTCCCGTGCTTATATTATTGTGCAAGATTGAGTGATATTTGATTAGCAAATTTGACACATAATATGTTGTCTCCATTCTTATGCTTGTAACTATGGACTGCTGTGGGATTAATGTAAGTGATGTAATCTTGAATGGTCATTGTTGTCATTTCTGAGCACTCTTGGTTTTGTCTTCATGAAAGGCCACAGTTAATCCTTGTATTTATGAGCATTCTATAGATTTGTTTACATGAGTTCAAAGGATTTAATTTCCTCATATTGGCTTTTAGTTGAAAACCCCAAATGGGTTTAAATTACGAGAAAGAAAAGAACCTTTTACTACAGGTCGTGGCTTTGTCTTAGTGGCTGTCCATACCTCATTTGGCTTGCACTGTTCTTGGCTGCACTAAATTTTCTCATAAGCATCTTAGCTCACAAAGGTAGCACCTAGATATACAATTCCTCTCTATGCAAAATGATAAGTGTTTGTTATTTTATGAGAAAACTACTCTCTGTGTAGTACTTGGGCTTGTATAAGCTTGAATCTCCCATTTTTCCTATATCTATGGTCTTTTTTTAAAAATGCATGTGGATTTTAGCATTACCTGTACCTTCTTTCTTTGTAATGATGCTACCCACTATACTTTTAAGGAAATCTTAATCACATATTTTCTCAAAATAGAAGAGTTTAGAAGCTAGAAAGAAAAAGAGACATAAAACTCTGTCATACTATGAACTGCTTCTAAAAATGACACTATCACTATGCCTTGTCTTCATATGCAACTTTAGACTGAAAATGACCTCAAATAGACAATGTTGTCCACCCTTTTGATGAAGACCTGAATAAGACATTTGTATGTTGTCACTTATGTGCAATTATGATTAGAAAGGTACCTTGATGTATCAAATGAAGTATTCTCTGATGCGTTTGTTATCCAATACAGTGACTATTATGATTGTTCACATAAGCGATATGACCATTATAGTCATTTGAAACTTCAATGCGCTTTATAATTGATCACTGCCCCTACTATTCTAGTGTAGTGGCTGCTCCATATGTGTTATCAGTTTGCTAAAAAAATGATGTCATATCATATTGAAATCTGAGGTTCCTTAAATTCACTGACTGAGGCAACATGCTTCTATGTAGCACTTGCAACTGATTCATTGTGTATTGATGTCTTCTTTCTTGACAATACTTTTCCTCTCATACAAAATAGCTACTCTCTTTCTCTTGTATCATTGAACTTGGTTAAATTCAATCTGTAACATGTGACATTTGCCTGCTTCATTACTGCAACTGTGCTTTCATAGCTATCCTGGCTGTTTCATATATGCATCTATGATGTTCAAGATAAACAGAGATAAACATACACTTACCTCTTATATCTAGCTCTTGAAAAATATCTGATGTGATGGCAAAACTATTCACTTGATTCTTTTCATGTTAATCTTGAGATAGGAGTAACAAAAATTCTCTTCTTTTAAATGGCAAAAGCATTTGATGTGAGCTATGCTCCATCTGTACACATGTCGTATATGCTCCTATCATACATTTGAATAGTGCATAGCATACCTTTCACATGCTAGTTCATGTAACAGCATCTATACATATGATTCTTTCAATTATCTTGTATTGATCATGGTTATTCTGTACTCTATTTTGGACATCATTAAGTTGTCTCAATGCTCATTTATGACTCTTACTTCTTCATATTGAACTAATAGTCATAGATGGGTAATGAGCATGAGATTCATACACTTGGTTAATGCAATAGCAGAATATATCATTATTTCTATGCATATACTTTGTATTCCATCCCCTCCTAAGAATAATGGGCAGCATGCTGGGCTCAACCCTTGTGGGAGCCCACTTAACACCACATGCTAAATTGGTCTTCAAAACAACAACATGATTTCACCTATACCTACACATGGAACAAACATCTTAAATAAAATCTGCAAGTGTTACATCCCCAACTTTTCATTAAGCTTAATCTTACTTTCATGTGGTAAAAAGGATAAATAATCTTCGATTAATGATTTGATGTTTGTGGAATATATCAAGTTGAAATCATTGATTGTATGAATTAAGATTAATACTTAGATTAGACATGAGATTATATAATGAAGTGAATATTTTAACCTAATGCAAATGATTTAATGATGATACACTGATCATGGTTATATGGTTGTGAGTGTAACTAGGGAAAGGATCTTCCTTCAAGAGTGGAAGGAGAGTATTACCAAAGAGAAGAGGATAGATACTACAGAAAAGGATGAGTTACCATCTAAAGTCTCAATTTGATCTTTATGTGAACCATAGAAAAGAAGGTATGTGTCCTTAGTTGCTATCTCAATTTATCCCAGAAATGACCATTATTGACTTGACATGGAAAAAGAAGTTTCAAACATCCATGTTTGTCATTTTGATTGAAAAAGCCTTTTGTTTTTTCATTGTGGGTCTAGAATGTCTATAGCTGACGAAAGCAGAAGGTGGCAATAGGGGAGAAAGTCTCCACCCTCATTCGCACCTTAGCCATCATCGATCGTCGACTTGATTTAATTGGGGAGGTCACCATTCAGTTGATATTATGTCTTTATATATATATATATATACACACACACAAGACATTAGAGGAATTAGGGAACAATAATAAAACAAATTGATTTTATTTAATTATTAGAGGGATGTGAACCATTTAAATAAATTAGGCTATTTATTTAATTGATATAAGGATGAGAATTAAAAAAATATTGAAATATTTATTTAATTCGACACGAGTCAATTTTAGGTGTATACAATTCACATATCAACTAACTATCATACACAAGAATGATATGAGATAGGCAAAAATGGAAGCAATGAGGTGAATAGGATCTATGAAGGTAATATCTTTGTTTATCGTATTTGCATCAATTTCATTGAGTTATTGGATATTTTGTTGTTTAATACTATTGATCATAATTTCCATAATATTTTGGCACCCACAGTGGGGCCACTACCCCATTTTTAATCTCTATTTTGAGTTTTTGGTCAAGTTGCAGTTGTGATAGGTCATTCTAGTGCATTCATCTTTCCAGTTCTATGCATCCATGATAAAAATGATAGTTTGATGCATATGAAGATTATTTCTTCGCATCTAATCATTATTTCGGTGCATTCACTCAGTCTACACATTTAAAACATATATTTGCGCATATGTTAGATCTTTTCATGCATTTGTATTCCCACACATTTATTCTGTCTTTCTGCGCATCCATTCTCTGTTTCAGCGCATCTGATTCATGTCAGAGAGTTATATGGAATTTGTAACATTTTCATACTAACTTTTGTTGCAGATATTTTGATCATCAAATGGAGGCTTTATGACATAATGATCTTGCAGGTGTAGAAAGTTGGTTTAGTCATTTAGATGCATTGTAAAATCATCTAGATTTAATTAGGGGAAATTACTTGGACATCTTCATGCAAATCTTCACCTAGATCTAATTAGGAGGCAGTAAATTGTACTGTTGCACTACAACTCGCACATAGTCCCAACCTAGGTGGATAAAACTGAACAAATCATTCATTTTGCTATCTTGCACTGCAAACTATCATTCAACTTAAATTGGGGAAAGTAATTTGTTTAATGCTTCAACAAACAATCTTCACATAGACTTGTTTAGGAGGATAAGATTAACCATCTTTTCCAAGTTCTTTCTATCTTGTCAATGGAATGTGCTTGGTAGAGTAAAACACACCTAGTTTTTTTGGTTTTTAACTCTAGGGGGATAAAGAACCAATGTCTACTATGTGTGAAAATGATGATAGGAATATGTTCTCCCCTTCTTGGGTGACCAAAATGCCAAACTCATCATTTTATTCATGTAACCTTTAGAAGAGGCCTGCCCTTGGGATTGCATTTCTTCCAAGTGGGATGATCTTGAGTGATAACAGACTAAAATCAAGCCACTTCCTAGTCACTATAAATAAATTGTGTTTGTCATGAAAGTCACAAACAATGGGTGCTGCTGTGTTATACCGACAAAGGTTTCCCCCAAAACCCTATAGAGTGTAACCTCTACAAGTTGGGAAGCCTCCTTATCAAAGTGAATCGCCACATGTGTAACCACCTGAATGGATGCCCAAACTAAAAATACAATTGTTTTAGAAAGCTAAAAACCCCTATTTGTTGATGTAGGAGGAAGTCCTCTGAAGTTGTCCAATGTCATACACTCATCTAGTGTGGAGAGAGAAAGTTCAACTCTTCAGAGGAACTGTAACTTGGTATGCATGAGAAGTGAGTTCCATGGAGAGGAGCAAGTGCTACCAAGTTACTAACTATCTACTTTTATATAAGTGGCTAGAGTAAAATCCAAGTTAGAATTCAATAAATATTGCCCTTGCCATCCTTAGGATTGTACTTGTTTTGTTTTTACATTTATCAAATGATCATGGAAACTTCTTGTTTATTGTGTTTTCTAGTAATCACTTGAGTAAAAAATAGTACCACAAACCTTAGAAAATTCTAGAAAAATGCACAAAAAGAAGAACAAAATGAAACTAAACCAAAAAAAGAAAAACCTATGTGTAGAGCTGCGCATTTGATACATCTTCCTTGCATTCAAACTATCTTTCTACGTATTCACTTATTACTGTGCATACATTTTTTTTTGTTGTGCATTTAAGAGATATTATTGCACATTTAAAACTCATGCACATGTAGCTACACATCAAATCAGTAGAACTACACCTTTGACAAGTGGACCTACACATGCAGAATAACACATTCAATAAACAGAGTTGTGTATTTGATCCCTATTTCGGTGCATTTGAACCTGTGCATTCATAATAGAGAGTGCTTTCGAATAGTTTGAGGGAATCTAAATCAGATCCCTATACCCATTTGAACCCAGATCACACTTGGAAAGTTAGTTCAACCATTCAGACCACCTTCATACCATTTTCACACTTCACCTTTGCATACCACTATCTTTCTATCCAAACCAAACCAAGATTTTCATCTAGGCATTATTGACACTCTACCAAATTCAAATAAAATCTAGTTAGTTTCATAACAGGATCAATCATCCTTCACCTTGAAATTGTGCTAGTGTAATGTTGATAAAATAATAGTCTATATCAATAGTGGTGATCAACTATCCCTATTTTGACTACCTTTTAGCTCAAGAGCACATTGTTTAGACAAAATAGATCAATATAAACCCTAAAAGCAAAATCTTACCAAAACCATATCCAACCAAATTCACCCTCAAATAACTTTCATACCAAAACATCAAACCAAGTCCTCCAAGTCTCATAATCCAACTCTCTCACACCTAAAAACTGCATAGTACAAACTAGATCCCAATCTAAACAAAAATAAAAAATGGGTTCCCTTCACAATAGTGGGCATAATTTTGATGATGAGGAGATTAGTCAAGAGGAAATCCTTAAACAACTTCAAGATCCAATATTCCTAAAGATGATGGATAAGCTCATTGCCACAAATCCTCATAAATATTTTCTCATGCTAGCTCAACAAGGAGCTAAGTTTCCCTTAGATTTTGATATCTCAAATCTAAGAAAGAACAATTCCTCAAATGAAGCCAAGTCTTCGAAAGATGGCTCCAAAAATGACAAAGATGCCCCCAAAACTGATAAAGATGCTTCTAAATCGAAAAAGGCTAAGGATACACTCAATCCCTTGGACACATTAACAACACAAATCCAAGCCTTGCAAAAACAGTTGATGGACATCCAAAGTGGGATAACAACAAAACATTACTCCCTTGAGGATATTTCACCATATCCCTTTGATAAATCTTTGCTCATGATACCTTTTCCCTTGAGATTTGAGGTTCCAAAATTTGACAAGTATAGAGGAAAAGGTGATCCAAGAGATCATATAAGGGAATTTAGAGTAGCATGCCTAGAAGTCACACACAATGAAACATATCTTATGCGACTATTTCCACAAAGTTTAGGAGGCCAAGCAATTGAATGGTTCTCCCGCCTACCTCCTGTTGGGTTTTTCCCAAACTGGATGCTTCCCAGTTATCCCTACAAGGTAGACATCATTGATCAACAGGACTTCTAGGCCAGGAGCCAACAGTATAGGAGATAGACTCTATAAATATCTCCTCTCCTTCTTTAGGCTCTGTAGAACCAAGGGGGCTATTCCCTATTCAACATCAATAAAGTGTGCCTATGAACTTACTGGGAGGTTGACACAAAGCAGATAAATCCTCTCTTATGCAGACCAAAACTGTGGGATAACTACAAAGGGGCTAGCCTTGGGCCTATGTTCAGTTGTGAGATAAAGGATTTTGATCCTAAAACTACTTCTAATATCCTAAAGGTTTGTATTTGAACTTTGAAGTTATATTTTGTATCTGGATGCAAAACTAGGACCTTTGGTTGTAACCTTAATACAAGAGAAGACTAGTGCCTATCTTAGGGCTCGGAGTCAATAGACATACATATGCAAATGATTACCATAAACTTGAATCAAATACTAGGTTTCAAGGGGATTTTATAATGTCTGCCTTATAGATACTTCCTAAGTTTGAGTGTTTAATCATTCATACTAAAGGATATCCCTGTTGCAACATACTTTTCTCAAAGGTTAACCTAAAATGTTTAATTTGTTCCTTGAACAAAGATAAGAGATTAAGCATTCAACACAGACGATCCATGTTCTTGAATCCTAAATAACCCTTGGCAATTCAGATTTAGAAGAAAAGATGCCCACAACTTGGAGACAAATGACCAAACACATGCAACAAAGCATTTCTTATATAAATCAGCATAAAACTAGCAAAATTATTCATAAAACATTCAAAATATGATTCATAAACTCACAAGACACCAAAACAAAGCCACCAGTAGAACTATATCTTATTACTCCACCAAAATTTGTCCATTTTTCACCAACCACTAAAAATGAGCTACACAGTTCTGATATACTTTGAATGTGCCCTCAATAATCAGGTACAAGGTCATTTCAAAATTTTGGTCAGATACAATGCACCATGAAATGGTACCCAAAAGAATTAATGTAGATAGCAGAAGAAGAGGTAGGGAGTGGTTGAACTCAAGACCTGTGCCGTCGCTAGGGGATTTTTCATTAAAAATGTTAGGTGGCATGTCCATTCATCGACCATGCCTTTGCAACTCGGCCATTAATGGTTTACCAACCAATTTCATCTGGGAATGCAGCAACTCTATGCTGTGGAAATTTTTCCTGCCCAAGGTATAGCTATAAACTCATAGGAGAAACCCTCCCTTTTAAATATTTAAAACAGAGCCATTGATTCATTTCCTCATCGCCAAGATCTATGGCCTCAATTTGAGTGGATGAGCCAATCACCAGCCTTAAAAAGCCATCAGCCAATGAGAATGTGCCATGCAGATGTATATTTGTCCCATTGACTTTTCGTGGCATGGATATACATTCACTTTTTTGCCCATTTGCCTTTCAAATTCTTGTATATGCAATTGCATATACATACAACTAATTTTTGACACATGGCAGTCGCTGATTTGATCTCCACTGCTATGACATTTTCATCTCCATCGGCTATCAAAATGATCCTAGGAGTAACCACCGATAGGTAGTCTCTCACTGACAAGCCAATGTATCATTCCTTTTGCATCTGTGGTTGTATATGCAAATGCATATACATACAATGGCAACACATGCAAGGTGAAGACCCCAAAACTTTATAAAAAACTTTGAAAATACCATTGGGTTTCACCTTGCATCTCTATTCTTGCATATCACTTTGTATATTGCACATACAATGTGCAATGTACATCCTCAGACCCAAACCACCTATGAACTAGATTAGAACAACTTTCAAGTCTGGCATTTGCATATAACCATTGCATATTACTTTGTATGTCACACATACAAGGTGCAACATACAACTCATGGACCTCAAATCACTATGGAGCAAATTGAAACTGCCATCAGGTCCAAGTTGTATCTTACCTCCTTTGTATATCGACATATATAATGCACACATATATTTTGTGGAGGCCGGCCATTGTATCAATCAGACTAAAAGAAATTTGAAATCCAGGCTTTGTATCTTCATTCTTTGTATATCAGCCTTGTATATAGCACATACAATGTGAATATACAAGCTGCAGATTCCAAATTAAAACCTGCCAAAACAAAATTTTCACTTGTGTCCAGGAATTGTACATATCCCTTCTATATTTTTCATTGCATATTCACATACATACAATCATGGGTTATACAACTGCGTGGGCCCACCATGCTTTTGAAGACTGCTGACTTTGACCATATCCTCTTGTACATTTCTTTGCATCTCTTGCTTGTATAATTCTCTGTATGCTACCAATGTATCTTTTGCTTGCATGTGGTGAATGTATAAGACAATATACATGCAAACCTTCACATACAATCAAGGAATATTCTAGGAATTTGTGATGGAATATGTGATATATAAATGTAGAATATTCCAGGAATGTATCTAAGAAGAACATACAAACCTGATATGCAAGAAAAGATGCATACAATCAATTTTTTCCATTTTTCAAAGGTCAATTGAACATTTTTTTGGGCCCGCCAATGAACATTCGCACTTGTACATACAAACATACATACATACAACAAAATTCACTACCACATAAAGTGATTTTGGACTTAGCATTTTTTCTCAAGTGCGATGGGAGAAAGTGGTAAAGCAATGCATAGGGGCCGGTCAACCTACAAGTGCAAAGGCGTGAATATGTAGCTTTAAGTAAAAAATGACTTGCAACAGGAGGTCAACGATGAAACAAAAAATAAAAAGTAGGAAACCAAGGGAAAATAAAACCTAAGGCATTAAGTGTTTGAGGGAATAAAACATAAGCTTGTACACCCGACTCAAAACCCTAACCCTAGGTGGGCACCACCATTGGCTTCGACTAGGGACGTTCAGGCGCAAGGCTATAGCAAGAACCAAACCACTCTGGGACAGAGCAGAGAAAATGCAAAATTCAAAACACCACCAACTATAAAAGGCATGTACAAACTATTCACACCTAATTTACAATGTGGACATAGGATATTCATTTATGAAAAGTAAGGTTTTAGGAACTGACCATGCATAGGCAATTCTAGTAGTTCACCATCTAGGGGCTTGAGAAAGTAAGAATCTTCTCCATGAGTATTGCTAATTTGATACGGGCCCATCCACAAGGGCTCAAATTTACCATGCTTTCCCTTATCTCGGCCCTTTGCATTCCAAACAAGGACCAAATCACTTATCTGAATCTTCCTTTCTATAGCCCTTTTATCAAACAAAATTTCACCTTTTGTTGTTTCTTGATATTTGTCTTTTGTGCTTCTCTCCTAATTTCATCCAATGCAACCAATTGATTTATCCTTTCATTCATTGATTCCTCAATCTCTTCCTCATTGTCCTGTATGAATCTATAAACTGGCAAGAGATTATTCATAGGTAACTTAGCTGCTGCACCATATACTAGCTCAAAAGGTGATCTGCCAATTGCCTTCTTCACTGTTATCCTATCATCCCATAGTGCCATCTTTAACTTTGAATCCCATGCCCTTTTATTCTTGTCTACCATCCTTTTGATGATTTTCATGAGGCTTCTGTTACTTGATTCAGCCTAACCATTTCCCTATGGGTGATATGGTGATGCATATGACACATTAATCCCATAGTTCTTGCAAAAATCAACAAACTCACCAGATCTGAAGCACATGGCATCCTCTGTGACCACTTTGATTGGCACTCCAAATCTGATAATGATGTGTTACAAAATAAAATCCATCACCACCCTACTTGTAGCTTTCTTAGTTGGAATGGCTTCAATCCATTTAGTAAAATAGTCAGTAGCAACCAAAATCCAACTATGTCCTCCACTTGATTTTTCTAAAATTTCCCCTATAAAGTCAATTCCCCATTGCTGAAATGGAGCCTCCACAGTTACAATTCTAAGGGGTAATGCACCTTCATACTTTAGTTTTCCTAAGAGCCTTTGATAGGGATCACATTTTCTTACCATCTTTTGTACATCTGAGAAAAGGGTAGGCCACCAATAACCTATTCTAAGAATTTTGTGAGCTGTGGTTTTGGTAGTGTAGTGTCCGCCACATACTCCTTTGTGCATGTCATTTAAAATATCAGTAGCTTGATTTTCATCCACACACCTAAGTAGTACACCATCAGGATTCTTCCAATACAATTCTCCTTGAATAATGATGTATTTGATAGCATGTAGCTTTAAGGTCCTTTTCTGACTATCACTGAGATGGGAAGGACAATTTAAATTCTATAAATAGTACACAATATCCTTGTACCATTCAGATTTTGATACATTAACAACTTCATTCTAAACTACATTCACTTGGCATGATTCCAAATTTGATTGTGTCATCATCTTGGCCAAACCTTGTCCCCTTACCAATTTTGTGATTTGTATCTCAATGTTGAACTCTTGCAACTTGTTAATCCACCTGCATCTTCTTCCTATCATTTCCTATTGAGTGAAAATGTCTTTAACTGCTACATGGGGCACATATGCAACTATTTGAGAGCCTAATAAGTATGGCCTGAAGATCTTGACTGCTCTAACCAATGTATATGCCTACTTTTCCATGATATCATATTTCAATTTAGCTGCCTGCAATGACATGCTAAAGAAAGAAATAGGTTGCTCAAAACCATCTTCATTTTTTTGGAATAGGCATGCAGCAATAGTGTGAAAAGAGGCAAATGACAATAACTGAAGTGGCTTAGAAAAATTAGGAGATCTCAACACAGGAGCCATCTTTATAGCTTCTTTGATGTTCTGAAATGATCTAGTTGCTTCACTCTCCCATTTGACAATTTCACCCTTCTTCAACATTTTAGAAATATCCTTTGTGATCTCTACAAAGTTGGGAATGAATCTTCTAACAAAATTAATCTGTCCAAAGAAGGACTGAATGCCTTTCACCATTTTAGGAATTTGAATCCTGTCAATTGTAGCAACCCTTTCAGAATAATTCCTAAATCCATCCTTGGAAACAATGTGTCCCAATAGTTTTCCTTCAGTTACCCCAAAAGTACATTTCTTTGGGTAAAGTGAAATGCCATATTCCAATGCTCTAATAAAAAAAATTTCTAGATGCATACAATGTTGCTCCTCCTTTTTTGAATAGGCCGATAGATGATCCTGATATACAACCAGAATTGAGTCAATCAATCCTGCAAAAGCAACATCCATAGCCCTCTAAAATGTAGTACCTACATTTGTTAGTCCAAATGGCATTCTCACATATACATAAGTTCCCCATAGAGTGGTGAAGGCAGTCTTGTATTGTTTAGATTCTTTTACCTTCACCTAATTCTATCCTAAAAATCCATCCATCATGGATAAAAGTTCACAACCAGTTACCTTCTGTAGCATAGCCTCCATGTTAGGAAATGTATAATTATCCTTTAAAGAAGATATGTTTAGAATTCTAAAGTCCACACAAAGTCTTATATCACCATTTTTCTTTATGATTGGGACAAGATTGGACACCCAAGTTGAGTGCCTGATAGGTATAATTATTCCAGCCTCCTTAAGCTTCATAAGTTCTTCTTGCATTTTTGGAGCCAAAGTTGGGTTAATAGGTCATTATTTTTGTCTAAATGGCTTAGCTTCAGGTTTCCAAGGAATCTCATGCTGGAATAAGTCCTCTCTATAAGCTTTTAGGTCCTCATACAACCATGCAAAGATATGCTTATATTTTTTTAGTAATGCAATCAACATGCTCCTGATGTGTGGCTTGAGCTGTTTGCCAATATATACCTTTTTGGGGGCATGGCATGTCCCCAAGTTTATCTCCTCCAAGTCATCCTTGTTTGTAGGAGATGCCTTTGTAACAAATTGGTCTCTATTGTCAAATGCTATTTCTAAAGCAACTAATCCTCTAGGGATTTTATTTGTTTTAAGTTGAATCACTTCTTTCCCCAAAAGAGTTTCTCTTCCATTCACAACTTCTACAAAGTTCTAAAAATCAATCTCCTGGTTCTCATATTCATCTATGCAGTGTAGGAACCTCAATAAATCTCTATCATCATTAAACACCTGCCAATTGCATATATTTTCTGGTACTGCAGGTCTAATTTTAACTTCAACATTTGTAACATCAGACAGAGTAACATCATCCGGCCTTATGGCCACATTAGCTAAAAAGTCTACCATGACATTCTTTGATCTTTCTATCCAATTTATAGAAAAAACATCAAATAATTCAATTGTATCCCATACAACATGCTTATACTGTTTTAACTTCTTATTTTTTTGAAGCATATTTATCTCTCACCTGGGAAACAATTAATTCTAAATCTTCAAACACTTTCAGCATCTTAATCCCATGCTTCAGGGCAACATTCAAGCCTAATAGCAGAGCTTCATATTCTGCAATATTATTTGTGCAGACAGACTTTAACAGGAAAGAGAACTTCAAGAGTTTACCTGCTAGAGACAAAAAGACTTGTAACTCCAGCACTAGAGCTTTCCTTTAAACAAGCTCCACCAAAATACATAGTCCAGAGACCCTATTGGTCAAGTTCTTGAATGCAAAAATCTCTCCCCTTGTTTCCTTGATCATCTGAGACAACCCTGAAATTCTCACAGTCAGTATCGACAAAATAGATATGCTCATCTGAATCTTGGTCTTCAACTGTTCCTGGTGACCTCTCTTCTCTAACCAGTTTGACATATCTACCATTCATTGGCATCATGGCATTTGATAAATCTAACTGTATACTTCCTCCAATCAATGCTGCCCATCTTCTTGACAACAACATACCATATTGTGGCTTTATGTCAACCACAGTTATGTTCATTTTGTAAGTCTTTTTTGGATATGCTGCTAGCATAAAATCCACATCCTTCATAATTCCAATAACTGGTACTTCTCTAGCATCCATTGCATAGCATTTTCCACATGCCTTGTCTATTTTCAATCCATCTTGTTGCATGATAGCTAGAGGCATAATATTTGTTGATGCTCCTAAGTCAAGCATACAATTCTTGATTACTTTTTCATTAATAACAAGGGAGACATAAAACAATTCAACCTGTGAAGGGCATTTTGTCATTGTCATCCCCAGATAGACCTTAGGAACTTCATCCTCATCAATACACAAGGCTTGATTCTTATGTTGGGTCTCTACATTCTACTCGGCCTGACAAGCTACTCTTGAAATTAAGGACAATGCCTTATTCCTGAATTCTTTGACTTTCATCATCTCCATCAATGGAACAAATACTTTTATCTGGGATAAAACTTGAGTTACGTCAAAGGGAGCATAATTTTGTATAACAGTTGTAGCCTGAGCCATGGTTTTACTCTTATCTTGAGCTAATCCAACTTTAATCTTAATGGCCTTCTGACTATCATCCAGGACCTGAGAATCCTTATTTTGATCCTCATTTTGGGGAATTTTATTTTCTAGTCTTTGAGTACTGTTCCATTGCGTCTTTTGTGGTCCATCCACTTTGTGATTATGCACTGGTTGATTCACAAAGGTGCTTTCTAGTTGACGTGGATCGCCTACCTGAGCTTTACCTCTAAGATTATAATTGCTCTTGACTTGAGGCATTGCTACAGCTATGAGAGCTCTAATCTCTTCACCAAAAGGTCTTCTCAAGTTATTCAGGAATATGCATGAGTCCTGAGCATACACATAATTATCTTCATCATCTTCATCACAGGGAATCTGCTGGGAAACCTGAGTCCCATAACTCACGCTTTCATTAGCGTCATAAGAAGAATACTACTTATTTGTGGACAACATATTGACACTATCATCCTCCATACAATGTGGTTCATCGCATTCATCACAGGCAACAACATTATTATATAAAGATTGAGCAATCATACATTGCAATTATGAGTGAGGCATTTGACAAATTATGCACCATGGGGTATCATCAACAATGTTGACAAATTTTTCAGAGGATCAGGAGTTTGCTTGACATTTTGAGCTCTTTGATTAGTATTGATATTTGGGAAAATGGGTTTACCATTATGCCAGTTAGTTTTATATGGCATATCATGCAATGATGGTCTCTTCTCTTGTCTTTGGTAAACCTACTTTTCAGGACCTATCCCCTTTTCATTTTTAGCAAGTCTATAACTGAGGTCCTTAACAACAGTTGTCAATTTATCCAATTTCTCTTCAGAAGTAGATGCATTACCTTGAGTACTTTAAGACTTATTTGGATTTTGCAGAATCTTTACATCATCCCTTCTATTTGTCTTACCAGATGCTTTCCTATTATTTTCAATGTTGGTTACAATTCTGAAAGTATCCCTAAGGCTAGTAGGACCCTTATCTCTTAACCCATAAGTTGTTTTAGCATCAAAAGCATTTATGTACAGTACCATGCACATTGGTTCATTAGGCCTCATGTGAGGTGGTAATTTGTTCAACACTTTAGTGAACCTAGCATTAAAATTTGCAACCTGCTCATTCGATCCCTTAGTAATACTAGTGAATTAATTTACAAAAAAGCTTGGATCAGTTTTGTCACCATACTGTTCCTTAAAAATCCTTCTAAAGTCATCCCATGATGAGACGCTCTCTAGCTTCATCAACTAGGGACTACATAAACAGTTTCATAAAAACATCTTCATGCTCAACCTCAAAGTTGTCCATAACATTCTGAAAGGCTTTCAAATGATCTTCACCTGACACAACATTGTTTCTTGAGAACTTTGGTATCTAAGGTCTTACATGTTTGTCAATGGGGTTAGAGTAACCAAGAATACCATTAAAAACTAGCTGCCTGAATCTATCCAACTGCATAGGCTATCTATCAAACTAATTAACATTTGCATTCCTATCAGCATTCTAATTTCTCATATTGTTCAATGGTATCCTAACATTGTTTATATTCTGGTGCAGGAGCACCTAATCCACAGTGGCCTCCATGAGGCATTCAACTATTTGATGTACATTTTGTTGTTTCCAATAAGGTCCTATAAGACCAATCATGTAATAAGGTCTATTTGACCAATGCATTTAGTTTGTATCTAGGTTTACGTTGTAAGTCCCAAGGACACTTGTCGATCTGTAATCACAAAGGTTGTTAGGAAGTTAGGAGGTTGTTAGACAATTGTCTCCTAGCCACTTGGAGTCGAGTTGGTACTACTCAGGGTGAGTAGATAAATACCCAAAGCAGATTGAATGTAATCAGTTTAGTTCATATCAGATCGAAGGGGAGTGAGATTTGCAATTGTGAAATAGAGCATCTGTGTATGTACATTTCTGGAAAGCATAATAAATGAGTTTTGTGTTGTGTATCTTTCTGTCATTTAGTTCCTTTAGTTTCCCTCTGTGCAATTGATTTACTGTTTTGTGGCTGAGATGGACTCTTAGTCCATTCCACTAGTTAGATTTCTTTGAAATCAGTGGAATGGCTGTACAGTTCATTTTTGTGTTTTCCATTTTGTTCATTTGTGTTTGCAAGATTGCGTACAAGATGCATTGATAGATCCTAGTATTTGTCATGTGCTAGATTGTTTGAGAAATGGGTCTGTGAAGCTATAGGATTTTTAGAGGTTCAGATCAGCACAAGATTCATGTTGTTTCTCTAGGTATACATTCTGTGTGTATATCGCTAATGTATGTCGGGGTCATTCTATGTGTATCTCGCAATTGTATGTTCGTGTGTATGTCACAAAAGTATCTTGTGAATAGTTAAGTTCTATATCGGAGTGAGAAAGTTGAAAGCTTCTGATCTGGGAAGTCTGACCAATAGTGTATCGACATACAAAGGAAGTCAACGTTCAGTCCCACCAAATGCATATTCGAAATGCATGTTATGAATGTACATTGTGAATGTACATTAGGTTAGATACAAGGAAAGTCAACGATCAAATTCACTGAATACATGTTCTGAATGCAAGTTTTGAATGTATGTGGAGAATGCATCTTCCGAATGTATATTGAAAATATACATTGCGCGTGTACATTATGTTAGATACGAGAGGTGACCAGCAGCGACGGTGAAGAGGACCGGCGATCGTAAGTCTTGCTATGGACATACGAGATTAGTTGTATCAGTAGATCGGAGAAGGTCCATCAGCACATTGGCAGGAAAGACTTTGGGTTGACCGATGCAAGGAGTCTCACTGAAGGCAAAGCTTGGTATTAAGCTTATTGAGAAGAGATATAGATTGGTGGAAGGGTTTTGAGTTATGCCGTCGGGAGAAGTCACAATGATAGTGGTGTCAGAGACACATCAGTATGAGGAAGGACTTCAGTGTGAAAGGTATTTGGTTGATCGATGGCATATGGTCTTGCCGATAGGTGAGTAATGTGAAGACAAACATCAGGGAATGTATATCAAGGTTTTGGCTCCTCAACATATTGGTATCAGAGCCCAGAAAAAGGTCTGGGTAGTTGTGTGTTTGGTTCTGTCATTGAGAAGGCAGAAGTAGAAGGTCTGAGAGGCTGTAGAAATAAGTTAGCAAGATGCCTCTGAAAAATGCTAGTACTATTAGAGAGTTGCAAGAGATGAAGGAAAAACATGCTAGAGAGGTGAGGGAGATGAAAGAGCTTGTAGAATCCCTTCAAGCCAGGCTTGTAGCCTTGGAGACAAACAAAAGAAGGGAAGTGGAAGAAAGTGAACCAGAAGAAGAAGGGAATGGTGAAGAGTATGAAGATGTAGATGAAGATCTGAATCCTAAAGATTAGATATTTGCAAAATTGTTAAGGGTAGTCAAGAATGACAAACCTAAGGTAAAGATTGATGTTCGAAAGTATAGTGGAAGCTTAAATGAGGAAGAGTTACCTGATTGGATCACTGCATTAGATAATCATTTTGAATGTGAGGAGGTTCCTGAGGAGCAGAAAGTAAAGATTGCAAAGACCAAATTGGTAGGTCATGCCTTGGTATGGTGGGATTACATAAAATTAGAGAGAAGAAAGCAGGGTAAGTCAAAGATTTGATCATGGGACAAGATGGTAGAAAGAATCAAACGTAAATATTTACCCAAGGATTATGAAATTTAAATGTTTAAAAAGTTTCAATTTTTAAGACAAAAGGAAATGGATGTGAAGACATATACTAAGGAATTTTATAAATTGAGTATGAGGTCTGGTCATCATGAGAATGAGGTTGAAAAGGTTTCTAGATACTTGGCTAGTTTGAGATTGAACATACAAGATGAATTAGTTTTGGCTAACCCTAGGAGTGTAGAAGGTTGTTATCAAATGACAATCAAGATTAAGGAGAAGATGAAAAGGAGATAGGATAAGTCCCTGAGGGGAAGAGGCAGCAATATAAGGGGAAGAGGATCAGCCCCTACAACAAGACAAGTCAATGAGAATCAAGAAGAGACTAGTAAAGGACAAGAGCAATCTAATTTTAGGGGTGGATGGAAAGGCACAAGAGGCAGATTTAGATGTGGCAGAGGTTTTAAAACATTTTCAGGAAAGTGCTACACTTGTGGGGAGTTTGGTCATCCATCCTTCAAGTGTCCTGAAAAGTTTGGTGCTACTTCAAGTGGTAATGAAAGAAGTGAAAAGAGAGTTCAAATTGTGCAAGAGAATGAGGGGAGTATGACATCTCCTAAAGTAAATTTGGAATCAAAAATGGGAGAAAGTTTGATGATCAAAAGGACAGTGTTGTAAACATCTATGCAGATAGATTTGAGCCAAAGGAGGAACTTGTTCAAGACTACATGCAAATGTAGAGGTAAGGTATGCATGGTAGTAATAGATTCTAGTTCAACAGATAATATGGTATCTCAAGAAATGGTGGATAAGTTGAAACTAGAAAGAATTCCTCATCAAAATCCTTACAAAGGATCTTGGGTGAGTGATAGTCAATCACTTTTGGTATATGAACAAGCATATGTTGATTTCCAAATTGGGGAATATAAGGATAGGGTTTTATGTGATATTTTGCCCATGGAATGTTGTCACCTACTTTTAGGTAGGCCATGACAATTTGATAGGAGAGCATTGTATGATGGATATGCTAACACCTACACCTGCAAGAAGGATAGGATAACTTTTGTGATGACACCATTGTAGGAGGATGCTGAAGCAAAGAAGGCAGCCAAGGTCATCTTGATGGGAAAGAAAGAGTTTGTGCAGATCAATGAAGTAGAGACAAAGAAAGTTGAGGATACCTCAAGGAGTGGGGTTTCTACAGATCATAGTTTGAAGGTGATTTCAGTTTTGGATTAGATGCATCAGTAGAAGGTCAAAGAGCAGGTTTACAAGCAGCCATAATTTGATTGGAAAGACAAGGGTGCTATCATAGTAGGGACAATTGTTTGTCTTCTAGAGCCAACAAGAGTTGAAAGGAAAACATATTCTGCCATAGTAGGAGTACAAGAAGCATTACCCAAGGTTTCCAATGCAGGTGTTCAAACAGAGATGATAGTAAGAAAGAATGGCAAGCAAAGGGTAGGTCTGGTGGCAAGCAATCACTCATGGTAAGGTGTGAGTAGAGCATACAAAGCTAGGCATGAGTCTTTGATTCCATGGAAGCAGGTTGCAGTCCAGAGTTTGTGGGGAAGACATGAGACAGCAGAAGGTAAAGGTAGAGAAAAACGAAGACTTAACTCATGGGGCATGAGTTCTTTTTTCGGTGGGGTGTATGGAGCAGGAGCACCTAGTCCATAGGCCTCCATGAGGTATTCAATTGTTTGATGTACATTTTGTTGTTTCCAATAAGGTCCTATAAGACCAATCATGTAGTAAGGTCTGTTTGACCAATGCATGTCATTTTAGTTTGTATCTAGGTTTATGTTGTAAGTCCCAAGGACACTTGTCGATCTATAAAAACAAAGGTTGTCAGGCAGTTAGGAGGTTGTTAGACAGTTGTCTCCCAGCCGCTTGGAGTCAGGTTGGTACTACTCAGGGTGAATAGATAAATACCCAGAGCAGATCAAATGTAATCAGTTTAGTTCAGATCAAATCAAAGGGGAGTGAGATTTGCAATTGTGAAACAGAGCATCTGTGCAAGTACATTTCTAGAAAGAATAATAAATGAGTTTTGTGTTGTGTATCTTTCTATCATTCGGTTCCTTTAGTTTCCCTCTATACAATTGATTTACTATTTTGTGGCTGAGATGGACTCTTAGTCCATTCCACCGGTTAGATTTCTTCGGAATCGATGGAATGGCTGTAAAGTTCATTTTTGTGTTTTTTATTTTGTTCATTTGTGTTTGCAGGATCATGTACAAGATGCATTGATAGATCCTAGCATTTGTCATGTGCTAGATTGTTGGAGAAACGGGTCTGTGAAGCTATAGGGTTTGCAAAGGTTCAGATTGGTGCAAGATTCGTGTTGTTTCACCAAGTATACATTCTATGTGTATATTGGTAATGTATGTCGGGGTCATTTCATGTGTATCTCATAGTTGTATGTTCATGTGTATGTCACAAATGTATCTTGTGAATGGTGAATTTTTGTATCAAAGTGACAAAAGGTGTCAAAGTGAGAAAGTTGAAAGCTTCCGATCTAGGAAGTCTGACCGATAGTGTATCAGTATACAAAGGAAGTCAATGTTCAGTCCCACCGAATGCATATTTGAAATGCATGTTACGAATGTACATTGTGAATGTACATCGGGTTAGATACAAGGAAAGTCAATAGTCAAATTCACTAAATGCATGTTCTGAATGCAAGTTCTGAATGTATGTGGAGAATGCATCTTCTGAATGTATAATGAAAATATACATTGCACGTGTACATTGTGTTAGATGCAAGAGGTGACCGGCAGCGATGGTGAAGAGGATCAGCAACCATAAGTCATGCTATGCACATACAAGATTAGTTGTATGGGTAGATCGAAGAAGGTCCATTGGTGCATCGGTAGGAAAGACTTTGGGTTGATCGATGCAAGGAGTCTCACCGAAGGCAAAGCTTGGTATTAAGCTTATCGGGAAGAGATACAGATCGGTGGAAGGGTTTTGAGTTACGCTGACTGGAGAAGTCACAACGATAGTGGTGTCAGAGACACATCGGTATGAGGAAGGACTTCGATGTGAAAGGTATTTGGTTGATCACTGGCATATGGTCTTGCCGATAGGCAAGTAATGTGAAGACAAACATCGAGGAATGTATATCAAGGTTTTGGCTCCTCATCATATTCTGTCTCTGATCATTCTATTGATACTGGACTTCATTCCTTTGTTGGTTTCTTAGTAGATTTGTATTATTAAGGGTGGGAACTAAATCATGTTGAGCAATTTTCAGAGCATGCACCTTTTCTCTCATATCATCTTTAATCCTCAAACCCTACAAATACTCTAATTCATCCCTCAGGTTCTTGATTTCTTCAGCCAGTTCTTCATCTTTGGGCATAGAAGAAGATGGTCCCATTCCATTTTGGTCATTATCATCATCACTTGGGGATTCCATTTCTGCAAACTGTTAGGAGGATCTAAGAAAGAGCATTCCTGAAACACCTCTAATCTCATTCTCAATCTATTACCTTGTTGTCTTTCATACATATCCTGAATTTCAGCATTTGTTTGAAAAATAAGGTGCCTGCTGCTCTAGAGATCTTGGATTATCTTGAGTATTATCATTATTTCTAGGGCTAGGAGAACCTTCTTGACTACCTTGAGTGGTCCCTTTTCTCATATACATCATTTTTCTGGGTAATTCTTCAAGCAAAGGATTACGCAGTGATCTTCTCCCTTGCATACAAATTTTACTTTACAGGTTGGGAGATTGTTCGGAGTTGCCACCTATAACTAGGAATTAATTTTTCAAATTAGGATCCTTAGACAAAGTAGTTCCCCAGCAGAGTCACCAAATCTATTAGGTTTTTCCCAAACTGGATGCTTCCCAATTATCCCTACAAGGTAGCCATCATTGATCAACAGGACTTCCAAGCCAGGGGCCAATAGTACAGGAGATAGACTCTATAAATATCTCCTCTCCTTCTTTAGTTTCTACATAACCAAGGGGGTAATTCCCTATTCAACATCAATAAAATGTGCCTATGAACTTACTGGGATGTTGACACAAAGCAGATAAATCCTCTCTTATGCAAACGAAAACTGTGGGATAAGTGAAAAGCGGCTAGCCTTGGGCCTATGTTCAGTTGTGAGATAGAGGATTTTGATCCTAAAACTACTTCTAATATCCTAAAGGTTTGTATTTAAACTTTGAAGTTATATTTTGTATCTGGATGCAAAACTAGGACCTTGGGTTGTAACCTTAATACAAGAGAAGACTGGTGCCTATCTCAGGGCTCGGAGTCAATAGACATACATATGCAAATGATTACCATAAACTTGAATCAAATACTAGGTTTCAAGGGGGTTTTATAGTGTCTGCCTTACAGATACTTCCCAAGATTGAGTGTTTAATTATTCATACTAAATGATATCTCTGTTGCAACATACTTTTCCCAATGGTTAACCTAAAATGTTTAATTTGTTCCTTGAACAAAGATAAGAGATTAAGCATTTAACATAGATGATCCATGTTCTTGAATCCTAAATAACCCTTAGCAATTCAGATTCAGAAGAAAAGATGCCTACAACTTGGAGACAAATGACCAAACACATGCAACAAAGCATTTCTCATATAAATCAACATGAAACTAGCAAAATTATGCATAAAACATTCAACATATGATTCATAAACTCACAAGACACCAAAACAAAGCCACCAATAGAACTGTATCTTATTACTCCACCAAAATTTGTCCATTTTTCAACAACCACTAAAAATGAACTACACAGTTCTGATATACTCCAAATGAGCCCTCAACAATCAGGTACAAGGTCATTTCAAAATTTCTGCCAGATACAATGCACTATGAAATGGCACCCAAAATAATAAATGTAGCTAGCAGAAGAAGAGGCAGGGAGTTGTTGAACTCAAGACCTGTGTCACCACTTGGGGATTTTTGATCAAAAATGTTAGGTGGCATGTTCATTTATCGACCATGCCTTTGCAACTCGGCCATTAATGGTTTACCAACCAGTTTCATCTGGGAACACAGCAACTGTGTGCTTTGAAAATTTTCCTGCCCGAGGTGCAGTTACAAACTCATAGGAGAAACCCTCCCTTTTGAATATTTAAAACAAAGCCGTTGATTCATTTCCTCATCGCCAAGATCTACAGCCTCAATTTGAGTGGATGAGCCAATCACCAACCTTGAAAAGCCATTAGCCAATGAGAATGTGCCATGCAGATGTATATTTACCCCATTGACTTTTCGTGGCATGGATATACATTCACTTTTTTGGCCATTTGCCTTTTAAATTCTTATATATACAATTGCATATACATACAACTACTTTTTGACATGTGGCAGTCGCTAATTTGATCTCCGCTGTTGTGCAATTTTCATCTCCATCGACTGTCAGAATGATCCTGGGAGTAACCACCGATAGGTAGTCTCTCACCGACAAACCAATGTATCATTCCTTTTAGATCTGTGGTTGTATATGCAAATGCATATACATACAATGGCAACACATGCAAGGCACGGACCCCAAAACTTTAGAAAACACTTTGAAAATACCATCAGGTTCCGCCTTGCATCTCTATTCTTGCATATCTCTTTGTATATTGCACATACAATGTACAATGTACATCCTTGGACCCAAACAACCTATGAACCAGATTAGAACAAATTTCAAGTCTAGCATTTGCATATAACCATTGCATCTTACTATGTATGTCACACATACAAGGTGCAACATACAACTCGCGAACCTCAAATCAATATGGAGCAAATTGAAATTGCCATCGGGTCCAAGTTGTATCTTACCTCCTTTGTATATTGGCATATACAATGCACATATACATTCTACAGATGCCGACCTCTGTATCAATCAGATTGAAAGAAATTTGAAATATGCACTTTGTATCTTCATTCTTTATAAATTGGCCTTGTATATAGCACATACAATGCGAATATACAAGCCGCGGATTCCAAATTAAAACCTGCCAAAACAAACTTTTCACTTGTGCCTGGGAATTGTATGTATGCCTTGTATATTTTGCATTGCATATTTGCATACATACAATCTTGGTTTATACAACTGCGTGGTCCCACCATGCTTTTGAAGATTACTGACTTTGACCATACCCTCTTCTACATTTCTTTGCATCTGCTACTTGCATACATCTCTGTAGGCTAGCAATGTATCTTTTATTTGCATGTGGCGAATGTATAAGACAATATACATGCAAAACTTCACATACAAGTAGGGAAGATTCTGGGAATCCATGATGAAATATGTGATATATAAATGCAGAATATTCTGGGATTGTATCTAAGAAGCACATACAAACCCAATATGCAAGAAAAGATGCATATAGTCAATTTTTTCAATTTTTCAAAGGCCGATTGAACATTTTTTGGGCCCGCCAATGAACATTCACACTTGTACATATAAACATACATACATACAACAAAATTCACCACCACATAAAGTGATTTTGGACTTAGCATTTTTTCTCAAGTACGACAGGAGAAAGTGGTAAAGTAATGCATAGGGGTTGGTCAACGTATGAGTGCAAAGGCATGAATATATAGCTTAAGTGAAAAATCACTTGCAACAGGAGGTCAATGCTGAAACAAAAAATACAAAGTAGGAAGCCAAGGGAAAATAAAACCTAAGGCATTAAGAGTTTAAGGGAATAAAACATAAGCTTGCAGACCCGACTCAAAACCCTAACCCTAGGTGGGCACCAACACCTCCCAGCATCTGTACTTTTGACGAGCTAGTGGATAAATTTGTAACACATTTCTCATACAATATCAAACACAAAATCTCCATGTTGGACCTTTGTAATAACAAGCAAAATGGGGAGAATCCTTTGCCTCTTTTCTACAAAGATGGAGATAGCTTGAAAGCAAGTGTCCCTACCACATACCAGAGAAACAAATGATAGAATTGTTTGTTCACAACCTAACCATGGAACCGAGTTATCAAATCCAAATACAATGCCCAACTAGTTTAGTAATGTCATTGAAATGGGGCTACTCATTAAGAAAGCCTTGATAACAAAGGGGCAAATTAAGATATACAAAGACAGCCCTAGTTCTAACAACAATGAGGACAAGTCACAATTTTGGACCATGAACAAACCCATTGTAAATGATGGTGTGGTAGATGCTAACAATGTGGTGCAAAAGCAACCAATCTTCAATCTATCAAAAACGCAAAATAATACACCATCCAACAAGCCTCAAAGCAATGAGCAAAGACCTACCAACTTTCCTCCTAGGAGAAAGTTCACACCACTAGGATAGTCTCTCGAATCCACCATTAGGAAGCTGATTGGAGGTAACCTTATAACACTCCCACCGGTATGTGAATATGAACTAAAATTTAAATCCTCTTGGTGGAATGATGCTGACTTTTGTGAGTATCATAGAAACAAAGGACATAAAACTAATGATTGTCAAGCGCTAAAATATGTCGTTCAAGAATTGCTAGATCAAAAACAAATATCAATTGAAGGGCATACATCTAATGAAGAGCATATAACATTCAAAAATCCTCTTCCCCACTATGAGAAAGGAGGGTCATCCAATCAAAATGACAATGGTACTGACAAAACAAACTATAATAACATTTCTTACGAGTACAACATTAATCATATCTCACAAAGTGATTCACACATCAATGTGATCACTATCAATAATAAGCCTGACTTTAATTTGACCACTCATCAAGGAAACATTACTCTACAAGGAGCTCCACCCAAGTCATCATCCACATTGAACCAATACAACATCCTTGACCAACTCCATAAAACACCTCCACACATATCCATTTTGGAGTTATTGCATCTATCCCCATCCCACAAAGCCATCTTAGATAAAGCCCTCTTGGAAACAACTGTTCCTACAAACCTTTCTCAAGAGAAATTCCAAGCTTTGGTAGGTCATCTAAGCACACCACATTTCTTATCTTTCACAAAGAAAGATGATATGTCCATCAACCAACCACACAATACATCCCTCCACATTGAGGCCGAAATCCACAAATAATGAATAAAAAGGGTCCTAATAGATGCAGGTGCTGGTTTAAACATATGCACATTAAAGTTAATCCTTTCATTGGGGTTTTCACAAAATGTCATTGATCCTAAAAAGAAAATAACTATCAAGGCATATGGCGAAGAAGAGAGAACTTCCAAAGGAACTATAGTCTTGCCAATATTAATGGGACTAGTAGAGAGGGATGTTGTGTGTCAAGTTCTAGACATGGAGCTCACATATACCATTCTTCTAGGTACCATCAATATACCATCAATGTATCAAGTTCCCGCATAATGGCCAAGAAATTACCATACAAGGTGACCTGAATCCATTCCAGTATTGCAACAACATCTAATCAAAACTAGAAGTGGTAATCCCCACCAATCAAGTAGCTTCCTCTTCTTCAAACCATGTGGATCCAAGTTCTCTAGTTTCTACCTCCAAAACATCAGATCTTACAATCAAAGTCAAGGACAAAGGTGTTGGTGAATATGTCATTGAACAAACTTTCTCTCTAGCACAATTGCCTATATCACCAAAATCCTATCGAAAACCATTACTGAATAAGGCCAAGTCATTGGAGACTTATAAGGGTCCTTTCATTATATGGGGAAACCTATTGGATGAGAGTGAGGAAAAAGATGTCTTACAAT
Organism: Cunninghamia lanceolata; assembly: GCA_027924645.1. Classification (NCBI taxonomy): domain Eukaryota; kingdom Viridiplantae; phylum Streptophyta; class Pinopsida; order Cupressales; family Cupressaceae; genus Cunninghamia; species Cunninghamia lanceolata. The sequence continues at coordinate 8,513,543 of BSBN01000221.1, forward strand.
AGTTTTACAAAGATGAAGATAGTGAAACCACACCAAATGATCATCAGCCTAAGCTGCCCACTGCACAATATGGTCAAGGGTTTTCTATTTTACAAAGGATGGGATATGAAGGACATGGTCCCATAGGATTAAGGAAAGATGGTCTCATAGAACCAATTCAACCCTCTACCTCCACAGCCCAAAGCACTACTAGGTTGGGATACAAGGGTAAAGAGAAGATCAAAGGTAAGGAGAAACTCCAAGCAAAAGACAAATAAGCAGTTACCACTAACCTAATGGAACAAATTCATCGCTTATAAGAAGCTAGTGAAATAGATTCCAATGAGTATGAATGGGACAACCTCTTAGAAATGTCTTGTGAAGATAAAGAGTTTGACGTGGTTCAACATTATAGCTCTACTCATATGACGCATGAGGGACAAAACTCTAGGGCTATATTGCTAGAGTTTGATCTACAATATGATGAAAGTGAACTTCATGAGGAGAGTACGATGTCACACTTGACTAACCAACTTGAGGAGAGTACCATAATAGACCTTGTTAATACCTTTACCTACGCAAACAACTCCTCCATTCTAACCATCACCACCATTCAATCAGATCAACCAGATGATCCATTACCCCTAGTGTATCATGAATTGATAGACTGGGATTTGCAGGACACCACCCCTAAACTATATACATTCCAAAATGATGATGTTATTATCGATTATCTAGAGAATAGGGACCATTTACCCATAGGGGACCACAAGGATGGCTTCACCATTGAATTTAATGATGTGGTATACTTTGGAGAGAGTGCCAATCCTTTCAGTCAAAAAAAATATAAAAAATAAAAGGCAAATCTAACGGTGAAAACTGCTCCATGGCAGTGTTAGATCAAGAAAAAGTAAAAAGAAAATACATATCTGACTGTGAAAACCTCTCTGAGGTTTCAATAGATGAAGGGATTGACACTCTCCCCTACCTTGTGCATCAGGAGAGATCTTTACTATTGATTGAATCGACTCAACTAGTAAACATTGGCACAGAAGAGAACCCAAGGTTAATCCATATGGCACAATTGTTATCTACATAAGAAAAGCCAGAATTCACTGAATTGTTCAAGTGAAAACAGATTAACTTCTCTTGGTCATATGTGGATATGCTGGGACTAGATCCAAACCTTATAATGCATCATCTTTCACTAGCTCCAGGAGCTAAGCCAGTTAAATAGAAACTGAGAAAAATGCACCCACATATAGCATTAATGGTCAAAGAGGAACTAAAGAAAATACTAGATGTGGTGTTCATCAGAGCCATTGATTATCTGGAATGGGTTTCTAACATTGTACCTATTTCCAAACCTGATGGAAGGATAAGAATTTGTAATGACTTTAGAGATCTAAAAAAGGCTTGTCCAAAAGATGACTTTCCTCTACTAAAGATATATATCATTGTCAATCTAATGATAAGGCACACCATGTTGGCATTAATGGATGGGTTCTCTGGCTATAAAAAAATCAAAATAGCACCAGAGGATCAACATAAAACAATATTCACATGTCCATGGGGTACCTATTATTGGTGCATCATGTCATTCGGACTAAAGAATGTGGGGGCAACATATCAGCGGGCAATGACAATGATCTTTTATGACATGATGTACACCATCATGGAAGATTATGTAGATGACATCCTAGAGAATTCACTAACTAGAGAAGGGCATCTACTATTGGAATTAGGGCAGACAACTGAGAGGGGGGTGAATCAGTTGTCTCAAAACTTTAACACTTGCTTCAATTAATTCTTCTCTACCACTTATTTATAGATCATTATTATAACCATGAAAGCGTGAATCAATAACACGTGAGAAGAAAGAAAAATAACACAATTGACACCAAGATTTTTAACGTGGAAACTTGGTTAAGGGAAAACCACAGTGGAGATTAGTCCACAAAAATTAACACCCTGTTAAAAGTATTTCAAATGGGGAAGGCACATGCCTTTAGGCTCACTACTCAAAGAGTTTCACGACCTACAAAAATGAATATAATAAGATTATAGAGTGTTTGAACTGATGAATAGCATCTACCAATGCAATAATTTAGTTCCATTTAAGTACATAATACTGATCTTACACACTTCATCCTTGCTCTTCTATGTTTACTATTTTGCCATGATCAGGTCCTCAGATCTCTTCTCTTTCACACTTCTTTTTGTATTTTTCACACTTACTCCATCATCAACTCATAATCACACACCAAAACACTTGATTCCATCAGCTATATATATATGCATTAAGAAATTCAATCAATTATAGTCAGCTTCAATAAAACTTAGAACATTTATTAAGCACTCTACTCTGTGGGCTGAATCTATACACAAATATCAACACGAACCAAAAACCTGTGTTCCCAGATCATCAGTCATGTCAACCAATATCACTGATGATCACTAGTTGCTTATCCAACACCTTTTCTGTATTTGGACCAAGATCAAATACTAGGTTTCCTTGTTCTTCTTCTGACTGTGATGACTAACTAGAACCTGATACTTAAGTCATTATAACATTTGAATCCTTTATCACTGGAGGCTAAATCTCTAGATTTAGATAGTCCTAACAATTTGTATCATACTCTTAGATCCACAACACACTATGAATTATCACCAGAGAGATCCATACAAAGATACTGAACCCTATCACATGCTCCGTTTCTGACTACCTGAACTTAGCCAAATCTTCACCCTGACTTCATGTATGAACAAATTATGCAATACAGATGTGTAAGGTAGACTTAGTTGCCATCAATGACAACACCTATCATGTGTAGTAGTGTCTCTTGCCAACAATCTTCCCCTTTGGCATTGATGGCAACACTTAGTGGAAAATGATTAAGTGTCAGAACAACTCCCCCTTTCTATGTATACTTACATGCTTTTCACTTATTTCGAATGCTCCCCCTTTACTAGATTCCTCATTTTTCACTGCTCTTCTCTCTTTCTTTGACATCAATGGCAAAGGGTGGGATCCACAAACCAAAAATTACATAGAAATTCTACATATCAGGCAGCGTATGTATAAACAATCCTTAAGTCCTATTTACATAAACTTAAGTATATCACCAAAAACATTCTTCAATTGTGCCAGCTCGCTATCCCAGCTCTTCTTTATAGTGTTCAAAATTGATACGTGGGCACTCGAAAGAAATTCTTGTGACTCTGTCATTCACAGATCAATAGGATCACTTGACTGAGCTGCATCTTGGGCTTCAGTCAGGGCATTGAACATTGCTTCCATTTTAGGGTAAATTAGTCCCCAGAGCTCACTCATCCTTGTCTCTATGCTCTCCTTTTATTTGTCAATTTATTTATATCTTCTTTCAGGATAATTGTTTGACATTCTTGACCCATCACTGATACTGTTAGAGGATCAAAAGATTGGGATACACTTGACAGTATTTCCTTAAACTCCTTTATTTTTATTTTAATATCCTCTATAGCTTTAGGACAAGACAAACAAAATTTATATACATTCCCTCCTTCTATAAGAGCATCTTGAATACTCTTTACATTGGCATCCAGTACCATTCTATCGACTCCAATCAACGCTTTTGGAGCATCAAATCTTTTATCATTGAATTCATTTCAAGGACCTTGACCTCTGCGGACTTCTCTAAAGATTCAAAATGAGAGCTTACTGAGTTTATCAAGTTCTTTAACTATTCAGAGGAGGATGTTGAAGAATCCTTCTGGTATGTTGGCATGATTTTCTCTAAAATCTCTAATGCCAGACCAAGTATCTCACTGTCTTCTATGTGAGACTTCAAAATGTCTTCTCTAGCTTTAGCTCGAGCAATGGAAGCCAACTTTATCTTTTGTACTAGAGATAATGTGTCAAAATTTATTGGACCTTGGATTATGTCCTAATCTTCTTCATTTTGTTTGTCCCTTTCCAAAATTTCATTTACTACCTCTATAGTGTCTCTTGCCCAAGATGATTATGTGCCTATCTGATGCTTATGGGTATTGTTAACCGAATTGTCCTACTTGGGCTCTTCATCATCCTTTACAAGATCTCTTCTTCTTTATCATTTTTCTCCTTGACTTCTTCTACTTCTTGGTCCTTAGCCTTTTTTCATGCTCTCCAATCTTCAACGAATCATCTTCAATTTGATCATCTGTTTCAACATTCATCTTTGTATTTTCTTTTCCCAATTGATCTGGAGGAGTTTGAGTACCTCATGCATCATTAGTTTTATCTATCATCTCCTCATCTTCTTTTTTGGTTGCTTCCTTTTCTAGAATAGAGGAGTCATTTATTCCAATTTGTTGCTCATTCTTCTACTGCTCTTCATTCAATGTGTTATTAGCAGGTTCATCTAAAACCACAAAAAAATTGTTCTTTTCTAATGCTTTCCTCAGAATTTGTTCAATTTCTTGGACAACTTCATCTATGTCTCCAATCATCAATTTGTTCATCCTTGTCTTACTCCTGAATCCATTTCTGAGCTCTTTAAAAATTTTATCTTCTTCTCTATTAGAGATCATTAGACATAGAGTGGTTAACACATTTTCCCTCAGCTCCATATCTTCTGTCTTTGCGGCTTCTTTCCTAATTTCTAGAATATCTCTCAAACTCTTGGGAACTTCTAACAAGATCTCTACTCGAGCCCAATTGAATATATTCAAGTATTTGATAGTAGCATCTTCCAAAAGTCTCCTGTCAACATCATTGTAAAGATCATAAAATTTAGTCAGTGCCTTTAAATTCCCATCAGCAGTGATTGGCTTAATAATGTTTTTCATAGAAGGAGTTGGCTTCTCAACATTAGCTTTTGACTTCTACCTCTTATTTGTCATCTTTCTTCTAGAATGCTACTCTTTAGACACTTTTATTGCTTTGATGCTTGTGGCCTTTAGCTCTTTCAGCTCATCATCTGAATTTGTCTTTTCTTCATCTTCCTTTTCCAAACTTCCATATGGCCTTTTTGCCATTACCTTTGTTCTTTTATTTTCCTTTCTAGATGATTTGTCTTCTGGTTTCTTAGGATTTGCAGGTTTTGGGGGAATAGGCGCAGTAACAGAGCTCCTAGTGGTCCTTGGTGTGGAGGAGGATTCTACTGGAGCACTTGCTTGTTTCTTATCATGCCTTTCCTTCTCAGCCTTTTTAGTTCTTCCCCTAAATTGCCTCAGAGCTTCTTTGGTGAGGCCTAGATTCTTGGCCAACTACTCAACTTATTTCCTTACTTTCCTATTGGTTTTAGGTTTTCTAAGTTTAATATACAGTTTCACACTTAGCTCCTCATATGTCCCAAATCTTTCAATTGTCGTGTCCTTTGGCTTCCTCAAAAGGTGTTGAGCATACATATTCAAAATTTTCTCATCTACCTTATACCCCATGGGCATGATCCAAATAGGTTTGGGTTCTACTACTTCCATTAAGCACTAATCAGTGTCCACCATGAAATAGATTTCATTTTTGTACTTCTCAAAAATTGATTTAGGGATTCTTTCCCTAGAATGCATCATATTCTAAAAATTCTTGAACTATCTCCAGATTGTAGTTTTATGTGCTTTATAGTCACCAATGTTGTGTAGATGATTTTTATCTGAATAGCAACTAGCTCATCATTAGTCTAGTGCACACCCTTTACTCTAGGTACCTCATTCATGAAGTAGAAAAATAGACATAGAACCAATGTACCATATTTAAATGTGTTTTTCTTGTCTTTCTTGATTTTGTTCAAGTTCTCAATCAGTTGGTTCTGCAATAACTCACACAGGTCATAATCTACATTTTCTTTTAACATTTGATATGCAACATATATAGTCATTCTGGAAACAGAATTCTCCCTGTTGGAGTGATAAATTTTATAACCAATTACCATTGAAGCAAACTTAATATTTGGATCACTAATATCATTGATAGTCATTGCCCTTTTTATCAAATTTGGTACCGGTTGCATTAGTCACAGTTTGATTCTTTACATCCTTCAACATTGGAAGTCCACCAAAGGAGTTTAACCCTGTCACGGCCTTGATGTCATCCTTGGTGATTTTGAAAGGTTTCATTAGCCATATAAACTCATCATGCATTCATCTTAAAACATACTAGACCCATTCATCTTCATCAAAGGTTGGAAACCCCATAACTTGAATGAAATATTTATTGTGTAGTGCCTTATACTTATGTTTAAGACCATGAATTTCATCCCTTAGATGATTCTTAAACAAATCTACAAACCTTGAGTCCCCAAATTCATCTATGCTTGCATGAATATAGACCCTAATATCTTGAACATGCAATACACCATACAGAACACTTGAAAATGCACCTAATGGGTCGACTTCTACTAATTTGTGTGGATGCTTCTTAAATTTTGGTCGGGGCCTTTCATTGATATCAACAATCAAAGGTGTAGCCATTGCAAAAGATTACAAGTTCAAAGCTTCATAGAGAAATACCATTTTCACAGAATTAGGGTTGGTTGATGAATTCACTGGTGGCACTTCAAATCCTTGAAATCTTAGCTCAGGTATTCTATTGCTTGCTCTCTTTGAATGTAAAGTGATCCAAATGATGAAAGGATTACCTTTTATCCTCAGCAAAACCAAATATTCCATTGTAATAAATGCATTGCCCTAATACATCTGGTTACACTATTTCTATATACAATTGAACTTTAATTGCTCTGTAATCAATCGCATTGGCTTCTTTTCTTCCAAAATTAGCTTCAACAGGTCTACAATAGGCTTTTCTAAGTTTAATCGTCATTCCAGATTCAGGCACCTATTTACTAGCTAGGGGAATTTGTTTTTTTATGCAGCTCCCCCTAAACCAGAGCTCCTAATTCAATTTCTAGAGGAATTACCAACATTGGATTCTGGTGCTGACCCATCATCATTGTTCATTGTACTTTTCTTCACCCATGTCTTGTTCATTTTATTCTGGACCTTATTTACATCAAATTTTCCCTTGCCTTTGTCTTGTCTCTACTCCTCGAGTTTACTATTTACTGGACCTCTTCTTTCATTATTTATGCTTATGTAGAATCTTGGAATATGACCAAATCTATTAGAATTGAAGCATACAACATTTCTTTTCCCATTTGATTGATCTCCTCTTAATCTGCACTAATTAATGATATGTCCAAATATATTGCATGGAAAGCATTTGCCATTGAAAGAATTGTCATTTCCTCTATTGTTAGAGTTATTCATTACCATATTTTTGCATTCATTAGATTTATGACTAAAGAAGGATGGACCACTTTAATTTATGCTACTTCTGCATTGAGTAGCTCTATGACCAAATTTATTGTAATTGAAATAATTTCCATTGAAAGATGGATATCTTTGAGCATTAGGTTGTCTTACTAGAGGTCTTCTAGGTCTGTTTCTCCCATTCTTTGATTGAGAATTTCTTTGTCTAGATCTAGAGCTTTCACCTTTCTCATACCCAAGACCATGCTTATCATTAGCCTTCTTCTAACTCTCAAGCAACACTTCAAGTTTAGCTGAGTTTATCTTGAACTTCTCCTTGTATTCATTTGCAATTTCTAGGTGTAGACACTAGAAATCATCTAGGTCTTGTTTACACATGACCTTGTATGTCTTTTCCCTAGGTCCTAGTTATACAACACCTTATCGACATGAACTTGTATATGTTCCCCTAGGTCCTAGTTCATCCTAGTTCATCTAATCTCATCCCACTTAATCCTATTTATCCCTAGGTCCTAGTTTATCTTAATCACATTGGTCTAACTTAATCACCTTCTTGATTAATTAAATAAACCCACTTTATTTAATTAATCCCACTTGATCACATTCCCAATTAATTAAATAAATCCCATTTATTTAATTAATTGCACCTAGTCACATGTCTCACATAATTCAAACTAAATATTTGAATTAATCCCTCACCTTTCGTCTCAGTCAAACAATTATCACATGCTACATCCTCCACTTAATCCCTTCACATGTCAAACTAATTTAAATAATCTTTTATTTGAATTAAATTCCTTTTATCACAATCAAACACTTGTCCACTTTCCTTTTCTCTCATGTGGGGTAGTACATCTTGCATTTAATACAAGTCACATGTGCAAGCTAATTCAAATAAAATATTTGAATTAAATTCCTTTCATTCTCCTTCACACACTTGTCACATGACTACGATTTCTTGAGGTGCAAGGAAACCCTAATCAACTCTAATCGATCTCAACCATTCATATCATTCAAAATAACTCTCAATCACAACTGTCCATTCAAATTTGCCTTTTCTATAAAGGTAGCCTTTCTTGAGCCATTTGTGATGAATCTTCTTCTAGTATCCACATGCTATCTAAATTTCTTCTCAATATCTCATCCATCTATCTTGCATTCATCCAATCTTTCATCTATCCATCCCTATCTCACCATTATGTTGTAGAATCAAGCAACCAACATTCATCTATTTGGGTAAATCTAGAGTGTTTTGGGTGTAGCAATCTCCACCTTATCGACGGATTGTGGATCAATGTAAAGGTATTGCGTTGTTTGTTTTACATTTTGTTATTGTTTTCCTTCATTTTGATTTCCATATTCTCATTTGGCACAAACACCACAAACACAAGTGCTTCCATAAGCATACCATCCAATGATCCTAACTCTATTTCCTTCATATCACAATTACTTTCTCAATAAACTTCTGACAGTAACCAATGTCCACAACAATCCACCTCACAAAACATTTCACATACATATCCTGTCATGCCACCTCATCACCAAATCTATCCACATGACAATAAAATGTACTTACAAGAACAAGATGCAAGTCCAAATGGCCCTATGTACATAAACCAAGAAAGTGCAAGTCCACTTTTGCAACAAACATCATTGATATACTTAAGTCATCTTATGCAAGAACTAAAATCCTTTGACAAGGGAGAAACCAACCTAGCAAGTGCCTCCTTTGAGTCACCTTCACTATCCAATCATATGCCAACACATGAGTCAACTAGTCCTATCCCAACACCTTTATCAAGCCCTTCATCACCTTCATCCCCATGTTCCACTAATCCTTCATTAAAAGATTCGATGGAGATACTTTTAGAGAAATTAGTCCAAGCAAATTTGATTGAGCTATACCCGTTCAAAGCATATTCTCCATCTATGTTTAAACCTCATTCATATAAAGAGGATGAATATTGTGCATACCATAGGTATAGGGGCCATACCATATCCACTTGTGTCCGATTTCAAAGATTGGTCAAGAACCTAGAAGATTGTGGTAAGATTGTCTTGGATAAAACCAATCCCTCTAATTCCATTATCTTTCTATCTAGCCCAAATCCTAATCCCATTATCCATCCAACAAATCCTAATCCTAAGCCTTCAACTTCCACTATTATCATCCATCCACTATATTGACCATTCACGCATACCCTTGTAAAGGATGTGATCCATTGGCTACTAGCAAGGAATAAAAAAATGCCATGTCATCAAACATGTATTCTTGAGCCTCCCCATGAGTCTTTAAACACTTTGTTTAGTCTTCTAACCCCATCATGTGATATACAAGCTATCAAGCTTATTAAAGAGCCTTCCACTTCCATTCAAGAAAACTAAGAGTTATGTCAACAGCACGATCCTAAGCATGAAGAAATAATATCCCCTAAATCTAATCAAGATCAAATCATCCCCATCTAATCTATCCATAACATGTACCTTTTCTATGATCAAGATGGTACCTATGAAGCACCTTTCCATGAACAACTTGATCCTAGTCATACCCCCTTAACTATCCAAGAACAAGACACCCAAGACCTACATGTTCTACCCAATAAAAGTCTTGTTGACCTACTTGAGAATTCACCCCATTTCATGGCCTTCATTCAAATAAAAGAGACCTCTCCACCTATCCATGATCCTAGAATATCCACTTGTCATGATGAGAAATTTTCCTCCAAATCAAACATAGAAGATCAAACAAATAATTTGTATCCCAATGAACATGATCATGATCCTAATCACCAACTCCATTTCAAATCCACCATTATATCCACTTGGCCTTACTACCTTCATCCATGAATGTTCCTCCTTAGAAAACCAACAACCATTATCCACTTTACCTTCTCCATCCAATAATCAACTCAAGTCTAGTGTCCAAACTACACCTAGTCTGATAGTCAATCGCATGCTGCAAAACATGAACTACCAAGGCAAAGGTTTAGGCCTACATGAATAAGGCATTTTAGAGCCAATCCATGTCGAGGTCCCTTGTCGCTCATTTGGCCTTGGATACACATGCCAAGGTCAAAAATCTAATGATGTTGGTACTTCCTCCACACTTCCTAAATCCACTTCCTTCTATCATAAACCCCATCATATTCCTAAAACATACGTTACCATTCCACCTCCCTCATCCTACAAATGTCAAAAGCATGTGAGCATTCACCTTCCACCGTCCAATTTCCCTCCACTCTTTCAAACTCCTAATATCCCTCCATCCACTTTGCCACCATTGCTACCAACAGCCCCTTACCCAATCATTAATAAATACCCTAAATATCCTAATCATGACCAACAAATACATGCATTGTATAAACAAGGATCTTCCACTCATTTCATCCGCCACATGGGATTCAAAAATAAACATTTAGATGCCTCCGTTTAAAAACCCATAAATCCTAAGGGTCCTAATGCCTTAGTAAATCAATCCAAAAATTCAAAGCAAGGTACATTCAAAAATCCATCCAAGCCTATACCTCTAAAAGCAAAGTTAAAAGATAAAATGATATGGGTCCCTAAACAAAAATCAATCAAGTCAAATGAGGCATCCACCTCTCAAAAATCCCAACCATTCCCCTCCATTCAAAAATTCCATTCCATTCAAACATTTCAAACACCCCACATGAAATGCAAAAATTAGAAAAATTCTAAGTCCATGTGGGTTCCAAAAGTCCTAAATCATCCATCTCCTAAGTAAACATCACCATTGCTTCCTACACCACCATCCAATCAAAAGCTTCCATGTTTAACATGGTGTGTGTAGCTATTGGTCATGATTACTTTCCATACCTCCATCACTCCATCATTCAATCATTATCCTACATATCTCCCACATCACCTTCCTATGGTCCATGCTTTTGCATAAGTCCATTATAATCCACTTTCGATCCCTCCATAATCTACATCATAATCCACTATCTACCTTATCCATCTCACTTTCATACAATCACCCTACCAACATCTTGAGCATAATTACTTGACATGGTCAATTTGTGATGACATCCTTCTCTAATGGGACTATAACATTACATGGAACTAGACAATTGAGTCCTACCCATCCATATCCCCCCGTTTCTCATTCAAAAGTAAAAATAGTCACAATTTTTTTTTTAAAGTCAAAAAAAGGAAAAAAAATAAATTAAAAAAAAAGAAAGTAAAGAGAAACCATTTTGTCCAATGGTGAAAACTTGGTAAACAAGCGCCTTGGATAAGTACCACGATGAAAACCTAGTAAACATGCATCGTGTGTAGGTTGATCTTCTATGTCACTTACACTTGGGGGCACCTTGTCTCATCCAAACTATCTATCCCATTATATCATTTTCCATCCTATCATGTCTTATACTATCTTATCCTACCATCCTTATCCATTACACCTACCTACATATGCCTATCATATTGAGTCTATCCATCCACCCTTACTTTTTTTTATCTTGATAAAGATATGGAGGCAACTGTTGACAAGTGTTTTGGATATCCCTTGACATACCTCATCCTTTCCAAATGAACCCTATCATCTAAGTCATAAGCTTTGCCATGTCAAATCCATCATGTCATCATATTGCCTTAAGCATTGTCTTGAGAAATCCTAAGTCTTACACCAAGAATGGGGGCGTGCCATTCCTATGAGACATAGTCTTTGGAGATCACATCCTAGCTCCCTTATGATGTATATATCCATGGCATATCCTTTTATCCATCCATATATTATGGGTCTTCCAGTCCATTTGCTATCATTCATCCTTTTATCTATTTATATATCTTTCATCCATCCTTGCACCTAGACTTGGTTTTTCCCTTGTCATTGGTTTCAAGAACAAAGGCTACCCCAAATTGTAAATCCATTAACATTCAAAAACACATCAAAAATCCAAAAAAATCAAAACATATAAAAAATTCAAAAAAATCAAAACATATCAAAAATCCAAAAAAATCAAAACATTCAAAATACACAAAAAATCAAATATTCAACAAAAATCCAAGCAATAAAATCAAATCATTATCAAACATCACATCATCAAAATCAAAACAAGTCCAATCACATCATCAAATCAATCCAATCTATCAATCATCCAATCTATCAAACAATCAAAAGAAAATCAAATAACATCATTCAATCAATCCTAATCAATCCATAACTTGTTCAATCCAATCCATATCATTACCATAAATAAAACACAAATTATAACTACATCTCATCTTTATCATTACGTGCCTTGATCCCATGGATATAGGGTATGTAGGAAATCTAGGATACAAAGGAAGTACTCAGATTCACGCATAGGCGATAGACTTCTTTCATCTTTCTAATCATTCACTAATCTTCATCTTCATCCATCTCACATTTCTTCTATCATCTATCTCCCACATCATTAATAAACACCTACAATCCAAATAAATCAATTCTTCAATCATTCAAATCAATCATCATTTCATCCATTCATCCTTATCAAATCAATCCAAGCAATGATCCAAATGCAAGTCATCCTTAATCCATACAAACCAAGTTAATCAATAATGTCAAATTATCCAATTGCATTCAATGTTCTTGATCCTAATCTTTTCATAAGCCAAATCAATCAATTATCACCATCATCAATGGGATATATCATTCCCACATCCTTGTGTTGATCTAGGGATATATCATTCCCTGCTATGACAACACTACCATCATTAATCATCATCAATCAATCATTAGTTTACAACTTGACAGGGGCAATACCTTGTTTGCTTTGTATCATTTGTGCATGCTTGCTTGCTTTCTTGTGTGTTTTATCATTTTTATCTTGCATTTCTATCACATCGGTATCGTTCCAGCTTATATTCATATCTTGTATCTAGACAAGGTTGTATTACACTGGGGCACAAGACACATCATCACCTTGGTCCTTATACATTGGTGCATAATGTCTCGTGCTATATCAAACATCATGGTTGCTCACTTTCATTGCAGCATAACACATCATTCATTCCTTCTATCTATTCTTAGTTATCTTTTTTGACTAATTCATTTCCATTTCTAGAGCCTACCTGTGTTTGACCAACCCACCTGTCCTCTCAAGGGGGCAACATTATCCTATCTTTCCATCATCATCCTATCCTTTTCCTTTATCTATTTTCTTAACTTTTTTGAAATGATGTTACTCAACTTAAATCTTATCATCTTGCAACATCATCTCAAAGAGGGGCAAATGTAGACACTGAAAATTATATAGGTCTTGTTTACACACAACCTTGTATGTCTTTGCCCTAGGTCCTAGTTATACAACACCTTGTTGACATGAACTTGTATATGTTCCTCTAGGTCCTAGTTCATCCTAGTTCATCTAACCTCATCCCACATAATCCCATTTTCCCCTAGGTCCTAGTTCATCTTAATCACATTGGTCCAACTAAATCACCTTCTTGATTAATTAAATCAACCCACTTTATTTAATTAATCCCACTTGAACACATTCCCAATTAATTAAATAAATCCCATTTATTTAATTAATTGTACCTATTCACATGTCTCACATAATTCAAATTAAATATTTAAATTAATTTCTCACCTGTTGTCTCAATCAAACAATTGTCACATGCTAGATCCTCCACTTAATCCCTTCACACGTCAAACTAATTTAAATAATCATTTATTTAAATTAGATTCTTTTTATCACAATTGAACACTTGTCCACTTTCCTTTTGTTCCATGTGGGGTAGTACATCTTGAATTTAATACAAGTCACATGTGCAAGCTAATTCAAATAAAACATTTCAATTAGATTCCTTTCATTCTCCTTCACACACTTGTCACATGATTATGATTTCTTGAGGTGCAAGGAAACCCTAATCAACCCTAACCAATCTCAACCATCTATATCATTCAAAATAGCTCTCAATCACAACCATCCATTTGAATTTTCCTTTTCTATAAAGGTAGCCTCTCTTGAGCCATTTGTAATGAATCTTCTTCTAGTATCCCCATGTTGTTGAAATTTCTTCTCAATCTCTTCTATTTTGCATTCATCCAATCATTCATCTATCCATCACTATCTCATCATTATGTTGTAGAATCAAGAAACCAACATTCATCTATTTGGGTAAAGCTAGAGTGTTTTGGGTGTAACACTATCCACCTTATCAATGGATTGTGCATCAATGTGAAGGTATTACATTGTTTGTTTTGCATTTTGTTATTGTTTTCCTTCACGTTGATTTCCATATTATCACTAGGTCATGTCAAAGAGTGACAATTTACCTTTCAAGTTCCTTCTCATTATATCTGTAATCTTGTAGGTTAGATTTTAGGTGGCCAATTGTTCTGTACATTCTACAACATTCTTCTATTCTTTCCTTCAAAGTTTGATTCAGGTCTTCTTCAGTCTTCTTCCTTTCCTCAATTTCTTTGGTTAGACTCATCACCCTAGATTCCATTTCATGTTTTAGAATAGAAACTTCTTTTGTCAGCTTTTCATATTCCTTTGTCTTTTCTTCCAAAGCCTCATTCATGTCATTTTCTTCAGTAAGATTAGCTAGCTGATGAAGTAGTTCCTTCCTCTTTTCCATTTATTTCTTTAATTTTTTTAGCAAATCAATGCAATCATTAGCATCCTTAAGGTTCACTTTCAGGTCATTTATTTCTATTTTGGACTAATCAAGATCTTCTAAAGCCAACTGAAATTGTTCTCTGAGAGAACCCATTCAAACTCCTACCCAGATCTTCCTCAAGTTGTTAAGCTTCTTCCAAGGAACCTTTCTCTGATACTAATTGTTGGAATTAGGGTAGACAACTGAGGGGGGGTTGTGAATCAGTTGTCTCAAAACTTTAACACTTGCTGCAATTAATTCTTCTCTACCACTTATTTATAGATCATTATTATAACCATGAAACCATGAATCAATAACACATGAGAAGAAACACAAATAACACACTTGACACCAATAATTTTAATGTGGAAACCCAGTTAAGGGAAAACCACAGTGGGGGTTAGTCCACAAAAATTAATACCCTGTTAAAAGTATTACAAATGGGGAAGGCACATGCCTTCGAGCTCACTGCCAAGAGCTCGCTACTCAAAGAGGCTCACTGCCTATAGAAATGATTATAAGAAGATTACAGATTGTTTGAACTTATGAATAGCATCTACCAATGCAAGAATTCAGTTCTGATTAAGTACAGAATACTAATCTTACACACTTCATCCTTGCTCTGCTTTGTTTACTGTTCTGCCATAATCTAATCCTCAGATCTCTTCTCTTTCACACTTCTTTTTTCCTTGTTCACACTTACTCTATTATCACCTCACAATCACACACCAAAAAACTTCAATCCATTGGCTATATATATCCACGTCAAGAAATTCAATCAACTATAGTCAGCTTCAATAAAACTTAGAACATTTATTGAGCACTATGCTCTCTCGGCTGAATCTATGCACAAATATCAACGTGAACCAAAAAATTGTGTTCCTAGATAATCAGTCATGTCAGCCAATATCACTGATTATCACTAATTACTTATCCAACACCTTTTCTACATTTGGACCAAGATCAAATACTAGATTGCCCTATTCTTCTTCTGACTGTGCTGACTAACTGAAACCGGATACTCAAATCCTTATAACATTTGAATCCTTTATCACCAGAGGCTAAATATTTGGATTTACATACTCTTGACAATCCCTATCACTCCCTCAGATCCACAAAACACTTTGAATTATCACCAGAGAGATCTGGACCAAGATACCGAACCCTGTCACATGCTCTGTTTCTGACTACTCAAACTTAGCCAAATCTTTACTCTAACTTCGGGTATGAAAAAATTATGCAATGCAGATGTGTAAGGTAGACTTAGTTTCCATCAATGATAGCACCTTTCATGCTTAGCAGTGTCTCTTGCCAACATCTACAAGTCTTGGACAAAATCTTCATGAGACTAGAACAATTTAATGTATGGTTAAATCCAAAAAAGTGTGTTTTCGGAGTCACATCTGATAAACTCCTTAGATATGTTGTAACAGCTAATGGAATAGACGTCGACCCATCCAAGGTAAAAGGAATCATGGAAGTTTCACTACCTAAGAATCTGAGTCAGTTGCAGTCTCTACAAGGAAAGTTGTAGTCCATCAAAAGGTTTATCTCTAAACTGGCAGATAAGAGCCATCCATTTACACATCTCTTACACATAAATGTTCCATTCAAATGGGATGACATGTGTGAGAAATAATTTAGGCATCTAAAGGAGTATATAATGAATCCACTAGTCTTGATGCCACCGATTAAAGGCAAGCCATTGCTACTCTACATCTTAGCTACACCTACAACTCTTGGAGCTCTGCTAGCACAACAAAACCATGAAGGAAAGGAACAAGAAATCTACTACATCAAAAGGACACTAGTAGGTTAAGAACTACAATATATACCAATTGAAAGAGTATGCCTTGTAGTTGTCTTTGTTCACAAAAGTGGAGACACTACATGCTTTCACACTCTATCAAGCTAGTGGCAAAGATAATTCCATTAAATTACCTATTAAACAAAGCTACCCTAATAGGTAGAATATCTAAATGGGTCATGACACTCAGTGAATTTGATATTGAGTATGTAGATAGAAGAGCAATAAAGGGGTAAGTCATTGCAGATTGGATGGTGGATGCACCTTTGATAGATGACAACCCATTAAGCTTCAAATTTCCAGATGAGTCTATCTTCAACATCACTACCGCAACCTGGAAACTCTACTTTGATGGGTCATATACTCAACATGGATCTGGAGTAGGAATCTTGTTGGTAACACCACATGGAGATACAATCCCTAGTCATATAGACTTATGTTTCCATGTACCAACAATGTAGCCGAGTATGAAGCACTAGTCATTGGTATCAAAATGGCGGTGGAATGGAAAGTAACAGAACTTCATGTGTATGGGGACTCAAAACTTGTCATTAATCAATTAAATGATGATTATCAAACTAAGGATGAGAAGTTGATGCCATACAAGCATATGGTGGATGACTTCATGGAATATTTTGTTGTGATATCCTTCGAGTAGATACCAAGATTGGAAAATAAAGGAGCAGATGCAATGGCTACTATTGCATCCCTCCTTGACATACTTGAAAATCATTCATGTTATGAGTTCTTAGAGGAGCCAGTCTCCCATCCAGCTCATGAAATCCCAAAAGCCAGCACCATTTACCACATCATAGGGTCTGATTCTCCCTTATATGGAAAATTTTACACCTATCTAAAAGAAAATATCCTACCACCTGACCTATCAAACAACTAGAAATGAACATTCATACACCAAGCATCCTAATATACCATCATCACAGACACCCTGTATCGATGAGGCTTAGATGGTACTCTCCTTAGGTTTTTGGATAGTGAGGAATATCAAACCACTATGAGTGAAGTACATGAAGGAATATGAGGGACACACTTTAGTGGTCCTACCTTGGCGAAGAAGCTCATGCGTCTCAGATACTATTGGACAAGCATGGAATCTGACTCCTATTATTTTATCAAATGGTACAAGAAATGCTAGATTCATGGTAATTTGATACATGCGCCCACTCAAGAGTTGCAACCCTAAATGAAACCTTGGCCTTTTGCCAATGGGGAGTTGATCTAGTAGGAAAGATTCACCCTTCATCCTCCAATGGCCACAAATTCATTATCATAGCCACTGAATATTTCACAAAGTGGATTGAGGTTATTCTATTAACCAATGTCACAGAGAAACAAATCTCCTCTTTCATCCTTAACTACATCATATGCAGATATGGTATTCCATCATCCATTGTCACGGATAATGGGCGACCTTTCAATAATCAGGATGTTAAATAATTTTGTGATAAATTCCACATTCAACATCGCATCTCTACTATATATTACCCACAAGGTAATGGCCAGGCTGAGGCATCGAACAAAACTATCCTAAAGATACTCAAAAAAACTATCGATGATGTTGGTCGTGACTAGCACATTCAATTGAAATCTGTTCTATGGGCCTACAAAACTAGTATACGTACTCCCACAAGTACGACACCATATGCCCTCATCTATGGATCTGAAGCCATTTTTCCCATAGAAGTTCAGTTACCTTCCCTCAGGGTGTTGTTAAAGGGTCTCATAAATGATGAGGAATATAGAGTATCAAGACTCCAAGAGCTAGAGCTGCTAGAAGAATGAACACAACTTGCCTTTAACCATCTTAAGGCATACTAGAAGAGAATGTCAAGAAGTTATAATGACAAGGTCAAACGATGAGCCTTCCAGGTGGGTGACTTAGTTCTAAGAGAGAATCCAAGAAATCAGAAAGAGAGAGAGAAAAAGGGGAAATTTGAACCCAATTGGTTGGGTCCCTATGTCATAGTTACTACCTATGGATAAGATACCTATCAATTCACCACATCAGAAGGTGAATTGTTTGATGATCCCACCAACAACATGCATCTTCGCAAGTTCTACACCTAAAACCCCAATGCAAGGGAGTCAAAAACACCAACAAAATAAAAATAATTCAACAAAAATAGAAAAATAGCAAAAAAATTATCTTCTGGTGAAAACTTGGTAAATAGGCGCCTTGGATAGATACCATGATGAAGACCTGGCAAACAGGTCGTGCAAATAAAAGCAAGTGGTGAAAACCTGGAAACATGCGTGATTTGTGATAAATTGCTTCCTCCATCTTTTTTAACCTTGTTCCTCATCCATCCCTTCTAACCACAAGAAACCAATCACTTTAGGATATGTAGCATGGCTTG
This sequence comes from Cunninghamia lanceolata, assembly GCA_027924645.1. Lineage (NCBI taxonomy): Eukaryota > Viridiplantae > Streptophyta > Pinopsida > Cupressales > Cupressaceae > Cunninghamia > Cunninghamia lanceolata. The sequence continues at coordinate 8,532,548 of BSBN01000221.1, forward strand.
TTGTTCACTCATCCTTATCGCCTTATCCCACCAAACTATTGATCCAAACTTGCGTCCATCTTGTCATCCATCCTCAACCAATCCATTTAACCATTGTCAAACTATGTCGCCTCTGTGCTATCACATAGGCAAGGCCATTATTGATGAGCCCCCAAGGCTTCCGATCCATTTCCTCCCTTATCACCCATCCTTTTGTCCATCTAATTCCCATCACCAAAGTCTTAAATCCCATAATTCAACATCATTCATCCATGTCATTCTTCTACCTCATCTTCCACCTCACAATGTTGCACACATAATTAAATATTTTAAATATTTAATTAGCTAATATCCCCTCACCCACATCTTCTATTTATCCTCCAATCAAGATCAATTAACTCGTTAGTCAAATTAGTTATCTAATCAATCAATTCACTTAACTAGTCAATCTATTTAGTTAACTCCTTAATCTATTATGTTAACACCCATAACTCATGAAAGAGTCCTGGACACTTGTCCTCTTTTGATTTGCACACATTCTCTCAAACTTCCTTAACCGTACATGTCACAGGTGATTCCTCCAGTCATGGATCTATTGACACTTGGATTTGGTCTCTCTTGAGCCTATAAAAGGAACCCTCATTCCCTCATTTCATCCACTCAAGCTTTTGCAATCTTACTCTACAAAAATCTTACCAGCATGCCTTTGGAAAAGTATCCTCATTACATTTGCATAATCCCATTATCATCATAATAATCCAACCATGTCTCTATTATCAATCATCCATCTTAATTAGAGTTGTATTTGTTGTTTAACCTTAATTGCACATTCCAATCATAACCATTCTCCTATTGTCATCTTCAACGACAAGGAAGTACAACTTCTAAGAGCTAAAATCATGCAAAAGATTGATATGAGATAGGAAACAATGGAAGCTATGAGGTGAATAGGATCTATGAAGGTAATATCTTTATTTATCATATTTGCATCAATTGCATTGAGTTATTAGATATTTAGTTGTTTAATACTATTGATCTTAATTTCCATAATAGGAATACAGATATGAGCCTTATCATTTATAACCCATTTGTTTAATATTATTATGGAGATAATATCCTTTTTGAATTATATTATAGTTTGGAAGGGGAGTAATTTACTCTCCCTCAACCCTGAATGTAGGGGAGCGAGAGAACTACCCTTAGCCGCGGGGTGACTGCCAGGGGCAGGTGGTCCTCATTCGCCACTAATTGCCACTACCTGAGAGAAATAGAGATAGTGGAAAAACAAGTTTATTTTCTCTCAAAAGAGAGAAAGATGAGGAAGGATTTGGCATCTTTTATGTTATGTTTTTCTGTGGGACCATAGGGTAGGTTCACTAGGAAAAGAAGTGTGAGCACCTATAGAAGCTCATTGAAGGCAAGTTGAATCCTTGTCACTAAGTAAGTGAAGTCGCTATTGGGAATTAAGGTGTCTCAACCTTTGTAAATTCCTAATGTTGTCTTTATTTATCCCATGTTGAGTTGGCATAGTCAGCACATTGTGTATATGCAACAGGGTAAATTTTGGTGACTTTGGTAGCCGCAATTTCCCCCTTGAATAATTAACGTTTTATAATTAATGACAAGTGTCGGTGAGTATCTTTGCACGAGAGAAAGGCATCTTTGGGCGGCCAAGGGAGGTTATGACATGTAAGAGGAATATGATATTTTTAGTCAGTGTATGATGGATTCTCTGACAGTTGTAAGGTGCGTAAGAGCATCTGCTGTAACCTATCTTGGGACCAGGCACCCACTTCGAGATGGGATGTTGGACAAGTGTCCTTAGGCATAGGTTTTGGGGCATGAGTCCAAGATGGACGCCCATCTTTGGAAGGTTCCATATTTGCCTTGTAAACTCTATATAAATAGGTGCTTGGATGGGAGATAGACAACTTTGGTATAAGTACTGATATGCTGCCGAAATATCTCTAGATTCAACATTTGAAGACTCCTGAAAGAGCATTGGCTCTGAAACTATATTGTAATATGTTATTGTTTACTGTAGTACATTTGAGTTGTGTTTTAGAGTGTGGGGTTTTTCACCCGTAAGGGTTTTCCCCATGTATATCTTGTCTCTCTCTCTTCTGTCTTCTTCTGGTTCTTGTGTTTTGTTGTAATATCTCATGTTAATGGTTTAACATTGCTATAATAGTTAGGATAAAGTTGAATTTGCATAGCCCTCTCCTCATTAGATTAGTGTAGGAAGCGTTTTCCGCACACCTAGCTTCCTTTCAGTTGCATCAATTCTTTTTGTTATTAGTTTAGTATATTAATACTATGAATGGATTAGAGTCAGCTAGGATGAGATCTTGAGCTATGCTCACTATCATTTTTTTTGTGATATAAGTATTGTATTTTTAAAGGGAGAAATCCATGTTGATTCAATCTATCCCATAGCTCATTGTTGATAACCTCTATTATCATTCTTGATTTCACTATGTTGGATTTATAGCTATGAACACAATATCAGTTTTGTGAACTCTTATTCTATATATATGTTTAGGTTCAACAATGAAGTTGTCATCTTTCAAACTATACTATATTACCTTATCTTTTATAGAGCTTCAATAGCTTTTCTATCAATCTTGAAGTATGCTATTTGATATGCAAAGGTATGTTATATAGATATGGATATCTTAGTTTGTGAAATGGGGTTGTCAAGAAAGAAGGTGGCGGTCAACTGTGTTAACTATGAATAAACCCTTTTGATAACTCTGTTATCTTTTTGTATGGTCAAATGGCCATTATTGTATGCCTATGTTTATTATCATGTATGGATGAATGACCATGGTTTAATATTTTTGTTGTCATCATGCGAGACTAAAAGGTCATTGCCTTATAACTATCGTAATATTTTTCAAGGCTAAATGGCCATTATTTATAACTATTTTACAATCTTGCATGGCCATATGACCAATGTTTTATTACTAAATTATTAGCTTGCATGGCCGTATGGCCAATGCTTAACCATTGTGTTATTATTCCATATGACCTAATGGTCATTGTATTATAACTTAGATATTATCTCGCATGGTCAAATGGTTGACTCTTGCAAATAAGAGATCATTGTAAGGATGATTCAGGTGGATGAGGGCCCATGATATAACCTTTCTTTTATAATGTAATGATGATGCATGTCATGGTTTTTAAACCTAACTTATACTAGAATACTAAAATAGATTATAGTTTCTCTCTTTTAATTGAGAAGTATGATAATGCAGTCTGCCAATTGCATAGTTGAACATGGTTGTTCATGAATGAATGTTATGATGTCCCTTAGATGTGATAAGGGTTAGTTGAATGAGCTTGCTGAATACATACTTTCATACTAACTGTATGCTCGTGAGGCTATGAAAGTAAACGAAATTTATGAACTTCTTGAGTGGTGTAGCTCAAGATAGTCCCAATGATCCTTGGTGTATGCGTTGTATCTAAACCATTAGTCAAGTGAAATACCTTGAAGACCCTCAGTCACTAACGCTAAAAGTATAATTATTTTTATGAGTCTATAATGCAAAACTCTAGAAAACCTTGAGGAAGGTAAGAGTTCTTGACTCAAGTTTAGATATTTCTAATTGTTTTAGTGCTGATTTGGTTAAATCCAATACGGCTATTATTGAGATGGGATTATAAGAATATCCTTAACCCAAATGAGTTCCTTAGAGAAAATTTGAAGTTGTTTCAATTATGTTTGTTGATTTGAATAATCAAACTCGATGTGTGTAATGTTCATTTCGTTAAATAGGGTGATAGGGAGTCATAGATTCTTGAATTGTGATCAAAATAAGGATGTGAGACTCTGAGAAATGGAGCCAATAACCTAGCCAGATGCACTAAGGGTTACTTGATGCTTACACAACCCTTGCATATATGATTATTTATCTTACCCTAGAAGATGGCTCTAAGTCGATTTGACTATAGGATATGTTGTAAGATCTATTGTGTCTTTTAATTCTATAAGATGAGATAGCTTCTAGGTTGAGTCAAGGTTTGTGAACAATCGAATACATTCATTGGAAAATATCTATGTATATTAAATATTTGGCCAAATTAATGCATCCATCTCTGCATGCATTTGTTACTTCATTTTTCTCTAGATGGCATAAATCTTCTAGTAGTGTCATACATAGTTAGAGTGGATCTATAGTTGTATGGTAGTGAAGTATTATGAAGGACATGACACTAGAGACTTAGATGGAAAACCTATTTGGTTTCTTGCATCTATTCCCTTCATGAAGGGTAGGGCCACTTCTAGGTAGGAAGTTGTGCTCAGAACCATTGGTCTGTGGTTGGAGGAAAAGTACTCGGGTGATACTTTCCTTCCCAAGAAAAAGACATGTTGAGGCTTAGGATGATAGATATCAAGATTTCCAGATGTAGCATAATTCTCTTTAGTCAAGCATTATGTGTATACGTATCATTGTTGCTTTAAGCAAAACATTGGAAATGTAAAGTGAAGGAATTCACTAGTATGCTATTTGTTGAAATGTTACAATTTGAATTATCCTGAAAAGAAATTTATTTGATTTTATGTCAGTGATTCTAATTATATATATACATAATTGTGATTATGATAATCTTTACAGTATACTTAATGGAAATTAAGTTGATTAATTTTGGGAATTAAGAGTTGACATGTTACATATGGTATCTGAGCTACTGGGTTCAATACATGGTCCTATGGGCTCACTACATGAAAAAGTTTTTCGACATTAACAAACGCTAATGTTTGGATGTTTTATACGAGAATGGTAAGAATAAGAATGACACCCAGGAAGAAGGTAATAGGAACTGGATGTTACCTTAAAGCTATGAGGGAGTGAGCCTCAAGAATGAAAATCCTTGATCAAAGTGGTTACTTGAGAGGCATATGGTTGGCTAATGATAAAACTTTTATTGATTCTATTAAATGCATCAAGAAGGAGAAGGACAAAGCGGTTACGACTATTGTTCCTATCTCTGAAAATGAATCAGTGGAACCCTCTACACCTAACGAGCCAATGTGGAAAGTAATCTTAAGGATCCTAATGTTACTCGGAAGGTTGTGAAAGAGTACCTACGAGTACGTCTACCTCCTAAGGCTGATTTGGTGAACGTCAAAGATGAAGATAAACCTGGGAAGATATCCCAACATGAAAGTGACTTGCAATAGCAAGATGCAAAGAAAAACTATAAGTATGGATGGATTATACGTAATCCATGGAAACTATAATACATTTTGAAAATTTGGCAAATATTACCCTTCTTGTTAATATTGCATGAATGAGAATGGATTTATATTTATGAATGGATTCAATAATATGACAAACTAATTAAATGACAAATATGCAAACTTTAGGAGAAGTAGATTGCAACATGGTTCAGATGGGAACTAATATGGGAGATAGCTAGGAGAAGGGAAACCTTCAGGCCACTCTGATTCTAAACTTGATCAGAGCCTTTCTATGCTCCATGAGATGAGAGAGAGAATTGGAACTCTCAAGCAAGAGATCATGGGTCAACATGAACCTAGCCAGGAAGCCTATCATAGGGGTGATGACGAGGCATGTCATGTGGACACCACCCATAGTGAACACAGAGAGAATAATTTTGAGACAAGATAGGAAGAGGATAGAAGAAGCCACTTAGGTCTAGAATTTGTTGTTATATGGAGCCTAATCAGACTCGGAGGATAAATTTACCCCACTTTTATCAGTGCAGTTTCACCCCAAATTATTTAACTGGGTCAAGGGGCAGCGCCCCTGAAACCTCATACAATTTTTTATTATTTTATAAAGGCATTAGGTGTTATTTTTCTATTGGCCAACATAAAAAAACCCTATTTTGTAACTGACATAAGGCTTGATAAAAGTGGCTAATGGTTAGGGTTTCTGTTGATGTATTGTAGCATTTTGCAGTGGTATTGAGTTGCAAGGATTGTTGGTTGTAATCAATTTAATTTACTGGATAATAATATTAGACTCTCTGTTGGTAGATGTAGCCTAGGTTTGGGTGAACCACATTAAAACTTGTCTCTCATTGTTATTATTTCTATGTATTTTCATTCCTCTATTTAATCTTTATTTGCATTTAATTGTTATCTTCTGCATGCAATCCCTAACAAGTGGTATCAGAGTGGGTTGTGTTCAATTATCATCTACAAGAAGGTCTCACAATTGAGTGGGAGTCTCACGGTTGAGTGGGAGCAATGGCGAATGAGGGTAAATTGAAGATTTATAAATTCAATGGGCAAAACTATTAATTATGGAAGATGCAGATAGAGGATTATCTCTATTAGAAGGATTTATGGAGACTGTTGGAAAGAATATCCAAGAAACTAGCAGTAATGACTGATGAGGATTAAAATCTTCTTGACAGAAAGGCACTAGGAACTATTCGGTTATGCTTGGAACCATCTATGGCATTCAATATAACAGAAGTGATGAGAAGAAGTGAACTGATGAAATCTTTGGCTAAACTATATGAAAACCCCTTAGCCTCAAATAAGGTATTTCTCATGAAGTGTTTGTTTAATCTGAAAATGATTGAAAGTGGATCTATGACAGATCATTTAAATAAGTTTAATATGATTACTAGTCAGTTAACTTCTGTAAAAGTGAAATTTGATGAAGAGGTAAGGGCTCTCTTGATATTATATTCTTTTCCAAAAAGTTGGAATAGCTTGGTAATAGATTTAAGTAACTCTGTCTTTGGTTCAAATATTTTGAAAATTGATGATATTGTTGGTGTTACCCTTAGTGAGGAAATGTGATGGAAAATCTTAGGAGGGTCCACATCAGGTAGTGTTTTGAATGCAAAAAGTAGGGCCAGATCAAAGGAGAGAGGAAAAGGTTCTGGATGTCATGGGAAGTCACAAGGAAAATCAAAGGACAAGAGGTCCCAATCTAGAGGACAAAAGGATTACTGGTACTTTGGGAAACTAGGTCATCTGAAGAAAGATTGCTAGACTCGGAAGAATAAAGAAGCAGACAAACAAAAAGGCAATAAGGAGACAAAATATGGTAAGTAATAAATTTGAAGATGATGCTTCGATTCTTTCCTTAGATAATGTTGATGATTCATGGGTTTTAGATTTAGGGGCCTCATTTCATGCTACACCCCATAGAAGTTATTTTCTTGATTATGTCCAAGCAAATTTTGGGCTGGTTTATTTGGGAGATAATGAACCCTATCAAATTGTTGGGAAGGGAAGAATCAAGATTAAGTTGCAGAATGAGAATCATTGGCTATTACAAGAGGTAAGGCACGTTCCAAGGCAGAGTAGGAATTTAATGTTAGTAGGGCAGCTAGCTGATGAAGGTTGCATTGTTACATTTACTGATAAAAATTAGAAAGTTTTAAGAGGTGCCTTAATAGTAGAAAAAAGTGTGAAAGTAGGCACCTTATATATTTATACAGGTCATATTGTTCCTTCTACTTTAACTATTGCAAAGAAAAAACAAATAGGTTTAGGAACAGTTGCTACAGGTTTGCAGGAAGAGACTGAAACAGTTGCTATAAGTTTTGAGACAATACTATGGCATAATAGACTTGGGCATATAAGTGAAAAAGGTATGAAGGTACTTCATTCTAAGAAAGTTTTACCAGGTCTGAAATATATTAATACATGGATTTCTGTTAAAGTTGTATGTATGGAAAATAAAAGAGAGTTAGTTTTCTCAAAGATGGGAAGCAAAAGAAAGATGAAAAGTTGGAGCTTGTGCATACAGATGTATGGGGACCAGCTCAGGTATCTTCTCTCAGTGGCTCTCAGTATTATGTTGCATTCATCGATGATGCAACTAGGAAGATTTGGATTTATTTCCTTAAGTAGAAATCTGATCTATTTCAAACATTTAAGAAATGGAGAAGCTTAGTTGAGAATGAGATGGGTAAAAGATTAAAATGTCTCAGATCTAATAATGGTAGTGAGTATTACAGCAAAGAATTTGGGGATTATTGTTCTTTTAATGGAATTCATAAGCAGAAAATAGTTCCAGGAACTCCACAGGAGAATGGAGTGGCTGAACACATGAATAGGACAATAATGGAGTGTGCAAGGACCATGAAATTGTATGTTGGGCTGCCTTTAAACATGTGGACAGAGGCTGTCAACACCTCTATATTTTTAATTAATATAGGTCCTTTAGTTCCTTTGGGTTTTGGTATTCTAGAGGAAGCATGGACATGTAAGAAGGTGAGTTATTATTATCTCAAAACCTTCATATGTGAAGCATTTGCATATGTAGATTCTGAAAATAGAACTAAGTTGGATGCAAAATAAAAAAAAAGTACCTTCATTGGATATGGCATTGATGAATTTGGTTATAGGCTTTGGGATTTTGAAACTTAGAAAATTGTGAGAAGCAAGGATGTTGTATTCAATGAGAAGGTGTTGTGCAAAGATTAGTTGCAGTAGCATGAGAAGAAAGAAAAGGATTATGTGGTGCTGGATGATACTTTAGATAATGATGTTCCAATAGTTCCTCATGCTCTGCAATAGAAACAAGAAATACCACAAACTCCAGTGAATGTTACATGGTCAAAAAGGCTAAGTAGACCTCCTGAAAGGTTTTCTCCCTCTTTGTATTATTTTTTGTTAACAGATGCTAGTGAACCAGAAGGGCATGATGAAGCTATGTAGGTGGATACAAAGGTTCAGTTGGAGTTTGCAATGAAGGAAGAAATGGACTCCTTATTGAAAAATTAGACTTGGGAATTATGTAAATTGCCTGCAAGTAAAAAGGTTTTAACAAACAAATGGGCTTATAGGTTGAAAGAGGAAGATGGAGGTAAGAAAAGATTTAAAGCTAGATTAGTTGTAAAAAGATTTTCATAGAAAAAAAAGTATTGATTTTGATGAGATATTTTATCTGGTTGTCAAGATGACTTCTATTCGTACTATTTTAAGTATTGTGGCTGCTGAAGATTTGCATTTGCAATAGCTAGATGTGAAAACTGCCTTTCTCCATGGTGATTTGCAGGAGGAGACCTATATGGAACAACCCCAAGGATTTGGGGTCAACGGTAAGGAGAAACTGATGTGCATATTGAAGAAGAGTTTGTATTGCTTGAAACAAGCACCTCGGCAATGGTATTTGAAATTTGATAGTTTTATGGCTTGGCAAGGCTACATCTAGTGTAATTTTGACCATTGTGTTTATTTTAAGAGGTTGGGTAATGGAAACTACATTATTTTATGTTTATATTTTGATGACATGCTTGTAGCAGGGTCTAACATGGATCACATAAGAGATTTAAAACAATAGTTAGCACAATCATTTTCTATGAAGGATTTGGGGAAAACAAAATAAATCCTTGGTATGAAAATTTGTAGAGATAGGAAGACCAAAAAATTCACTCTATCTCAGGCTGATTATGTTGAAAAGGTGTTGCAGTGATTCCATATGAAGAATGCAAAAGCTATCAACATACCTTTACCTAGTCATTTGAAATTGACTAAGGAGATGTGTCCTAAGACACAAGAAAAGGAAGAAAAAATGTCCAAGGTACCATATGCTTCAGTTGTAGGAAGTTTAATGTATGCCATGGTATGCACAAGACCAGATATTGCACATGCTATATGAGTCATAAGTAGGTATATGAGTCACCTCAGATTGGAGCATTGGAATGCGGTAAAATGGATTCTCAGATATTTGAGAGGTACATCTAATAAACACTTATATTTTAGGGGTTCTACTACTAATTTAGTAGGTTATGTAGACTCAAATTTGGCAAGGGATATTGATACTAGGCAGAGCACTACAGGTTATGTCTTTACTATAGGTGGGGCAGTGATGGGTTGGACCTCCAGGTTGCAAAAGGTGGTTTCTTTATCCACCACAAAGGTAGACTATGTAGCTGTAGTAGAGGCAAGCAAGGAGATGATATGGTTGCAATCTTTCATGGAGGAGTTGGGCAAACAATAGGATAACAATTATTATTTGTTTATGGATAGCCAAAGTGCCATACATCTTGCAAAAAATTATGCCTTTCATTCAAAAACCAAACACATACAGTTGAGGTATCACTTCATTTGGTTGGTGTTGGATGATGGATAGTTAGGGTTGGAAAAGATACATATAGATGAAAATCCCATGGATATGTTTACAAAGGAAGTAACACGGGAGAAGCTGAGCTCTCTTCAGCTTCAATGGTCTTCAAGACTGAAAATAATAAGATTAGAACAACAGAGTCTAGGGTGTTTATTTCTAGTGGGAGCTATAGGGTTAGTGGTATTATAACCAATCTCCAAGTGGGAGATGATATGGTGTGGAGTCTGATCAGTCTCCAAGTGGGAGAGTGTTCTTATATGGAGCCTAATCAGACTCAGAGGTTAAATTTACCCCACTTTTATCAGTGTGGTTGCCCCCCAAATTATTTAATGGGGTCAAGGGGTAGCACCCCTTGTGGGGGTTTGGGGGTAGTGCCCCCAAGATAGTGTCAAATGGTAGTGCCCCTAGTGTGCTCCCAAAACATCAAACAATTTTTTTTTATTTTATGAAGTCATCAAGAGTTATTTTTCTATTGGTCGACATAAAAAACCCTATTTTGTAACTAACATAAGGCTTCATAAAAGTGGCTAAGGGTTAGGGTTTCTATTGATGTATTGTAGCATTTTGTAGTGGTATTGAGTTGCAAGGATTGTTGGTTGTAATCAGTTTGATTTACTAGATAATAATATTGGACTCTCTATTGGTGGATGTAGACCAGGTTTGGGTTAACCACGTTAAAACTTGTCTCTCACTATTATTATTTATGTGTATTTCCATTCATCTATTTAATCTTTATTTGCATTTAATTGTTATCTTCTACATGCAATCCCTAACAAGTGGTATCAGAGTGGATTGCATTTGATTATCATTGTCACTAGGCCATGTCCGAGAGTGACAATTTTCCTTTCAAGTTCCTCCTCATTATATCTATATTCTTTTAGGTCAGATTTTACGTGGCCAATTGTTTTGTTGATTCTACAGCATTCTTCTGTTCTTTCCTTCAAAGTTTGATTCAGGCTTCTTCAGTCTTCTTACTTTCCTCAATTTCTTTGGTTAGTCTAATCACCCTAGATTCCATTTCATGTTTTAGAATATAAACTTCTTTTGTCATCTTTTCATATTCCTTTATCTTTTCTTCCAAAGCCTCATTCATGTCATTTTCTTCAGTAAGATTAGCTAGCTGATGAAGTAGTTCCTTCCTCTTTTCCATTGATTTCTTTAATTTTTCTTTTAGCAAATCAATGCAATCATCATGTTCCTTAAGGTTTGCTTTCAAGTCATCTATTTCTGTTTTGGACCGATCAAGATCTTCTAAAGCTAATTGAAGTTGTTCTCTGAGAGAACCCATTCAAACTCCTACCAAGATCCTCCTCAAGTTATTAAACTTCTTCCAAGGAACCTTGCTCTGATACCAATTGTTGGAATTAGGGAAGACAACTAAGAGGAAGGGTGAATCAATTGTCTCAAAACTTTAACACTTATTGCAATTAATTCTTCTCTACCACTTATTTACAGATCATTATTATAACCATGAAAGCATGAATCAATAACACATGAGAAGAAACACAAATAACACACTTGACACCAAGATTTTTAACGTGGAAAACTAGTTAAGTTAAAACCATGGTGGAGGTTAGTCTACAAAAATTAATACACTATTAAAAGTATTACAAATGGGGAAGGCACATGCCTTTAGGCTCACTACCCAGAGCTCACTACTCAAAGAGGCTCACAGCCTACAGAAATGATTATAAGAAGATTACAAAGTGTTTGAACTAATGAATAGCATCTACCAATGTAGGAATTTAGTTTTGATAAAGTACATAATACTAATCTTACACACTTCATCCTTGCTCTACTCTATTTACTATTCTACCATGATCCAATCCTCAGATCTCTTCTCTTTTGCACTTCTTTTTTCATTTTTTGCTCTTACTCCATTATCACATCAAAATCACACACTAAAACACTTGAATCCATTGGCTATATATATCCACATCAAGAAATTCAATCAACTATAGTCAGCTTCAATAAAACTTAGAACATTTATTAAGCACTCTGCCCTCTTAGATGAATATAAGCACAAATAGCAACGTGGACCAAAAACTTGTGTTCCCAGATCATCAGTCATGTTGGGAAATATCACTGATTATCACTATTTACTTATCCAACACCTTTTCTGCATCCAGACCAAGATCAAATACTAGGTCACCTTATTCTTCTGACTATGCTGACTAGCTGGAACCTGATACTCAAATCCTTATAACTTTTGAATTCTTTATGACCTGATGGTAAATATTTGGATTTAGATAGTCCTGACAATCCTTATCACTTGCTCAGATCCAAAGCACACTGTGAATTATCACCAGAGAGATCTGGACCAAGATACCGAACCCTTTCACATGCTCTTTTGCTGACTACCTGGACTTAGCCAAATCTTCACTCTGACTTCCGGTATGAACAAATTATGCAATACAAATGTGTAAGGTAGACTTAGTTTCCATCAATGACAACACTTGTTATGTGTAGCAATGTCTCTTGCCAACATCTACAAGTCTTGGACAAAATCACGAGACTAGAACAATTTAAGGTACGGTTAAATCCAAAAAAGTGTGTTTTTAGAGTCACATCTGATAAACTCCTTGGATATATTGTATCAGCTAATGGAATAGAGATGGAGCAAGCCAAGGTAAAACCAATCATGGAAATGTCGACACCTAAGAATTTGAGTCAGTTGCGGTCTCTACAAGGAAAGTTGCAGTCCATCAAAAGGTTTATCTCTAAATTGGCAGATAAGAGCCATCCATTTACACATCCCTTACACATAAATGTTCCATTCAAATGGGATGACATGTGTGAGAAAGCATTTTTTCATCTAATGGAGTATATGGGTGAGTGCGAGATCATGATGGGCTAAACAATGGTAATAGAGAAAAAACTTACTGGATGAAAAGTGCTAATATTTAGACTAATATTTAGATTTGGATGGAAAGGATGTTAATATTTCTAGCTCAAATATGGATTTCCACCAAAAATGCCTTAGAATTACCTCATATTTGGGCAAGTGGGAGTCCCAAAACTTGCCAAAGAAACTTGAAAAACCACCCATTTAGTGTATCCTAAAATTTTCCACAATTTCATCCTTAGCGCTGATAGACTTTTTTGTAACTAAATTTAATCAAATGAAAAGGGTTTATAGAGGAAGCTATTAAGATTCTAAAAATATAATATATGTCTCATAATAGTTTTAATAGGTAATTATTATTAATTTTCTACATATGCTATTTCTAATTTCCTGATAATATACATATTGAAAAACATCCATAACTTTCAACATATTAATCCTTTTTTAAATCCAAAAGATGTGTCACATTCTAGGAGTTATTGGGTATACATTAAAATTTAAAATTTTTGAGTTTCATATATTTTTGACCAAGTTAGGTTGGCCGGAAAATTAATTTTAAATATTTTTAAAAAGTCACAGTAAAAAATTCATAAATAATTATTTATTTACTTAAAAAAATTTAAGAAATATGTCTCACATCCGCTCATGTGTCCTTTACTTAAATCTAAATCATGGAGGAAAAATATTATCTTTTTCTCATACTTAGGTTGGCCAGAATGATGCCTACTTTTTATTTTTTTTCTAAAAATTTTAGTAGTGCTCAATGAAATATCCGATTTTCACCAAACTATTTTTAAAATTTTCAAAAAAAATGTAGTAGCCCATAAACTCCATTCAATTTATTACAACTTTTATTACTACCTTATTTCTATATTATGTAGATAACTCATTCAACTTTTGACATGAAGTTACTTAAGTCTGTTTTTCACATTTACATTGCCACTTAGGGATAGTGTTTGGCCCATCATGATCCTGTACTCACCCATATAATGAATCTACCAATCTTGATGCCACCACTTTAGGGCAAGCCATTGCTACTCTACATCTCAGCTACACCCACAACTCTTGGAGCTCTCCTACCACAACAAAACCACGAAGGAAAGGAACAAGAAATCTACTACATCAATAGGACACTAGTAGGTTACAAAATACAGTATACACTAATTGAAAGAGCATGCTTTGTAGTTGTCTTTGTTCACAATAGTGGAGACACTACATGCTCTCACACTCTATCAAGCTAGTGGCAATGATTGATCCATTAAAATACCTACTCAACATGGCTACCCTAACAGGTAGAATATCTAAATGGGTCATGATACTAAATGGGTCATGATACTCAATGAATTTGATATTGAGTATGTATATAGAAGAGCAATAAAGGGGTAAGTCATTGCAGATCAGTTGGTGGATGCACCTTTGACAAATGACAACCCATTAAGCTTCAAATTTCTAGATGAGTCTATCTTCAACATCACTACCACAGCCTGGAAACTCTACTTTGATGGGTCATATACTCAACATGGATCTAGAGTAGGAATCTTGTTGGTAACACTACATGGAGATACAATCCCTAAGTCGTATAGACTTATGTTTCCATGTACCGATAATGTAGTCAAGTATGAAGCACTAGTCATTAGCATCAAAATAGTGGTGGAATGGAAAGTCACATAACTTCATGTGTATGGGGACTCACAACTCATCATCAATCAATTAAATGATGATTATCAAACTAAGGATTAGAAGTTGATACCATACAAGCATATGGTGGATGACTTCAAGGAATATTTTGTTATGATATCCTTCAAGTAGATACCAAGATTGGAAAACAAAGCAGCAGATGCAATGGCTACTATTGCATCCATCCTTCACATACCTGAAAATCATTCACGTTATTAGTTCTTAGTGGAGCCAGTCTCCCATCCAGCTCATGAAATCCCAGAAGCCAACACCATTTACTACATCATAGGGTCCAATTCTCCCTTATATGGAAAAGTTTACACCTATCTAAAAGAGAATATCCTACCACCTGACCTATCAAACAACTAGAATTGAACATTCATATGCCAAGCATCTTGATATACCATCATCACAGACACCCTTTATTGATGAGGTTTAGATGGTACTCTCCTTAGGTTTTTGGATAGTGAGGAATATCAGACCACTCTGAGTGAAGTACATGAAGGAATATGCGGGACACACTTTAGTGTTCCTACCTTGGTGCAGAAGCTCATGCGTCTCAGATACTATTGGACAAGCATGGAATCTGACTCCTATCATTTTGTCAAATAGTGCAAGAAATACCAGATTCACTGTAATCTGATACATGCACCCACTCAAGAGTTGCAACCCTTAATGATAGCTTGGCCCTTCTGCCAATGGGGACTTGATCTAGTAGGCAAGATTCACCCTTCATCCTCCAATGGCCATGAATTCATTATCGTAGCCACTGAATATTTCTTGAAGTGGATTGAGGTTGTTCTATTAACCAATGTCACAGGAAAACAAATCTCCTCTTTCATCCTTAACTACATCATATGCAGATATGGTATTCCATCATCCATTGTCACAGATAATGGGTGACCTTTCAAGAATCAAGATGTTAAAGAACTCTGTGATAAATTCCACATTAAACATCACTTCTCTAGTCCATACTACCCACAAGGTAATGTACAGGCTAGGGCATTAAACAAAACTATCATGAAGATACTCAAAAAGACTATTGATGATGTTGGTCGTGACTGGTACATGCAATTGAACTCTGCTCTATGGGCCTACAGAACCAGTATATGCACTCCCATAGGTACGACACCAGTTGCCCTCATTTATGGCTCTGGAGCCATTTTTCCCATAGAAGTTGAGTTACCTTCCTCCAAGTGTTATTAAAAGGTCTCATAAATGATGAGGAATATAGAGTATCAAGACTCCAAGAGCTAGAGCTACTAGAATAATGAAGACAACATGCCTTTAACCATCTTAAGGCATACTAGCAAAGAATGTTGACAAGTTATAATCACAGGGTCAAACCACGAGTCTTCCAAGTGGGTGACTTAGATCTAAGAGAGAATCCAAGAAATTAGCAAGATAGAGAGAAAAAGGGGAAATTTGAACCCAATTGATTGGGTCCCTATGTCATAGTTTCTGCCTATGGATCAAGTACTTATCAATTGGCCACATCAAAAGGTGAATTGTTTAATGATACCACCAACAACATGCATCTTCGCAAGTTCTACACCTAAAACCCCAATCCAAGGGAGTTAGAAACACCAACAAAATAAAAATAAATTAATAAAAATAGAAAAATATCAAAAAAATCATTCTCTGATGAAAACCTAGTAAATACGTGCCTTGGATAGATACCATGATGAAAACCTGGCAAATAGGTGTCATGTGTATTTTAACTATCGTGCAAATAAAATCAAGTGGTGAAAACCTGGAAACATGCACCATTTGTGATAAATCGCTTCCTCCATCTTTTTGGACCTTGTTCCTCATCCATTCCTTCTAACCACAAGAAACTAATGACTTCAGGATACCTACCATGGCTTTTTATTCACTCGTCCTTATCACCTTATCCCACCAAACTATCGATCCAAACTTGCGTACATCTTATCATCCATCCTCAACCAATCCATTTAGCCATTGTCAAACTATGTTGCCTCTGGATAGAAGAAGGTCCTGTAAAGGGAGCTCTAGAATATGTTCGAGAAATAATATATAGACCTAGAATTGCACCACTAGAACCACTCACATATGTTATGGTTGAATTCGATAGTTACTCAGGCATTCCATTTGAAGATCAATGTCCTCAAATAAATACCAATTACACCAATACAAAGGGGTCATGCAATCCAAATACCCTTGAGACGAGCTTGGGCATTGATTTTACACAAATCATAAGGTCTCACTCTTTCAAAAGCCACTATTGATGTTGGACAAAAAGAAACAATAGGTTTGACTTTTGTGGCTATATCTCGTGTTAAGTCATTACAAGGACTAAGAATAATTCCACCATTTACATATAACCATTATGAAAATATGAAAAAGGGAAAACAACTTTAGAACTGAAAGTTTGAGGAACAAACACTCAAATTATTAGAAGAAAACATGATTTGATGTACTCCTTACAAATCTATTTTTATGAATATCAAATATTGAATAATTTAGATTTTCTCTCAACTGTATTCCACATTTTCATGATTATTTAAAATACATGATCAATAATGTGATGTACTTCTTACAAATTTTTCTCAAATATTATGAATTAGTGTACCCTTTTTCACATTAACTTTCTATATTGCTCGTATTCAAATCTACTCAAATATTAGTTATAAGTGATTTTCTATTATGTAAAATGTTGCACTATTATTACTCAAACAAAACTTTCTTAAACATTTAAATACTATGTTTACATCTTCAAACTGAAGATGCTACTAGTATACCTATCTTTAGAAAAATATATCTAAAATATGCCTAGAGCCTATTTTAGATATCTTTTTCTAAAGATAGGTATGCTAGTTATATACTTTGTAAAGGATGAAAAGAATATAGGGTGACTTGAAAAAATAGAAAAAATATTTAAGGTTGTTGTAAGCAAAATGATAGTATTTTCTTTGTTGCAATTATAAATTAGGTTTCTTTTACAGTAATTTTATAAGTGTGTTACAAAATAGTTATTTCAATTCAAATTAATAAAAATTTGAAGTAAACAATTTGTTTTGTTCTTATTTAATAATTATTTTATTTTATTTTTTATTTTCCCTCTATTGCATTTTCTTAACCACAATAAAAAATTCTAATACACTAACTAATAAATAAAATTTACTTTCTCAGATTTCTCATGTGTCCATGTATGTATGTAGCAAACAAAAAAGTTCTAAACTAAAATAACCTAGCATACCTATCTTTAAAAAAATCTATGTAAGAGACGTCGAGAGACCACAATCATATCTCTTGGTGTTTTTTACATAGATTAGTTTTATTTTTTCCACAATGATATCTCTCCACATCTTTTCCAAAATAGGTATGCTAGTTTTATTTTCTACATGGACACATAAATTTAAGTTTTTATTATGCCAAAGAGACATTATTTTTATTATGCTGAGATGTGGCATTAAGGGGATGATTGTGACCGTGTTCATAAAAATTAAAATGAGGAACATATTTTTGTAAAATTATCAAAAATTAAAATGAGCAACATATTTTTGTAAATTTTTTTTTTTTGCTACGTAAATATAAAGTTTGTATTGATCTGAAGAAAGTATGAAAATGCAGGTGCCTATAAGCCATTTACCTGCCACAGCCAGATGACAAAAAGACTCCTAAACCCTTCCTTGAAACTATAGGTTTTACAGTGCTTTACAAAATTAGCCTCTAGGCTTTCTGATCTGATATAGGGGACCATGCTATCCAAAATTAGCCTGTAGGCTTACTGGTCTGATATTAACTATCTTTTTAACAAACTTACTGGGACTGAGGATTTATCTAAACAAGATATCAAAAGAGGCCGAGCTCGACAGCCATGGCATGAAGCCTGTCTACCCATACCTCTTCCCCGAGATCCACATTCTCTTGCAGCATATTCTGGAGGAAGTTGTAGACCTGGATGACACGATCCTGATGCTCCACGAGTGACAGGCCTTTCAGATCAAGGATAAAGGGCAGAACCTTCGTCACCTCCAGAGGGTCCTTGTTTGAGGCAATGTCTCTTGGGAAGGGGATGCCCACCCCTAGATCGCCGCCTCTAAAATGGAATTGAGGCCTTGAAGGAATTTTGTTTTAAATACTTTCACCATCACAGATTTTGCTGCCGCTGTAGACACCCCAACATCTAGGATTGAGGGAAGGAAACAGGAAGAAATGTGGGAGGCGACCCTGTAAAACTCATCTGCTTTCAAGAAATCCATCCCCAAGATTATTTTGACCACCGGGAGGAGCAAGCCCTCATGCCTACGCAGGATGCGTTTTAACCTTAAGTCTGTAACTGCTCCCTTGAATGCCATCTGCCTAACTGAACTCTCCAGCTATAGAGGAGTAGAAGCCCCCAGATTTATCAACCCACGCACTGAGATCTTCGCAATGAAGCCCGAGCCCTTCTCCATGCTGTCTGCTACTGCCACTGTTTACACCAACAGAGAATCACTCGAAACTATGAAAATGGAATGAACTCCAAATATGTCTTTCTGTCTGTGCATAAGAGAGATCACATTCATTTAACCGGAACTTGTAATCAATGCAAGGAAAGGTCTGCCAGAGTGAGGCGTGTGATGACTCAAGTCAAAGGCCTACGAATTCCGTAAGGTAGGAGATACATCTCCAATTCATAAAAGCCACAATAACTATTGAATACAAAGAAGAGGCCATAATAACTTTGAATGGCATCGACCCATCCAAGTGATCTTGGATTGGATGCCCACCCTGCCACCCTATCATACTTCTTCAGCTAGAGAGAAATTTGACCCTAATTCCATCTGCCCCCTGATTAGAAAGAAGGTCTGCTTCTGAATTGACCTCCCTATAAATGTGATTAACGGTGGTCAACTCACACCGATCCATCAAAGCCAAAGCTAATTCCAGTTTTGTGGCCAATTTCTAGTTTAGGAGTTTCCTTGTGTGCAACCCATTAATCACCAGAAGGGAGTCTCCCTCAATGGCAACCTGACGGAGATTTAGGTCATGGCAAAGCTTTAAGCCTAAGATTAAGGCCTCCAATTCCGCTTCATTGTTGGTTCCATCTGCTAGTGGCTCTGTGAGACTACCAATTGTTTTCCCTTCCCAATTTCTGATGATGCAGCCAGCTCTTCATTTATCGGGATTCCCTCGTGATGCTCCGTCGAAGTTTAATTTGAACCACTCAAGGTCCGGGGGATACCATTTGGCTAGTTTTCTTTTAAGCATTGATTGTTGTCCTCCTTCCAAACTGAGAGGCAGCAATATAAGGCCCTGCCAGCCTTGTCTGATCTTGGCATCCCAGACTGAGAAGCTCTTTTGTGTTACATTGCCCAGTGTTGAGTTGAAAACCTCAAGTATACTACTCTCGAGTTTATTTAGAAACGAAGGGAGAGGCATTTCTTTATCCTGAAAGAGTCTCCTGTTTCTCTCTTTCCAGAGCTCCCAAATCAGCAATGAAGGATTGATTTCCCACAGCTTGTGATACACCACTTTTTTGTATAAATTGGGCCAAATGGAAAGCCAATCAGACAATCCTGCTGGCATAGCCGATTTCCAGAAAAGTTTGTTCATTAGCCAATTCCAACATGTGCTCATGTAAGGGCAGCTGAGGAAGAGATGATTTCCGTCCTCTAAGTAATCTTTACACAAATAACATCTTGATGGACCCTGAAATCCAAGTTTGGCTAACCTATCTGCTGTTAAGGCTCTACCTTGTGAGGCTATCCACAAGAAGACCCCTGCCTTTGGCAGGCAATTGGGATTCCAACACAACTCTCTTAGAATTGCAAAGGCTTCCTCTTGGCAATTTGATAGTTTATTGTATCCTTCTTTAACATTGTAAACTCTGTTTGGGGCACCTACCCATCTGAGGATGTCCGAGCCCTGTCGGAAGCTAATCTGTCTGTTAGCCATGGTTTTATCGAATAATTCCACTTCTGCCTGACTTAACCTGAGGTTATGTGGACTCTTCCATTTGGCTATTAGAAGGCCGTTGTGAAAAGATGGAGTCAAAAAATCTCTTACCTTATCCCCCCATGTCTGGGTTGTTACAGTCTTGACGTTTGCCAAATCTACCTCATTGGCCAATTTAGGTAGTCCTTGCCAAGAATCATCCCAGAAATTAGTAGAATCCCTGCTCCTAATCTCCCATGAAAGATGTTCTAAAATGAGATTTCTGCAACTACGGATAAAATTCCAAATTCTGGAACCTGAGGGAAGCTCCCTGTAAGTGAAAATGTTGTCTATCCCTTTGTCTAAATATTTTACTCGCACAATTTGGACCCACTTAAGATCTGGGTTGGAGAAAATTGTCCAAACTAATTTGGCTCCCAAGGATTTGTTTTGGAGCAAAAGATTTTTGATACCCAATCCATTCCTTCGTTTAGATTCACAAATTTGTTTCCACTTAACAAGAGGGTATTTGAATTGTTCAGACGATCCTTGCCAAAAAGTTCTTCATCTTCTTATTCAATTCTTTGCTGGCTTTGTTTGATAGAGGTAAATAGGACATTAGATAGGTAGGTAGGGCAGAAATGACTGACTTGAGTTTCGTTAACCTGCCTGCCCAAGACAACCAACTATTTTTCCAGGAGGCTACCTTGTTGCTGACTTTCTCAAGTAAACTATTCTAGATGTTACCTGGGCGAAGACCCTTGTCCAACGGGATCCCCAAATAAGTGCAAGGGAGAGATCCTTTCGTAAAACCAAGGATCCTCAAAATCTGAGCTTCCACTCTTGCAGAAGTGTTGAAGAAAAAAACTTCTAATTTTTCAAGACTAACATCTTTTCCAGAGGTAGTAGTGTACTTTTGGAGGATTGTCTTGAAACTTCGAGCCTCCTTGATTTGGGCTTTCCCAAACAGCATGGTGTCATCAGCAAATTGCTGATGGGTAATATGTGGAGCGCCACTTGTGACTTGAACTCCCGCGATCTCCCTGAGGTTCCAAGCTTTGGTAACCGATCTGCCAAGCGCTTCAGCCATTAAAATGAAAAGAAAGGGGGATAGTGGGTCTCCCTATCTTAACCCACGAGAGACATTGAAGAAGCCCTCCGAAGTTCCATTCACGAGGACTGAGAATCTCAGACTTGCCACCCAGGAGAAGATCCAGTCAAGCCAATTCTTGGTGAAGCCAAATCCTTCCAAGACTTTAAACAAAAAATGCCAATTGACCTGATCATAAGCCTTTTTTATGTCAAGTTTTAATATCATTACCTACTTTCGCATGGTCTGTATTGAGTGGATGGCCTCCTGAGCAATAATTATCCCATCCAAGATGGACCTTCCTGAGATGAACCCCGTCTGCTCTTCTGAAATCAAATCTGGTAAAAGTGTTTTTAACTTGTTTGCCATTGTTTTTGCTAAAATTTTGTAAAAAGTGTTGCACAAAGAGATTGGCCTAAAGTCGTCCAGAAGTTCAGGCTTCTCTTTCTTTGGTATTAGCACTAAAAAAGTGTTATTAACTTCTTTTAGAAGTTGTCTAGAGGTCCTAGATTCCTCTAAGGCCTCCACAACGTTAGTGCTAATTATGTCCCAACATTTCTGGAAAAAGCTGGCTGGAAAACCATCGGGTCCAGGCGCTTTATCTGGATGGAGCTGAAAGAGTGCAAACTTCACTTCCTCCTCCAAGAATTTACTGTTTAGCATATCATTTTTTTCATCATTTACCAACTTGGGTATATATCCCACAAGCTCTTCTTGGGCTGTGAGCAGGGAACCTTCCGGCTCATGCAAGAGGTTCTGAAAATGCTCCACCACCGCTTGTTTGACCTCTTCCACATCCTCCACAAGTTTTCCATTAATGTCTTTTACCCTGGAAATTTTGTTTACTTCCCTTCTTGCCTTTGTTGCGTTATGAAAGTATTTTGTATTTCTGTCCCCAGCCGATAACCAAACTTCTCAGGATTTTTGTCGCCAAAACACTTCTTCTTTGGTAAGAATATCATTCATTTTTTCCATTAGCAATTTTTCTTGCAAGTAGCTGTGGTTATCCATGCCCTCTCTGATAATATTCTCTAAGAGGGATTTTAATTCTGATTCACATTGCCTCTTCTCCTCAAAGATGTTTTTGAAGTTATTTTGATTCCATGATTTTAGATTCTATTTAATAGCCTTCAGCTTGACTGCGATGCTAAACATTTTGGAGCCTACGGGCTACGTTTCATTCCACCATTGTTTGATTAGATCCAAAAAATCCTTGTGCTGAAACCACATATTTTCAAACTTAAAGGGACTCCTGAGTGATCACTTTTCTCCCAATAATTCCAAGCGAACGGGGTAGTGATCTGACCCTGGTAATGGAAGCAACCGACAGTCGAGATTAAATGGAAGACTGTAGAAGTCTCCTTTGAAGAGGAACCTATCCAATTTCTCGGCTATGTTGCAGAAGCCTAACCTTCTGTTTGTCTAGGTGAACTGCCCGCCTCCCATCTGAATGTCACAAAGCTCATTTCTATCCACAAAACTTTCAAAATCTAACTGAGACTGAAGTTTCCTCCCTACTCCCCCTTTCTTATCACTTTCTTTCAAAATTACGTTGAAATCCCTGCCTAAAATGAAAAATTCGAACCCTAGGAATTTGTAGATTTTGTCCAATTCATTCCAAACACTTCTTTTATGAATGTAGTTGTTAGGCCCATAAACATTTACCAGGAGAAAACTTAGATTGGAGGCGAGGTTCCTTACCTTGCAGGCTTGCCAGCACTTGCTTAAAGCCACCTCTTCAATCAAGACTGTTTGTGGCTTCCAAAGAGTGAGTAGTCCACCTGAGGCTCCTTCCGCATTGACTCCACAAATCTTCCACTTCCTCAATTTGAGGCTGAGAGTTGCTCTTTCGTGTTCTCCTAACTTAGACTCTTGAATCAAACAAATGTCCGGTTGCTGCGAGTTCAGATGCTGCCACAACAGACATCTTTTGTTAGGGGCATTTAAGCCCCTAACATTCCAAGTTATGATTTTCCTCTGTGTTCTCCACAATCTGGCAATGTTTTGGTTGGTTCCTTGGATTTCAACCCTAACTCCCCTTGTTCTACGAGGTTATTCAGCGCTTTGCTTGGGTCTTCCTTTTCAGTTAGGAAGCCTTCATTTCCCATCAACTCGAAATCTTGTTCTGCAATCCAATCTTCACCTTCAAAATTATCGATGTCAAGCTCCCCTCTTTTGGCCGCATTTGCAATGTCCACCAATTCATTGCCCACATTTATGAGGGAATCAAGATCCTCCTTGCGCACTATGTTACCAATCAGCTCAATTGCCTACGATAATTTTTGATCAATGGATCTGATGCTCTAGGCATCATCAAGCCTCTGGGTTGATTTGGATTCCTTTTGAAGCTCCACTTTAAAAGGGAGAGGGAGACCTTCTTCGACATAATCTTCGTCCTCCATGAGTTGTTTATTGGATGCTTACTCTGAGTTTTCCTTTGGAAAAGGGTCACTTTTCCACCTTAGCACTTTGACTAGAGTATCTGTGGGGAGAGGGTTATGGATCACTTTCTGTGTCCAGATGCCTAATCCTAATGAAATCTTAATTTCGCTCAGGATTCTACGATTTGGATTACTTTCGATGCCTACCCGAACCACTGTGCCTGACCCTTCTGGGTTGCCCCTTTTCTCCACGCATAAAAAGGATCCCATGCCGTTACCAATTTCTTCCAAAACCCTGGAGTCCCAATATTCAAGGGGGAGGTTAAGTAAAATATACCAATCGTGAATTTTTTCCAAGCGGTGTGAAGTTGGATCGAACCTTGCCTTCCATCAGCTGATGTAAAAGCCACAGCCATCAAGAATCCAAATCCCTTCTTCAATTTGAGCCCTGATGGCTTCCGAAGGACAAATGACCATGAAATAATCATTTGTCATCCTCTTGAATTCCAATTCTATTCCCCATTTGTCATACCACCATGTCTCCAGACTTTGCCAATTTAAATCCTTCCCATGCCATTTCATTATTAATGCAGTATTTTCCAATTTCAAAACAAGATCCTGAAGAGGATTAGCATTGAGGGTGATTGATATTTCCTCTTCTCTGACATCTTCCCTCCTTCCGTGATGTTGATCTCTGGACTGCAAATTGCGCCTCTGGAAATCCCTGCGCCGACCATCACCTCTATGGTTTCTTCTTCCCCTATATTGTTGATAGTTTTGCTGTCTTTGATTCCAGTGCCTTGGGCTGCGAAGATTTCCGTTCTGTTGCCGCTCTCTTCTCAGAGGAAACCGGACATCGTGCCATTTTTGCAGGTCTTCCTCCTACTGTGGAAAATTCTGACCACTGCTAGCAAATCCACCATTCCTGTTAGCCGGTTCGAGCTCCCTTCGAGGAAAGCGTCTCCCATGTCTTTGCTCCATGAGGCCTCCTTTCATCCCTCTCTCTCTCCATTCTAGAATGGGTCTCTCTGCAAATTTTCACTCTGCGAATTGTCGCTCTTCAAATCTTCGCACCATCATTATTTAACATATTTTTTAAAAATTATAAAGTAAGTGTTTTAAATTTAAAATATAGTCCGCATATTTTATGAAATGAATGCACCTAAAAATTATGAAGTAACTATTTTATATTTAAAAAATATATAACCGACATATTTTTTTAAATGAAAGCACATAAGAATTAAATTTAAAATATATAACTGCCGTAGTTTAATTAAATTAATGGAAATAACAATAAAGCAAACATAAAGTAACAAATCTATATAAATACAAGTAATAGTCAAACATAAATCACAAAAAAATAAAATGAAATAAGATAGGGCAAAAGAATACTAGAGAAGCATAGAAGTTATATGAAGGTAATAGAATTATATTGAAATAAGATAGAGTAAAAGAATACAGAGAAGCCTATGAGTTATTTGAAGGTAACTGCATTATATTTTATACTTTTTTGTATAAAGGTTTCAATTTAATTTTATTTTCTTTTCTGGAGAATGAAATCTAATTTGTGGGTTTTTATTCAGATTCTACAAAGTATATTGGACAAGTGCAAAAGTTATTTTAATGGTAAGTTGTTTTATTTACTATAAATTAAATAGTACTTTTTTTTTGTTATATATGTGTCACCATGGGGATGATACCCTTTCTATTATAAATAAAAAGAGAACAAAACTGAATGGGAAAAAACTTAAGGGTGCATAGGAACAACTAGAAAAATCTAAATTATAGTTTTTTTCCTTACCCATCTTAACATGAGAACGCAAAGTCATCTTTCTTTTATCAATTTACCCTAATTTCTTATTTTTTCTCACTGTTGTCTATTAATTGTTGTCATCTCCCATTTACTCTAGTGAAGAGCCCTTATGCTTTTTTCATTTGCTTTTGACGGGTCCTTATCTGTATGATATTTACTATGGTTTTCATTGGACATTGTTTCGTGCATATAACTAGTGGCTCTTGGAAGATCTCAGAGGTAGAAAATTTAGAAAAAGGAGATACTATACAATCACCCTCAATTGATTGATTTACATTACCACTAGAATATTCTTGAGCCCTTTGAGGCAGGGTGAGCGAAATCTTGGATTTATCTTCAATTTGTGAGCTAGCAAGCACTAGATAATGTCGGGGCTCGGCCCCTATCCACCAAGTAGGTTTACTCCTTGGAACTAATTTATCTTGCTTATGATCTTGCAATTTTTGACACTAGGGCTTAAGGTGATCTATTCAGAAACATTTCCTACAACAAAAATATAATAGTACTTTGATTTACTATTGAGTTATTTTAATGAAAATACTTCAAATTAATATTTTACTATCATAGTTATCTTTTCTTTTGTGTTATTTATTTACTATAGAATAATTTCTTTTATAACTATATTTTATTAGGGTTCTAACATATGAAATATAAAAGGAGCAAAGTGTATTCACAATTATAAAATTTATTACAAGAATAAGCGCATTCTATTTTGTTAGGGTTACCTTTTGTTTTCTATGTTATTTTATTTACTATACAATAATATAATTTATAACTATATTTTATAAGGGTTTTATCATATGAAATAAAAACAAATCAAAGTATATTCATGAAGGGGAGAGGTTATTTGAAGTTATATTTTATACATTTACTATAAAGGCTTGAATTTAATGGATAAAAGGATAAAAGTATATTCATGAAGGGCAGATTACCTATTTTATTAGGGTTTTATCATATGAAATATAAACAAATCAAAATATATTCATGAATGAGACAAGTTATTTGAAGTTAAATTTTATACATTTACCATAAAGGCTTCAATTTAATTTATAAAAGGATCAAAGTATATTCATCAAGGGTAGATTAATTATTTTATTAAGGTTTTATCATATGAAATAAAAACAAATCAAAGTACATTCATGAAAATGGGAGAAGCTATTTGAAGTTATATTTTATACATTTACTATAAAGGCTTCAATTTAATTTATAAAAGGATCAAATTATATTCATCAAGGGCAGATTACCTTTTGTTTTTTGTGTTATTTTATTTATTGTACAATAATTTAATTTATAATTATATTTTATTAGGGTTTATTATATGAAATAAATAAAGATTAGAACATATTATTGAAGGGGAGAAGTTAGTCAAAGTAAGTGTATTATATTTTATACATTTTAGTATGAAGGCTTCAATTTATTTTTCTTTTCTTTTCTAAATAATAAAATTAAATAATTTATAACTATATTTTTTTAGGGTTTTATCATATCAAATATAAAAAAATCAAAGTATATTCCAAGTAAGTACATTACATTTTACTATAAATGCTTCAATATAATTTTCTTTTCTTTAATGCAGAATTAAATTTAATAATTTATAACTATATTTTATTAGTGTTTTCCCATATCAAATAAAAAGGATCAAAGTATATTAGGGTTTTAATTTTTTGTTTTTTATTCATTGTTGTTTTATAAGAATAGGTGCCTTCAACATATTTTAGATATATATGTTAGTTTAAAAATTATTTTATTATGCCAAACAAGGGGTGGAGTGTAATGTGAGGTGTTAACAAAAACTATAAAAGAGCCGAGATGAAAAAATAATAAAAACTAAAACACAATCAATCTATATTATAAAATTAAAATAAATAAAATAACTTTTAAATAAATAAAGTAACTAGAAAATAAATCTTAAGTAAATAAAATAAAATAAAATAATTCTAAAAATAACTTTATTATTTGTTTACTATTGCAATATTAACTCTTAACTAAAATTAAAATAAATAATTATTTCAAAAATAAATTCATTTATAAACTATAAACTATATCACTTATATTATATTTTTATTGATAGATCTACATAATTATTTACTATACATAATAATTTCAATAATTTTTTAATTAAAATTATAAAACTATAAAACTAATAAAATAAATAAACTTATAAAATTAATACAATTACAAAATTAAAATATTAAATCAATAAATTATATGTAAAATAAAAAATATAAAATTACAATATTATTAAAACTACCATATCAATATTTCCACAAATCTATGTAAAAAGTGTTTGTTTTAGTGGATCTATGATTCAAATCAAGTGTATTTTTTCTAAAAATAGGAATGCTAGTTTTATTACATTAATTACTTTATTTCTATATAAGAAACTATTTACTTTTGTATGTAAATTTTAATTTTTTTGTTTTCAAAAAACCACCATTCATTATTTCCTTGATTTTTTTGTTTTATTTTTACTTTGAAAAGTACAATGAATATATATTTTAAAATTTTATTACTAGGCTAGATCTCGCTCTGCTTGGGAAGCCGAGGGATATATAGCTGGTCCCAGTCTATCTATAGCTCCTAGCTGGTCCTAAACCTAGCTCGAGAAACCCATCCAAACCAAATCAATCTATATGGAGGGGCCGGTCTTGAGTCCAACTCATCCCCGGGAGGGGTTGGTTATATGGCTGGCGATCTCGCTGAAGCAGTGCTCCCCAGTCAGTCTCAGCCTCCATTGATCTAGGGCGTGGAGGAGCCCCTATATCTATATCCGGCCGCCTAAAGAAACAATAGGCAATCCGAAATCCCGGTGATTCAATGGGTTGGTTTACAATGAATATATATTTTAAAATTTTATTTTAAAAAATTAATTAAAAATAAGACTTAATGGCCCTTTCTCTTTAACACGTTTTCCATAAATATGCTAAAAATATCTATACCATCTCCATTATCTATTTCAAATTTTATTTTCTCCACGTTCATTTGGACCCTTATCTTAGGACCATTTTCTAGAATTGCGATTTTCTTTTTTTAACCATGATCATTTAAGAGAGACAATCAATATACTCAAAGGGAGAAACCCTTCTACATATTCTAACCACAAATATTTGAGTCCAACTGCAACACTAACTTTGGATTCCATTGATGATTTTAAGTTTTTGGGGTTTAAGCTAGTGAGAGTCAGGGCTCAAATGCAAGACAACTATTATTACTTACTCATGTTTGAAACAACAATTAGGTTAAGCTGCCATGGTTAGCAGAATTACACCTAGTTATAGGAGGAATCACCCCATCCTTGTAAACAACAAAAGTTTAATAAGTTTACCTTTACATACAAGACACAACTTTTCTAGGCAATAATGGATTGTGGAAACTTAATAGTTTTATACTTGGGCACACAAAACAATACTTTTTCTATAATTTAACGCTTTAATGAGAAGAAAAAATATCTATATGTTTTGAGAAAGAGGTTGATGTAAATTGAAGGGGAGTCCCTTTTGAAATATGAGTATTTAAATTTCATATTTGAAATATATAGGTATTAAATTTGATTTATGTATCAAATGGTGAACTTTATATAGGGAGGCACTTCAATATTTGGTTGTTGAGGTCTCAAAAAATAATATCAACTGGATATAAATTAAAAGAGAAGGAATGACTTGTTAGAAATGAGGATTGATAAATATGATACATTGAGAATATATATTGTTCATTAAAGAACAAATTTCTAGTTGGTTTAGGTTTAGAAGTTCTACACTAATGTTGCATAAAATCTACAAACTCAAACTATTTAATGTGATGACAATTTTTTTTTTAAGAGCATTATATTTTGATATGTAATATTTATGCACAATGAATTAAATTGATACATGTCCCATATGGAGCTATATTTTGACCACTATTACTTATATTTTTAAAATGAGATGATGAGTAATTTTAGATATTTTTGTATTTATTGATATATGTCAAGTTAGACTAAAATATTTAATTAGTTGATAATAAATAACAAATTATTACATATTTATTAATAGTTTATATTCTATTATAACAATATCTTAAACACGTCTATCTAAAAGATGCCAATATCAATCTAGAGCTATTTTATTTACTTAAGAATTAACTTATTTTACTTTTAAATTATTCAATTATCTACATGAACACATAAATTTAAATCAGATATCCAATGTAAAATATTAATAAAAGACAACAAAAAAAATTAATGCCATTTAATTTTTTACATAAGATATTTAAAAACACTTCCAAAATTATATTTCTTTTAACAGGTTTTCCATAAATATATTAAAAATATCTATCCCAATTTTTATCTCGATTACCTATTTTAAATTTTATTTTCTCCACCTTGGCTGCTCTTAACCACGCGTGGAGTAAGCAAACCTCTCCATGTCAAACACCTATAAATGCATAGAGAGAAATCAATAGCATAAGAAATCCATTAATTAGGAAGCCTGGTAGTAGAAAGCAATGGAGCGACAATTTATTTCAGCAGTTGAAGAAGACGGAGAGCAGAGTGGTGTATCTGAGCTGTATGGGGATGTAAAGGAATGCATTTTTACAAAGCTTCCATTACAGTCAATCTGCCGCTCTCGCGTAGTTTGCAAAGAATGGAATTCTATTTTGTCCTCGCACAGATTTCTGTCTTCATTGCGCACCCAAAATCCATGGCTTCTTCTCTGTGGTGAAGAATCCGACGGAAGTTGGCTTTGTGTGGCCTACTGCTTTTCCACACAAAAATGGATGACAATCTCTCTTTCTTTCCTCTCAAATCCTGTGGGAGACAATGTCAGATGTTACAACTTACCAAGTGTAGGGCTGGGGTTACTGCTTTTTAGAAGAACCCCAGTATTACGTGTTTGCAACCCGCTCATGAAAATTTATACAGATATAGTAATCGATATGTTTTGCGAGTCTCAGCATATTGTACGAGGAGGAAATGGAGAGCCGTATTTGGTAGTGACGTTGGGGCACAGCTCGAGGAATTTTTCCTTCCAAATCTACCACTATTTTCAAGATTCATGGAAGCTTAAGTCTCAGTTTTCAGGGGAAACGGGCTCTAATATATTAGATCGTCAAATGGTTGAGTGCAATGGCGTTCTTTTCTGGAGGGCAGAGAGGCCTATGACTATTGCCGGTTACAATATCGAAGATGGTATTATTAAGCCTGTAACAATAGCTCCATTACCCACCCAACTTGTTGAAAATTATGGTCTGTATGTTTTATCCATAGTTGCATATAGGGCATCCGTTCTAGTGGTAGCGACCTTCATGGATCAGTCAGCAAGCGATCCGTTACCTGAGGTTCTACTCAGGATGGGTATTGACTTTCATTTGCCAAGCGCTATGGGTATTGTTATCTGGGAGTTGTTTCAGGACGATGAAGATAAGTTGCTTTGGAAATGGAAAGAATTTGCAAGGATGCCTCCGGACTCTCTCCCTCAATATATTGGGAAGTGTGTTTGTGTGGGAGATTATCTGTGCGTCAGCAGTTTAAGTGATAATACAAATCATCCAAAGGTGTTTGCATACAATTTAACGGAAGGGTTTTGGCAATGTCTTCCTCAATGCCCAAGTCAAAACTTAGAGATTTACAGCATGATGTTGTCATTCGAACCCAATCTCATTCTTAACCGGTTCTTTAAACCTCGGGATGGATCTTCTATCCATTTCCTTCGTCCACTGCTTCGGACCAGCCATTGCTCTCACCGCTAGCCTGATGAAAACCTTACAGATTGAACTTCTCCTATGACACACTGTTCTCACCGCTAGCCTGATCTCAAATTACCTATCTACAGTATACGTTTCTTTATGATCTCCATGTTGGAAGTATAAAGTCATGTTAGAGACTAGGTTAATACAAATTCTAGTCATTAGATGTAAAGAGATACAATTCAAGGTATCTTTTGTAACCATTTCAATGAATTATACGCCTTGAAAAATTTTAAACATGAAATTAATAAACTAAATTTAGAGTTCTACTTGGGAAAAGATTAAGGTTTGGATGTCTTCTCATGTTGCTCTTGTTGTGCTTTCTCTTGTTGTTGCTCAAATTGTAAAATTTAAAGGCACATGGACTAGTTTGAGTTTGAATTGGAAGAGTTGGACTCTAGCTGAATTATGAAGATATAGATTTTGAATATGTTTATGAAATGGATTGTAAATTCTATGAGGATGAGTTTAGAAAGCTCAAAATTTGGTAGTAATTCAAATATTTTGATTATTAAACCTAATCCTAAAGACAATCTTGATTTAAAAACTAAACAACCAACTCACAATGGTTGGTGGTTTGCTTCAATGTTATAGTAAAGTTTAAGAATTTTCTATATAATTTCATATGTGTCTTTTTGGGATTTCAATTTTATTTAGTGTAAGAGTTAAAAATCTAGGATTTCAATTTTATTTAGTCAAAAGTTAAAAATCTACATTATCACAAAAAATATTTTGCCGTGTTATTACATTTTTTTATTTTATTCTTCAAACTTACAATATTTTAATACATTTTAAATTATAAAAGTATTAGTATTATTACATTTTAAGGAAATATTTGTGTTATTTAATAGACTTTGTAAAAGTTTAGTTTTATAGTTACGAAATATTTTAGTCCTATTTTATTTTTACGAAATTAGATTATTTTTGAGATTTCAATTTTATTTACCCAACACATTTCAACACTCTTCAAAAATTAATTTTTCAATGATTGGAATTCAATTTGTCTATACAACCAATACCTAATCAACAAAAAAAATACAACTAAACAAATACTATATACAACCAATAGTTAATCTAACAAAAAAAATAACAACTAAACAAATACTATAATAACAACACTACAAGGCAGGTACTGGCCACTATGTGGCACTTGTTAATTATATACTTTTTATAAAGGATGAAAAATAATATAGTGACTTCAAAAAATAGCATAAAGATTTAAGTAAGCAAAATGATAGTATTTTCTTTGTTGCAATTTTTAATAAAATACTTCTTCACAAATTAGTTCAATTTAAATTAATAAACATATGAAATAAACAATTTGTTTTGTTCTTATTTAAGAATTTTTTTTCTCTCTACTACATTTTCTTAAACACAATAAAAAAATTCTAATACATTTTGAACCATAAACTACAAAAGAAGATAAACTAGTATATTTATATTTAAAAAAATATATCTTAAACACAATAAAAAAATTCTAATACATTTTGAACCATAAACTACAAAAGAAGATAAACTAGTATATTTATATTTAAAAAAATATATCTACAGTACGGTGAGAGATATCTTCCAATTTGTTGGTGTTTATAAATTACTTGCAGTTAGAATATTTGAAATGCACATGAGTTAAATTAAAAAGACTGTGCTACGAGACTATGCTACCAGACTTTTCATATTCTTCAAACATAATAATTTCTATTTTTCTATCCATTTGGCTTCCACAACTACCAAGTTTTTCTATTTTTCTATCCATTTGGTTCCATGAATTTATTTATTTGCACATTTTATTTCTTTTCTTCTATCGATTTGGCTTCCAAAACTACCAAGTTTTTGTATTTTTCTATCCATTTGGTTCCACGACTACCAAGTTTTTCTATTTTTCTATCCATTTGGTTCC
This sequence comes from Cunninghamia lanceolata, assembly GCA_027924645.1. Classification (NCBI taxonomy): domain Eukaryota; kingdom Viridiplantae; phylum Streptophyta; class Pinopsida; order Cupressales; family Cupressaceae; genus Cunninghamia; species Cunninghamia lanceolata. The sequence continues at coordinate 8,565,910 of BSBN01000221.1, forward strand.
ACAAATTTATTTATTTGCACATTTTATGAATTTTTTTTACATGGGAATATGAATCTTAATTGTTTACGAGAATATGAATCTTGCAGGCCTTGTTGTGAGTGTAGAATGCCTCTCGACATAACAAGTTTTTGTATTTTTCTATCCATTTGGCTTCCACGAATTTATTTATTTGTACATTTATGAATTTTGTTTACATGAGAATCTGAATCTGAATTATTTACGGGAATTTGAATCTTTCAGCCCTTGTTGTGAGTGTAGAACCCTTTCGGCGTAATAAATAAATAAAACTCATCAATTACTTGTTAAGATTTACCTTGGTTCACCATGCCTATGTCAGGAAAAAATAATGAAAATAATATAGAAGAAGATAAATAATTTAATTAATTAAATTTACTTACTCAGATTTGTCATGTGTCCATGTATGTAGTAAATAAAATAGTTATACAAAAGATAAATAAATAAATTTTACTTATTGATATTTGTCATGTGTCCATGTATGTAGTAAATAAAATAGTTCTAGAAAGTAAAATAAATGAGCATACCTATCTTTAAAAATATATATGTAAAAATTGCCTTTTATTAGATTTGTGATTAAAGTAGGAATAGGTGCCTAATAGGCCTCAAGAATGATAACTAGATGTGTATACCTTTATGTAACCATTAAATTTTTTAGCATTGAAGAAGGTAAGAATGTTGGAGATGTAATTAGATTCCTTTTATCAAATGTGGAGCACCTCAAATTAAAGAGATGAATAGATAGTAGGTTACACAAACCCTCTCTTTATACTTGTTCTTTGGCTGGTATATTGAAATATACAAAACATCTTATATATCGGCTCATAAATACAAAGCATCTAGTATACCAGTTTGCACTTCAAAGATATACATTGCTTTTTCTGCAAGCATTTATCTCAGTTTGTTTATTGAAGTTTCATTGATTATCTAGTATAACAAAGACATACACTGTTGGTTACAGTTGTTAATATACAAAGTTTCCTATTTTTCAGCTTGTGTATCGCAAATATGGTATAGTGGCGAAAATAGATCTAAAATGTGAACGATTGATGTGATTGAACCTATTGAACTTATTAAACCAATGAACCTCTTTCACCTCTGGAATCAGGTGAACCCTTTCAACCAAATGAACCTGGCGAACCATTGAACCGGTTCAACCCTCGATTCAACCTTCGGCTAAACATATTACTATCAGCCTTCTTGGAGTCGGCGTGTATATGAAAAGTGGTGAAAACAGACCAAATTTATGAATGAATGTTGTGGTAGAACCTATTGTACTTTTTGAACCGTTGAACCTCTTTCACCTTTGGATTCGGGTGAACCCTTTGACTGTGGTTGAACTTATTGAACTTATGAACTGATAAACCTCTGTCTCCTCTGGAATTTGGTGTACCCATTGAACCAAATGAACCTGTTGAACCATTGAACTGGTTCAATCCTCGGTTCAACCATCGGCCAAACTCACTATTGTTGTGGTTCAACCTTGTGAACGTATTGAACCATTGAACCTCTTTCACCTTTGGAATCGGGTGAACCCTTTGTGAACCTGTTGAACCGCTGAACCGGTTCAACCTATGGTTCTCCCTTTGAGTGATATCGGAAGACGAGGGAAGAATTATGCCCGAAGGAAAAGAAAGTGTTGAACCATTGAACCTTAAGATGGAGGTTCAATGGGTTCAAAAGGTTAAACGATTCAATGGTTCATAAGTTCAACGGCTACATCTGGTTTAAAGGTTCATCCGGATCGAAGGTTCATCAGAGCTCGAAGGTTCCACCAGTTCAAAGGTTCAACCGGTTCAATAACTTCAATGTTCAAGGTGGTTCAACGGTTCAATAATCGTAAGTTCAATAGTTTCGTTTGGTTCAATGTGTTTAAAGGTCAGATCTAAAATTTTGAAAGATGAAGGAAGAATTATGCCGAAGGAAAAGAAAAGCATTGAACCGTTGAACCTTAAGATGGAGGTTCAATGGGTTCAAAAGGTTTAATAGTTCATCAGTTCGTAAGTTCAACGGGTACATCTAGTTTGAAGGCTCATCCAGATCGAAGGTTCATCAGAGTTCGAAGGTTCCACCAGTTCAAAGGTTCAACTGGTTCAATAACTTCAATGTTCAAGGTGGTTCAACAGTTCAATAACCATAAGTTCAATAGGTTCGTTTGAGTTCAAAGGTCCAATAACCATTGGTTCAACGGTTCTACCATAGCAACAGTTCAAGTTTTTTGACCTGTTTAAAATAGTTTTTGCTGTGTGTTCTCTCACCAAAATTCTATTTTTGCCGATGACTTTACTTTTATCTGTTGGTTCGACTAGTTCAAACTCTATTATACCAATTTTTTGTTATGCTTCAACTGTTGTATTTGCAAGACATGACTTGCTATCATTGGATCTCTCTATTCTGCTCAACTTGTTTTCAACTAACACAGACCCAACTATTCAAAGACTCTTGCTGGCAGTTACACATTGTGGAAGGTGAACTAACCAAAATGTGCTCCAGATTTAAGGTAACACTAAAACAAGTCTGTTTGCATAATTTTGATAAGCTTGGCAACAATCAAGTATTTTCTCTTCTCAAGCAAAGATTTTTAAGAACTAACAGATGTCTGCAATAGAATGAATGTTTTGATTTTGTATAGCTAACATGTGAAAAGAAGTGGTAGCTTTATGTGGGTTCAGGTTAGACAGGAGAAAGATAGAAGATGCCCCTTCAATATAAGCCATGGAGGTCTTCCCAGGAGTCGAAGTACCTAAAAACATACAGAATAAGGATATCAAAAGAAATGCGATGTACAAGGGTGATATCTGTATATCTATCTCAGCAATTGTATAAGAAAATATGTTTCCTTGATGGGCTTGACCCCGTGTATATAAACAGTATGTACTGGATTGCTAAAGTCCCGGGCTAGACCAGAGGTTTTCTTCGCTCTATTCTTTCCTACAGGTGCCCGCACTAAACAGAGCTATATTTTTTCTAACTGACTTTATATATTAATGGCTTCAGCCTTTTACTAATCAAAAAAAATAAAATAAAATAAAATAACTCTTAGTAAATAAAATAAGTGTTCAAGTAAATAATAATAATAACTCATATATATTTAGAAAAAATTAAAACTATAAAATAATATTTTATTAATTTATTAGTTTGATTATTTTATTAATTATATACTTTTTTATAAAGGATGAAAAAGAATATAGTGACTTAAAAAAATAGCATAAAGATTTAAGTAAGCAAAATGATAGTATTTTCTTTGTTGCAATTTTTAATAAAATACTTCTTCACAAATTAGTTCAATTTAAATTAATAACATATGAAATAAACAATTTGTTTTGTTCTTATTTAACAATTTTTTTTCTCTCTAATAAATTTTCTTAAACACAATAAAAAATTCTAATACATTTTGAACCATCAAACTAAAAAAGAAGATAAACTAGTATATTTATATTTAAAAAAATATATCTACAGTACGCCAACAGATATCTTCCAATTTGTTGGCACTTATAAATTACTTGTAGTTAGAATATTTGAAATGCTCACATGAGTTAATTTAAAAAGACTGTGCTGCAAGACTATGCTGCCAGACTTTTCGTATTCTTCAAACATAATAATTTCTATTTTTCTATCAATTTGGCTTCCACAACTACCAAGTTTTTCTATTTTTCTATCCATTTGGTTCCACGAATTTATTTATTTGCACATTTTACTAATTTTGTTTACATGGGAATCTAAATCTTAGAATATGAATCTTTCAGGCCTTGTTGTGAGTGTAGAAGCCTCTCAGGTGTAACAAGTTTTTCTATTTTTCTATCCATTTGGCCTCGACAAATTTATTTATTTGTACATTTATGAATTTTGTTTACATGGGAATCTGAATCTTAATTGTTTACAAGAATCTGAATCTGCCCTTGTTGTGAGTGTAGAATGCCTCTTGGCGTAATAAATAAATAAAAATAATCTATTACTTGTTAAGATTTACCTTGGTTGGGGAGATGTTGATTTTTTGCTCTGCATGTCGAGCTAGGGCTTTTGTGCCCTAGCCCGATCCTCTGGTTTTTTCTTGGTCGTGCGAAGTGTGGGGAGTGCATGCATTTTGGGGAGGTCTGGGGTTGTGTTTTTTATCAGTGCAAAGTTTTTTCAGCAGCATCAGTGTCTCTTTCTCCCTGAGCGTGCGAGGGTTTTGTGCCTGGTTGGAGGCCGTGGGTGGGGTTTTTGTGCCTAGTTGGTTTGGGTCTGCAGTTCGAAGAAAGTGCTGGGTGGTGGATCGGTTAAACCCTAGTGGTGGTTCTTTTTTCTTGGGGGCCTGCTTGCCCGCCTTGGATCTTGTTTAGTTTCAATGCTGATCGGGGAGTCTTCAGGGGCTAGTCCCAAGATGGATTTTCGCTCAGCAGCAGTTGGTGCAAATTCTCCTTCGCACGCTTCGAAGGTTTTTAATAATAACTTGTTCTCACCAGATCCAGGGTTGGTTGGTTCGGGTTTGTCTGGTGGTACTCGGATTACAAAGATCAATGGATGTCTTGAACGTTGTGAGGAGAGGCCAAAATTGGTTATCCCGCTGGAGATGATTGCGGAAGATATTGATTCGAAGCATGCATTGCTGTGCAAGTTTATGGGGATGCGGGTTTCTTTACAATTTCTTGAATCATGGGCCCAACGGACTTGGATGCCAGAGGGAGAAATGGAGGTTATGCTTTTAGCAAATAACTTTTTCATGGTTTCATTCAATTGCTTGGTAGATCGCAATAAGGCCTTTGAAGGAGGCCCCTATTTTCATAATCAGATTGGGTTATTCATTAAACCTTGGCATGCGGGATACAATCCTGCTGAAGAGCTTCCGAACCGGGTTCCAGTGTGGGTTTAGCTTCCAAGGTTTCCTGTGGAATGTTGGTGGGATGATGTTTTACACTTGTTAGCTTCAATGCTAGGAAAACCAGTTGGTACTTCACAGCAGACTCAAGTTAAAAAGGTGATGACTTTTGCTCGTCTATGTGTTGAGATTGATTTGAGTAAACCCTTGCCAGATTCGGTGGATATGTGTGCGGGTCCTTACTCTTGGGTGCAGCAGTTGGACTATGAGACTCTTCCTTTTCGGTGCCATCTTTGTCATGAATATGGACATTTACAGAGGAGATGCCCTAAGGCTAGGACTGTGGACTCCCAGCCTTCGCAGCCTCCCCACAATCCCCCTAGAGTTGAAAAGGGGAAGGAACCCATTCCTGGTGATGTGGATGGGGCTGATGGTTTCGTTCCTGTGAAGGCTCGAAATAGGAATCGAGGTCAAAAGAGGACTTTGAAGGAAAGGCAGGATGAAGATTCTTTCAACAGATTTGAAGTTTTAGATGATCTCAGCCAGCAGGAAGTGAATCCAAGCTTGGTGAATATGGATCAGGGTGCTTCAGGTACAGGACAGGAGGGCCTTCTTTCTAAAGCTACTCAGGTTTTGCAGGATAATAGGGCTTTGCAAATGGACACAGACGTTCAAATGGAAGTCCAGGTGGAATCGGTTCCTATTATAGTAGGGAAGAAGGGTGGTGAGGATGGATCTCCTCTTGTTTCAAATGTAGGTACTGAGGGGGTGAAGATTAATAAGTCTTCTTCTTCTCATTTGGGTCTTCATCAAAAGGATCCAAAAAAAGGGGCTGGGGAGAAGTCTTCCAAGCTTGGTAGAAAAAAAGATTTGGATAAGATTAAATTAACAGGGGAAACTTTGGTAGAGTCAGGGTCTGTTAAGACTCTGGATTCTCATTTTTCGAGCCCCTTGAAATGATTGTTCTATCCTGGAATGTAAGGGGCTTGAATAGTGGCCCTCGACAAAAAGCTGTTCGTGATTTGGTTAGAAGTCAATCTCCTAACGTTCTTTTCCTGCAGGAGACTAAGGTATCAGTGGAGTGTATGTTTGGTTTAGTGCCTAAGTTGTGGGGGAGTGGAGAGTGCCAGTGTATTGGTGCTCAAGGGTCTGCTGGAGGAGTGGCTTGTTTATGGAATCCTCAGAATATCTGCCCTCTTTGGTGGTTGTCCTTTCAGTATTCTATCTCTATGATTGCTTCTTGTTTTGAGACAGGGGAGTCTGTTCTCTTCTCCAATATCTATGTGCCTACTGAACTTTAGGGTAAACAACTGTTGTGGTCCCATATCCGGTTTGTCCGAAGCATGGTTCCTTTCCATCCGTGGATTATGGCTGGAGACTTCAATGCTATTTCTGAGTTGGCTGAGAAGAGGGGTGGTATTGCGAGGCTTGAGCCTTCTGCACTGCTACTTCAGGATAACATTTCCTCTTTAAATCTGGTGGATATCAAGCCCATTAATGGCCAGTTTACTTGGAATAATCAGAGGATTGGGAATAACTGCATTGCGGAACGACTTGACCGCTTTCTGGTTTCTTGCTACTGGGTTGGTGGGTTGTGGTCTTCTAGCTCTGAAATTTTGGATTGGAGGGGATCAGATCATTGGCCTATCAAGCTGGCTATTTCTTCAGCTCGTGTGCCTCGGTCTCCTTCTTTCAAGTTCCAGCTTATGTGGTTGTGTGACTCCTCTCTCCATGACTATATTGTTGAGTGGTGGAGGTATGGTAGACCTGCTTATGGTACAGCAATGTATACTTTTGCTAAGTTACTTCAATTTGTCAAGTATCAGCTTAAACGTTGGAATCGGCAGTGCTTTGGAAACATTTTCCATGCTAAGACTGCTGCCCAAGTTGAGTTGGATGGTATTACGAGGTTGATCAGGGAGGATGGAGTGACTGAGGACCTGCTTCGGGAAGAGACTAGGGCTTTGAAAGCATTAGAAGAGTGTGAGCTACGAGAGGAAGTTTTTTGGAAACAAAAGGCTCAGATTGAGTGGCTTCAGGAAGGGGATAAAAATACCGCTTTTTTCTTCAACTCGGTGAAAGCTAGGAGACATGGCAATTCTATTTCTACTTTGGTGAATGATAGGGGCGAAACTCTTTCTTCTTTGTAGGAAATCACATGTGAAGCTATGCAATATTTTGCTTCTTTATTTAGGGAGGACTCGCAAGGGGGTTCTGATGAGGAAGCTCAGGTCCTTTCTTGTATCCCTTCTTTGGTTTCTAGGGAGATGAATGAGCATCTTATGAGTGATATTTCGATTGAGGAGCTAGAGGGGATCGTGTTTCAAATGAAGAGGGAGAAAGCTCCTGGCCCTGATGGTTTCCCGATTGAGTTCTTTCAAGAATTCTGGGAGATTATCAAGTTAGACTTGTTAGCAGTTGTTCAGGAGTCTCATAAGAATAAACAGATGTTACGGGCTTTGAATTCTACCTTCCTTGCTCTCATCCCAAAGTGTGATGGGGTGGATGGGTTAAGTCAATGTCGTCCTATCTCTCTTTGCAATGTGATTTATAAAATTATCTCTAAATTGATTGCTGATAGGTTGAAAAAGTGGCTTAAAGTGCTGATTTCTGAGGAACAGAGTGGTTTTGGGGCGGGACGTCAGATTCTGGATGGGGTTGTTATTGCAACTGAAACCATTCACTCTATGGCTAATTCCAAAGATAAGGCAATGTTCATCAAGCTTGATATGGCTAAGGCTTATGACTGTGTTCGATGGTCCTTCCTTCGGAAGGTTCTTGGTGCTTTTGGTTTTGGGGATGCATGGATTTATTGGGTTATGAGTTGTGTTACTTCAGTCTCCTTCTCAGTGTTAGTAAATGGTGAGCACTCTGAGCTTTTTGGCACCTCTCAGGGTTTGCGGCAGGGTGACCCCCTCTCTCCTTACTTGTTTCTTCTTCTTGTTGAGGGTCTGGGACGCTTGATAAGAAGGAATGTGGAGTTAGGTTTCATTTAGGGCTAGGGGTGGGGAGGTGGTTTAGCTCCACAATCTCACTTGCAGTTTGTTGATGACACTGCTTTGATGGGTATGGCTACAATTAGGGAAGCTTTGAATTTGCGCAAGGTGTTGGATGTTTATCTTCTAGCTTCAGGCCAATTGATCAATGAAGATAAGTCTTCCATCTTTTTCTTCAATACTCCAGGTTCCATTCAGAGGCGAATTGCTCATATCTTGAGATTTCAGACTCGGGTTCTCCCTTTGACCTATCTTGGTATTCCCATCTCTATTGGACGACTTCCCAAGGAGTCTTGGCAGAATATTCTAGATAAATTTTGTGTGAAAGTTAATCATTGGACCCATCGCTGGTTGTCCTTTGCGGGTCGTGTTCAGTTGCTCAAGTCTGTGGTGCAGGCCTTCCCCATTTATAGATGTATGATTCAGGTGGCCCCTTTGGGTTTTGTTAGGGAATTGGATTCCTTAGCAAGACAGTTTTTATGGGCTGGTAGCTTATTGTCCTCTAAATAGAGCCTTGTTAGATGGGACATTGTTTGTAGCCCGAAGCAGTTTGGCGGCCTCGGGTTAAGGCAGTCGTTGTTGTCAGGGATGGCGTTGACTGCTAAATTGTATTGGCGGTGGTGTGTGGAGCAGGATGGGATTTGGGCCAGGATATTAACTTAGAAATACTTCCCAGGGATCCCTCAAATTGATATTCCTCGGTATCCACTGGTGGGGAAAGGTTCGGTGATTTGGAGTATGCTCAAGAAAGGGGCTACTCTGGTCAAGGATGGTTTATTTTGGATTTGTAAAAGAGGGACAAAAGCTCATTTTTGGTCTGATTCTTGGGATGGTTTTCCTCCCATTGTTTCTCAGTTTCCTAATTTGGTGACTCTGTGCTAGAGGTTCTGTGAAGTTGGTTGGTCAAGGGTGAGTGACTTCAAGTCCTTTTCTTCTCATGGGCTGTTGGTGGTGGCAAGATGGAAGAATCCTGATGAGTGGCCTGTTGTTGGTATGGAGGAGGAGTGTGCTGAGCTTCATAGTATCCTTTCTCATAGACGTTGTAGCTCCCTCCAGGAAGGGGATGTTCTTTCTTGGTCTCCTAATTCTAAGGGTGTCTATACTGTTGCTTCTGGATATCAGGTGTTGTTATCTAACCAGCTAGAGGGGGTGGAGGTTCACTGGTGGAAGAAAGTGTGGAATAAGCTTTCTTGGCCGAAGTGTAACTGCTTTATTTGGACTTTGGCTTGGAATAGGTGCTTGACTTGGGATAATATTCAGAAGCGGGGTTTTCAAGGTCCTTCTATGTGTGTTATGTGTGGATGTGGAGAGGAGGACTCCTCTCACTTGTTTTTCCGTTGTCCCTTGACTTTGCAGCTTTGGCATTTTTGGTGGGACGTTTGGAAAAGCCCTTGTGTTCATGCTTCATCCCTGGTGGATTTTTGGAGTAGTCTGGGTAGACCTCCTTCTATGGCCTCTTTCTTGCAAGATGTGTGGTATGCGGGGCCTTCCTTCATACTATGGCAGATTTGGTTGGAACGGAATCGCAGAATATTTCGAGGTGAGAAGTTGTTGATTTAACAAGTTTGGCACAAAATTATGAGTATGATTCGGGAGACGGTGGAATCTAAGTGTGATGTGGTGTTCCCTTTGGAGAAAGGAGATGCTGAGTTGGTGGATAGATTGGGTATTCAGGGGTTTTCTCCAGCTTCTGCTTGTGTCAGGAAAGGAAGATGAGTGAAAAAGAAAGTGCAAAGGGTGGGAAGATGGCTTCCCCCTCCGTCTGGCATTCTGAAGCTCAATACTGATGGTTCTTCAAGGGGCAATCCTGGGCCTGCTGGGATTGGTGGGACTGGCAGGGATTTTTCAGGATCGGTGGTTTTTCTCTACTCTGTTCATGAAGGATGGCAAACTATCAACCTTATGGAATGTTTGGCGATCCTCTATGCTTTGGAGAGGGCTTATGCTTTAGGATGGCGCAAGGTTATCTATGAGTCTGATTCACAGGTTTTGATTAATTTGCTGAATACACAGAAGGTTTCTGATGTTAGTTGGCAATTGGCTATGATGGTGCAACAAATTCTGCAGATAAGTTCTTTGATGGAGATGGTGTCTTTTGTCCATATTCCAAGGGAGTGGAATAGGGCAGCAGATTGTTTGGCTAAGTGGGCCTCTGAGCATTTAGATGGTTGGAAGGTTGATGAATGGGAGCAGGTTCCTCATGAGCTCCGATATGACTTGGAGAAGATTCTTGCTGAGGATGGGAATGGTATTGGTGAAGGATGATGTTGTTTTATGCTTTGTATGGCTGTTTCTTATTACTAGGGCCTTGGCCCTTTGATGCTTTGTAATGTTCTTTTCTGAATTTCAATAAAGTTTTTACCCCTCTTAATAAATTAAAAAAAAAAAAGATTTACCTTGGTTCACCACACTCGGGAAAAAATAATGAAAATAATATAGAAGAAGATAAATAATTTAATTAATTAAATTTACTTACTCAGATTTGTCATGTGTCCATGTATGTATGTAGTAAATAAAATTGTTATATGAAAGATAAATAAATAAATAAATAAAATTTACTTACTAATATTTGTCATGTGTCCATGTATGTAGTAAATAAAATAGTTCTAGAAAGTAAAATAAACTAAAATACATATCTTTAAAAATATATATGTAAAAATTGCCTTTTATTAGATGTGTGATTAAAGTAGGAATAGGTGCCTAATAGGCGTCAAGAATGATAACTCTAAATATTTTTTTTATTGAAAAAAATATGGATTACAAAGGGTAAGGAAGTCAAAATACTACAAAGAAACAAAATATAGAGAAACATATACAGGAACAAATAATCAGCCTGGCAAGAGAAGCTATAGAACAACACTAATCTTGCCTCCATGACCTAAAGCTGCAACTCAAAAAACAATCTTACACACTGAAACAGATACAATCCATCAGTGTCAAAAAAACTCCTATATGCATGAAACTGAGCTCCTACTCTGGAGCAATCTGTGCATGCCCAGAAAACTTTAGCTATCGACCATTAAAGCTCACTAAGTAGACCTGCTGATAATATATAGACCTAACTGACCATTAGGGGAGAGCTCTTCTAGAAAGCTATCTTACTAGGTGCAAGAGTGACTTCAATTCAAAACCCATTAATCTCATCCCATTCTCTATGATGCAGTTATAGGAGAAAACACCTCGTTACCTCATATTTTTTAAATAGTCTGTGACATGGAAAGAATATCTACTTCTGTGTATGGTTAAAAATCTCTGGATATATTCCAAAAAATACATGTTACAATGGGCTTTATAATGAAGTGCCAATATTTTTTCATCTTGTAGGGACAATCGTAGCAAATAGGGGCACAATGAGTTCCTTGGAGATGCGAATTCCCTTAATTGGAAGTCCTTCCACTAATAGCAACTCTGATATAAATGAATAAAAAACAAAAGGTTCTTGTGAATTTTAACTTTGAAATGGGCTCTCCTGCTCCTCTTCTCACCCATGTTCCTGGATCACAGGATTTATCTGTTGATGGGCTCATTGCAGGGTCTTCTTCTGCTACTGGTTTGGCTGCAGCTATTGGTGCACCATCCGTGGGCTCAACTGCTTTTGCTGTTGGAGCACCATCTATGCCTACAACTACTACCTTATAGGGTTCGTCTGCTACTTTACATGCAGGGGGTCAGTCTGCTCCTATTGGGTTTTCTTCTGTTGATGGTGTGGCTACGGTTGTTCGTGTGCTGTCCATGGGATTAGTGGCTGGTGTGGCTGCGGCTGCTCGTGTGCTATCCGTGGGCTCAGCAGCTAGTGTGGCTGTTGATGTGCTGTCCGTATCTATGGCTGGGGTTCCATCTGCTACTAGGGTGCCTGCGGATGGTGTGTTTTCTTCTGCTGCTAGTGTGGCTACACCTGTTGATGCACCGTCTATGCATTCAACTGCTGGAATTACCATAGGAGTGCCGTCCGTGAATATGACTACTACTTTTTAGGGATTGTCTGATGCTTTATTTATAGGGGTTCCGTATGCTATTGGGGTTTCTGTGGCTGTTGGTACGCCATCCATTTATAGGGCTATTGCTATTGCTACTTTATCTTATGCAAAGATTTTTAACAGTGATTCTCCTTAGCGATGTGAGGAGTTTGCTAATGCTACTACTATTCTGGTATCTAGGAGATCTATTTCTCAGTTAGACTTGCCTCCCCCTGTACTGGTCCTAGGGGATGAGGTTTTAAAAAATATTGACTATTTCTCTGAGTAGGGTTTGATTGGTAGATTTGACCATTGGTGGCCTTGGCTGGGTGATTTGAACCTCTAGATTTTAGAGCATTGGTGCCCTATCATAAAGAGGAAAATAGAAATTTACCCTTGTGCAAAGGGTTTCTTAGTAGTTGTTTTTGCTTTAGTTTCTGATCAGAATGCTATTCTTCATACTCAGGTTGCTTTTGGGGCAATCATGCCCTCCTTCTCAAGCCTTGGGTTCCCTCCTTTAAACCATTGACTAAGTCTTTTAATAGAATGCCTATTTGGATTCCTCTCCCAAATCTTCCACTGCATCTTTGGTGCAAATCTTGTTATGAGGGTATTGGTAATTCTTTGGGCTCTTTTATTATGGTAGATCAAGCGACTACCTTATTTTCTCATACCACATACGCTCGTGTTCTTATGGATCTCGATCTCTCTAAGCCTCTCCAGGCTGAGATTATGCTACAGGTTACTGATAATTCTTGGAGGTAGATTTTGGACTATGAAGGAATTCCCTTCTGGTGTCATAGATACTTTACTATGGATCATCTGGCTTCTAGGTGTCCTCGCTTAAAGATCCCTCATTCTTCCTCCTAGAGGAAGAAGTCTTTGCATGAACATCTTATAGTTGGTGCTACTGAGGATATTTCTGGGTTAGAGGTGGTTGAATCTTCCTCTGATGATGATGGGTCTACTCCTGATATTGAGAGGGTTCTAGTTTTTATAGCTATGGATACTACTGCTTGTGGTTTTACTGCTGGAATTGCTGGTGTTGCTGGTGGTTCTGCTACTGGGATTGTTGGTGTTGCTGGTGGTTCTACTATTAGGATTGCTGGTGTTTCTGATGTTTCTGCTACTGGGATTACTGGTGTTACTGGTGGTTCTGCTACTGGGATTGCTGGTGGTTCTATCGCTGGTGTTGCTGGTAGTTCTATCGCTGGTGTTGCTGGTGGTTCTGCTGCTGAGATTGTTGATGTTGCTGGTTGTTCTGCTGCAGAGATCTCAGCTACTGATATGTCTCGCACTATTAATATAGGTACTCATGTTGCTGGGACTGATGTTGTTGTGCCCCAATCTCCACCCCCTTCCAAGGATTTGGAAAGAGTTTCTCCTTTTTCTCCTATTTCTATGGATGGAGATGATGTTCTTTGGACTATTGTCTAAAGGAGGAAGTGAGGTCTTCCCAAGCATGTTTCTTTGAATTGCACTCATGCTAAGGGTGTTCGACCTGATTAGTCTGGTTCTGCTATTGTTTAGGTTGTTGCTCCTTGCAACCTTTTTGCTTAGTCTGTTGGGCATTGTTGTTGTTTCTTTTTTAGCAAGGTTGCTGTGCCTATGCTGCTAGTCTTTTCTCTATGCTCGCTGAGTACTGTCAGTACAGTGTTTTCTTGCCCCCTGGGCTTGATTTTGTAAAAGGGTTCGGCCCTTGGTTTTAGCTGCCTTATTTTATAAAAAACAAAAGGTTCTTGTTATCAATCAAATATGTACAGTATGCTAAGTTATTTGACTTGACTATTAGTTGACACATGAGAACACTCCTAGGCCTATGGGTTGCCTAAAAAATGGAGTGAACCTCCAGAGTGAGCTGGTTCTCCTAATGATTTTACTAATCTAAATGATTTGCAGAGGAAAAAGGTGAGAAGATGAACTGAAATAAAACAAACTTAAATAGAATTAGCTCCTGATTTCTAACTTATCTCGATACTTTTACTCACAAATAGTTCCTTAAACATGAACTCTCACAACTTCACTTAGAACATACAATTCAAAAATACTTTGTATGAAGGTTCAGTTTGAACACAATCATACAACCTGAATCATATGAACAATTTGCACAACACTTTCACAATAATGAAATATGAGAAAGGACAAATTACTCATTATCACAATGAGACATCGAGTCAATATTGTAATCACAAGGGAAAAAGAAGTGAAATAGAAGGGTTCTATTGTATTAACTAAAAGGAATACAAGGAAAAACATAAACTGAGTCAAATGCCTATCTACAAACTCACTGCCTATGCTCAAGAGAGAAGATGGGCTCTGCTTACTGCCACCAACAAAGCTAGGGTTTGAACCACAAAAATCCTCCATTTTTCAGTTACAAGGCATTTTCTATGAAGTTTTCTGTAGGAAGATGAAGGTATAGTTCTTCCTCTATCTCGAATCATGACCTTTTCTTCATTTCTGAGGCATTCTCTAGGTTCCCTAACCATGATCATGATTCTCTCTGATATGTTTTTGGTCTCTGCTTCTTTGTGTCTCCTGTGTGGGCCACCATGGATGAATGATCTAAGCTTATCTGGAGGTAATATAAAAGCAAAGAATAGGTAAAACCCATGGCCCTGTGTATTTGATGAAAGGTGTGTTCTAAACCTTCGAATCTTGCTTCATTCTTTAGTATATGAGACTTGATAAGGTACTAAAGGCCGCAACCAAACTAATGCTTTTGAGTGTTTTCTTGAACTCTCATGAGCTCGAACCCTTCACAGTTTTGTGTCTATGAGAAGAACAACTCCCTTTGTTGCATGCCCACGGCCATGCTTGGATGTAGATTCTAGAGGCTGACCATGCTAATATTGTGCACTATCGGCCAAGACTAATCCTGGACACTCTAGACTTTGCAACCTATCAATTTGTAATTATCAGCCATCCAATATACAAAAGGCTAGGTCAGGAATCACCATAGTTAGATGGGAATACTTCCCAACCAGCTTCCATTACATGCTCTGTTGGCAATCCTATATCACGTATAAGCCAAATTTGACTAATGCTAGAAACACTGTCAGAATCCATGTACAGTTCCCATATTTAAATCTTCCTTATGATCCATGGACTCCATCATACTGAAATTGCACAATAGCATACTCATTAACAAGTTGAGAAATTGAAGATGCTCTGATTCTCTTTCTCAAGAACATATCTATAGATCCTGCCACTTTTATTTGGTCATACTTTATCTCAATGACAGAGACTGTTCCTTCTGGACACCCGTTTTGAAGCCCATTGTCTAAGATATTCAAGGAGGGTCTCCCTGCTTGAGCATTTGTCTAGCTTGTATTTGAAGTTTTCTTCCCGTGCTCATATTGTTGTGTAGGATTGAGTGATATTTGATCAGCAAATTTGACACATAATATGTTGTCTCCATTCTTATGCTTGTAACTGTGGACTATTGTGGGATTAATGTAAGTGGTGTAACCTTGAATGGTCATTGTTGTCATTTCTGAGCACTCTTGGTTCTATCTTTATGAAAGGCCACAGTTAATCCTTGTATTTATGAGCATTATGTAGCTTTGTTTACATGAGTTCAAAGGCTTTAATTTTCTCGTATCAACTTTTAGTTGAAAACCCCAAATGGGTTTAAATTATGAGAAAGAAAAGAACCTTCTGCTACAGGTCATGGCTTTGTCTTAGTGGCTGTCCATACCTCATTTGGCTTGCACTGTTCTTTTCTACACTAAAATTTCTCATGAGCATCTTGTCTTATGTTGTGCCTTGCATCTTAGCTCACAAAGGTAACACCTGGATATACAGTTCCTCTCTATGGAAAATGATAAGTGTTCGTTATTTTATGGGAAAACTACTCTTTGTGTAGTACATGGGATTGTATAGCTTGAATCTCCCATTTTTCCTATATCTATGATCTTGTTTTAAAAATGCATGTGGATTTTAGCATTACCTATACCTTCTTTCTTTGTAATGATGCTACCCACTATACTTTTAAGGAAATCTTATTCACATATTTTCTTAAAATAGAAGAGTTTAGAAGCTAGAGAGAAAAAGAGACATAAAACTTTGTCATACTATGAACTACTTCTAAAAAGGACACTATCACTATGCCTTTTCTTCATATGAAAATTCAGACTGAAAATGACCTTGAACATACAATGTTGTCCACCCTTTTGATGAAGACCTAAATAAGACATTTGTATGTTGTCCTTTATCTGTAATTATGATTATAAAGGTACCTTGATGTATCAAATGAAGTATTCTCTGATGTTTCTGTTGTCTAATATAGTGACTATTATGACTATTCCCATAAGAGATATGACTGTTATAGTCATTTGAAACTTCAATGCACTTTATAATTGATGACTACCCCTACGGTTCTAGTGTAGTGGCTGCTCCATATGTGTTATTAGTTTGCTAAAAAATGGATGTCATATCATATTGAAAGTTGAGGTTCCTTAAGTTCATTGACTGAGGCAACATGCTTTCGTGTAGCACTTGCAACTGATTCATTGTGTATTGATGTCTTCTTTCTTGACAATACTTTTCCTCTCATACAAAATAGCTTCTCTCTTTCTCTTGTATCATTGAACTTGGTTAAATTCAATCTATAACATGTGACATTTGCCTACTTCATTACTGCAACTATGCTTTCATAGCTATCCCGGCTGTTCCATATATGCATCTATGATGTTCATGATAAACAAAGATAAACATATATTTACCTCTTGTATCTAGCTCTAGAAAAATATGAGATGTGATGGAAAAACTGTTCACTGGATTCTTTTCCTGTCACTCTTGAGACAGGAGCAACAAAAATTCTCTTCTTTTAAATGGAAAAAGCATTTCATGTAAGTTGTGCTCCATCTGTACACATGTTGTATATGTTCCTATCATATGTTTGAATAGTGTATAGCATACCTTTCACATGCTAGTTCCTATAGCAGCATCTATACATATGATTCTTTCAATTATCCTGTATTGATCATGGTTATTCTGTACTCTGTTTTGGAAATCATTAAGCTGTCTCAATGCTCATTTATGACTCTTACTTCTTCATATTGAACTGATAGTCATAGATGGGTAATGAGCACGAGATTCGTACACTTGGTTAATGCAATAGCAGAATATATCATTATTTCTATGTGTAAACTTTGTATTCCATCCCCTCCTAAGAATCATGGGCAGCATGTTGGGCTCAACCCTTGTGGGAGCCCACTTAACACAACATGCTAAATTTGTCTTCAAAAAAGCAACATGATTTCACCTATACTTACACATGGAACAAACTTCTTAGATAAAATCAGTGAAGTACAATGATTGTTTCTTTTCAATCTCTCTTACATGTGAATGATATGTATCTTACTTAGTGCACTATAGGCAATGTATTATGCCTCTGTTGATAGGCACCTAGGGAACTCATATTTGGAGCTCTTACAAATCTCTTTCAATCTCGCAGGTTATTATGAAGATCGGGAGCAAGCATAGAAGGCAAACTTGGAAACCGAAGACATTGAATAGACAATGATGGCTATGATACTTCCTCTTCCTATTTCTAGATGCATAGTATATTTCTTATATCTATACTAGTTTAGCTATTCCGACAGCTTGTGTGGGACATTTGATCTATCATGTTTTCGTTCAATGCAATGTTTATTTCTTCTATGTATCTCATTTGTAAAATGAATAATCATTGTAGTGAAATGAAATAATTTATCTCTCAAGCCACCTTTTTCAAATGAATGATGATTTGAAATTTTTTTCCTCTGTTGAACAACTAAATTGCAACATAACTGAATATCTCAAACACTCCACTATGCAAACAGATAATCATAATAGAAAATCTTAGAATTTTTGACCTAAAATGAACTTGTTGTACCAGCTCTGCCAATTTGAGTTGTAGGCAAAAATTGGTAATAGTTCTATCATAGAGAAATAGGCCAAGGAACCCTTGAATCTCTATCACATAGAACTGCCTTAAACAAGACTCCTTAACATAACCCCACAACAGATGTTGCAGCTGTACCAAAATAGAACACTTGGTAAGAATCCAAGTGTATTCCCAACAAGGCCACCATCACAGTGAATTAAACATTCATTCCATAGAAATTATAATCTTTTCTAACTTTGGGTCCAAAGCCCTATTTCTTTGAAGCTGAAGCATTTGGATTTTAACAAGCTAAATTTGATCATGATGCAGAAACTTCCGGAGGTCATAACTATTGACTCGAGGGTTTGTCGAAGATAAAATTTGGTGGACAAATGCATCTTGAAGAGTTTATTAAAAATCCCACTAATTTGGTAAATTCGGTAGGTCACCATTTTGACACATTTACAAAACCTTTTCTGATCATCTAGGGCCTCAAAATGAGGTTTTAATGTTTTTTTCAAGTTTTTTCAAGTTGTTTTTCTAATTAGTTTTGAAGTTTTACATGCAATTAGATTAGAAATTTTATGATTAGTCATTCTTTAGTTAGTTTTAAATAATTGGAAATTTTCATGGTCATACAGGTATGGATGTGAAATTACCAAAAATAGTAATTTTAGAAAGTTGCTAAAATCTGCCAAACAGGGTAATTTCATTTTGTATAAATTTGGTATTTATTTTTAGTTGTAGTAGGATGGAATGGAATGAGAAGGAGGATTCAATAAATATTTCTAAGTTTCTAAGTTATTTTGCAATAATAATGGTGTTGAATATTATGCTACATAATGTTTGGTTGCATCAGATTACCCATTTTCCAGTTTTTCTTTGAATCTCTCTGATGCTGCGTAAATAAGGAAATAATTTGCATGAACACATTAGAGTAAATCCTTACATTTCTAGATTCCTAATAGTAAATATGGGGATAAAGATATCACCCTTATCATTTATAACCTATTTGTTTAATATTCTTATGGAGATAATATCCTTTTTGAATGGTATTATAGTTTGGCAAGGGAGTGATTTACTCTCCCTTGACCCTGAATGTAGGGGAGTGGGAGAAGTTCCCTTGGCTGAAAGCTGAGTGGCGGGGCAAGTGGCCCTCAACCGCCACTAAGAGCAATTACTTGATAGAAATGGGGATAGTGGAAAAACAAGTTTCTTTTCTCTCAAAAGAGAGAAAGATAAGGAAGGAGTTGATAGGTTTTATGTTATGTTTTGCTATGGGAGAGTAGGTCAGGTTCACTAGGAAAAGAAGTATGAGCACCTGTAGAATCTCATTGAATTCATCTTCAAACCTTGTCACTGAGTAAGTGAAGCTGTGTCAATTCTTGTTTTTGTTAAGTTTAGTATATTAATACTATGAATGCATAGAGTTGGCCAGGGTGAGACCCTGAGTTGTGCTCATTATCAATTTTTTTGTATAAGTATTGTAGTTCAAAAGGAAGAAATCCCTGTTGTTTCGAGCTATCCCATAGCTCATTGTTAACAACCTCTATATCATTCTTGATTTCATTGTCTTGGCTTTATAGTCACGAACACAATATCACTTCTATGAACTCTTGATATATATATATATATATATATATATATATATATATATCTGTGTGTGTGTGTGTGTGTGTTTTGGTTTGACAACGAAGCTGTCATCTTTAGAATTATACCATATTACCTTATCTTTTGCAGAGCTTCAATAGCTTTGCTATGAATCTTGATCAAGTCTTCTATTTGATATGCAAAGGTATGTTCAATAGCTATGGCTATCATAGTTTGTGATATGAGCTCACCAAGAAAGAAGGTGGTAGCTGACTCTGTTAACTATTAATAAACACTTTTGATAATTGTGTTATCATTCTGTATGGTCAAGTGGCCATTATTATATGCCTACATTTATTGTCATGTATGGCTAAATGGCAATTGTTTAATACTTGTGTTTTCAGCATGCGAGACCAAAAGGTCATTGCCTTAAAACTATCATAATATTTTGCAAGGCTGAATGGCCATTATTTATAACTATGTTACAAGCTTGCATGGATGTATGACCAATGCTTTATTACTAAATTATTACCTTGCATGGACATGTGGCCAATGCTTAACCATTGTGTTATTATTCCATATGACCGAATGGTCATTGTATTATAACTGAGATATTATCTCGCATGGGTAAATGATCAACTCTTGAAAATAAGATATCATTATAAGCTAAGGCCAAGTCAGGTGGACGAAAGCCTATGATATAATCTACCTTTTATAATGACATGATGATGGATGTTAGGGTTTTTAAACCTGACTTATACTGGAATACTACAATGGATTATAGTTTCTCTCTTTTAATTAAGAAGTATGATAATGTAGTCTACCAATGCCATAGTTGAACATGGTTGTGCATGACTAAATATTATGATGTCCCTTAGATGTGATAAGGGTCATCTGAATGAGCTCACTAAGTACATACCTTCATACTGACTGTATGCCCATGAGGCTATGAAAGTAAATGGAATTTATGAACTACTAGAGTGGTGTAGCTCAAGATAGTCCCAATGATCCTTGGTGTATGCATTGTATCTAAACCATTAGTCAAGTAGAATACCTTGAAGACCCTCATTCACTAAGGCTAAAAGTATACTTATTTTTATGAGTCTATAATGCAAAACTCTAGAAAACCTTGAGGAAGCTAAGAGTTCTTGACTCAAGATTAGATATTTCTAATAGTTTTAATGTTGATTTGGTTATATCCAATACAACTATTATCAAGATGGGATTAGAGGAGTATCCTCAACCCAAATGAGTTCCTTAGAGAACCTTTGAATTTGTTTCAATTATGTTTGTTGAGTTGATTAATCAAACTCTATGAGTGTAATGTTCACTTCATAGAATAGGGTGACAAGGAGTCAGAGTTTCTTGAATTGCAATTGAAATAAGGGTGTGAGACTCTAAGAAACGTATCCAATAACCTAGTCAAATAGACTAAGGGTTACTTGATAGTTACACAACCCTTGCATATATGATTATTTATCTTAGCCTAGAAGATGGCACTAAGTCAAATTGACTACAGGATATGTTGTAAGACCAGTTGTTTCTATTAATTCTGCAAGATGAGATAGCTTCTAAGTCAAATCAAGGTGTGTGAACAATTGACTACATTCATTGTGAAACATCTATTTATATTAAATCTTTGTCCAAATTAATGCATCTGTCTCTACATGCATTAGTAAGTTCACTATGCTCTAGATGACATAATGCCTCCTGTAATGTCATACATAGTTAGAGTGGATCTATAGTTTTACGATCATGAAGTATTATGAAGGACATGACACTAGAGACTCAGATGGAAAACCTATTTCATTCCTTATATCTATTCCCTTCGTAAGGGTAGGGCCACTTCTAGTTAGGAAGTTGTGTAGGAGACTGTTGGTCTATGTTTGGAGGAAAAGCACTCGGGTGATGCTCTCCTTCCTAAGCAGAATACATTTCGAGGCTTAAGAAAATAGATATCAAGTTTTCCAGATCTAACATAATTCTCTTTATATGACTTATTAGTCTTGAGAATTAATTGTGTACTTATCATTGTTGCAGAATTCAATAGTATGCTATTTGTGGAAATGTTACAATTTCAATTATCCTAAAATTAAATTTATTTGATTTATTGTCAATGATTATATATATATGAGTGTGTGTGTGTGTGTGCGTGTGTGTGTATGTATATATATATCTCTGTGTGTGTGTGTGTGTGTGTTTATTTAATGGTAATTAAGTTGATTAATTTTGGGCATTATGAGTTGACATGTTACAACGAGGATGGGCTTAACAGGGACATAGTTACATAGAGAATAATTTCCATGCAACTAGCATATTGAACAAAAAATCTACAAATTGATACCAAACAAACAATAAATAAACCCAACCCTACTCTGATACCATGTGAGAACTTAGAGGATCCTTTGATGATTACCTACACCAAATTAGCCACCTAAGACAAGAAAAGGCACACTTATCCTATAGAAAATATTCAAAACAAAAATATGTGAAGCAAATACTTCAATGAAGAGTGAATTGATTGGGATAGTAAAATAGCTCACTATGAGATACATAGAGGGCATAATCGACTAAGAATAGACAATCCAATAATAGGAAAATCTCACTAAGAATAGTGGTGCTTCAAGAATAGGAAAAAAAACCACTTAAGTTAGACAAAGCTAATCTAGGTATGCCAAGTATAGCTCAAGGCTAAACATAGACTCCTAAATATGCACTCTTTAGTAAGCTTAATATACACCAACACAAACAAGTACTCATCAATCAATTGAGATGTATGAGCATCAGTCATTTCCTAATATTAATTTTCATATTGAAGATGAAAATTTAAGATCCATAGATTGTGTGCTTGAAACACTAGAGAATACAATTTGACGTGAAGTGAATGTGGTAGTTGGACGTGAAGTGAATGTAACTATTGGAAACAATGCACAAAATATACCAAATCCAAATGGAATTCTTAAAAGAGATTTCAATAACTTTCAAATGCTTTTTCGACATGATCTAGATAAATCTGTTTCTCCAAACATGTGCTACATTTGCCAAGAATGTTATTTTGGAATAATTTTTTTCAAACACCTCAAGGTCCTATATGCCCTAGATGTCGACAAGAGAAAGGTAATAATTGATTATTTGCATCAAATAATATGGATATTGGCCCACAACCACAAGAACTTGTAAAATTGACACAAGTGGAAGAGATTCAAATCCAACTACTGATGACTGGAAATTACTAATGACAAGGATTAATGCTGAAAGAGACACTACAACCAATGAAGATTTTGATAACAATATTCATTTATTTTCCACCAATGATAATGTGCATGGTCATAACAAAAGAAAATTATACTCATTGAAGCACCCAGTTACATGCAACATTGCTACAAAAGTCAGTACTATTGATGCACCAGAAGTAGGACAAAATGATGAACTTGATGTGGAATTGTTAATTGCTAACAATGCAAGAGTAATGTTAACTTCCAATCTTTGGATAGAAGAAGGTCTTGTAAAGGGAGCTCTAGGATATGTTTGAGAAATAATATATAGACCTAGAATTGCACCACTAGAACCACTCACATATGTTATGGTTGAATTCGATAGTTACTCAGGCATTCCATTTGAAGATCAATGTCCTCAAATAAATACCAATTACACCAATACAAAGGGGTCATGCAATCCAAATACCCTTGAGACGAGATTGGGCATTGATTTTACACAAATCATAAGGTCTCACTCTTTCAAAAGCCACTATTGATGTTGGACAAAAAGAAACAATAGGTTTAACTTTTGTGGCTATATCTCGTGTTAAGTCATTACAAGGACTAAGAATAATTCCACCATTTACATATAACCATTATGAAAATATGAAAAAGGGAAAACAACTTTAGAACTGAAAGTTTGAGGAACAGACACTCAAATTATTAGAAGAAAACATGATTTGATGTACTCCTTACAAATCTATTTTTATGAATATCAAATATTGACTAATTTAGATTTTCTCTCAACTGTATTCCACATTTTCATGATTATTTAAAATACATGATCAATAATGTGATGTACTTACAAAATTTTCTCAAATATTATGAATTAGTGTGCCCTTTTCAACATTAACTTTCTGTATTGCTCGTATTCAAATCTACTCAAATATTAGTTATAAGTGATTTTCTATTATGTAAAATGTTGCACTATTATTACTCAAACAAAACTTTCTTAAACATTTAAATACTATGTTTACATCTTCAAACTGAAGATGCTACTAGTATACCTATCTTTAGAAAAATATATCTAAAATATGCCTAGAGCCTATTTTAGATATCTTTTTCTAAAGATAGGTATGCTAGTTATATACTTTGTAAAGGATGAAAAGAATATAGGGTGACTTGAAAAAACAGAAAAAATATTTAAGGTTGTTGTAAGCAAAATGATAGTATTTTCTTTGTTGCAATTATAAATTAGGTTTCTTTTATAGTAATTTTATAAGTGTGTTACAAAATAGTTATTTCAATTCAAATTAATAAAAATTTGAAGTAAACAATTTGTTTTGTTCTTATTTAATAATTATTTTATTTTATTTTTTATTTTCCCTCTATTGCATTTTCTTAACCACAATAAAAAATTCTAATACACTAACTAATAAATAAAATTTACTTTCTCAGATTTCTCATGTGTCCATGTATGTATGTAGCAAACAAAAAAGTTCTAAACTAAAATAACCTAGCATACCTATCTTTAAAAAAATCTATGTAAGAGACGTCGAGAGACCACAATCATATCTCTTGGTGTTTTTTACATAGATTAGTTTTATTTTTTCCACAATGATATCTCTCCACATCTTTTCCAAAATAGGTATGCTAGTTTTATTTTCTACATGGACACATAAATTTAAGTTTTTATTATGCCAAAGAGACATTATTTTTATTATGCTGAGATGTGGCATTAAGGGGATGATTGTGACCGTGTTCATAAAAATTAAAATGAGCAACATATTTTTGTAAAATTATCAAAAATTAAAATGAGCAACATATTTTTGTAAATTTTTTTTTTTGCTACGTAAATATAAAGTTTGTATTGATCTGAAGAAAGTATGAACATGCAGGTGCCTATAAGCCATTTACCTGCCACAGCCAGATGACAAAAAGACTCCTAAACCCTTCCTTGAAACTATAGGTTTTATAGTGCTTTACAAAATCAGCCTCTAGGCTTTCTGATCTGATATAGGGGACCATGCTATCCAAAATTAGACTGTAGGCTTACTGGTCTGATATTAACTATCTTATTAACAAACTTACTAGGACTGAGGATTTATCTAAACAAGATATCAAAAGAGGCCGAGCTCGACAGCCATGGCATGAAGCCTGTCTACCCATACCTCTTCGCCGGGATCCACATTCTCTTGCAACATATTCTGGAGGAAGCTGTAGACCTGGATGACACGATCCTGATGCTCCACGAGCGCCAAGCCTTTCAGATCAAGGATAAAGGGCAGAACCTTCGTCACCTCCAGAGGGTCCTTGTTTGAGGCAATGTCTCTTGGGCAGGGGATGCCCACCCCTAGAATGGCCGCCTCCAAAATGGAATTGAGGCCCTGAAGGAATTCTGTTTTAAATACTTTCAACATCACAGATTTTGCTGCTGCTGTAGACACCCCAACATCTAGGATTGAGGCGAGGAAACAAGAAGAAATGTGGGAGGCGACCATGTAAAACTCATCTGCTGTCAAGAAATCCATCCCCAAGATTATTTTGACCGCCGGGAGGAGCAAGCCCTCATGCCTACACAGGATGCATTTTAACCTTATGTCTGTAACTGCTCCCTTGAATGCCATCTGCCTAACTAAACTCTCCAGCTATAGAGGAGTAGAAGCCCCCAGATTTATCAACCCACGCACTGAGATCTTCGTAATGAAGCCCGGGCCCTTCTCCATGCTGTCTGCTACTGCCACCGTCTACACCAACAGAGAATCACTCGAAACTGTGAAAATGGAATGAACTCCAGATATGTCTTTCTGTCTGCGCATAAGAGAGATCACATTCATTTAACTGGAACTTGTAATCAATGCAAGGAAAGGTCTTCCAGAGTGAGGCGTACGACGACTCAAGTCAAAGGCCTACAAATTCCGTAAGGGAGGAGATACATCTCCAATTCATAAAAGCCACAATAACTATTGAATACAAAGAAGAGGCCATAATAACTTTGAATGGCATCGACCCATCCAAGTGATCTTGGATTGGGTGCCCACCCTGCCACCCTATCATACTTCTTCAGCTAGAGAGAAATTTGACCCTAATTCCATCTGCCCCCTGATTAGAAAGAAGGTCTGCTTCTGAATTGACCTCCATATAAATGTGATTAATGGTGGTCAACTCACACCAATCCATCAAAGCCAAAGCTAATTCTAGTTTTGTGGCCAATTTCCAGTTTAGGAGTTTCCTTGTGTGCAACCCATTAATCACCAGAAGGGAGTCTCCCTCAATGGCAACCTGACGGAGATTTAGGTCATGGCAAAGCTTTAAGCCTAAGATTAAGGCCTCCAGTTCCACTTCATTGTCGGTTCCATCTGCTAGTGGCTCTGTGAGACTACCAATTGTTTTCCCTTCCCAATTTCTGATGATGCAGCCAGCTCCTGATTTACCGGGATTCCCTCGTGATGCTCCGTCGAAGTTTAATTTGAACCACTCAAGGTCTGGGGGATACCATTTGGCTAGTTTTCTTTTAAGCATTGATTGTTGTCCTCCTTCCAAACTGAGAGGTGGCAATATAAGGCCTTGCCAGCCTTGTCTGATCTTGGCATCCCAGACTGAGAAGCTCTTTTGTGTTACATTGCCCAGTGTTGAGTTGAAAACCTAACTATACTACTCTCGAGTTTATTTAGAAATGAAGGGAGAGGCATTTCTTTATCCTGAAAGAGTCTCCTATTTCTCTCTTTCCAGAGCTCCCAAATCAGCAATGAAGGACTGATTTCCCACAGCTTGTGATACACCACTTTTTTGTATAAACTGGGCCAACTGGAAAGCCAATCAGATAATCCCGCTGGCATAGCCAATTTCCAGAAAAGTTTGTTCATTAGCCAATTCCAACATGTGCTCATGTAAGGGTAGCTGAGGAAGAGATGATTTCTCTGCTTTGAGTAATCTTTACACAAACGACATCTTCATGTACCCTGAAATCTGAGTTTGGCTAACCTATCTGCTGTCAAGGCTCTACCTTGTGAGGCTATCCACAAGAAGACCCCTGCATTTGGCAGGCAATTGGGATTCCAACACAACTCTCTTAGAATTGCAAAGGCTTCCTCTTGGCAATTCGACAGTTTATTGTATCCTTCTTTAACATTGTAAACTCCGTTTGGGGCACCTACCCATCTGAGGATGTCCGAGCCCTGTCGGAAGCTAATCTGTCTGTTAGCCATGGTTTTATCGAATAATTCCACTTCTGCCTGACTTAACCTGAGGTTATGTGGACTCTTCCATTTGGCTATCAGAAGGCTGTTGTGAAAAGATGGAGTCAAAAAATCTCTTACCTTATCCCCCCATGTCTGGGTTGTTATAGTCTTGACGTTTGCCAAATCTACCTCATTGGCCAATTTAGGTAGTCCTTGCCAAGAATCATCCTAGAAATTAGTAGAATCCCCGCTCCTAATCTCCCATGAAAGATGTTCTGAAATGAGATTTCTGCAACTACAGATAAAATTCCACATTCTGGAACCTGAGGGAAGCTCCTTGTAAGTGAAAATGTTGTCTATCCCTTTGTCCAAATATTTTACTCACACAATTTGGACCCACTTAAGATCTACGTTGGAGAAAATTGTCCAAACTAATTTGGCTCCCAAGGCTTTGTTTTGGAGCAAAAGATTTTTAATACCCAATCCATTCCTTCATTTAGATTCACAAATTTGTTTCCACTTAACAAGAGGGTATTTGAATTGTTCAGACAATCCTTGCCAAAAAAGTTCTTCATCTTCTTATTCAATTCTTTGCTGGCTTTGCTTTACAGAGGTAAATAGGACATTAGATAGGTAGGTAGGGCAGAAATGACTGACTTGAGTTTTGTTAACCTGCCTGCCCAAGATAGCCAACTATTTTTCCAGGAGGCTACCTTGTTGTTGACTTTCTCTAGTAAACTGTTCCAGATGTTACCTGGGCGAAGACCCTTGTCCAACGGGATCCCCAAATAAGTGCAAGGGAGAGATCCTTTCGTAAAACCAAGGATCCTCAAAATCTAAGCTTCCACTCTTGCAGAAGTGTTGAAGAAAAAAACTTCTGATTTTTCAAGACTAACATCTTTTCCAGAGGTAGTAGTGTACTTTTGGAGGATTGTCTTGAAACTTCAAGCCTCCCTGATTTGGGCTTTCCCAAACAACATGGTGTCATCAGCAAATTGCTGATGGGTAATATGTGGAGCGCCACTTGTGACTTGAACTCCCGCGATCTCCCTGAGGTTCCAAGCTTTGGTAACCGATCTGCCAAGCGCTTTAGCCATTAAAATGAAAAGAAAGGGGGATAGTGGGTCTCCCTATCTTAACCCACGAGAGACATTGAAGAAGCCCTCCGAAGTTCCATTCACGAGGACTGAGAATCTCAGACTTGCCACCCAGGAGAAGATCCAGTCTAGCCAATTCTTGGTGAAGCCAAATCCTTCCAAGACTTTAAACAAAAAATGCCAATTGACCCGATCATAAGCCTTTTTTATGTCAAGTTTTAATATCATTGCCTGCTTTCGCATGGTTTGTATTGAGTGGATGGCCTCCTGAGCAATAATTATCCCATCCAAGATGGACCTTCCTGAGATGAATCCCGTCTGGTCTTCTGAAATCAAATCTGGTAAAAGTGTTTTTAACCTGTTTGCCATTGTTTTTGCTAAAATTTTGTAAAAAGTGTTGCACAAAGAGATTGGCCTGAAGTCCTCCAGAAGTTCAGGCTTCTCTTTCTTCGGTATTAGCACTAAAAAAGTGTTATTAACTTCTTTTAGAAGTTGTCTAGAGGTCCTAGATTCCTCTAAGGCCTCCACAATGTTAGTGCTGATTATGTCCCAGCATTTCTGGAAAAAGCTGCCTGGAAAACCATCGGGTCCAGGCGCTTTATCTGGATGGAGCTGAAAGAGTGCAAACTTCACTTCCTCCTCTGAGAATTTACTGTTTAGCATATCATTTTGTTCATCATTTACCAGCTTGGGTATATATCCCACAAGCTCTTCTTGGGCTGTGAGCAGGGAACCTTCCGGCTCATGCAAGAGGTTCTAAAAATGCTCCACCACCGCTTGTTTGACCTCTTCCACATCCTCCACAAGTTTTCCATTAATGTCTTTTACCCTAGAAATTCTGTTTACTCCCCTTCTTGCCTTTGTTGCATTATGAAAGTATTTTGTATTTCTGTCCCCAGCCGATAACCAAACTTCTCAGGATTTTTGTCGCCAAAACACTTCTTCTTTGGTAAGAATATCATTCATTTTTTCCATTAGCAATTTTTCTTGCAAGTAGCTGTGGTTATCCATTCCCTCTCTGATAATCTTCTTTGAGAGGGCTTTTAATTCTGATTCACATTGCCTCTTCTCCTCAAAGATGTTTTTGAAGTTATTTTGATTCCATGATTTTAGATTCTATTTAATAACCTTCAGCTTGACTGCGATGCTAAACATTTTGGAGCCTACGGGCTGCGTTTCATTCCACAATTGTTTGATTAGATCCAAAAAATCTTTGTGCTGAAACCACATATTTTCAAACTTAAAGGGACTCCTGACTGATCACTTTTCTCCCAATAATTCCAAGCGAACAGGGTAGTGATCTGACCCTGGTAATGGAAGCAACTGACAGTCGAGATTAAAGGGAAGACTGTAGAAGTCTCCTTTGAAGAGGAACCTATCCAATTTCTCAGCTATGTTGCAGAAGCTTAACCTTCTGTTTGTCCAGGTGAACTGCCCACCTCCCATCTGAATGTCACAAAGCTCATTTCTATCCACAAAACTTTCAAAATCTAACTGAGACTGAAGTTTCCTCCCTACTCCCCCTTTCTTATCACTTTCTTTCAAAATTACATTGAAATCCCTGCCTAAAATGAAAAATTTGAACCCTAGGAATTTGCAGACTTTGTCCAATTCGTTCCAAACACTTCTTTTATGAATGTAGTTGTTAGGCCCATAAATGTTTACCAGAAGAAAACTTAGATTGGAGGTGAGGCTCCTTACCTTGCAGGCTTGCCAACACTTGCTTAAAGCCACCTCTTCAATCAAGACTGTTTGTGGCTTCCAAAGAGTGAGCAGTCCACCTGAGGCTCCTTCCGCATTGACTCCACAAATCTTCCACTTCCTCAATTTGAGGCTGAGAGTTGCTCTTTCGTGTTCTCCTAACTTAGACTCTTGAATCAAACAAATGTCCAGTTGCTGCGAGTTCAGATGCTGCCACAATAGACATCTTTTGTTAGGGGCATTTAAGCCCCTAACATTCCAAGTTATGATTTTCATTGTTGTTCAGGAAGGGCATTCCCCTTCCCTACTTTCAATAGAGTTTGGATTTTCAATTGCCCTGAAGCCTCCCCATCCCACTTGAGTTTTTCCTTATTCAGAATCCTACCTTTTCCTCTGTGTTCTCCACAATCTGGCAATGTTTTGGTTGGTTCCTTGGATTTCAACCCTAACTCCCCTTGTTCTATGAGGTTATTCAGGGCTTTGCTTGGGTCTTCCTTTTCAGTTAGGAAGCCTTCATTTCCCATCAGCTCAAAATCTTGTTCTGCAAGCCAATCTTCACCTTCAAAATTATCGATGTCAAGCTCCCCTCTTTTGGCCACATTTGCAATGTCCACCAATTCATTGCCCACATTTATGAGGGAATCAAGATCCTCCTTGCGCACTATGTTACCAATCAGCTCAATTGCCTGCGACAATTTTTGATCCATGGATCTGATGCTCTGGGCATCATCAAACCTCTGGGCTGATTTGGATTCCTTTTGAAGCTCCACTTTAAAAGGGAGAGGGAGACCTTCTTCGACATAATCTTCATCCTCCATGAGTTGTTTATTGGATGCTTGCTCTGAGTTTTCCTTTGGAAAAGGGTCACTTTTCCACCCTAGCACTTTGACCAGAGTATCTATGGGGAGAGGGTTATGGATCACTTTCTGCATCTAGATGCCTAATCCTAATGAAATCTTAATTTCACTCAGGATTCTATGATTTGGATTGCTTTCGATGCCTACCCGAACCACTGTGCCTGACCCTTCTGGGTTTCCCCTTTTCTCCACGCATAAAAAGGATCCCATGCCGTTACCAATTTCTTCCAAAACCCTGGAGTCCCAATATTCAAGGGGGAGGTTAGGTAAAATATACCAATTGTGAATTTTTTCCAAGCGTTGTGAAGTTAGATCGAACCCTGCCTTCCATCGGCTGATGTAAAAGCCACAGCCATCAAGAATCCAAATCCCTTCTTCAATTTGAGCCCTGATGGCTTCTGAAGGACAAATGACCATGAAATAATCATTTGTCATCCTCTTGAATTCCAATTCTGTTCCCCATTTGTCATACCACCATGTCTCCAGACTTTGCCAATTTAAATCCTTCCCATGCCATTTCATTATTAATGCAGTATTTTCCAATTTCAAAACAAGATCCTGAAGACGATTAGCATTGAGGGTGATTGATATTTCCTCTTCTCTGACATCTTCCCTCCTTCCGTGATGTTGATCTCTGGGCTGCAAATTGCACCTCTGGAAATCCCTGTGCCGACCATCACCTCTAGGGTTTCTTCTTCCCCTATATTGTTGATAGTTTTGCTGTCTTCCCCTATATTGTTGATAGTTTTGCTGTCTTTGATTCTAGTGCCTTGGGCCACGAAGATTTCTATTTTGTTGCCGCTCTCTTCTCAGAGGAAACCGGACATCATGCCATTTTTGCAGGTCTTCCTCCTGCTGTGGAAAATTCTGACCACTGCTGGCGAATCCACCATTCCTGTTAGCCGGTTCGAGCTCCCTTCGAGGAAAGCGTCTCCCATCTCTTTGCTCCATGAGGCCTCCTTTTATCCCTCTCTCTCCATTCTAGAATGGGTCTCTCTGCAAATTTTCACTCTACGAATTGTCGCTCTTCAAATCTTCGCACCATCATTATTTAACATATTTTTGTAAAATTATAAAGTAAGTGTTTTAAATTTAAAATATAGTCCGCATATTTTATTAAATGAATGCACCTAAAAATTATGAAGTAACTATTTTATATTTAAAAAATATATAACCGAAATATTTTTTTAAATGAAAGCACACAAGAATTAAATTTAAAATATATAACTGCCGTAGTTTAATTAAATTAATGGAAATAACAATAAAGCAAACATAAAGTAACAAATCTATATAAATACAAGTAATAGTAAAACATAAATCACAAAAAAATAAAATGAAATAAGATAGGGCAAAAGAATACTAGAGAAGCATAGAAGTTAGATGAAGGTAACAGCATTATATTGAAATAAGGTAGAGCAAAAGAATACAGAGAAGCCTATGAGTTATTTGAAGGTAACTGCATTATAATTTATACTTTTTTGTATAAAGGTTTCAATTTAATTTTATTTTCTTTTCTGGAGAATGAAATCTAATTTGTGGGTTTTTATTCAGATTCTACAAAGTATATTGGACAAGTGCAAAAGTTATTTTAATGGTAAGTTGTTTTATTTACTATAAATTAAATAGTACTTTTTTTTTGTTATATATGTGTCACCATGGGGGTGATACCCTTTCTATTATAAATAAAAAGAGAACAAAATTGAATGGGGAAAAACTTAAGGGTGCATAGGAACAACTAGAAAAATCTAAATTATAGTTTTTTTCCTTACCCATCTTAACATGAGAACACAAAGTCATCTTTCTTTTATCATTTTATCCTAATTTCTTATTTTTTCTCACTATGGTCTATTAATTGTTGTCATCTCCCATTTACTCTAGTGAAGAGCCCTTCTGCTTTTTTCATTTGCTTCTGACGGGTCCTTATCTGTATGATATTTACTATGGTTTTCATTGGACATTGTTTCGTGCATATAACTAGTGGCTCTTGGAAGATCTCAGATGTAGAAAATTTAGAAAAAGGAGATACTATACAATCACCCTCAATTGATTTATTTACATTACCACTAGAATATTCTTGAGCCCTTTGAGGCAGGGTGGGTGAAATCTTGGATTTATCTTCAATTTGTGAACTAGCAAGCACAAGATAATGTTGGGGCTCGGCCCCTATCCACCAAGTAGGTTTACTCCTTGGAACTAATTTACCTTGCTTATGATCTTGCAATTTTTGACACTAGGGCTTAAGGTGATCTATTCAGAAACATTTCCTACAACAGAAATATAATAGTACTTTGATTTACTATTGAGTTATTTTAATGAAAATACTTCAAATTAATATTTTACTATCATAGTTATCTTTTCTTTTGTGTTATTTATTTACTATAGAATAATTTCTTTTATAACTATATTTTATTAGGGTTCTAACATATAAAATATAAAAGGAGCGAAGTGTATTCACAATTATAAAATTTATTACAAGAATAAGCGCATTCTATTTTGTTAGGGTTACCTTTTGTTTTCTATGTTATTTTATTTATTGTACAATAATATAATTTATAACTATATTTTATAAGGGTTTTATCATATGAAATAAAAACAAATCAAAGTATATTCATGAAGGGGAGAGGTTATTTGAAATTATATTTTATACATTTACTATATTCATGAAGGGCAGATTACCTATTTTATTAGGGTTTTATCATATGAAATATAAACAAATCAAAATATATTCATGAATGAGACAAGTTATTTGAAGTTAAATTTTATACATTTACCATAAAGGCTTCAATTTAATTTATAAAAGGATCAAAGTATATTCATCAAGGGTAGATTAATTATTTTATTAGGGTTTTATCATATGAAATAAAAACAAATCAAAGTATATTCATGAAAATGGGAGAAGCTATTTGAAGTTATATTTTATACATTTACTATAAAGGCTTCAATTTAATTTATAAAAGGATCAAAGTATATTCATCAAGGGCAGATTACCTTTTGTTTTTTGTGTTATTTTATTTATTGTACAATAATTTAATTTATAATTATATTTTATTAGGGTTTATTATATGAAATAAATAAAGATTAGAACATATTATTGAAGTGGAGAAGTTAGTCAAAGTAAGTGTATTATATTTTATACATTTTAGTATAAAGGGTTCTATTTATTTTTCTTTTCTTTTCTAAATAATAAAATTAAATAATTTATAACTATATTTTTTTAGGGTTTTATCATATCAAATATAAAAAGATCAAAGTATATTCCAAGTAAGTACATTACATTTTACTATAAATGCTTCAATATAATTTTCTTTTCTTTAATGCAGAATTAAATTTAATAATTTATAACTATATTTTATTAGTGTTTTCCCATATCAAATAAAAAGGATCAAAGTATATTAGGGTTTTAATTTTTTGTTTTTTATTCATTGTTGTTTTATAAGAATAGGTGCCTTCAGGCATATTTTAGATATATATGTTAGTTTAAAAATTATTTTATTATGCCAAACAAGGGGTGGAGTGTAATGTGAGGTGTTAACAAAAACTATAAAAGAGCCGAGATGAAAAAATAATAAAAACTAAAACACAATCAATCTATATTATAAAATTAAAATAAATAAAATAACTTTTAAATAAATAAAATAACTTTTAAATAAATAAAGTAACTAGAAAATAAATCTTAAGTAAATAAAATAAAATAAAATAATTCTAAAAATAACTTTATTATCTGTTTACTATTGCAATATTAACTCTTAACTAAAATTAAAATAAATAATTATTTCAAAAATAAATTCATTTATAAACTATAAACTATATCACTTATATTATATTTTTATTGATAGATCTACATAATTATTTACTATACATAATAATTTCAATAATTTTTTAATTAAAATTATAAAACTATAAAACTAATAAAAGAAATAAACTTATAAAATTAATACAATTACAAAATTAAAATATTAAATCAATAAATTATATGTAAAATATAAAATATAAAATTACAATATTCTTAAAACTACCATATCAATGTTTCCACAAATCTATGTAAAAAGTGTTTGTTTTAGTGGATCTATGATTCAAATCAAGTGTATTTTTTCTAAAAATAGGAATGTTAGTTTTATTACATTAATTACTTTATTTCTATATAAGAAACTATTTACTTTTGTATGTAAATTTTAATTTTTTTGTTTTCAAAAAACCACCATTCATTATTTCCTTGATTTTTTTGTTTTATTTTTACTTTGAAAAGTACAATGAATATATATTTTAAAATTTTATTACTAGGCTAGATCTCGCTCTGCTTGGGAAGCCGAGGGATATATAGCTGGTCCCAGTCTATCTATAGCTCCTAGCTGGTCCTAAACCTAGCTCGAGAAACCCATCCAATCCAAATCAATCTATATGGAGGGGACGGTCTTGAGTCCAACTCATCCCCGGGAGGGGTTTGTTATATGGCTGGCGATCTCGCTGAAGCCCCTATATCTATATCTCAGCCTCCATTGATCTAGGGCGTGGAGGAGCCCCTATATCTATATCCGGCCGCCTAAAGAAACAATAGGCAATCCGAAATCCCGGTGATTCAATGGGTTGGTTTACAATGAATATATATTTTAAAATTTTATTTTAAAAAATTAATTAAAAATAAGACTTAATGGCCCTTTCTCTTTAACACGTTTTCCATAAATATGCTAAAAATATTTATACCATCTCCATTATCTATTTCAAATTTTATTTTCTCCACGTTCATTTGGACCCTTATCTTAGGACCATTTTCTAGAATTGCGATTTTCTTTTTTTAACCATGATCATTTAAGAGAGACAATCAATATACTCAAAGGGAGAAACCCTTCTACATATTCTAACCACAAATATTTGAGTCCAACTGCAACACTAACTTTGGATTCCATTGATGAT
Source organism: Cunninghamia lanceolata (assembly GCA_027924645.1). Lineage (NCBI taxonomy): Eukaryota > Viridiplantae > Streptophyta > Pinopsida > Cupressales > Cupressaceae > Cunninghamia > Cunninghamia lanceolata. Next base: position 8,601,081 of record BSBN01000221.1, read on the forward strand.
TTTGAGTTTTTGGGGTTTAAGCTAGTGAGAGTCAGGGCTCAAATGCAAGACAACTATTATTACTTACTCATGTTTGAAACAACAATTAGGTTAAGCTGCCATGGTTAGCAGAATTACACCTAGTTATAGGAGGAATCAGCCCATCCTTGTAAACAACAAAAGTTTAATAAGTTTACCTTTACATACAAGACACAACTTTTCTAGGCAATAATGGATTGTGGAAACTTATTAGTTTTATACTTAGGCACACAAAACAATACTTTTTCTATAATTTAACGATTTAATGAGAAGAAAAAATATATATATGTTATATTGAGAAAGAGGTTGATGTAAATTGAAGGGGAGTCCCTTTTGAAATATGAGTATTTAAATTTCATATTTGAAATATATAGGTATTAAATTTGATTTATTTATCAAATGGTGAACTTTACATAGGGAGGCACTTCAATATTTGGTTGTTGAGGTCTCAAAAAATAATATCAATTGGATATAAATTAAAAGAGAAGGAATGACTTGTTAGAAATGAGGATTGATAAATATGATACATTGAGAATATATATTGTTCATTAAAGAACAAATTTCTAGTTGGTTTAGGTTTAGAAGTTCTACACTAATGTTGCATAAAATCTACAAACTCAAACTATTTAATGTGATGACAATTTTTTTTTTAAGAGCATTATATTTTGATATGTAATATTTATGCACAATGAATTAAATTGATACATGTCCCATATGGAGCTATATTTTGACCACTATTACTTATATTTTTAAAATGAGATGATGAGTAATTTTAGATATTTTTGTATTTATTGATATATGTCAAGTTAGACTAAAATATTTAATTAGATGATAATAAATAACAAATTATTACATATTTATTAATAGTTTATATTCTATTATAACAATATCTTAAACACGTCTATCTAAAAGATGCCAATATCAATCTAGAGCTATTTTATTTACTTAAGAATTAACTTATTTTACTTTTGAATTATTTAATTATCTACATGAACACATAAATTTAAATCAGATATCCAATGTAAAATATTAATAAAAGACAACCAAAAAAAATTAATGCCATTTAATTTTTTACATAAGATATTTAAAAACACTTCCAAAATTATATTTCTTTTAACAGGTTTTCCATAAATATATTAAAAATATCTATCCAAATTTTTATCTCGATTACCTATTTTAAATTTTATTTTCTCCACCCTGGCTGCTCTTAACCACGCGTGGAGTAAGCAAACCTCTCCATGTCAAACACCTATAAATGCATAGAGAGAAATCAATAGCATAAGAAATCCATTAATTAGGAAGCCTGGTAGTAGAAAGCAATGGAGCGACAATTTATTTCAGCAGTTGAAGAAGACGGAGAGCAGAGTGGTGTATCTGAGCTGTATGGGGATGTAAAGGAATGCATTTTTACAAAGCTTCCATTACAGTCAATCTGCCGCTCTCGCGTAGTTTGCAAAGAATGGAATTCTATTTTGTCCTCGCACAGATTTCTGTCTTCATTGCGCACCCAAATTCCATGGCTTCTTCTCTGTGGTGAAGAATCCGACGGAAGTTGGCTTTGTGTGGCCTACTGCTTTTCCACACAAAAATGGATGACAATCTCTCTTTCTTTCCTCTCAAATCCTGTGGGAGACAATGTCAGATGTTACAACTTACCAAGTGTAGGGCTGGGGTTACTGCTTTTTAGAAGAACCCCAGTATTACGTGTTTGCAACCCGCTCATGAAAATTTATACAGATATAGTAATCGATATGTTTTGCGAGTCTCAGCATATTGTACGAGGAGGAAATGGAGAGCCGTATTTGGTAGTGACGTTGGGGCACAGCTCGAGGAATTTTTCCTTCCAAGTCTACCACTATTTTCAAGATTCATGGAAGCTTAAGTCTCAGTTTTCAGGGGAAACGGGCTCTAATATATTAGATCGTCAAATGATTGAGTGCAATGGCGTTCTTTTCTGGAGGGCAGAGAGGCCTATGACTATTGCCGGTTACAATATCGAAGATGGTATTATTAAGCGTGTTACAATAGCTCCATTACCCACCCAACTTGTTGAAAATTATGATCTGTATGTTTTATCCATAGTGGTAGCGACCTTCAGTCAGCAAGCGATCCGTTCTAGTGGTAGCGACCTTCAGTCAGCAAGCGATCCGTTACCTGAGGTTCTACTCAGGATGGGTATTGACTTTCATTTGCCAAGCGCTATGGGTATTGTTATCTGGGAGTTGTTTCAGGACGATGAAGATAAGTTGCTTTGGAAATGGAAAGAATTTGCAAGGATGCCTCCGGACTCTCTCCCTCAATATATTGGGAAGTGTGTTTGTGTGGGAGATTATCTGTGCGTCAGCAGTTTAACTGATAATACAAATCATCCAAAGGTGTTTGCATACAATTTAACGCAAGGGTTTTGGCAATGTCTTCCTCAATGCCCAAGTCAAAACTTAGAGATTTACAGCATGATGTTGTCATTCGAACCCAATCTCATTCTTAACCGGTTCTTTAAACCTCGGGATGGATCTTCTATCCATTTCCTTCGTCCACTGCTTCGGACCAGCCATTGCTCTCACCGCTAGCCTGATGAAAACCTTACAGATTGAACTTCTCCTATGACACACTGTTCTCACCGCTAGCCTGATCTCAAATTACCTATCTACAGTATACGTTTCTTTATGATCTCCATGTTGGAAGTATAAAGTCATGTTAGAGACTAGGTTAATACAAATTCTAGTCATTAGATGTAAAGAGATACAATTCAAGGTATCTTTTGTAACCATTTCAATGAATTATACGCCTTGAAAAATTTTAAACATGAAATTAATAAACTAAATTTAGAGTTCTACTTGGGAAAAGATTAAGGTTTGGATGTCTTCTCATGTTGCTCTTGTTGTGCTTTCTCTTGTTGTTGCTCAAGTTGTAAAATCTAAAGGCACATGGACTAGTTTGAGTTTGAATTGGAAGAGTTGGACTCCAGCTGAATTATGAAGATATAGATTTTGAATATGTTTATGAAATGGATTGTAAATTCTATGAGGATGAGTTTAGAAAGCTCAAAATTTGGTAGTAATCCAAATATTTTGATTATTAAACCTAATCCTAAAGACAATCTTGATTTAAAAACTAAACAACCAACTCACAATGGTTAGTGGTTTGCTTCAATGTTATACTAAAGTTTAAGAATTTTCTATATAATTTCATATGTGTCTTCTAGCTTTAAAGCCTCAAGTGAAAAGAGTGAATGGGGTTAACAAAGAAAATTTAATGCCATTTTTAAACAACAAAAATGAATATTTGAGCTCCAAAATGTCAAATTAAATCTAAATGACTAATGCCCCTAGTCATTTAACAAACCTGAAAGGTGTAGGCATTTTTACAAGCATGGAACAAAATTACATGCAGATGATAACAATCATCAAATGAATTTGTACCATAAAAGTGTACCTCACATTGATAGCCCAAAGTGAAACACCTATGTTTATGTCTTTGTGACATCCTAGACATCTAGGACTAAGTTGTGACCATACACCTAAACTTTCAAGATGATGACCACATGCATGCAAACACACAAAATGAGTCCTCCATTATAGTGAACCAACATAATCACATGGACATGCTTCTTCTTTGACAATGTGACACGCATTTCAACAAGGTATGAAAACCACTAATTGAGCATAAAATGTAATAACCTTGCATAATAATAAATGCAACACCATGAAAGAAAGCAATGAGAATAATGCATGTCAAAAAATCTATCAGGTGACACAAAAACAAGGGTTCAAAGGATGAAAGACTTGGAATATTAATAGGACTCATGAAAGGATGAATTGAGTAATGGCTTGCAATGTTGGCACATTATCCTCACACATACCAATATCCTGAGGTTGTTTATCCACATACATTTCTAAGACATGTTTATTCAATACAAAGTGTAGAAGAATGTATTCCACAAGATCTCCAAGATAGATCACAAGAAAGTGGAAAGAGATCCAAAAATTCCTAAAATTCCTAAAAAAAAATTGAACTTTTTGGTCTTGTCAGTCATTTTCGGCTCACCAAAAACCATTTCAATATTTTCCATAGTTTATGGAACCATGGAAAACTCCAATAGGTTCCTAGTTCCTACCGAACCCCCGACCGGAAACAAAGGCTCTATAGGATGGGACTTTTGGTAGTTTGCATAGTTCCCAAAACCATTGGAACTTGCTGAAAGTGTTATGTGTTCTTGGATAAGCCCCAACCGCTAAGAGGAAAATATATCCATGGACAAAAGTTTCCAAGGTATGATAGGGTAGAAAAGAAGACAAGGCAAAGTAAAGTGATGTTCAGTGAGTTTATGGTGGTCAAGAACTCACTGACAAAGGATAAAAAAAGAAAAGGAAGGAGGTTTTTGACATTTCACGTAGTTCCTTGAACCATGGAAAACCCCAACAGGTTCTTGGTTCCTACTAAACCCTTGACTGCCAACAAAGAGCCTATAGGATGAGACTTTTGGTAGTTTACATGGTTCTCGAGACCATGGAACTTGCCAAAAGTGTTTTGTGTTCTTGGTTAAGCCCCAACCATTGAGAGAAAAATATTTCCATGGACAAAACTTTCTAAGGTATGACATGGTAGAAAAGAAGACAAGGCAAAGTAAAGTGATGTTTGATGAGTTTATGGTGATCAAGAACTCGTTGACAAAAGAGAAAAAAAGAAAAGGAGGGAGGTTTTTGACATTTCACGTAGTTCCTTGAACCATGGAAAACCCCAACGGGCTCATGGTTCCTATTGAACCCTCGACCACCAACAAAGAGGCTATAGGATGGGACTTTTGGTAGTTTGCATGGTTCCCAAAACCATGGAACTTGCCAAAAGTGTTCTATGTTCTTAGTTAAGCCCCAGCCATTGAGAGGAAATTATTTCCATGGATAATAGTTTCTAAGGTATAACAAGGTAGAAAAGACAAGGCAAAGTATAGTGATGTTTGGTGAGTTTATGGTGGTCAAGAACTCACTAACAAAGGAGAAAAAAGAAAAGGAGGGAGGTTTTTGACATTTCATGTAGTTCCTTGAACCATGGAAAACCCCAATGGGTTGCTAGTTCCTACTGAACTCCCAACCACCAACAAAGAGGCTATAGGATGGGACTTTTGGTAGTTTGCATGGTTCTCAAAACCATGGAACTTGTCGAAAGTGTTTTGTGTTCTTGGTTAAGCCCCAACCACTGAGAGAAAAAATATTTCCATGGATAAAACTTTCTAAGGTATGACAAGGTAGAAAAGAAGACAAGATAAAGTAAAGTGATGTTCGGTGAGTTTATGGTGGTCAAGAACTCACTAACAAAGGAGAAAAAAAGAAAAGGAGGGAGGTTTTTGACATTTCACGTAGTTCCTTGAACTAGGGAAACTACTAACAAGGTAGGGTAAATGTTAAAATGACTAAGCCTTCAACAAGGAAGGCACAAAGTGAACAGAAGGAAAGAGAGATTTTGGCGAGTTCTTGGTCAATAGGAACTCACTAACAAATGTTTTTAAAATGTGGTTTTTCATAGGTTTTTAGTTTGCATATCTTCCTACCTACCAAAAGCGCCATTAATGCCCAATTTGACAAGATTGAAGGTATGTGGAATTGAATGCAAGGGTAGATGAGATAGGTGGACCATGCCCTAATTGGTTTTCCCTCCAAAAATTGCAACAAAGGAAATGTAATGATATATATATATAAGGATGTAATACATGTTTGTCATTGAATCAATTTTCTAGAGGCATAGGAGTTTGTGGTGATTTTAGGGCATCAAGAAAAATATATGTCTAGGCTACAAATGGAAGAATGCATCTAATATAGTGTAGGAAGGATCTTCAATGCACAATTTCATGTGATAATATGTCTCCATGGAAGAATGTAGTTCTTCAGGGGTGTTTGAACCTAGTTACTCATCCTCTTTTGCCACACTTGTTGGTATGATTCTAATAGAGATTGGATAATGTGTGACAACATTTGAATAAATACAAACTCTTTTGTATGGGTCATTCCTTTGTTGCAAATAGATCATTGCTTCTCTTTTCTTAATTATTAATTATGTTTATCATATGAGACTAAATCTAAGATTTGTACGTCAATATATATTTCTATTTTTGTTGAAGTTTTACTTGATGCATCTCTTCCCTCTTTGTTGTCCATGACTTTGTTTCCTAGTGGATTAGGCACTGATCAGCTTGGTGAAGGTCCAAAATTATTTTAAATCAATCCTCTATCCTATTAGTTGTAGAAGTAGAAGTAGGGTTAGTTAGGTTTTACATGCTATTCATGAATAACTAGGGATAAATCTAAAGCAACATAGAACTATGTAAATCAATCAGAATAATGTTCATGTACATGCCTACGCTTTGTAAGTGTGTATATGAAGTTAAGTGGATTCATCTTAAGGTATTGTTATCTGGGAGTTGTTTTAGGACGACGAAGATAAGTTGCTTTGGAAATGAAAATAATTTGCAAGATGCCTCAAAATTGTGTTTGTGTGGGAGATTATCTGTGCTTTAGCAGTTAAGTGGTACAAATGATCCAAAGGTGTTTGCATACAATTGAAGGAAGGGTTTTGGCAATGAGGAGCACAAGTCAAAACTTTTACAAGATGATGCTGTCATTTGAACCCAAGCTTATTCTTAACCAGTTCTTTAAATCTATGTAAACATTATTTTAAAACTGTAGTAGTTATTATGAAAATTGAGAGAATGGTGGATAGCAAAACTATGGTAATTAAGTGTTATGTGGTGGTTTTACCTGTTTGTTATTTAAATTGTAATGACTTGTGATTTGTATGATTTGGTATGATTATAATTTTTTAAAAATTACTTTCTAATATATGTTTGTTCTACAATTAATTTTTATGATTTTTTAATTTTGTAATATAACTAGTCTAGATATCTTCAATATATATAGAAGACATGTTTTAAATATAGTTGTACTTAAAATATCTATGTTAATTTGTTAAGTTCATAGTTATTTTTTTAAAACAAGAAATTTATTAATGTCAAGAGGCATTCTACAATGGCAGTAAGGGGTGGAGTGTAATGGGGTGAGTGTGTTAACAAAAATTCTTACTTTTTACCTTAAATTTGGTAGCCATTTACATGTTAAAATATTAATATTTAATAATAAACATAATATAAATAAAAAGAAGAAAATTTAAAATAAACATAGTGTAAAAGTAAAGATATGTTTTTGAGATATTTTTTAATTTATATTTTGTTTTGTTAATTTGAGATGCTTTTTATTTGTTAATTATAGTTAGAAAAATTGATGGACATAGGGTCTAATGAAGATATAGACCTTAAATAATTAAATAAACACAAATAAAATTTTATAATTATATTATAATTTTTAGCATATCACATTCAATACACATAATAAAAAATGTAAATCAAACAAATTTAAGTAAATAAAATAACCTCAAATTGATATGGACATTTTTTTAATAGATTTATTTAAAATATCTATACTAGTTAATAAAAATTGTAAAGGCTAAGAGAGAATGTATTTAAAAAAGAAGAATAGAAATGAACAAATAATTAATTTAATTAGTTCAAGAGGCATAACTAGAAGCATGACATGTTAAAAAATAATTGTTAACAAAAACAAAAATATAGCCCACATATAAATTTTAAAAATCTAAAACTATAAAATAATTTTTAAATAGTTCTAAAATAAAATAACATAAAGTAAATAAAATAAGAAAATAAAATAACTCTTAGTAATTAAAATAAGTGTTCAAGTAAATAATAATAATAACTCATATATATTTAGTAAAAATTAAAACTATAAAATAATATTTTATTAATTTATTAGTTTGATTATTTTATTAGTACCTGCAATGAGTTCGCACTTATCTAGTTATTAATCTATTGATTGCAAACCAATCAAAAGATAGGATTATTTTTTTTGTCGGACAAATTTGATTTAAATTTGTACTTTTCCTATGTCAACATGATAAATTTTTAACAAAAAATTATTTAGAAATGATTTATCTATATTGTCATTGGCTGAAAAAAATGACCTCAATGACCTCTTCTCTGCGGATTGTCAGATTGTCGAAGAGTGCAACAAAAAAACTATAAATGTGAAGAGAATTTTGGCTCTTGTTGGACAAATTTGATTTAAATTTGTACTTTTCCTCTGTCAACATGATAAATTTTTAACAAAAAATTATTTAGAAATGATTTATCTATATTGTCATTGGCTGAAAAAAAGACCTCTTCTCTCTAAATGAATGGGTTAATTTTTTGCTTCATTAGCTAAAAGTAATTTAATTTTAATTGATTTTTTAGGGTTCTACACATTTCATTTTATGTAATTAGGTTATTTTAGGGATTTCATTTTTATTTACTCAAAAGTTAAAAATCTTGGATTTCAATTTTATTTAGTGCAATTTAAATTATAAAAGTATTAGTATTATTACATTAATTAATTCTTTAATCCTTATAATCATCATTATTATATTATTTAAATATTTAATATTTAATTTTAAAAATTTATATTTAAATTTTAAGTGAAAATATGAACATTGAATATTTAATACATAGGAAACAACTTTCTATTATATTAAATATACACCGTAATAATTATTTTATAAAATAATAGTGAAAAGACTATTTTGTTACTTTGCTTGTATTTAATTAAATCTTTCAGTGTAAATATTAAATTAAAATTAACGAATTTAATTTATTATTTAGAAACCTAAAAACCTAAATCAAAACTTATTCTTAAAAAATAACCTAATTTCGTAAAATAAAATAACACTAAAATTTTTCTTTACAAAGCATGCATATTTTTATTTATTGATTTCTTTTCACAGCTATTTTATAAAAAAAATTATTAGGGTTTAAATTTGTTTTATAACTATACTTTAGGATTCTACACATAAATAACCTAATTTCACTAGAACATTTTTTAACTATTCATTTGATCTTAACCATTGATGTCTAATTAAATGGAGCTGAACCACATAATTAAAATAATTGAAATTAGTTTACTATTATTACTTAAATAAAAAATTAAGTGACTAAGATAAAATATTGTAGTGTGTAAATATGAATATGTTATTGTTATTATATTATGTAATTATTCTTCAAACTTACAATATTTTAATACATTTTAAATTGTAATAGTATTCAATATTATTACATTTTAATATCCTAGGTAGACATTTCAAATCTATCCACACTGTTATTAAAATATTATGTAATTATTCTTCAAACTTACAATATTTTAATGAATTTTAAATTGTAATAGTATTCAATATTATTACATTTTAATATTTTAGGTGGACATTTAAAATCTATCCACACCTAGTTAGGGTTAGGGTTCTACACATTTTATTTTATGAAATTAGATTATTTTTGAGATTTCAATTTTATTTAGTCTAAGAGTTAAAAATCTAGGATTTCAATTTTATTTAGTCAAAAGTTAAAAATCTACATTATCACAAAAAATATTTTTCCATGTTATTAAATTTTTTATTTTATTCTTCAAACTTACAATATTTTAATACATTTTAAATTATAAAAGTATTAGTATTATTACATTTTAAGGAAATATTTGTGTTATTTAATAGACTTTGTAAAAGTTTAGTTTTATAGTTAGGAAATATTTTAGTCCTATTTTATTTTTATGAAATTAGATTATTTTTGAGATTTCAATTTTATTTACCTAAGACATTTCAACACTCTTCGAAAATTAATTTTTCAATTATTGGAATTCAATTTGTCTATACAACCAATACCTAATCAACAAAAAAAAAATACAACTAAACAAATACTATATACAACCAATAGTTAATCTAACAAAAAAAAATAACAACTAAACAAATACTATAATAACAACACTATAAGGTAGGTATTGGCCCCTACATGGCACTTGTTAATTATATACTTTTTATAAAGGATGAAAAAGAATATAGTGACTTCAAAAAATATCATAAAGATTTAGGTAAGCAAAATGATAGTATTTTCTTTGTTGCAATTTTTAATAAAATACTTCTTCACAAATTAGTTCAATTTAAATTAATAAACATATGAAATAAACAATTTGTTTTGTTCTTATTTAAGAATTTTTTTTCTCACATTTTCTTAAACACAGTAAAAAATTCTAATACATTTTGAACCATCAAACTAAAAAAGAAGATAAACTAGTATATTTATATTTCAAAAAATATATCTATAGTATGCTGAGAGATATCTTCCAATTTGTTGGCATTTATAAATTACATACAATTAGAATATTTGAAATGCTCACATGATTTAATTTAAAAACACCATGCTGCGAGACTATGCTGCCAGACTTTTCATATTCTTCAAACATATTAATTTCTATTTTTCTATGCATTTGGCTTCCACAACTACCAAGTTTTTTCTATTTTTCTATCCATTTGGTTCCATGAATTTATTTATTTGCACATTTTATTTCTATTTTTCTATCCATTTGGCTTCCAAAACTACCATGTTTTTTCTATTTTTCTATCCATTTGGTTCCACGAATTTATTTATTTGCACATTTTATGATTTTTGTTTACATGGGAATCTAAATCTTAATTGTTTACAGGAATATGAATCTTTCAGGCCTTGTTGTGAGTGTAGAATGCCTCTCAGCGTAACAAGTTTTTCTATTTTTCTATCTATTTGGCTCCACAAATTTATTTAGCTGTGTAGAATGCCTCTCGGTGTAATAAATAAATAAAAATCATATATTACTTGTTAAGATTTACCTTGGTTCACCATGCCTATGTTAGGAAAATTAATAATAATAATATAGAAGAAGATAAATAATTTAATTAATTAAATTTACTTACTCAGATTTGTCATGTGTCCATGTATGTAGTAAATAAAATAGTTATACAAAAGATAAATAAATAAATTTAATTAAATTTACTTACTGATATTTGTCATGTGTATGTAGTAAATAAAATAGTTCTAGAAAGTAAAATAAACTAGCATACCTATCTTTAAAAATATATATGTAAAAATTGCCTTTTATTAGATGTGTGATTAAAGTAGGAATAGGTGCCTAATAGGCCTCAAGAATGATAACTAGATGTGTATACCTTTATCTAACCATTAAATTTTTTAGCATTGAAGAAGGTAAGAATGTCGGAGATGTAATTAGATTACTTTTATCAGATGTGGAGCACCTCAAATTAAAGAGATGAACAGATAGTAGGTTACACAAACCCTCTCTTTATACTTGTTCTTTAGCTGGTATATTGAAATATACAAAACATCTTATATATTGACTTGTAAATATGAAGCATCTAGTATATCGGTTTGAACTTCAAAGATATACATTGTTTTTTCCACAAGCATTTAACTCGATTTGTTTATTGAAGTTTCATTGATTATCTGGTATAACAAAGACATACAATGTTGGTTACACTTGTTAATATACAAAGTTTCCTATTTTTTGGCTTGTATATCACAAAAATGGTATAGTGGTGAAAATAGATCTAAAATGTGAACAATTGATGTGATTGAACCTATTGAACTTATTAAACTAATGAACCTCTTTCACCTCTGGAATCAGGTGAACCCTTTGAACCAAATGAATCTAGTGAACCATTGAACTAGTTCAACCCTCAGTTCAACCTTCAGCTAAACATATTACTATTGGCCTTCTTGCAGTCGGCGTGTATATGTACAGTGGTGAAAACAAACCAAAATTATGAATGAATGTTGTGGTAGAACCTATTGTACTTTTTGAACTGTTGAACCTCTTCCACCTTTGAATTTGGGTGAACCCTTTGACTGTGGTTGAACTTATTGAACTTATGAACTAATGAACCTCTGTCTCCTCTAGAATCAGGAGAACCCATTGAACCAAATGAACCCGTTGAACCATTGAACCAGTTCAATCCTCGGGTCAACCATCGACCAAACTCACTATTGCTGTGGTTGAACCTTGTGAATGTATTGAACCATTGAACCTCTTTCACCTTTGGAATTGGGTGAACCCTTTGTGGACTCGTTGAACCGCTGAACCAGTTCAACCTATGGTTCTCCCTTTGGGTGATATTGGAAGATGAGGGAAGAATTATGCTGAAGGAAAAGAAAGCGTTGAACCATTGAACCTTAAGATGGAGGTTCAACGAGTTCAAAAGGTTCAACAGTTCGTAAGTTCAATGGGTACATCTGGTTCGAAGGTTCATCCAGATCGAAGGTTCATCAGAGCTCGAAGGTTCCACCAGTTCAAAGGTTCAACTGGTTCAATAACTTCAATGTTCAAGGTGGTTCAACGGTTCAATAACCGTAAGTTCAATAGGTTCATTTGGCTCAATGAGTTCAAAGGTCAGATATAAAATTTTGAAAGATGAGGGAAGAATTATGCCGAAGGAAAAGAAAAGCGTTGAACTGTTGAAACTTAAGATAGAGGTTCAACGGGTTCAAAAGGTTCAACAGTTCATCATTTCGTAAGTTCAATGGGTACATCCAGTTTGAAACCTCATCCAGATCAAAGGTTCATCGGAGTTCGAAGGTTCCACCAGTTCAAAGGTTCAACCGGCTCAATAACTTCAATGGTCAAGGTGGTTCAACGGTTCAATAACCATAAGTTCAATAGGTTCGTTTGAGTTCAAAGGTCCAATAACCATTGGTTCAATGGTTGTACCATAGCAATAGTTCAAGTTTTTTGACCTGTTTAAAATAGTTTTTACTGCGCACTCTCTCACCAAATTTCTGTTTTCACCGATGACTTTACTTTTGTCTGTTGTTTTGACTAGTTCAAACTCTATTATACCAATTTGCTATTATGCTTCAACTGTTGTATTTGTAAGACATGACTTATTATCATCGGATCTCTCTATTCTACTCAGCTTGTTTTCAACTAACATAGACCCAACTATTCAAAGACTCTTGCTGGCAGTTACACACGGTGGAAGGCAAACTAACCAAAATGTGCTCCAAATTTAAGGTAACACTGAAACAAGTCTGTTTGCATAATTTTGATAAGCTTGGCAACAATCAAGTATTTTCTCTTCTCAAGCAAAGATTTTTAAGAACTAACAGATGTCTGCAGTAGAATGAATGTTTTGATTTTGTATAGCTAACATACAAAAAGAAGTGGTAGATTTATGTGGTTTCAGGTTAGACAGGAGAAAGATAGAAGATGCCCCTTCAATATAAGCCATGGAGGTCTTCCCAGGAGTCGAAGTGCCTAAAAACATACATAATAAGGATATCAAAAGAAAGGTCATGTCCAAGGGTGATATTTGTATATCTATCTCAACAATTATACAATAAAATATGTTTCCTTGAAGGGCTTGACCTTGTGTATATAAATAGTATGTAGTCCCGGGCTAGACCAGAGGTTTTCTTCACTCTGTTCTTTCCTACTGGTGCTCGCACTGAACAGAGCTATATTTTTTCTAACTGACTTTAATGGCTTCGACCTTTTACAAATAAAAATAAATAAAATAAAATAACTCTTAGTAAATAAAATAAGTGTTCAAGTACATAATAATAATAACTCATATATATTTAGAAAAAATTAAAACTTTAAAATAATATTTTATTAATTTATTAGTTTGATTATTTTATTAATTATATACTTTTTTATAAAGGATGAAAAATAATATAGTGACTTAAAAAAATAGCATAAAGATTTAAGTAAGCAAAATGATAGTATTTTCTTTGTTGCAATTTTTAATAAAATACTTCTTCACAAATTAGTTCAATTTAAATTAATAAACATATGAAATAAACAATTTGTTTTGTTCTTATTTAAGATTTTTTTTTCTCTCTACTACATTTTCTTAAACACAATAAAAAAATTCTAATACATTTTGAACCATCAAACTAAAAAAGAAGATAAACTAGTATATTTAAATTTTAAAAAATATATCTACAGTACGTCGAGAGATATCTTCCAATTTGTTGGCATTTATAAATTACTTGCAGTTTTTCTATCCATTTGGTTCCACGAATTTATTTATTTGCACATTTTATTAATTTTGTTTACATGGGAATCTGAATGTTAATTGTTTACGGGAATATGAATCTTTCAGGCCTTGTTGTGAGTGTAGAAGCCTCTCGGCGTAACAAGTTTTTCTATTTTTCTATCCATTTGGCTTCCACAAATTTATTTATTTGTACATTTATGAATTTTGTTTACATGGGAATCTAAATCTTAATTGTTTAAGGGAATCTAAATCTTTCAGCCCTTGTGAGTGTAGAACACCTCTCAGCGTAATAAATAAATAAAAATCATCTATTACTTGTTAAGATTTACCTTGGTTCACCATGCTCAAGAAAAAATAATGAAAATAATATAGAAGAAGATAAATAATTTAATTAATTAAATTTACTTACTCAGATTTGTCATGTGTCCATGTATGTATGTAGTAAATAAAATAGTTATACAAAAGATAAATAAATTAATTAATTAAATTTACTTACTCATATTTGTCATGTGTCCATGTATGTAGTAAAAAAAATAGTTCTAGAAAGTAAAATAAACTAGCATACCTATCTTTAAAAATATATATGTAAAAATTGCCTTTTATTAGATGTGTGATTAAAGTAGGAATAGGTGCCTAATAGGCCTCAAGAATGATAACTCTAAACATTTTTTTTATTGAAAAAAATATGGATTACAAAGGGTAAGGAAGTCAAAATACTACATTAAACAAAATATAGAGAAACATTTATAGGAACAAATAATCAGCCTAGCAAGAGAAGCTACAGAACAACAACACTAATCTTGCCTCTATGACCTGAAGCTGCAACTCAAAAGAACAATCTTACACACTAAAACAGATACAATCCATCATTGTGAAAAAAACTCATATATGCATGAAACTAAGCTCCTACTCTGGAGCAATCTGTGCATGCCCAGAAAACTTCAGCTATCAACCATTAGAGCTCACTAAGTAGACTTGCTGATAATATGAAGACCTAATTGGTCATTAGGGGAGAGTTCTTTTGCAAAGATATCTTACTAGATGCAATAGTGACTTCAATTCAAAACCCATTAATATCATCCCATTCTCTATGATGCAATTATAGGAGACAACACCTCATTACCTCATATTTTTTAAATAGTCTGTGACATGGAAAAAATATCATCTTCCGTGTATGGTTAAAAATCTCTGGATACATTCCAAAAAATACATGTTGCAATGGGCTTTATAATGAAGTGCTAATGTTTGTTCATCTTGTAGAGACAATTGTAGCAAATAGGGGCACAATGAGTTCCTTGGAGATGTGAATTCCCTTAATTGGAGGTCCTTCCACTAATAGCAACTTTGGTATAAATGAATGAAAAACAAAAGGTTCTTGTTATTAATCAAATATGCACCCTTTGCTAAGTTATTCAACTTAACTATCTGTTGACACATGGGAACACTCCTAGGCCTGTGGGTTGCCTAAAAATTGGAGTGAACCTCTAGAGTGAGCTAGTTCTCCTAATGATTTTACTAATCTAAATGATTTGCAGAGGGAAAAGGTGAGAAGGTGAACTGAAATGAAAGAAACTTAAATAGAATTTGCTCCTGATTTCTAACTTATCTCGATACTTTTACTCACAAACAGTTCCTTAATCATGAACTCTCACAACTTCACTTAGAACATACAATTCAAAAATACTTTGTATGAAGGTTTAGTTTGAACACAATCATACAACCTGAATCATATGAACAATTTGCACAACACTTTCACAATAATAAAATATGAAAAAGGATAAATTACTCATTATCACAATGAGACATCAAGTCAATATTGTAATCACGAGGGTAAAAGAAGTGAAATAGAAGGGTTGTGCTCTATTAACTGAAAGGAATACAAGGAAAAGCATAAATTAAGTCAAATATCTATCTATAAACTCTCTCCATGTGGTCAAGAGAGAAGAAACAATGATCTCCAACTCCCCGAGAAAGAGCTAGCTTTGTCCAATATATGCCTGCACAAAAGATCTCGAAGAGGAAAAGCTGGAAAACCTCCTAAAAATAGTTATGCAAATCCATTTTTGAGCTCCTCTAAAAATATGTTAAAATAGCCTCTAAACTACCTCCAAACAGACTGCAAAAGCTACCAAAAACACCTGTCAAGTGGCCCCCACTAAAATCTCCTTTAAAACATACTTTATCTACTAAAAAACTCAAATTTGTCCTTATCTACTCCATCTCACCCAAAGGAATTCAAATTTGGAAAAGCATGATTCATTTTCTTTATTTCACTTTAACTACTTAAAATAACAAATATTTACAAGCAATTTATAGAAACATCACTTTAAACATTGTTTTACAATGACTTGTAGTTTTAATTTTCTCAATTTGTTCTATTCTGATAAAGCAAATAAAACCATACAAGGATCCTATGAATAATTTTGGCAAAATAATAAAATAAAAGCCTAAGTGGTTTTATCTCCATCCTGCAAAGCATTATGCATCTCTCATTTGTTTTGATCTTGACTTGTCATAGAAAAGATGGTCAAGGGGACCCTAAGGCACATTGCCTAGTCAACAACTTGCCTTAATACCCCCATGGGTATTAGTCAATACATATGGAAATGAAAATAATGTGGTGAAAATCCCACATTCAACCTTAGGGCAAGAGAAAACCCTAAGACAAAACATGCCCTATCCCAGCTTTCTCAGACAAATTTCACACTTCTCCTTTTTGAGAAAATGGGCTCTGCTTACTGCAACAAACATAGCTAGGGTTTGAAGCACAAAAATCCTCCATTTTACTATTACAAGGAATTTTCTATGAAGTTTCCTATAGGAAGATGAAGGTATAGTTCTTCCTCTATCTCAAATCATGACCTTTTCTTGTTTTCTGAGGCATTCTTTGGGTACCCTAACCGTGATCATGATTCTCTCTGATATGTTTTTGTTTTGTGCTTCTTTGTATCTTATGTGTGGACCAACATGGATGAATGATCTGAGCTTATCTAGGGGCAATATAAAAGCAAAGAATGGGTAAAACCCATGGCCCTGCGTATTCAATGAAAGGTGAGTTCTTCTAAACCTTTGAATCTTGCTTCATTCTTTAGTATATGAGACTTGATAACACACTAAAGGCCACAACCAAACTAATGCTTCTGAGTGTTTTCTTGAATTCTCATGAGCTCAAACCCTTCATAGTTTTGTGTCTATGAGAAGAATGACTCCCTCTGTTGCATGCCCGTGACCATGCTTGGATGTAGATTCTAGAGGCTGGCTAGGATAATATTGTGCACTGTCAGCCAAGATAAATCCTAGACACTCTAGATTTTGTAACATGTCAATTTGTAATTATTAGCTGTCCAATATACAAAAGGCTAGGTCAAGAATCACCATATTTAGATGGGAATACTTCCCAACTAGCCTCCATTACTTGCTCTGTTGGTAGTCCTATATCACGTATAAGCCAAATTTGACTAATGCTAGAGACACCATAAGAATCCACGTATGGTTCACATATTAAATCTTCCTTCTGCTCCATGGACTCCATCATATTGAAATTGCACAACAACATACTCATTAACAAGTTAAGAAGTTGAAGATGCTCTCATTCTCTTTCTCAAGAACATATCTATAGATCCTATCGATTTTACTTGGTCATACTTTATCTCCATGACAGAGACTATTCCTTCTAGACACGCATTTTGAAGCCCATTATCTGAGATATTCAAGGAGGGTCTCCCTACTTGAGCATTCGTCCTGCTCGTATTTAAACTTTTCTTCCCGTGCTCATATTATTGTGCAGGATTGAGTGATATTTGATCAACAAATTTGACACAGAGTAATTGTCACCATTCTTATGCTTGTAACCATAGACTGCTGCTAGATTAATGTAAGTGATGTAATCTTGAATGGTTATTGTTGTCATTTTTATGTATTCCTAGTTTTGTCTTCATGAAAGGCCATAGTTAGTCCTTGTATTTATGATCATTTTGTAGCTTTGTTTACATGAGTTCAAAGGCTTTCTATTCCCTATATCACCTTCTAGTTGAAAACCCCAAATGGGTTTAAATTATGAGAAAGAAAAGAACCTTCTGCTATAGGTCGTGGCTCTATCTTAGTGGTTGTCCATACCTCATTTGGCTTGTACTGTTCTTGGCTACACTAAATTTTCTCATGAGCATCTTGTGTTATGTTGTGTCTTGCATCTTAGCTCACAAAGGTAGCACCTGGATATACTGTTCCTCTCTATGTAAAATGATAAGTATTTGTTAGTTTATGAGAAAACTACTCTCTATAGTACTTGGGCCTGTATAAGCTCAAATCTCCTATTTTTCTTGTATCTATTCTCTTTTTTAAAATGCATGTGGATTTTAGCATTACCTATACCTTCTTTCTTTGTAATGATGCTGCCCACTGTACTTTTAAGGCAAGATTATTCACATATTTTCTCAAAATAGAAGAGTTTAGAAGCTAGAGAGAAAAAGAGACATAAAACTTTGTCATACTATGAACTGCATCTAAAAATGACACTATCACTATGCCTTGTCTTTGTATGCAACTTCAGACTAAAAATGACCTCAAACAGACAAAGTTGTCTACCCTTTGATGAAGACCTAAATAAGACATTTGTATGTTGTCCCTTATGTGCACTTATGATCGGAAAGGTACCTTGATGTATCAAATGAAATATTCTCTGATGTTTCTTTTGTCCAATACAGTGACTATGATGACTATTCCCATAAGAGATATGACCATTACAGTCATTTAAACTTCAATGTGCTTTATAATTGATGAATACCCCTCCTGTTCCAGTGTAGTGGTTGCTCCATATGTGTTATCAGTTTGCTCAAAAAATGATGTCATATCATTTTGAAAGCTGAGGTTCCTTAACTTCACTGACTGATGCAACATGCTTCTGTGTAGCACTTGCAACTGACTCATTATGTATTGCTGTCTTCTTTCCTGACAATGCTTTTCCTCTCATACAAAACAACTGCTCTCTTTCTCTTGTATCATTGAACATGGTTAAATTCAATCTATAACATGTGACATTTTTCTGCTTCATTACTGCAACTATACTTTCATAGCTGTCCTAGCTGTTCCATATATGCATCTATGATGTTCATGACAAACAGAGATAAACATACACTTACCTCCTGTATCTAACTCTTGAAAAATAGGAGATGTGATGGCAAATTGTTCACTTGATTCTTTTCCTATCACTCTTGAGACAGGAGCAACCAAAATTATCTTCTTTAAAATGGCAAAAGCATGTGATGTGAGTTGTGCTCCATCTGTACACATGATGTATATGCTCCTATCATACATTTGAATGGTGCATAGCATACCTTTCACATACTAGTTCCTGTACCAGTATCTATACATATGATTCTTTCAATTATCCTGTATTGATCATGGCTATTTTGTACTATGTTTTGGACATCATTAAGTTGTCTCAATGCTCATTTATGACTCTTACTTATTCATATTGAATTGATAGTCATAGATGGGTAATGAGCCTGAGATTCATACACTTGGTTAATGCAATAGCAGAATATATCTTGATTTCTATGTGTATACTTTGTATTCCATCCCCTCCTAAGAATTAGGGGCAGCATGCTGGGCTCAACCCTTGTGGGAGCCCACTTAACACCACATGTTTAATTGGTCTTCAAAACAGCAACATGATTTCACCTATACCTTCATATGGAACAAATATGTTAGATAAAATCAGTGAAGTACAATGATTGTATCTTTTCAATCTCTCTTGCATGTGAATCATATGTATCTGAATTAGTGCACTATAGGCAATGTATTATGCCTCTGCTGATAGGAACACATGGAACTCATATCTGGAGCTCTTACAAATCTCTTTCAATCTTGTAGGTTGTTATGAAGATCGGGAGCAAGGACAAAAGGCAACCTTAGAAACTGAAGATAGTGAATAGGCAATGATGGCTATGATATTTCCCCTTGCTATTTTTAGATGCATAGTATATTTCTTATATCTATACTAGTTCATATATTCCCACGGCTTGTGTGGGACATTTGATCTATCATGTTTTCATTCAATGAAATGTTTATTTCTTTTATGTATCTCATTTGTAAAATTAATAATCATTGTAGTGAAATGAAACAATTTATCTCTCAAGCCACCTTCTGCAAATGAATGATGATCTGAAAATTCTTTTCCTCTGTTGAACAACTAAACTACAACATAACTAAATATCTCAAACACTTCACTATGCAAACAAGATAATCATAGTAGAAAATGTTAAAACTTTCAACCTAAAATGAACTTGTTGTACTAGCTCTACCAATTTGAGCTGTAGGTGAAAATTGGTAATAGTTCTATCATAGAGAAATAGGCCAAGGAACCCTTGAATCTCTATCACATAGAACTACCTTAAATAAGAATCCTTAACATAACCCCAGACAATAGATGCTTCAACTATAGAAAAGTAGAACCTTGGTAAGAATCCAAGTGTATTCCCAACAAGGCCACCATCATAGTGAATTGAACATTCATTCCATAGAAAGTATATTCTTGTCTAACTTTGGGTCCAAAGCCCTATTTCTTCAAAGCTGAAGCATTTGGATTTTAACAAGCTAAATTTGATCATGATGTAGAATCTTTTAGAGGTCATAACTTTTGACCTGGGGGTCTATCAAAGATGAAATTTGGTGGGCAGATGCGTCTTGTAGAGTTTATTAAAAATCCTATGAGAATTTATGTAGATATAGGAACCAATGTGTTTGGCTACTCTATCCATATTGTACCAGGGGGGAACGGAGAGTCATATTTGGTAATGACATTGGGGCACAGTAGCAGGGATTTTTCCTTCCAAATCTACCATTATTTTCAAGATTCATGGAAGATTAAGTCTTAGTTTTGAGGGGAAACGAGATTTAATATATTAGATCATCAAATGGTTGAGTACAATGACATTCTTTTCTGGAAGGCAGCGAGGCCTATGACTATTGTCGGTTACAATATCAAAGATGGTTTTATTAAGCCTGTTACAATACCTCCATTACCCACCCAACTTCTTGATTATTTGAGTGTTGTTACTGTAGAGTAAAATACTCTACATTTTGTTTCAATTTCAGTGTATCAGTGTTTTATAGTGGTTTTCAATTTTGCCTCTGCAAGTGTTCCTATGAAAGTTCTAAGTAGCCGTGAGGGTTTTCACAACATCATGAGGGTCCACAAGGGTTTCATTTTATTGTTGCTATAGGTTTCCTTCACACTGCTGTGGAGTCTGACAAGTGTCGAGTTACAATTTAACCCACACTTTTGTTTCTAGTTTGCAACTTTGACGTGGAGCATGCCACGTAGCAGTCGTATTTCTAATGAAGTTTTTAAGTTTCAATCCAATGGAATTCACCACGTGTCATTAGCAGAGACACTCCCTAAATGTTTCTTGACACAAGTGGAATGAGCCATGTGTCCTTCACACTACTGTGGACCTTGCCAAGTGTCAGCTTCCGCATCATGATTCTTATATGTTTCGAGGTTATGAGAAAGATAAAGATGAGTCCCTATTTCTAAGCTACAGTGCACGGAAGGTGCGAAGTGTTAGTTTCTGTTTGAGTTTCAAAAGACACTTTAAAAGGTTTCTATGTGAGCGCAAAAGGTGCCATGTGTGATCAGCAGAGGCATTCCCAACATGTTTCAGCAAGTAAGGTGGAAAGTACCATGTGTCCTTTGTGGTAGCTGTGGAGCATGACAAGTGTCAGCTTCCACAGGTTATTCCTATTTGGTTTCAATTTTAAGTGAAGAATGGAGGCAGGTCCCAGTATATTGTTTCAAGTGCCTGCGGAAAGTGCCAAGTGTTGGCATCCACGTAAGTTCCAAAAAGTTTCTTAAGAAGTATCAAGTAAGGTGGAAAGCACCATGTGTCAACATCCGCATGAGTTTCAGAAGAGTTTCTAATGTTTCAAGAAGAGCGTGGAAATCACCATGTACCAGTTTGTTGTGAGCACAGAAGGCACCACCTGTTCCTGTTCTTTCTTTTAAAGCTACTCAACGGAGGGTGGTGGGTCCCATTTCTTATGTGTCTTATTGTTCCTAGTTGCTGTGGATTATGCCAAATGTCACAGATGGAGCCCTCTCGAATACAAAGACATAGTAAAGTATCAAGGTCACGGATAAAGACACGTATCAATTTTTGAGTGCTGCAGAAGCTGCCATGTGTCAGTTTCCTGTGTCTCTCGAAGAATGAAAGAGTTTCAAGTGATGCACGTGGACGTTGCCATCTGTTACAAGGTTTATTGTCTCAAATAGGCAGAAGCCACCAAGTGTCTTATCCTAACAAGAAGAGGAGCGCCACATATATTTTGTTCCAGCCAATGGGCTCGCAGAAGAGGTAACCATTGCAGATCTGAAAGATATTTTCTGTTAGACACTTCCAGTTATCTCTAGTTTAGTTAGGCCGTTGGGATTCAATTGTTGTAGACAATCTAGAGTCAATCTTGTCCTATAAATATGTAACATCTGTAATGAATCGAGGCTCCCAGTTTTTAGTTCTTTTTTTGAGTTTGACAAATTTCTAAAGTTAGAGTTTTCTATAGAGATTCAAGAGAGAAGTTTGAGACTTTTTGCTGTGCCACTGATTGTCATTTGACTTTGTTCTGTTATTCTTGATTCAGAAAGTAATTGCAATTGTGCATGTATCTGTGCCTCTTATGTTGCTGGAAAATTAATGAGAAAGATAGAGTTCTGTGCCTTGGTTGATATTTTCTGTGTCATTGTAAATTGTCTGGTTGTGAGCCTTTGAGTTTGTTCATTTCATCTATTTATGTTAATCATACAATATTTACTCTTTAACGTAACTGAATCTTGAGGATAGCTTCACTGTACTTTAGTTGGAGAGAAATAATTTTAATTCAGGCACATCACCATATATAGATTTGTTTTATTGTATATGTAATTCTGTTAAGTTTCTACCCTTTTCCCCAAACACATTTAAAATAGAGAAGAGCCAGCTTCTTTAAAGTCTGGAGGTTGTTTCAAGTAGCAAGTCCCACATTCCTGAAACTTCCCATGTTGGTGTTGGAACCTGCGCAATATCTCTATATGGGTCATCCCTTCTAGTGGTAATGACCTTTACAGATTTCTCAGAGTGGGTGCTTGCAAGCGATCCATTACCTGATAGATTTTACTCGGTTCTACTCACCATGGGTATTGACTTTCATTTCCCAAACACTATGGGTATTGTTATTTGGGAGTTATTTTAGGATGATCAAGATAAGTTCCTTTGGAAATGGAAAGAATTGACAAGGATGCCTCCAGACTCTGTCCCTCAATATATTGGGAAGTGTGTTTGTGTGGGAGATTATCTATGTGTAAGCATTTTTAGTGATGATACAGATGATCCAAAGGTCTTTGCATACAATTTAAGGGAAGCATTTTGGCAATGCCTTCCTCAATGCCCAAGTGAAAACTTAAAGATTTACATGATGATGTTGTCATTTGATCCCAAGCTCATTCTTAACCAATTCTTTAAACCTATGTAAATAACTGTAGTAGTTCTTAATAAAATTGAGAGAATGATGGATAATAAAACTATGGTAATTAAGTGTTATGGTGGTTTTATCTGCTTCTAATTTAAATTCTAGTGATTTGTGATTTGTTTGATTTTGTATGATTATTTTTAAAAAATCTATTTTCTAATATATTTCTTTTATTAAATAATATATAATACATATTTTTAAAAAAACTCAATGAAATATGAAGATAAAAGGAGATTTAAGATAGAGAAAGAGAGATACTCACAACCTTTTACCTTGCATCTTCCATTGCTCACCTATTCTTTCTTGATCTTTTGGTGATGAAGACGGTCCTCAGGAAGCTTGCTTCCTTGCTTTGATTTCTCAAGATGACAAGGAGAGATAGCTCTGATACTTGGTGTGTTAAAGATGAGCTTCAACACACTATGAAATGAATGGATGATGAAGTGATATGCAAGTGGGGTGCCAATGGCACGCTGTAGTTCCTGCAGCATAAGTTTACTCGAAAGATGGATTCTGAAATGAAGGGATAGAGGGTTGTATTTATAGACTCATGAGAGAGAGGATCAACGGTGTAGAAGAAATAAAAAGATCAATGGTAGAGGATGTTTGAGAGAATGTGTACGAATAGAAGAAGGACATGTGTCATAGAAAAAGATATTCTCTTTGAGTTAACTACTTTCATGACAAAGATAAGATTTGCTTTTACAAAATTAGAATATTTTATTCTAATTTAAGAGTTTGTTGATAAAAACAAGGTTGTTTTAAATTAATAACTCAACTTTTGCTTTCACATGACAAGGAAGATTTATTTTTAGAAGATTTGGAAGATAAGAAAGTGAATTAAATAAATAAATTTATTTAATTGCTTGCACATGATCTAGAAGAATAAATAAAATATTTTATTATATTTTATTTTTGGAGAGTGAGAGGATTTAAATAAATTTAAATGATTTATTTAAATTTGGAGGAATAGACTTGACTTAATTAAATAATTTAGAATTATTTAATTGCTTGGAAGAATTTAATTAAATAAAGGATTTTATTTAATTTTGACTTTAGAAGAGATAATTAAATATTTTGATATTTAATTAACCTAGAGAAATATTAATGGAATAAATAAATTTAATTATTTATTTATTCATAGAGGAAGGTAGACTTAAATAAATATTAAAAATATTTATTTAGGCAGAGTCATGTCATTTTTAGGTGTATACATTTTGCCCCTCTTTGATGCAATGTGTTTTATCACGTTGTTTCAAAGAATAAGATTGTTTGAAATTGATACATGCCTAGTTTTCCCCTGGTACAAGTTTAACAATGATAGGATGCCCCCTTGAGAGATTGGATGGGGAGAAGGTAGAAGGCATGAGATGGACAATCTCAAGAAGATGAAGGTGGAAGATAGGCTAGGATGAAGAAAAAAATGGTTTGAGGAAAGAGCCGAATGATACACGATGCGAGATAAAATGATAACACACACAAGCAAGTAAGCAAGTATGCACAAATGACACAAGAACAAACAAGGTATTGCCCTTGTCAAGTGGTAAACCAACAATATACTGATAACGATATGCAATAGTGTTGTCATGGAGGGGAATGATAGATCCCTAGAGCAACATGAAGGATAGTGTCTGGTTTCAAGAAATGAAGCATGTCATGTAAGACACGTGTATTGGTCTGATTTTGACAATGCTACATCCTTTATAAGACAAATGTTTGATTATAAATGATCGAGTTGGTTTATGACTAGAGAAGGATCAAGACCACTAATTGTGAATGGATCATTTGACAAGATTGACTTGACTTGATTGGTATGGATTAAGGATGGACTTGCATGTGGATCATTGCTCAGATTGATAGCTAGAACTATTGACGAGAGATATGAAGACAGATAGAAATTTGATCGATAGAAGAATGACTCGACAAAAGAAATCACAAGCTTTTATTTGTAAACATTGATACTCTGCTAGAATTTTTATTGCATGGGATATGGATATGAATATGGATACATATATGAGATGTAATTGGATACGTTATGGATATGGATAAAGAATGCTTTCTAGATATGTTATGGATATGGATATTTGCCATCTTGATATTGCAAGTATTTTGAAGTGCTTATTTCATCATCAGACGTTTATTATGATGTAAGAAAATACAAGAATCTAGGTATAATTAAACCAAGATGACCTAAGTATTACTTACATTGATTTTGATATAGTAAGTTAATACAAGCATCTAGTCAAAATTGAATCTAGATGACCTAAGTATTTCTTACATTTCAACAGACAAGGATTGCCCCTTTTCATGTTTAGACCTCTAAAGTCCTCGATGATCTTTTGCTGATCATGTCGTTAGACAAAAAGTCATCACATTACTAAATATTGATCCAAAAATAGTAGACAAAAAGAACTAATTATGCCCCCATCATAGCATCTCTAGCTTTTGGCATCCTCGAGTAGCATAGAAAGACATAATAATGAAAATCAAGACTCTCCAACTTAAACTTTTCACAAAACATTCTTGCATTAGATGTGCTTTCTTGCCATAATTTAGATAGAATCATTTTGGATCTTTTGGCTCTTGCTTTTTTTTGCTTTTCTTTGGATAGGTTGATGTCTTGCATCAAAAATTCTATTTGGAAATGGGCTTTTCTTGCACATGCTTGCGTCTGGTGAAAGGTACCACAATCCTTATCAAGGAAAATGGGCCCTAAGGGACTAACCTAGTGCCTCGAGAACACATTGATAATTGCCTTGCCTACGTGACGACGCAAAGGGAACATAGTTCAGGACTTGGACCATGGATGTAGATGGACTAGAGGATAGATGACAAGATGATGGATGGGAAGCCTCAGGAATGCATTGATAATGGCCTTGCCTATGTGACGACGCAGAGGCAACGTAGTTCGGGGAGAACCATGATGGACCTAAGATATGGATCAGATGAGACATGACATGGAACATATATGGATCAGATAGGGAACAAATATGGATCAGATATGGATCGGATGATACTAATGACATGGAAACACTACAGATAGGTAGATGCATGGGTGATAAGGAATGAAAAGCACATGGAAGAGGGCAAGGATGTGATTGCCAAGGACTAATTTGTATAGGAATAACATGCCCCATTGTAGGTAGAGTACTTAGGATTTTTCATGACAATGCTTAAGATGAAGGAGGAGGATGAGAGGATATAGAAGGATTTGTGTGGTTTGGAGGGATAAGGTATGTCAAGAGACATCTAAAACATTTGTCAACATTGTACCCCCAATCTTTATCAAGATCAAAGAAATAGAGGAATGGAAGATCAAGATGGATAGACTCGACAGTATAGGTATGTAGGATAGAGGACTAGGATAGGAAATGGTATAGAAGGAAACTTATAGGAGAAGAGTGATAAGTCGATGAGACAAAGTTCCCCCCAAGTGTAGGTGATGTAGGAGATCAACTTACACATGATGCCTGTTTGCTAGGTTTTCATCATGGTACTTATCCAAGGTGCCTATTTGCCAAGTTTTCACCATTGGACTAAGGGATTTCTCTCTTCTTTTTTTTGAATATTTGGATGGAAGAAGGTGGATACGGAAGGACTAGAGCATCTAGTTCCTTGAAAGGTGATAGTCTCAATGGATGTCATCACATGGACCAAGTCAAGTGTTCTCATAGATGTTGGTAGGGGATTGCATGAAAGTGAGACATGGAAAAGGTAGATATTGGATAATGGAAGGTGTGATAGTGGATGATGATGTGGAATACAGAAGGACTTATGCCAGGATGGAAGGAAGGTTTATGTAAAAGCATGGACCATAGGACGAGGAAGATATGTAGGATAGTAGTGGGAGGGAGTGGAGATGGATTTATATGGAAGTGTCATGGAATGGAAGGGAACCATGACCAACAGTTGCACATACCATGATAAACATTGAAGCTAATGATAGGAGTGTGGTGTAGGAAGCAATGGAGATTTTTTCTTGGCAGATGAGTGATGTAGGCCTTTAGGGACCGACATAGACTTAGTATACTTCTGATTTTTGTTTGTCATGTGGGATGGAAGGATTTGATACTTGTGGATGCCATGGGAGAAAGTGGATGGTTGGGATGCTTTAGAGGTGGATGCCTCATTTTCCTTGATGGCTTGTTGCTTGGGTACCCAAACCATTTTTCTTGTAGATTGTACCTGTGAAGGTATGGGCTTGGGTATATGCAACTTTTGTGCAGCTTCCGAGATAATTATTTGTTACTTGGGGACCCACATCTTTTTTAGTTTGGCATTGAGGTGTGTGGAAGTATGCAACTTTTGAGATGGATGTTTCTTTGATTCTTGGATTTTTATCCTAGGTCATGAGGACTCTTAGGATTTTTTACTTTATAGGTAGAGGCATCTAGATTTGTGCTTTTGAATCCCCTGGGGATGGTGGAAGTGAGGTTGGTGGAAGCTCGTTGTTTAGACAACATGTGCATTTGTTGGCCATGATTGGGATATTTAGAGGATTTATAGATGGATGGATAAGGTGTTGGAAGAAGTGGTAAAATGTATGGAGGGATATTAGGAGTTGGAAGTAGTGGAGGTAGATTGGATGGTGGAAGGTGTATGGTCACATGCCCTTGACAATTGTAGGATGATGGGGGTGGAATGGTGACATATGTTTTGGGAATATGATAGGATTTACGATGGATAGTGGTGGATTTAGGAGGAGTGGAGGAAGTATCAACATCTTGAGATTGTTTACCTTGGGGTATGTATCCAAGGCCATATGAAGGTGGAGGAACTTTGACATTGATAGGCTCCAAAATACCTTGTTCATGAAGGCCTAAGCCTTTACCTTGATAGTTCATATTCTGGAGTATGCGATGGATAGTGGGATTATGTATAGGTGGAACACTAGACATGAGTTCCTTATTGGATGGAGAAGGTGAAGATGTAGACAACGGTTGCTGGTGTTCTAAGGAAGAACATTCATGCATGAAGGTAGTGAGACCAAGGATATATGGTGGGGGATTTGTAACTTGGTCAATAATGGATGGTGAAGGATCACTAGAATCTTGATCATCATTATGCTCTTTAGGATCTAAGTTATTGGGTTGATCATTCATGTAGACTTGGGAGGCAAGTTTCTCATCAGAGGAAGTGAAAGTTGTTGGATCATGGATAGGATTAGATGGAAGATGGATAGAAGTAACAGAGGTTTCTTGCTCATGTATAGGTATGGGATCAAGTTGTTCATGAACATCTTCTTTGTAAAAGATAGTATCTTGATCATAGGGAAGGTATAGATAATGGACAGGTTGGAATTGGATCTCTTTCCCATGTATTGGATCAAGTTGCTCATGGATAGCTTCTTCATAGGTATTATCTTGATCATGGAAGAGATAAAGGTTATGAATGGTTTGAAATTGGATGGGGGTGTTTTGATGTTGATTTAGACAAAGGGTAGATATTTCCACATGCTCTAAGGTGTGCTCTTGACATAGCTCTTGGTCTTCTTGAATGGAAGCGGATAGATCTTGGATAGCTTCTTGGTTGACAATATGTCCTTCTTCTATTCACACATGTTCTCTCAAAAATCCTCTACCATTGATCTTCTTATTTCTTCTACACCGTTGATCCTTGTTCTCATGAGTCTATAAATATAACCCTCTATCCCTTCATTTCAGAATCCATCTTTTGAGTAAACTTATGCTGTAAGAACTATAGCGCGCCTTTGACACCAATTCCTTCATTACTTGTGATCACACTTGTTACTACGCACTACTATCATTGTTGTGAAACTCATCTTCATGGCAATATTATCATAGCCATTCCCATTTGACATCTTGGAATCATAGCAAGGAAGTGCACCTTCTGAGGGCCATATACATAAACAAGATCATTTGTGATAGGCGATCAATGGAAGCTATGAATTAAAGGAGGTTTGCTTTGTTGTTGTTCATTGTTTATTTGAATCTCTTTTGTTCACCATTTCATTGAGTTCAACGGTGTAAAAGAAATAAGAAGATCAATGGTAGAGGATGTGTGAGAGAACGTGCACGAGTAGAAGGACATGTGTCATAGAAAAAGCTATTCTCTTTGAGTTAGTTCTTTTTTCATGACAAAGATAAGATTTGCTTTTACAAAATTAGAATGTTTTATTCTAATTTAAGAGTTTGTTGATAAAAACAAGGCTATTTTAAATCAATAACTCAACTTTTACTTTTGCAAGACAAGGAAGATTTACTTTTAGAAGATTTGGAAGATAAGAAAGTGAATTAAATAAATAAATTTATTTAATTACTTGCACATGATTTGGAAGAATAAATAAAATATTTGATTATATTTTATTTTTGGAGAGTGAGAGGATTTAAATAAATTTAAATGATTTATTTAAATTTGGAGGAATAGACTTGATTTAATTAAATAATTTAGAATTATTTAATTGCTTGGAAGAATTTAATTAAATAAAGGATTTTATTTAATTTTGACTTTAGAAGAGATAATTAAATATTTTGATATTTAATTAACTTAGAGGAATATGAATCGAATAAATAAATTTAATTATTTATTTATTGATAGAGGAAGGTAGACTTAAATAAATATTAAAAATATTTAATTAGACAAAGTCGTGTCATTTTTTAGGTGTATACAATGGATAACAAACCTATGGTAATTAAGTGTTATGGTGGTTTTATCTGCTTCTAATTTAAATTCCAATGATCTGTGATTTGTTTGATTTTGTATGATTATTAAAAAGAAATCTATTTTCTAATATATTTCTTTTATTAAATAATATATAATACAAATTTTTTGGTTATACATTTTTATGCAGTATGAATCTGTAGATGCATATCTTTCAAACTGCCCTGGAACTCAAGAAAAGGATCAATAATGTCTTCTCTAATATTCTAATTTTTATGCATATACATTTTCATCTATCATTTGAGGTAATAGAGTCCCTCTTTTTTTGAATATATTGTCATGTCTTTGTAGATGACAATGTTTTTGTTCTTATACACAAAATACTATTATTTATACCCAGTATTGCTATATAAAATTGTAGACCTACAGTAGCAGCTCCATTGTGTCTTCAATTTCAAGGAATAATAACTCCAATTTTTGGCTTTACAATGTGAACTGTAAAGTGCCTAAAGTAGCTATATGATGAACATGAATGCTTTCAGAGATGTGATATATGCATCTTTGAGGCTAATCTTTTATATTGGTTGTGTTGAAGAACTTAGTAATGCATCCCTTTGATTGTTTGCCAGACATTTGCATGAAGATCTATTAGGTTTCATATGTTGATATGTTAAATGAGGTGCTTGAGGAATCATAGGTTGAGAGGCTGGTAAAGATATCAGAACATTTGTTTGTTGTGTACTTTGTTTGTTATTCTGAGTGTTATATGCATGGGCAACCACATTATGATTTGTTTGTTGTGAGTTTTGTTTCGCTATTTGTTTTGCATAATCATAAATGTGATTAAGAGATTAAGAAGAGGATGAAAGACCTTTGATAACAAGCACATGTTTAGACAATGGTTGAACCACATTTGCACATAGAGTGACCACAATTTTTAGTTTTTTAATTTCTTCTTTAGATTTAGGAACATAAATCACATTTACAATTCTTTGAAATAGTGATGACTTAGAGGCCATAGTGGAATGTTCAATCAAGAAAAAGTCCTCAAGGGCTTCATCTAACATATCAAAGTCATCATGACTAAATAGCTCACTATAAGCATGAAAATCTTGCAAAAAATAATCTAACATTTTAACATGCTCTAATTAATCCAAGATTTTAATGCACAATGATGGCATTTACAAATGAACTATAATATCCAACAATAAATGATAATTTTCAAATCTTTTAGTGGAAAGATAAAGAATGTAATCCACAATTTAACATACACAATTTCACTAAAGAGGTTTTTCAGTCCAATTATGCTCTAGAACAACAAATTATTTTAGATCTGAAGTTTAAAAGGATGCAAATTCTTCAAAGCTTGAGTTCACCAAAATGTTTAGTGTGAAAATTGATAGTTTGATTAACTAGGTCAAATACTACCATTTCACCACTAAGCATTGGGAGGTCAAGGACTGAGCTTGTGAACAAGCTTCTAATCACTTTGTCTATCCCTTACGCTTGTGTGGTTATGAAACCTAAGGCCGTAATCATGATTTTATCAAGTGTTTTCCTTTCAACTAAGTAAAACCCTAATTATGCCTTAAATAAAAAATATATAGAAACTGATGAAACAACTGGCAAAATTGATCATAGAAGTGCAGAGATAGAGTTTTAGAGACAAAGTACCCAGATTTTGAGGGCCACTTGGACTAGGGCACCCGCTCTAGTGTCTTGAAAGTTTCTGCATAGGAAAAACTTTTGCATAGGGTGTCTGAGACTGCTAAAAGGCTTCCAAATCCTGGAGTAAACCCCTAGTTGGACTAGGGTGCCCACTCCGGTGTCCTGCAATTCTTAGAATCTAAAAATCTAAAAGTTTGTCGTGACTGTATCAGCAATATACTCTTTTCTGTAGCTTTTTTCTTCCGAAACCTGCGAAACATGATCTGCACCTACAAAAGAAGGAAGATGTTGCATTAAATATAGGAGTTTGCCTCAGTCAATGCCTCGTCTTTGGTATTTCTACCTCAACAATAGCTAGAGAAAAAGATTTGCAAAAGTGTGTGCAAACCTAACAATGTGTGTATACATAAAATCAAACCCTAGATGTCTCAATCAAGGGAAGATCAACAACTTGCTTTGTATTAATAAACACACACAACTTCACCTCAAGGAGATGAGATAAATAAAAACTTGCATGAACAAGAAGGTGAATCAGCAATGTCCACAGAAGATCTCCAAGCTTGTTGGAGGCCTCAACCCATCTCCTGATGATGCAAAGGGTGTACAAACCCTAGGAAGAGCAAGATAGGCTCAAGATCTTGATTCCTAATCTTCATCCATTGTCTCCAAGATAGAAAATAAATAATACTTCAAAGAGATTCAACAAGTTACTGATCTTCAATAGCAATTGCAGCAGAGTTTTGGCATCAAGCTTGCATAAGAATTGTGTGTGATAAAATGAATTGCAAATGTCTTTTTATATCTAGCTTTAGGGAAATTCAAATTTCAAAATAACATCTCGATATCGTGTGAAAACCAAGAATTAGAAAATAGAATCTCGAGGCACTCGGCGAGAGTTGACATCTCACCAAAATTCAAAATCCCAAGAAATAGGGGAGGACTAGGGTGTGGGCGCCCAAGTCCTATCCCCCAATTTCCACTCAGATCTACATTTTTAGTGGTCCTAGGGACCCAAATCTCAAATCCCCTTTCCAGGTTCTATCAATAAGTTACCTCAAAAAGTGAATAGATTGCTTCTAAACTTAGTCAATCAAGGTTTTGGGAAGGTTAGAAAAGTAAAAGGTTGAGAGGTCACCCAAGTGAGAAGCTAAACTGAGGGAAATTGTATCATTCCATATAGGAGGACAATTTTTGACATTACAACAACAAACTATGACAGTTATTTTCCTATCAACTTCAAGCTGGAGTGTACCTTTTTAGTATAAAGTTCATTGTTTTAATGTTCTAACTCATTAATGAGTTAAATGTTGTATCCACAGGAAAGTGAAGGGTTTTATTTGATCATTTAATATTGATTTTCAAGAAATAGTTATGAAGGAGGTGAAGGTTATAAATTCAATATTTTCCACTGTAGAAAGCAATTTTTTTCCAGTTTCTCTCAAGAGAACTTGGGAGAGAGATTTTTCTTAAATTTTGTAGCATTGGTGGGCTATCTTTCCAACACAACCATTGTATAGAGATTCTGAGAAACTTTGTGTTCTCATTTTGTTGAAGAATTAAAGGAACACTTCAAAAAATTGTGTCTATTTTGTTTCGTCATTGATTGTAGGATTTCTTGTGTCAATTTGTAATTGTTCTTTCATGATTCTCTACTATATATGGCTACATCTAAATTCAATACAAAACTTAGTGTTCTGAGTTGCACATTCTTCTTACATTTAATTTGTGGCATGTTTAAGCATTGGAAAATGATAGTTGTTTATTTTATCAGTTATCTTGTCAAGTATGAACTATGGAACTTTGTGTCATTATTTGTTCCCATCCAAGATCCATTTTATGTTTGCCCTTCAAAATTCTAGGTGGATTTCATATGTCTTTCATCTAGGTTTTCTTTCTATTCATTTTTTTCCTTTCTGCATACCCTACAAATCCTAAATTAAATCATACAAGGGAGACTTCTCTCTCAAATGCCAAGGAAGATCATCATTTTGTTGGTGATCTCTCCAACTGTTGTAAGCAGTTTTGTCACCATTCCTTGGGTAGGTCACAGTTTTCTTATCTATTTCAAAGTGACAAATATGTTTACTAACACAATCTACATTGTTTTATGTAATAAATGCTTAGATTTTTATAATGAAGGCATTGGGATATGATAACCAACTTGGATGCCCCATTTAGAGGGTGAAAATGCTATATAAAAAAGGGTTATGATGGTAGAAATATAAAATGATGAGTTAGAGTGAGAACTATGTACATACATGTTGTCAGAATAAAGACTAGAGAGGAGATTTGGAGGTGGATATATTTTATTCTTGCATTTGAAGATAATACATTCTTGGCCTCGCCTCTTGGTGGAGTTTATCCAAAAAGGGTTTCTCCACATAAATCTTGTGTTTTGAAATGATCTTCTAGAGTTTCTTTAACTCTTATGTTGTTGATTTGTGCCTCTTTGTTGATACTATCTTATGGCAATGTTATCTTCATTTTATTTCTATTTTAAGTTTATCTAAAGTGGTTGTATTAAGCATGTTAAATTGGTTTATTTTAGCATCATAAAGAGGTTCAATATCTACATGGAAATTTCATGTCAAGGCAACTTAATTTCAAATTTGCATACAATTTTTAGATTCTCATATTGTAGTAGTCTAAGCCTTATTTCTCACCAATTGGTATCATATCTTGGAGATTTGATTATTAACAATTGGATTAAAGATTGATCATTTAACCAATAGTTCAATCATGTAGTAGAACGATGATTTTCACCTCATCATTGATATAGGGTTGAATTTGTAGCTTGTTGGCTAGAAATATTCCACTAGACTACACTAGAAAAAATAACTCAAGTAGGTTGTGAACCTAAAGCTCTTATTATTGGAACTAGAAGTGCAACTTCCCTTAATCATTAAAAATTGTTTATGCATGGATTCTACAATGTGTCCAAGAAATTCGTATTTAACAAACCCATAGAATAACATATGGATATTGTATACCATTTCAAGATGGCTTGCACCCACTTTCCTATTACTATCCAATCAAAGGCAAAATACTAGCATGGAAATAGTATTGTGAACCCATGGTTTAATATTTTCAATTTGATAAGGAGGCTTATGATTCTCTTTGAGTATGATACCATCCACTATTATTCTTTAGAGAAAATAACCTTTGGAAATTTTACTGGCTACTTCATAATCACTAGAAAGAACTACTAGGTTAATGTGTACGTTTCCAAAATCTTTAGCTAGAAACCCAAACACTTTGCCAACTTTTTCTATATTAATGGATAATATTTCTTCTTGTCTATCTTTTTTAACAATTACTTTTATATTTTCATCATAATTTTGGGCACAGACCATGATAAATTTTGGGAAAGAGAAAGCCTCAGGGAACATCGTGCATCCCAATCCAACCACCCATGGTGCAGTGACACTATTAATTGGTAATGTTTTAATTAGAATAGATTGCATTTGAAATGTAACCTTATTATCACATGAAAATCTAAGTTTCAAAGTAAACCTACCAAAGATTACAGGATCACAAATATCGTGGTATTTATTAGTAGTAGTTGTAGTAGATATTCTTATAATTTTTCAACCCTAAACCCCAAGATTGATTTTTTTTTAAATAAAGGCTTATAGTAATAGAGAGTTTGAAGGAATGTAGGATTTATATCTTTTACTTACCTAGAAAAGTCAAATATAATGACTAGTATTGAGTGACTCTATTGTGTCCCACAATTGATATTAAAATGGAGGATAGTAGCATTTACCTTTCTAGTATAAAATTTGTTAGTGTGTGTATACACACACACACACACACACTTAAAGGCATATTAAGCCTACCTAGTTGTTAATTTACACTTGACACTTGTTCATATGAGTTGTCAAGTTGGTTAGGAGTTTCATAGCGGTGTCATCTTTCTTCTGAAACCTCTTGCTATTTTAGTGGGAGGCAACTTGCCATCACTCTACTTGTGCAGAGTCCTATCCTTATTATGTGGGTGAGTGGTTGCCTATCCTAACCTATATGTACTCCTTTATGAACCTAATCAATCTACTTAGATTTGTTACTTGCATTTCACATAGTGATCTTGGCTTAAACTTCCTATATGGTATGAGAGAAAATTATATTGTTTAGGCTGATTTAGTTCTTAGGAAAAAACACTATTTAGTGGTTGTAGAGGGAAAGAGGTTCATTTGTGGTTTGTGAATGGTGTCGTCCATTTGCATTTGTAGACAAAAGTTTTTTTTTTGGAGGCCACTGAATTTTTTTGAAGGCCACCGTGATATAGGCCATGACTAGTTCAAAAGACTTGCACCCTTAATATCAGGTGCCACAACTAGTTCAAAAGGCCCGTGCCCTATTTAAAAAGGTCGTGCATCTACACATAACCACCCAAGGCGTTGATAAACTCCAACACATGGCGTCAGGTCCAATATAGAGGGTGCTCTTGAGCACACTGCCAAAAAGAAAATCACTGCCCTTCTTTGTTGAGGCCGATTGGTATCTATGGGTAGTCGGCCATATTTTGCTAGCTCATGACCTATTATTTTTTGTAGTCTTTTTTTGTGGCGTGGTTACAAGGGCTCACACCCTGTGTAAAGGGCTCTTGACTAGAAAGAATGACCACCCACGACTAGAAAGCAAGTTGGACCCCCTACCATTTTTGCCCATCATTGACATTGCAACTTCTATTGTTTGAATGCTATCACGGTGGTTTGAAGCCCGAAGCAAGTCAAAGTCTTCCCTCACCACAAATCGATGACCAAGATATCTGCTTGAAGAGTTTGTTTGGCTTGTTTTGATATAAGGAGCCTTGGTTTTCATCGGACCACCACTTGCAGATGCAGGGGACTCTCTTGGAGTCTTTTGCTTCACGTGAGTACTAGGAGCACATGGTGCATGCTGCGTATTGGAGTCTGAGACGAGATAAAAGATGGATCATGCCCAACCTCTACCCCTCCTCTGTGCTATGTAGTTCACATTGGTGTATATCATCCACTGGCAAAAGAGTTCCCTTCCAGCAGAACTCCCGCATTGACAAAGTGAATGAGCTCTTTCTGCAACTACCCTCTCTGACTGGTGCATCGTTTTAATCTACCAGGCAACAACTTCCCCCATTTCCCCTATATTTTTTATTTCCTTACCATATTATTGGGCATTTTACCCTAATCTACCCATGCCCTAGCTAGGGCTTTCTAATTTCAAGGCATTGACAATGTATTTTTTATTTTATTTTGCAATTTTTTTAGGTATGCTAAAAAATTACATGCAAATATAAAATAAATACACAATATGGGTTATATAGAGGTTCTTTTACAAATGTTAATTTTAGTATAGACACTTTAATTCTCTAAAAAGCACTAAGAACCTTTGTAAAGTTCTGGATTTAAGGGGGGAAATCATGCAAAGGGGATTTTAAACACGCACTAAATTATAAAGTGCCAAAACTAGGGGGTCAGCTAATCTAGGTTGCCTAATGTGTTGACATTCTTTGGTCTAGATGAATTAACTTGTTCTAATCATAGGATATGAAACTCACTTTTCTATAATCAACCTAAACAAGGGAAACTATAAGTTGTGGTGTGAAGGAATCGTAAAACATCTTAGGATCCTTAATCTCATATCCCATTTGTATGGACTTGTCCCTGAACCTGGTAAAAAATCTCAGAAGGCTAAGTGGTTTAATCATCATGATCACATTGTTGGATTGATAAGTTTACATATTCCAGATGATGTTTTGTATGCCATTGTTATCACTAGGAATTGCACTCATATGCAAGGTTGTACTACAATTCTATGTAACATGGGAGTAATCTCAGGTTGTGGGTTCCCTATGATGAGATTAGACCTCCAAATTATGGGCTAGTTCCCTTCAAATGTTCTATTGAGATGTATGTTTTTACTTTCTGGGAAAAGGGAAGAAAGAAACTAAATGAATACTAAAGGTAAAATGGTGATGCACCTGATATGGATAAAAATAATACAATCTGATCCACAATGTTTACCTAGAAATCTAACTTCTACACAATCCAGACTTGGCATAAATACCACAAAAATAATTCTAAGGGAGGTTTGAAAATAGGTTTTTATGAAGGAAATAGTTTTTTCATAGCATAAAAAGACTATTTCTGGTTAACACAACCTAAGACTTGTGATGAATATATGCTTTAATGCTGTAAACAAGGAGGTGAGACAATAATTTTGAAGGTTTAATTATAAAACACAACAAAATTTAATCAAAATTACTTCAACATTTAGCACCAAAAGGAAAGGTAATTCAACTGATTTGAAATAAACAAAGGAAATCTTTGCAAAAAAACAAAAGGTAACCTGTAACCTACCAATCTCTCAATAAAAACTATAAAAGTGAGCTACAAGAATTCTCCAATCTGTCTGAATCAGAATGAGAATCAAGAACTAGCAAAAACAAACTTTTGCTTTATAATATATAGATATGCTCTCTCCAAGAGCCATGCAAAAAATATGGACTTGCAAATCACTACCTCTAAAAATACTCATTCCCAAGCAACCTCAAAAATCCTCAAAATTAGGGTCTAAAACTACAACAAATTGAGCAAAAATAGCTTCAATTTGGTCCTCTCCATATCTTTGACCAAAATTTTGACCAAGGACCCTAAAAATACTCCTAAAATTCATGCAAAACCTCCTAGGTGGCCTAGTTAACTCAACTAATCAATTTGTGTGATTTTGAATGAGCAAAATTGATTGTGAGTAAATTATAAAGTAATAGAATATTACTCTATTATTGGTTAGAATTTGTTCTGTTAGGTCTCAAAAATGCAGGATGCTAATCCTAAGAGGATATCAAACTTTATGCTTAGATTTGCAATGTTTTTGAACTAACGCGATGGAGTTGACCTTTAGGGTTTGATGACTCCCTACACTTTAGGCACTGCTATACCTAGGTGGGTGAACCTTGAAAACTAAAGCAGATTCAGTGTAAGTATTTTAACTAAGTAAATGAATCTACCTATAGTGGCAAATGGTGTAGAATAGATGAGAGCTTACTAATTAATCCTATATCTAATATTTGATGGATGATTGGTATAAATTGTATAAGCAATAGCAAGGTAAATTTTACAACCGTGCTTAACTAATAAAGGGCTTTTAAATGATGAATTGAGATAAGACCAGTGCCTTGTTGGGTAAACAGAGTCAAATGGAAGACAAAGAGCAATGCCTTATAGTGGGCAGTAACTCTAATTGTTTGTCACAATACTTTAGTTTATAACTTGTATAAACGTGCAGAGAAATGACTGACTAACTCTCTTAATAATCCAATAGATAAAATCAGATTTCTTGTTATTCACCAGAAGGAACTTTAATCCTTTCTTGAAGGAACCAATTGAATGAAATATACAAGAACAATAGACAATATCAACTTCAAGACAGAATGACAATCTTAATTATATAATTCTTCTTAGTGATCCAAATTAACACTTCCAAGTCATTGTGACTGATCAGAAGGATTTTAATTCCTCTAATGGAAAGCAATTAATCCAATCACACAAATACAACAAATGAGCATTGACAAATTAAATATATACTTAATATATTAATTTGAATAACGAGGAAATACTGAACTGGAGACAACCATATAATTGAATAATCTTAACAAGCAATTGATGCCAAAATAAAACCACAGAATCAGAGGACTTCAATTTACTTCTTCAATATAATGCTTGCAACATGGTCTTTTAAAACATTGTAAACTTCATGTATTATATCCTACTACTGATGATAATTCAGCATCATATGTTCAACTTATATAGAAATAATTATGAAGAGACATAACTCTTCAAAATGTCTTTTGGGAATTAACACGATTAACATAACAACGATAAAGATAATGATGCTTAAGCTCTATTCAACCATAGGTATATCTACGCAATGTGATCCAAGTACTCTTGTCTGCGATGTGTATCAGTAAATTCAATAGCGTTTCTTGTGATCACATCCATCATTACCATCTTCTCCAGATGCTTGCAAGCTTCCCTAGATGCAGAGTCTTAATCCTTGAGAGCTCCTAAGGCTTCATGCAATATCACTTGACAGTCTTTACTCCATTCATCTTTTCTCTTTAGTTCTTTATCATTCCTGAACAACATGGGTACTCCTACTTTTAAGCCTCAACACAATCTTTTGCATCATTCTTAAGCTGGTCATAATATTTCTAGTGCTGCTCAATCAAGTCTTTTGCATTGGAAATACCTGTAGTGTCAGAAACATCCTTACTCTATGTCTCATGGAGTTTCTCTTGTAACCTATTGTGGAGACTCTCGTGCTCTTGGATCACTTTATAATTTTTAGAATAAATATCCCAAAATTGGTTCATCCAATGCATCATGTTGACATGCCTCTTCCGGAGCACTGTTGCAAGTGTGTCAATCTAGATTTGAGCTATCTGATCAATAGATGGTGATTGGGCACTTTGTGAGCTCTCTCACTAAGTTAACCTTTTCACTGACCGTCTGAAGGTATTCTTAACAATATGTTTCAAAAAATAATTTTCTTTTGTTAATCTTTCACAACTCAGTTTATATGCATCCCGTTCTTTGATCAACATTTGACCATATGCTTTGTTCAACTTTGCAACATTTATGCCAATTTCTGTAGTAATCAAGGGGTCAATTTCCCCTACCTTCAAAGTCATGACATGCCCAAAAGGGTTTTCAGTATCTATAATGGTTGTCTTCTTATGAGGTAGGTACAAGGCCCATATCATTAGTGAATTTTCATCGTTGTTATATTTGGTGCCCATATACACTTCTGTGACACCTTCAGGAGTGAGCTTATATTTGTCATATGTACTATGCAAAAAACCATACAACACTAAAGTAGAATTCAAATCAAGACAAGGAAATATCATAACACCTTCTTCTTTGAGCAGTTGTCTACCCTTACTAGGAGTCATAGCTTGCAATTCACTATCCACTATTGTTTTTAACATATCAATTAATTGTCTTTCATTGTCAGCTATGACATTATCAACTGATTCCCTGATCTCTTTACCCTTACATTTATACAAAAATGATTTAAATTCTTTAGAATGAATAAACTGATCATCAGCAATAAAGAATCATATGCTACTTATCTTGGATCCTCATCAGTAGACCCCTCCTCATCATGTTCTATACAAGGAGACTGATAGTGTTGCATTTTTCATTTGGACATTTTGGTTGTCTGTTTATGTGGCTCTTCTCCTTTTGCAGGCCCCTCATCACCAGAGGACAACAATTCTATCTCTGCAAGTTGT
This sequence comes from Cunninghamia lanceolata, assembly GCA_027924645.1. Classification (NCBI taxonomy): domain Eukaryota; kingdom Viridiplantae; phylum Streptophyta; class Pinopsida; order Cupressales; family Cupressaceae; genus Cunninghamia; species Cunninghamia lanceolata. Next base: position 8,642,080 of record BSBN01000221.1, read on the forward strand.
CTCCTCTTCTCATCTAATTCTCTATTATACTTTTCAACTACTATTTTAACTTCAGCTCCTTCCATATTCCTAATAACGTGATCGTGTGGATATGGGACATGTGTGTATCTAATAAGGTTTTTCTTTTTCCTTGCAAAATCAATAAAACCCTTGGGATCAAATCCTTTCTTGTCTTTGCACATCTCATGTTATAATGCATTAATTTGTCCATGATGAGGCCATAACCCTCTTTAGACACCACAGTAAAATCTCCAAAGCACAAAGTACTATGCATGAAAGATTGTTTGTCATAGGCACTCAAATGCATCACATTAGAACAATTCATTTGCCTAACTATCTCTAAGTAAGCAATTCTGTTAGGAATAGTCTTGGGCAATATAAACGGGGTGTCCTCAAAACCATAAATTCTGACCATGGTTGCATCCTCAAAACAATACCAATCTCCCTAGTTGTGGATGACGGCAGGAGGACCACCAAAATCTTTGTGTCTAAGAAACCTCTTTATTTCAGTTGACAGTGAATATTCACAGGGATGATTGAAATATCTATACAATACTTTTACACAGTATTCTTCAAAATGAACATAACTAGAATGGGCAAACTTGCTATTCCATATCCTCATCTACATTTGCATAGGTGACTTTTGTCCCCTCTGATCCATTTGAACAACTTTGAATTCACTTGGCCATAATACCATTTCCTGGCCATAATAAAGTACCATGTGCATGAGGAGTGAGTAGTGTTCAAAAGAGACCGATGGGGCATTGTTCTTGATTGTGGTCAAACCAGAATCAATTCTTCCCAAAACATAGGCAACATAGTCAAATTGCCTAGCATTGTGGTACTGGATATCTGTGGCTATCACCATCAAAGGAAATGTCATAAAATCAGGGACCTCTAACCCTAGGTCTTGGCCCACATAGTAGTATGTGTATTGTATGTATGGTTCAAATAATGAGACATGAAATGGAGGTCCATCATTCTCATTGAGAGGCACTGTCTCCCCTTCTACCTTAGGCCTGTGGATAGGTAATCTCCACCCATTGTAAGTGGTATCCATTGTCCAGTATTCTTTGTCAAAATCTTCAAAGACTATAGGAACAGTGCATAAATCATCTAAATCAAACACTCAAAAATAGCATTTTTAGATAAATGTACAACTGGCTCTCCTTGCGGATTGCATATGGCTTTGAGGCTAGGGTTGTAATGTTTAGATAAGAGTTTGAGGAGTTTTACATTCACAAATACATCAGGGATGACCAATTTGCCTAGATTCAAGTGCCATGGATTTGACATTGGGACATTTCTGAATCTTCTATTGTAATGGAATTTGAAAAGCTCATAACCTCTTATTGGTGTCTAGATATTTCCAAGGTATTTGCACTTGTCTTCGAACTTCTCTATCTCTACCCTAAGTTGTGTAGACCTTCGGGCTTTGGGAGTCGATCCAGACAATTGGTCAATTAAGTCCTGGTTTAGTTTCCTTTCTTTTGTTTTCTCATCAGGGCTTTTGTCAATTTTTTGTTTCTTGGTTTTCCTGGTTTCACCTGACTGTTTTATACCCTTGCTTTTGACTGGAGTCTCCATTTTAATCTTGGATAGCAAATTCAAATTACAAGCTACTACACAGAGGTTTGTATATATGTACCTTTTATCTGAGGTGATGATCAAATTCCCCTATTTTCTCGTCCAAGTCTCTACTTGCATGCTCCTTTCAAACAATTCCTTCAAACTTAATTGCAGTGATTTCAAGTGGCATTTCAGCAGATATCTTCTCGGTTTGCAATTAATCGTTCCAGTGTATTAATTTTCACAATTGTCATGAGATGTCACATCATCATAACTTCTTTCATCGGTAAGACTTTTGTAATATTGGGGTGATCAAATATCTTGATATGGCACGAAACATTTGTAGGTGGATCAATCGCTGTGACCCTTCATTTTGTCTCCTTAATGTCATATTTTATCACCATCAGAATAACATCTAATTCTGATATTTCAAGTGTCTCTGATATGACTATCGACATGAGTCTTGTCGATGAGTGTGGCTACTATCATCATCGGAATAACACATGTTATCAGGATGACTTAATTCAATTTACTCGTTCACGGTTGTTTCCCTGATACCTTTCTCAAAGTCTTCATCAGAGTGATTATTATAGTATGTTACCAATATCCTCCATCATCGTGACCATTAGTTCAGCAAGACTTGTAGGCTTTTCTTCCGACTTGTTTACTTTCGCCAATGTTTTTTTATCCTTCCTAGACATCGGTGTGACTTAAGCTGAAATAATGCTGCTTTATCACTGAGACATTATGAAGTTGGAGATACTTTAATTTCTCTCCCTGATGTACATCTCTCCCCAATGATCATTAGTTTCACTGGTTCCATGGGTAGCTCGGCAAGAGTCATACCGAACTCCATCGGTATGATCTATATTGTCAGAGGGGGTTTTGGAGTATTCCTTGATAGTGCTTTCTTATGCCGATAGTCCTGACTTTTGATTAAATCGGTGTGAATGGGAATTCTATCTCTGATGAAGGGTCATTGGAGTTACTCCTCTCTTCAGAGATCTCTGAAACTCTCTCTCCGACTATAGCTCTTTTGCTGATACACATTTAGCCCGTTTCAAAAGAACATGGATTGGTATAAATAAAATACCAAAGTCTCACCAAAATTAAGGAGTTGAAGCCCTTCATTACATTACAGTTTGAGGGATGAGACACCCATTTGTGATGAAAGTCATGTGATTTTGATGGGATATACTAGTTATTATTGTGATCTTGGGCGTAATGTTTTCTGATTTGGTCGGACATGACTATTAGGAATATAAGAAAATTTTAAATTTTCCTATCCCAACAGTGGATCTGTCTAGGATGTATACCCCTTGTGGGTATAACAAGAATTTAGATCTCTTGGGGGAGTAGACCATATATTTTATTTATTTGGGATGATGGCTTCACAGAATTGTATGAATGAAATGAGAATGGGAGATGGAAGTGATAATGATGGGGAACGGGGATGATCCTATACTACTGTACATGGAAAAGTTTTTTGTTATCTTTAAGAGATTCATAGGATTGTCCATGTACTAGAAGATCCTAATCTCTCTTGATTGTCCTAAACTATTGTGCATGGAATAAAAGTATTTCAAGAATTATTTAAGGGTTGTCCATGCACTGGCAACACGTAATTCTCTTTGTGCATGATTTTGATATTTTATGAAAAGAAAGGCTTCAGAAATTGCCCATGCATACGCAGTTCCTGCTCTTCTCCAGACATATTTTGCAAATAGTAAGAATCATCACCTCCTTTACCAGTTACAACAAAAGGACCTAACCACAAAGCTTCAAACTTTCCATGCTTTCCTTTCTCCTGGCACCTAGCATTCCACATCAATACTAAGTCATTCATCTCAAATTTCCTGTCTTTGACCTTTTGTCAAAAAGGTATTTCACTTGTGATTGCAACTTGATATTCTACCTTTGACCCAGTCTCCTTGTCTCATCAAGTTCTGCAAGATGTTCTAATCTTTCCTCCATTGGTTTAGGAATGTTTAAGTCTTCTTGAAGAACAAATTTGTGAACTGGTAGGAGATTTTCTAATGGTATCCTTGCTTGTGTTCCATACACTATTTCAAAACAAGATCTTCCAATTGCTCTCTTCATAGTAATTCTATCAACCCACACAACCATTCTCAACTTTGAATCCCATGCCTTCGTGTTTCCCTCCAACATTCTCTTTATAATTTTCAGAAGATTTTTGTTGCTAGATTCTGCTTGCCCATTTGCTTGTGGATGATACGAGGTAGCATAAGAGTGATGCCATGTTTATTACAGAAAAATTTGAAATCATCAGACCTAAAACACATTCCGTTGTCTATAATCAACCTCACTAGAGTGCCAAATCTAAATATAATATTCTCCATCAAAAAGTTGATCACCACGTTGCTTGTTGCTTGTTTAGTTGGGATTGCTTCCACCCATTTTGTGAAGTAATCTGTTGCCACTAAAATCCATTTTGTGTCCTTAATATAGCAAGACCTTGTCCTCTTACTAATTTGGTGATTTGGATTTCAATATTAAACTCCTGAATTCTATTGATCCATCTGCATCTCCTGCCTGTGACCTCAGTTTGGACTAATACATCTTTTATTGTAGCATTAGGCACATATGTTATTATTTTAGCTCCCACCAAGTATGGCCTGAAAGCTTTAACAACCTTCACCAATGCATATGCCTATTTCTCAACTATGTCATATTTTAATTTTGCATTTTGAAGAGATTTGCTAAAAAATGAAATGGGTTGTTCATGCCTCTCATTATTTTTCTGTAATAGTACTGCTACAACTGTATGATATGAGGCAAATGAGAACAGTTGGAATGGCTTACTGAAATCAAGGGATATCAGAACTGGGGCTTCTTTGATTTCCTTCTTAATGGTGGCAAAGGCCTCTACTATTTCTGTTGTCCACTTCACTTTTGAATTCTTCTTCAACATTCTTGATATGGGACTAACAATTTCTACAAAATTTGATATGAACCTCTTGACAAAGTTGATTTGGCCAAAGAATGATTGTATAGCTTTTACATTCTTAGGAATGGGAACTTGGTCAATGGCTTTTACTCTTTCAGGATCTATTCTCACTCCATCTTTTGAGACTATGTGACCAAGCAACTTGCCCTCTGTTACTGCGAAATGACACTTCTTAGGATTCAATGAAATTCCATATTCTAAGGCTCTAATAAAAATTTTCTCTAAATGTGTACAATGATCCTCAACCCTTTTGGAATATGCTATCATGTCATCCTAATATACTATCATAATTTTATTTATCAATTCTACAAAGGCCACATCCATCGCTCTTTGGAATGTTGATCCAGCATTCATGAGTCCAAATGGCATCCTTAAATATACATATGTTCCCCATGGTGTGGTGAATGCAGTCTTGTATTGTTCTGATTCTTTGACTTTCATCTGATTATATCCTAAGAAACCATCCATCATTGCCAACAGTTCACACCCAGTAACCTTTTGCAGTATTGCTTCCATATTAGGAAGGGGATAATTGTCCTTAAGAGAAGATTTGTTTAGATTCCTGAAGTCTGCACATAATCTAATATCACCATTTTTCTTTCTGACAGGCACCAAATTAGAAACCCAAGAAGAATGCCTAAAGGGTTTAATGATAGCTCCATCTCTTAGTTTTGTGAGTTCTTCAAGCATCTTAGGGGCCAATGTAGGATTGATAGGCCTCTATTTTTTCCTAAATGGTTTAGCATCTGGTTTTAATGGTATTTCATGTTGAAAAGATCCTCCCTATATGATTTCAAATCATCATATGACCATGCAAATACATATCTATACTTCCTAAGTAAGTTGATGAGCATGCTCCCAATTTTGGGATTGAGATTCTTTCCAATGTATACATTCTTTAGGGCTGCCTGTGTCCCCAAATTAATCTCTTCAAGGTCCTTCTACACTACTGGTGTGTCTTTCATTTTAAATCTATCATGTCCATCAAATGCCTTTTCCAATGCTATGAGTCCCTTAGGTATTTTGTTTGTTTTTAGTTGAACTATCTCTTGACCAAAGAGAGTTTCTTTTCCATCATGTTCTTCCACAAACACATTAAAATCAATCTCCTGGTTTTCATAATGATCAGCAGGATGCAGGAAGTTGATTATATCAGTATCATTATTAAACACTTGCCAATTATGTACATTATCTAGGATAGTAGGTCTAGTTTTTAATTCGATCTCAGTAATACCTCCTAATGTGATATCATCCCTTTTTAATGCAATATTTGCTAAAAAATCTGCCATAATATTTTTTGATCTATCAATCTAGTTTATTGAGAAGGCATCAAACAACTCAATATTATCCTAGACAACATTTCTATATTGCTTCAACCTCTTATTTTTTGACAAGTATTTTTCTCTTACTTGGGAAGTAAACAATTTTGAATCACTGTATACAACCAACCTTTTTATCTTATGCTTGGTGGCTATATTCAAACCAATGAGCAAAGCCTCGTATTGTGCTACATTGTTTGTGCATTCAAATGTCAATACAAAGGAATATTTGAAAGTTTTACCTACTGGTGAGATAAATAATACTCCAGCCCCATTTCCCATTTTGCTACATGCACCATCAAAATACATCTTTCTCCTCTTTCTTAGATTCAACATGTATCGGATCAGTATTCTGCAATTCTAGCTAACTTTTTTCAACCTTGAAGGCTCCCAAATCTGTATCACAAAAGAAGTTTATTTGATTTTTATCAAAGCATTCTATGATGTTCTCATATCTTGGCTCCCTACATAGCTTGATTTCTTTGCCTCCCATTGGTATTGTGGCATATGATAAATCTAATTGGACATTCCCTCCTACCATTGTAGCCCATTGTCTTGATAAGAGCATTCCATAATATGGTGGAATGTCAACCACAATGATACCAATGTTATAGGTTGCTTTAGGGTATGAAGCAAGTTTTATCTCCACATCCCTCATAATGCCAATGAATAGGATGGATCTATTATCCATTGCATAATACCTACCAAATGTAGTGTCAACCCACATTACTAGTTCTTTCATGACTTCTATTGGCATGATATTCATGGCCACACCTGAATCAATCATGCAGTTCCTTACTATCTTATTTTTTATTAATAAGGTAGTGCAGAAAGGGTCCACCTATGAGGGATTCTTTGTCAAGGTATCACCTAGGTATACCTTAGGAATTTGGAATGTTTCTTGGTGAACATTGTTTGTTCTATTCTCTGATTCTTTATATTTTTTATTTGGTATATCTAAAATTAGTTTAACCATTGTATTTCTGTATTTGTCTATCTTCATCATTTCCAAAAGTAGTACTAATATCTTTACCTGAGATATTGCATGAGCAATGTCAAACGAATGGGCCATAGTTTTATCATTTATTTATGTCTTTATATGCTCTTTTTATTGATGTTGTGATTTATCTTTTGTTTTATTTTTATCAATCTTTTCTAGTTCTCTGAATGATGACTTTGCATTATTCTTTTTGTAATTTTGATCTTTTATAAAGACACTCCCAGGTGTTCCTTGTTCAACATTTATTGTCCCATTTCTTAGGTTATAAGCATTTTTAGCTTGAGCTACTACAGCTATTGTAAGAGCTTCTCTTTCATTTTTAGTGGGCTTTCTCCACTGATCATATGGTGAATTATTATAATAAGTAGGTTCCTCGTAACCGTTGTCCTGATATAAGAATACTTCTTGTTTTCCCATGTTGATATGATGTTTCTGGTTTCCCACATCATATTCATATCCCTCTTCCTCTGTAGAAGAATAGTCTTCATTCAACAAATATGGTGTATCTTGCATCATGTTTATTGTGTGATTGTCTTTATTATAATTGTATAATGTTTCTTCTTGTTGTACTACTTTAGCCACCACACAATATTCAAGTGAGTGTGGTAAATTGTACACTAGACACCAAGGTTTATCTTCTACCATGTGTGTCCCATTTCTTTTCAGAGGGTCAGGAGTATCTTTTCCATAATGTTGATTTCTGTTGTTTTCAATGGGTCTCCCATCTTTCTAGTTTGTATTATATGGCATATCATGCAACCTAGGTCTTTCATGTCTGTGTTGACCTTCTTGTTTAGTCTGCTGAATGTTTGAGTTTTGAGGAGTTCTAGGGTTATCTCTTTTGCTAACCATACCTGCAACTTTCCTATTGTTCTCAATAGTTAACGCCACTTTCTGTGCTTCAGCTAGGGTCATAGGGCACCAATTTCTAAGTTCGTACCCTATCTCGGGATCAAATGCTTTCAAATAAATGCTCAATGCTGTGAGATCAGTCAGTTTAGACCCATGTGGTATTTTGTTGTGTAACTTGAAAATTTTCAAATTGAAATCATATACCGACACATTCTAGTATTTCTGGATGCTTATCAATTCGTGCAATGCAAACTTAGGGGCATACTGATTGCCATACTACTCCTTGAATTGATTATGGAAATCATTTATTGAATTGATTGAAGCATTAGGTAGGTTGTTGAACCAGTCTCTTGCATCTTCAGTTAGAGACATCATGAATAACCTCATTTTAACATCTTCATAGTCCATACCAATATCTTGTATGAAAGCATTGAAGCTTTTGATGTGATCCTCAGCTGATACTACACTATTTCTAGTGAATTTGGGAACTATATTTCTCCAATTACTATCCATAGGGTATAGACATAGTTGATATCCAGTCAGATCAAATTGGCCACATATGTTTGTGAGGTTTTTTAGGTGGAAAATTCCTGGGTGGTGGATTAGGATAGTAATTATATCTACCTGGATGTTGATGATAAGCATGTTGCTGTTGTGGGTTTATGTGGGGATTTATATAAGGATTTTGTGGTCTATAATACTGTTGGCTAGGGGGTGGGTATGGATTAGCCATATGTTGAGAGGTGTTGTGCATGGGAGGTGGTCTAGGATTTTTAGGAAGGGTATTTTGATGACTTCTAGATGCTTGTGAATTGGAAACACCACCTGTATTTTGGTGCAAGTTTTGCTGTGGATTCCTCAAAGTGTTTCCTCTATGTGGATGTACATATTTTGGGGCAGCTATTTTAGTCCTACTCTTTATCTGTTGAATCTCTTGTTTTAACAACATCTTAGTTTCCTCTATCTTGATCATTTCAATTTCTTCTTGGAGGCTAAGCACATCCTACTGTGCTTCATTCATACTTCCTATATTCTTTGGACTTTCATTCACTTCTTGATTTGAGAATCCATTTTTAACCCCCTCTCCTTGCTATAATGACATTTTAAAATCATAGTCAGCTTTCCTTTGATCAATTTCCTTCATGGCCCATGCTTCACACTCAAGTTGTTCTTGAGGATCAGGTCTGTATTTTGCCAATATATCATCAGTTACCCCATTGAAATTTTCATTTGATTCATGCAGAGGGGTAAAACTATTGTGAGTTGTGATAGTTTGTTCTGTATTATCCTCTTGAATCTCTTGATTATTATTCTGAAGAAGATAATTTGATGCTCCATTTCTCTTGGGGATGGTTATAATTGGTGGAGATGATTGTAATTCCTTCCCTTCCATCTTGGATCTTCTACCATCCACTTGGTATTAACTTTCTATTATAATAGTTTCTATAGTCACCACCTATTTTGTAAATAGGAAAAAGTTTATAATTTATCTTTCCAGATTCTTCTTGCCAAAAGAGTTACAAAATTGTATTTTTTTAAACTTTTGACTCTATAAAAGAATGGTTTCGTACTAAGGTCCTTTATTTGGCTCCCCATTGGAGTCACCAATTTGATAGGTCTCAAAAATGCAGTTTCCTAATCCTAAGAGGATGCTAGGCTCTATGCTTAGATTTGCAACATTTTTGAACTAACGCGATGGAGTTGACCTTTAGGGTTTGATGACTCCCTGCACTTTAGGCACTGCTATCCTAGGTGGGTTAACCTTGAAAATTAAAGCAGATTGAGTGTAAGTATTTTAGCTAAGTAAATGGATCTACCTATAGTGGCAAATGGTGTAGAATAGATGAGAGCTTACTAATTAATCCTATATCTAATATCTGATGGATGATTGGTATAAATTGTATAAGCAATATCAAGGTAAATTTTATAATTGTGCTTAACTAATAAAGGGATTTTAAATGATGAATTAAGATAAGACTAGTGCCTTGTTGGATAAATAGAGTCAAATGGAAGACAAAGACTAGTGGCTTATAGTGGACAGTAACTCTAACTGTTTGACACAATACTTTAGTTTATAACTTGTATAAACATGTAGGGAAATGATTGACAGACTCTCCTTAATAATCCAATAGATAAAATCAAATTTATTGTTATTCACCATAAGGAAGTTTAATCCTTTCTTGAAGGACCAATTGAATGAAATATACAAGAAAAATAGACAATATCAACTTGGAGACAAAATGACAATCTTAATTATATAATTCTTCTTAGTGATCCAAACTAACACTTCCAAGTCACTATGACTGATCAGAAGGATTTTAATTCCTCTAATGGAAACCAGTTAATCCAATCACGCAAATACAACAAATGTGCATTGACAAATTAAATATATACTTGACATATTAATTTTAATAACAAGGAAATACTGAACTGGAGACAACCATATAATTGAATAATTTTAACAAATAATTGATGCCAAAATAAAACCACAAAATCAGAGAACTTCAATTTACTTCTTCAATATAATGCTTGCAACATGGTCTTTTAAAACATTGTAAACTTCATGTATTATATCCTACTGCTGATGATAATTTAGCATCATATGTTGAACTTATATAGAAATACTTATGAGGAGACATAACTCTTCAAAATGTCTTTTGGGAATTAACATGATTAACATAACAAAAATAAAGATAATGATGCTTAAGCTCTATTCAACCACAGGTATATCTGGGCAATGTGATCCAAGTACTCTTTGCTGCGATGTGTATTAGTAAATTCAATAGCATTTCTTGTGATCACATCCATTGTTACCATCTTGTCCAGATGCTTGCAGGCTTCCCCAGATGTAGAGTCTTTATCCTTGAGAGCTCCTAAGGCTTTATACAATATCACTTAACAGTCTTTACTCCATTCATCTTTGCTCTTTAGTTCTTTATCATTTCTGAACAACATGGGTACTCTTGCTTTTGAAGCCTCAACACATTCTTTGGCATCATTCTAAAGCTAGTCATAATATTTCTAGTGCCACTCAATCAAATCTTTTGCACTAGAAATACCTGTAGTGTCAGAAACATCCTTACTTTGTGTCTCATGGAGTTTCTCCTGCAGCCTGTTGTGGAGCCTCTCATGCTCTTGGATCACTTTATAATTTTTAGAATAAATATCCCAAAATTGGTTCATCCAATGCATCATGTTGACATGCCTATTCTGGAGCACTGTTGCAAGTGTGTCAATCTAGATTTGATCTATCTGATCAATAGATGGTGATTGGGCACTTTATGAGCTCTCTCCCTGAGTTAACCTTTTCACTGACCCTCTGAAGGTATTCTCAACAGATCTTTGAAAAAATCATTTTCTTTTGTTAATCTTTCACAACTCAATTTATATGCATCCCGTTCTTTGATTACCATCTAAGCCTATGCTTTGTTCAAGTTTGCAATATTTATGCCAATTTTTACAGTAATCAAGGGGTCAATTTCCCCTACCTTCAAAGTCATGACATTCCCAAAAGCCTTTTCAGTATCTATAATGGTTGTCTTCTTATGAGGTGGGTACAAGGCCCATATCATTAGTGAATTTTCATCGTTGTTATATTTGGTGCCCATACACACTTTTGTGACACCCTTAGGAGAGAGCTTATATTTGTCATCTGTATTATGCAAAAAACTATCAAACACCAAAGCATAATTCAAATCAAGACTAGGAAATATCATAATGCCTGCTTCTCTGAGTAGTTGTCTACCCTTACTAGGAGTCATAGCTTGCAATTCACTGTCCACTATTGTTTTTAACATATCGATTAATTGTATTTCATTGTCAGCTGTGACATTATCAACTGATTCCCTCATCTCTTAACCCTTGCATTTATACAAAAATGATTTAAATTCTTTAGAATGATTAAATTGATCATCAGCAATAAAAGAATCATATGCTAATTGTCTTGGATCCTCATCAGCAGACCCCTCCTCATCATGTTCTATACCAGGAGACTGATAGTGTTGAATTTTTCATTTGGATATTCTGGTTGTCTTTTGATGTGGCTCTTCTTCTTCTATAGGTCCCTCATCACCAGAGGACAACAATTCTATCTCTGCAAGATATATCCTCTTCTCATCTAATTCTCTATTATACTTTTCAACTACTAATTCAACTTTAACTTTTTCCATATTCCTAATAACATTATCGTGTGGATATGGGACATGTGTGTATCCAATGAGGTTTTACTTTCTCCTTACATAATCAATAAAACCCTTGGGATCAAATCCCTTTCTTGTCTCTGCACATCTCATGTTATAATGCATTAATTTGTCCATGATGAGGCCATAGCCCTCTTTAGACACCACATTAAAATCTCCAAAGCACAAAGTACTAGGCATGAAAGATTGTTTGTCATAGGCACTCAAATGCATCACATTAGAATAGTTCATTTGCCTGACTATCTCTAAGTAAGCAATTCTTTCAGGAACGGTCTTGGGCAATATAAACAGGGTGTCCTCAAAACCATAAATTTTGACCATGGTTGCATCTTCAAAACAATACCAATCTCCCCAGTTGTGGGTGATGGTAGGAGGACCACCAAAATCTTTGAGTCTGAGAAACCTCTTTATTTCAGTTGACAGTGAATATTCACAAGAATGATCAAAATATCTATACAATACTTTTACACAGTATTCTTCAAAATGAACATAACTAGAATGGGCAAACTTGTTGTCCCATATCCTTGTCCACATTTGCACAGGTGACTTTTGTCCCCTCTGATTGATTTGAACAACTTTGAATTCACTTGGCCATAATCCCATTTCCTAGCCATAATAAAGCACCATGTGCATGAGGAGTGAGTAATGTTCAAAAGAGACCAATGGGGCATTATTCTTGGTTGCGGTCAAACCAAAATCAATTCTTCCAAAAACATAGGCAGCATAGTCAAATTGCCTAGCATTGTGGCACTAGATATCTATGGCTATCACCATCAAAGGAATTGTCAAAAAATCAGGGACCTCTAACCCTAGGACTTGGCCCACAGAGCAGTATGTGTATTGTATGTATGGTTCAAATACTAACACATGAAATGGAGATCCATCATTCTCATTAAGATGCATTATTTCCCCTTCTACCATAGGCTTGTGGATAGGTAATATCCACCCATTGTAAGTGGTATCCATTGTCTAGTATTCTTTGTCCAAATCTTCATAGACTATAGGAACAGTGTACAAATCATCTAAATCAAACACATCATAAATAGCATTTATAGATAAATGTACAACTGGCTCTCCTTGCGGATTGCATATGGATTTGAGGCTAGGGTTGTAATGTTTAGCTAGGAGTCTGAGAAGTTTTACATTCACAAATACATCAGGGATGACCAATTTGCCTAGATTCAAGTGCCATGGATTCGACACTAGGACATTTATGAATCTTCTATTGTAATGGAATTTGAAAATCTCATAACCTTTTATTGGTGTCCAGATAGTTCCAAGGTATTTGCACTTGTCTTCCAAATTCTTTATCTCTACACTAAGTTGTGCAGACCTTCAAGCTTTGGGAATCAATCCAGGCATTTAGTCAATTAAGTCCTGGTTTAGTTTCCTTTCTTTTATTTTCTCATTAGGGCTTTTGTCAATTTTTTGTTTCTTGGTTTTAGTGGTTTTACCTGACTATTTTCTACCCTTTCTTTTTACTAGAGTCTCCATTTTAATCTTGGATAGCAAATTCAAATTGCAGGCTACTGCACAGAGGTTTGTATATATGTACATGTTATCTGAGGTGATGATCGAATTCCCTGTTTTCTCCTCCAAGTCTCTTCTTGCGTGCTCCTTTTAGATAATTCCTTTGAACTTAATTGTAGTGATTTTAAGTGGCATTTTAGAGGATATCTTCTCGGTCTACAATTAATCATTCCAATGTATTAATTTTCACAATCGTCATGAGATGTCACATCATCCTAACTTCTTTCATTAGTAAGACTTTTGTAATATTGGGGCGATCAAATATCTTCATATGGCACGAAACATTTGTAGGTGGATCAATCATTGTGACCCTTCATTTTGTCTTCTCGATGTCATATTTTATCACCATGGGAATAACATCTAATTCTAATATTTCAAGTGTCTCCAATATGACTATCGGCATGAGTCTTGTCGATGAGTGTGGCTACTATCATCATCGGAATAACACATGTTATTGAGATGACTTAATTCAATTTACCTGATCACGGTTGTTTCCCTGATACCTTTCTCATAGCCTTTATCAGAGTGATTATTATAGTATGTTACCGATATCCTTCATCGTCGTGACCATCAGTTCACCAAGACTTGTAGGCTTTTCTTCTGATTTGTTTACTTTCACCAATGGTTTTTATCCTTCCTGGACATCAGTGTGACTTAAGCTGAAATAATGGCTCTTTATTGTTGAGACATTGCGAAGTCAGAGATACTTTAATTTCTTGCCCCGATGATCATTAGTTTGGGTAGCTCAGCAAGAGTCATACCAAACTCCTTCATCAGTATGATCTATATTGTCGGGGGGTTTTGGAGTATTCCCTGATAGTGCTTTCTTATGCTGATAGTCCTGACTTTTGATTAAATCAGTGTGATTGGGAATTCTATCTTTGATGAAGGGTCATCGATGTTACTCCTCTCATCAGAGATCTTTGAAACTCTCTCTCCGACCATACATCTTTTGCTGATACACATTTAGCCCGTTTCAATAGATCATGGATTGGTATAAATAAAATACCAAAGTCTTGCCAAAATTAAGGAGCTGAAGCCCTTCATTACATTACAGTTTGAGGGGTGAGACACCCATTTGTGATGAAAGTCATGTGATTTTTATGGGATATATTAGTTATTATTATGATTTTGGGCATAACGTTTTCTGATTTGGTCGGACATGACTATTAGGAATATAAGAAAATTTTAAATTTTCCTGTCCCAACATGTTCTATTTTCTATTTTACAACTTGTAGAAAATAATAAAGTAATTTATAGGGTATTACTTTATTATTTATTTACAATTAATTCATGTGTAAAATCGTACATGATTAGAAGAAAAATATCACTCCTTATCACTCCAATACATTTGCCTATTTTGCAAAATAGGACTTAGGAATAATTACAAAATTCTTTATCACTCCAATGATCAATGAGGAAAAAAAATCTCCCTCTACAAGAAAATAAAAAGAAACTGAGTCACTCCACATGACATTCTATGCACAAAACAAATATGCATAAGTATCCTTACAACTCCCTCTTGTTTCCCTTGTGTACATACATCACATTTTCTAAATCTCCTTAAATCCCCATTGCAATTCAAGATTAAGGAAGGAGGAACAACTCCATTATGCATAAAACCCCATGCATAAAAAAAAATGCCCATCATATACTACCACCATGATATACTACTACCATGCAATCTCCTACTACAATTTCCTTTATGCAATAATAAAAACACTACAAGACAATACCTTATCACCCCATGAAATCATATATCCACCATGCATGAAAGCTTACTCTTGAAAACTCCATGTATAGCCTTATGCATATGCCATTTCAAAACATACACTGTCTTGGCTATTAGCCACCATGCATAATGAGGAGATAGCCCTATCTTTGGATGCTTTGAAAATGGATAAGGAACTTCCGCATGTGTATTGTTGTTCATTCACCATTCAACCACGAAGGAATCTTAAAAAAGGTTTACAAGACTTGGAGCCTTTCCCATACATCACATCGGCCTCTTGACTTAATAAAAATCAACTCTAAAGCATTGCTATTGACAACTCCATATTATGATGGCTAGGCTCAAGTCTTGACCACAACATTGTTTTTTGGATAATGCAATTATTGGTTTTTTGTAAGTAAAAAAAAAACACTCGGGCAAAGAACCTTCAAACAAAAGAAGGAAAACAACCCTAATCTATATTCACTCTTCAATGAAGGAATCTTAAAAAAGGTTTACAAGACTTGGAGCCTTTCCCATACATCACATCGGCCTCCTGACTTAATAAAAATCAACTCTAAAGCATTGCTATCGGCAACTCCATATTATGATGGCTAGGCTCAAGTCTTGACCACAACATTGTTTTTTGGATAATGCAATTATTGGTTTTTTGTAAGTAAAAAAAAACACTCGGGCAAAAAACCTTTGAACAAAAGAAGGAAAACAACCCTAATCTATATTCACTCTTCATTTTGACTTCCTTCTTTGAGCTCTACAACTTTTATGCCGGCCAAGGGTTTCAACCATCTCCATCATGGCTTTGGTCTATTTTCTTTCAGTTGTTCCTCTTTGTTGTTGCCATGGAACTTTGTATCATTAGGAAGTAGGTAACACCTGTATGAGTTTTATATGAAACATTTATGGATTTGTAGCTTTATTTATTCTAAATGGCTGTGGCCTTCTTCTTCATTCATTACTCTCTATTGATGTGCAATCTTTTAATACCTTCATATTTGTTTCTATGTGCTTCTTCCTTTACGGTCTTCATCTGATCTTGAAAGTTTGAGATCATTGTGAGGCCGTGGAAGATCTTTCCTCTTGCCAGGAAAAGGAGTAAGCACTTTTCATTTTCACTATGTAGCTTCAATTTGTCTTTGGTTTGACTCTTTGCAGCATGACAAGTCTGAAGGTAGACATGGGTATTATATTTTATAGCACAAAATGCTATGTCACTTTCAGGCATGACTATGTATCTCTTCTTTTTACCTTGATCTATTTTTATCATGCAGAAACACTAAGGGTTTAAAGTTTTGAAATGAGGGTTTTGATATTTTTTCTCCATTTTCAAAGCTTTTACCAGTTCTTGCCATGCTCCTCTTGAAAATAGGCATCAAATGCTATAGACTGTCGAGGGTTTGTGAGCCTTGAAGTTAGGGTTTCAACTTCTTCTTGCACAAAAATCTTTATAATGCCATGGCCATACTCTTTCTTAATCTCTTTCTCTTTATTTGTAAAGAAAGAAAGGCTTGATATATCCTTGAAGAGATCTTGTTTATTTTGCAGATGGGTATACTTTCTTTCATGTTTCTTGCTCCTCTGGCATGGTTATGACTATATCATGGCATCTGTTTGAAGTTTCTTAACTGCCTTTGCAAAAAATACCATTAGGGTTTGATCTCTTGACATGGGTATACAATTTTTCATAAACAGTTTCTCTTTCTGTGTAGCACCACCTTGACTGTGGTTTTTTTCTCCATCTGTTGGCAAAAGTATAAAGAGTTTGAAGCATTAGTAAGTGGGTTTTTCTTTCTTTACTTCACATAACACCTCTCCTCCTATCTTTGTGACTGTCTCATATTGCTGATGATATACTTTACCTTACTTGTCCCACTGTAGCTACTGGGTAGAAGCACATTTTGGTATTTTGTATGACAACAAAACATGTGATATTCTATATGATGACTATTATCATTTGTTTCCATTGCACCTGTAACATAAATGGCTCCTTATGCATATCTCTTTAGGTTGCTGATTGTAATGTGATGGACTGTATGTTATGTGGAAACATCCTTGACTAGTTACTATGTTTGTTGCAACTAGATATATACTATGGCATAGGTCTCATGCTATCTCTTGACTGTCATATGTATTGGGATTCCTCTGTGCATAGACATCATGCATTTTCCTCCTTGCTGTATGTTTACTACAACTACATCATTATGGCATATCACTGCTACCTTCTCTTTTGCTCATTTCATCATTTGAATGTTATAGCATTGTATATATCATGCATATTTTTCCTATACCTGTAGCTTTCCTTGTGTATTTCAAGGCATATCTGTAGCATATACACATGTTCTTATTTCTTCTTGGCTATTATGCATTCTTTCAATACACCTGTAGCATGCCTTTGTGCATCCTTGCACCTGTAGTCATCTTTGTGCATTATGACTGCTTATCTTATCATTTGAATGTCTATTCTGTGGATGGATATGGCCATTATGATATATCATGAATGTCTCTTGGTTATATAATCCATTGGAACTGGTCACTGTCCCTAACTGTCCATGGTGATGGTGACTGTATCTGTATCTTGATCTTCATGGTATCTCACTTCTCTTGCACTGTAACTTCTCTTTACTGCACTATATCTCTCTTTGATCTTACATGGCATCTTCTTGACTACACCATGGTATCGCTATAGCTTTAGGCATGAGAAATAAAGTTTGTCAAAGTGCAATAATGTTAAAATGCATTGAATCCACTTTATTCATCCTTGAACTATTGCATTCTTTATACTCTATTGCACTCTGTGTATACTGTATTTGCAACTTCTTCCTTGCTTTAGACATGGCTATGTCTTTTTATTGGATTTGTACTTGACTGTCATATATTTGATGACACACGTAGCTACTCCATAGCTTGTTCTTCCTTTAAGATCACTAATGGTTAGTGATAGTCTTTATCATTTGATGAACTGTGAGCATGTTGTATGTAACTATTATTTGCATCTTTCCACTTTAGTCATGACTGTCTCTCATTTGATCTTGAAAGTTGATTGTCATGTCTGTGATGACCATTCATTGTGTTGGGGTATTTGCTATGCATTATGTACTTCATCCTTAGATGCTTGATTGTTTGAACATCTAACTCCATTTAGACTATAGCATTCATCTTCATTTATAGGTTCTCCTTAATGCCTGAATCATATGAGATTCTTGGCCTGGCTATTTCATCCTTGAAAAATAAGACCCATCTACTCCAGTAGAACTGTTTCATGGTATCATCATGTATCTTTGATGGTTTGATGTTCTGAAGCATTGGTGATAGCCTTTTGCAAAGTTTATATCTTCTTTCTGGATGACTGCGCACTTATCTCATACATCTTGTGAAGTTTTATTTTATGGCAGTGAAGTTGGCATATTGTTTATGATTGTCTTGCCTTCCACTGTTCCATTTGCTATTCCATGTGGCATTTTACTTGACTATTTCTATAAGGCACTTGCAACTTTGAATGTGATATAATAGTTTAAACTTTGATCATCTTAAACAATATGAAAACAACATGAGAAATACCTGGTATAAAATGTTGCTTCATCTAACTCCTTTGTCATAATGAGATGACCCTTCACATGATTTACTCTGCAACTTGTTCAAATGATACATAATTTTTTGTATCCTTCTTTACTCTGTCTATCTTCTCTCTATCAGGCACAATAATCTAAAAAATTGTATCACTCCTTAGATGACTATAATATGATTTCTAAATTTGTCCTTTTGTCAATCTTGACTCAGTCATATAGCTTTGATTTGCTTCAATCAACTGTAATGATGTCATGATGACATCTTCTTTATGTAAGTTGATTAGATGATGCATGATATAGGTTAGAATGATGCATCCTGTCTTTTCTAATACTCTTCTCAAAAAATGAAAAAATATATGTTGGGCTCAAACCCTTGTGGGAGCCACATTTAATCCACATGTTTATTTGTCTTCAAACCACCAAAAATATTTGTCCTATACCTGCACAGTAAACAAACAAACTGTTAGCATTATAAGTACCTGATAGCATTGACTGATCTCCTTCATGATTTCTTCCTAATTTGTATCATTATTTGATTTGATCTCTTATCTGAATGCATGATATGATAAGTAGATGTCTCTGTTTGATAAAAGCATGTGATAACTGTAAACATCTAGACCACTAACAGGGCTGTCCCCAAAATTTTGTAGGTTTCAATTGGATGGTGGCTTGGAGTGAAGAATGAAGACTGAAGACTTGAAGGCCAGCTTCAACAGCAACCTCCATCATTAGGCAATGATGGATGTTTAGATTTATCATATGTTCTTTTCTCCTTTCTTTTATCAAATAGATACATAGCTTGCATGTCTACAATTGTTCAGTGTAGTTACTCCCATGGCTTGTGTGGGACACATTTGAACACTTCTTTTAAACATGATCAGTTATCTTCTCTAATGCATATGATGTATATGTATTTCCTTTTTAATCAATGCATGAGATAAAGTAATAGATACCTAGATGTATGTTCAAAACATGACATGAAATAATAGTGTAATGCAATATCTTTCTCTCTTTTATTCAAAACTAATTAATCTGAATAATCAATTTAACTTATAACTCCTGAAAGATCAAACTTTGTAGAACAACTGTATCTCCTTGAATTTTTGATCCTTTGATAATCAATTCTTTTGTCATGATAACTTATTAGTCCTAATTGGATTGATGGGTTATCGTAACAACTGGATCTTCTTTTTAACTTTTGTCAAGGCATCAACCATTTAAGAATGCATAACCTTGAAGTTTTCTATTATTCCTTGTGAACAATTACACTTGGGTCCAACTAATTTTTAGTGTGAACAAAAAATTAGTAACAACCATCAAGGATATTGAATATCCACATGCATTATGGATCAAAATGTGAGAGATATATGGAGACTAAAATGTTTCTCCATTCCAACATGATCATGTGTTGATCACAACTCACATCCCTAATCATGATACAAAAATAGAATGTTCCGGTGACATAGAAGACATCATCACTCCTACTATTGCTTCATTAGATCCCAGATTTGCTTCTTTGAAAACTTTGAGTGCTTCTTTGCAACATGATAATAGTCTTCCTAGTATTACTGATTGGGACAAATTTCTACCTGACATCACTTGTTTGTTTCTAGAGTCTCACATTGCTCACATGGAGACACACATTGAGGACATCAGTCTTCTCTTTAATGATAGTTTTGATGAAGCTACATCTCAATTGTACTCTTCAAATAATCAAGCTCTACATTATCCTAAACATGGTTTTGGATTTTCATCATCCTCATCTATTGGGCATACACTTGATTTGATTATGGCATCCTTTAGCATCGACATGGGGACACTTGAGCACTCTTTGAAGACATCGACATGGGCATCATCATCCTTGGATCAATTTTACCATGATTCAAGATCATATTGTTATGTCAGAAAATGTCCCCTTGGGGGTTTTTCCCTCTTAATGTTTAGCTCCCATGTCCTGTTAGTGTATTTAGAGCATTTTTCATGTTAATCTGACATCTCAATGAGAAAAACCTAAAGTTTCATGGAAAATGGGACCTAGAGGGTACATTTATGATAAGTCCTACCTAAAATAGGGGGAGGACTTGGGCACCCACACCCTAGTCCTTCCCTATTTTAGGTCAGGACCAATTTTGAAGTGTCAATTTGTGACCGTTATTTAGGTCCTATGCCGATACGATAAGTTTCAATTACGAAATTCTTGGCAGGAATATTTGTCATTGCATATATAAGCATGATTAGTGATTCATTTGTAAACTAGTTGGAAATTTTGATTCATGATCTTATGTGAAAGTGATTGAAGGCATTCATTGTGTGCAAGAGAAGACTTTTGTGTTTTTATTGTGCTTGTTTGTTGAATATTTGGCATCCATCTCCTCATGGCACGAAGAGCATCTTCCTTCCATGAGATCTTCACTACAAGGTGATATCGATTATGTTTTCAATCATTTATCATTTGGATTTTGCCTCTATCCCATAGGGATACACAATCTTTATCTGACAATGATGTTTAAAAGACTTGAATGTCTCTCTGGGACTTGACTAAGGCAAGCCTTTAAACGCCACAACCGCCAACCTATTTTTCCATGATTGCAGGTTACAAGTTGCAAGAGTAGAAAAAGTGGAGTTGTAGGAGAGTAGTGTAGACTATTGAAATTGTAGATCATAAGACAAAATAGGGACCCGGGGACTTAGGCACCTGCTCATTAGTCCTCCAGATCCCACAACTGAAGAATCTTCGAAACAATAGGAATAGGTTGCAGACAAGATTCCTAGATCTCAACAAAAAATATGGCACTGGACTAGGGAGCCCACTCATTAGTCCCTGACTTTTCCACTTTCCAAACTTTGAAATTTGGTATGCATTTGATTGTCATTTGATATCTTTGTGTGCGATCATTTTCTATAATTTGTCTGTTTGTTCATGAATTTGCATAATTAGGGTTTTGATCATAATTGGACTTAATTAAACAACAAAATCACAAAATTCCAATCTTCCCCTATATATTGAGTGACTAAAGGCCTGTAGTAGACTTCCTACTTGGCTGAAGTCCTTGAATGTTTAGTAGAGAAAGGAGGATTTACATAAACCATCAAAATCAACCATAAACAAATCATCCTCATTTTTCCATATTAAACGTTCTGGTGAACCCATGTTTTTGGAATTTTTGGCACCTTGCTAAGTGTTGTACTTAATATTTATATTCATTTTTTTTCATTCATATCATTGTTCATCTTATTGCATTTGAAAAATTACAAAAAAAAAAAGAAAATTTTGAAAAAAATTGGTATTTTTGGCTTGCATTTTCAAATAATTTGAATTAGTTGCATTTAATTTCGATAAATTTATGTCATTATCATCAGATCTGATTTAAAATACATAAAATTTTCATTCATCATTCATTTACATTGCATTTTCATGATCAAATCGTTAAAAAATGCTTGAAATTGTGCATTTTTTCATATAACCTAGTTTTGCATTAGCTACGATTTGTAGTTAAAATATTTTTTAAGATTTTACTACCCTTTTAAAACACTCATTATGATTTATTTCTAACTTTAGTGTTGCATCATAGAGGTTTGCTTGCAAAATTTCATGCCTAGGGTTTAAAAACCTTGATTTTTTTACTAGATTTTGGCCTTATCGTCTCTCTAGATTTGCACCATAGGCATGTTGTAAAAGATTTTTCTGCACTAATTGGTTTTTATCAGGGTTATTATCTACTTCCCCTCCTAAAATTCTTTACAACACCTTTTTATTGGGCTCTTACAGTCAAAATTTGGTGAAAAATTACATATTTTGGCTATATTTTTCCCTAGGGTTTGACCTTTAGTGGCACTATAAATGTGTTGTGATAGATTTTTTGGAATTATGTGATTTATATTACTGTTATAATTTTATATCTATCATATTTTTCCTCACAACACCCTTTGTCATACTCTTTTGGATTGAAAATTTGGTGAAAAATTGCGTATTTTGGGTATATTTGTCGTAGGATTTGACCTAGATTTGCACTCCCAGCATTTTGTGATAGATGTTATAGATTTAGGTGACTGGTATTACTACTATAAGCTGCTTAATCTCCTAAAATTATTTACAACACCCCTTTTGTTGGGTCTTTGCATTGAAAATTTGTGAAAAATCACATATTTTTGTGTATTTTCACTAGGTTTTGACTTGTCATCATCCTAGGCTTGCATCAAAAGTGTGTTGTGAAGGATAATATTTATTTATTGGACTGATATAAGATATATTATTCACTACACTTAATCAATTTTTTTACAACACCTTTTCTTTCACTTATTTGCATTAAAAAAAGTTGAAAAAATCAAGCATTTTTGGATCTTAAAAATATCCTTCTCTTATGGTTTGTTCTATTAGTTTGTGCGTTGAGTGTTGCATGCCTCTATATGAGTATTATAACTCACTGCCCTAATAGAAATATCCCTTTAAGAAGAAGTATAAGACGCATGGGATCTAGTGCTTTTGAAGAAGTTGACATCCTTACCTCTGAAAATCCATTGAATACCTTCTTTACAAAAGGAGAGACACAAATTTTGCAAGATCTCATATCTCCTACAACCACTATAGAAGATCAAGTATTTTATGATGTCAATGACACTATTGAGGTGGTCACACATGTACCTAATGAGAAAATAAACAAACTTGAAAAGAGTTAGCCAATTTTCAAGCATTTATGGAAACTAAAAGGGTAGTGGAAGAAGTCATCCCTATGATCCACCACATAAGAGAATTGATAAAAGAAGGACAAGATGGTATTAATTTTATTTGAGGTTTAACACATATTGTACACAATAATGTCATGACAATGACTGAATGTGCGAATGGTATCAAAAACATGTTGTCACTGTCTCATACACAAGTATCGATACCTATACTGACTACAGGGATACCTACATTTACATAGACAATTTTAACAACTAATGCAAATGCTTGTAGTAATGCTACCATTGGTATTAGAGTATCTAATGGAACTAGTTCACAAAATTACAAATCTGTGGGATTTAATTATCAGAACTTGGTTTATAAGGGGGCTTCTTCTATGGATACTTATTCTCAACCACGTATCCATTCCACTTATTCTCAGCCACCTATTACATACAACTACTCACAACCACCTTCCACCTATCACTATGTCCAACCACCATTAAACTATTCATAGCCTCTGCCTATTACAACTAAGGCTCAATTACCTCCTCACTTTGGTTCCAATTCCTCATAGCAAACCACATCTCCCAATGATGCCATCTTAAACCAACTTTTGCAAGGCATGACCGTGTTACAACAAAAAGTGACAAGCTTGACAAATTATTCAAAACCTAATATACCAACTTATCATGTCCATAATCCCTATCTTATCCAATTTTGAGAACCCCTATGCCTGAGAGGTTTGAAACTCTTTACTTTGAAAACTATGGTGGAAAAGGTGATCCTAATACTCATGTGGCAACATTCACAGCTATGTGTAGCAATTTCTACTTTGAAGAGGGCTTGTTAGAAAAACCTTTTCCATGATCTCTCAAAGGTACTGCTTTAGAATGGTTTTTCTTTTTACCTCTGAATTCAATACACTCCTTTTTACAGTTAGTTGATCAATTTTTATAATATTTTCAAGCAAACATTCAACCTCAAGTTTCTTTGATAGATTTAGTTCATTACATGCAAGGTCTAAAAGAGAAGTTAACTAAGTTTATTAGTTGGTATCAAGCTCTCTATGCACAAATCAAATATCAGATGAAAAATGAGGATGTACAGAAGGTGTTTATTACAAATCTACAACCCAACATCTATGATAAGATTCTCTTGATGAAGTATAACTCCTTTCAACATTTATGTGTCGCCCTTCATGATTATCAACTTTCATCTAGTCAATATGAAAACTAAAACTTTTCCACTCAAGTTGGTCAATCCATGGGTGGACCATCACAAAACAACTTTAAGAGGAAAAATAATAGGAATTTCATCAAGGTTAATGGACCAAATTTGAAAAACTTTTCTTAGGTGTTTTCTATCACTAATCCGAAGAAGGCACCATATCAACAAAGAAAGCTTACTCTGATATCTGAGTCTTATCATTCTATTATGAATCAAGCTATGAGAAATAACCTTATGAAGCTTCCCCTGATTAAGCCTTTGGATCCTAGTAGAGCATAAGGACCTTATTTCGATGCTAATGCCTTTTGTCATTTCCATTGACAACAAGGACATGATATTGATCGATGTATGCATCTTAAACATGAAATACAAGGGTAAAAGCACAAAGTAGTGTCACACTTTGAGCTAATAGACTAATTTTGATCAAGTGGGTTTAGGTCAAGTAGTATTCGGCCGAGTAGGATTCGATCGAATCGACTCGGCACCGACGTGGCGTGTATTTGGCGCCAATGTGGCTGCATTTATTCAGTCGAGTGGTATTCGGCTGAGTACCATTCAATCGAATCCATCAACCTTCAAAAAGAAAAAATAAAGTTGTGTCGGTCATTTGTTGTGTTTTCGGTCGAGTGGGTTGCGAGTGGATGCGATTCTACTAAATACTTGGAACCTACAAAGCCCGCGTAAGACTCTTTTTGTTCTCATAACTGTACATGTTGCATTCTTAGTTTATGACTTTTTTTGCTCTGTTCTGTGCTGCATTTATTTCAGTTATTATCATTGTTGCATTTGTTTATTTTGTAAATTCGAATGATATTTACATGTTAGGGTTTTTATTATTTTTGTGAAGCACCACTGTCTATGTGTTTGTGAACAGATTTTTCTGTTTTAGTTAAATTTATTTAAAAACCTAGTCAGGCCATGATGATGGCACATTTTTCACAAACAAGCTCCTTTTATTCTCAATATATTATTCATTGGGTCAAGGCCCTGTGTATGCTTGTGAATGTATCAGTTACAGATTTTTCCTTATCTAGAGTTGAATTGACCCATCTAAATTTCATAAAGTCCTTTAGAGCTATGCATATATGCTAGACAAGGAGTCCAGAAATAGTGGTGTTGTCCTGGAAGCCTTCTGATGGCAAGAAAATTTGAAGCATAATTAGTAAGAATGTAAACAACATCTCACATCCCCAAGTGACTGATTGGTTGCATGATAACTAGGCATTTTTTGTTTGGTGATGGATTAATACATTTGAGTGACATGGCACCCTCATCAGACAAGAGGTAGGGGAATTAAAGTTTATTTTAGTTTTAAAATCACTCCTTCCATCAGACATTATAGTGTATCTTTTCTTTGTCAAGAAGGTATAATGTTTAGTAAGTATTGCACGTACATCTTGGTCATGCTTAGTCAGAATACTGCCTCTAAGAGCCTTAGGACTATAGTCTTTGAATGCATACCTCAAAAAAGGAATGATATAGAATATATCTTGCCAAGTTGGAGATCTTTCAATATTCCCTTACATAGGTTCTTCTTACAGACAGACCATCATACCCTTGGGACGAGAGGATATGTTGACTATGTTATATTAAAGAGTTGGAAATTGAAGAGTACTTCTTTGTTAGATGTATGACACATTATGAGATTAAGGCAAGGTTTTACACCTGTTCTGGCCATGAGGCCTATGTTGGACATGTCAATGCAAACCATTGGGCATAGTTCTTGTTTTTCTAGACTGTGAGAAGTAATCTTATATTTACTCTATTGAATTTTTTATGATGTACTATTTGATCATGTCTGTAATGGATTGTGAGGGCTATAAGGCAAAAATTTGTTTGAAGTGTTTGGTATTTTCCAGTCCATCCTTATTCAATATTAATGACTTATTTTATTTTATTTTGTTCACTAATATGATATGATGAAACATTTTCAATAAGAAAATATTATTGACTACCATTGTAATCCTTCCTTTTGGAATCATATATGATTCATCATGTGTTAATAAAACCATGACCAAGTGTGTTTCTTCATTTCCACTTGAGTCTTATCTAAGATAATAAAAGATTTTGATCTTGACTTCATTGGCCTGTGGAGGTGCCACTTGCACTTGTTCAATCTTCAGGGGTTCCCTTGCCGCCCATGCTACAGCAGCTGCTCACAAAATCAAATTGCTTTGCTTCAAGTTAAAATAGAAAACATTGATTTGTGCAAATTGAGATGAAGGATTCCTCAACTTTCAACTTACCTTTCCATGTGATGACTTGTCCTGCAGTAGCACTTGCCATTATTGCTAATTGTTACTATAAACTTATCTTTCTTTTTGCAAAAATGGAATGAATTTGAATGTTGGGAGAAGTGAGTTCTCTTTATAAAGGCTTGGGAGAAGTGAGTCCTCCTTATAAAGGCTTTCGTTTGTAGGTCCACAGGGAAGCATAGCCACTCCTTAGAGGAAATGTGTTGGCTATTGTTCTGGATTTGATTTGTGAATTGACGGTTAAACAGTGGGCGGTTTGGTTTCCATCATTCAGGGGTTTGGATTAACCTCGTCAAATACTACCACATGGTTTTTTTCTTCCAATTTGCTGGCAGCTGAATTGATTGATGGCTCAAGCTTTGGGGTCCAAATGTTTACTTTTCCAAATATATTTAGTTAAAGAATGGTGTCTTAGCAAGGAATTAAGCAACAACCCCATAGACATTTATTCTTTCATGTAGGGAATTTTCTTCAAGTTGTTTTTAGTTATAAGTTGACTTTGAGCATATTATGTAACCTAATGCTTAGGATAAGTAACTCAGGAATGCTGCTGAATTTTAGATGTTTTAGAATTTGAATTAAGATAGCCATGTTAGTGTTTTTCAAGATTTTAATGGTCTTGTTACTTTTGTGGAGTGTTTATAGATTTGTTTCACTTTTGTAGGGATATATATAATCTTTAGTTGTAACTTTGGTCTTCAAATTCGTTTGATTTACTATTTCTTTCTCTACTATTTGGACTAGTGGTACTTCTAAAAAATTTAAGATGGTTGTTGCATCACTAGGGGATAAGTTGTCCTAGGTCAACCCCCCAAAAATGACCCAATTTATGGTTGTACCAATGATCTCAAACAACAATATCCAAACATGCAAAAGTACTAGAGTCATTTGATGTAAATCCGCATTCATTTTTGTGCACCAATACAGTGAACCTACAAGATAAAATAAGCCAAACACACATAATCCACATGTTGTGTGGTTACACAACACGCCCCATTTTGACTTGGCAAAACAGGGACCCAACTTTTGTTCTGGTTTGTGTTGTCTGCTTTCTGGCGGTTTGGTAAAAATAAGTTAGGTGCATCATCATCATGAAGGTCAGGATGAGGTTGGTCATCATCATGAGGTTAGTTTGTCAAAGTTCATATTTTGTTTCTATGACCTCATATTTAGAAAGAGCTTGAAATTCCATGCAGGTTTGCCTTTTACATCACTTGAAAATTCGTCCATATGAGGGAGTTATGCACAGTCAAAGTTTTGGTCAAACCTGATATTCGCATGAAGAGGGTCATATTTTATAAACTCAGTTTTGATGTATGAAGAACATCATCATCATATTTGAAAAGCCCCCCGATAATATCCTGAGGTCAAAATATCCGGACGTCAACTTTAAGTCATAGTAGGTTGTCCCCGTCGAAGCGGTCTTTTGTATCGCGAAAGGTCATCATCATGATCTTTCTCTATCACTCGATAAAAATCATGCAGTCCCAATATCCGGACGTCAATCTTAAGTGATAGAGTGTTTTACCCGTCGAATGACCTTGGGCACATCGCGAGCATCATGATATTTAAACATCACCCGATATTATAATATCATGCTGATGATCATCATCACCCTACTTAGAAAATTCACCATCTGCATAATTTGCATGCGCACGTCAAAGTCCGGGTGATCATCATCATCCTGATCTTTCAAGGCAGGATCACATTTCGTAATATCCTCCTGATCTCCTTTTGCGTGATCATGATGATCACCTTATCTTTCAAAGGGGGAGGGTGATATTTCATTCCTAAGTCATGTTGACAAGATCATCATGATCTTGTTTCTCTACCCGACATTTCGCAATATCCTCCTGCCGAGAAATATAACCTTTTGCAAATATCCTGATGACGTCATCCCGACCTGTTAAACGAAGAAGCAAATATCAGGATGACGTCACCATCACATTTCTCCTTTGGTAGGATATTTTCCAAGGCATGATCCGGTTCGCCAATATGACGATGACGTCATGTTCGAAGATTAACGAAGGCCCCGGATATCCTGATGACGTCATCTGGACGTTCAGCAGGATCATATTTTTTTAATCACCTAGTGCGGATATGATGATGATGATCATCATCATCCTGATCTTTCAAGAGGGTTACCTTGGCCGCAAAAAGGGGTCATACTGCATTCATCATCCCGATCATCTTCCTTAGGTGACCCGATATTACATTTATCTCCTGATCTTAACGAAACATGACGGTGACGTCATCTTTTGCATTTTAATGAAGCCCGAATATGACGATGACGTCACCATGATATTCCTTTCCTCAGCAGCAGGATCATATTCCAAATCCTCCTTTCTCCTTCGACATGATGATGATGATGATGTCTTTCTCTCCCCAATATGCAGAAACAAAACATCCTGATGTGCTTTTCATCAGAGCATTCGGAGGGGAGGAGCATCGTATTTCATGATATCCTGCGGCTAGATAGAAGACATAGAGTTGGGCATCATCATGATTTTTGGCGTCGGTATAACTGTTGCCGTCGGCCAAGTCTAATATTGTCACCCTGATCATATGTGGTCACACCGATGCGAATATGATGATGATGACCCGAAACATACAAACAGAGCATGCAAAGCCGGATTCGAATAATTTGTTAAAAGCGGTTATTTCCTTGTATATTTTGAGATCATCATGATCATATTTTGAACCCGATATACAAGAAAATGGGCGGGAACATGAAGCGATGGAAATTTGAAGACCCGATTGCTGATTTCCCAGTCAACGATGGTTGACCCGGGTGTTTTGAAGATGTTTATGCATTTAGTGCATAATTTTCCACTGATTTGGAGCCCGATTGCCTGTAGCTGCACATTTTTGGGGGCTTGTTTAATAAAACGTTTTACTTCCTGTTGTTTATCCGCATGATGATGAACTTAATGTTTGTCTGTTTACTTGCAGGAAGTCATGATGATGCTGCTGAAGCTGAGCATTGAAGTCAAGATGCTGTTAGAGCTGCTGCTGAAGCTGATAATTACAAAGTCGCACATGGAGGCAACATGAACCAGAAATAAGGAGGATATTGTCAAATATGCTGTTCGCCAGCTGGAGACCGAATCAAGTTAAAGATGCTGGAATATTCTGTGCCAGCTGTACATTTGCCAACTGACGAAGCATGTGCTTTTCATCTGGATCGTTGATTGTTATGAGAGGATCCTGATCCTTGGATCACTGTAACCATTTTCTGGCATTTGATCTATATAAAGGCCAGAGCTTGTCAAAAGGAAAAAATAGATACATTAGAATACACAGACGCATCTGGCGCATTAAGGCTAATTGCTGTAGAATCAATTAGGAGATCGGATTACTGAGACTGATGAGGATAGAATTGTTGAAATGTCAAGGTTCTTTCTTCAGATCACTGTAAATGTACCTGTTCTTGAGCATACTGAATGGATATGAAGTTTCAGATTACATCCTGATTGTAAATTTTACGTAATCTTCTTGTTGATTTCTGGATATGTACTGGTGAATGCTGTGTTCAACTGGAAGCGCTTTCATTTCATTACATGTTGTTGTCAACTTTTCCTTTGAAGATTTGCACTAGATCATGCGGATTTGTGGAATGTCCTGGTGAAGTATGATTTTAGTTTCCTTCTTTTCATTGCATGTATGGGAGCTTGTATGTGAATCAGTGATCTAAGTCAGGTAGTTTTGGGAATCTCATTCTTTAACCCTTTTCTTTTTTTTTTAATTTCATAAATTCATCATCATAACTGTAAATCATGATAAATAACAAGCAGAACAGAGAAATATGCTGAAATCCCATAGGTAACTGAAGATCATTAGCATATTTGAGTTAAATGCATGTAGTATTGAAAATATCATGCAAAGAATCATAAATAATGATAGAAATCATGCAAATATCAGCCTGTAGGCACATTACTTGACTAAATTCATAGTGCAGAGGTAGAATTGTTGGAGATTTATGCAGAGCAAACATCCAGAGTAGGATATTTGAAGATAATGATGATGAACTTTGTAGAAACACGTAAGGCCCCTGAATGGAAAACAACAACACACATCAACCACTGAGTAACGTCAGTAGATTAAGACCTAATCAACGGAGACTTGGGATCATGAATTCTCTGAATTCATCGTATCTTTCAAGATGAGTAAAGGTTGTTGTGTAACTTTTATTCTATGTTTGTGACTGATTAACATCATGACCAACATAAATTGGCGCTAGAAGGAGGGCCCAACCGGAAGATCACGATCATCATCAGTATTTTCAGGTTTGATGATGTATACGAGTAAGGTAACCTCACATCACTCGTGAATTTCAGTAAATTTCGTAAATATTTGCTGTGACAAGATTGTATATGCACATTCTATGTAAAGATTTCCAGATCTCACATGAATATTGCAAGCTTTATAGTAGATCTCTCTGAATTCACTAATATCGGCTAAAGATGAGTAGATTTGTTCAAGCTTTGAGAATTTAAGCCTTAAACACTTAAGATCTTGTGCTACGGGTCAGGATATCCCAATATCCTGTCATATTTGCAGTATCTTCGCAAATATTTCATAAATATCCAGTCTGATTTACCGTTTAACCGCAAATATCACCTCATCCAGTGGAATCCAGCCAATATTTGCAAAGTTTCAGCCAATTTGCCTCCAAATTGAGAAATCCTGGCTTACAGGATAAATACTAGGTCTAGACCTAGTGAAGTTTTTGAAGAATTGCCTGTTAGAGGTTTCAGATCTAGGACTGTGGACATTCACCATACTCCAGGGTCTAGTACGTCTAGAGCTTCACCGGGACCTCCTCCTGTAACCCTTGTCGGTTTGCAAATACCTTCCGATATATCCGTGACACCTCCTGTTCAAACCCAGGGTATACCTTTAGTTCAACCTCAGCCAACTGCACCACCAGTTCAGCCTCCTCAAGCTGCAATGTCATTCTTTGCAGCGGAGTCACCCTTGACTTTTACTGCATATCATGAGTTACCAAAGAATCCGGACAAAATTTGTCCAAGGTATCATCCTTATCAAGATGCTGATGATCATATCAGGACATTTAAAGAAGCATGCTGCAGAGCCAGAATAGAACATCAGGACGTGGTGTGCAGATTATTCCCTTTTTCCCTAGGGGAAGAGGCTTATAATTGGTTCATCAGTCTTGGCCAAGCTTCTGTCAGTTCGTGGGCTGTCTTAGAGAAAGCCTTTGTTGACAGGTTCAAAGTCCCTATTGATCCATCCATGAATTACCACATGTTTGCCACAATCAAAAGATTTGAGAATGAGCCTATTGCCAATTTCAATGCTAGGTTCCAGAAAATGTTGTCCAAGCTAGTTGCCCCATATGTGGTGACTGATGCTACTGCCAGGAGTATATATTATTCAGCCCTGGATCCATTAACTTCCATGTTCATCAGGAGAACACATCCTGAGATCACTACTTTGACAAGAGCTTTTCAAGAAGCTATCAAGGTAAATCAGCAGTTGATACCTGCTCCTACTCCAAATATAGCATTCCCTACTTTGCCTAGCATGCAATCACAATATCCAGCACAATATCCTGCAGCTTATCCTTCACAATATCCTGCACAATATCCAAATGGATCATTGATGCCCCTAGCAGTCATGCCTGCACCTTTGCAAGTACCTCCATTGAGTATTATGCCTCCTCCTAATGGAAATAGCCAATTGCCACAATATCCTGCACATGCTCAGACACCTCAGGGTACAGATCTATCCAACAATAACCATGGATCTTCTTTTTTCAAGCCTCAGACTGAAAATGTAGTGGCCAAAGCTCAAGAGGAGAAGGAGGAAATCAAAGAAATTTCTGCTCAACTCAGAAAACTCACCACAGAAGTAACATATTTGAGAAATCAAGGGTTTTATTCGCAGTCAGGTCAGAATAGGAGTTATTCCAATGACAGACCAAACTACCCTGACAGAGGATATAACAACAATAACTTCAACAATAATGGTGGAAACAATAATAATCCTCCTAGGCAGCCCAGAGTGTGGAACTCCAGGCCAAATAATGGTTCATTACCATCACCCCTAGACAATCAGCCTCCTGGTGAAGCCAAATAGACTACTAGAGTTAATCTTGCTGAAGCAGCCCTTACCAATTGATGCATGATTCACAATACCAATGCACATGCAGAATTAGATTGTCCACAATTTAGGATTGCTGCCAGCATCTTTCAGACTGAAGTGTCTAATACTTCTGGAAATCCACCTCAGGCAGAAGGAAATGAAATAGTTCCTTGTGGATATGACTCAGCTTTTGTGTTAGAAACATACACAAATCAACCTCATCAGGATTATAATCAGACATGTGAAGAATCTGCCTTAACCTTTGAAACAAACTATGTCTTCCCCTTTGAGGATGAAAATGAACCTGCAAGAGAGCATGAGGAAGTACATGCATACCAGCAGCAATATCTTGGTAAGCACAATTATAACCTGAGGAGCAATGCCAACAGACCTGCTGGTCCATTGACATCATCTCTACCTCCAAACAACTTCAACACACCTCCTGATCCTAAGGCTAGCAATAACCCTGGGTTCCCTAAGGTGAATGCTCAATACTTGTCTCCTCAAAACACAGTAACAAAAGTCATAAATGCACCTCAGGAGTCTGACAAGTTAGTCAGCTATTTGGCTGATGAAATGAAGAAAATCAAGATCAGCCTGTCCCTATCTGAGTTACTGAAAACTCCTGCCATCAAAAGGGCATTCATGAAGTCACTAGATGATGCTGCTCCTAAAGAGGATAATCATCTTTCAAGTCACTCCAATGGCAAAGATCATGCTGCTAAAGATAACTTTATCAAGCCCAAAGTGTCAGCTACAGTCCAAGCTGCTGAAACCTCCCACATGACCTTGTATAGAGATAAAACTGAATCACCTCCGTTTCTCCTCACCATAAGAATGTTCAGCAAGAATTTACACAACTGTTTAGTTGATTCAGGAGCCTCAACGAATGTTATGCCTTTGTCAATATGCAACGCATTAGGACTGCATCCTGTTAAATCCTTAAAGAAGGTCACTCAACTGGACAAGACAGAAGTAAGTGTCGTAGGAGAACTCACTCACATTCACATGCAGCTAGCATCTGATCCTCGGATCCAGTATTACATTGACATTCAGGTAGTGGACATACCTGATACATATGGGATGTTGCTTAGCCGAGACTGGTCTAAAACGCTTAACGGATATATGTCCACAGACTTTAGTCACATGTGGTTACCATGGAAAGGTATACCTAATCAGATCAGGATTGATGCTGAGCCTAGGATGAGACATATGATCACGGAATATAACAAAACAAATGAGATCATGTATGTAAACGTAGAACCTGGAGTTTATCACATTAGGCCACAGACTGTTAAAATAGAAGAGATCCTAATGCTGGATGTTCATCATCATCATGATGATGATTATCATGAGGACATGCCGAGTCTGGAGTTTGATAATAATCCAGATAATGTGAATGAAATAGATCACTTCAGAGATTTTGAGATGCATTTATCTACTCAGGTAAAACGTTGCCAATTATTGAATATATCTGCTAATGATATTTTGATTGATGGATGGTGCAGATTACACGGCGAAGCACACTCAGAAAGGACTTGTGAACCATGCTTAGACATGATGATACTGGAGCAAACGTATAGTGAAGCATCATCATCATATTCCGAGGTGAGTGCTATGTCTGATGATGATGATGATACTAATTCTTATTTGTCTCCTGCAGGAACAGAAGAGTCGACAGATCATGATGAAGATCATATCCAGAAAACAGAAGAGATACTGGTGTCTGATCTGATAAATGATGCGAGAAAAGAAAAGATCACTCCTGGTAGTGATTGCTTCATGGAATCAGATTATGAGTTGTCTGATGAAGATAAAGGCAGTGACCTGACGAAGTTCGAAGAATTTCTGGTAAAAGAAATAGAAAAGATGACACGACAGCGTAAATCTCCCCAGGAGGTTTTAATTAGAGGTTGGTGTAGGCTGCATGAGGCACCTCACTCAGAAACAACTTGCTCACTATGCTTACATATTTTGAAGAAGCATGCAGCTGTATGTGCTGAACATCATCCTCCTGCTGAGATGGAAGAGAAAACAGAAAAGCCATCAGGCTCATCAAATAAAGGAAAGAAGAGACTTGAGGATGACATCCCCAAGTTAAAGTGGATATCAGGCAGAGCAGCAGCCAGAGCTGCAAAGAAGAAAGGAAGTTCAAGTAAATATCCTGCTGAAGACAAATGTCCTGCTGAAGATAAGCCTTGGATCCTAAGGTTTGATGGATCCAAATCCAAGCAAGGTGCCGGGGTAGGAATTGACCTTATTGATCCATCAGGGAAATCCTACTTAGCAGCTTACAGACTACAGTTCCCCTGCACCAATAATGTCGCAGAGTATGAAGCTCTGATTCATGGAATGTTGTTTGCCCATAAGAAGAAAGTGAAGATCTTGCATGTCTTTGGAGATTCAGAACTAATTGTGAGACAAGTAAGAGGAATTTACTCTTGTAATTACAGAAAGCTATCAAATTACAGGCATCGTGTGTGGGACCTGATTGAAGACTTTGATGCCTTTAATATCATTCACGTACCAAGAGAACAGAACCAGAGGGCAGATGCACTTGCCCAGGCCGCCAGTATGTTGGAACCGCTGTCTATATCTGGTCTGAAGAGATTTTCAGTAGAATTGGTGTCAGTACCTTCAGTACCTAACAATGTGACTAATCTCCAGGTGTTTGATGATGATCAGCACATCCTGGACTTCATATCAAACAGAGACATATTTGAAGCTCAGATTATAGATGAGAATGATATGGAAGATCATGTCTGGGAAGAAGATGAGATATTAGAGTTGCCTAGCAATAGAATTCCCAAAGGTATGATTGAATTAGAAAGAGCCTTTGATCTAGATAATATGCTTAAACATAAAGATCTGCCTAAGGCAGATGGAGGTCAATATTCACAGGTGAATATTGGACAAGCTGATGATAAGAGAAATGTCTTATTGGGTAAGGTTTGTACACCAGAAGAGTTAGAAGGAATAACTCAGGCCCTTAAGGATTACATACATGTAATTGCATGGACTTATGATGAGCTAAAGACATATGACACTTCTGTCATAACTCATACTATACCTCTCAAGCTAGATGCAAAACCTTTCAGACAGAAGCAGACGCCAGTCAATGCTCTGCTTGAACCAATCATCCTTGAAGAAGTCAAGAAATTGTTAAATGCCCGGATAATATTTCCTGTAAGGCACTCCACTTGGGTGGCAAATCTTGTGCCAGTCAGAAAGAAGAATGGAGACATCAAATTATGTGTAGATTTCAGGAACCTGAACAGAGCATCAGAAAAGGATAATTATCCTTTGCCCTCTTTGGATGAAGTTCTACAAATTGTGAATGGAGCCAAGATGATGTCCTTCTTGGATGGTTTTTCAGGATACAACCAAGTGATGGTTGATAAAATTGACAGATTAAAAACTACCTTCACCACAAAGTGGGGGATATTTGCATATAGACGTATGCCATTTGGACTCATAAAAGCTGGAGCTACATTCCAGCGAGCAATGGACATAGCCTTCAGAGGCTTAATAGGAAAATGTATAGTCATCTACATGGATGACCTGACAGTATTCTCCAAGGAAAGAGGAGATCATGTTGCTGACCTCAGAAGTGTACTGAAGAAATGTGAAGAATATGGAATATCCTTGAATCCTAAGAAGTGCATATTTGGAGTCACAACAGGAAAATTACTAGGCCACCTGATCACAGAAGATGGAATTATCATTGATCCTGACAGGGTGGAATCTATTATGAAGTTACAACTTCTTGGAAGCAAAAAGGAACTTAAATCTTATTTTGGTAAGATAAATTTTGTGAGGAAGTTCATCACAGGCTTTGCTGAGATTGTCAGACCACTAAATGCCATGTTGAAAAAAGATGCACAAATTGAGTGGACACCAAAAGCTAAGGCTGCCTTTGAAGATATAAAGAAGGCCATTTCAGATGCTCCTGTCCTCATTAGTCCAGATTATACAAGAGATTTCTACATCTACTCATTTGCCTCAGAACATACTTCTGCAGCAGTGTTAACTCAAAGAAATAAAGAGAAAGAAGAGAAACCAATTGCTTTCATGAGCTATCCTTTCAGGGATGCTGAGTTAAGATATGTAGATGTTGAAAGACAGGCACTTGCATTAGTCAGAGCAGTAAAAAAGTTCAGACATTATATACTGAGAAGCAAAGTGATTGCTGTGGTACCAGATGCAACAGTAAAGATGCTGCTGATGCAGAGTGAGCCTGGTGAAAAAAGGGCCAAATGGATTACTGTATTACAAGAATATGACATGGAGATCACACCAATGAAGCTAGTAAGAGGACAAGCTCTGAGCCAG
Organism: Cunninghamia lanceolata; assembly: GCA_027924645.1. Taxonomy (NCBI): domain Eukaryota; kingdom Viridiplantae; phylum Streptophyta; class Pinopsida; order Cupressales; family Cupressaceae; genus Cunninghamia; species Cunninghamia lanceolata. The sequence continues at coordinate 8,679,400 of BSBN01000221.1, forward strand.
ATGATATCTGAAACTAATCCAAACATCATCAGTCAGCAGTATGTGATCAATGAGAAAGACAATGGGGAATGGTATTTAGACATCAGGCACATCCTGATCACGGGAAGATGTCCTTCAAGAATGCAAGCCTCACAGAGAAGAGCCTTAAAGATAAGATCCCAGAAGTATATGATGAAGGGAGGAACCTTGTTCAAGAAGAATTATGAAGGAATATACCTGAGATGCTTAGAGAAACCAGAAGCAAATAAAGTTTTAACAGAGTTACATGACAAGTTTGGTACTACACATGGATCAGCATTAGCCACAACACATGCAATCCTCAGAGTAGGATATTACTGGCCTACAATTTTTAAAGACACAGCTGATCATGTTAAATGTTGTCATGTTTGCCAGGTTGCTGCCAACAGAGAAAAATATGCTGCACAACCATTGCAGCCTGTGATGGAAGAGCACCCATTTGCACAGTGGGGCATGGATTTCATAGGACCGATCAATCCTCCGTCTTCTTCAGGCTAGAGGTATGTCCTAACGATTACTGATTATTGTACCAGATGGACTGAGGCTATCAGCAGCAAAACTTGTACTGCTGATGATGTCATTAAATTTCTAGAAAGCAACATTGTCACCAGGTATGGAATTCCTTATGCATTGGTAAGTGATAATGGTTCTGCCTTCATTTCCACCAAATTGTCAAGTTGGGCTTTTGATCATGGGATCATACTTAAGTTCTCATCCAATTACTATCCCCAGGGAAATGGATTAGCAGAATCCACCAATAAGAATTTACTGAGTATCATAAGAAAATTGATAGAGAAAAATCCCAGGGAATGGAACTCATTTCTGAAATATGCCTTATGGGTAGACAGAACTAGAATGAAAATTGCATTAGGAAACTCACCCTTCCAACTAGTATATGGGGTAGATCCTATCCTCCCTGTAAACTTGAAAATTCCTACTCTGCAGTTTGCCCAAGACTATCTAGGCATAGATAATAAACAGGAAGTCAGGTTGCTTCAGTTGATGCATCTGGAAGAAAAACAAAGTCAAGCGATTGACCAATTTGCAAAACATCAGGCTGTTGTCAAATGCTGGTTTGACAAGAGAGCCAGAATTAAAGCTTTTAGGATATCAGATTTAGTCCTGATGTGGGATAAAGCCCATGAAAGGAAAGGTGATCATGGTAAGTTTGATAGACTATGGATAGGTCCCTTTCAGATTTCTGAAATTTTAGGAGACAGCACTTATAGGCTTAAGAACCTGACAGGTGAGGATGTCCCGTTGCCAGTCAATGGACAATTCCTCAAACACTATTTCTAGGCCTGAATGACTTCATGACAATCATGTATCATATTGTATATTTGTATAGTTGTTTCTACAGTTTGCTTGTTGTTGTTGTTTTGTTGGTTGGGACCTTGTTCTGGTAAGTCAGGATGATGCACTTCATCACCCTTAGAAAATAATTAAATTGTTAGGATTCAAGTGATGAGATCACATTTAAATATAGGTTATGATTCATTCTAAGAAGTGTTCATGATCAGGTTTATGATGTCTTTTCATCAGGGTGCTTTTTCTTGGTCAAAGTGTATCCATCACAATGAAACACCTAACAACCTTGGGCTTGTTGAAGATATGAGTATAGGTGTTAAGTGAAAAATCTAAAGGGACTCCCTTGCTACCAATACAATCTCCAACCTAAAGCTACAAGTGACTACACCTTGTACAAATGAGCTGACATGATGATATCAAATATTAATTTTTAAAGGAAAATCAGAAACGAAATAAAATTAGGCCATCTAAGTAACTCTACCGGGACTATGGACGCCTGCTGGCCGTGGGGCTCTACTTAGGGAGATTGTATAGATAACCTTGCCGGGGCTATGGACGCCTGCTGGCAGCAAGGCTCTATCTAGGTTGGCTATGAGGGATGATCTCCAACTATGTAGTTTAACACCAGTTACTTATGTTTTCAACTTACTTTCAAGATGAGGATAATTAATCATATGCACACACCTGATCCTATGTTAGCTTTATCACCATAATGAAATTTTATCATTCAGAGGATTATGATGCTGACACTTAGACAGAATTAGAACACTATAGATAAATGTGATCACATCACTTGAATCATTGGAATTTGTTTGTTTTCTTTGGTGGTAAGTTGTTGTGTGGTTACACAACACGCTCCATTTTGACTTATCAAAACAGGGACCCAACTTTTGGCTTGGCTTGTGTTGTCTGCTTTCTGGCGGTTTGGTAAAAATAAGTCAGGTGCATCATCATCATGAAGGTCAGGATGAGGTTGGTCATCATCATGAGGTTAGTTTGTCAAAGTTCATATTTTGTATCTATGACCTCATATTTAGAAAGAGCTTGAAATTCCATGCAGGTTTGCCTTTTACATCACTTGAAAATTCGTCCATATGAGGGAGTTATGCATAGTCAAAGTTTTGGTCAAACCTGATATTCGCATGAAGAGGGTCATATTTTATAAACTCAGTTTTGATGTATGAAGAACATCATCATCATATTTGAAAAGCCCCCCGATAATATCCTGAGGTCGAAATATCCGGACGTCAACTTTATGTCATAGTAGGTTGTCCCCGTCGAAGCGGTCTTTTGTATCGCGAAAGGTCATCATCATGATCTTTCTCTATCACCCGATAAAAATCATGCAGTCCCAATATCCGGACGTCAATCTTAAGTGATAGAGTGTTTTACCCATCGAATGACCTTGGGCACATCGCGAGCATCATGATATTTAAACATCACCTGATATTATAATATCATGCTGATGATCATCATCACCCTACTTAGAAAATTCACCATCTGCATAATTTGCATGCACACGTCAAAGTCCGGGTGATCATCATCATCCTGATCTTTCAAGGCAGGATCACATTTCGTAATATCCTCCTGATCTCCTTTTGCGTGATCATGATGATCACCTTATCTTTCAAAGGGGGAGGGTGATATTTCATTCCTAAGTCATGTTGACAAGATCATCATGATCTTGTTTCTCTACCCGACATTTCGCAATATCCTCCTGCCGAGAAATATAACCTTTTGCAAATATCCTAATGACGTCATCCTGACCTGTTAAACGAAGAAGCAAATATCAGGATGACATCACCATCACATTTCTCCTTCGGTAGGATATTTTCCAAGGCATGATCTGGTTCGCCAATATGACGATGACGTCATGTTCGAAGATTAACGAAGGCCCTGGATATCCTGATGACATCATCTGGACGTTCAGCAGGATCATATTTTTTTAATCACCTAGTGCGGATATGATGATGATGATCATCATCATCCTGATCTTTCAAGAGGGTTACCTTGGCCGCAAAAAGGGGTCATACTGCATTCATCATCCCGATCATCTTCCTTAGGTGACCCGATATTACATTTATCTCCTGATCTTAACGAAACATGACGGTGACGTCATCTTTTGCATTTTAATGAAGCCCGAATATGACGATGACGTCACCATGATATTCCTTTCCTCAGCAGCAGGATCATATTCCAAATCCTCCTTTCTCCTTCGACATGATGATGATGATGATGTCTTTCTTTCCCCAATATGCAGAAACGAAACATCCTGATGTGCTTTTCATCAGAGCATTCGGAGGGGAGGAGCATCATATTTCATGATATCCTGCAGCTAGATAGAAGACATAGAGTTGGGCATCATCATGATTTTTGGCGTCGGTATAACTGTTGCCGTCGGCCAAGTCTAATATTGTCACCCTGATCATATGTGGTCACACCGATGCGAATATGATGATGATGACCCGAAACATACAAACAGAGCATGCAAAGCCGGATTCGAATAATTTGTTAAAAGCGGTTATTTCCTTGTATATTTTGAGATCATCATGATCATATTTTGAACCCGATATACAAGAAAATGGGCGGGAACATGAAGCGATGGAAATTTGAAGACCCGATTGCTGATTTCCCAGTCAATGATGGTTGACCCAGGTGTTTTGAAGATGTTTATGCATTTAGTGCATAATTTTCCACTGATTTGGAGCCCGATTGCCTATAGCTGCACATTTTTGGGGGCTTGTTTAATAAAAAGTTTTACTTCCTGTTGTTTATCCGCATGATGATGAACTTAATGTTTGTCTGTTTACTTGCAGGAAGTCATGATGATGCTGCTGAAGCTAAGCATTGAAGTCATGATGCTGTTAGAGCTGCTGCTGAAGCTGATAATTACAAAGTTGCACATGGAGGCAACATGAACCAGAAATAAGGAGGATATTGTCAAATATGCTGTTCGCCAGCTGGAGACCGAATCAAGTTAAAGATGCTGGAATATTCTGTGCCAGCTGTACATTTGCCAACTGACGAAGCATGTGCTTTTCATCTGGATCGTTGATTGTTATGAGAGGATCCTGATCCTTGGATCGCTGTAACCGTTTTCTGGCATTTGATCTATATAAAGGCCAGAGCTTGTCAAAAGGAAAAAATAGATACATTAGAATACACAGACGCATCTGGCGCATTAAGGCTAATTGCTGTAGAATCAATTAGGAGATTGGATTACTGAGACTGATGAGGATAGAATTGTTGAAATGTCAAGGTTATTTCTTCAGATCACTGTAAATGTACCTGTTCTTGAGCATACTGAATGGATATGAAGTTTCAGATTACATCCTGATTGTAAATTTTACGTAATCTTCTTGTTGATTTCTGGATATGTACTGGTGAATGCTGTGTTCAACTGGAAGCGCTTTCATTTCATTACATGTTGTTGTCAACTTTTCCTTTGAAGATTTGCACTAGATCATGCGGATTTGTGGAATGTCCTGGTGAAGTATGATTTTAGTTTCCTTCTTTTCATTGCATGTATGGGAGCTTGTATGTGAATCAGTGATCTAAGTCAGGTAGTTTTGGGAATCTCATTCTTTAACCCTTTTCTTTTTTTTTAATTTCATAAATTCATCATCATAACTGCAAATCATGATAAATAACAAGCAGAACAGAGAAATATGCTGAAATCCCGTAGGTAACTGAAGATCATTAGCATATTTGAGTTAAATGCATGTAGTATTGAAAATATCATGCAAAGAATCATAAATAATGATAGAAATCATGCAAATATCAGCCTGTAGGCACATTATTTGACTAAATTCATAGTGCAGAGGTAGAATTATTGGAGATTTATGCAGAGCAAACATCCAGAGTAGGATATTTGAAGATAATGATGATGAACTTTGCAGAAACACGTAAGGCCCCTGAATGGAAAACAGCAACACACATCAACCACTGAGTAACGTCAGTAGATTAAGACCTAATCAACGGAGACTTGGGATCATGAATTCTCTGAATTCATCGTATCTTTCAAGATGAGTAAAGGTTGTTGTGTAACTTTTATTCTATGTTTGTGACTGATTAATATCATGACCAACACCACATTCCTTTCTGCTTTCCAAGTCTTGCGAGACATTTTCAATTTTATCAAATTTGCCACATATTTATGTTTTGTGCTTCATATCTGAACTTTCACCTTGGGTTGCCATAAGCTACCACTTTCATGAAGGAATATTATCTTGCACGCTTCCAATATTTATCAACCATTATAAACTTATGAAAAGTTGAATCTTGTAAATTATCCAAGCTTATCTTTGAATCCTTTTCCTTTACATGCAAATCTAAACTTTGTGTTTATTTAGATGATCTACATGTTGCATTTTTATATTTTGGTATGCTTAAAAGAAAAATGCTTGTACATATTTAATTTTTTTGTTTTAATTAAATGCAGATCTCTTTACATAGTTTTATCTAGAGATATGGCTGATGATCAGGGATCTCATCATTCCATGCAGTCTCAGCGCAAAGCTGAGGCTAGGAATAATTTTTACAATGACAACATTTCTAGATTAGATAATGCTTTGAAATGTTTGGATCAAACTATACAGAACCCCAAAAATTTGGCTAATAGAGATAGATTAGTTAATATTCAGTGCGAGATTAGACATATGATTGAGACAATAAAATCATACAATCCATATGATGATATTAGCACTGAGGAGTTTTATAGGTCCCTTGCTAGGACTCTTACTGGCACTGAGAATATCAAAACTATTTTTGATAGAGTTTCATTACATAATGTGCATACTATGTTCCCTTTTTATACTGGGAAAGACAAAGTTAGAGGTTATACTGTTACCAGGTGTACAGATCCACTAGTTGGTCCATTTATATATCCTAGATTTTTGGTAGCCAATCATAGATGGCCTCATAACGATGAGTTACGACTATATTTTTGAAAACAATTATATGCTGAGTTTCATTTAGGATTATCTATGGATTACACATCTATGCCTGCACATTCTAGATAGGGCAAGGGGAGGTTTGCTGATAAACCTCAATTTAGATGTCCAGATTTGCCACCGCCTCAAAATAAGAGGGCATTAGTTGGTCCAAACCTTTTGGTTCTTCCAAAATGTTTGGAATTACCAACAACAGGAGATGCAGCAATCACACCGACTAGATCCAGGCTTTTTGACAGGATGACCACCATTGCTACTCAAGTTGATTAGATGTCATCTGATCGTGTAGGGAGATACTTACTACGTCCATGGATTGGCCTTCCTCCCACTGAGGCTACATCTGTGAATTATGACCCCTACATTCATGCTGATCTACCATCCCCATCAAATGTGACCCATATGAGTGACACCATTGTATGTAATGTTGCTTCAGCTTGCATTCTTGATTTACTATCAGCATACCAGTTTATCAGTGATGAGTATGGTATTCCTCTAGATGCTGTATCGACTCATATTAGACGACATACTAGTAGACAGTCAGGTTAGGGTGAGGCAGCTTCAGAGGACCAGAATATTCCAGATCAGCCTACAACCCCCACACAACATCAGGGTGCACCTAATGTACATGGCACATATAGCACACTTCTTTTTGGCACTGGTCCTTTACCTTTAGATATAGGTGTTCCTAATTTTACCATTCATTCATCTGAGATTAGTGGGATTGGTAGAGTGCTCCAGGATGTGCAGGTACTTGAATAATTTCTATATTTTGCGTTCTACAAATTCACATGTGTATATATTAAATAAACTTTACTTAAAAGTAGCTCTCACTATTCATTGAAATCTTGTATTTGAAAATTTATAGCAACAAGGGGATAATTTGTCGTGCTTCGGAGATCTAGAGCATGCAAAGGATCCCATGCATGATACATTTGAGGTACATTTATAATATATATATATATATATATATATAAATTACATGAAAAATTCACACATGTTGAAAATACAAAACTTTAAGATGATTTTACATATATATACACATGTACATTAAATTAAATTATGTACTTCCTTGTCCAGGGAGGTGCATCAGGTCATGGATCAACTTTTGGAGAGAGATCGAGATCAGGATCCAAAGAGAGATCGAGGCATGGATCCACACATGGATCGCAGATTGATCTAGATCTTATTATGTTTGACATTATCCAATTTGACATTTGACATTATGGTTTGACATTTTATATTATTGTTTGACATTTGCCTTTGTGGTTTGACATTATGGTTTGACATTGGACATTATGGTTTGACATTTTATATTATTGTTTGAACATTATATACTCTAATTAGACATCACTACACTAGGATTATGGTAAATAATAAATTTGTTTCATGAGCAAATTATAAATGATTCTTGTTTAATCCTTGCATGCCAAGAAATACATTAGATTTAAATAAATAATTGGAAAAGATAAAATTATTGTTCTAAAGGTAGTTAACAAACCTCTTTCTCAATAATTGTTATGTGCTTTGTGATTCCAATTCATGTCTTTTGCAAATTTGGTTCATGTTTGTGGCTCATAGCTAGCCTTGTAAGACATTCATTGTATTCTTGATCATAGGGATTAAATATCACTAGAAATAGGAATTTGTAATATCTAAAATGATAAAAAATGTAAAATGGATGATATATGCTTCCAAATTAAGCAGACATTCATTTACTTATTTGTAATATAACAGAGGCCAATGTTTTATAATAGATATTACAAATAGGAATTTTTTTAATATGGTAAATGCACTATATTTTAATGTTTTATAAACAAATTTTGGATGTAGATTAAACCCTAAAATGTTAATATGAAACCATAAAATGTCAAATTGAAAGGTCCTAATATATAAATTTGAAACTCTAATACATGAATTTTAAAACCCTAAAAAATCTATTTGAAACACTATTTACATCTATTTTGAAACCCTAAAATGTGGATGTCAAACCACGATAACATTTTAATTGTGTATTTTTAAGTATGAGAATAGATTTATGATTATCTTTAAGTAGGGCTTGAAATTATGGTTTTGGGAGCTTTCTAGAAAGAGATATTTTATAAAAGATAAGAAATTAATAGAACACATAGTGATATACATAGTTTTGGTATACATAGTGATATACCTCTTTATCCCTTCACCCCATTAATATAGATCTATTGTCGATATACTTGTGACCTTCTATGTTAGGCATATGCATGTGTTTTCTATGGATTTGCATATACATGTGTTTTCTATGGATTTTTTGTTTCATCGTGTCTTATCTTTTATATCCTTCATTAAGTTAGTTAGTGCCTACCCTCTTATGTTATAGATACAAGTGATAGTTACGCATACTTTCCATAAGGATTTTGTTGATGAGTCAAGTCCCTTAATATTGTTCCCATTATCTTGGTGTTGAGTGCCAACTCTAGAAGAATGGAGTAGTAGCTCTAAGAGCCAACATACTTGTTTTTCACCATTTTAAAAACTTATATTTCTATTCTTGAACTGCACATTATCAAATTTATAGAAAAATAAAATGATCAACAAGAAGTGCTAGGTAGTGATTAGCCATTGTCATTTCTAATAGTTTCAAAGTCAATACAAAAGGTAGATCCCTTAATACTTATCTCAACATTTTATAGGATGCCAAGGGATTGCTCTTGTGTCTTATTGGGGCCATGAATAATAATACATGGGGGGAAGGTTGTAAGGTAGGACAAGCCATGGGGATTGAAGAATCCTTTGGTACCACATTTAGCTTTGAACTAGTGTAATGACCACATTACACAATTGATATCTATTCATTATCATAGTTATCAATAATTTTGTGTCATGAAATGGGTGTACATGTGTCAAACATCGCACTATAGAGTGATATATAATTTTGTATCATAGTCGTCTTATTTGCATTGTTGTCTATATAAAAGTACCAATCTTTCTAGTAGTGTGAAGTTTTGAGGAACTAATTCCTAATTTTTAGTAATAATAAAATGTCATATGCAACCTTAGGCTCCTCCTCCTCCATTGATCATGATGTATCCAACTCCTATTTGGTTCCATGGAACACTGTTATATCTTCCTAATAGAGTTATCACCTTTGTGTAAGATCTATCCATGTGACCTTCTCTTAAATAGACTTGGTCTTCTCATAGATCCCTAATAGAGTCATCATCTTTGTGCAAGATCTATCCATGGGACCTTCTTTTTAGTAAGATTGATCTTCTTTTGTGGTGAGAAATTTTTCACTTGTTCTTACTCTGCATAATAGGACAATTAGTAGCAATGTGGTTCTTACTCTGCCAAGCCATACATTACAACTCCTTTTTTGTTTGATGCACTAGGAAGTTACTCCATTTGTGCAACTATTACTCCCATCTTTAGATCTTCAAAGTGATCAACTAATGAACAATTGATATGGGTTAGGCTCATTGATAAGTTCTAAGAATAAGGTTGTCTCAAGGGAATCCTTCTAATTGGGGATTGGTCATTGCACTAGTTTACACCTAATATGGAGAATAAGGACCCCAATAATCCATTCCCTCTATAGTGGCACATCAATTGGGTGTGGTATTTTGGCAATCAAATTATTGAAACATTGATAATAGTTTTAGACATTCCATAGGAATTTCTTAGATAGTCTTTCATGTAGCTATATTTTGATGTGCAAATTCAAGATAATTGAATTCTTGAAGGAACAAATTTCTAACTTCTACTACATCCTTCATACCTATAGGATCAAATTTTAGATACCACTCTTTCACATATCCTCCAAATATTATTGCAAACAATCAAATCTAGTGCATTGGGTAAGTAACATTGTGGCTTTCCATATGATTTCACATGCTTGCGAAAGGTGCATTACATTCTCATATCCATTAAAAGTGTGCACATTGAGCTATGTGGGATCACAAATAATAATAAGTGGTGGGTTATTTATGTTCACTTGCTTCCAAGTTATCCTCTAGTGGATTTTCCCTTACAATATTTGTTCCCTTCTAGCTATGTCTAGTATTCTTGTTTTCTTGGATTTTTTATTGTACATATATTTTCATAGTTGGGTTGGGAATGGAAATTTTAGGGTCTATTTTTACTTTTTAACTTTTTAGAACATGAGTTATTTTTGTATTCAATGAGTTTATCTCTTGTTTGAAAGTTACATGACTAGTTTGGTATACTGGTTTTCTAGTGAGATATAAATTGGAACTTAATCCCATGCTACTAATTAGAGTAGATGTATGCATTTACTTAGTGTTGTAATGTACTTATTTGTAATATCTATTATAGTGCATTTACCATATTACAAATTCCTATTTTTCATTTTTTACATGTCTAAATTATATCTAAAATGATAATAAGTACATGATAACAATTGAATCATGTGCAATGTACTACTCCAAAAGAAAGAAAATGTGAAGCAAAGGCCAACTCCATGCCATCCATAAAAAACTCAATAAAATTTCATTCACTTGTATAGACACAATTACATTGAATTTGGATATTTAGATAAAAGAAATATCTATCTAAGTATAACAATATATATATCAATAACATTAATTTATTAAAGACTAAAATTAAAGGTTAGATAATTTCCTTGCTTGAGTTATGCATGAATTAAATAATAAGTTAGAATAGCTAATATTTCATTAATAGATGTTTTATAAGCAAAATGCATGAATAAAAAAAGAGTAAATTTAATTTATTATCACTCAAAAATTATTACTTCTAAAATATTATTAACTAAGATTTATTTCTACTTGATTAAATTTGTGAAGTAAAAGTGAAATTATACTTGGATTAAAATGAAAGAGAATTTTAGTAAGATGCTAAATTACACAAGTTTGAAGATTGAACTATCCTTTAGCTAATTGTACAAGCTATTTAACTAAATTGGTCTTGAGATTGGCATTCCCTATCCTCAAGAACTAAGCTTAACTAAATTGGTCTTGAGATTGAATGAAATTATTTGAATTCAACATAAAATAAATTCTCATAGAAAATATATACATGTACAAAAATAGTTTAAAGTTCTTGGTACATATAATCTGGATCCTCTCTATCTTTTATTATCTCTAAAATCCTTTCATGATCTTCAATAGGCAACCTCCACCTTTGTTTGGCACATCCTCTTTTTGGTAAAGTTTCAAGATTTATTCGTGTTGCTATAACTAAGTGACTATAATGCAGAACCTTTTGACTTGGCATATAATCAATATATATAATACCATTTGTATCTATCTTTGTTTGTTGATAGTATGTGCCTTCAACAACCACTCATCCAGTTGGATACTCTTGTCCATCACCATCTGTCATTGATTCTGACAATTTGCATTTTAGTTGCGTACATCTTAGTAGATAGTAATCTACACCTTCTGTATTGTCAGGATCTGTAAGAACAACAAAAATATCTCTTGTACACACCATGTAGTACAAGTTAAAATTCAATTTAAAAATTTTAAAAATTATAAATCAAATGTACAAGTTAAAATTCAATTTAAAAATTTAAAAAATTTACCTGTTGTTGGTTAACAGATTTGTCTTCTTTCTAAAAATAATTGATTCTTACTCTATACCCCTCTTTAAAAGAACAAATGAGTTAAACAACAAATGGGTGAACCTTTTAAATTAGTTCCCCTCTGAATTTTTTAGGTACAACTCCCTTTGTGATTTTCAATGAATTTAACCTATTCAATTAATCAAATGCATTTTTAACCAGAAAATGCTTAAGGCAGACTAACATTCATACATAGCCATGTCATGAATGCGATAATTTATACAATAACAAGGTAGAATATTCAGATTTTGCTTTGATATTTTTGAATATGTGAATACATTCATAGAAACATGATTAACCAATAAAGAACTGAACACATATGATAAATTGTCCAAATAAGAGCAATCACCAAGTGAAAAGGGATTTAACACAGAAAATCTGATTCCACACACTCAGACACACAGATCCGAATAAGCAGTAATTGTTCTTTTCTCATTCACAGATGAAAATTTACTCAAACAATCATCATATCATGCAAAAGTTAAGCATAATCTTTCTGAAATTCACCTTCTCCCTTTTTTTTTAACTTCTCCCTCTATCTCTACTTAAAAAGAAAAACATATATATGAATATCTTAACCAAGTCTTTGAGCAAATTAAACCTAGAGTTAACATAACTCTGACCCGTACGGGATTTAGTTTCAACAACTGATTATAAAAGATCAGAGATGCTGGAAATAACATAAATTGAATAACAGAAAAAGAATGAGCTAGCATGGTTATGACTGGGGCATTGAATCAGCATCTCCTGATTTGCTGTCGGTAGCCTGGGAAGTATGCTGGGCTTTCCACTCCTGAAAGGCAGCCACGAACTCCTAAATTTTAGGGAAGTTTGGTATACCTATGTGTTTCAACCTTAATTTCTAGACCTCCTTTTCCCTTCGCATCCTCCCAAATTTTTCCTTGTGCTCAGGGAGTGCGTCGATGCAGAGATAGAGCAGAGATTCAACTTTGGAGACCCTGCAGAAATCCTCGATTAGAATATTATCATTTTCTTTAATAAAGTGGATTTTATCTCTGAAGGATTGGACTACTGCTTCAACATCCTCCACAGGCTTTCCATCATCCTTTAAGTATTTTACATCGATACATTGCAAATCATGCTGTAGTGATTGAGTAAATTCTGCTATTTCTTTAATCAGCTTTGAGAGTTCAAAGCGCCCTTGTCTGGATATGGAGTTCCCCCATTCGATATTCTTCTTGTTCACGTACAACAAATCTTCGTTTACTCCTACCAAGTTCTTTTCTGCCAAAAACTTTTCCAGTCCATATTTCTGGACTTCCTCTATTTGATTTATCACACTTGTCCACTTACCTTCATCCTTAGCCCAGACAGCAACCTATGTTTTAAGATCTTCAATGGTAGTGGTGGTCAGATCATATATGCCTTTGAGTTCATAAATATATTCAGTTCCCTTTTGCTCTATGCTGTCTAACCAACTGTCAAAAGTTTTTGAAACCATTTTGCTTCGATGCACTTGATCTAACATTTTTTGATTGACATGCGACTTTGGATCGAAAGACAAGGGGACTTGTGAGATTGGCTGTGGGTTAGGATTGTTAATGGCTTCAATATATTCTGCCATTGCACGCAGAGCTTGTTTTAACTCTCTTTTATCCTTTTCATCTTTCATTGTTCGATTGACCATTCTTTTAGTGGAAGCTTCAAGATGGTGTACATCAGCAGCTCTGGAGGCAGTACCGAGATCTATCTTCTCTACAGTGAAGTCATGCACTGTAGGATCTTGAACCTCTCCCTCGGTCACTGGCTTGGCTATTTCTGCACTCCAGTTACCAGTGTTTGGGTCAACATCTATCCTGGACACTGTTTTAAGTCTCTTGGACTTGGGGGTCTTCCCCAGACATTTACTTACCATGTCCTCCAGAGGGAGAACAAAAGGAATCACCTTCTTTTTGTCAGATATAGAGCTTTCCAGCCATTTCGGTGCAAGGTCCGAGACTGTCTTCCTAGGCTTCTCTCCGTCAGAGGGTTCATTTGAAATCATCAACACCTCAAGGACGTCTAGAAAGGTCTCTGACTGTGAACCAGTGTCAGCTATCTCTGTTCTGTTTTGGCTTGGCTCTTTGTCCCCCATAGGCTCCTCTGCTTCTTCCTCTGAATTTAAGTCAACAATTATTGTTTCAGAAGTCTGCTTTTTTCTCTTCCCCTTTGTCCTCAATCTGGTAACACGGGATGGCAGAATGTCTGTGAGGACCCTTCTGGACCTCTTGGAGGCAGGGCTTTTCTCAGCCGATGTCTTGGATGCACCTACACCACAGATAGCAAGGGGTTGATTAGAAGAGACCATGGGAAGTGATGATGCGGCCACTGAAGAGAATTGTTGGACGGTTTTACTCTGCAGCCCTTCCTGCCTTTTTTCTTTCAACCATTTTTCAGTCCTCCTTATCACAGGAAGGGTTTTAAATTCAATTTTGTCCTCTTCTTTCTTGCTCCAGTCCACCTCAGGGATGGGCAAGTGTTTTATTTTCTCAAATTGTGGATCAACCACTTGTTCATCATTAGCAAAAATTCCAGAAATGTCCATTTTTAAATTAAGAGTAATTATTTGCCCCAAAGAAAATCTGCACCATAACCTTCTCCTCACTTCGAACTCATCTGGGTAGTCCTCCCAATAATCCTCCAGCTTAGGAAGATGCAAGTGCCCTGTCTCAGAATCTAGGTTATCTTTAACAAAACATTTACTATCAAATTGAACCCTGGCAGTGAAAAATTGAAAATTGAACCTTTTGAGGTTCACCTCCAGATTTAAAGCATTAGATTTTGAGTGGCATGAATAATGCCCAAGTTCAATAGGAAAAGCAATACCACAACCCTTTTTTGATGGGAATTTATTATCAACATGTGCCAATTGCCTACATACCTCCATCAATACAAAACGATCGAATACATATCTAGGCAACTTCAGGGGTTCACCATCAAACCCTCCAACTCTGATATAAGTGAATTCAGAAAATTGGATGAAAAAGCTGCCATAGATACTGATCAGTTGCATTGCTTCACTGGTCAGTCTCTTACCTAGATTGCCTGCCAGTTCATAGGTTATTTTTCCAGTAAAGACATCATTAATTCTTTTATAATTTTTGTAACAATTTCTTCTTTGCAACTGTGAGTAATATTGATAAATTTTGCTGCTCTCATCTAAAGGCTCATGAGGTAGGTCAAACCAATCTCTTGTGGATGCTAAACAATAAAACAGATAAGAAGACATAAAGAAATCCCTATTACCCAGACGATTATTTAAACTCTGATGCAGACAGTCAGTAATTATCTCAGCCCAATCCAAGTATTGTTCACCCTGAAGGATGACTTGTATAAAAAATTACATCCAGTCTTCCCAGTAATAGGCATGTTGATTGCCTCTTAATCTGTTCAATAACACCACAATATCCCTTACTTCCTGTATTAAATGATCTCTAGTAAGGGGTCTGGGCAGCCTTGAACCGCCTTTTTGAAATTTTAGCAGCCAATTTCTTGCTATCACACTTCTGTACGTTGGTCTCTTTTTTGAGAAATACCCATTGGAAGAAGTAATGTCAAGATTAGAATACGCCTCCTTAGGCAGTATCTTCATCACAGACATGAGGGTTTGTCTGTCAACGTGAAATAACACATCCTCGTTTGCTTTTCTGACACACCTGTGTTGGGGATCATATCTGTTTATACACTCTTGAACCAACTCTGGGTAGAATATAGCTTGAGGAAAGGCTATGGCTTCAACTAAACCACTGTCCACAATTTTCTTCATGGAGGGGGTTTGGACAGGATTTCTAGTTCTTCCTATGAATTCCTCTAAGTCATATTGAACTAAAGCAGTATCCCCAAATTTTGAGTGAGAGTAAGTGAGACCAGGGCCATGTTCGTCTCCCAAACATGTAGATTTCAAAGACATATTTGGGCGATTATAATAATATACTTCAAATTTTGAAAATAACAGAAATTTCGAAGGCTTTTCTTTCCAGTATAAGAATTAAGAATAGCACAGGGGAAACAGGACTCACCTTCAGGATATTTGAATTCACTGCGAAAACTTTGAAAAACGAGAGCCTTACACTTCCAGCGCTATCCTTCTCCGTATTGCACAGTATATTTTCTTGCTAAAATTAGCTTGTTCTTGGTTAATAATGGTGCTTACCAGAATGAATAATCATCGCTTGGAACAATACGTGCCAAAAATATTTGAAAAGACATGAACTCTGATTTCTTCATTAATAGCAAGTAAGGTTCGTGCGCCATCATGAAATACAATAATTATTCATGGTCTCCGCCAAATTAGAGCTTTATGTTTCATGATGGGTTTCTGACAAAATTTCCTCCAACTCTCCTGCTAAGTTTGACTTAGAAAGCTGCGGGAGCCAACGAGACCAAATTGCCAAATCTTCAAACTTATTGAACCATTGAACCTATGGGACATGGTTCAACGCGATGGTTCAATGTGATGGTTCAAGCATGTCAACTGGACTTTGTAGGCAGGCAAAAGATTGACTTATCGAAACAGAGACTTGAACTTTGAACCGTTGAACTTATGAAGACGCGGTTCAATATGAAGGTTCAATATGAAGGTTCAACGACGCAAGGGTTATGTGGACCAACAAAAAGTTACACGGCTTCGGTAAAAGGTTGCCAATTATAAATAGTGAACTATTGAACCTTGAACCGTTGAACCCCGCGGGAGAGTACAAGTGGGAGGTTCAACGAATGATACATTAATCGACACGGGAACTGTGTGACCTGACTCATAGGAAGACAATGTGTTGAACCTTAAAATCGTTGAACCATTGAACCTTGAACCTCTTTATGGGGTACGCGCGGAAGGTTCAAGTTCAGCCCGAAAGTATAAAGACGCTTAAGACAAACAGTAAGATAGCTTGCTTTATATGAAACTTCAGACATATTGAACCATTGAACCTTGAACTTTGAGAATGTTTCAGGTTCAAAGGTTCAAACCTTTTATACAAAGACGACACACGGGTAAAAATTGAAGGACTAAAAGTCAATTTACAAAGCGCAGATATGACCAAAAACACAATACGGTAAACTGACTTTTGCTTAAAAAATTACCGATATATAAATAAACAAGGGCGACTCAAAAGGTAACACTTGTAACAACTAAATCTGATACACATTCGTAATCAGCTGAATACAAAGGATTATAGACATCTACAATGTCATTATCTTCAAAAGGGTCTGACGTGGCCACTAATTGTTTTATTTCCCATTCTGAAACATACCCATCTCTAATATTGTCACATTGTAGAGTATTTGCATTGTTCTCAATGCAATCAGTACAAAAACATGATTTTTCTCTCACTTGAATTACAGGAGGCCTGCTATGTCTATTGTCATGATTTGATGCAAACTTTTGATACCACTAATTGTTTGACAATTAGTAAGAGTTGATCGATCAATATCTGTTTAAATTTTAATCATCCAATTAAAAAGTGTATAAAATTGAAAATTCAATTCATGTACACACATTGAAATTAAAAATAAAATATTTATGTACCTTTAACTTCCCAAAAATAGCGTGTGTTGTATATTGAGTCACGGACGACAAAATGACTTTTGTACCATTCAATAATTTCATTTGCATTCCTTATGGCATTACCTGCAAGTTCATGTTGGTGAAATGTCAGGTTAAGCTCAGTTTTCTAGTTGAAAGGAAAAGACAATCTCAAAAAATATAATTAGATTTTTTTTAAAATCCAACAAGAGAAATATTGAAAATCTGCAACATTGGATATATATCAAAACCATTAAATTTCATAATGGCTTAAGCTTCCACTTCTGAACACATGCAATATATTGAGATCTACACTTTTTTCCTAACATGTTTAAATTTATTTAAAATATATTTAAGAATTTAAATTTGTATTCCATATTGTATTACCTGCAAGTTCATGTTGTCGACCTGCATGTTTCACACATGCTCCAGCTCCATCATGCTCTCCTTTTCCATGTCCACTCTTATAGAAATTCCACAAAAATTCAATGTTCCATTTAATATGTTGTTGGCTTAACCAATTAAAAGCTTTTGCAAACTTAAATTGTCCTGTGAAGTTACAAACAATTTCAAATTTAAAACTAAAATTAAAAAAAAACTATATACATCGAGGTACAACATATTTAAGTAACTGAATAATTCAAGTCTACAAATTAATTACACAAATAAATATAATATTATTTTAAAAAATAATTAAATCAACACTTACCAGCACATCCATCAGACCATATCCAATGTTGTGAAGCATCTATTTGATGTCATCTTAGGTCTTCAAAAAATATTGCAAAACAATGGGCTACATAGCTTCTATCATGACCTGTATCATCACTAATATAAAAGTGCACCTCTTTGATGATAATTCATTCATCTTTGCTACTTTGTACACAATCCACATGTTCTTTAGCATGCCTATAACAAACTTGTACAAATATTGCAACTTGCTCTGAATGATAATATTGACTTTGAATCTCACTTTGAGGACTAAATGTATAGTTCTCAGAGAAATCAACAATAGACAGAATACAACCTGGTGGAAAGCAATTCTTTGAGTCACGAAATTGCTTAGCTTGCCATCTAGCACCATGACAATGTTCAATATGTGGATATATGATATTACAAATTTTTTTCATAAACTCATTGCTTGACAATTCACTCTCTTTAAGAACAATTTTTCTGCTCTCAACTCCTAACTTTGTTGAGTACTTCTCATATTCAAATCTCTTCCACATAACTTACATCGAATGATCAATATTGTCAACTTGTACAAGATTCTTCAAATTTCCACAATCATTACATATATTTTTTATACACTGCACTTTGAATTCATCTGAATCTTTTGATTTTTCACATAGAAGAGTTTTCACAAATTGTGTTGTACTTCCAGGGATGACTATATTTGGATTAATTACTACCATAGCTTTTTTATATGACTGTAGGTGTAGATGAAATTCAACATGATTTCGACAACAACAAGTCTCATGTACCTTATTTATACGTACAAAACTTGGTTGTAGACTCTCAAACATCCTTTGACAAATCTTCACATCTGAAAATTCTTGCTTGAATGCTTCAAAAAGTTCACTTTGTGTTGTATCTATAAAATGTTTGGGATGTAAAATTTTTGTACCATCTTCACCTTTTATCTGCATAGTGTCCCTTCTATTGGAAGAAACACGAGAGTGACTAGTCCAATATTCAATCACCTGCTCCTTTACATCTTCTGAGATTCTATCTTTTCGGGGAACCCTACAAATATTTACCCAATTTTTCTCAACATTTCCATCCAATCTATTTCTCCTTGCAATATATCTTTGAACAGTTCTAGAAACATTGAGTAATTGGGAAATTGCTTGAACTTGTCTTCTATGTGATAATTTCTTACTAGAAATTACAGTCATTAATGCTCTACGTGCAACACTTAAATCAATAGCTCGACTCTTGCTTTCAATAGAATTCAATGCTTTTTGTAGGTTTTCAACTATTGTTTGTTTTAATGAACCCGATGACTTTTTCTTATTATCAACCCCTAACAACTCCAAAATAGGGGTCATCTCTTTCTTCCTAAATAACTTTGCAAATAACTGTACTCTTCCAATTATAGACTTATTTTCAAAAAAAATTGTCCCATATTTTTTTAAGTGTAATTTTACTATCCTTTCAGGTACCATATCTTCAGATGAAATATTTTTGAAAAGAGAATCCTCATCCATCTCCATCAGATTTTCCATACCAAGGAAAAAATTTCTATCACCACCTTCAATTTGTTCTCGTACCTGTACTCCTTGGTCATCCACAATTTCTATGGGTTGTTCTTGAGTAGATGTTCCTTCATCGATATTTTTAGTATCTCTTCTTCGATCATACAACCTTTTTCTTATTTTTTTATTGCCCATCACAAATTGATCAAATTTGAATTCACCTGCATGCAAAAATAACACATGTACAAACACTTTAACCTCTATTTTTTGAAGATCTAGGTCTACATTCAATAAATCAATGGTTTTAATCAATTACATGTTTTAGAGCATGGTACCTGAGAATACAACTCTGCCCCTGTTGAAATTATTGGTTCTTTTTTCTCAAAATTTTTATAATTTAATAATTTAAAAAAACCACCAAAGATTTAAAAATGCCAAAAAAGACATTAAAAAAGCACTTTCAGATCATTGTGTTTTTGAATATGAATTTGCCCTTATCCAAATTAGTGGTTCTTTTTTTTCCAAATTTTTAAAATTTATTCAATTAAAAAAGCTAAAAAAAAACTAAAAAAACTAAAAAAAGGCATTAAACAAACGCTTTCACATCATTGTGTTTTTCAAGATGACTCTTTCCTTCAAAATCCTTTTTTTTTAATTTTATTGTAATTCATTAATTAAAAAACAATAAAAAGCCACAATTTTTTTCAAAAAAATAAATAAATAAATAGATTCGACCGAATTGGATTCAGCCGAATACCATTAGATTGAATCCCATTCGATTGAATACGTCTATGTGGCATCCTACTAGACAGCAAAGTCACCATTTTCTCATACTTTCTAAAACTTCCAACTTCGGCTCAATATTTTTACAATCAAAATTAATTTTTTTAAAAAAAAGGAAAAATACCCTTTTATAAAGCTCGGAGTGCTGAATGTGGAAATATATATATTTTTATATTTTGAGTAATTTTATGATATAAATATTTGAAAATAATGCAAGTAGGTTGTTCAAGTTCAAAAAGAGGCTAATTTGAAACTAACATAAAAATAGTAAAACATCATTTTAAAATTTGACAAATATATCATGCCCTAGAGGAGACAATCCTCTTCAAAAGGGTATAATTTGTTTTTTGGAAATGAAAAAAAATTAAACAATAGTTAACGTTAACTAAAAACTATCAAAATTAGGTAAGTTTGACTTTAAAACGTTATTACGAGAAAAATATAGATCAATTTTTTTTTTCCCATGCCCTAGATAATGAAGTCACCTATTTGGGGAAAAAAATCAACGGAAAATTCATTTTTTTTCTATTTGTTTATCGACGTGAACTGAACGTCACTTTTTCTTCAAATTTTTAGCATTTCAAAATTTGCTCTTAAATTGATAAAAAGAAAAATCAAAACAATTTTAAAAAAAATCTTTAAAATTAGACTAATAAACTTCAACAAGAGATCTACATTTTCTTAGTTCACATCATTTTGGAATTCAAAACATAAAGACCACTTTTATGTCGTCGAAGTTGAGATATTTTTTTGATGTTGGCCGATTCCTTTATAAAGTGTGACACAAGTTTGTGCTTTTACCCACAAGACCTCATCAACTTTAATGTAATACAGGTATTAGATGTGAATGACAATGGGAATAAGTAGGTTGCTCCGCTGAATCATAATTTACAAATCTTCAATAATCCTTTCCCTAAGAATACTAATAACAATATGATTGAACAAGGTATAGTGGAAGTAAATGATCATGATTACTTGGAATATGATAACATCATAGGTATAATAGAAGTGGATAAGAAAAAGATAGATAATCCACCTCATCCATGAGGAAAAGAAATTTATGCTGAGGTTCCTCTTCCATTATCTTTACAAGGATCGAGAGATAAGCAAAAGGAATCAGAAAAAAAAATGGATCAACCTGTTGGTTTTTCTCCTGAATCAGCATTAGGGTTTGCCAGTTCTAATGCACAGATAGATTTAACCAACTAAATATAGGAGGTTACGTGAGCTGCCTCCCCTTCACTTCTGGTTTTGCCGCACCAAGGGGGGTGTCCCTATTTTCTAAAGATGTAACATTGACTAGCTTAATGACATAATGATTTAGCTTGACAGCAACAGGTAGAATACTCTCATGTGTGGACCAAGATTTGGGTGATAAATCACAAGGTTGGCAACATTCTTGGACATATTTGTCTAGTTATGGATGAGAGTATGCAGGGGGTTCCTAATTCTACTCCTACAACTAACAGATGGAAGTTATGAAATGGTTGGAAGTGATGTTTTGGATGCAAGACAAGGGGTTTTGGATCATAACTACTGATCGAGGCACAGACCAGTGCCTATCTTAGGGCAAGGAGTCAACTAGACATACACATAAGAATGGATTGTAATTGTCATTCAAGTTTCAAGGGGTTGGAACTGATGCTTGCCTTACAAACATCACCCAAGAATAGATATCTAACTACCTCTACTTACTGATATCCCTGCTAACATACAATCTTCTCCATACTTAACCTAAAATAGTTTAATCCACTTCTTGAATGGAAGTCACAGATCAAGCACGTGATATAGCAAAACTATACCCTAGAATCTAAGAAACCCTTAGCAACCAGATTCAAAAGAAGAAAATGCATGCAACAAATGGAGAGTGACAACTAGACACATGCAATGAGCATTTTTCATATACAATGACAAGAAACTTAATATATGTGCAAGATGCACTACAGATGTAACTTATAAACTCCAAAGAGATAGAACAACTAGGGTCATGCCCTATCTTTCACTATTTACACAAAAATGCCCAAGTCTTCAACAACCTACAAATGAGCAACACAACCTGCTATAAATAGCAAGAAGGTATTCAACATTAATCACTGGGCGGTTCAAAATTTGCCAAATACATGCATCCTAAGAAATTAGCGCTCAAACATTGAATGTAGCAGGTAGAGGAGACAAGGAGTGGTTCTTGAGCCCTACACCGCCACCTAGGGACTCACAACTTCAATCAGGTACCTGATCTATCCACATCTTCGCCCATACCCTGTAACATCCACCACTAATGGCGTACCAACCCACAGCCTTGGGAAATACAGTAGATCGCACCTTTTGAAACTTTCCCACCAAGAAATATGACCTTGATACTTCAAATTTGTGAGAACTAATTATCCCACATTCACCCCACGGCAACCTCCTCAATACCTTATATACTAGGCCCTGAGCATCTATGATGTCAGTGATTTTGCTCTTGATGGCACCAGTATAAACTTGATCATCATCCTCTCGCAAGGTATTCCGATGTTCAATATCATCCTGATGTCAGCAAACCACCTGCTGAGCTCGCCTGACATGAAATATCACCCCGATATTTCACATCACCCTAATGTGAAATATCACCCCGTAGGAAAGTATAACCTGATATAAAATATCACCTGATGTTTGAATATCAGCCTGATGACCAACCTTACCTTCATGTGAAATATCGCCCTGATATTCACCCTCATCGGCACAACTTGATGCATCGAAGGAAGATCCTCCTACTTTGTCGATACCATATGTCTCACCGATGATCCACCTGATCATGTCTACTAATATCTTGATGATGTCATCATCATATTGCAATATTAGGGTGATCTTCATAAGATGACTGATGTTAGAAACATGACCCCTTTCAGACCTAGATGACATCATCGTCATGTCTGCATAAGGTGATATTCGGCGGGGTGATATTCATAAGATCACCTGATATTTGAAATATCACCCCCTGCAAGAATATCGGGCTGCACTATAGCTTCATTGTAACATCGGGGTGATGTTTGAATATGACTGATATTTGGAAATATCACCCCCTCCTTTGGAATATGATGAAGCTGTTATACAAGCGGATATCACCCTGACATAAGAATGACGTTAGCAGCATCAGGGTGATCCAGCAAACACGAAGTGATAAAATAACATCAAGGTGATCTTAAAAAAGATCACCCAATGTTCAAAATATGTTGACCCTACCATGAAAAGATTGGGTCATACTTGGAACCTTGCAACAACAACATTAGGATGATCTTAACTAAGATCACCTGATATTAAAATATCACCTCCAGGTGAAAAATTAGGCTGATAGAAAATATGATGACCCTCGGAAGAAATAATTAGGGTGATAACTGGAAACATGATGATGACCTCCTTTGAAGAAAGTATGATGCTGACATTGAAAAAATGCTGAGGAGGCCCAAAGACTTAGAACTTTTTTAGATTTTTTGGGAAGGTGCCTACAAAATAAATGCTTGAAACCTGATTACTCATGCAAGCACCAACATTGGCTCTGTTTGGGGATGCATGCCTCTTGCAGGCATGGCGAGAACCATAGATCTTTGGGATGCAGACTAGTCCTCTATCCATTGGGCACAGATTCATGAAGTTACAATGATCTGTATCACCAAAGAAACTTGATGGCCTAAGGCCACTAAGAAAAGAAAAACCTGTATCTCCCTTTTTCAAACACCTTGCTTTCATCTGCATACACTGGATCAAGCCTGGAGATACTGCCATGATCTAACCACAAACAAACCTTGTCATTTGCATATACAATTATCTCATTAAGCTGGCTCCTGTCAACCTTATGAAAACAACCTTCAACATTAGGCAACATGTGAATGCCATATTTATCAGGCAATGCACATTCAAATGAAATATAACACATGTTATCATTTGTATCAGCATTATGCATTGCAAAATGATCTCCTAGCTAGACTGAAAATTGAAAGCGTTCAAAGTTTGCCATGTAGCTAGGAGTATCAGGTCTCTCTGTATCATAAGCTGGCATATCAAAGAAAAAGGTTTTAGATTCATAATTGTGTACATCATGCACACAACCATCAGCTGCACTGAACTGGAAAAGATCAGGCTCTGGTACCTCCCTACAATAACCTTCATGATGTATGTTGGCCTCTCTTTCATTAGGATGATAAACATAATCCAAATCGATAACAATGCTTAGATTCCCACCATACTCAAATAGATCCTCATCACTATATGTGTCAAAAAGGGCTGATCCAGGTGTTTCAACTTCACTGTGGTATGCCACTGGTTCATGGGCAGTAGAACATGCACTTTCACTACCAATGAATTCCCTTTATGGAGGAGTATCATCCTGTGTATCATAAGAAAAACCATAACCAAATGAAGAACAATCATGCTCAACATTAGCATTTGTTTCAATCCCTGATTGCTCTTCATCATCTCCATGTGTCTGAATAAAAGGCAATGATTCCAACATGGAACTGCTCCTCTATTTGCTTATGTCTTCTCTATCCTGAGCACAATACTCACAATCATCTCCACAAATCCATTCAAATAGATGTTCATTTCTTTCCATAACCTCATTGTACACTTGAGCAGGCATACTTTCAACTTCATAGTCAACCCATGACAAATCTAGTTGGTCACACAAAGGATCAAAAGGGTTGACAGGAGGTTTAGCCTTTTGACTAGCAGACACAATAGGGTTATAACTATTTAACAAGGCTTGCCTAGCCTCTAAGAATATCAACCTATTTTTTATCTCTTCTATTCTTTTTCTCAACATTTCACCCACTTTTTGACTGAGTATGGGTGAATACATACTTGGATTTATAGAAACCTCACTCTTAGACATCCTACGTCTACCTAAGACCTAAGGCTTCCCCCTGACATCTAACTTATGCAATAAACAATAAATATAAGGGGAAGACAATAGGTACCTTTTCTCATCCAGATGCAGAAATCTTGAACAGAACATTCTTGAATCATATAACATACATCAGCCTTTCATGTGCACTTAAAGTTTTTTCACAGAGTCGCCACCTCTCCAGAGAAGACAAAAATTTTAAACAACTGAAAGCTCATCATCTATTCTTCTAAGTTCATTCCACCAGCAGAGCATCATCATTCACATGAAAGACTCCCCAGCAGAGTTGCCATTTTGTTGGTGACTCAGATGGGCCACAAGATACCACTTTTAATCAGCTCCCCAGTAGAGTCGCCATTTTGTTATTTTTTCTTCTGAATCAGCATTAGGGTTTGCCAGTTCCAATGCATAGGTAGATTCAGCCAACTAAATATAGGAGGTTGCGTGAGCTGCCTCCCCTTCACTTCTGGTTCTATCGCACCAAGGGGGGTGTCCTTATTTGCTAAAGATGTAACATTGACTAGCTCAATGACATAATGATTTAGCTTGACAACAACAGGCAGAATATTCTCATGTGTGGACCAAGATTTGGGTGATAAATCACAAGGTTGGTAACATTCTTGGACATATTTATTTAGTTATAGATGAGAGTATGCAGGGGGTTCCTAATTCTACTCGTACAACTAACAGATGGAAGTTATGAAATGGTTGGAAGTGATGTTTTGGATGCAAGACAAGGGGTTTTGGATCATAACTACTGACCCAGGCACAGATCGGTGCCTATCTTAGGGCAAGGAGTCAACTAGATGTATATATAAGAATGGCTTGCAACTGTCATTCAAGTTTCAAGGGGTTGGAACTAATGCTTGCCTTACAAACATCACCCAAGAATGGGTATCTAATTGCCTCTACTTACAGATATCCCTGCTAACATACAATCTTCTCCATACATAACCTAAAATAGTTTAATCCACTCCTTAAATGGAAGTCACAGATCAAGCATGTGATACAGCAAAACTATACCCTAGAATCTGAGAAACCCTTAGCAACTAGATTCAAAAGAAGAAAATGCATGCAACAAATGGAAAGTGATAGCTAGACACATGCAATAAGCATTTTTCATATACAATGACAAGAAACTGAATATATGTGCAAGATACACTATAGATGCAACTCATAAACTCCAAAGAGATAGAACAACTAGGGTCATGCCTTGTCTTTCATTATTTACACAAAAATGCCCAAGTCTTCAACAACCTACAAATGAGCAACATAGCCTACTATATACAGCAAGAAGGTACTTAGCATTAATCACTGGGTGGTTCAAAATTCTCTAGATAAACGCATCTTGAGAAATTAGTGCTAAAACATTGAATGCAGCAGGTAGAGGAGGAGATAGGGAGTGGTTCTCGAGCCCTGCACCACCGCCTAGGGACTCACAACTTCAATCGGGTACATGATCCATCCACATCTTCACCCATACCCTGTAACATCTGCCATTAATGGCGTACCAACCCACAGCCTTGGGAAATACAGTAGATTGCACCTTTTAAAGCTTTCGCACCAAGAAATATGACCTTGATATTTCAAATTTGTGAGAACTAATTATCCCACATGCACCCTGCGGTGACCTCCTCAATACCTTATATAGTAGGCCGTGAGCATATATGATGTCGCTGATTTTTCTCCTGACGGCACTAGTATAAACCTCATCATCATCCTCCCCCAAGGTATTTTGATGTTCAATATCATCCTGACATCAGCAAACCACCTGTTGAGCTCGCCTGACATGAAATATCACCTCACAGGAAATATCACCCTGCGGGAAAGTATAACCTGATATAAAATATCACCTGATGTTTGAATATTAGCCTGATGACCAACCTTACCTTCATGTGAAATATCACCCTGATATTCACCCTCATCAGTACAACCTAATGCATCGGAGGAAGATCCACCTGCTTTGCCAATACCATATGTCTCGCCGATGATCCACCTGATCATGTCCACTAATATCCTGATGACGTCATCATCATATTGCAATATCAAGGTGATCTTCGTAAGATGACTGATGTTAGAAACATGACCCCCTTCGGACCTAGATGACGCCATCGTCATGTCTGCATAAGGTGATATTCAGCGGGGTGATATTCGTAAGATCACCTGATATTTGAAATATCACCCCCCGCAAGAATATCAGGCCACATTGTAGCTTCATTGTAACATCGAGGTGATGTTTGAATATGACTGATATTTGGAAATATCACCCCCTCCTTTGGAATATGATGAAGCCGTTAGACAAGCAGATATCATGCTGACATAGGAATGACGTCAGCAGCATCAGGGTGATCTAGCGAACATGAAGTGATAAAATAACATTGGGGTGATCTTAACAAAGATCACCCGATGTTCAAAATATGATGACCCCGCCATGAAAAGATCGAGTCATACTTGGAACCTTGCAACAACAACATCAAGATGATCTTAACTAAGATCACCTGATATTAAAATATCACCCCTAGGCGAAAGATCAGGCTGCAGAAAATATGATGACCCTCACAAGAAACAATCAGGGTGATAACTGGAAACATGATGATGACCTCCTCCGAAGAAAGTATGATGCTGACATTGAAAAAATGCTGAGGAGGCCCAAAAACTTAGAACTTTTTTGTATTTTTTGGGAAGGTGCCTACAAAATAAATACTTGAAACCTAACTGCTCATGCAGGCACCAACACAACCAAAACAAGAGGCTCTAACAAGCAAAAAGAGTGAGATAGTACAAGATGATTCTTGTCACTATGGTAGATGAAATCAAGAAAGAAAGCTAGATAAAAAGTGGAAATGAGTACGAAGATTATCATCAGTTGGAAATAATAGTGGTTCTCCTCCTTATAAGAAACAAAAGGTCTTGCATACACAAGAATCTAAGAAACAAGCATTACATGGATTTTTTGACAATAAACAAGACTCTCATAAGAACCACTGGACCTTTGCACAAAACTTGATCAAATACCTCTCCAAGAGGTTCACAAGTTTTAAAATTTAGTATGATGGTGCTACCAGGTAAGTATTTCTAACCCTTTACCTCTCATGATGTGTTTCCCCTGTGATGTGTTATGTGTTTTTTAGGCCTCCTCAGATGACCCTTGATTCCCTTGTAACGTCCAGGATAGCAGGAGACTGCCTCTGTTGTGACTTCTATGTATCTTCATTCTTCTATACTGCTTCTCCTCTATTTTCACTATTGTGTGTTGTGTCTTATGGACATAGCATTGTAGTTGGTGACTTGGGGGCACCCTCCTATGTGACTGTCCCTAAGTCACTTGTTTCTCCTCTCTTTATTTATTGTTTCCCTTCCTCTAGTGGTTCTATCTAGCAGGTGAATGATGAAAAACATATTATACTGATGCAGACCTAGTGTCCCTTTAGCGAGTAATAAAAAATTAGACTTAGTTCCTACATGATGGTGGGGTTGTTATATATTATCTGACACTTAGCTAGTAGAATCACTCCGTGTGATCTTAATGGTGTCTTATTACACTTACAAAACATAAAAATACCGCTGCTCCATGCACTTTGTCTATCTTGAATCTTGCATTATGCATTGCTATTTATCATGATTATATGGACACTAACACTTTTCTTGCAAGGATGTTTTTGTTAGAACATTTAGCGATTGTAAAGTACATGTCACCTCCGAGGGGCATGGGCATTGCAAGAGTTTGTGTTCCCTTGTGAGTTTTCTTCCTACATTAACATGCTTGATATTGTTACCTGATATCAACCACCTTAAGGTGGGGGCATATATAAGGTAAGATGTCTATTGTAGATGTTAGCAATGTGCTTGTTCTCAGGTGCAATCTTAAAGACTAGTGGTGATGAGTCCCTCCTACACTCTGTGATTTGTTTGAAATCAACTTGCAATCATTTAAGCCCTTTGTAGAGGAGGGATCTTGAATCATTTTATTTTAAGCCCTCCATGTGAGGCAGGGATGATGTATTTCTTACGGAGAATACACTTCCTATCATTTTCAAAAAGTCCTCTACGGAGGTGGCGAGCGATTCTGTGACTAACTCAACCCTTAAGCATATCTTCAGAGATTGTTGTGATGAAGCCCAATCATCAGTGTGTGCCTGTAATGTGCCTGAGATGGTGAAGGACCTAGAAATAGGAACACTCCATCACTTGTCTGTCGTGTTTTCTCCATGTCTTCCAATTGTGTGTGTATTGTGTGTTTGTTCCCAAGCATAGTCTTAAAGAGCTATGGAGATGAGTCCCACCTGTGCTTTGGGATTTGTATGGCATGCTTGATTTGTTTTGCATGTCTATTGCCCCATATGCAGTCTTAAAGACCGGTGGCGATGAGTCCCTCCTGCATTATGGGTGGTGTTTACTTTCCTGTACTTGGATCAGCATTTCATATATATATAAAAGAAAGAGAAAAAGAAAATCATCATTGTCTTCACTACATTCACTGTCTTCATTGAGTTTTACATGATTGTAACTATCTTCTTTGTGTTTTGTGTGTCTATTACTATCTTCTCTATGATTGGCATGTCTTCTCCGTGCTTGGCATGTTTGTTGTGCATGTTGACCGTACTTTAATACATGTATTGGCCTTGCGTTCATACATACATTAAAGTGGGGGTTAAATGTTATGCCAAAAAATGTCCCCTTGGGGGCTTTTCCCTCTTAAGGTTTAGATCCTTAGTCTTATTAGTGCATTTAGAGAATTTTTCATGTTAATCTGACATCCCAATGAGAAAACCCTAAAGTTTCATAGAAAATGGGACCTAACAAGTACATTTTTGATAAGTCTTTTCTGAAATAGGGGGGAGGACTTGGGTGCCCATGCCCTAGTCTTACCATATTTTAGGTCAGAACCAATTTTGAAGTGTTAGTTTATGACCATTATTTATGTCCTATCCTGACACGGTAAGTTTCAATTATGAAATTCTTGGCAGGAATGTTTGTAGTTGCATAGATAAGCATGATTAGTGATTCATTTGTAAACTAGATGGCAATTTTGATCCATGAGCTTATGTGAAAGTGATTCAAGGCATTCATTGTGTAGCAGAGTAGACTTTTGTGTTGTTATTGTGCTTGTTTGTTGCATATTTGGCATCCATCTCCTCATGGCATGAAGAGCATCTTCCTTCCATAAGATCTTCACTAGAAGGTGATATCAATTGTGTTTTCAATCATTAATCATTCAGATTTTTCCTCTATCCCATAGGGATATGCACTTTTTATCTGACAATAGTGATTGAAAGATTTGAATGTCTCTTCGAGGCTTGATTGAGGAAAACCTCTAAACACCACCACCCCCAACCTATTTTTTTATGATTGTAGGTTACAAGTTGCAGGAGCCAAAAAATGTGGAGTTGTAGCAAAGTAGTACAGACTATTGGAATTGCAAATCAGAAGAGAAAATAGGGACCTAGACTCAGGTGCCTGCTCATTAGTCCTCCGAATCCCACAACTGAAGAATCATTGGAACAACAGGAATAGGTTACAAATAAGATTCCTAGATCTCAACAAAAAGTGTGGCACTGGATTAGTCTACCTGCTCATTACTCCTTGACTTTTCCACTTTTCAAACTTTGAAATCTGGTACACATTTGATTGTCATGTGATATCTCTGTGTGCGATCATTTTTCATAATTTGTCTGTTTGTTCACAAATTTCCATAATCAGGGTTTTGAGCATAATTGGACTTAATTGAACAACAAAATCACACAATTCCAATCTTCCCCTATATTCTGAGTGATTGAAGAACTATAGTAGACTTCCTACTCAGCTGAAGTCCTTGAATGTTTAGTGGAGAAAGGAGGATTTACATAAACCATCAAAATCAACCCTAAACAAATCATCCTCTTTTTTCCATATTAAACACATATAAACATCTTCTCACATGGGAAGATATCCTACATCTTTAGGTGATTTCATTTCTTCCCAAGGGAAGGAACATTGTTTGGCATTCTTAGATCTACATTTGCATCCTTTGTTGACTATTCAACATCACTACAGTAGGACATGTACTATGGTAGGTCTCATAGACCTTCTATCATTTTCTCTCCTATGGGGGGAATCTTATATTGTACTTAGTGAAAGTAGTACTTCTTCACCTGTATAATTTCTCTCTTTTGGAGGGTAGTTTTTTTCCCATTGGAATTTTTAACTTTTTCCATTTCTAAGAGGTTTACATTGTACTTGGGTACCTCACCAGATATACACACACACACACACACACACACACACATAGGCAACTTATTAAGCCTACTTAGTTGTTCATTTACACTTGACACTTGTTCATATGAATTGTCAAGTTGGTTAGGAGTTTCATAGAGGTGTCATCTTTCTTTTAACACCTCTCACTATTATAGTGGGAGGCAACTTCCCACCACTCTACTAGTGAGGATTCCTATCCTCATTATGTGGGTAAGTTGTTGCCTATTCTCACCTATATGTACTCCTTTATGAACCTAATCAATCTACTCAGATTTGATACTTTCATTCCACATAGTGATCTTGGCTCAAAATTCCTATAAAATCTAAAGAAGAGACTATTCTTTTGTTGTATAAAATATGTCATTGATATCTATTAATAATCAAATGGCACATTAAACAAATAATCTATGCAATATAATTTCTTCAATAAAAAATATATCTATTCTCTCTTAGATAAACATTTTTAACAACTATTTACACTATAATATTGTTTGGAAGATTGCATGATATTTATGAGTTCCTATAAAACCTATAG
Source organism: Cunninghamia lanceolata (assembly GCA_027924645.1). Classification (NCBI taxonomy): domain Eukaryota; kingdom Viridiplantae; phylum Streptophyta; class Pinopsida; order Cupressales; family Cupressaceae; genus Cunninghamia; species Cunninghamia lanceolata. The sequence continues at coordinate 8,711,406 of BSBN01000221.1, forward strand.
CTACTAACAACATATTAATTAATCCAAACCTCTTTTCTTCAATCGATCCACCCAACTAGGGGAAATAAATTTCCAAAAAAATTCCATCCTGGAGCTAATAAGATGAAATTTATTGTTGAAATTTGAGTTTATAATTAACCAATCTTTTCATTTTAAAATTCTAGGTGGAGTTGGAAACCCATCATCTTTAATAAGCAATCTAGTGAGAGGAAAGATCTCTAAAGTCCCATTTTCTGCAACTTCCTCCTCTTTACTTTTTTCCAACAAGATTAAATTTGATGCTTATCTCAAGACCATTTTATAGAATTGCAATGTTCTTTTTTAACCATGATTATTTACAAGAGGCAATCAACATAATCAAAGGGAGAAACCTTTCTACATATTCTAACCACAAATATTTTAGTCCAACTACAACACTAACTTTGGATTTCATTTGATGATTGAGTTTTTGGGTTTTAAGCTAGTGAGAGCTAGGGATCAACAGCAATACAAATATTATTAGTCAATCAAGTTTAAAAAACCAATTAGGATAATCTCCCAATGCTTAGGGGAATTACACCTAGTTTGCTATGCCCTTAATATTGGTGTACATAGGGTTATGAATAGTCATCTTGTGGCTATCTTAACTCCTAATTAAGTCATGTTATCATTATTATATTATTATTTAGTTAGATAGGTTAGTCTAGGTCTTATATTGGGGTGTGTCTATTTATCTTAAGCATAATTAGGTATATATAGGAGGATGTGAGTCTTATTTCATCATCATATTGTGAAGTGTGTTCTCATTAGAAATATTTGGAGGTTGCCCCCTCGAAGTGGCCTATTATCCTTAGTTATTATCAAGTATTTGTAGAACATTTCATATCATCTGATTCCTTTGTGCAATTTATTTCATTACAAGTGGTATCAGAGCATGATCTTGGCACCGTAGAGGCAAGGTTTTTCCTCAATATTGGAGGCAATTTTGGGAAGAGCATAACTTTCATATTTTAGTGAATTTTTTAAATATTTTTGAAGGGTTTCTGAAGACCATTTTAAAGAAGCTAGAGTCTAGATTTCAGAGGAATTGGAGCCAATTTGAGTGAATTATTGTAGAATTAAGAATTCTACACAATTTATTTGAGATCTACGTATCTCTCACATCCTGTCGAATTGGAGTATAATTTGTATTGGGTTTTTGAAGATATAATAGAGGAGACTACAGTCCAAAACTTGGAGAAATTGAAGCAAAAATAAGTGAGTTATTGAAAAATTAGGGTTTCAAAAAAATTCACTCTCAAGGCTGCAAACTTGCTAACTTTTTAGTTTTTTTTTGAGTAAGTGGTATCCTGGGCGTAGTAAGTTACAGTAAAATTTTTTGAGAATTTACATTTCATTTGTTTGATTTATTTTAAAAATATTGGCTTCCATCATGACGGGGCCTGCAACAAGAGGCAAAAAGAATGTTGTCACATCAGGGAAATCCTCTTATAAGGATGGGGAAACAATAAAGGATAGTAATCCCAATGAGGAAATAAGTAAGGTCAAAGAAGATGTGTCCTCAATTAAGAGGGATATGTGTGACCTAAGAGGAGATATATCAGATATACGAAGCATGTTAAGTGCCTATATGAATGAACCAAGAAAGGAGTTCACAAGCAACCAAGCTAAAACCTTCAAGTTGGCTAATACTAACACAAATTTTAATGCTCCTATGGGATCTAGGAATTTGTTTCCAAAGGTGGATATGTGCAATTTCAATGGCACAGATCCTCTAACATGGATAAACCAAATGAAGAATTTTTTTGAAGTACAACAAATCCCATATGGACAAAAGGTCACAATGGCTTCCCTATATCTAGAACTAGATCAATTCATTTGGTATCATTGGACTTGTACTCATCAGAGGAAAAAGGGTCTCACCACCTCATGGTCAATTCTTATAGAGGAATTCCAAGCACAATATAGCAATAGTGTGACAAACAACTTCTTCAGCCAGCTTGTTAAACAGGATCAGTTAAGGATTATATTTAGTAATTCCAAAATCTATCCTTAAGAGTGGATACAATTACAAAGGAAAACTTGAATTATTTATTCTTTGGTGGTCTCAAGGATCACATTCAACATGAGGTATGCATGTTTAGTCCTAGCTCGGTAAATGAGTCTTTTATCTTGGTACGCAGGGTAGAGGAGAAGTATTTGATTCCTAGGAAGCAAGGGGCTAATGTGACAAGAGAGGAAGGATATTCAACACCTTCTCTTCCTCAACATAGTAGGTTGATTCCACAACAAATTGAGGAGAAAAGAGAAAAAGGGTTGTGTTTTAATTGTGATAGAAAATACAATAGAGGACATAAATGTAGTGAAAAGAAATTGTTCTATATTGAAGGTCCAAGTGAGGAAGAAGAGGAGGAACCCATATTAGAGGAGGGTAGGGAGTCAAGTGAGGAATCACATGATTCTTAACCAATCATTTCTTGTCATGCACTCTCAGGTTTCAGTGCATCACAAACTCTCAAGGTAGTGGGTTTCTTAAACAAGCAGAAAGTAACAGTGTTGATCGACTCAGGTAGTACTCATAATTTCATCAAGAAAAAATTGGCAACTCATCTAAATTGTTTTATATATCCAGCCCCAGAGTTTCAGGTTTTGATTGTAGATGGTGGTACAATTAGTTGTTTAGGGAAGTGTCATAGCATTAAATTATCCATGGGAGATTATCAACTTGATACCCCAATGTATGCGATATCTATGGGTGCAGTAGATATTGTTTTTGGAGTACAATGGATTACTACATTAGGAAAAATTGAGATGAACTTCCAAGAACTATTCATGAGATTTCAATTAGAAGGAAAGGTAGTGGAGCTAAGCGGGTTGAAGGAAAAATCCCTACAGATGGTAAGCTCTCATCAAATGCAAAAGTTTCTTAAGAAAGGAGTGGATGGATTTGTGGCCCAGCTATGTTCATTAGAAGTCTCTCAATCTAATGTTCCTACTCATCCACATTTACAAGCAATAATTGATCATAACTCAGTGGTTCTTGGAGATATGCCTATAGGACTTCCTCCTAAGAGGGATCATGATCATGCCATACAACTAGTTCTAGGGAGCCAACCACCGAACATCAGGCCTTATAGGTACCCACACATATAAAAAAGTGAGATAGAAAAAAATGTTTAGGAGATGCTAGAGGTAGGAATTATCAGGCTTATTTAAAGTGCTTACTCCTTGCCTATGGTGATGGTATGTAAGAAGGATCAAACTTGGCACATGTGTCCAGATTATAGAGTTCTCAACATGTACACCATTAAAGATAAGTTTCTTATTCTAGTTGATGATTTTCTAGATGAATTGAATAGAGCTATGTATTTTACCAAGTTAGATCTTAGATCAGGTTATCACCAAATTTAGATTAAGGAGGAATATATTTGTAAGACTGCATTTTGAACTCATGACGGTCATTATGAATTTTTGGTGATGTCATTCGGTCTTACCAATGCACCATCTACATTCCAAAGTTTGATGAATTCCATTTTTGAAAAGTTCTTGAGAAAGTTTGTGTTAGTGTTCTTTGATGATATATTGATTTATAGCAAGACTTGGGAAGAACATTTACAGCATGTAGATCAAGCATTACAATTACTCAAAGATCAACTCTACACTAAGCCATCCAAGTGTGCTTTTGGTCTTAAGGAGGTGGAGTATTTGGGACACATAGTTTCACATGAAGGAGTAAAGGTGGACCCTAACAAAATTAAGGTGATCATGGAATGGCCTATTGCAAAAACCATTAAGAAACTAAGGGGTTTCCTGGGATTGACATGGTACTATAGAATATTTGTGAAGAATTATGGTCATATAGTAGTACCCCTCACCACTCTATTGAAGAAGGATTCTTTTCATTGGAATGAGTCCGCTAATGAAGCATTTGAGCAATTGAAGGAGACTATGTGTACAACTCAAGTGCTTGCCACTTTGAACTTCACCAAGGAATTCATTGTGGAATGTGATGCTTCTAGAAATGGGATAGGAGTAGTTCTCATGCAAGAAGATCGACCAATTGCTTTCGAGAGTTGTCAATTAAAGGGTAAGAATCAGCTCAAACCTATTTATGAGAAGGAAATGCTTGCAATCCTTCATGTAGTTAAACAATGGAGGCCTTATCTAATGGGTTGACACTTCAAGGTTAAGACATATCATGATAGCATAAAATACTTTTTAGATCAAAGATTATCCTCTGAAGAGAAAAAAAAATAGGTCACTAAGATGTTGGGATATGACTTTGAGATTGTATATACTTGAAAGGGAAGGAAAATATTGTGGTCGATGCACTTTCTAGGAAGGATGAGAAAGATGAAGCCTTATTGTGTGCCCTTTCAATATTACAAGCAAATTGGGTGGAAGAAGCCAAATTAGAGTGGCAAAATGATGTTGCAACAAGTAATCTGATCCAACAATTAAAAAGTGATCCTAGTGGATTAGATAAGTTTTGTTTGAAGAGGGATATTCTTGTTGGCAAGAGACACTGTGTGTCTTCATAAGTGTTGTCATTGATGGCAACAAAGTCTATCCCACACATCCATAGTACATAATATGCCTTCACCAGAAGTTAGATTGAAGAATGTTTTGGTCTAGTGAACAAGAAGATAGTATGCAACAAGGTCTGACAATCAGGTTTGGATCTCTCAGATTGTGTAACTCAGTAAGTTACAAACTTGGACAAGTCAAGAGGGGTATCATGACTACCGTATTCCAAAGATTTAGCCTTTGGTGATAAATCAAGAAAAAGATATGAGCATCTAAGTGCTGGGTTCTAGTCAGGCAGAGCAGACAGAGGAAGAACTGACCGGCAGAGTATCAGACTTCAATTTGGATGAGTAAAAGGTGTTGATCAAGTAATTTGTGGGATTATAGATTGTTGGCCGACATGATTAATGACTTCTATGCCTATGTGTTTGATACACATCACAAATCAAGCATGGATTTAGCTGACAGATTAATAACATGCAATGTTCTTATTGCCGACTAGAGAGTTGATGAAAATCCTTGATGCGAATATATATACCAGATAGACTCCAACATGTAAGTGTGTGTGGTGAATAGGTGAAGATAAAAAGTGTGAAGAAAAGCTAGGATAAGTGTGAGAACAGAAATCCAAGTCTAGTATGTAACTAAATAACAACATTGAACAGAGGAAGAATGAAGTACATTAGATCAGTATATTGGGCCTACCAAAACTAAACTCTTGCATTTGTAGATGCTTCTCATCAGTTCAACCACTTGATTATCTTCTGTAAGTTTTGTAGACAGTTAGTCTCTTGTAGGCAGTGTGCCTCTTGTGAGCAGTGTGCTCGGGCAATGAGCCCTAATTGGAAAGTGCCATTTTGTACTCCTTTATTCTTTTAACAAAGAATAGAATCTTAGGTTAGTCTCCATGTGGTTTTTCCCTTAACACGTTTTCCACGTAAAAATCATTATGTTATGTGTGTTGATTTTATTTATGTTCTTATGATTACATATGCTTTCATGTTTTGATAGAACACTGAATATTAAGATAACAAAACGAAAAGAAAGTTAAGGAAATTTTAAGTAACTGATTCACCCCCCCTCTTAGTTATCTGCCTTGTTTCCAACAATTGGTATAAGAGCAAGGTTCCTTTGAACAATGCCTAATAGCTTGAGGAAGAACAGGGAATCTCAATGGATGCATATGGTATGAAGGAACAACTTCAGTCTGCCCTAGATGATCTTGAACAATCCCACTCAGAAGTCAATAATTTGAGAGAAAGACTCAAACAAGATGATGAATTCATAAATGAGCTAAAATAAAAACTTAATATTTCTGTGAAAAAGAGAAAGGAACTATGCCAAAAATTAGCCAATCAGAGTGAAGTGAATGATACTAATGAAGATCTGAATGAGAAAAATAAGCTATGTGAGAAGCTATCAAAAGAAGTCATTACTGTAAGGCATGAAATGGAATCAGGGGTTATGAGATTCACCCAAGAAATTGAAGAAAAAAGAAAGATTGAAGATAATCTAAAGAAATCCCTCAAGGACAAAATAGAGGACTGCCACAAAATGGACAAAACAATTAGGCATCCTGAATCTGATCTTGAAGAAGGTAGAGACAATGAAGAACAACTTGAGAATCAGATAGACACTCTTAAACAAGATCTTCAAACAATAAATGAATACAAAGAGAAATTCAAGATAAGCTTAGCCCAACTTGAAGTTCTTCTTGAAAGCGAAAAGAGGGTATATGATAAGAGTGGCTTGGGATATGAGAAAGGTGAAAGCTCCAGATCTGGTCAGAAGAACTTTAGATCAGGAAATCAAAAAAATAGGCCTAGAAGACCTCTAGTAAGGCAACAAAATGCCCAAATATATCGATCCTTCAATGGATACTACTTCAATTGCAACAATTTTGGTCATAGAGCAACTCAGTGCAGGGGGAGAATGAATCAGAATAATCCATCCTTCTCCCAACAATGTTTTAATTGTAAAAGGTATGGTCACAAATCTCATGAATGCAGAAATATGCAAATAAATAATTCATTCAATGGTAGATGCTTTGCATGCAATAGAAGGGGACATATGGCTAATCAATGGAGATCAAGAGGATATCAATGAAATAAGCAAAGAAATGTTGTATGTTACAATTGCAATAGATCCGGTCATATTGCCAAATTCTGCAAAAGCAGAAATCAGGATAGAAAATGTCTGGTGGAACATGATCAGAAAAAAGATAAGGGCAAAGGTAAAGTGAATGCGGATGAAGTTCAAAAGGAGATGAGAAACATTTAGTTAAAGAAGAGTACATAAAATATTGGGGATGGATCCACACTGGAATCCAATGCTGATATTCCTTTCAGAAACTAAAAAGGTAAGCTCTAGCTCAGGGGGAGTCATAGAGAAAAACAATTTCCCCCAGCCAGTCAGCTAGTGCCTAAATTTGGCACATTGAGTAAACATTTGATGCTACAAATTAAAGGGTTCTTAGAAAACCATCTAAATAACCTTCAGTCAAAATATGAAAGATCTGCATGGAGTTTTGCAAGATTTCTAACCACTCAAGTTAATCTGGTTCTGATAGCTATCCGGTAAAGTAGAAATTCATAGATAGATCCAGTGTGATTCAAAATTGAAATACTTTGATCTATGGACATGTGACATGATTGAAGAAAAGAAGATACGTTGTCAATCCTGACTGACAATGATTCTAAGTTCAGCGCAGTGATTCAAGAAGATCTCTCTCAAAATAGGGCAACCAGATAACTTAAGTCTTGCATTTATTACAAAAGGAAATTAGGGTTTGCGTAAGGATAAATTGATTCTTTCACTCATTATTTACACACTTACACTCATGAAGAAGAAAAGAAGAGCTTTTCAAAGAAGATTCTGCAATTCACTCAAGATCAACTGAAAATCAAATTCAAGCAATGATTCATTCTGGCTCCTACTTTAAACCCTAAAGTATAAAAAGGTACTTCCATTCTAAAAATCTCTCTCTGAATCTCTTGCAAAATGGCTACTCGAATGGTTGTCAAGATGTATGATAGGCCGAGACCTATATTCAAGAAACACCCTTACAAATCTCTAGAAGTTGATCCCTTAGGGGTATTTTCTAGCATTCCGCATGGAGTGTTGCATGTAGAAGATGTTAGGGTTTATATCCATGCCAATATTGAAGAATTTGGAGACTCAAAATTGATGGACATTTATCACAAACAACTAATAGATGAGAATTTTGAACTCAAACCTAAATTCAAGGCCCTCCGGGACAAACACTTCTGACATTCCGTACATTCTCCATGTTGTACAGAAGATGATTAGGTCTGGTATGTTCTAAGTAGGATGCATGATAATTTTATGTGGCTAATGAGGCCCTTCAAGATAACTAAAGATACCATCAGGGCAGTGACTAGATTGCATTCATGTGGTGGGTTACCTGCAATTAAATCTGTAAAGAACTAAATAGTAACTGAAGCCACTGGATCTAAATTTGACAAAAGAGCAATGACCATAGATGACATCACAAATCTGGATGTCAAGTTTGCTTCAATGATAATCGGCTACAAAATCTACCATTTGAGTAGGGAGAATTCTGTGTCTGGCACAACAATCTATGTAGCATATCAAATGTTGAGGGAAGATGTAGACTATGATCTATGTGAGCTTCTTCTAAATTAGTTGCTAAAGAACTTGTAGAAGATCATAAAGGATAAGAAAAATTCCTTTAAATATGGTAGTCTAATACTATGTCTATTCTTCTATTCTATGAATGAACTACCTGGATTAATTGGTTGGGTCTAGCAAAATGATAAACCAGTTGCAATTCAGATCAGAGATTACATGTATGGAATTGGTGACGCTCAAGCCCAACACATAGCCCTCTAGGGGTACTTTAAGAACTTCCAAAGCATGATGCAAGCCAGAGAGAGAATTCCACAATCCATAGTTGAGAAATACAAGGACATAGTTTGCTTTATGGTTGACACTGATCAATGCCTAATGGAGGCAGTTGAGCTAAGAACTGTGTGGATAATGCCTATGGGTTATGAGGTTGATGAAAAAATCTTGGAGCTACATATTCAACACTTGCTAAGCTAGCCTAAGGACACTGAAACAGAAAGGTTTGGTACCTCTCAAGAGCTAAGTGTAAAAATACATGTTGAGCTAAGACAACCAGAGATGAAGAGGAAAGTAAGAAGGGAAGTTGAAGAAATTGCCAAAAGATTTGGCTTATCAATGGAGGCTATAGGTGCAAATAGAGAGAAAATAGGAGGCTATAGGTGAATTCTAGAAGAGGCTACTATCAGGTACTTGAAAATTTATAATAAAGCCTTCATTGAAATTATATCGTTAATCCCTAAGAGCCTAGAAAAGGTACTTGAGATGAGAAAAGATAATACAATGGCAAAAGACCTAGAGATCCAGGAGAAAATAATGATTTATCTTTACCCTTCTATCACTCCAAAACAAATGGACATGATTTTCAAGGATTGTAAGGATGAATTCCAGAGTAAGGCGAGAATGAATAAACTTATGCTTGGAGAAACTAGCCAAGTAGCAAGTGAAACAAAAGATATCCTTTAGAATGCTTTGAAAAGATTCAATCTTCCTATTATAGAGGAAATAGATAAAGAACCTTCTACCATGGATGTTGAAGGATTAAATGTAATTAATGAAGAATTTTTTGACAAGGATGTAGAAAGATCAAAGAAAATAGATGAAGAGAAGTATGAGGACTTAGATTCCTCTATTCTGGAAGAGGAAGCTCATGAATCAGTAAACACAGGTGACATCTCTCCTATGGATCCCACTGTAGGCATTCTAGATTTTAAAGTTGAAGGAGAAGGTAGAAAAGAGGAGGAGAAGATTCAAGAAGAAGAGGTTAAGGGAAAAGAAGAAGAACAAGTAGAAAATACTAATGATGACTCTTCTAATATTTCAAAGAAGTCTCAATCTCTAGCAAGAGACACTACAAAGACAGTGAAGAACTTCTTAAATAGAGAAATGATGGAGCTGGATGAACCTGGGCTATTTCAAGGACCACTAAATTTTGACTCTCTCTTCCCAGTTCAGATAATGAAAATAACGTCTTTTGCTCAAGCCAAAGCAAAAGAAAAACTCTTGAAATCTCACATGGAGGACTATGAACTATTGGAGATTGCATCTAGGATGCTAGAGAAGATCATGCCATCCTATCAAAAGGATCATTTGGCCTCACCATCTGGTAATTTTAAAAACTTTGTAAATTCTGTTAACACTCATTTTGAATCTCTAGAGAAATCAGCAGAAGCAAAGGTTCGGAAGGAGTTTTTGGGGAAAAGATTCATTGAGGTGCAAGGACTTATTGAAAATGATAGGAGGACTCTAGATATTAGAATAAAGATCCTTGAAAATGCTCTCTAAGATGGTGGGGACCTATTCAAATTTTTTCTGACTTGGCCTAAAGTGACAAAAGATATTGAGGAGAAAGTAAAAGAATAAGAAGAAAAACTATTAAGCCTATTTCTAAATTTTGACCCTCTTTCCTCCTCTCTAATGAATAAAGAATACCAGGCTATTGTTATCATAAAATAAAGAAAGAGGCTGGACAAAGAAAAGAAGAACATAATGAACAGAATGGGTGAACTCAAAGGGATAATTATCCCTAAACTAGAGGCAATGCATGAGGCCTTGATAGATGCTCAGACCACAGCCCGGACCAGTGATCTAGTAGATTTAAGAAGGGAAGCAGCATATACATTTTTGTTGAGTGGTCACATCTCTATTTTGGATAGGATGAAGCAAAGTTGGGCCTTAGATTTTGTACAGTTGAAGACTACTTTTGTGGATATACTTAAGTATATGTAAGTATAACATATATATATATATATTTATACGGCCATGTATAGGATATTTTTTGTAAAATTTTTGTATATGAATTCAGCCCTTTGCCATTGATGTCAAAGGGGGAGTGAGGAGTAGTGAAAAATGTGGAATCCGACTAAGGGGGAGCTTCGATAAAATAGTGCAAAAGAAAGAGCATCAGCCAAGTGGGAGTTACTGTGACACTTAGTCATTTTTCACTAAGTGTTGCCATCAATGCCAAAGGGGGAGATTGTTGGCAAGAGACATTGTGTGGATTCATAAGTGTTGTCATTAATGGAAACAAAGTCTATCCCACATATCCGCAGTACATAATATGCCTTCACCGGAAGTTAGATTGAAGAATGTTTTGGTCCGGTGAACAAGAACAGAGTATGTAACAAGGTTCAACAATTAGGTCTGGATCTCTTAGATTGTATAACTCAGTAAGTTGAGGACTTGAACAAGTCAAGAGGGGTATCATGACTACTATATTCCAAAGATTTAGCCTCCAGTGATAAAGCAAGAAAAATATATGAGCATCTGAGTGCTAGGTTCCAGTCAGGCAGAGCAGACAGAGGAAGAACTGATTGGCAGAGTATCAGACTTCAATCCATATGAGTAAAAGGTGTTGATCAAGCAATTTGTGGGATTATAAATTGTTGTTTGACATGATTAATGACTTCTATGTCTATGTTTTTGATACGCATCACAAATCAAACATGGATTCAGCTGACAGATTAATAACTTGTAGTGTTCTTGTTGCTGACTAGAGAGTTGATGAAAATCCTTGATGCGGATATATATACCAGATAGATTCCAACATGTAAGCATGTGTGGTGAATAGGTCAAGATAAAAAGTGTGAAGAAAAGCTAGGGTAAGTGTGAGAATAGCAATCTAAGTCCAGTATGTAACTAAATAACAACATTGAAGAAAGGAAGAATGAAGTGCATCAGATCAGTATATTGGCCTTAACTAAAACTAAACTCTTGCATTTGTAGATTCTTCTCATCAATTCAACCACTTGATTATCTTTTGTAAGTTCTGTAGACAGTGAGTCTCTTGTAGGCAGTGTGCCTCTTGTGAGTAGTGTGCTCGGGTAGTGAGCCCTAATTGGCAAGTGCCATTTTGTACTCCTTTATTCTTTTAACAGAGAATACAATATTGGGTTAGTCACCCCGTGGTTTTTCCCTTAACAGGGTTTCCATGTAAAAATCCTTGTGTTATGAGTGTTGATTTTATTTCTGTTATTATGATTACATATGCTTTCATGTTTTGATACAACACTTAATATTAAGATAACAAAAAGAAAAGAAAGTTAAGGAAATTTTGAGATAACTGATTCACCCCCCCTCTTAGTTATCTATCTTGTTTCCAACAATTCTTTGGTATAAAGAGTGCTTGTATCTCTGCAAGAATTCCACTCTTAAACACAAGATTCTTATAGAGGTACATGAGTCCCTAGTTGCTAGTCATTCGGGATTTTTGAGGACATATCATCGGGTCAAGAAAGATTTTTTTGGGAAGGGCTAAAAGGTGATGTTCAAAAATTTGTTGTTGAATGCTTGGTTTGTCAAAGAAATAAGGGGGAGACAATTAAGACACTAGGTCTCTTACAACCCTTATCTATTCCTAGCCAGCATTGGGAAGAGCTATCCATGGACTTCATCATAGGGCTTCCCAAATCTAAAGGTCATAATGTCATCATGGTAGTAGTTGATCACCTCACTAAATATGCACATTTCATTGCATTATCACATCCTTTTATAGTAAGTGTAGTGGCAAAAGTTTTTTTGGAGAATATCCAAAAGCTACATGGTACAGTGATCGTGATCCTATCTTTACTAGTCACTTTTGGAATGATTTATTCTCATGTTTGGGTACTCAATTGGCTCATAGTTCTTCCTACCACCCTCAATCAGATGGGCAGACTAAGGTTGTTAATAAGTGTTTGGAAGGATATCTACATTGTTTCACTTCAAAGAAATAGTCTCAATGAGTAGATTGGCTACCACTTGCAGAATGGTGGTATAATAGTTCTTTTCATAGCTCATCAAAAATGTGTCCATTTTTGGCACTTTATGGATATCATCCTCCTTCCATCACATCATCATTAAAGGTGTCACCAAGAGTTCAGGTAGTAGAGGACAACTTGCTTCATCAACAACATGTACTTTTAGGACTCAGGGAGAATTTAGCGATGGCACAAAATAAAATGAAACAACAGGCGGACCAACATCATAGTGAACAAAATTTTAAACTTGGGGATTGGTTCTTCTCAAGATTGCAGACTTATAAGAAAATCTCACCGAAGCAACAAAAAAAGAATAATAATTTGTCTCCAAGATATTATGGTCCATACCAAATCATGCAAAAGATTGGTAGTGTTGCCTACAAGCTAGAGTTGCCACCAACAATAAAGATACATCTAGTTTTTCATGTTTCTTGTTTGAAGAAGGTAATTGGGCGTAATATTCCTACTCAAACAATACTACCAAAGCTCAATGAAGAAGGAAAAATCATGTTGGAACTAGAGTTCATTTTTCAAACAAGCATGAAGAAGCTGAGGAATAGAACCCTCACTAAGTATCTCATCCAATGGAAGAATTTACCAGTTGAAGAGGCCACATTGGAGGACAAGGAGTTCGTTCAAAAGAATCCACACTTGGTTAGCATTGAGGACAATGCTTCTTTGAAGAGGAGGGGCATGCTACACCCTTAATATTGGTGTACATAGGGTTACGAATAGTCAGATTGTGGCTATCTTAACTCCTAATTAAGTCATGTTATCATTATTATATTATTATTTAGTTAGATAGGTCAGACTAGGTCTTATATAGGGGTGTGTCTATTCATCCTAAGCATAATTAGGTATATATATATAGGAGGATGTGAGTCTTATTTCACCATCATATTGTGAAGTGTGTTCTCATTGGAAATATTTGGAGGTTGCCCCCTTGAAGTGGCCTGTTATTCTCAGTTATTATCAAGTATTTGTAGAATATTTCATATCATCTTCTTCCATTGTGCAAGTTATTTCATTACATAGTTATAGGAGAAATCACTCCAACGTTGTAAACAATGAAATCTTAATAAGTTTACATCTACATACAAGACGCATAACTTTTCTAGGTAATAATGGATTATGGAAACTTAATAGTTTTGTACCTAGGTACACAAAACAATTTTTTTTCTATAGTTTAATGCTTTAATGAGAAGAAAAAATATCTATGATTTAATGTTTTATTGAGAAAGAGGTGGATGTGGATTGGAAGGGAGTCTATTTTGAAATTTGAGTATTTAAATTTCATATTTGAAATATATAGGTATTAAAAAATTTTGATAGTATAACCTAGTTAAATAGGGTCTAGGAACCTATATGAAAAAGTGGGCTTTCGCCCACTATCCAAAAGGATCATATAGTATTTGATACTATTAATGAGATATAATAGAATAAAAACTATATTAATTTTCTATCTTTTTAACCCCCAATATCACCAAACCCTTTCTTATATCCCTAATTTATATGTCTATACAAGATTTGGGCAAATTACATAAGCTCAAAGTTTTGATCAAAAAGATATAAAACATATACAGAACATATCATAAACATTATCTTCACCTTCAAGATCTATGATGTCATTTCTAGAGTCACTCGCATGAGTATGAAGGACGAGGACACTTTTGAAAAGAGACATCTAGTTTATCTGTAACTTGCTCTAGCACCACCCTAGTATCAATTTTCATATTATGTATATATTGTGAATGTGCTCCATCACCATCTCCATGTTTTCCTCCATATGTTGCATCACCTCTATCATATCTTCATGTAGCAACACTTATGCCATTGCAATGGAAATCATGGTGGCCACTATCAAGGATTGCACCACTCCAAACACATTCCATCAGCCCCTCATGCTTCCAGGGTCTAGCAGCAAATTTTCCATAGTTGAACATATATTGACTCCCTCCTCACCATCCACATCCTTTGCCATTTTCAAAATTCTTCCCAACCATACCCTTAGTACAAGGTTCCTTATCTTTTGCTCAATCTCATTAATAATATAGCCATGGCCTCCTTACCAGTTAGTTTCTTCTCCCTCTTCCTAGAACCCACCTTTCTTACAAGTGGCATCTCGACTTCCTTTTTCCTTCCCACCATTCTATTGCAGCTCCTCCTTCTCAACTATCTCCTTAGCATCTTTGAGACCACATTCTTCCATTTAACATTTTCGTTTACTACCTTCTCCTTCTATAAATCATATCCATTGTTGTTAGATGCCATATTTCGCAAGATTGAGGAGAAATAAATGACTGTGAATGAGCGAAGTAACTTTATGACTCAAATCCCATCAATCCTCCACCTTACACTAAGCAAGCCGCAACCATCCATCTCATAATATCTTCACTTTTTTAAACTATCCATCAATCATGTTTCATTCACCTCGCCCATCCCATATCATTCTTAATTAATCTTCACTAGAACTAATGGTAAGATCCCCTTATTAGGTGGGTATATGTATTGAATTTGATTTATGCATCAAATTGCAAACTTTACATAGGGAGTCACTTCAATATTTTGTAGTTGAGGTCTCCAAAAATAATGTCAGTTCCATATAAATTAGAAGAGAAGAAACAACTTGTTAGAAATGAGGATTGATAAATATGATAAGTTGAGAATATATATTGTTCATTAGGGAACAAATTTCTATTTGGTTTAGGTTTAGAAGTTGTACACTAATGTTGCATAAAATCTACACACTCAAACTATTTTATGTGATGACAAATTTTTCTTCTAAGAGCATAATGCTTTGATATGTAATATTTATGCATGATGAATTAGATTGGTTCATGTAGCATGTGGAGATATATTTTGACCACTATTACTTATATTTTAAGCATGAGATTTACATATTATTATATTTTAATGACATATGTCAAGTTCAACTAAAATATCTAATTAGATGATAATAAATGAAAAATTATTTCATATTTATTAATATTTTATATCCTATTATAACAATATCTTAAATACTTCTATTTTAAAGATGCCAATATCAATCTAGAGCTATTTTATTTACTTAAGAGTTATTTTATTTTACTTTAGAATTATTTTATTTTCTACATGGACAAACAAATTTAAATATTTATTGAAGAATTATTTTACTAGTATATTTATATTTTAAAAAATATCTATAGTATGCCGATTCTAATTTGTTGGAATTTATAAACTAGTATATTTATATTTAAAAAAATATATCGATATCTTCTAGTTTGTTGGCATTTAATTTAAAGAGACTATGTTGCAAGACTTTTCATATTCTTCAAATGTAATAAACATTTCATTCTATAACTGCCCGAGTTTTTCTAATTTTCTATCCATTTGGCTTCAATGAATTTTTTTTTTTTTTTGTTTAAAAGACTTCACTCCATAACTATGGAAGTTTTTCTATTTTTCTATCCATTTGACTTCCAGAAATTTATTTATTTACACATTTTATGAATTTTGTTTACATGGAATCTGAATCTTAATTGTTTATGGAAATCTAAATCTTTCAGCACTTGTTGTGAGTGTAATTGTTTATGGAAATCTAAATCTTTTAGCACTTGTTGTGAGTGTAGAACGCCTCTAATATGCTCACATGAGTTAATTAGTGGTATATTAGATATGAAAATGGAAACCTAATGAGATTGGTAAGGGTGGCTACATTCGGTAAAGAAGAGATCTCAACATAGCACAAAACACTAAAAGAAAAGATATAATAATGGAATAATGATAAGTAGGAATACAATCCCTCAAAAGATCTAAAAATTATAATGCCATCAGAAATCACATATCTAAGACCCTAAAACTGATATATCATACAAACGGTGTACCAAGTCAGCTCATGGTGGGAAAGAAAAGGGCAAGAGTCAATGGATAGAATTAGGGATAGGGTTAGAATTAGAGTTCGGGTTAACATTGCTATCAGAATTAAGGATAGGGTTAGGGTTATAGTTATAATTTGGGTTTGAGTTAGTAATATAAGTAGTATTAGGGTGAGAATTAGGGTTAGGGATAAAATCAAGATTAGAATTATAATTGGATTTAGGGTTACAATTATAATTATGGTTTGAACTACCACTAGAATTAGTGTTAGAATATGGGTTAGGGTTAGGGTTTAGGTTAGAATTAGAGTCAATACTATGATTTGAATCAATGTTAGGTTAGGGGTTAGACTTGAGGTTAGAATTAGGGTGAATGTTAGGGTTAGGGTTATAGTTACAATAAAACAATAAAGGTCATTTACATTTATATCTATATATAGAACTATGATTAGAATTAAGGTTGGTATTAGGGATGTAATTAGGAATATAATTAGGGTTTAGTAGATCTAGGGGTAAAATTAGGGTTAGAATTATTGTCAGGATTAACATTAGGGTTAGGGTTATAGTTACAATTTGGGTTAAAATTAGAAGTTAGGCCTACAATTAGGGTTCAGGTTAGGGTTCATGTTCAAGTTAGAATTAGCATTATAAACATGATTATTATTAGGGTTAAGGATAGATTAGGCTTCAGGTTAGAATTACTATTTGGATTAACATTAGGGTTAGGGTTATATTATATATAATTATAGCATACCTATTATATCATATAAGAACATATATAAGAGTATAATTAGGGTTAGAGTTACAATTAGGGTTAGGGTTAGCATTACTATCAACACTAAGGTTAGGGTTAGGGTTATAGCTATAATTAGGGTTATAATTAGGGTTTGAATTAGTATTGGGGTAAGAATCGGGGTTAGGGAAAAAATCAAGATTAGAATTATAGTTGGATTTAGTGTTAAGTTAAAATTATGGTTAGATTCAAGGTTAGAATTAGGCTTAGGGTTTATGTTAGAATTAGGGTTAAAACTATGATTAGGATCAGGGATAGGGTTGGAGTTATAGTTAGGATTAGTATTGGCTTGAATGTTAGGGTTAGGGTTATAGTTACAATAAAACCCCAAAAGTCATTTACATTTATATCTATATATAGAACTATGGTTAGAATTAAGGTTGGGATAAGGGTTGGAATTAGGAATAGAATTAGTATTAAGTAGATCTAGAGGTAGAATTAGGGTTAGGGTTATATTATATAATTAATATATAATATATTATAATAATATATTTAACCTATATTATAATACTATATTATAATTATAATAATTTTTAAGATATATAATATAATCAGAATTAATCTTGCCACTTCAGATGCTACTAGCATATTTGTATTTGAAAAATATATCTAAAATATATCAAGAGATGTCCTTCCTTAGGCACCTATTTTTTAATCCATTTACCACATAGGTAGAATAGGATATCTCTCAGCGTTTTAGATATATTTTTTAAATATAGATATGCTAGTATTACATGTTTATTTGTTAATCTGCATAACTAATTACTATATTACATAATAATTTCAATTTTCAATTAAATTTATTAAATTATAAAACTAATAAAATAAATAAACTTATAAAATCAATACAATTACAAAATTAAAATAATAAATTAATAAATTTGAATTAAAATTTAAAATTTAAAATTACAAAATTATTAAAACTAGCATACCTATCTTTGGAAAAATCTATGTAAAAAGGCACCTATTTTTGAGTGGATCTCTAATTTAAATGAAACTTTTTTTTCTTAAAGATAGGTATGCTATTTTTATTATATTATTTATTTTATTTATATATGAGAAACTATTTTACTTTTGTATGTAAATTTTAATTTTTGTTTTAAAAAGCTACCATTCATTACCTCTCTAATTTTTTTTTTTTTCATTACTATATATATATATATATATTAATTTTGTCAAATGTAAAAAATTAATAAGAGATGGTACTTAATGCCCCTTTTCCCTTTGTAAACGATAGGACTGAATGGCCGTTTCCCTTATTAATTTTTTTTAGGTAAGATAGATTTTAAAAAACACTTCCAATGTTATATTTCCTTTAACACGTTTCCAATAAACATATTAAAAATATCTATAGTTACACTGAAATTTTTATCTCCATCATCTATTTCAAATTTTATTTTCTCCACGTCGGCTGCTCTTTACCACGCGTGGACTAAGCAAATCTCTCCATGTCAAACACCTATAAAAGGGAGTGGATGAATGCATAAAAAGAAATCAATAGCATACGAAATCCATTTAGGAAGCTTGGTAGCTGAAAGCAATGGAGCGACAATTTATTTCAGCAGTTGAAGAAGACGGAGAGTAGAGTGCTGTATCTGAGCTATGTTGGGATGTAAAGGAATGCATTTTTGCAAAGCTTTCATTACAATCAATCTGCCGCTCTCGCTTAGTTTGCAAAGAATGGAATTATCTTTTGTCCTCGCACAACTTTCTATCTTCATGGCCCACCCAAAATCCATGGCTTCTTCTTTGTGCTAAAAAATTGGAAGGAAATGGGTATTGTATGGCCTACTGTTTTTCCACACAAAAATGGATGACTATTTCTCTTTCTTTCCTCCCAAATCAAATATCAGATATCACAAGAGGTTATCAAGTGCATGGCTGGGGTTATTGCTTTATGCAAGAATATGCTTGCAAGGATTATGTGTTTGCAACCCACTCATTAGAATTTATGCAGATATAGGAATCAATGTGTTTGGATACTCTATCCATATTGTACCAGGAGGAAACGGAGAGCCGTATTTGGTAGTGACATTGGGGCACAGTAGGAGGGATTTTTCCTTCCAAATCTAACATTATTGTCAAGATTCATGGAAGCTTAAGTCTCAGTTTTCAGGGGAAACGGGCTTTAATATATTAGATCATCAAATGGTTCAGTGCAATGGCATTCTTTTCTAGAGCGCAGTGAGGCCTATGACTATTTGTTGGATATGAAACCCAACGGTCACCTCATCCTTTTGTGGTGACTCTTCATTGTTTAGCTCCTTCTCTTGGCGGATATTGTAATCTATATAAGTATAAGTATATGCTGTTGTAAACACATCTGAGAACACATAAATATAAGAGTTTTCCCCTGCTTTGTGGATGTAGCCATACATATGGTTAACCACATTAAATATCTTTACACTGTGTGATTGTTTCCTGTTCTTTTTCACTTTTTGCTGTTCCATTGTTTTAACAATTGGTTTTAGAGCTCGGGTAAGGAGCTGGTTGAGAAATTTGTGAGAAATTTTGAAGAAATGGAAGAAGCGGACAAGTGGAGAATAGAGAAGTTTTTGGGGCAGAATTTTGGGCTTTGGAAGCTGCAAATTCGTGCCATGCTAATTCAAAAAGATTTAGCTATCACACTGAAAGGAAAAACAACAAAACTAGAGAAGATGACAGATGACAGATGACGAATGGGATGTGTTGGATCAAAAAGCAGCCTCTACAATTATCCTCTTGCTGTCCAGCAATGTCTTATTTAATGTTGCAATAGAAACTTCGGCAAAGCAGATTTGGGATAAGATTTGCGACATGTATGAAACAGCATCCACAACTAATAGAGTCTTCTTGCTAAAGAAGTTGTTCAACCTGAAAATGAAAGACGGAAAAACATTTTCAAATCACTTCAACGAATTCAACATTGCAATCAGCCAGGTAGTTTCTATAGAAATTAATTTTGATGATGAAATGAGGGCTATGCTACTCCTGTGTTCGCTTCCCAATAGTTGGGATAATGTCGTGATGATGATCAACAATTCAGTACCTGGGAGAAGAGCATCCGAAGATAAAGAAAAGAAAGCATTGTTAAGATTTGACAATGTCGCTGCCACCCTCCTCAACGAAGACATGAGGAGAGGACAAAAAAAAATATCCAGTGAAGCCTTGGTTCTAGGCAATAGGGGAAGAACCCAAGATCGAGGAAAACAAAATAGGAGAAGATCTAAATCAGCGAAGAGATCAAAGTCAAGAGGACGAAAAGAAGGTTGCTGGTTTTGTAGAAAAAATGGACATGTCAAGAAGGATTGTTGGTGTTACAAGAAAGCCCAAAAATAGCTGAAAGAAAATGAGATTAACATGACTCTTGAAGATGATGGAGGAGCTCTTGTCTTGGTAGCAAGTGAAGCTGAATCTGACTCATGGATTTCAGACTCTGGTGCCTCCTTTCACGCAACTTCAAACTGGGATGCCTGCCAAACATATCAAGAAGGAAAATTTGGCAAGGTTTATCTCGAAGACAATGAGCCATGCGAGATAGTCAGCAAAGGTGATATATTGCTACAACTAAAAAATGGAAGCAAGTGGCTACTAAATGATGTCAGACATGTTCCTAAACTTAAGAGGAACTTGATTTCAGCTGGACAACTTGATGCGCAAGGCTACATCATCACTTTCTCTTCCAACATTTGGAAAGTAACTAAAGGTGCTTTAGTTGTTGCAAAAGGTAGTAAATCAGGATCTCTTTATGTGCTCGAATGTACTGCTAAAGTGGGAGCGGTGATGGCTGTAGTTGACAGCAAGATAGAGCTATGGCATAGGATACTTGGCCACATGAGAAAAAAAGGAATGGGAGTATTGCTCAAAAGAGGCCAACTTTCTAGTTTATAATTAGCAGATTTAGAACTATGTGAGCATTGCATTTATAGGAAACAAAGGCGGGCTAGCTTCTCCAAAACTAGACACGACAAGAAGGCAAAACCCTTGGAACTCGTAAATTCGGATGTCTTCGGTCCCACAGAGGTAACCTCCATTGGAGGAGCAAACTATTTTGTAACTTTTTTAGATGATTACACTCGTAAACTTTGGGTCTATATGCTCAACAGAAAATCAGAAGTGTTTGCAAAATTCAAAATTTTTAAGGCTATTGCTGAAAATCAAATTGGGAGCAAAATTAAATGTCTTAAAACTGACAATAGGGGGGAGTTTTGCTCTTTAGATTTTGATGCTTTCTGTGCAGACAATGGCATTCAACACATCAAGGTTGTGCCATTTACACCTCAGGAAAATGGTGCAGCCAAAAGGATGAATTGCACCATTCTAGAGAAGGCACGTAGCATGCTCTCAAATGCTAGTTTGAGTAAAGAATTCTGGGCTAAGGCAGTTAACATGGTGGTTTATTTGATCAACCGAAGTCCTTCTACTAAGGTGGATTTTGATATTTTGGAAGAAGAGTGGTTTGAAAAGAAGATCTCCTACAATCACCTCCGGGTCTTTGGCTGCGAGGCGTTCCCTCACATTCCAAAAGAAAAGTGAACAAAATTGGATTTCAAATCCAAACAATGCATCTTCATCGGTTATGGGGAAGAACAATATGGTTTCAGATTGTGGGATCATGTTGCAAAGCAAATCATTTGCAATCGTGATGTGGTATTCAATGAAAAAGTGTTTCCAGCCCTGCAAGCACCAAAAACACAAGAAAAGGAATATATATTAGTTGATGATATTGGGTGTGATATGCAGTTTTCACATCTAAATGTGGCATCAAATGGAAATTCAAATCCTGCATTGGCACAAGGTAACCAAATTACTCTGCCACCTCTCAACACTGGTTCTGAAGACATTGGTCTTAATGATCATTCACCAAATTCAGTGGGAGTAATTTCCATGCAGGCTGAAGAGACAGCAACCTCTTGTTATGACCTTGGTGTAGGAAACGCACCACAAAATGTTTTGCATTTGCCACCCCTGTCTGGAACGCTGCCTAGAAATGGTGATTCAGATCATGCTAGCGGTGAAAGGTGCACACAATACATAGTGGGAAATGTCCCCACGTGGGCTCAACAGGTAGAGACTTTGGGACAGCACCCTCATTAGCAAAATTTTCATTATGATCTTGGTGTGGGGGGGTCAAATGCACCTCAAACTTCACCGTCCAATATGCCTTCATAATATAATTTATCGCCATATGGTCAGCAACCTATGGAAGAAGGTGAAAGTCTTCAAAAGAATGTGGAAGAAGTTTCAACGTAGTTCTTCCAAAAAGTGACCCCATCACTATTAGTAAATGCCACACAGCCACTTCATGTGAAATCGCTGCCTATCCAAAGTCCAACGTAACATGTAAAAAATGCTTCATAGAGTTCAAATCAGTAGTTTAATTCTCCCACATAGGCAGTCAAGGAGTCACTAGAATTAAGGGAGAATTCAAATACTAACATTGAAAATCCATTCACTTCTATGCCCCCTATCTTTAGCCAGTCACAGGAAGTACAGAGGGGCATTACCAAATCAATGGGTATACAGAGATGTGATACTAGAAAATGCATTGAACAGAGCATTGCACATGAACAGGGCAGTCTACAGGGACAAATTCCTCCATTGAGGAGATCAACCAGGGAGAGGAAACCTCCTCCAAAATTTGATGATTATCAATTGCTCATTGCTGACCTATCAGAACCAAATACATTTTGAGAGGCTTGCAATGATAGGAACAATGAGAAGTGGATGGCTACAATGAAGGATGAAATGGAGTCACTAATGGTAAACCATACTTGGGATCTAGTCCGGCTTCCACCTAATCGCAAACCTTTGAAGAATTGGTGGGTCTATAGAATCAAAGAGGAAGAAGGTGGCACAAAATGCTACAGGGCCAGACTTGTTGTGAAAGGATATGATCAATAAAAGGGAGTGGACTTCAATGAGATTTTCTCACCAGTTGTGAGGATGAACAAAATTCGAGCCGTTTTGGGCTTGGTCATAGTTTATGACCTTGAGCTTGAGCAACTCAATGTCAAAACCGCATTTCTCCATGGTGACATAGAAGAGGAATTGTACATGCATCAGCCAGAAGGTTTTGTCAAGCAAGGGCATGAAAATCTGTTTTGTAGATTAAGGAGGAGTTTGTATGGGCTGAAACAAGCCCCAAGGCAGTGGTACATCAAGTTTGATAATTTCATGTTGGAAAATTAGTTCACGCATTCTAAATCCAATCCATGTTTATACTACAAGGTTTTGCCAAGTGGTGAATTTGTTTTGTTGCTACTCTATGTTGACGACGTGCTCATTACCGGCACCAACATGAGAGTCATTGCTAATTTGAAGCAACTCTTGGGAAACAAATTTGCAATGAAGGACCTCAGGGCAGAAAAGAAGATTCTTGGCATGACCATCATTCGAGACAGAAAGAAGAAAGAAATCAGATTGTCTCAACAAAAATATATTGAAAAGTTTTGGACAGATTCAATATGAAAAGTGCTAAGCCAGTTAGCACTCCACTTGCCGATCATTTTCACTTGTCTTCAGCATTGTGCCCCAAGACACAAGAAGAACAAGGTCACATGAAGAACATTCCATATTCTTCAGCCATAGGAAGTCTTATGTATGCAATGATATGCACCCATCCTGATATTTTCCAAGTAGTGGGAGATGTGAGCCGGTTCATGAGTAATCTTGGAAAAACTCATTAGGAAGCTATGAAGTGGATATTGAGGTATCTAAAAGGCACTTCAGATTATGCCTTATGCTTTGGTGGGAAAGTTGCACAGCTACAAGGCTTCGTTGACTCTAATATGGCAGGTGACTTGGATAAAAGAAGGTCTACATCAAGCTATGTTTTCACTTTTTCCGAGGCAGCTATCAGTTGGGTCTCAAGATTGCAACAAGTAGTTACTCTTTCTACTACTAAGGCTGAGTACATTGCCCTCACTGAAGGAGCAAAAGAAATGGTTTGGTTGCAGCGTTTGTTTACTAAATTGGGTTCCAAATAGCAAGCTTTCACACTTTTTTGTGACAATAACAACACTATTCATTTGGCCAAGAATACGACATTTCACAACAGAACCAAACACATTGAGCTAAGGTATCATTTCATCCATAACATGATTGAAGAAGGCAAGTTGCAAGTTCAAAAGATCGACACTAAGATCAATCCGGCTGATGCATTGACCAAGGTTGTACCTCGAGAGAAGTTTGAATTTTGCCGCGCTTCTCTTAGCGTTGTCAAACTCTGACAATAGGCTTAAAGTAGGGGAATAGCTCTAAATGTTTACAGCAGTCATTGAGTTTCAAGTGGGAGATTGTTGGATATGAAACCCAATGGTCACCTCATCCTTTTGTGGTGACTCTTCATTGTTTAGCTCCTTCACTTGGCAGATATTGTAATCTATATAAGCATAAGTATATGCTATTGTAAACACATCTGAGAACACATAAATATAAGAGTTTTCCCCTACTTTGTGGATGTAACCATACATATGGTGAACCACGTTAAATATCTTTGCACTGTGTGATTGTTTCCTATTCTTTTTCACTTTTCATTGTTCCATTGTTTTAACACTATTGTCAGTGACAGTATCGAAGATGGTTTTATTAAGCCACCTACCAACTTCTTGATTATTTGAGTTTCATTACAATAGCTCCATATGGGTCGTCCCTTCTAGTGGTAATGACCTTTATGGATCTGTCAGAGTGGGTGCTTGCAAGTGATCCGTTACCTGATAGATTTTACTCAGTTCTACTCACAAGGGTATTGACTTTCATTTCCCAAATGCTATGGGTATTGTTATTTGGGAGTTGTTTCAGGATGACCAAGATAAGTTGCTTTGGAAATGGAAAGAATTTGCATGGATGCCTCCAAACTCTGTCCCTCAATATATTGGGAAGTGTGTTTGTGTGGGAGATTAGCTGTGCGTCAGCAGTTTTAGTGATGATACAAATGATCCAAAGGTCTTTGCATACAATTTAAGGGAAGGGTTTTGGCAATGCCTTCCTCAATGCCCAAGTGAAAACTTAAATATTTACAATTCATTTGATTCCAAGCTCATTCTTAACAAATTCTTTAAACCTATGTAAGTAACTGTAGTATTTCTTAAGAAAATTGAGAGAATGATGGATAACAAAACTATGGTAATTAAGTGTTATGGTGGTTTTACCTGCTCCTAATTTAAATTCCAATGATCTGTGATTTGTTTGATTTTGTATGATTATTTTAAAAAAATCTATTTTCTAATATATTTCTTTTATTAAATAATATATAATACAAATCTTTTGGTTATACATTTTTTTGCAGTATGAATCTATAGATGCATATCTTTCAAACTGCCCTGGAACTGAAGAAAAGGATCACTAATGTCTTCTCTAATATTCTAATTTTTATGCATATACATTTTTATCCATCATTTGAGGTAATAGAGTCCCTCTTTTTCTGAATACATTGTCATGTCTCTGTAGATGACAATGCTTTTGTTCTTATAGAGAAAATACTATTATTTATACCCATTATTGCTATATAAAATTGCAGATCTACAGAAGCAGCTCCATTGTGTCTTCAATTTCAAGGAATAATAACTCCAATTTTTGGCTTTGCAATGTGACTTGCAAAGTGCCTAAAGTAGCTATATGATGAACATGAATTCTTTTAGAGATGTGATATATGCATCTTTGAGGCTAATCTTTTATATTGGTTGTGTTGAAGAAAATAATAATGCATCCCTTTGATTGTTTGCCAACCATTTGCATGAAGATCTTTTAGCTTTGATCTATTGATATGTTAAACAAGGTGCTTGAGGAAGCATAGGTTGAGAGGCTAGTAAAGATATCAGAACATTTGTTTGTTGTGTACTTTGTTTGTTATTCCGAGTGTTGCATGCATGAGCAACCACATTATGATTGGTTTTTTGTGAGTTAATTTGTTTCACTATTTGTTTTGCATAATCATAAATGTGATCAGGAGATTGAGAAGAGGATGAAAGACCTTTAACAATAAGCACATGTTTAGAGGATGGTTGAACCACATTTGCACATAGAGTGACCACAATTTTTGGTTTTTCAATTTCGTCAAACATAAATCACATTTCCAAATCTTTGAAATAGTGACAGTTTAGAGGCAGTAGTGGAATGTTCAATCGAGATAAAGTCCTCAAGTGCTTCATCTAACATATTGAAGTCATCATGACTAAATGGCTCATCATAAACATGAAAATGTTGCAAAAAATAATCTGACATTTTAGCTCTATGGGTATTATTATCTGGGAGTTGCTTCAGGATGACCAAGATAAGTTGTTTTGGAAATGGAAAGAATTTCCAAGGATGCCTCCAGACTCTATCCCTCAATATATTGCGAAGTGAATTTGCGTGGGAAATTATCTGTGCATCAGCAGTTTTAGTGATGATACAAATGATCCAAAGGTGTTTGCATACAATTTAAGGGAAGGGTTTTGGCAATGCCTTCCTCAATGCCCAAGTGAAAACTTAAAGATTTATAGGATGATGATGTCATTTGATCCCAAGCTCATTCTTAACCAATTATTTAAACCTATGTAAATAATTGTAGTAGTTATTAAGAAAATTGAGAGAATGATGGATAACAAAACTATGGCAATTAAGTGTTATGTGGTGGTTTTACTTGCTTCTAATTTAAATCGCAATGATCTAAATTGCAATGATCTATGATTTGTTTGATTTTGTATGATTAAAAAAAATAATTTTAAAAAAAATCTATTTTCTAATATATTTTTGTTATTAAATAATATATAATATAGATTTTTTGGTTATAGGTTTTACTACAGTATGAATATGTAGATGAATTGCTTTCAAACTACCCTAGAACTGAAGAAAAGGATCGCTAATGTCTTCTCTAATATTCTTTTTCTTATGCATACATTTTCATCTATCATTTGAGGTAATAGAGTCCCTCTTTTTCTAAATACATTGTCATGTCTCTATATATGGCAATGCTTTTGTTCTTATAGACAAAATATTATTATTTATACCCAGTATTGGTATATAAAATTGTAGACCTACAGTAGCAGCTCCATTGTGTCTTCAATTTCAAGGAATAATAACTCCAATTTTTGGCTTTACAATGTGAATTGCAAATTGCCTAAAGTAGCTATATGATGAACATGAATGCTTTCAGAGATATGATACATGCATCTTTGAGGCTAATCTTTTATATTGATTGTGTTGAAGAACTTAATAATGCATCCCTTTGATTGTTTGCTAGGCATTTGTATGAAGATCTTTTAGGTTTCATCTATTGATGTTTTAGCAGCGGGAGATATCCTTCTCCTAAATTTAAATAATGAAAACTCACATATGAAGAGACACTAAATCATATGAAGAGACACTGACACATATGAAGTCACCTTAATTTTTATATATACATCAATTCAATCACTTCATTTACACCTCCAGTAGAAGTTAGGTCATTCCTTTAGCATCAGAGCACATTTCAAGGGGAAGCATATTTATTTGAGAAGTGTCTCCATTCATTGTATATACTCAGCCTTGTGTAAGGCCTGATTCTATAAACAAATTTCTGCTCCTTTTATTCTGATAAATAAGAAGAGATTATTTGTTAGGTTTTTCTCCCTCGAGTAGGAGGGTTTTCCTAAGGTAAACATTGTGTTCATTATCTTATATGTTGTATTTTCTGATTGCTTATATTTATGATTCTAAAAACTAATATGGTATCAGAGCCAAGTTTAAGAATAGATCTTATCAGATTTGTTTAAGCAACAATCCAGTTGGGTAGGCTTAAAGATTTTGGAATACCCATTTCATTTTTCTGTCACAAGATCTGAAGAAGGGGCCTATTTACTGGGGGGAAGATTTTGTTTTATGAAGTGTATGAGGATTCTGGGTTCAATTCTTTAATTAATATTGGTGATGATGGGATGACGATGGCTCCACAAGAGGATAGTTCTAAGAAGAAATATGGGTTTGAAGTGATTTGAGGTTGTTCCTTGCAATGTTAAGTGAGATCTAGCTGCATTGGTGAAGAATAACATGTATGATCTGATTGTTCCTGTACATTGTGAGCAAGAAATGCAGTAGGTGATTAAAGAGCACAAGTAGATTTCCTTTACTTATGAGGTGACTTTTGTGAAATCTGATAACAGATGGTCTTCCAGATGGAATTCATATTTGAAGATGGATGGCTATCAAGTGCACTAGTTTCCTATCTTGAATTCTCTCATGATGATTTCTTTCTTGGATGGAATTGTTTTTGTTATCTTTTTGAGGACTGTCAGGAGAAATTTTATTAAGTATGTGGAACTGGATAAGGAGGTGCAAGCCCAAATGACAAAGGCAACCTTAGACGAGGAGGTCAGAAGGTTGATAGTAGTACTTGGAGCTTCAAAGGGAGTCACATCATCGTGAAAGCCCTTGTAGTGTATATTTCTCTAAGACAGAGAAATGTGAGGTGAAAGCGCTTGTAGTGTATATGTCTTTGAGATAGAGAAATATGAGGTGAAAGCACTTGTAGTGTATATTTTTCTAAGATGGAGAAATATGAGGTGAAAGCCCTTGCAGTGTATATTTCTCTGAGATGGAGAAATATGAGGTGCGAGCCCTTGTTCATCTCTGAGATTGAGATGGGATGTCATTTTGAGAGACTCCACGAGGACATCATGTCGAGAGACTCTGTGATGAAACCTTTGTACTTGTGTTTTTCTACACATGGGAGTAGCCATGGTGGACGTCATGTTGAGTGACTCCATGATGATATCACGTTGAGAAATTCTTTGATGAACTATTTCACAAATGGGTATAGCCATTGTGGATGTCATGTTGAGAGACTCCATGAAATGGATATCTGGAAGGATACGTCCCTAGCTAAGAGGGAGTGTTGATGTCTTAGCCGTGGGAGATATCCTTCTCCCAATTCAAATAATGAAGAGTCACATATGAAGAGACACCAAAGCATATGAAGAGTCACCTTGATTTGTATATATACATCAATTCAATCATTTCATTTACACCTCTAGCAAAAGTTCGGTCATTCCTTTAGCAGTAGAGCAGATTTCAAGGGGAAGCGTATTTATTTGAGAAGTGTCTCCATTCATTGTATATAATCAGCCTTGTGTAAGGCTTGATTCTGTATACAAATTTCTGCTCCTTTTATTTTGATATATAAGAAGAGATTATTTGTTGGGTTTTTCTCCCTCAAGTTGGAGGGTTTTCCTAGGGTAAACATTATGTTCATTGTCTTATGTGTTGCATTTTCTGATTGCTTACATTTCTGATCCTAAAAACTAACATCATCCATTTGCAAGAATCAAAAGGTATTTCAAATGAGATTACTGATTATTGGATGAACATGTTCAGGCTGAGAAGCTTTTAGGTCACTTTGATGTGCTAGAGGAATTAATGAAAATAGTCTATGATATTTTATGAGATCTCTAGGATTGTGTTGAGCATCATATTCTAGGGCATTTTTTTGGTGTGTTACCTTAAGGTATGGCTAATATTATAGATTAATATATTGTATCTGTTACGTATCAGCAAGATGAGGGCATTGTAATGTGATTCATCAAAGATGAAAAAAAAGCAATCTTTAAGAATAGAGCATTACCGATATATTTGGAAAATCATGATTTTGGGGCTTCGGCCTGGCATTGCAGTTCCAATCATTGTTGTAGGAGTCTAGATATGTGAAATAGCTACTTCAAGACAAACAATTTCCATTGTCTAAAATTAAATGTTTTCATTTATCTTGGTTTTGAAAATTCTCTGTTAATAGAGTATGTTCCCATTGAGTCTTGAATCATGTAACATGCATTGATGTTTCTTGCAACTTGTTATTATACATCCTTCATGATTATATCTTTGATCGGAAGAAGAAAAATGACATGTTACTGTTTGGAGTTTTGGATATTTATATGTCATCGCTGGTACAATGCTCAATGTGACTTTTCGACCCAACATATCCCACAATAAAGGGCTTTTTATTTTTTTCCCTAAATCTTTAGAAATCTTCATTGGTGTTAGTCACAACTCATAGTTGAAATATGTGACTACTACATTGAAAGAAGTGAGAGTTTCCTTATCAGTAAATAGTCTTGGTTTCTGTGAACCTAAGGGTGCTCTTTTTTCTAATCAAAATTGCTTGCAAAGAAGCCTATGTTTTGGCACCAAAGACTTGGCCACCTTGGAAAAAAGGGTCTAAGACCTTGAAAAATAAAAACCTTGTTGAGGGGTTAACTAATTGTATAATCTTGATTTTTATTTTTGTGAGCACTGTATTTATGGTAAACAAAATCGTGTTTAGTTTTACTCAATTTCTCATAAATCTTGTTGTGTATTGGATCTTATTCATTTTGATGTGTTTGGTCCTATAGATGTTCCTTCCATAAAAAAATCCACATATTATGTTTCAATTATTGATGATTATAGTAGAAGGACATGGGTATATCTTCTAAAGAGTAAACCTGAAGTTTTTAATTGATTTAAAGAATTTATTTAGTAGTGGTTGAGATGTAAACTGGAAAGATAATAAAGTGTTTGGGGACTAATAATGGTAGCAATTTTTTCTCTAATTATTTTGATAGATTTTGCAAAGATTGTGGCATTCAAAGAAAGAAGACAACTCTGTATTCTGCACAACAGGATGGAGTTGTAGAGTGAATGAACATGACACTGATGGAGACGGCTATGAGTATGCTTAGTGATGCTAGTCTAGAACAAAGGTTTTGAGTTGAAGTTGTTGCCACTACTTGCTACCTAATTAATAGGTCTCCTACATCAGCTTTGGTTGATGAAATGTCTATGGAAGCATGGTTAGGTCGTAAGCCTTCATTGAGACATCTTAGAGTTTTTGGTTGTGAGGCATATGTATATGTGTCAAAATATAAGTGAACAAAGTTTGAAAACAAGGCTATGAAATGAATCTTCATCAGGTACAATTATGGTGTGAGAGGATACAAGCTTTGGGATCATGTTGTACAAAAGATAATATACAGTAGAAGTGTGATTTTTAGAGAAACTAAGTATTCTTCTATTACGTTGCATCTAGAACAAAGTGAATAGAATGATGTGACTCAACTTCCTTCTACACCTGAGAAAGTTGAATTGAGACCCCTAGATAGAAAAAAAGTTGAGGAGAGCTCATCTAACTCTGAACATTTAGAAGAGGAGGAAGAGCCTCCAACTTAGCTTGTTCAAAGGTCTACAAGGCATAGACAACCACCTAAAAGGTATTCACTTGATGACTGGAGATATATTTTTTCTTTCAATACTAACATGGATGAACTAAGATCTATAGAAGAGACATTAGGCATGAATGATGCAAAATCATGGAAGATTGCCATGGATGAAGAAATGATAGTTTTCAAAAAGAATGATACATGGGATCTAGTACCATTTCTTGAAGGATGAAATCTTGTTGGTTGGAAATGAATTGGTTTGTAGAATATAGTAGGAAATGGATACATATTAGAGTAAAGTTCTTTGAAGGCTAAATATTTAACCAATAATGTTGAAGGCTTATTTGATAGAAGGAAAGATCTGACTACTGGTTCAAGTATTTAGAACTTCTTAAGGATATGTTGTAGATTTATTGGGATGAATGTTAGATGGTTACTTAGCAATGGGGACAAAATTATTTTTTAGAAGGATAAGTAGATTGATCAAGAGGCTTTGGTTTAGAAATAAGGAATGTAGCCATTGGTTTCCTTCTTTGGAAAGCAGGTTGGTAGCAAAGCTAAGAATTAGTGGTCTCATGGGAGTATCACAATAAATGGGTTACTATAACTATGTTTGGTCAAGATAATTAGTTCTCTTGTCATGATATGAATGATCACATCTCCAAATAGCCTTTTCCTTTTTTGGAGGTCAACAATCAGTTGGTGTGGGTATTCAGCAATAGTGGATGCATTTCAATTTCCTCTACCTATCACCACATTACCAATAGTGGGGATGCTACAATTATGTTTATAGGGGGAAGGATTTGGGAGAATAAAGAGGTTCATGAGGCTGATGTCTTTATTTGCTTCCAAAGGTATGACACTTACATGATATAAGTTGCAGAAGTTAGGGGAAGTGGTGCCTTCTTGGCATGTTTTATGTAAATCTTATGTGGAGAAATACAACAATATTTTTGTGCATTGTGAATTCTCCCCACAACTCTAGCATTGGTTTATGGGTAAATGGTAATGGAGGTTAGTCACCCCAAAGAAGTCTTGTCTCTTTTGTTGGGTTGGAGCTTGAAAATATAGAGCAAGACTTTGAAATTCATTTGGGATTGTGACTTAACTCTCATCATTTGAAATATTTGGCTTGAGCATAACAAAAGAATCTTTTAGGATAAAATTTATCCATTCGAAAGAGTATGGGATTGTGTTTAAGCATCAATGAAAGAATTGAGTGAATATAATTGGAGAGATGATTGGGAAGTTAGGACCAAGGAAAAATTTATGGGGAGATGGTTGGTTTAGATTTTCTTGGTTAGATAGGGTTTTTGAAGAGAAGTGTTTAGTTGGTTACAATGGGCAAGTGGGCTTGCCCACCAACTAGTTGGGTGATGTTCAATTTTAATGATGAAATATTAGTCTTTTTTGTGGTGGATGTATATCTATGGATGAAAATGGCCAGTCTCTAGGTATATATGCATATGACATTGGGATTGAATAAAATAATATGGATAAGGCTTGAGTGATGTTGTGGGGTATGAAGGAATCTCTAGAAATGAGTTGGGAGAAGATTTAGATTGAAGGAGACTCTAAGTGTTGGACCACGATTGTCGTTAAACCAAAAGGTTGACCTATCAATTTCTGATACAAGCACCAGTGTTAATGAATCCACGGGAGATGGTTAGTCCATGTCACGAATCCCATGAGGAGCATTGACCATTTACCAACAAACTCCCCCCAGCATTACCTAGGGGGATTCAAACCTGTGACCTTTCTCTCTGATACCAATTGTTGGCCCACGATTGCCATTAAACCAAAAGGTCAACCTATCAATTTTGACACAAGAGCCAGAGTTAATGAATCCACAGGAGGCAGTTAGTCCATGTCACGAATCCCAAGGGGTGTGATTAACATTTGCCAACACTAAGTTGATTATTAACTTTATGTTGTGGAGTGTCTATAGCAATTGGTTACTAGATATTGTTCCCTAAGAGGGTAAGGTAGTGTTTGATAAGATTAGTGATATTATCTTTAATCATATTCAAAGGGAATAAAATAGTGTTGTAGATTGGACTACAAATATTGGGTCGAACTAAGGAAAAAGAATGGAAAGATTAATACAAAGGATAAGGAGTATTGGCCAAAGGAGGCTTTAGCTTTGATTCAAAAGGATATAAGGAGCAATTGACCCAATAATGGGTTGGGGATAGATGCTATATGCTCTATAGCAAAGAACTAATTGGCAACGGTGGAGATGTAATAATTGATATTTATTATAAGATATGAATTTAAGCCTACATAGATTAACAACATTGGTATTGAGTAATTATGGTTGAGTCAATGTTCCTTATCATGGAGGTTGATGTGTTCTCTAGGACAAATGGCTTCTAGAAGTGGTGGGAGAGATAATAGGATGAATTAGTCTAGCATGGTGCAGGAATTCAAGTAGGGCATGGGGTGTAGAAAGAAGCCATAAAAGTGACAGATTTCTAGCAAGGAGATGATGATCAATTTCATTGTATTTGTATAAAGGGAGATAAAGAATCTAGAGCTACATCTATGGATCATCAAAATATGATAGTTGGTCAAGGATATGGACAATGGTCCCAATGTTGGTATTCAGGAGGCTATGTCAAATTTGTTGTTAGACCTTGGACACACTCATGGGAGGTGTTGGTTCCCAAAATGACTACAACACAATACTCTAAAAGCATTTCTAAATAACCTAGGCCAGGGATTGTCATTAGGGTGATAGAGGGAGGTTTATCAGCAAGTTAGGGCAATTTTGGCCAACCAACAAGAGTGGGTAGATTCTACTACACTTTGAGCTTAGCTTAAACTCTAGAGGGATACTCCAAGGGGTATACCTAAGTAGGTATTAACATCAAAAATAGAGGAACAACTAAAAAAACTAGACAACCAAACCCAATTCATCATCTTGATGTCAAGAACTATCACTAAGTCAAGACCAACTGGCTATTAGAAAAAACCCTATATAGTTGATTCAACTGTACGAATGTACATGCACAAGAAATATGGTTTTTTCCCCTAAACCACAAGTGAATGATTTGTTCATTTTAAAAAAGTGATCGATCCTTCTCCAATATGGACTGGTGCCTACTCCATTGGAAAACTGAGTCATAAGAAGTAAAGAGGGAAGAAAAAGACTGAACTAGCATTAACAGAAAAACTAAATTGTATTCATATACATTTCTCATATCATACTTCATACATTGGACATACTTAATTACACGATCTAAAACCACACTACAATGACCCATTTGCAACAAAGAGATGACTCAAAACAAAGCATGTATTGACATAAATGTTGTCACACATTATCAAATCTTTTTTACAATCACACCAACAAATGTGGTGAAGGAAGAATACAAAGATGTGACTATGCATTCCCTTAAATCATTACAAATAGCCATGGAGACATACCACTGCATAAGGATGTGCATTACAACTCATTACTATGTTGTATCAACCACATTCCTCCATTCACTACTCATACATTATCCTCAATTTGATGTTCAAAAATCTCCCTTAGGCTTTCCCAGACTAGACAATTGGTTCTGTGACTAATCTTGAAAACATCTTTGAATCATGTATATATAGCTGTTAGTTCTTGTGCGACTCTTGGGCATTGAAACTGAGTCAACACATCAGGCCCACGGAAATGCCAGAAAGTCTACACATTTTGAAGCATGCCCACTCTCTGGAAATTCTGAAAATGTTAAAATAAGATTGCATGCACTCTTTTTGTACCAGGAAGAATGAAGAGGGAAAGATCAAATTCATTCTCTAACACCTGCAACATCTAATTTATCCAGTTTGTCCTCTAAATGTACTTGTGCATTGAAAAATTTTACTGTATCAATCACATACATGGCACAATTCTATAGAGTCATAAACTTCTGGGTATAAATAAGCCTTTTAAAGATTTTACAACACTTTAAATATGTTGTCCCATTTTTTTTTGTTTTGGACTGGATTTTATCTCAAACTATACTCATATGCATATTGGGCATATTCCCACCTTTATCAGCCTATCTTCTGTATCACAAACTTCTTTGTTTCCTTCTTCCATTCATTGTCAGCAAACTATCACTTTTACAAACTTGGCTTGTGTTGTCACTTTCCTATTTTATCGGTAATTTCTAACTTTCACAAACTAGACCAGCTTTGCCCTTTATTGGAAATTGTTATATTTTTCAAACTTCTTCTTGACTCTTCTTTCTTTGCCATTTTTTTTGTCTTATCATTGAATTTCTCTTTTTTTGAACCAAGCCATATTCCTCCTTTGTTGGTAACTTCACCCCTTTTCAAACCTTTTCTGTTTCACCTTATTAGAAAAATTTACTTTTGACAAATTGGGCTTGTCGCTACTTTTTCTTCTCTATCAGCTTCTTTCTTTCCTTATCAACAAATCTTTAATTTGTTGAACTGACTCATCCCTTCTTTCTTTTTTTTATCTTCTTTCTCCCTTATCGACAATTTTATCCTCTACCGAACCATGGAAGAAGCTCACCTTCTTAGCTTTGTCTGTCGATCGCCATCTTAGTGAACTTCAAAAAACTCAAACTATTTGATGACTTCGATTTCCCCCAATTCCCTGACAAAGCCATCCCTTATCATTTTGCCTTAGCCATTTTCTACTTTTCTATTTGCCTTATCAAAAAATCTAGAAAAACTTGAACTTCCCCCTTCTGTCCATTTCCTTTTATCTTTGCCTTCTATCTTGATTGGATTTTTTCCCTATTGGCAAACTTGGATGTCAGTGAACATTCCATTAGTGAACCTTCCATTGGTGAACTTGGAGGTTCACAGACCTCCAATTTTATCAACAAATCTATTCTTTAATCTTACTGTGTGCCTTAGACACTTTTCTATTGTAGTCACTTTGTTGTTGGCAAAGTGGTTGTCGATGAAACCTTTAATAAGAAAAATTCCAAGTTTACAAACCACTTCATTTTTTGAC